>CM062816.1:542492708-543987767 GCA_031772625.1 Pinus tabuliformis | reverse complement strand
AACATTATTTATGTTGATCCTTGGTTCGTCCCATCTGTCCTCTGAGAAGACTCACTCCGGTAATGCTATGCCTTTGAGTCCATATGAAATTGCTTATGAAGCTCTCATGTCTTTTACCGACTTTCATTCAACGAAGTCGACCAAATGAATGTGGTCAGTGAAGAGTCACTTTTTCACCTCACCCTTAGAACGGATAACATTTCCCGAAGTCGTGTCATCTGACGAACAACTTCGCGAAATCCTAAGTGTAGATGATCTACCATGGGAGGATCTCCATCACAGATCTTCGTTTTTACCTAAGGATGATGCATTTGAAAATGATTTTTTCATCTATCTTTACCGCTGAATATGTCAAAGACGCTCAGGATCCAACGAAACATTCTGATTCAGAGTTGAATTTAGGGAATATTTTCTCGTACTATTCCCATTGATATTTCAGTGAAACCCGAATCGAGGAAAACATTCATATAGGTGTCGCATGTACTGAAGAAGAAATCCAAACTTAGAAGGCCCTATTCCAAGAATTCCGCGACGTGTTTGCCTGGTCTTACGAGGAAATGCCGGGAATTGATCCTGCCATTGTTGTTTATGAAATAAAGACCTACCCGGATGCTAAACCCATCCGGCAACGGTTGCGTCAAATTCACCCTCGAAAGCGGCTGCGATTTAAAGCAGAAGTCGAAAAGCTGTTGAAAGCAGGTTTCATTTATCCGATCCCGTTAACGGATTGGGTATCGAATATTGTTCCAGTCAATAAGAAAACAAGGAACAATAAGAATCTGTATCGACTATAGGGATATAAATCGAGCTTGTCCAAAAGACAACTATCCTACGCCTTATATCGATCAAATTATTGATGATTGTGCCGGAAGTGAAATGTTTTCCTTCATGGATGGTTTCTCGGGCTATAATCAAATCAATATTCTACCTGCCGACCAACCAAAAACGGCATTCATTTGTCCATGGGGGACATTTGCTTATTGCAAGTTACCTTTTGGCTTAAGAATGCCGGGGCCACTTTTCAACGGGCGATGTCTTATGCATTTCATGACATCAAGCACATTGTGCAACCCTATCTCGATGATTTGCCTGCTCATTCTTTACATCGAGCTGATCACCTTGTCCACCTACGAGCAATCTTTATGAGGTGTAGGCATTATCGAATTCGGTTGAATCCCCACAAGTGTGTTTTCTGTATAGAAACAGGTCGATTGCTGGGATTTGTTGTTTCAAAAGCCGGCATTCGCGTCGATCCCTCGAAAGTCGAGGCTATCATCAAATTGCCTCCTCCTTCGAGTTTGCGCCAACTCCAAAGCTTGCAAGGGAAAGCGAACTTTTTACGCCGATTCATCCCAAACTACGCCGAGGTCACTAAAGGTTTTACACGGTTGTTGAAACAGAATGCACAATTCTTTTGGGACGAGATTGCCCAACAATCTTTTGATGCACTTAAACACGCGTTGACCCATGCACCGTTATTGCATCCTCCCAACTACAACCAGGACTACTTCTTATACCTCGCAGCTTCGCATTCCACCATTGGAATGGTGTTAGTTCAAGAGGATGAATTCGGAGCGGAGCATGTGATATATTATCTTAGTAGGACCTTGAATCCCACTGAGCTAAAATATTCGCATGTGGAGAAATTGGCCCTGGCAGTCGTTCAAGCTGTCCAGCGTTTTCGTCACTACATTCTTCTCCGCAAAACTACAGTTATTTCGGATTGCAACCCTATGATTTATATTTTGACAAAACAACTGCTAGGGGGCAAGTACTCTAAATGGATTGTCATCCTGCAAGAGTTCGACTTGGAGTTCGAGAAGTCCAAGTCTAAGAAATCCTTAGTTTTTGCGGAATTGATGTGTGATTTCCCGAGTGCTGACACAGAGACTGTGGCAGAGGAGTCCATTGCGGACGAATCTTTGTTTCTTATCAGTACTGTAGATCCGTGGTACGGGGATATAATCATTTATCTCCAAACCCAAACCTTTCGGCCTGAAGCTTCCAAAGCGGAACGTCGAAAAATTCGGTTTCAATCCCAGCCATACAAAATTATTGGAGATACACTTTATCGCTGGGGGGCAGACTTAGTTTTTCGACGTTGTTTAACTCACGAAGAGGCTGAGAGGTTTTGAATGATTGTCACTCTGGAGCATGTGGCGGTCATATGTCTGGGTATGCCACAGCTCAGAAGGTGTTGCGCGCTGGCTATTTCTGGCCGTCTATGTTTAAGGATTGTATCATTGCAGTCAGGAAGTGCCACAACTGTCAAGTGTTTGATCGCAAGATGCGCGCTCCACCTGCTCCTCTCCACCCTATAATTGCCGTTGGTCCATTCGCCAAATGGGGTATCGACTTTATTACTTGTAACCCTCACTCGGCCGGGGGGCATGCGTATATCATCCTTGCGGTTGATTATTTTACTAAGTGGGCCGAGGCGATGCCTACATTCGACGCAAGCGGCAAAACAGCTGCAGTTTTCGTATTCAATCATATCATAACTAGGTTTGGTGTCCCACAAGCAATCATTACTGATCATGGGAGCCATTTTCGAAACGTCATGATGACTGAGCTTACAAGCCAGCTTGGTTTGCGCCACGATAGCTCTACTCCTTATTATCCGCAAGCCAACGGTTTGGTTGAGTCTATCAACAAAGTTCTAGTTATCATGATCCGATGAACCATTGGTGTTCATCGGTCGAATTGGCACAACATGTTATTTTCAGCGCTATGGGCATACCGAACCTCAGTGAAAAATTCAACAGGGTTCACTCCTTTCCAGCTAGTTTATGGCTTGGAAGCTGTGTTACCCATTGAATGCGAAATCCCATCACTTCAAATGGCTGTCGAATTACTTCCAGCTACTTCCGAAGAGGAGAAACGTTTATTGTACTTGACTAAATTAGATGAGACTCGACGTGACGCTACAGTGGCAATCGAGACTCACGCGAAACGAATGAAAGCTCAGTATGATAAAAATGTAACCCCTCGAAGTTTTTCGGAAGGAGACCTAGTACTATTATATGATCAAGCTAACGATAAGCTAGGTGCTGGAAAAATTCGTTCCCATGTGGCATGGGCCTACATTGTAAAGCGAAAGCTAGCAAAAGGGGCTTATGAGCTGGTTGACTTTGATGGGGACTCTTTGGGTAAACCCAGAAATGGACTTTACCTAAAGAGGTATTATGCTTAAATGATGGGTATGGAGAAATTTTTAGATAGGTTAGATTTTCTTTCTAGCTAGCAAGTGTGTTAGTTTAGTCAGTGTGCTTAGCTTAGAGAGTGTGGTTTTTCGTCGTTATTCTGGCTTATCTTGGTTTTACTCTTGATATTGCAGATGTCGACGCCTCTCCAAACATACATTGGATTTGCTGATGGTGCTTGTCGTAGTACACGGAACATCTCTTCCGCAGCTTGGGTTATCTATTCGCCCTCTGACGAGTTAGTTTCTATGCATGGGGTAAGCCTCGGTCAAACAACGAACAACATTGCAGAATACAGTGCAGTGATTGAATTATTATCCGAATCTATTTCATTTGGAATTCGATGTTTGATAGTGAGGTTAGATTCTGAACTTGTTGTATTACAGCTTAATAGAGTTTATGCCATTAGGAATCCTGTGTTATTAAGGTTGTTTTTGAGAGTGCGTCTCTTGGAACGTGAATTTGATTACATTGAATATCAACATATTCCAAGGTCTTTGAATACATTAGTAGATGCAATTGCTTCTCGAATGTTGGACAGACATTTACGATAATCATGCAAGTAAATTTAAAAAACATTTCATCACATATGTTAAACAAGATAAGCCGGTAATAGTGATATATATAGATAGAAGTGTGTCAAAAAATATATACATCGTCTTCGATCATAGGTTGAAAACACCTTATGATCGTCAAAATGATAGTACAAAAAGTCAAAATGTCACATGTGACTACAAAAGTGACTAGTCAATCACTGGTGGTGCTCTCTGTATGACACCACTGCGGGCTACCTTACGCAAAAATCTCCTAAACGGTCCAGGGACCGCGACTACGAAGCGCTGAAGCCGGGTAGGAATGTCATCCATAGTAGTCTCAGGTATATCTGCCGTGAGACGCTCTAGATCATGCTCCAACTCAGCTAGTACTTCTGCAGCCGCGTCCTGTGGGGCCGGTACCGGTGCAGCTGGATGTAGTCTATCAAAAGGCCGGAGGTTGGCTGGACGCTGTGGACCAACATCTGCATTTTGAAAATTTTACTGTTAGTTTTGAGACGATATATATGAAAAATAAAAAAAAATACATAATTAGAGAACTTGTGAAAATAAAAGTACCTCTGTCATCCCATTGTTCTCCCGGTGGAAGAACCATGTCCGGATCACCTCTAAAATCCACTCCGGCATACGAAAAGTCCTGTATCGAAAAAACCTAGTCCTCTAACCAGTGAAAGTAACTATCTGAGAATCGAACCACTGTCGCACCCTCGTCAGGATGCCGGGCCATCACCGCAACCCATCGTATCAGCTTTGGCTCCCGAGGACCCAAGATATCAACAGTGAGTTGCTGAGGGATCAGCATTGGAACTCTCTCCAAGGCAAAGCTCACGACTAGAGGCCCATATCAAAAAGTCTTTAGTCGTCCGTTCTTTGCCTTGGTCAGTTGGCTCTTCATATGAGCCGACACAGCTTCACACCAGTTGAAAATGGTGCCTTGGTAACAGTCAATTGCCATCCGCATTTGGGATCCGGAAGCAATGTGTAAAGCGGCCGCGCCGCAAATTCTGGTAACCGTGAACGCTATGACTTTGAGTTCAGGCAGAGTGATGTGTTTTATCTCTATGCCTTTTGAATGGTGAGCCCCAGGTGTGCACCACTCGTCGCGGAGACTATCAAGGGATTGGCCACCTGGCCTAGTCCCCGCAAGACTGAGTTGCTCACCTCTGTTCGGCAAGCCAGTGAGAAAGTATACATCCGAGGGCTCTATCTCGAGCTGGTGCCCTCCTATGTAAAAGCATTGTTCTTGAACGTTCCATCGCTCAACCAGCCATTCCAAGAATCTTACCTGGCCCCTCATGCCCGGTATGGTCCAATATTTGTATAATCTGCATGCTCTTAGGGCATCCAGGGAAGGTTGATGATTTATTGCAGCTTCATCATCCTCTACATGCTCTCTTTCTCTCCAATCTAACATGGTTAATACCCTGCACATCAGAAATAACAATTAGAAATTGATTTGGGAATTTTTGGTAGTTTTTTTTGAGGGAGTTGGGGTTTTGAAATGCGCACTTCTCGGAAGACGCACCCCGGCTTTGTAGCACAAGGCGCCCGGACGCGGCTGGCCTGAAGGCGGGCCGCGTCTTCCGACCATTTTCCCGTATGAGAAAAAGTCGGGGGACGCGGGTCACCTAAAGGGCACCCGCGTCCGCCGAGAGGCGCATTCCAAAACCAAAACCCCCCCAAAAAAATGAAACTAAGACCTACAAATTAATTCTAAACGGATAGAAATGCAGAGTAGGATGTGTAAAATACCTGGATAAGACGGCGTTCGATTCCGACGGTCGGATTTTCCGCAGCGACCACGGGAAGTTTCTTGTCAAAAGCTCCTTTTTCAACCTCAACAGTCAAACGGTAAAAATGACATGGTAAAAGGTCTTTTTATAGGTTTTTTGGATGAATTAGTTCATTTTTTACCATGAAAAGATATTTTTCGATGTATTTTTGCCTATTTTAAACAGGTATGAGTAATGTGTTGCTTTTGTACAGGACAAAGGGATTTCGAGGGAAATTGTCATTTTTCACAAATAAAAATATCAGAGTCATCTTTTAAGCCCTTTTCTGACTTCTAAAACATGAAAAGATCGCCGAGCGTTTCTTTTACACTCGTTAAAATGGAATTAAAAGACGGTCCCCTTTTAGCTCTTTTCTGACTGCAAAATCAGGAAAAGATTGTCGGGTTTTTGTCGTTTCAAACTCGATAAGGAAATAAAACGACGTGTCCTTGATCGCTTTTTACTTTTCAGGTCAACGACACTATTATGAAAGTACTCCTTGGTCGCAAGATCAAGCGGTTCCCCCAGGTATTATTTTATACTTTTTCGGACTTGAGGGACACAAATATACGAAAAAGTTCAACGTGGAGTCTCCTTTTGTTTTTTCAGACTCTCTAAAAATGAAAAATGCCGAGTTTCTCCTATACTGGGCTCGTTAAACTTTTACAGTAAAGGACCTGTTCAATTACAAACAGGAACGAACCACTCCTTCCTAGGGTTCGAATTTAAACTAGGTTGGACTCGTCCGAAGGATGAGCTTACAATCAAGCATATGTTATCCTCCTCAAGCTTGTTAAAAATAAAGAGGTACTTGCCAGAAATGGTGGGGGAAAAGAGAGAAGAATGAACCTGTTTGTTACCTTTTGTCTCAAAAGAAACTTTATTACCACTCTTGAACACGACACTTTTCATTCACCTGGGTTGGAAAATCTTTTACCTCACAGTTGATCAAACCACTTTGAAAGTCTTTAACCGGGTTCCGGGGATTAACTTTGAGTTATTCATCACCAAGCCATCTGTCGTGTCGTTATGTGTTCAAGAGGTCTGCAAGCAAAACTTTCATCTGCAAAATACTTGTCATCCATTTGACCATCCCTGAGTCAGTCCTTACAGCAACATTTCTTCAACTTGAACAATGATTTCGTGTTGCGGGCTTGCCTGCAACGGGTCGCTTTCTATCGACATCGACACATTATCTAGAAAGATGACTTAGGAATCGACATTACCTTGAAGTCTGCATGCATCAATGGCAGGTTTCTCGCCTTTAACGTCAGTTTACATCATTGACTTTCGATCAAAGGATTCCGTGAAGTGTTCGACATCAAAACATCTATTCACATTTCACGGGTTGTGCTTGGTACTTTGAGAACCATTGACATTACTGGTGGTCTCTCTCACGCTTGTTAACAGTTTACATCATCGACTGGTAATCAAGTGGTTTCTAACATGTTCGACATCAAATCATTTAATCACATGGCTAGAATCGTACCAATTCGGGAAGTAGAAGTGAAGACCCTGGATCTAGTTTCTACCATCCAGGCTGCGAGGAGTTTTGTATTCATTATCTATGTAGACTAATCATAAACAGATGGCTGCGTCCATACTGTGTCTACAAAAGTCTATAAAAAATGATGTACTGCAAGATCATTCCTGTATCAGAATAGTTAGTCCATTAGTTAAAGTTTTGAATCTGAGTATGGGAATGCCTACCTCAGTGATAATATAATCTTATACATGTATTTTGTGTTGAAAATGCAGGTTCCAACCAGGTCATCCACAAGACAATCCTTGAAATGATAAAGCGCTTCACCCTCCTAGAATTACAAAACCCTAATCTATTCCAGGCTTCGCACTTTAGGGGGCAATCTGTTACACTAAAAAATGTCACCATGACTACTTACAGTTGGTATGGCTCAAATCAACAGTCATACTACCCTCTTAGGCAAGTCTTATGCCTCTGCTATCCATCTCAAACTCAAAAAAGAGAGAAAGTCTTGTAAAAAATGTGTTTATCTTTGGGGTCGCAGGTTCTCTCTGGCCTTACCTGCGGGGACGCTCACAATGTTCACAAAAGTTGCGTCCATGGACGCTCTGTATGTTAAGGGACAGGTGCGTCCTTCTGTAAAAGGCAAAATGCGTGAGTTTCATCTTAAAAAAGTTACTTGTGGTTACTTCTAGAACTTTCTAGAGGTCGGTTTGATGAAATGGATGCGCCTCCAGTTGGTTCATGTATCCCTATTAGGAGGAACTTATCCCATCAATAAGGGAGCTATCCCACCCAAAGTGGGGGATTATCCCATTGATGGTGGACCTGAATAACCTCTTTACAGCACTATAAATAAAGGCATTGAGCCAGAGGGAGAGGAGGTTGGAGCTATACATTTTCTTTGGGTAAATGCTGTAGGAATTAGGACTCCCATTTAGAACCTTGTGAGGAGAGATTGTCTTTGCTTGATTCTACTTGGAAGTGGGTGAGCTTTGTCAAAGTAGAGGAAAACCCTTGATGGACCCTGGGAGGAACTTGCACAACACCAAGGCCAGGTTGTAAAGAGTTTCTTTGTTTCGTTATTAATACAAACTGGTTTATTTTTCTCAATAGCTTGTGTTAATGAGTTATTTCATGTGTTCCTTGGTCTGCATGTTGAATATATGTTTTATTATATGAAATGCAAGTGCTTGGTAATTGTTTGATTGTTTGTGGTTGCAGGAATTGACTTGAAGGAGGAGCTCATCCGGATCGGCAAGGACGGACTACAACAACAGCGTTTTGGAATAAGGTAAGCCTAAACACTTGTAGTTTTCATGTTTTAAAAGGTATATTTAGAGAAATATCACTCCATTTTGTCTTGTTTGTCGCTAGAGAGTTTAGACTCCTAGGGAGGTCAGTTGTGTCCGCACAAACGACTTTTTACGCCACGACAATGAGAACCTCTCCCTAACGGCCCTGTAGGTTTTGGTAAAACCCTGATGTCCTGCCAATGGGGAATCATGTGATGCCTGGAGTATCTTCTTCTTGAGCTGAGACCCCTCAATCAAGAAGATCTGGTCCCTGTAGTAGATGATCTCTTCAACCACCCTCTACTTGTCATATGCCACCTGCCCATCCAGAACCTCACATGCAAATATGTCCTTGGAGTACTCTACTAAGAGTCGAGCCCGCCAATCTGTATCCAAGCTCATAAGAGACAACGTGGCTGGTCTACGTGAAAGGGCATTTGCTACCACGTTGTTCTTACCTTTGACATACTCAATGTCAAAGTCATATGCTTGGATCTTACTAATCCACTTCTGTTGCCTCTCCTGCAGCTGCTTCTACCCCAAAAAGAACTTGAGGCTGTTGTGATCAGTCCTCACCCTGAACCTGTTGCCTACCAACTACTGCCGGTACTTAGCCAATGCATGCATGATGGCCAGCATCTCCTTGTTGTATATGGAATACAACCTCTCATGCGGAAGGAGCTTCCAGCTCTCAAATGCTATAGGGTGACCTCCCTCATCAATACTGCGCTGATTCCCTCTCCCGACGCATCACACTCCAAAAAAAATGGTTGCGTGAAATCTGGCAATGCAAGCAACTCCTGGATAGCCCGCTCAATCTCATCCCGATAGGCCTTGGGGTGCCTATAGGGGGTGGTAATCATGGCCTGTATGCCCTGCTCAAGCTCGATGGTGTGCTCAAACCCCCGATTTGGTGGCTGTCCTAGTGGAATCTCCCCAAACACTATGGCATACCGATCAAGGATAAATTGTATCTCTGGGTGTACCGCCTGCCCTGTAGTTCCTGCCTTTGATGCACGCAGCTCCACTGCCCATTCTATGTCTCCCTTTCGGAAGACTGCCTCCATTCAATGAGCCGAGACAGTCTGAGGCGGATATGTGTGCTGTTCCCGTATCTTCTCATGCCTCCCTATCTTCTCATCATCTCACTCCATCTCCAGGGTCTTCCAATCTGTTATGACCTTCCCTAAAGTGATGAGCCACTGAACGCCTAGTATCATGTTGGTGTCCGGAATATCAACCACGAAAAAGTGGTCAGTCAATGTGTAGGTGCCCATCGTCACTGAAAGCTTTGGAACATAATGAGCACACGTCATGGTCTGATCTCCTGGGACCAATACTGGAAACTCCTCGAAGCTCTATGTCTGAATACCTCTCCACTCAGCCATCTGGGCATCGATGAAGTTGTGGGTCGCCCCACTTTCAACCAAAACTGATACTCTCTGGCCACATACTGTCCCTCGCACGCGTAGCGTCAGATACTTGGGAACACCTCACAATGCTACAAGGGCCCCTTCGGTGGGTGCAAAAGATGCACCACCTGCTGCTGGCGGTGGTGGTGGTAAAGTACCCTATACGGCATGGATATCTCCTGCTTCCACACCATCCTCATCATCCTCCTCTCCACTGCTCTCGGAGAAGACCTCAATAAAATGTACTTTACTAGTAGCACAACTATGTCCTGGTGCCCATGGCTCCTGACAAGTGAAGTACAAACGCTTCTTCTTCAGCTCTCTCCTCGCATCGTCGTCAAGCTGTACTCATCCTAGATTCCCCTCTGGAGGAGGAATCCTCACATCCTTCCCCTTAGATTGAAAAGTCTGCCTCTCGGGGTAAGGTGTCCGGGTCCTGGGTAAGACATCCTGTAAGTCCCGGGTCCTACAGATAGCGTCCTGGAGTGTGGCTGGTTTAGTGGATTGGACTAAACCCTGAAGTGGCTCTGCTAACCCCTCAACATACATATAGACCCTCCATATCGTGGATAGGCTTGGCACCATCACGAAGACCCTCAAGAAATCTGTAATGTAGGTCTCTAGGCTCCTTGTCTGTTTGAGCCTCGTCAGCTCAACGAAATGTTGCTCTGGATCCCTCCGATCAAATCACTCCATCAGTCTCTTGGTAAACTCGGCATATGTCATCACTTTGGAGTGCCCTAGTATAACCATCCTATGAAACCACCAATCCTAGGCCTCACCATCCAAATGAAACGTTGCCACCTTGATGGCCTCTATCTCCAACATCTGGTTAAGCTGGAAATAGATGTCCAGCTTCTCCACCCAAGACTTTTCCGAACTATTTGATGAACCATCAAACATAGGCAAGTGGAATCTACTCGCTACACAGTGGGCGTCACCATATGGTAATGCCTATACCCTCTGTGATGGTCGCGAGGTTTGTCATCCCACTGGAGCTGAACAAAATCTCTGAATGAGAGGGCTTCCCTGAACTACTGCCTATAGGCCTGGTATTCTACAAAATAATCGTCCATATGCCCGGGCTCTACCTCCTACTGGGCTGTGGCCCCCGTGTCTACTCCTAAGAAGGTGGGCATGGTAGAGCATGTAGGGGCATGTGAGGCCCTTGCTGGGTAGTATCATGCTACTCTGGCAAGTGATGGGATGCACCTGATCCCTCACCAATCTGAAAAACTCGTGGGCTCTCCTGCTGTCTGGCTTCTACTGCCGTGAATCTCTGCCCCATCACCTCAATCTACCTCGACAGATCTTACACTGATTTGAGGAGCATATCTGCAAATCTCTTCCCATCCTCGTCTGCCATCTGCTCTACGTACACTACTAGCTCTTTCTGTCCTGCGTCTACCATAGGTTCCTCTTGTTCTGCATCTGCCACAAGAACACAATCTCCCTCTCTGTAGGTATTCTCCAACCTACGCCCAGAGTCTCTGTATCTCTAACCTCTGTAATAGATATAGGGTTTTCCCCCGATGTCATAGATTGCTAGCTCCATAGGCTGAGCCAGATCTATGCTCTGATACCACTGTAATATCCCTAACCCAGAATATTCCTCAAACCCCAGCAAAATCTCCAACCAAATATGTGCAAATGATATAATAACCCAGAAGTGATAAAATAACAGTGGAACACCATATAATAATGTAAACCAGAAATATAAGCAGATACACAAGAAATGTAGCGAGAAATGCTAAGCCATTTTATTATACTGAGCAATAAATGAGTACAAGAGGTGATTAGACAAATGGCACCTTGACTTGCATAAGGCAAGTGAAGAAATACTCTCAGAATGACAAGAATGGCCTCTCTGTGTGGATGCTACTGCTATGCTACTGCTACGACTAGAAAAAAAAATGATGATTTGGGGCTACTCCCCTCCTCAGAAAATGTTGAAACTCTGGATTTAGTCTCTACTCAAGAAACCCATAAAAACCCAGAAAGATTTCCTGGAATGGCCTCACATTGATCTGCATCCCAGCTGCTAGAAAACTGCCATGATCTTGTTGCTACTAGAAATCGAATGAGGATTTGGGGCTGCTCCCCTCCTCCAAAAAGGCTAAAACTCTAGAATTGGACTCTACAAAAAACCCAAAAAACCCAAAAAACTTTTCTGAAATGGCTAACCCCCAAAAATCACCCCCTTGGGGTTCTGTGTAGCTCCTCAAATATGCTGATGAAACTGCTACTAAAATGCTGATGAAACTACCGCTGAAATGCTGATGAAACTACTGTAGGAAGGCCAATGGAAATACCTTGCTCGAGCAGGCACTCGAAGTCCCCCGGGGCCAAGGGTGAGATATCCAAATGGAGATACTCAATGCACTAAATAGTGTTGCAGACTAGCTAAATAGCCAGTGTGCTCTAAGTCGAAATGACTATCACAAATGCTCATAACCAGAATGATCCCAAATGAGGGGGTTCCTCTCTTTTTTATAGCCTCTGCCTCTCACAATCCCTAGGCTCACTTTCTCCTGCGTGATCCCCTTCTTGCCATGTGTTCCTTCCCTCCTGTACAGTCCCTCCATGTATCTGCGTGGGCCCCATTTCTGCGTCCCCCTTTGGCCCCCTTGGTTCCCCCTTAAGTCACAACGTTGTGCTACCTAGGAAGTGACTTTTTATTCTAAAGTGAGTTATGTTCCCCCTTCCTCACTTTTTATTTACAAATAATTATAGAAGGAAAAAATCGAACAAAATCGAATATTCCAATTAGCCATAGCTAATTAGGAATATTACATAAATTGATCCATGCAATTCATCCAATAATTAATGAATGACAGGAATGGGTAATTTATCTTTAATAGCAAGCTTGTTGAGCTCCCTATATTCCAGACACATGCACCATGATCCATCCTTCTTGTGCACCAATACTATTGGAGGAGAGAAAAAACTTTGACTAGGTTGAGTTATACCAGCCTCTAGCATTTCTACAACCATACGTCTA
The DNA here is from genome assembly GCA_031772625.1 of Pinus tabuliformis. Classification (NCBI taxonomy): domain Eukaryota; kingdom Viridiplantae; phylum Streptophyta; class Pinopsida; order Pinales; family Pinaceae; genus Pinus; species Pinus tabuliformis. The sequence goes on along the minus strand of CM062816.1, from coordinate 543,975,047 downwards.
ATTTCACTCTTTTGAGCATAAGGATATCTGTGAGGCCTGATGTTTGGAGGAACACTTCCTGGAATCAAATGAATAGCATGATCATGATCATGAAGAGGTGGTAGGCCTTTGGGAGTCTCAAATACCTTGGATCGATTGTCCAAGACTTTTTGGAGATCTGGACAAATAAATTATTTCAATGTGGGAACCCCTAGCAAACATAATTGTGAAATTACGGCTTGTTGTTCTTTCTTTAGAAGATTTATCATGTTGTTAGAGATGATTATCTTTCCTGGTTTCCTTGTGATACCCCTTAATTCAACTTCCTTTCCTTCCAATTTTTTTTTTAAGAAAAGTTCTTCAAAATTAAAAGCCATCGTACCCAAAGATTGTAGCCATTAGACTCCTAGTACAACATCAACACCACCCATTGGGATGGAAAGAATTGGACTATTCAATACATATTCTCCCATCGATAGCTTGATATTATGGCACTTTCTAGAGAAATTTATGGTTTCTCCATTTGCAACCATCACTTGACACTCTAGTGTTGGATATAGGAAACAATTCAATTCCTTGGCTATCTTACAATGATAAAATCATGGGTACTGACCAAATCAATCAACACTATTACCTTTCGAAATGTCGATCTAATGAAGCAAGTACTGTGGATAATCTGGGTCATAATTTTCTAAGAAATAACCACAAAAGTTTAAAATTCAACATGTCCTTATATCTTAAGAGTTTGAGGAGTAGTAATTCTGGAAAATGCATTGCAAGATATGGTTAGATTCATTTCTTCTTTCTCTAGGGTTTGTTCCTGGTGGATATCCTCTTCTTTTGATGTTTGTTGTTCATTTTCTTCCTCCTCTTCACAATGTATGTAAAATAATTTCTTTTCAACACACTTATGACCTTTAGTGTATATGCTACCACAACTGTAAAAAATCCCTTTTTTCTCTTTTTTTCTTCCAATTTTTGTAATGTCAACCTTGTAGGCTGTGGAAGGATAGGGGAAAAAACACTTCCATCTTTATAGTTGTGAGTTGTAGGCTTCCTTGTTGCCATAATTTTTCTTGCCGATTTAAATGCCTTCTCCAATGAATCAAGTTCCAAAAGGTGAACCTCATGTTGGATGTTATCCTTTAATGTCCCTATGAACAAATCAATCTTATGCTCCTCTGGAATATCTTTTACCTTTATATTCAATTTTTGGAAGTCCTCAATGTGCTCCACCATTGAACCCTTTTGTTTGAGATTTATGAATTGGCTATAAAAAGTGTTTCTTTTTGTATCCTCATAATGTGCTATCATTTATTCCATAAAAACTTCCCAAGTCATAATTTTTTATAAGAGTAAATCCATCGATACCATACAAACTGATTGGGTTCCAAATATAAAGTTGCAATGCATACCTTTTGTGTGTTTTGCACATTATGGAGATCGAAATATTGCTCCATCTATAGTATCCATGTTACAAGATCCTTGCCATCAAAATTCCTCATATCTTATTTGGAAAATGGTGGGTCTTCAATCCAATGTTAGAGTCCATGAAATCATGACTAACATTTCTTTTGTTCTCATCATGAGTTTCCTTTACTATCCTTTCGCCATTAGTAAGCATTTATTGTAGCAACTTTGTCAAATCTATCTTCAATTATTCCATGTTGCCTTTAATTTTTTCTTCTATACCACCCATCTTAGCCTCCATGCCATCCATCGTAGCTTCCATTCGATTAATCTTAGTTCCATGTCTTTCTTTAAACCATATATCTTAGCTTTTGTTACTTTTTGTGAGAGTAAAATTTGTTGCACTTGGTCTCGTAATTTTGATATATCATGTTGCATTTCTTCCTCTTCTTCATGAGTCATGGAAGATATTTCAGTCTGATTGCTTGGTGTTTACATTTTCTTTCATCCAGGCATCAATTAATGATAATTGTGTTTCACTATGTCCTTTGAGTTCCTTCAAACAAATTTTTCAAAACTTATGCAAAAGTTTAAAAAGACTACACACCTTTTTTCTCTTTGTAGGAGCTCGATATTGAATCTGTTGTATCTCTATAATTGAAAATATCCAAGGTCTGAAATTTCATCCTGTGGTAGACCTTTGAGTCCTCATTCAAACCCTACAAATCTGATCAAGTTTGGATTCTGCAAGAAAGCATTATTTGAAATATCCCATGATGACCTGATTATAGAATGGTTTAGTAGAGCCCATTTGTACGAAGTGCCACGTGTTCCTGTTTCAACCTTCGAACTTGAAAATGATACACAAAGAGCTATAGTCCGTCATAGTTTTGTACCTTTTTACAAAATTTGAATATGATGCTTAGAGAGAATTTTATGACAATTTTCCCCAGGTCACTTGTTTGAGATATAATACGGGAACCTGAAAGAACCCTAAATACCTTGGATCATATTGCCAAAAATATAGCGATACAAGATCTAAAATCTGTACCCGAAGTTCATACATATTTCAACTCAAATGGGTTTTAATTTCATCTTCTAAAAAATAGTAGAAACAAAGTTGTAGCGAAAATACCACGATGGCTTGTTTCAAGCAATGAAACCCTAGAATCCAAATATCTGATACCAATTGTTATGTAACCAGCTCACAAAATAGAAGAAAAGATAGATCAATGACTTCAAAATTAGCCTCTTTGAGGGGGAAACCCTCTTTACATTACACAAATAAACAATTCTTGGATGATATAGATGAGAAGACCTCCTTTCTATATATAGGAGTCTAAGGGGTCACAATATAATCAAAGCCGACATAACAATAATAATGTAAGGGCACAACAATAACAATAGTGGGCTTCTATGGAGCACAATAATAACAATATGGTGACAACATGGGCACAAAAATAACAATAAGGGGCTACAATGACAATAATATTAAGGGAATACACTAGTATTGTAGGGACCTAACATCAGGTCTTAGACACTATAGTGATATATTGTGACAACAAGACTGAGATCTATCTGGTAGAGAATCCTATGTTTCATGACAAGTCCAAGCACATTCATATTCGAGATCACTTTATTCAAGACATAGTGCAAAGAGGACTTGTTAGACTCCATCACATTTCAACAGATGAGTAGATTGCAGATATTCTCACTAAGGCACTACTAAAAGCAAAGTTATTAGTCTTCAAAGAGAATCTTGGAATGATGGACATAGCCCCTCTAGACAAGGGGTAGTGCTGATCGAGGACACTGAGCCAACTCTTCCCACTCTGTTTGATCTCCTAGGGTGAGTAATTTATATAGAGGGCTCCTTGGGTTGAGGGATCTCTAGACAATAGGGTACTCCCCTATTTGTTACCCATAGGGTTGGAGATGTTGCTCCCCTATCTTCATAAGTTCAGAGATGTTGCTCCCCTATCTGGTCAATGCAGAGTATACCTGAGTTGGCATCATACCCTCAAGCAAGGCTTGTTGGGAATACTGCTCCCCATTTGGCTAATAGTTTGAGAGTGTACTTGGGGTGTACAACCCAAGTCGATTATGATGCAAGTGTTCCACCACATGACCATTGAGGGTCATTCATGGGAAGATCGATAGGAAATAGGAATGGATTGAGACTTGATCCCCTTTCAAGATTCGGGGTTGAGATTAAGCTCCCTGATGAGATTCCATGGTCGAAGATGTGCTCCCATATATGATAAAGTTATCCTATTGATCGGTATGGGTGGAAGCTAGTGCTTCCCGATTCTTCTTCTTTTGGATCCAAGAAAGTTTCAGCATATAGAGTTGAGAAAAGACAACCAAAGCATGACGATAACATGACAGGGTAATGTGATGATCAACAGATAGATATTGGTAGGTAGAATTCTTCCTAGTTGAGAGGGAGTGTTAATTTTTGAAACTAGCATCAAATTCCACCTTGGACAATTCAGATGACTAAGATGATGATTGCATTAAATTCCTCTTTTCAAGAGGACCAAAATCAACCTAAATAACACCCTATGTGGACAAGCGGAAAGTGATTTTTGAATTATTTTATTCACTCATGTATAATGGAATAGGTCAGCCCTATACACATGTGAAATTGTTTAGGTCGGCCTCAACCCAAGTGGACCCTCATGGAAGCCTATAGATAAAAGAGACCTAAAGTTCATTTCCACACATTGATCAAGCCATCTTCTACTCTTCTCTTTTGCCTTGGTTCACACAGGTTTGACGGATGAAGTTCGCGCAAGGGTTCGAAATCACAATGGTGAATCTCGCACGGATCTAGGGTTTCTGTCTCTCAGACGCAGGCATGTAACTAAGATTTTTCGTCCCCATATGTACACACATAGTAGCTAAGGGAGTATCTAGGAAGTCTCAAATGCTAGCACAGAGGCCTGAAGGGAGTGTTCAGGGTCTCCAAGGTAGATCATAGAGTATTAGTTCTTGAACACTCACACAGAGTGATCAAGGGAGCGTCGAGGCAGTCTCGAACACATGCACGGTAACTGGAAGAGAGCTTCTGGGCTCTTAGAGAAAATTAGGGTGAGTTCGACCTCAGATGCACGCATACATTCTTCCTGAAAGCATATGGGAAGATATAGACATCCTCACACAATGGCTGAGGGAGCGTCCAAGGAGTTTCAAATGCACACAACCAGTCTAGCTGGAAGCATCATAGATTTTGATCTAGGGTTTGGTAGTTTCTTTCAGTTGGCTTCATTGATCGAGTGGATCAAAGGCTTCTCTCTACCATTCTATAGATCTACAATCTGTTTATATAAATCTCTACTATACAAATTTATGTATTTGGCTTATTGTACTCACTGCTGAAAACATTTATGACGATATAATAAAGAAGACGATTTGAAATGGTTTTTCTCCTTGTGGGGTTTTTCCCTAGTATTGGACCAATACGTTGTCTCTTATGGCTGTGTTGTTGTCTTCTTTTTCATTACATATATTGTTCTATCTTCAGTTACAGTTTATGATTGGTTACATTGCTAATAATTGGATGCATTCTTAATCAAGAAGTAATTTGGGGTAAAGTAATTGATATAGCATAGAACAATCTAAAAAATTAATAGTCCAGGAGCTCCATCTCATCCTAGATATACTTTTGTAGGAAGTTGCGGTACATGAGTACCAAATTTCGCTCAGAATCCTTGATACCCAACTTTGTACGAAGGGTATGAAAAATATTTATGAACTCTGACATGCCTTTGACCCTTCCCTACCGCAAGATGGTCCACTTTATATATTTAGCTTCATATCTCTTGACAAGATAATATTATTCCTTGATGTCATCTCAAAAAGAATTCTAAGTGGGTGTGGTTGAAAACAGTGAGGGTTCCCTCTCATCCTTCTATTCACAGTGGTTTTTCTAGTAGTCGTTGACATGGGGGTGACTTTCAAGAGTGAGAAAGTAATACTTTCCCAATTGGAAAATTCATGAACCGAAAAATATCCTTCCAACAAATTTAACCATTTATCTAGCCTTCAAAATGGGAATGTCAAAATTGACTTGTTCCCTAAATGGAGTGGCACCTCTAGAGTGGCTATTGGATGAAGATACATCATAAGTGGGTAACCGTCGAAGCATCTGGGAAAATTTATCTATCATTTCATTCCTCTATCACTCGAGGGCTTCCTCAAGCAATATTTTGAAATGATATCCTACTACCTCATCTTTCTTTTCTTCCACCATGGGAGGCCATCAGGATTTGTGAGGCTGGTCTTGAAAAGGTTCAACCATTTCGAGCCCTAACTCTTTATACCCTGACCTCATTCGGGACATGCAAAGAAAATAGAGAAAGAGTAGATCACTCTGATACCACTAATCCGAACTTGTGAAGGAATGCGATAGAATACAAATATAAATATAAACACAGAGATGAAGCAAAAATAAATCTTCATTTCATTAATATCAAAGAACAGAAAAATGCTTACAAGCATAATGGAAATAAACTATTTCAAGCGATGATAGCTTATCTATGAGAAGAGACGTATCAACTACATGCCTCTGAACTATGTTAAAATAAGGCTCAAGGGCCTTTTTATTACTGAACAACAAATGGAAACCTTAAAAATCCAAAACCGTAACCTGAGGAGATGGAATGCCAAGATTTTGTGGGCCCTGTTAGGGTTAGTTGGGTAGCCAACTTCACAAGGTCGTAACTTGGTCATATGATCTTTGTTTGGTACATACAATACCTCCTTCAAAAGATATCTCCAAGTACTATGAGATTTGTGGAAGGCCCCTACTTATGGCTATGGGCCTACTGCAGACTTAAAAAAATGTCGTTTAGGGGATCAAAACAGCTCCAGAAGTTCAAGACCCGAAAAATTGCAAAAATAGTAAATGCTGCTATAATCAAGGAAACTAATGAAACTGCCTGGAGGTCTACATAGAATAAGCGGGCGGCCACCAATATCCACTTGGATAAACCATACTCTTGGCAAATGTTCTAGGGTCTAGATGAGGATGTGTCTCACTATAGGAGACAAAAGGAGGGCTTATGTCAGCATCCTATCCCTTACATATGATTACAAGCATTATCAATCCACTTAGAGACCCATGAGGATGTCCTTGTGGCCCCACACCCACTTGGGAGCACCACATGTGACTTACTTGGGAAACAAGGGACCAACCCCTTTTCCACAATGTTTGGAGTCCATTCTCTCACAATGGCACATTTTGGACTTCATTAGGCCTTCTCAATTGCCCAATGACGCATTATATTGATTATTCTACTCCCTTGAGAGGCTTAATTTTATGTTATTGAGCTATCTTGGTGGGCTTGTCACCAAGTGATGTTGTTATTGCACATTATTTTATTATTTGGGGCTTAATTAGGCCAAATAAGAAAATAAAACTCTTTAGAGATCATATAAATTAATTATAGGTGATTCATTTCTCTCATCATCACATGGGTTTAGGTTTAATAACTACTTGGAGAATTTTGCATTCCCTTTTCGAGGAAGTGTTTGGTTTCATGGATGAATTTTGATGTTTGGATTCTATATTTTTGGTCTTGGAGCTTCATTATTGTAATGATTTGAGGATTGGATATACTCATTTGTACATTTAAGTGATATTTTTCATGCTTATTCTTGTTATTTACTTTGTCACATGAATTTTGTTGGAATTTCCACTATCTATGTCTGAAATTCACTGTCATTCTATGTGAAATTGTGGAAATTTTCATCTTTTGAAGTATTGCATCATTGCATGTGTCATATATGAATGGATGAATGTTCGTAGAGATTATTGTATTGAATACATCTTGATAAATCATCAATAATTGCATATCTAAGTATGAATTCCTTGGATATATGCTCTCATGCTCTAATTACCATGTGAAGTTTCCTAAAAGCCTCCTTGATTGGATATAGTGTCTCAAGGATAATTTTAGGGGCGAATGTTCGCCCTTTGGCGAAATTAAGGGGTTTTAAATTTTTAGTGGGCGAATATTTTGTATCATAGTAAATTTCTACAAATCACCTCAAATAGCCCACCTTATTTTAAGGGAGAGGGTAAAAAAGGTAAATTTAGCCCTTGAAATTAGGACTTACAACCTTCCATTCGCCCATTTTCAAGAATAGGTTTTATTTAAGTGAATCCATTCGCCCATTTTCAAGAATAGGTTTTATTTAAGTGAATCCTATGGGCCAAATACCATATTTATAAAAGAGGTATGGTAAATTAATAAAAATATAAATAAATGAGAGGTATGGTAAATAAATAACACATTTTTTATATTTACTCCATAAGTCACCTTATATACATGTAATGGTGTAAACAAATAAAAATATAACTAAAGTGGAGGTATGGTAAATAAATAAAACGTCTTTTTATACTTACTCAAACGGTATGGTAAATAAATAGAAATATAAATAAACTAGACGTATCGTAAATAAATAAAACCTCTTTTTATATTTAGTCCATAACCCTCGTTCTATTTATGAAGGCTCAAGAAAGAGGTTTTATTTAAGTGAATCCTATGGGCCAAATACCATATTTGTAAAAGAGGTATGGTAAATTAATAAAAATATAAATAAACGAGAGGTATTGTAAACAAATAAAACATTTTTTTATATTTACTCCATAAGTCGCCTTATATTTACGAACACTCAAAAAATGGGTTATATTTAGGTGAAACCTATGGCCAAAATACTATGGGACAAATACCATCGACTAGATTGTTATTAATACCATGCAAAAAGCCATTATTAACCCTAATATTAGAATTAATAAAAATAAAAATGGCACATGGTATTGACCCATGGTATTCACCAAAATGGCACATGGTATTGACCCATGGTATTCACCTAGAATGTAGCCTATTTAAATGGGGGAATTAAACCAGCATGTAGCCTATGCTAAGATTCACTAGGACTTTACAAAGTTTTATTATTTAGTGAAAGACTCGCCAAGATCTTACAAGATTTTATAATTGAGTAAAATATTCGCCATCTATTTAAATGGGGGAATTAAACCAGCATGTAGCCTATGCTAAGATTCACTAGGACTTTACAAAGTTTTATTATTTAGTGAAAGACTCGCCAAGATCTTACAAGATTTTATAATTGAGTAAAATATTCGCCATGCCTGGTGAGAGATTCGCCAAAAAATTATATATACATATTATATTATTGATAAAATCGCCTTCCATTTTTCCTATATACCATGGAGATTCACCCATTTATTATATTTATAAATTTAGGGGGGGTTCTTAAAATTTTCCCTGTAGTGTCTCCAAATAACAAGTTCACCTTGTCTTCATCTCTCCCAAATGCAAGGCACTAATCCATCCACTAGTGGTCACCTAAAATCTTATTTTTCTTTCCTCCTCTCTCTCTTTCTAGGCCTAGCCCTAATAGGTCACCTAGGGCATCACATAAATCTGATTGTTTCCATAAAAACACCTTGATTTTTGGTCCATAGCAGCATTAGGGTTTCCTCTAGAGCCTCTCCAAGTTTGAAGCAATTCCAATGGTTGGATCCCAAGATATAACAAGCCCTAGCTCAAAGACTGTTTCTTTCCCTAGGTTTCCTTTAGTTGGTGTCCTCATTTGAATCATTGTATTTAATCCTTGAAATTAAATTTGTCCTTTGGTCCTATTCTCTTCCCTAATTAAGTCAAGCCCCTCCTTGGTTGATCAAGTCCATACCCTTGACCTAATTCTAGGTCCACTTGGTCCTTTTTAGTCCCACAACTTTATAACTCTAATTTCACAATGATCACATAATGGTCAATTATCCATAAGGACTTTTGGGCCTAGGAACCAACTTGACAAGATATATTCCCATACCCAAGGCTCCAAAATCCTCTTAGCCCTTCCTAGAGAGCCCATCACCTTGCTTTCAAAGAAATAAAACTATCTATTTGAGTCTCTCTTGTGAATAGGCCTTAGGAATAACTCCTTATCCTCTTATTGATCCATTCATCTAGTGGTTCCCCTTATACCCAGTGTCCTCACATTGGTGAAATCCCATAAATAGCAAGGAGATTTAACTGAGGTGACAATGGGATATTGTTCCATTGTTACCGCTTGACCTAGTAGTTGCTCCATAGGATCCCCTCCTAGGACCCCTACTAGTTTGAGTTGTAATAGGCTTATGAACTATCATTTTGAGCTACTTAATTCATCCTTGGTCTTATTTTTCCAAGTGTCAAGTCATCTTCAAGTGATTGCAAGTGTCACAACTTCTTGATCTTGCATGTCTATTTTCTAGCTACCTGTTGCACACATTGAGTTGACAATTAGTACATGTCAGTAACAATTGTGTACTCCCTATTGCTAGTGACTACAAAATTCCTTGACTAGAGTAACTACGCAATCCTCTTTGACAGATAACTCCACAGTCTCTTGTGATAGGAAACTATGTAGTCCGTTGAGTTAGTTGACTATGAAGTTATTTGTGCTAGTGAACTGTCTAGTTCCGTAAGCTAGTAAATTGTGCAGCCAATATGGATAGGCATTGCACATTTCTTTAGGATAGCCATTGTGAATTCCTTGTTGACTACATGGCACACTTGTCAAAGATTACTCGGTTGCAAGTGGCAGTTTCTAATTGTAGATCCTAAATTTTAGGTATGCATGCACAAAACCATAACTTTGGATCTAGAAGTGCTCTCCTATATAAAAAGCTAGCCTAGAGCTCATTCTCACACACATATTTGGATATATTCACATTCCTTGAGTATAAGGAGATTTTGGTTGCATGTGTGCTGCTATTTTCGATAAGTTTCTTAATTATCACATTTTTCTACTTTTACTATCACTTCTATCATTTTTCTTTTGCAAATGTTTTCTAACCTTGTTTTTACATAAAAAGTGTTTTTTTTACTATATTTAGTTGTTGCATGTGTCAATCCTCTGTTGCATGCTTCTTTTCTAATGTCCTTTCACATTTTAAGTCCTTTTACATTCTAGTTATCATTACAAATTAGCCTATTTATTCATGTTATATTCTCGCAATCCTCATTTCTTATCATTAATCCTTAAATAATTGAATTTTGACTTGATCTGCCTCTCTAGCACTACGATTTTGCATTGCTTTGGCCTTGTCCCTTGTTGATTTAACATGAACACTTCTTAATGCCTCTCTCCCTCTCTAGCTACACATTGTGAAATTCCAGTCACTTGTGATCCTTCCTCTTCCATCTGTGACTATAAAATATGTAGGCCCTAGCCTTCACTGCACACTTCAAAGTTCTAGTCAACAGCTAATCACCATTGTAACTACAAACTATGCAGTCACTTAGCTCCTCTCCCTCAGTAGTTGCACATTGTACAATCACAAGCCCTAGCCTTCATCTTTTCCTTTGTTGATAAACACTGCGCAATACCTCTCCTCAGGAACTACATAGTGCATATTTCTAGTGGCCAATCAGGTCACTCTTACCTCAAGATCATCTTGTTCTCTTTCCTTACACAATTCCCTCTCCTAGTAGCTGTTTGTTATGTTTCATATCTTGATAGAATAAGAGATTATCTATGGACTAACTTTTTGTTTCCAAGATCACTTCTCTAGTTCCAGGAGTTTCCATTAAGAGCTTACTAACCTCTCATATTCTACGGATACAATGCCTCTACTCACAAGACAATCACCAACTAAGGAGGCCACAAAAGGTAGTATTGAATATGTTGGGGAAAGTTCAAGACTAGGAGCACCTATCATGGAAAATACTAGGTGTTTGATGGATAAGGCCACCTCTTTATCGTCGCTAACCATAAGATATGTTTTCAATAATGAGTTCCTACAAAACTTTGAGGATAGGGAAATATACATAAGGATTAAGATATCCAAGTTCCATAGAGTTTCTTGTAGGTATCCAATGATCTCATTTGTTGAAGCCATTGGGTGGATCTTGTAGGGCCTAGACACTAGGAACATGATCTTCAGCAGTGTGAGTGGAAAAATGCTTGCAACATTCCATCCATGTGATCTTCATACATACTACAAACTTCTGAGACTAGAGTTTTTTTTCAATAGAGAGTATTATGTAGTTTAGGATCACCTGAATACGAAGGATGTGATAAAATCATGGTGGCAGGAACCCACCAAGTTTCGTCAAAAGCCAGAGGGGATTTCAAACATAAGATCATTGAGGAAGGTATATCAATATCTCATGGCAATGTGTTTCAAGTTATATTGATGGGAGAGCACTGGGTATTGTGAGGAAGGTTGGATTACATGATCTACCTGATTGTGACTCAAGGGAATATCTTCAACTTGGAATATATACTTGCTCAATATCTACATACTAATGTATCAAACATGAAGGCGGATGTTGAAAGTGGGAAGAATTGATTTTCCATGTCTGTATATGTGCTTCATGGGATTTGTGCAAGAAATGTGTTTCAAGGTCTAGATTGGAATTGGACTCAACTACAACCATTCCATGTCAATGTGTATTTAAAGCTACTCTCATAGCACAATTACAGAGGAATATATAATAGGTTAGCTAAGCATTTATTTTTGGTGATCTATCAGATGATTTTTGAAGAAGAGGAACCCTGCATGATTGATCAGGCTAAAGAAGCAGTTATGGAAGTTCCATATTGGTTCACTTCTACTCAGGGCACCTATATCAAGATATTTGGTGCTCAAAAGCCACTTCATTTCTTACGAAATTATTTCACTCATAAGGTGGTCATGTGGGATATTGCATACCATATTTTCTTAGGAATGTCATAATTATTTCAAAAGAAGAAGAAGGCACCATGGTCTCTCCTACCTCTGTAAGTGTGGTCTGATGGGTTGAAGAGTCTGAAGGTAGCGAAAGTAGAAGTGGAAGAACTGCCTTGCCTCAAATTTGGTAAAATGAGTTTTCATAGATATGACCCCAAGGGAGTATGTAAGAAACATTGTGCCAAGCTTCATTTTTCCTAGCCTTATGTCTCCATGTCTATGAAGGATGAGGATAAAATGAGGAATGGGTACAATGCTTTCAGGGAAGCAAGGTTAGTTGATGATGCAGGCCCTTCTAACATAGTTTACCTAGAAGATATTGTGCAAGAAGGGAAGAAATAGAAAGTGCCTACTCAAGATAGTGTTTTGAAGTCTAAGAGAAAGATTATGCATGATCCTGAAGCAGAGACAAGTCTAAATTTTAAAGCAGATCCAACTACCCCGAGCACAATAAAGGTGAAAAGAAAAGAAAATAATTGGAATAAGTTCAAAGAAAGTGGGAGGAAGAGGAGTAGAAAAGTGAAGCAATGCATAAACATGAACATGACACAAGCGAGAGGAGGAAATAAAATAAAAATAGGAATAGTAAAGAGAAGAAATGCGAAGAATGAAGGAAGACTTAAGAAGGAAGAAAGAAGAGGGATAAAGGAAGCAACAAGAAGAATCCATGTAAAAGAAAAACGAGGAAGAAGAGTGACAAAAGTTGTTAGAAGAGGAAAGAAAGAGGAAACATGAGGAGGACTTACAAGAACAATAGATTATTTATGAACAAGAGGATGATGAAGAAGAGGATATTATGCCAATTGCAGAGGAAACAAGTTATCAATCCCCACCTCTTGCTGGTGGACACGTTCCATTTAGTGAGATGGGACTAGTTCCTCTATCGGATGATAGTTTCATGGACATCTTGAACTTTACCTTTGATTAGCTGAAAAGAAAGATAATACAGGATAGAAGAAAGGATTTTTTAAATGACCCTCATCACCCTATTTTTATGAATACAGAGAGGATGATTGTGCTAAATACAAGGAAGAATTTGAGAGTAGTTGTAATAGCACATGCAACCTTTGTTGAATCTACTAAGGAGAACATTGATTATTTGATGAGAGACAATGAAATATTGATAAAGAAATTAGCTTCAGCAAGGCAAGAGATGGAGCATGTCATGGCTGAGAATTAGAGGTTTTCTTCCACCAATGCTAATAGGATAGAATTGAAAGCAACTATACTTGCAGAGATCAAGCCTTTAGAAGACACTATGAAGCAACTATACGATGAGATATACGCTATTCACAAAGTAATGGTGCTTTTGCATGAAGTGTAAAAATCATCACAAGATATGGTGAATGTATTAAAGACAAATTCTACCACAATGGACATGATTTGGGATTGGGCCACCAAATATCTCAATACGCCTGAGGTGTTGGTTAGAAAGAGTAAACATGATGTTGAAATAGAAAGGGAAAATCAAAATATTTGTATAGATCTATGATCATTTCCATACATTTTCCACCAACACCATAACTTCTTATTTGCGACTGTATAATGGATTGGAATCCCTGGCCATTACACAGAAAGTCCCTTCTATTGGTCCTTTTACATAGTTAAAGAGAAAAATCATTATAGGGGAAGAAATAGAATATTTTTTAAAAAATATCAAATAGGAAACCATTCATGATGTGTTAGGTCCCTACAAAACTAGTGTATTCCCCCATTATTATTGTCATTGTAGCCCCTTATTATTATTTTTGTGCCCCTGTTTTCCCCATATTGTTATTAATGTGCCCCATAGAAGCCCACTATTGTTATTTTTATTCCCTTACATTATTATTGTTCTGTCGGCTTTGATTATATTGTGACTCCTTAGACTCCTATATACAGAAAGGGGGTTTTTTCATTTGTATCGTCCAAGAATTGTTCATTTGTGTAATGTAAAATAGGTTTCCCCCTCTAAGAGGCTAGTTTTGAAGTCATTGATCTATCTCTTATTTTGTTTTGTGAGTTGGTTGCATAACATTTGGTATCAGAGCTTGGATTCTAAGGTTTCGTTGATTCAAAAGGGTGATTGTGGAATTTTTGCCATACCGTTTTTTATACATAGATTCAAAATATGAAATTAAAAATCCATTTGAGCTGAAATAATTTTGAACCTCTTCTACAAATTTAAGATATTGTTTGGCTATATGTTATGAGATATGATCCGAGGAAGTTAGGGTTTTTGTAGGATCCATAATTCGATCTCAAACTAGTGACCTTGGGAAAATCATCATAATTTTCTCTTTGAGTGTCAGATTCAAATTTCATAAAAATTGACAGAAAGAGGATGGATTTTAGTTTATTGGGTGTCGTTTTTAGGGCCAAATATTGAAACAATGACACGTGGAACTTCATACAAGTTCACTCTACTGAACTATTCTATAATCAGGTCATCGTGGGACATTGGACATAACTCTTTCTTGGAGAATCCAATCTCAATCTGAATTGTGGGGTTAGAAATAGGAATCATAGGGATACTACAGGACAAAATTTTATACCTTGGAGATCTGAAATTATAGAGATACATTAGATTCAATATCGAGCTCCTACAAAAAAAAAAGTGTGTAGTTTTTTAAAAATTTGCATAAGTTTTGTTTGAGAAAGTAGTTTGAAGTGATTCAAAGGGAATTATGAAGAATAATTATCAATAAAATGATGACTAAAATAAATAAAATGGAAACACCTATTAAGAAACTCGAAATCTCTACTATGACACATGAGGAAGAGGAATAAATGCAACATGATATATGAAAATTATGAGACAAAGTGCAAAAAATTTTGTTCTCACAAAGTAACTGAAGCTAAGATGGATGGTTTAAAGAATGGAATAAAAGCTAATATGAATGGTTTTGAAAATGGCATGGAAGCTAAGATTAATGTTATATAAGAAAAAGTGGAAGGTTTGAAAAAGTTACTACAAGAAAGACTTCCTAATGGAAAAAAGGTAATAGAGGAAACTAAACATGAGAACAAAAGAAATGTTAATCATGATTTCATAAAATCTAATGTTGGATTGAAGACCCACCACATTCAAAATATTGATATGAGGAAGTTTGATGGCAAGGATCTCGTAACATGGATACTACAGATGGAGCAATATTTCGATCTCCATAATGTGCAAAACACACAAAAGGTACGCATTACAACTTTATATTTGGAACCCAATCAGTTTGTATGGTATCGATGGATTTTATCTCATAAACAAATTGTCACTTGGTCAATTTTTATGGAGGAAATGATAGCACATTATGAGGATACAAAGAGCAACACATTCTTTAGCCAATTGATAAATCTCAAACAAAAGGGTTCAATGGTGGAGCACATTGAGGACATCCAAAAATTGAATATAAGGGTAAATGATATTCCATAGGAGCATAGGATTGATGTGCTCATAGGGACTTTAAAGGATAACATCCAACATGAGGTTCACCTTTGGGAACCTGATTCATTGGAGAAGGCATTCAGGTTGGCAAGAAAAGTTAAAAGAAAAATTATGGCAACAAAGAAGCCTATCACTGACAACTATAAAGATGGAAGTGTTGCTACCCCTAACCTTCCACAACTTACAAGGTTGACACCACAACAATTGGAAGAAAAAGGAGAAAAAGTGCTTTGTTAAAGTTGTGATAGAAAATACACTAAAGGTCATAAGTGTGTTGAGAAGAAATTATTTTACATATATTATGAAGAGGAGGAAGAAAAGGAACAACAAACGTCAAAAGAAGAGGATATACATGAGGAAGCAACCCTAGAGAAAGAATAAATGAATCCAACCATATCTTGTAATGCATTGGCATGAATTACCACTCCTCAAATTCTCAATATAGAAGGACATATCAAGAAGAAAAAGATAATAGTGTTGATTGATTCGGGTAGTACCCATAATTTTATTCATTGTAAGATAGCCAAGAAATTGAATTTCTTCCTATACCCAGCACCAGAGTGTTAAGTGATGGTTGCAAATGGAGGAACCATAAATTTCTCTAGAAAGTGCCATAATATGAAGCTATCCATGGGATAATATGTGTTGAATAGTCCAATTCTTTCCATTCCAATGGGTGGTGTTGATGTTGTACTAGGAGTCCAATGGCTACAATATTTGGGTATGATATCTTTTAATTTTCAAGAAAATTTCTTGAATTTTTTTGGGAAGGAAAGGAATTTGAATTACGGGGTATCGCAAGGAAACCGAGAAAGATAATTATCTCTAACAGCATGAAAAATATTTTAAAGAAAGAACAACAGGGTCTCATTGCACAATTATGTTCACTAGAGGTTCCCACATAGAAATCATATATTTCTCCAGATATCCGAAAAGTCTTGGACAATCATTTCAAGGTATTTGAGACTCCCAAAGGACTCCCACATATTCGTGATCATGATCATGCTATTCATATGATTCAGTATTTGATACTCCCAAAGGCCTCCCACCTATTCGTGATCATGATCATGCTATTCATTTGTTTCCAGGAAGTGTTCCTCCAAACATCAGGCCTTATAGATATCCCTATGCCCAAAAGAGTTAAATTGAACATATGGTTGCATAAATGCTAGAGGCTCGTATATATCAACCTAGTCAAAGTTTTTTCTCTGCTCTAGTAGGATTGGTGCAAAAGAAGGATGGATCATGGCGCATGTGTCTAGATTATAGGGAGCTCAACAAGCTCACTATTAAAGATAAATTTTCCATTCCTGTCATTGATGAATTATTAGATGAATTACATGCATAAATTTACTTCACTAAGTTGGATATTCATTCAGGATATCATCAAATCAAAATCAATACTGAAGACATTATGAAAACAACATTTAGAACTCATGAGGTTCATTATGAATTTTTGGTCATGCATTTTGGCCTTACCAATGCACCTTCTATATTTCAAGGTTTGATGAATTCTATTTTCAAACCCTTCATTAGAAAATTTGTGTTAGTATTTTTTGATGATATAATAATCTACAACAAGTCTTGGAAGAATCATGTTCAACATATTGAAAAAGTGCTCAAACTATTGTAGGAGAAATAATTATATGAAAAAACCTCCAAATGTTTCTTTGGAGTACATGAGGTGGACTATATGGGTCATATTGTATCTCATGAAGGTGTTAAGGTAGACCCTAGAAAAATAAAACCATTAAGGAATGGAAAATCCCCACATCCATAAAGCATCTGCAAGGATTTCTCAGGTTGACAGGGTATTATCGCAAGTTTGTTAAGAATTATGGAAGAATAGCAACACCTCTAACAACATTACTGAAGAAAGATGCATTTTCTTGGACTCCAAAAGCAACTAAGGCCTTTGAGCATCTTAAAGAGGAAATGTGCCAAGCATCGGTCCTAGCTACACGAGACCTCACAAAAACCTATATTATGCAATGTGATGCCTCAGGAAATGGAATTGGTGTTGTTTTAACACAAGAAGGAAGACCCGTTGCTTTTGAAAGTCATCCATTCAAATGAAAGTATTTACACAATTCTATTTATGAGAAGGAAATTTTGGCAATAATACATGCACTTAAGAAATGGCAACCTTACCTAATGGAAAGACACTTCAAGGTAAAACCAGATCCTGATAAGGCTTAAATACTTTTTAGAACAAATATTATCTACGGAAGACCATAAAAAATGGGTCACAAAGATGTTGGGTTATGACTTTGAAATCATCTACAAAAAGGGAAGAAAAACTTTTTTGTTTATGCACTCTCAAGAAAGGATGAGGATGTGAAAGCATTGCTTTGTGCCATTTTTATCATCCAACCAGATTGGATAAATGAAGAAAGGGATGAATGGAAGAATGATGAATAAGTGTGGGTACTCATTCAAAAGTTGCAGTAAGATCCCAGTACATCTTATACATTTAGTTTGAAAAATGATTCATTATGGTACAAAGATCACTTGTACCACTATAAGAATTCCCAACTCACCCAAAGGAGGGCACTCAGGATTTTTAAAAACTTACCATAGAGTTAAGAAGGAATTTTTTGGGGATGGACTTAAATTTGATGTTCAAAATTTTGTGGCGGGATGTTTGGTTTTCCAACAAAATAAAGTTGATAAAATTAAGACCCCAAGTCTATTACAACCTTTATCCATTCCAAGTCAACGTTGGGAGGAGGTTTCAATGGATTTTATCACAAGTTTACCCAAGTCCGAAGGAAAGAGCATCACCATGATGGTAGTTGATATACCTTCTATGTATGCTCACTTTTGTGCATTATCTCATCCATTTAAAGTAAGTATAGTTGGTACTGAATTTATGGAAACAATTCAAAAGCTACATGGAAACCCAAAGATTATGGTAAGTGACAGAGTTCCTATTTTCACTGGAAATTTTTGGATGAAATTATTTTCTTGTCTGGGTACTCAGTTAACTCATTGCTCATCTTATCATCCTAAATCTGATGGGAAAAATAAGCTGGTGAACAAATTTTTGGAAGGATATATTGAATGCTTTGTATTTGATAAACAGACATAATCGTCAAGTGGTTGCCTCTGGCTAAATGGTGGTATAACACTTCCTTGCATACTGCAGAAAAAATGAACCCATTTATGACACTTTATGGATATCATCCACCATTCATCACATCATATTTAAGAGAAAATTCGAAGGTTCAAGAAGTGGAAGATCACATCGAGCATCAACAATAAGTTCTCCAACTCTTAAATGATAACCCCACTTTGGCACAGAATAGAATGAAACAACATGAAAATCAATATTATAGTAAAAGAAGTTTTGATGTAGGTGACTAGGTATTTCGATGACTACAACCATACAAATAATTGTCCCTCAAGCAAGCCAAGAAGGATAATAAGTTATCACCAAAGTATTGTGGTCCGTACAAGGTGTTGCAAAAGATTGGTATTATGGCATACAAGTTGGAGCTTCTTGCATCTTCCCAAGTCAACCCAATTTTCCATGTTTCATGCTTAAATAAGGTTATAGGTGAAAAGCTCTCAGTTCAAAAAATATTTCCAGAACATGATGAGGAAGGAAAAACCATAGTGGAACCTGAAGCAGTCACAGAAACAAGAACTCAATAGCTACAAAATCGATCAATTTTGCAGTATCTCATCAAGTGGACGAACTTATCCACTGAAGATTCCACATGGGAGAATGATAATTTTATACAGAAGCATCCATAACTACTCAATCATTGAGGACAACACTTCTTTGAAGGAGAGGGGCATGTTAGGTCCCTACAATACTAGTGTATTCCCCCATTATTATTATCATTGTAGCCCCTTATTGTTATTGTTGTGCCCTTGTTGTCCCAATATTGTTATTATTATACCCCATAGAAGCCCACTATTGTTATTGTTGTGCCCTTACATTATTATTGTTATGTCGAC
Organism: Pinus tabuliformis; assembly: GCA_031772625.1. Classification (NCBI taxonomy): domain Eukaryota; kingdom Viridiplantae; phylum Streptophyta; class Pinopsida; order Pinales; family Pinaceae; genus Pinus; species Pinus tabuliformis. The sequence goes on along the minus strand of CM062816.1, from coordinate 543,955,524 downwards.
TCTGATTATATTGTGACCCCTTAGACTCCTATATATAGAAAAGAGGTTTTGTCATTTGTATCATCCAAGAATTATTCATTTGTGTAATGTAAAGGAGGTTTCCCCCTCCAAGAGGGTAACTTTTAAGTCATTGATCTATCTATTATTCTATTTTGTGAGCTGATTGCATAACACGATGAGCTTGAAGTTACCAAATAAATTATTCTATAGTATGTGACTGATCTAGCTAAGATACACATGAAGTTGATCATGTTGTTAAGAACTATTCAAGCAGACTTAAAGACCATATATCCAAATGTAATGGAGTGTAAAATAATATATAATATAGATGTACTAGTGAAGGTTGATTAAATAGTAGAAGAATACAAAGCTTAGCATCAATATCTTACTACAACTTACATGCTTCCATCGCTAGAGTTACATTTTCCATAAGTTATGCATGATGTAGTATTTTTTGTCTTATGGCTAAGAGCCATCTTTTTCTTATTGTAATTTTTCATTTAGAAGATAACAAGAAATGAAAATGTGTAAAAGTGTGAGTCCAAGAGACACATGGGGAATATGAAGAGACATTAGAAGCTAAAGGATAAAATAGAAATTCAAGACTCATGAGGGAGATCAAGAGTGCCAAGGGGAGGTGAAAGGTCTCATCACTTTTTATAAATAAACCCTAATAAATCAAGAGTAGGGGATTTTGGTTGAGTTAGCCTTGGCTTCTCTAGTTTAGCATAGGAGAGAAGATCATTCTTTGCAGAAGCAACTTGTAACTTCATGTTCCACTATTGGGGCTAGTGTTTCATCAATTTAATTGTGTACTTGGAACTTTCGCTTAGTTGTCAAAAAATCTCAAAGCCAACACACTTTCATACATGCATCATGGATTTTGTAAGCCTATTGTTGTGATGTTTACGATATATGTTTATGTTCATTAATACTAAAGAAAATGAAATATTTTGTTGGATTTGGTATTTAGTTTGTTGAATGTGTGTTGTTATATGATTTAATTATCGTTGTTATTTTGTGAACTATTTTGCAGGTTAAGTAACAAATCTTTCCTTGCTCTCGTGTGTCTCTTTTAGAATAGTACTATTACTTTTCTATGAGAGGTTCACTCTATTTTCCCTTCCATGAAAGTACATTTTATGTGTTACAATTGACGTCTCACAAATCTTACTCACTTTTTTTTTCTTTCTGAAAATTAAATTCATGATATCTTATGTTGTTTATTGTATCCATTGAATATCTTTAAGGATCACTTTAATGGTGGTTAGGTTGATACTTTGGATGGGGCTCCTATCCCAAAAGGTGTGAGGTCTAATTGGGCCTTCATAGCAGGGAGACCCCCCCACCTATTGACGCTTCCATCACTGCCAACACAAGCTAAATCAAATTGCATGGAAATCTTTTGAACAAATTTTATGGTGATCCATTAATAAGATAATTTTTTAATTTTTTGTGTAAGGCATAACATTTTTCAAGACGTATTTTGTTTTAGACTTCATTGAATTTTTTTAGGTTCCATTAGTTATTGAAGATACATGATATAAGTGATATTTATAGGACATATATTTTTTATATTGTCAAAAAAAATACAAGATTAAAAATTATTCTAGGGACTATTCTTTTTGAGATTTTAAAGGAGCGATTTTATGAAATTCTCTGAATATTATCTACTACCCATTGGATGAAAGGTGCCTATGGGAAGGACTTGATTAAAGGAAAAATACATGCATAATTTGTTTTTTTAGGTAATTAGATGGCTATTGTTTTCATTTTATAATCTAGGATGGTTTATAAGTATTTTAATATAATTGTGAGAATTCTTATTTTTTTCATCCTATAATTTTATAAGGCTTGTTACATTCATTTTATATTTTTTTTTGTGAATTTTTTCTTCTATGTAGGCATAAGACATATTTTCCACATATTGTATATGCATAAGAATCAATTTTACCCTTGGTTATTTAATGTAGAAATTTGTTAGGACGGAAGAGCATCAATGTTCCAAATGCAACAATGAAATCCTAGTTATAAGGAGGAAAAAATAAATAAAATGATTATCACTACAATTTAGTTATTTTATGGTATTGTTGACAGTGCTTGACCCGCCAACATTCAGGGGTTCTCCTTGGTATGAAGTCCAAACTAGAACTCACACCGTTTGGTGTAGGATTCCCATCCTGTATGATGGTCTAGTTGCCATTATCTTAAAGATATGCCTTATCTCTTGCCTAGTGAGTTCTTAGTGTAACTTGTTCCTAAGTTATTTCACTATAGAGGGAGAGGGTGAGAGTGAGTCTCAAGTCTAAAGGTAGTAGTCCCAACTCGATCGGAGACACATAACATAGTAGGGCATGCACAACTTCCAACAGAGTAGTCCACTTGGATGCTGCAGTCACAAACACAAAGTGAGCATATAGCATGTACAAAACCCAGTGTAATAGTCCACACGAGTGCGATGGTCATTATAACAAATTTACAACAATGAATCTGTCGAGTGTCCAACAAAATTTTCCACACGGGCAAGACAACTTTAACAACTGATATAACACATTTCCAACAACATATGCACTAAAACAACTGAAATAGTTCAACTATATTAGTACATGTTAAAACAACATGCATTACAAGCATCCAAAGAATAGTATTAGAAACGAATACAATACATGTGTGAAAACATGCTGGCCTGTTAATAGGCTTCTGAATTAAGTAAAAGTTCCAAGACACATCCATACACCATATATAACTAACCCCGATAGCGGGGAATTGGAGGCACTATTCACTCCTCAAAGAAAATACTACAAACTCTCAAGGCTATGTGGAAGGAGCCAAGGTGAAAAGTATTTTTCATGTACAAATGAGGGGTATATATAGCCAAGGGTGAACTTGACCGTTGTGACTCTTTGACTTCCCTCATGATTGTTTAACTCACATGACTCTTCAACTGACATGACTCTTCAACTTGGTTTGTTGATCTCTTGGACTTCCACGTTACATTACATTGATTACAACAGTATGGCCCATAGTAGTGATGTGGTCGAGACGACTCATGGCATGACTCAGCATGATAGTGTTGGTATGTTCATGGTGATGGTGGTGTCCATGTCGAATTGCAGTGTTGCTGAGTGATGAGTGTGCTCTTGGTGTATCATAGCTTCACCTCAGCATGGTAAGGTGTGTGGAGTCTTTGATGGTCATAGTGTTCACTTGATGTTGCATGTGCATTTATCCCCTTCATTGGTACTTGACATGCTTCATGTGTTCGTTCGTTCACGGACAAGTCTCCTAGCATGTGCTCCTTGTTTATAATCTTGTTCGTCGTTGCGCCATGTCTCATTCATTTACCTGTATCTGTAATCACTCATGATGGATGAAATCAAATCTAGAAATCCTCTAGTCTACCATGATGCATCATATTTCTCTTTCGGGTGCAGGTGACCAGGAGAGAGGACAAGGTTTTGAAATTGCGCAAAGCATATTTCAAGTTAGGATGTGAGGCTCCAGGGCATTGTCAAGAAAAAATGCACATAGGTCACTGAGAGGCTAGGTTGAGTAGTTTGGACATAAGTGATATCTGCAGGTTCTATCTCAACTAGGAAGCAAAACTGTGCAATTTTTCCGAGGAAGGTAGTAAGGGCAGCAGGAGTCATTGGTAGTGAAAACTGCACACGTTTCCAGAGGAGGCTGGGAGCGGGTTGCAGGAGCTTGCTGGAAAAAAGTGTGTAGATCTGGGAGGCAGTCATGCAGGGAATGTTTGTGTAGTTTCTAGGTTGATCGAGGTACTTGGTAGCAAATGGATTTTCTAAGAAAACTGTGCAATTTTTAGGAGGAGTGGCAAGCAAGACAACAGGGGGACTGACTGAAAAAACTGCATAATTTCTAGATACAGTGCAGTGATAGGAAGCTCCTACCTATCCCTCATGTCTGCACAATTTCTTCAGTCAATGAAGGTAGTAATGCTAAAAACTTTTGCGCAATTTTTTGGAGAAGTGAAGCCTAGGGTCACTGCCTAGTCAAATTATCTGGTTGACTAGCGGGAAGCTTGATGGATAGGCTTGCGAGAAGCGTAGAATGAGATAGATTATTGGGAAACTTTTGTGCTATTCTAGGTGATAGTCAGCCAGGTTGATTCCAGGATGGCACAATGCAAATTGCCTGGGGGTAGCCTCAAGCTCTTCGTAATTCTTGCCAAAAGTGCTTGGTCACTAAGAGTGGAGACTAAAAAGTGCACCTCAGTGGAAGTCCACCTATTGGAGGGTGGTCGAGTCGACAGATCTTTGTAAAAATGGTTAAGTGTGTGAGTGAGTGAACTCGTGTATGCATGACCTTGTGAACACACATTCAACATGACTCGATGACAAGACACCTCAAACCAACAAGACAACATGCTCAATGTGACTGACTAAAGGGTGTGAGTGACAAGTGTGACACTTGAGATAGATCGTTGAATGAGCATGAAAACACTTGCGTGAGATTGCATAAAACTTCATGTGTGAGTTCGACAGATGCTTTCATAGCAAACACAACTTGTACACATGAAGACATACCTTCAACATAGCCAGAACAAGACCACAAGCATGACATTGCAACCAACATGCTAAAAGACAACTGATGAACGGTCAAGAAAAGAGGGTGTGAAGACTCAACATGATCTCATGGGATGAGCTCGAGTGTTTGTAAACATCAAGGAAAAAACCAAGGAATGGTCTGAAATTGGATGCAATCCAAATGTTTTTAGGGTGTTGCAGTCGCTACGACACTTGGTGACACACTGCTTGAATACCAGCTTCTCTATTTTGGTTCATTGACAACATTGGGCCTTGGTCTATTATGGAGTATTGAATCGTTGTGTAGGTTACCTCAGTTTCCCCACTTACCCCATGGACATACATGGTTCATCTTTTGTCAACTTAGTCAAACACAACAACAAGATTCAACTTGATCACAATGTTTCGAAATTGGGAAGGGCAGTTTGGCTTGTGAGTTAACATTTTCAGAGTATAAGTTTTCATCTCTGGTGTTGCTCCACTGCCAGTAGGCCTGGACAGTACCCCAGCGGAGCCACGCAGGAATAGATGCATTGCTCCACTACTAGTAAGCTTGGTCAGTACCCCGGTGGCATTTCATGCTTCACCTCTATATGCAGGAAACCTTTCTCTTCTTTCGCCTTTGTATTTTTTGAAAAGAGGATTGTGCATAGGCACTTATTTATATTTGGGGTGGAAGAGGGATCCCGACTTATTGAGAGAAGAAGAGGTTGTTCCTTCAGAGAATCATGTAAGACCTTTGATTTAGGTTTTCTTGTTTAGATTTTCCCCTTCTCCATTCTACTAGTTGGATGAGCTTTAACACACAGAACAGAAGATTGGGTACATGCATGGGGTTTCCCAGTGTGGACATAGGTTCATGGTTGGATCAGAGCTCCCCTTACAAATGGCTTGCATTTTCCCTCAAGATTTCATCGACCAAAGGTTATAACCAAGCATAGAGAAGACAGACACATGACTGGCCAAGTGCTATAGTGTCAGAATAATCTTCTTAGCCACATACTCATTCAAAAGCCATAACTCAATAGAGGGAAGCACTTATTGGTAAAACAAAAAATAACGTGATATTAAGAAAACAAAACAAAGAAAACCAAAAATAGCAAAGCAAAGAGAAAATACAACAAGCAGTAAACAAACTATGTACATGGTGCGCGGCGCAGCCCCGACTTACTGAAAGTAGTGCTTTAAGTCTTGGCTATTGACATGAAGGTTATCAATCCTCACGTCAAGTGATTGTAGAAGGTATGTGTGTGGGCCAAGATTTTCCTGGACAGTGTATGGAGCAATCCACAAGGACTAGAACTTCGTATGTTTTTTTTTTCTCCATGGCATTTGTCCCATTTCAAGACTAAGTCACCCACATCAAAGTTAGTGGTCCTTGCAAACTTATTGTCAAACCATCTCTTGATACGGTTCTGGTTGAGTGTGAATTTTTATTTTGCTTTCATCCTTTCTTCCTGCAACTTGTGAAGTGTATCCATCCTATGCTGAACTAGCAGACAAGGCTTGCCTTGGGATTCTTGGGGTAGTTGGAGCGCAGAAAAGTAGATGTTTGGAAGAAGGATGGCTTCTTTCCCATAAACCATGAAGTATGGAGAAGTTTTCAAAGAGGGTTTTGGTGTTACATGGTCATACCATAAAGCATTCATCAAATCGAAGTGCCAGTTACACTATTCAATGTAAATGGTCTTCTTTATAATGCGGATAAGGTTTTTATTTGTAGATTCTATGAGACCATTTCCCAGTGAGTAGTAGTTAGTTGAGTGTTTAAGGAAGATAACATATTGCAATGAAAAATCATAATGCTTTAAAGATGAAAAGTAAGTTGCGTTGTAAAAAACAAGTGATACTGGAACACCAAATTGTGAGATGATGTTCTATTGAAGGAAGCTAATGACTTCCTAGCCATTCACTTGCTTGAATGGAACTTCTTTTGTCCAACACATGAAATAATTTGTAGCTATTAAGATGTAGTGGTGATGTTTCGACGAATGTGGGAATATTTCCCCAATGATGTTTAAGCCCCATTGTTGAAATGGTTCAGTCACTGTAATAGGGTGCAACAGGGAAGCTGACCTTCATGTTCTATCGGCGCATGGCTGACAGATCGGGCACTTGTAGGCATAAGCATGTGCATCCTTGAATAATGTGGACCAATAGAAACCGGCTCGCATGACTTTGTGCATATTGGTGATTCCCACAAAGTGGCCCCCCACTGGTCCATCATGCAAGTCATGCAAGACCTTCTTTGAATCATGTGCCTCCAAGCACCCGCGAAAATTCCATTGTTGTGTTTTCTGTACAACATTAATGCACCAACTAATAAGGAAAATATTTGATGCGAAGTTCCCTCTTCTATCTCATGTAGAAGTGAGAGGGTATGGTGCCATGCACAAGGTACTGACACACATCTTAGTACCAAGAGTTTCCATATGAAGTGGGTGGTCCTCGCTCTACATCGTACATCTCGATTTCTCACTCCCAACCAACGAGCTCTTCTTTCCTCCTACATGGACTGATTCAGCTGTAAGTCTACAAAGACCATGACCCTTAACAGTGTGAACTCGATTGATGTCAAGATCATACTCTTGTAAGCCTGTCATCTAGTTCACACATCTTTCACCCAACTCTTGTTGTACAAGCAGTGATCAAACTGTTGGGTGTGGTACAAATACTATGTAATGGTTCTTCAGCAAGTAGGGTCTAAAGTGTTTCATCACCTTGTATATTATGTATGCTTGTTTGTTAATGATGGGGTAGTTTATTTTGGGTCCCTACATGCTTGTGCTCATGAAGGAGATGGGATGTTCGTTGTTCAGCTCATCCTTCTAAGTGAGTACTACAACAAGCGAATTGTCAGAGGCAAAGGTGTATAGAAAGAAATCCTTGTTAAAGTTTGGGCTGTAAAGTGCACACGCATCTATTATAGCCTACTTGATACGGGTGAATGCATTCTTTTCCTTATTACCCTAGCTGTAGACTACACCCTTCTTCATCATGTCTTGCATAGGTTTCACTATCTGCACATAATCTGAGATGAACTTCTAGAGGAAGTTTATCTTTCTCAAGAAGGACTACATGGCTTTCTCATTAGCTAGGTGAGGAATCTGTGTAATCATTCGAACTCTATTTGAATCAACCTTGATCCCACTTCTAGCAATGTTGTACCTGAGGAAGTTCCCCTCAGACACTTCAAATGCTATTTTCTTGGGATTCAAAGGTATCTCATATTTTTGGCATCACTTGAATATCTTCTTGATCCAAACTTAAACAAGAACACAATAACTTATAGATATAATCATAAATACAAAGATGCAGTGGAAAAACACTTCATTTCATTAATAGAAAAATACTGAACTATGCTTACAAATAGAATGGAAATAAGATAGCTCGGGTGATGGTAGCTTATCTATGAGAAGAGATGTGGCAGATACATGCCTCTGAACTCTGTTACAATGAGGCTTAAAGGCCTATTTATTATTAAGAAACAATGGAAAACCCTAAACATCCAAAAACCTAACCCTAGGAGATGAAGCACCAAAACCGCGGGCCCTGTTTAGGTAATTTGGTACATCAACTTCCCAAGGTCGTAACTTTGGCATATGATCTTTGTTTAGCTATCACAATACCTAGTCTCAAAGACCTCGAAGAGAAGGTTGAGAAAAAATGGGGAAGCGAGTTTGGGGCATTTTTTGTCTCTTTGTTTTCCCTAAAAACGTCGCTTAGGACCTCAAAACGGCTCCGGAAGTTCAAGACCCAAAAAACTACCAAAAATAGTAAACTGTGTTACAATTAAGGAAATTGAAAAACTCAAAGAGATAGTGTTATGGGTCAAAGTGGAATAGGCGGGTGGCCACCAATGTCCACCTGGATCATTCCTCACCCCTTAGGAAGCAATGGTCCCCATTGCATTGAGTGCTTGCATGAGATGGGGAAATTCTATTGAACTTGGTCCCTGGTGAGGCACTTTCCTTAGTGAAGGAGTTGGCCAGCTTTGACAACCCGATATAGTTGGATCTTCTACTAGTGATTTTTCTTGATCTATGTGTCCATGATCCCATCAGTAGTGGCATGTTCCATGCAATCTGGGTTTAGCTCTATTGGTGTGAGTTGTTCTGCAACATCAGATGTGTCCAGTAATGGTGGAAAGTATGGTTGAAGGTGGTCTACACTGAACACTCAATGCAGAACAAGGAACAGTGGAATCCTAAGCTCAAAGGCATTGTCCCATACAGCCTTGGTGTTGGTGTATGACCCATATCGGAGCAGGTGAAGCTTACAGTGGGGTCCAGCGAGGCCATTAGGGGACTTTTGAGGTCTAAAATGGACCTCCTAAGAAAAATGCACAACATATATAAAATTTATAAGAACCAATAGGATTCAAGATGATGATGTCAACCATGGGGGATGATTCGCCATTTTTGGAGTAAAAAATTAAAAATATTAAAAAATAATAAAATAATAAAACTACTTTTTCAACTCGTATTTTTAATTTATATCCCTCAAGTTTTACTCAAATATTGATCAAGGGTGCTCATTGGATAAAAAATTCAATTCCTCATCTAAGGAGTACCCATGTTGCATAGTTTCGATGGACCCTACTACACGAAAAATGAGAAATACATGAAAAAACATTATTACAATCACGCTTTTCATGTATTTCTCATTTTTCATATAGTAGAGTCCATCAAAAGTATGCAACATGGGTACTCCCTCAATGAGGAATGAAATTTTTCATCCAACGAGTGTTTCCGCTCAAAAATTGAGTAAACCCATAGAGAGATAAGTTGAAATTATGAGTTGAAAAAATAGTTTTTCCTTTATTCCCTTTAAAATTTGATGATGTAATCTAATATTATTTTATTATTTCCACGATTATTGTATAATTTCCTTAGGAGGCCCATTTTAGACCTCAAAATTCCTCTAATGCACTCCTTCTGCAAATGTAGCCAAACTTTGTTGCCCACCTGGAACTTGTGTGGCACCTGATGCTGATCATGGCATTGCATGTACTTAGAATTGGCTCTGTCCAATATGTCATGGACCTACTAGTAGATGTAATGAATGTGCTCAATGAAGCTGTTAGCTCTATTGGCTTTGAACTGGACATGAGCCGAATTTTCCTAAGTAGCTGCAAATGGTATGGCCACATCAATGGGACATAATGGTTGAAATCTCAGCCCTACCTAAAAGGGGTTGTGGCCTGTTAAGCTATGGAGAGCTCTGTTGTAGCTGTGTTGGACATAGGGGAGGCTTTCATCCCATGTGCGTGGATGCTTCGAGTTGTACATGCGTAGAATGTGTACGATCATCCTGTTGACAACCTTTGTTTGGCCATCAGTTTAGGGATGGAAAGACGTGGACTTAGTAAGTTTTGTATCCAGCATCGACCAGAGACTTGACCAAAATGCACTCAGGAATTTGCTATCCCAATCCAAGATAATGGACTGTGGGATCCCAAAGTGTACCCATAGTCACTCAAAGAAGAGCTTAGCAGTGGCCTCTTTTGTGATACTCTTCTTGTAGGCCGCCATGATGGCCATCTTAGAGAATTTGTCGACGACCACAAAAAATCAATAGTTGTCGTGCTTAGTAGAAGGAAGGCCCAACATGTAATCCATGGAGACACATTCCCAAGTCCGAATAGGAGTAGCTAGAGGAGTATACATGCCTTGCTTCTTTATGTTTGGTTTGGAAACAGCACAGGCGGTGCAGGATCTAATGTACTTCCCAACATCCTGATGAAGTTTTAGCCACTAAAAATACTTCTGCAACACTGCCACTGTTTTCTCTACTCTGAAATGTCTAGTGACCCAACTGTAGTGCGCCTCCCAAATCATCTTGGCATGCTCATGTGCCCTAGGTGGCATAATAGTGCATCTTGAAGGTGAAAATTTGGAACTTGCTTCCCTGACAAGAGTGTTTGGTATGTGTTGCCAAATTTTGGATCACTCTTGTAAAGATGCGACCACCCCGATGTCTCGTGCCCACAAGAGTCGAGCACAATGATCACCGCCATGACCGGTGGCCAGTTGAGGTAATTGGAGACATTATTGATGTTTCCCTCCTTATACTTCATGTTCAAATGGAATTGTTGCAGGTAGATGGACCATTAATGATGGCGATCATTCTGCAACTTCCCTTGTGTCTGTATGAACTGTAGAGTTTAGTGGTCCATGTGGATGACCGTTTCCTTTCACAAAATGAAATGCTTCCATTGACGGCATGCCTACACAGTGGAATACATTTCTTTGTTGTAAGTGGGGTACTTTCGAACTGTGTCTGAAAGTGTCTCACTATGGTAAGCCACTAGATGCCCATGCTGAGTAACAACCGCACTAATAGCATAGTCAAATGCATCTGTCTCAATCTCAAATGGTTTTCATAGGTCTGGTAATGTGAGCATTGGTGCAGAATAGAGGCGGTTCTTCAACTTTGAGAATGCTTGTTGTTGGGTTTCAAACCAAAAAAACTTTTCTTTTTTCTCTTCCCTTGGTGACTTGACTTAAAGGCCAAGTGATATGAGAGAACCCCAACATGAACCTATGGTAGAATTTGGCAAGACCCAAAAAGATGTGGAGCTCTGTTAGAGTGGTTGGGACTGGCCACTCCCGAATGACTTGTATCTTTGATGGGTCCACATGTACACCCTTATAATTAATTATGTACCCCAGATATTGAACCTACATCAGGCTAAAGGTGCATTTCTCCAAGTTAGCACACAACTTGTGTTGTCGCAAGGTTTGAAGGACCTATTGAATATGGTGGAGGTTCTCGTCCCAACTCTGGTTGAAGATCAAGATGTCATCTAAATACACCACCACAAATATATTGGTGAAGGGTTGCAAGATGTCATCCATAAGTCTCATGATGGTTGCAGGGAAGTTCATCAATCTAAATGGCATGACCAACCATTCGAAAAGGCCCTCCTTGGATTTAAAGGCAATCTTCCACACATCAGAGGGTTGGATAGGCACCTGGTGATAACTTGACTTCAAGACAATCTTGTTGAAATGTTTGGGCCCCTTGAGTTGGTCAAGAAGGTCATCAATTTGCTGGATTGGGTACCTATTCCGAACAGTGATCTTGTTCAACACTCGGTAGTCAATATAGAGCTTCCAAGTCCCATCCTTCTTCTAAACCAATACAAGCGAGCTCCCACAGGGTGAAGAGCTTGGCATGATATGCACTTTCTCCAATAGTTTCTGAATCTGCCTTTTGATCTCATCATTCTCTAGAACAGAGCGCCAATAGATCAGCCCATTGGGCAACAACATACCCAGGGTCAGATCAATGGAGTTCTTCACCTGACCATACAAAGGTACCCCTATAGCTGAGGTGAAAATATCCCTGTACTCCTCCACAACCTTGTCCATTTACTTATGCTACGCAGAGGAGCCCTGCCTAAAAGCTGTGGCCACGACCCTCTTCTTTCCTTGAGGGTGAATCATAAGGAAAAAAAATTTCGTGGTCTGGGAAATGATCTTACTGCATTGCTTTGCAATGATCAAAGAGATGGAAGTAGGTTGGGCTACCTCCGGTATCCTATACAATTTGTTGGCCAAGGTAATAATCATAGAGCGAGGTCTAGACTCATATATAACATGTGACTTCCACAAGTATGGTTGTCCTAACAATACATCACAAACCTCAAGTGGAGCAACATTACATAGTACCTAATCCGTGAAGGGCTTGATGTTGTAGGGAAGGTGACACTATTGGTCAGCGTGAAGATCTCATCCTTAGTGAAGCCACCCAATGGTGTATGGTTGTGGTTGTGTCGTAGTCTTTAGGCCAAGCCATTTCATGACTTCTACTAAATGTGTTTCTTTTGGATCCCATTGTTGACAATGAACTATAGCGAAGAACCCTTCACCCACATTTTTGAGTGGAGGAGGCATTCTCCCTCCTCTTGATCTTTAGGCTCAATCCTCTGTATCTTGGTGGTGGCCACAGTGGCAGTGGGCTCCGCATCAATGATCTGCTTCCCTTTGTTAGTTCCCTTATCGAGTTCTAATTCAAAGTCAAAACATGTGTCTGATTCAAAAGCCTTCAGATTGACCACCAGTGACTGCCCGGCCCAACACTCACTTGTATTGTGAGTGGAGCACTTATGGAACTCACACTATTTTCCCATGTCCTTCTTTGTCTTCATGGTGTTGTTCTTTTCTTGCGGCTTTGGCGGGTTGTTCTGGGTAGCCCCTTCTTTGTCTTCATGGTGTTGTTCTTTTCTTGCGGCTTTGGAGGTTTGTCCTGGGTAGCCCCACCTTGGCTTGTTCCTTTGTTCTATGGTTTGCGGGTGCCTTTTCCTTGCTTTGGATTTGCAGATCCAAAGTCCCGCTTCTTTTGTTTAAACTTCTGCTCAATCTTGACAGTGTACTGATATGTTGTGCTGAGCAAGGAAATGTCCAGGAACTCCATCTCATCCTAGATGTACTTGTGTAGATAGTTGTGGTACTTGAGCACCAAATGCCACTCAGCATCCCTGATACCCAACTTTGTGTGAATGGTATGAAAATTATTTGTGAACTTTGACACATCTTGGTCCCTTCCTGTCGTAGCGTGGTCCACTTTATATATTTATCTTCATAGCTCATGACAAGGTAATATTGTTCATTGATGGCATTTTAGAAAGAATCCCAAGTGGGTGTAGTTGAAAATAGAGAGGGTTCACTCTCGTCCTTTTGTTCATAATAGGTTTCCCACCAGTCCTTGACATGTGGGGCAGCTTTGAGAAGTACAAAAGTAATCTTTTCCCAATTGAAAAAGTCATGAACTGAAAAATATCCTTCCAACAGATTTAACGATTTATCTACGGCGTCTACATCTATGAGGCCTTCAAATATGGGAATATCGAAGTTCACTTGTACATTAAAAGGAGTGGCACTCTAGAGTGGCTGCTGGATGAAGATGCATCACCTGTGGGTAGCCATCAAAGGATCTTGGCAAAGTTATCCATCATTGTGTCCCTCTGTCACTCTAGGGCTTCCTCAAGAAACATTTTGAAAGGATCTCCTACCCCCTCATATTTCTTTTATTCTGCCATGGGAGGTTGTCGTTCTTTGTGAGGTTGATCTTGTAATGATTGAACTAGATCGAGCCCTAACTCCTTATAACCTGACCTCATTTGGGACATGCAAATAAAAATAAAGCAAGAGAAAACCGCTTTGATACCACTGATCTGAAATTAAATAGGAACGTAACAAACTACAATATAATCATAAATACAAAGATGCAGCAGAAAAGGACTTCATTTCATTAATAGAAAAATACTAAACTATGCTTACAAACAGAATGGAAATAAGATAGCTCGGGTGATGGTAACTTATCTCTAAGAAGAGATGTTTCAACTACATGCCTCTGAATTGTGTTACAATGAGGCTCAAAGGCCTATTTATTATTGAGAAACAATGGAAAACCCTAAACATCCAAAGACCTAACCCTAGGAGATGAAGCACCAAAATTGTCGGCCCCGTTTGGGTAAATTAGTACATCAACTTCCCAGGGTCATAACTTTGGCATACAATCTGTGTTTGGCTATCATAATACCTTATTTCGGAGATCTAAAAGAGAATGCCAAAAAGAATCTGGAAAGCTAGTTTGGGATGTTTTCGGTCTCTCGTTTTCCCTAAAAAAGTCATTTAGGGCTTTAAAATGGCTCTGAAGTTCAGGACCCAAAAAACTGCCAAAAATGGTAAATTGTGCTACAATTAAGGAAACCAAAAAAATCAAAGAGACAGTGTTGGGGGTCCAAGTGGAATAGGTCGGCGGCCATCAAAATCCACCTAGATCACTTCTTCAGATGATGTATGTGGTCGAACTATTTTCTGGAAAGGACAGTCATGTCATTAAAGTACACCAATATGCTCTATCCAATAAGTCCACGGAAGACGATGTCCATGGCCATTGAAAAGTTGCATCTACATTCACAAGCCCAAATGGAATTCTTCTATAGCTAAACGTACCCCACTTGGTATGAAAGGTAGTTTTGAGTCTATAAATTTTTGCTACAAGAACTTGGTTGTATCTCAAGAAATCATCAAGCAGAGAAAACATTTCCTCTCTAGATACTCTCTATAAAATATGTTCCATTGATGGCACAGGGTAATTGTCTTTGTCTGAGGCACGATTCAGGTTTTAGAAATCAATGCATAAGTGAATCTCCTCAGACTTCTTACGTATAGGAACTAAGTTAGAAACACATGTAGAATGAAGAACTATGTAAATGATCCGTGCATCCAACAACTTAGTCAGTTCTTTCTATTTGAGGGGTTTGAGTGATGGATGTACTTTTCTTAGCTTCTGCTGAAATGGCTTGACCCCTTCTTTGATCAGAATCACTTGTTGGATTATTCCTATGTCATATGTTTTTAGATCATCATATGTCCACGCGAACACATCCTGATACTGTTTGAACAAGCGGACAAAGTCTTGCTGCTCTTGCTATGTGCCACACATACCGAGATTGATGAACTTCATATCTTGTTTTGTTCCCAAGTTTATTTGTTCGTACATCATGGTGGAACTATGGGTTTTTCTATTCCTTGGCCCTTGGAAGCGATTCTGCAAGTCATAGAGATTTTCACGAGATACCACACCCTTGGGGATGAGGTTACCTTTTTGTCATCAATTGTGTCTTGCCGAGACTGATCATGCTCATTTTCGTCAATCACTGCGTCCTTGAAGACATCAACGTTGGCCATGAAGTATAGTATCTATTGATCATCGTAAGAAAACATAAATTAGTTATGTTATCATGGATAGAAGGCTTATACAAAATTTCAACAGTAAACCTATCCCTAAGCAGTGTCATCCTAGCAGCTGCATTAGCTAAGGCATTGGCAACTGCATTACACATTCTTGGCAGACAATGATATTGAAATCTTGGAAGTTAGAGATCAGTAACCATACCTCTTGTTGATAACTTTTGATATGAGGTGACAAACAATGTATGGTGTTACGTACCTGTCATACCACAATTTCTGAATCACTTACCATTTTGAGCACAACAACATTGAGGCTAATGCCTCTTTGCAAGCCCAATATGAGTGCTTCATATTCAATAGTGTTGTTCTTGCACTTGAACTCCAAGAAGATTGAGATCAAGTGTTTCCTATGATTTGGGTCTATCAAGACACACCTAGCTCTAGAGCCATCCTATGTCTTTGATCCATCAAAATACATGGTCCACAACTCGCTTTTACACAGAATGCTTGATGCGCTAGTACTACTACTGCTATTGCTACTAGTGTTACAATGTACTTTACATGTTTCAGTACCATTAGTCAGGCAAGGAAGGAGACCCAAGTATGTGTCTGCTGGGGTTGGAGCTGGCTGTGCAAGATAACACCCCATTTATGTTTCCAAGAGGCATTTTCTGAACAAGAGTTCCCCAAAATCCAACGGTTCGTTCTCACCATTGATGGGAGTGACATTATGTTTCATGTATCTCTCGGATAACACCTGGATCTGATTTCTTTTTCCCTAGTACAAAAGCCATAAGTGTTACCAGTCTATGGCAAAGTACCCATTCAACTTTCTAGATTAGTCTTTGCTAAGCAATAAGCCATATGCTTCCGTTATGTCCACAATGACAATGTTGATGCACTGGTGAACTCAACTATCATGAGATAATCAGATGATCACATCTCGAAGTTCACGAATGGATGGTATGCATGTTCAATCTAGTTGGATGATCTGCGGAGATGCCTTGCTCCATTGTGCATTCATATTCTCGGGAATAGAGAGTGATGTGACGTTAGCTGATGCACCAGAGTCAACCAAATAGTTGTGAACATTGCAACTAAGACTTTAAAATGAGAGAAAAAATGGAGGGAAAACGTAATTTTCTTCTTCCATCTGGAGTGTGTTGAGCACAATTGTGAGTGAACTAGGAGATGTGCTTGCTTCCTTGCTAGTAGAGGTTGTGTTGTTTATGGATGTTTTCCCTAATGTGTGCAACAAATATTCCACTGACCCTTGAACTTAGCTAACTCGAACAAAGAGATGTTTTCATGTGTTTTCTTCATATCTTCCACAATATTGTAGTCAAGAGAGGGTAAACTCACTGAGGTGTTTGGGGTTAGACTCCTATTTGTACTATCCAGTGAAGTGTTGTGAATTTTACTACTCATGGACGTACTCTTGTTTGCAATTGTCTTCCCAAGCTTGTTTTGAGCTTTCTTCTTTGGGATGGCTGGTGGATCAACCTTCCTCATCAGTGGTTTTAGATTTTCTTGCATCTCCAAATAGTAGGGGGAGCCCCTTGAATTTAGAGATTGTATCAACCACTTTCATTTTGGGGTTGCTTCTTGGTGTTCATTTTATATGTTGCACATGAGAATTGATACATATTTATCACCTACCCAGTACCTAGTGCCTCATCAAATGCAACATCTTCTTCATCATATTCGTCTTTCGGTTGACACTGCTCATTGTTTACCACATTTGTGAAATTGTTTCACACTGATTCTGCAACTCATTTCCATTACGAACAAGTTTCTTTTGGGTGATGATCTTCATGGAATGAGAAAAACTTGGAGTTCAAGCACATTTACGTCTGGAACACTGAGCTGGAGTTCTGTGCAATTTTAGACGGGAATTTGTTGCTACCTGATGACATGTTCCTCTTATGTTTTTTGGGAGGCTGGCTACTAGTAGATGTCTCGACCGTTCATTGCTTTAGCTCAGACACCTATGTTGTCAAGTTATTAACAAGACGAGTAAGGTTTTCAATGTCACCTGCTTCCTTGTCTTTCCCCTTACTCGTAGTAGCCTGGGGCTTTCTTCTTGCATCTTTGGAGTCTTTTGCTTGTTTATCATCCTTGATGATTCCAATCATGTGCAAGTCCTTTTTTGCAACAATCACCTCTTCGAAATTTTCAAGTAGTGTTGGTTTCAAATCTTTCTTGATGAACTGTGCAATACTAGTTGGCATTTCAGACATGTAATAGTCGACAGTGATGGAGTCATGTGGTTTTGTGTCTGCAAAAAACTTGTTTAAGATGCATAAAAACCTATGATTAAAGTCTTTCACTTTCTCTTTCAACTCCATCTTGAGACATCCTAACTCTTTGAGAAACATGGTAGGGGTCTTTTCATCATCAATTTTTTCCAAAAACATTCTTTTGAACATACCCCAGTTCTGGATGGAGTTGACAGGAAAGTTATGATACCATTCCGATGCTCAACCATCCAAGGTACACAAAAACAATCTAAATGCAACGTCATTGTACCATACCTCGATCATCTACAGTTGTAGGTAGAAGTTGTCCAAGTGGTCTTCTGCCTTTACTGTTCTGTCAAGGTCATACTTTGTCAACATCCTCTCTGAATTCTTTGGAATCTTGTGCAAAGTACCCAGGAGAGCCAATGGTCCCTAAGTCATCCATCCCAAGTTTTGGTCAGCCATGTCTTCTTCTTCTTCATCATCCTCCTCTTCTTCAGAATCTGATGGTTCCGCCTCTGATTCAGTTGGTTCATCTCCGACTCCACCTCCTCCGTTGCCTTCCCCTCTGCCTCCTATATTGAAGTTTGAGCCCAAGATCACAAGGGTGTCCTATTCTCCCCGTTGAAAGACTAGACGTTCCTCTCCATTCTCAACATCTTCTGCTAGATCTTCGAGAGTGGCAAGAACTGCTTCTTCCATTGATGAGACAATAGCTCCTGTGGGAGTGTTCTTTGGCTTCTTTTATGTGTATGGAAGATCTTGTATCCTTGGGATCCATCTGACTACTTTGGAAAACTGAAGGGTGATGGGATGGATAGAGCGGAGGTGCTGATATGAAATTTTGTGTTCACGTCTAGGAGGTGAGGAGTAACTAGTTTCAGAGTTGCATGTGGTGAGAGGGAGTGCGAGTTACTACCTTTACCAGATGATTGATGAGTGGGGGTGAGATGAAATTTAGCCATAAATAGCTAGTGGCCCTCCTTCTAGTGCCAGAAATGTTGACAGTGCTGGACCCACCAACATCAGGGGATCTCCTCAGTATGAAGTCCCAACTAGACCTCACATTTTTTGGTGTAGGAGTCCCATCAGGTATGATGGGCCAGTTGCCATTATCTTAAAGATATGCCTTATCTCTTACTTTTCAACACATGAGAGTGGTATACTTAGTCTTCAAACAATGAGGTTTGTGTGCCTGATGAGTTCTTAGTGTAACTTGTGTCTAAGTTCTTTCACTACATAGGGAGAGGGTCTGAGTGAGTCTCAAGTTGAAAGGGAATAGTCCCAACTCTGTTAGAGACACACAACACAGAAGGACATGTGCAACTTCCGGCAGTGTAGTCAACACGGATGTAGCAGTCACAAACAAAAAGTAAGCAGATAACACATACAACACCCAGCGGAATAGTCAACATGAGTGTTGTTATCACCTAGATTGAATTCAGGCTTAATGGAGGCAATTCTAGAGTAACCACAAACCAAGCTTAACCTTGTAGCTAGCCCTATTAGGCTGGGAGAGGGATCTCTCCTTATGAATCTTAGTCAAGATGACCGGATTAGGAACAATATTTTATGCTAGGTATATTAGCTTAAGGGTTTTGATTTAATTTGTTGGTATTTTTGCCAGATCAGGAGGAGCTGGGCAATTTGGGTCTGGGAAACTATGTCAAAATTGCAGGGGATTCTATGGGGCACGGTAGGTATGATCTTCAACACATTAATCTTGATGGGGTGAAAGGATAGATTGGTGAGGAGCTAAGAAGGGCCTGAGAAAGTCAAGAATCCTTCCTAAACAGAGGAGAAAACATGAAATACTGGTGTTTTCCCAAGGCAGAGCACTAAAACCTAATGTATTCCACCTATCTGACTTGAAAACAACCAATTAGAAGTAATTATATGAAAGAGGCATACATAAATAACATGAGAACATATTAACAAAAGAAGAAACACATGTTAAATGCCATACAGGCATCCCATAAAAATAGCTACAACTTTATTAGTTTCCTGCCACAATTGCTACAAAATGATAAGTGTTCAGTACACAAGCATCCAGTTGAATCCAACCCCACAAAATGACCAAGAAAACACATAATATAGGCATCTAAACTACTCATCTTGACCTTCAAGGGTCGAATCCATGAGAAGAGGGGTTGTTTCAACCATTTCCCAACAAAAAATTGGAATATAGGCAGTCAAACAACTTGCCTCTAAAAGAGGGGAAATTGATTCATTTGCCTCAAAACCACCTCTAACTAATGAATCTACCCTCTAACACTATTTTACCATTACATTTACATGCCATGTCATCAATTACATTAGTGAAATCATCAATGAGGAGAGAGAAATCAAATTCATAGTCAAAACAGGCGAATTTTGGCTTCCTGAGCAAAATGGCCCTAAGCGCAGTGCCGCTTTCCACTTGATTTTGGAGGCCTTCCCCTTAGCCAAATTGAGACCATGATAGCTCATCAGAAAGGTCTTCAAGTTTAGCTTCTAGAACACCTAGAATTTTTGAATTTGGGTCTCATTTGCCCCCTCAATACTGGAATCTCCCAAGGCTACTTCTGTGTGTCCAAAACGAGGTAGAAAGGTCATTTTTGGGGAGTTTTTGGACCTTTTGGTGGACTAGATCTACTCCAAAACTTTTGAAAATTTCCAGGGTGCATGTCCTCATCATTCTGAATCCAAAAATTTCAACTTTTTCTCCAATGGATGCCCCAGGAATATGGGCAAATTTTCTGTGTTAAGAATTTCAAAATTTCAAAAATGCAAAAACTCATCAAAATTTTCCCAAATTTGGCATGGAGCACCACCATCAAGTGCTTTGGTTGGCCAAGGAGGCTTTTGCCAACATTTTGAGTCTATCTTCCTCCCTTGTGTGGTTTTCTCTGTTGCCTAGCTCTGCTTGCTAAGGTGTCACTGCCTGTGTTTTCCTCCTCATCATACTCAAAATCACTTCCTCTGTCCATGGTTTAATCACTCTGATAGTTTGCACAATTTTACAATGTATGAGATGAATGGTATGTGCAATGGCTTGTAGGGATGGGTGTGAGTGAATGTAGGAAACTATGAGCAAAAAATAAGAGGGAGGGGGTTTAGGGAGTGATAAATGAGTGGTAGAATATGATAAAAGTGATGGGGATAAGGGATTAGTTATGAGGTTGAGTAGTGGGGAAAACAAAATAACTAGGGTTTATAGTGAGAATTAGGGTTTTATATAGAGAGTTGAAAACCATGAAAATCTTTACACATGCAAACTAAATGGCAAGGAGAGGACCGATACTTACTTGCACAAGGCGAATTTGGAGGAAATTTAGCAAAGATTTGAAGTTTGGGGAATTTTTGGTGTTGGCTAACCTAAGCGCAGTGCCACTACCTAGGAGCATAGTGCCACTCTCTAAGCATAGCACTTGTTATAAATTGCACCGATAAATTTTCCCCTAATCGTAGTGCTCTTCTCCCTAAGCGCAATGCATTTTGGTAGACCATGTTTGGAGGCCTTCCCAGTATCCAAATTGAGAATGGGATAGCTTGTTGGAAAGTTTGTCAAGCCTACTTTCCATAACATCTTGAATTGTTCAATTTGGAGTTCATCTGCCCTGTCAAATGTCCAATCTCCCAAGACTGGTCAAAATGTGCAGAATGAGGCTGCCAAAATGTAGAGTGTTGTTTCAGTCAATGTTTGGAGGTCTTCCTAATCTCCAAATTGAGATCATGATAGCTCATTGGAAATCTCTTTGTGTCTAGTTATCATTTGATTCATCAAGAAAGTCATTTGGTCAGCTTAGCTAGGAGAAATTTTGATTTCCCCAAGGTCACTCCAGAAGTGCATCAACTCTCTTGTAGCAACTATATTTCTAACATTTCTCTAAAACCATGATTCCTGTGTACAAACGAAAGGATTTTTCTCTTCTTGGGTCTATGATGGACAAAAACCTCTCTCACTTTTGTCAAATTCATATTTTTCTTTCTCAGAAACACAGTTTGAAGAAAAATCATCCCTTATGTGTGATGAATGGCTTGTTCCTTGGAATGACTTATTGACAAATGATGGGGACCTGATGTTTGATGATATGAAATGGCCTCATACCTTTTGATATCTCTTATGCCTCCTCTTCTCAGATATCTCTGATCCCATAGCCAACCCTAGCTCATTGGGAGAGGAAATTAGGGTTTAGTGCTTGTTCTCTTTTGCTTTTGCAGGTGGATTTGTGCTCATGATAGCTTGAATTTTTGCAATGGAGGGTGCTTGGAAACATCACAAGATGTTTAGGAGCAATTGGGAACCAATATTACATATGAAAACATAAAATTACGTCATTAATGGAGATAAAAACAAAATAACCTGTTTTCACCTCAAAACAAGTTTTGAGGTGAGAACTACATTAGGCTTTCAAAATGACAAATTATGGCTTTGCTAATCATTATTGGCGTCCTCATGTCCTTGCTGATCATTATTGGCATGTAATTAATGGATTTGACAATGGTGGGACCCTAAAACCTAATGAGACCAAACCTTAAGACCTACCGAAATGAATTGCAAGTGAACATGAGTCATGACTGAAATATATGAAAGAGAATCAGCAAGTACAGATCATGAGGGAAAATTTTGAAGAAAAACCTACCATCAATGAATCCATGAACTAATGGAATGCAAACTCATCAATATGGGACTCCTACTATGGAATGCAAAAGAGAAGATTTTGATCACTGATGGCAGTGTGAAGACACTGACACTAACAAGTGCGACGGTCGTTATAACAAGTTTACAAGAATGAATTTATCGAGTGTCCGACAAAATATTCCACATGGATGAGAACAACTGATACAACAAATTTCCAACGCATATGCACTAAAACAACCGAAATAGTTCAATTATCTTAGTGCATGTTAAAACAACATGGATTACAAGTGTCCAAAGAATAGTCTTACAAACAAATACAACACATGTGTGAAAACGTGTTGGCCTATTAATAGGCTTTTGAATTAAGAGAGAATTCCAAGACAAATCCATACACCATACATCACTAAAATCGATAGCACAGTGTTGGAGCCATTGCTCACTCCTCAAAGAAATTACTCTAGATTCTCAAGGCTATGTGGGAGGATCCAAGGTGAAAAGTATTTTGCATGTGCAAATGAGGGGTATATATAGCCAAAGGTGAACTTGACCCTTGTGAATCTTCGACTTCCCTCATGACTATTCCACTCACATGACTCTTCAACTGACATTACTCTTCAACTTCGTATGTGGGTCTCTTGGACTTCCACATTACATTACATTGATTACAGTAGTATGGCCCATAGTAGTAATGTGGCCAAGCCAACTCATGACATGAATCGACATGATAGTGCTAATATGTTCATGTTAATGGTGGTGTCCATGTCAAACTATAGTGTTGCTGAATGATGAGTGTGCTCTTGGTGTATCTTAGCTTCACCTCTGCAAGGCTGGGTGTGTGGAGTCATCGACGGTCTTGGTGTTCGTTTGATGTTGCATGTGCATGTATCCCCTTCGTTGTTACTTGACATGCTTCATGAGTTCATTCGTTTACGAACGTCTCCTAACATGTGCTCCTTGTTCATCCTGTTCATCATTGCACCATGTCTCATCCATGTACCTATATATACAATCACTCATGATGAGACGACTTCAAATCCAAAAATCCGCTAGTCTACCATGATGCATCATATTTCACTTTTGGGTGCAGGTGACTGGGAGAGAGGATAAGATTCTAAAATTGCACAAAGCACATTTCAGCTTGGGATGTGAGGCTCTGGGGCACTATCAAGAAAAATTGTGCAAAGGTCATTGAGACGGTGGGTTGAGCAGTCCAGAAAAAAGTGACATCTGCAGAATCTAGCTTAGCTGGGAGGTAGAACTGTGAAATTTTTCTGAGGAAGGCAGTCCAGGCCCAGGAGTTAATGGCAGTGAAAAATACACAAATTTCCAAAGTATATCAGGAGTAGGTTGTAGGAGATTTCTAGCCAAAAATTTACAGATATGGGAGGCAGTCATGGAGGGCATGTCTGTGCAGTTTCAGGGCTGAGCGGGGTACCGAGTAGTAGATGGACTGTCCAACAAAACTGTGCAATTTTCAGGAATGGAAAGCAGTTCGAAAGGGGGGCTGACTGAAAAAACTGCACAATTTCCTAAGACAATGTAGTGACAGGCAATGGTTCCTTTCTCTCATGTGTACACAATTTCTTCAATCAACAGAGGTAGGCATGCTGACAACCTCTGTACAATTTTTGGGAGGAGTGAAGCCCAAGGTCACTACCTAGTCAAATTCTTTGGTTGAACAGTGGGAGGCTTGACAGATAGGCTTGCAGGAAGTGTAGACGAAGATAGCTTCCTTAGAAACTTCCGTGTTGTTCTCGGTGACAGTCAGCCAGGCTGATTCCAGGATTGCATAGTGCAAACTGCTTGGGGGAAACCTCAAGCTCCGTGCAATTCTGGGCAACAATGCTTGGGCATTGAGAACTGAGATTTCACAATGTAGCTCAGTGGAGGTCTGACTGATGAAGGGTCGTCTAGTCGACAAATCTTTAGCAAAATGGTTAATTATGTGAGTGAGTGAACTCATGTATGCATGAACTTACAAACACACACTCAACATGACTCGACAAAAATACACCTCAGACCAACAAGACAACATGCTAAGTGTGACTGACTAAAGGGTGCAAGCGACAAGTCTGACACTTGAGATAGATCGTTGAATGACTGTGACGACACTTGCACAACATTGCATACAACTTCGTGTGTGAGTGCAACAGATGCTTACATAGCGAACACAATTTGTACACACAAACATAGACCTTCAACATAGCCAGAACAAGACCATAAGCATGACATTGTAACCAACATGCTAAAATATGACCGGTGAATGGTCAAGAAAAGAGGGTGTAAAGACTCGACACGAGTTCATGGGATGAGCCCGAGTGTTTGCAAACATCAAGGAAAAAACCAAGGAAGACTCTGAAATTGGATGCAGGCCATAATTTGGAGGGTGTTGCAGCTACTACAATAGGTATTTATATCATACCTATAGAGATAGATTATTATCATTATCATTATTTTAGTATTTCTTTCCCACTTATATATCTCATGCATTACATACCTTAAATATGAAAATTGCTATTACATACAAGATATTTGTGAGAAAAATAGAGAATCCCATTTTATTTTCTTAATAATATCATTAAGGTCTATAAAAACCTTTAAAAATTTTCTTTCATGGAAGGAATTCACTATTGTTTACTTTCCTCTTAAGTTTGGGTGAACTTTCAATGATATAAGCCTTAAATACAGTATCCTTCCACACCTTCATAAGGAGGAATCCATCCTCATTTATAACTAAGAGGATAATCAAAACAATGTCCAAGCTACCTAATGGACCTTCTTTAACAAGGCCCCATTATGTTTATTCAATACTAATTACCAAAGTGGGACTTATTTAATAATAATAATCATAGTGGATATAGTCGGACCACCTTACATTGAATTTCATCCATTATTATCGCTTTTCTATGGGCTCTTTGTGCCTTTATTATACCACTAGGGAGGATCCCAACATTTCACACCATTAGTAATGAAATTCCATCAACGTTTGTTGTGAGAAAGTACAACAAAAACTTATGGTCCCATGGATAAGTGTTGATTACAATGCTAAATTAAACAAGAGAACCAAGGTCCCATGTACAAATGATAGCCACCAAGTTGAAATAGCCTAAAAATATCAACCATACACCTAGGTCTAATGGATAAGTGCTAATTTGCACGATGAAGTAGCTAATTTCCTATGTGCAAGTACCAATGAAAAAAACTGAAGTAATTCAATGAGCTCATTTGTAAACTTAGTACTAGGTCCAAGGTTTCATGATAATTCTCCATTATATAACTTGAGCTCAAGACTTGCTTAAGAATTTTGCTCCAAATTCCTAACATGATGGCCTGCATCAAAAAATATACATCCAACCATATTAAAGATGTTATCCACATAAGTGCAAAATCCTAGATGTGTTTATGGAATTTACACAATTATGTATAGAATAAGTGAGTATAAATCTATTAGTCATAATAAGAAATTGACTAACCTCCATTATTTTCTCTAGATAAGGTAAAGTAGAATTGTCAAATAGAAGGATAAAGTAGTTTTCATCCCATAAATGACAATTATCCATGTACCAATAACCATATGCATTCTCTTGACAATACTAGGCATATCCTGCTTGGTTATAGTATTGATTGATTAAAGGGTACTTCATATGAATATAATAGGTCTCCTTAAAATAATTGATTATATATTTCGTATTTTTGGATTTTGATATAGATATCTTGGATATTTTTTTCGACCAAAATTTGTTCTTGCCATCACATGTTCCACCACATTTCCATTCTTCACTTTTGTTGGGGTTTGAGAGTACATATTTGTAAGGGATGTAGTGCACTTACTTTTCCCAAGGTTTGATAGTAGAGAATTACAAGTGATATATGTTGGGCTGTTAATATGTCATTATTATTATCACTTTTGAATGCCTATCCCACCCATTTCTACTCTTCTTTATCATGTCATTTATCATAGTTTATCATATAATTCCATTTTACAATGATTTATGATCTTATGGAAAAATATTATTTATTCTCCTTTATTTTTAATAAATTGATGATTATGTATGATTTTATCAATGATGGTTTATTAATAAATTGTTTGTAACATTACTCACCATTTTTAGCCTCCAAGATATTTTTCAGATTGAAGATTTGATCATTAAATGTGCCAACTTAGAAATTCGTTGGAATAAGAAGTGACGATTTTGTATTGAATGTTTTGGGCAAATGAAGAAGAATCTTGAAAATCTGGAACATGGGTTTTGTCCAGAACGGACCAAATTAACTTCAGTGAAGAACGGTTGTGCAAATTCAACTTGTATTGAGAGAAACGTAGGGTTATTTGAGCAAAATTTTCTCAGATTTGTTGTTGGGGCCGTCCTCCAAATCTCAGCTGCAAAGCCAAATTCGCCTTGCTCTTGTTGAAAGATGGATGGAAATATATTTTCTTGTTGATCAATTGGTTAGAAACAATCCAATATTTTTATGAGAGATCATATTTACTATTTGATTTCTCCTCTTTGTGATTATAAAAGGAGAGCATGTATTATGTATTGGGGAAGATGGCTGAGAGATTTCTTGTTGTAATTATACAATTCCTCATCGACTCTCATTTATTAATAGAGATCGACTATTTGTAAATGTTGTTATGCATGATTAATACAAGAACGTGTTGCCTTTTAACTTCTTAGTTCTGCAGTAGCTCAGCGACGTTTCACCGGTGGTTGAGGGCCCGGCCCTGGTGGACCGATCCGCTATTTGTATCTCTACCTTTTCATTATTGTTGTGAGATAGTTCATATTTTCTTTTATTACATTTTTCAAGTCAATCAGTTTACTGTTTAATTGCTTTGATATCAGTGTGTTGTATTAACGAATCGCGTTGTTGTTCTTTTATTATTTAACAAGAATCTCAACACTGTATAATTTATCTTGTTAATGCATTAATAGAGCTTTGTTGTTCTATTTCAATTATGGTTTCATTCCACTTGCTGTTATGTTTGACTAATATTCATTACAATTTTTTGTTCAATAGGATTGGTTATTCGATTCCATTAATTAGAGTTTGTTGTTCAGATTTATTAAATAGGATTCGTTGTTTAATTCCTTTAATTATAGTTTTTTGTCCATTTATTTTGTTGTTCATTTCTATTGATTAATGGCAAAGAGTTTTCCTAGTTTACTTTCAATAGCAGATTTAGTTCAATTTCTATTTCCTTTTAATTGCTTTAAAGCAGGACTGTCAACTATAGAGAACATTGGTTATTGCTTCCTTGTTCCCAGATTGATTGTCTTATTCCAGTTTGATTTCAATTGCATCAATCTCTAGAGGAATGAGTTATTGCTACTGTATCCTCAATTGATGGTCGTTTGAGTGAATGATTTAGTTGCAGAGCATTTGAGTTTCTTGTCATTACAATTAGATTTTGTTTCCAGCATTCATTTACCTTTGCATTTTTAAGCACTATACTGCAAAACATTACTCTTGAGTAAATAGCCACCTCAGACTGAGTACACTCTTAAAATAAAAAGTCGTCCCTAGGTTGACAATTAATGTGAAGATAATTAGGAGTTAAAAAGACACCTTTTATCGCTCAACAATATAGTGCACTTGATATTGATTAGAATCATATCATATAATATATCAACTAAAAACCCCCAAAATACACTTTCCAATAGTGTTGGTAAAGCAGTAATTTAAGTATATTATCAAAAGATATCTATGCTACAATCCATGTGCCTATCATATACAATCCCTAAAATAATCGATTTTAGATTAGTTATTCTTCACTTACCGAAATTGTTTTGCACAATTTTTTATTTTTTTATTTTTAAATAATGTTTTTCTGCGAGGAACCTAGGCATATAGCTAATTTCATCAAATTCTACTCAGAAATCTATATGAAATGAGCTAGTGTCACCACTCTCTTTATTTCTTCAAAAACTTGTAAAATAAGGGAAAACACTCTTCCTTTTCTCTGGCCCAAAAAATGTTGGACACGTAATCCCTTTGAGATTATTGTATTATTATTGTACATACTACGGAGGTAGATAAAACAAAGATACTTGAGGAGGATTGAGAGTTCCATAGAGAATGTGAATGGAATAGCCACCTCCTTGTATATATAAAAGTTTGAGTTTATGAAGTAAACACATAATAGAGTTAATCCTTAGATTGACATGGTATTAGAGCTAAGAATTTATTTATAACTTCATGTTATTTTATCATTCTTCTTGCACAACTGTCCTCCACCCATACCTTTCCAATTATTCATTTGAAGGCCTATGCCTTCGTGTGCTAAAAAAAATATTATTTGTATGATAGAATTGTAGGTGTATAGACAAGACAATAAGGTTAGGGTTCTTTCTCAAGTTCATTCTCTCTACCTACAATATTTCCATTCATTTGACTCTAGTTCGACCTAATACCATGAAATAGAGTAATCACACTCATTTTCATAATAACATTGCACTCTTTGTCTGGTATTGCCTCTAACCCACTCGTAACTGAATGAGGACAAGATATGAACCATTTAAAACCATTAACTCAACCCTCATTTTCTTTTGTACCTCCACAAATATTGCATGCTCTCTCTTCTACATAGGTTCAAATTTTTGTGGCTACAATTGAGTGATGTTATCCCATGTCCATTGAGTAGTGAAACCCTAGTTTCAAATATTGATTCAACTATGCCTAGACCTTGCTATGTCAAATATGATTAATGATATATTCAACCCTTTATAACTTCTTGGTCCAATGGTTCATCCAAGCTGGTCAACACATAGTGAATTCACTGATAGGAAAGCTTATATAAATCACCTCAAACTATAATAAATCCTTTAAGATGGTACACACCATGAAGCTTTTATTTCTTTACATAAATAATGCCTTATTTATTGGATGTAATATATAAGCATATGGATATTAAAGATATGTGACATATATTGAATTTCCAACTATTTGAAATGATTTAAATATTACATTAAGATTTGTGGAGATAACATGTGTTTAAAAAATGATGTATGATATTTTATTGACAACAGTTTAAAATTCAATCAAAACTCATTACTAGCTATAGATATATTTATGCCACTAGATATAATTATTATTATAGATATCTTGTTTATGTAGGCCTCAAATTATAACTTTGTTAGAAGATGAAATCCCTCATCTATGTTGTTAGCGTCGTACTTATTGGCAAGAAGAACTACCAAGAGTGGTGTATAAAAATCATATACACTCTCATCTTCCATAATTTGTTGGAAAGGATAGCACCTATGAAGGAGAAGTTGTCATTGGAAAAGTAGGGGAGGATGGTGGAGAAGTTTTGATTGTGAGTAATGGCACAATCAAGGAGAGAGACCTAATATTCATTTTATTTCACGTGATGTAGCAATAAATAAAAAATAGATGGTATAGTGTATTTTATATATAAATCAAGTCTAAAATTCTCAAGAATTTGAACCATTAGGATTAAATTACTTGGATTTATACAAATTATTTTCTACACTATGTTTACTATTGTTTAGAGTTGTGAGGTAAATTTGTGTCCCTTATGCACATTCAATAGTATATATATATATATATATATATATATATATATATATATATATATATATATATATATATATATATATATTATAAGAAATTATTTCGATAACATATTTGTCATTAATAGAGTGGAGGGTGAAAGAGTATTAAATATGAAAGGGACATATGCTCATGCACATAATTTTTCATACCTCTCTCATCACAATGAAGGTACATGTCCATCTGGTCTTATATGGCATGCTATATTTGGACATATTAATTATGAAAAACCTCATTTATTGAAAACTAATGATATTTGTAGTTTTCCTGCTATTCTTAGGAAACTAAAGCAATGTGATGCTTGTATCCTTGGAGAACATAGAAAACAACCCTACCATGATTCCACTTCTAGAGCACATAAACAAACTTGGAATGACACATTTCGATTCATATGTCCCCATGCATTTTCCATATAACACTAAAAAAAAAATATCATGTTTTTTATTGATTATTACACCAATGATGTACTTATTAAAATATGAATGTTATGCTTTTCAAACATTTAAAAATTTTCATATATGGATTCAAAATGAAGCACAATCACATATTAGCTTTACTTGTACTAATAATGGAGGAGAGTATACATCTAATGAATTTGAAAACTATATTCACCAACATGGGATTCAACATCAAACCATATTTACATACAATCCTCAACATAATCGTGTATCTAAAAGAATGATCATGACCATCTTAAAAATGTTTTGTTCCATGATGTTTTAAGAAAATGTAATTTTGTTCTATGTGTAGCATATGTGAAAAAAAACTATTTGTCATGATCTTAGAAATAAGACTCTTTAGAAAATGTGGTATGGGTACATCCATTTAATAAGGCATCTAAATCTCTTTGATTCCACCTGATATGCCTTGATTCCTAAGGAGAAATGAAACAAGATTGATGAAAATAGTGGGAAATGCATTTTCTTAGGGTTCTAAAATACCACCAAGGAATATTGTATTTATGATAAGATAAACAAAAAGTCTTTTCTCTCTAGAGATGTATTTTTTCATGAATCCAAGAATGACAAAACTATTGAATAATATATTTGATCATATGGATATATTCACTCATGTAAATTCATATCATTAGTTTGATGACGAGATTGAACATCTTGAAGTGGTAATCCCTATTTTGAATAAATATGTAGAATATATTTTTGAAGCACCATCTCCCCCTCATGAAGTTCTAGCCACTTCATCAAACTATAAAGATCCATTAGATAATGTGATTGAGAAGTTGAATTATGAACCTTGATGTAGCACTATATAAATTAGTGGATCAACTTGGACAATATTATAAATATCCACCAAAATGGATCAAAATCACTACAAAGTGTTCATCTGGATGAGGTTAGAAAGACATGAAACAAATGTTCCACCAAAATGGATGTAGGCATAGATAATTAAAATTTAGGTAATGTAGATGATATGGATGTTTTATATTATTGCGGGTTGAATTTATCTACAAGCTTTTAACTAACTTCATTTGAAGAAGATACTTCTCATGATGAATGGAAAGAAGTAATGCAGAAGGAGTATGATCTTTTAATTAATAATGGGACATGGAAGCTAGACAAACCTTCGTTCATGCATATACAATTTGGATGCAAGTGGGTCTACATCAACAAGTATAAATTAGATGTCTCACTTGATAAGTACGAATAAAGGCTTGTAGAAAAATAATTTGCATCGACATAGCACATTGATTCGAAGGGACTCCCCCAACCCCCCCTCCCCCACATAGAAAAATGGGCTACCATTCATACTTTATTTTCCTTGGAAACACAAAATAGATGGAAAGTTCATAAAATGTATGTGAAGATTGTTTTCTTGTATGGAGACTTGAAAGATATTATCTTCATGTCTCAATAAAAAGGTTTTTTGTGAAGGGGAAAAAATAGAAGGTATGTAAACTCATCAAATCCTTATATGGCTGAAAACAAGCACTACAAGCATGGTATGAAAAGTTGATTGAGCATATTTTGAAATTGAATTTCAAGAACTTCAATAATGATGATGTGAATTATTTTGTCAAGAAAGATGGGAAAATAGTTATATCTCTTGTAATATATGTTGATCATGTATTGATGATGGGGAAAAAGAAATATATATTGCATCCATAAAGAAAGAGTTGAAGAAAGGCCTTGAGATGACATATTTGGGACATATTAACTAATACTTAGGAATTATAGTGACTCAATATCCAAAGAACACATTCATCTCTGTAACAACCATTGGTTGATTCTCCATGTAAATAAAATAATACCAAGGTCGTGGGATATGTATTCCAAGTTGAATTTTGGGAAAACACTATAGTGGGAATCACTTTTGGTCTTTTTATGGCTATGGAAATTGAAAAAGGAATTGGAAAAGGCAAAGAGGCAATAATTGACATTTATTTATGAAAATATAGGAAAATAGGAGAAAATAAAGGTGAAGAGACACAAATTTTCATACAAGGGAAATTAGAGGATAAATGAAGGAAAATGAAGAAAATAGAGGCCTCAATAATAAAAATGATTTTGAGGATCAATTCACAACTTTTGTCAATTTAGTTTTATCTCTCTCATTTCATTCTATCATTCTCTCATACTCTTTCACACTTAGTGTATTCTAGGAGCATTCTTGGAGAAGTTTGGCATTCACTTGGATCTGGAGAAAGAAGGAAATGGAAAGTGGGGAGCACAAGGAAATAGTTGGATCAACAACTATAGCTGGATCACTTTACAGGTAATAGGTTGCATGCATGATTTCCTTGTTGATTTCTATATGTACGTATATGTGTGTGATTCCTTGGTTATGTGTTGTCTTTGGCATGGATATTTTCCTATATTGACAGTGGTTTCATCCTTACCTTGCCATTTCCTATATAACCATGGCATTGTGGGTTTCTCCACTTGTTTTTTTCTGATTGGTGCTCAAGTTCCCTATGGTTGTGGGTTGGAACAAATGATCTGGAATCCCTGGAACAATTTGGGGTGAGTAACTAGTTCTTGGAGTTGTAGTTTGGGACAAACACTCTGGAGCCATTGGTGGGTTCAGTTACTAGTCCCTTGAGCTGTGGTTGGAACAAATGCTCTAGAGCTCTATAAGGTTATGGGTTTAGTTACTCGTTCCTCAAGCCCTAGATAGCTTGGGTAGAGACTACTCTAGTTGATGTTAGTGATTTCTAGACCATAGAGGTGGAATACCTATGGTTGAGTGTTGAGGTGGTTTGGCCTCTAGAATCCCTGATTGGTTTTGTCTTGCTTTATTCCATGAGATCCCACATTCATTATTGGAATATGGGGTGGGGATGATTAGCTAAAAGAGAGATTTGATTTTTCCCAATCTGTGGTCAGGTGGTACATTGAATTCCCTGAATTGGTTGGTATTTTCATACATTAATAAGAGTTATTTTCCTACTATGATTTATGAATACTTGTAGTGATTATGTTAGTGATATTATGACTGCATTTCCATGGTTTCTATGTTGGTTATTTGTTGGTTATATGTTGGTTATATGATGTAATATATCAATGGATATTGACATGTTTTGATAAGTTTTTTATTGGTGGATGAATGCATGGACTAACTAGTGCTATTGAAGATAGCTAGAGAGGGCTTAGAGCCTTCTTATTTATTTTTAGATCAAAATACTATCATTTTATGATCAGTTATGCATTCTTGACCTGTAGCTTACATGTTTTCCATATGTTTGAGAAAATGTATGATATGGATTAGGAAATCTAGGTCAAGTTTTTGCTTAAAATTTGAATGTTTGGCATTGTTGTCATGTAAATTATGATTCTAAAAAGTTACAAGCAATTTTGGGTAGTGGTCTAGAAGCTGGCTTGAAAAGGTGGCACAAATCCCAGAACTACATGCTCAAAATTGGAGGATTTAGGTCATAACCACAGGGAAGTAGGTTAGTTGGAGGCCTAGAACCTCTTTCTTACCTTTTTGTGCATGTGATTGGGGTGCTAGGTCAGTGAAATAGGGTTCCAGCTCAAGGATTAATCACCTAGGGTAGTTTTCTAGCTTCTGAGTGATTTGTAGTCCCTATGATATGGTTGCAAGTTGTCATTTTGTAGGCCCCACTTCCTTAACTATAACTTGGAGGTTAGGTCATGTCATAATAGAAATCATCTCATGTTTACCTTGGAGAGCTTTTGAAAGTGGGTAAATGTGTGTGAGGAAGTTACATGGTGGTATCAAAGTGGGTTTTGCTCTCTTTGGGTGATATCTAATACCATAGGGTGGTATAAGAGGAAGGTTACAACATTGGACCTCAAGGTAGATGTGATTTTTATGAATGCATGTTAGTTGCTGATATGTTTGTAATTCATACAATGTGATGGTTATTATTTCATTATTGTGTCATTATGATGATGTTGGTATGTTAGGATGTTGATCTCTTAATGTCATTATGTATATATTCATGTATATCATGCTAATATGGACTGATTTGTGTAGACGAGATAGTTTCCCTTGAAACACACTAAGGTATGTTTGATTATGTTTATATCTAGTTTATCTAACACGGTATGTTTACAGAAAGAACAAGGTCAAAGATGATGAAAAAAATGGTGGATTACAGTTCATGTGACTCTCCTTATAGGTCAATTGAGAAACACAGAGAAGAGTACTCTCCTGATTTAGCAAACATGCTAAGAAGTTTAAAGGAAAAAATCAAAAGTTTTAAGGTGAATAATGAAAGGATAATTTAATCACATGAAAGGCTTTCCAAAGCTTGGGAAAATAAAGTAGAGGTCAATGCAGTGACCTTCAAATCTTATCATATTTCCAGAGACAGGGACAACCGAGAATCATTTATGAATAGAAGGAAAGGACAAATGGGGCATATGGTAGCAGGTCTCATGGAGGGCATAGGTCGAGCAGGGATGACATAGTTAGATGTGGAAGATGGTTGGATACACCTGACAAGAGAGGTAGTGTTTATGGGTTCTATTCTAGTTTTGGATTAGAGAGACTACTATTATCCTTATAGGAGGAGTGAGAAACAATACTTTCTAGATGAGTTCAAGAAATCTAAGCCTCCTACCTTTGATGGAGAGATGAAGAAATCGAAATATGTAGAAGCATGGATACTTGGGATGAAGAGGTTCTTCGAGCTGGATGATTAGATAGAGAATATGAAAGGAAATATAGATATTTTCAATGTCAAAGGGAAAGCATATATCTGGTGGGAAGACGTGAAGCATGTCAAAGGCATCAAGACATAGGAGTTGGGTTAGCATTAGTTTAAAAGACTCTTCAAAAAGAAGTACTTGTACGAGAGATATTATGATGGAAATTCTAAGGAGTTCTATGAGCTGAAGATGGGTTGTATGATGGACGAAGAGTACATGACTAAGTTTCTAGAGACATTGAGGTATCTGCCATATCTTAATGATGAAAAGATGAAGGTTCAAATGTTCATCAATAGGTTTCCTTTAGAATTTAAGGATAAGATTGAGTATGATGAGCCTCCATCATTGGAGGAAGTCAATAGAAAGTTGAAGCATTGTTATGAATAGTCTAAGCATAAGTATGAGCCTAAGAATGGTTGGAAGGGGAATGAAAAAACAAAAGGAAAGTGGGTTAAGAAGTAAGGAATAACTTGGGATGTAGGTAACAAGGAGAATGAAACATTGTACAAGAAGTTCAATGAAGTTGACAAATGACATGGGTATCAACTTGAGGAGTAGAAAAAAGGTGATGGCAGGAATCCTTTACAGTGTTTGACTCATGGTGGAGAGAATTTCCAGAGAGATTGTCCACAACAATAGGATGGAATATCTCATATTTACAGTTCTTAGGAAGCACAAACACTGGTTGGGGATGTTGGGTAGAGTATTCCTCATATTTATGCAACAACGGATAATAGGTAGGTAGATCATCAAGCATCTATTATCGATATGGATGTTAAGCTTTGTGATCAATTTGTTTCTATTTTGATTGATCCTATATCTAACTATAGTTATATCGGTCTTGACCTCGTGGATAAGTGTTGCCTGAATACATAAGTGCATGTAGAATCTTGGTCAGTGCAGTTGGCTACAAGGATTAAGAAAAGAGTTCACCATTGCATGAGGGTTTGTACATTTCAGCTAAATGGAATGTCTAATCAGCGCATCTATATGTACTTCCTTTGGGTTCATATAGTATGATGTTGGGCAGAAATTAGTTGTACATTCATAGGACTAAGGTAGATTGCTATGATAAGACTATTAAGTGCCTAGATGATGATGGAGAAAGAAGAATTTTCAAGGGCAAGAAGAAGCCTACATCAGTGAGAATGGTTATAGCTATGTAGGCAAAGCACAGTAGTAGAAAAGGATGTGTATTGTTTGTATTTCAAATTTCTAGTGACAAAGGGAAGGTTGTTAAGGGATGTTGAGGATGCTGAAGTCTTGAAGAGGTATCTTGTTTTGTAGTAGTTTCAGGATGTATTTCTAGCAAAGATTTCAGATTTTTCTCGTCATAAGAAAGTGGAATTTTCTGTTGAGCTGATAACAGGAGTAGCACCAACATCAAAGGCACCTTACATGATGAACACTCAAGAGTTGGTGGAATTGATGTTGTGGCTTAAGGAAATGCTTGATAAAGTATACATAAGGCTAAATGTATCACCTTGGGGTGCACTAGTGTTGTTTGCAAAGGAGAAGGATGGTACTTTCAGGTTGTGCATTGATTACAGGCAGCTGAACAAGGTATCTATCATGAACAGGTATCCATTGTCATGAATTGATGACTTGTTTGATCAGATGAAGGGAGAAGCAATGTTATCAAATATTTACTTGATATCAGGATATCATCAGGTGCACATCAAAGAAGAAGACATTTAGAAGACTGCATTTTGTACCAGGTATGGGCATTATGAGTTTATGGTGTTTCCTTTTGGTCTTACTAATGCTCCAACCACTTTCATGTGTTTGATGAAAAAATGTGTTGCATCCTTATTTGGAAAATTTTGTGATAGTATTCATTGATGATATATTGATATATTCTAAGAATGAGGAAGAGCATGCAGAGCACCTGGAAACAGTGTTGAGATTATTGAGAGAGCATCAATTGTATGCCAAGCTCAACATGTGAAGTTTCCTTCAGATTGAAGTTCATTACTTGGGGCATGTTGTTTCCAACGAAGGTATAGTAGTGGACTCGAAAAATATTAGAGTTATCATGGAGTGGCCAACTCCTAGAAATGTGGATGAGGTCATATAATTCATGGGACTAGAAGGTTATTACAAGAGGTTCATCAGGAACTTCTCATGGGTTTCCTATCATATTACATCTTTACAGAGAAAGGGAAGAAGTTTGAATGGACAAAGGAGTGTACAACTAGCTTTGAGCAGTTGAATCATTTGCTTACAAATGCTCCAGTATTGAAGATTGAAGATCCTGACAAGGAGTTTATGGTATATATAAATTCTTGCAAGGGAGGACTTGGTGGAGTCTTTATGTAAGAAATATGGGTGGTTTTCTATGAATCAAGGAAGTTGAATGAGAATGAACATAACTATGTCACTCACGATCTTGAGTTGGAAACTATAATTCATGCATTAAAGATGTGGAGGCACTATATTCTTGGTAGGAGGTTCATATTGATGACTGATGATAGTGGGATGAGGTACTTGTTTTACGAACCCAATCTAAATTCCAGAAAATCTAGATGGTTTTCTACCCTCTATGAGTTTGACTTCGAAATCATATACATCAAGGAAAATGAGAACAGGGTTGTAGATGCTCTCAGTAGGAGAGTGCAACTGAATCACATTGCAATAATGAGTTCTTATGGAAAATACTTGTGGGAGTGGATCTTGTAGGTAGGACAACATGATGACAAGTACCTGTAGCTAAAGTAGAGATTACAATAGCAAGGTGAAGGTGATAGGGATGAGGAGTATCACCTCATGAAAAATGTCTTAGTTAGATTCAGAAACAATATTTATCTATCAGATAATAGTGAGATCAAGAAGATTATCTTGAGGGAGTTTCACGTTAAGTTGTATTTAGGTCACCTAGGATAGCAGAAAAATTTGACATTACATAAGAAGTTCTATCATTGGCCAAACCTAAAGAAAGAGGTGGTTGAGATTATTGTTAGATGTATCGGATGTCAGCAGGTAAAAGCATAATGTAAGCATCCAATTAGTTTCTTGCAACCTATTTTGATCCCAGAATGGAAATGGAATGTCATTTCCATCGACTTCATTGCAAGTTTTTCAAGGACATCGAGACAACATGATTCCATCATGGTTAGGGTTGAAAGGTTAAGTAAGGTAGCTCACCTCATTACAATTAAGTCTATGAATTCAACTTGCGAGGTAGCTCAAATTTTCATCAGGGAGATCATGAGGTTGCACGGTGTTCCTAAGAAGATCATATTAGACAGAGATTCCAAATTCACTTCCAAGTTTTCAAAGGAGTTATTTGCAGGCTTAGAGATAAAGTTAGCCTTCAGTACACCATATTATTTCCAGATAGATGGACAAACAGAGAGGGCCAATGGGATTTTTGAGGACATGTTGAGGATGTATGTCATGCATTAATAGAAGAAGTGGGAGGAGTATCTTCCATTGGTATATTTTTCATATAAAAATGGGTATCAAGAATCCCTGAAGATGAATCCTATTGGCCTAGTGGGTCCTAACCTAGGTTCAAAGTTAATTGTGCCAAACAAAACCATACACTATTGTCCCTTTCAGCATCAACCTACATAACGCAGGCTGAAGTCTCACCCGAAGCAGTATGGGGGGATGATGGTGTTATGCTCCTATATCAATAGGTATCATATTTCATGATTGACTTGATTAGCTCTGCAATATGTACATACCTTTTCTTGTAGCAAAGGTTTTCCATATTTTTCAAAAAATCAAAAAATTTAAAAAATGTAAAGAGGGTATACCCTAAAAGAAAAATCAAAGGGTAAAAAGATAAATGGTTAAAGGAAAAAATGAAAAGAAATGAACCCCAAACAGAAAAGACCAAGAAAGTGTGCAAGTCCAAATTCCATTACTATTTCATTTCCAATAAATAAAGCATCATGTATAGCTTGTTGAACTTTTTACCACAGTTGATCACTGGCCAAATAGCTTAATCCTGGCCAGTTCATGTTTGAATTTCCTGTTTTAGAGATAGAGAATAGAAATTTGTCCAAACTGTTTAAACTTGGCAGATAAGCAGATAGGTAGAGAAGCAAAGGAGCTCAACTGCTTAATCTGAGCCCTTGGAAGAAATAAGTGCAGATTTAGATAGGCTTATCATGTAAAGAAAGGAAAATTGATGAGGGTTTTCCAGTCCAAGTGCACCCAAAAAGAAAGGAGAAAAAATGTTAGGTACAGTAGGCTGGGTAGGCAGTTTTGATGTTGCAGAAAGAGACTTGTGATTGATTTTGTCTCTCAGAATGATAATCTTACCTCTATCACAGGTACTATGGCAGTTTTATATTTTAAGAGCGACTCAAGCGAGGCATGACTAACTCCCCTCATGTTTTTCCCTGAAATCATTTACTAATTTCCCCAATGGTGTTAAGATCTGCCTAAATATCCTTAAAGTCACTCCATCTCATTTCATTTCGTCATTTTTCCTAAGTGAATTCCTACTTCACTTAGGAAAAATTGTCATATTCCTTGTATAGACTCCTTTTTCCTTTCGGCCTGAGTTTCTTAAAACATTATACTCAGCGCTTGTATTTCAAAATCTCATATTAACAATTTACAAATCAACGTTTATTATATAAATCCCTATAGTTTTGCCCCTTTCCCATAATATGTACATATATATAAAACCCCACATTATTTAATATCCTGCCCCCCAGTTTAACTATAAACCATAGTCTTCACTGCGCGCAACATTGGGATTTATTGACCTCTGGTTAATTAAATAACCAAACTCGAAACCCCGCAAACCAATTGTAAAAACCCCAACGCATTATAAAACTTTAATTTATTGTGTTGGTCCTGCGCCATAACCATCCGCCACCTTCATCGAGCGCCCACCGTCCGATCGGTGCCCTCCCATCGGACGGCCGAGATCTATATCGCGCCCCACTCCATTGCTGAGAATTAACGCCCCGGAGATTGGTGGATCGCTCCCGTACCATGGATGCATGTCGACCACCCATGCTGCTCGTGGCCCTCCCCTCCAAAACCACTTTAGCCCATAAGTGGTCTGGGGTAAACCACTTACCGCCCTCCCGTTGACTATCCACCACATCACTGCCACGTCACCATCCCATACCCTCCGCTACGTGACAAAATGTCTCGCCATGCTGACGTCATCCGCTCAATAAATGCCAAAAATACCCGCCAAATCAATTTTTGTTAAATAAACAATAAAATGTCATTTTCACCCCAATTTTCGACAAACTGTACTCCATGCAAAATACGTCTAGTCGACTATTTGAGTAGTTAGCCCATCACCTAGCCAAGAAACTCCAGCGTCGTGCTCGGAAGTCCACCATTCGACTTGCAAATTCACAGTTTTACCTCCGCAATCCAAGTATTTATCCATTTTTACCCTAAAAACCTGCAATTTCACTTTTCCGCTAAAAATTCTACCTGAGAAAGCCAACTTTGAGTCGAAATCAGTCTGTTTAGTCCATAAAAGACTCCTAAACCTGCTATTTAGTCCAATTCTCCACAGAAAGCCCAAATTCCAGTTTGAATACACAAGAACCAAACATGGAAGCCCCCATAACCTTGAATGTCGCACCCATGAATTCACCTCAAAAGATTTGAATTATCTACCCTTAGCCGACATAGATTTCCATATAAAAGACTTATCTGGTGATAGGAATCATCTTCACACCTTCTGCCAAATTAGAGATAGTCATATAAGCAACTCTGACATTTTTGGAGTATGGGAATCAAGCCTTCCCATGTACTTTCTTCCCTTAGTCCATGTTTTCCTAGATATCATTCACCAATGCTATGCTAGCTATGACCCTGTCCATAGAGCAGTTATGTCACCTTCACAAACTGTCCTTTTTTCCATAACTACTGAATCCATCAATGAGATGATACATTTCCATTCCACCGAGCCCCTTGCTCGTCTGTCCATAGGATTTTTGCTTGAAAAAGCTTCTTAATTGCCTAACTTAGAGATAACTTGTATTGCTCGGATGTTCATGAAAGTAGACTACCAGCCCCAAGGCCTGCCTCCCTATTTACACACCTGGTTCACTGAGACTAGAAAACTCATTCTTGACATGATATCCTTGATCTTGGGATTTAAATCCAGTGAATATGTGGATGATATCACCCTAGTTCTATTATCTATCTTTACTCCAGGACAACCCCCTGCTGTCAAGTATGACTATGCCACTTTTATAGCCAACAAAATCCATGACCAATTCCTGAATTTGGATAGAGAAGGAGTTTTCAAATACACTTCTTATATATACCATCTGTTTTTATATTACCAGCCAGACAACTTTCCATTTCCCATCAAGAAATTAGACTCAAAAGGAAATCAGAGGTCTGTGATCTTTTGGAGCTCAGTCTTCCATAACTGTGACTCCCCTTATACCTATAGTGAATTCATTGACTTATTTGTACACCCAGCATCCACTCTATTGATAGGAGCTCCTCCTCCTAGAATTACTGGTGATATGAAGAAGATTTTGCAGCTTTCCAAACAGTACAGGATAGGTGACTGGTACCTCTACCAGAATCACACAGAAATCAGAATGTATGGATGTGAACTATGCCCTTTCAAGTTGCCTAGATATGTGCCTATGAGGTTATTTTCATTATAATATTTCAGGAATATCATCTATGCATACTTAACCCACTTTTGTAATGTAAAGAAGAAGGCTCAGCTAAGAATAAAAAACTAGCTAGGCCCTTATGTCATCAATTTTAGGATGCGCGGGAAGATGCTGAAAAGATCTTAGAAGACCACCTTAGATTGAAGAAGAGTTTTCAGTGAGTGCCATATGAACCATGTAGTTTCATAAGTGACAAAAGGGTAAGAAGCAGGCTATTAGTGTATGTACATCATAGAATCCCAGAAATTGAACAATATGCCAATTAGGAAGAATGGTTAGAAGGGACATTAGTAGAGGAAATTAGTGAACAAGAAAAGATGGAGAAGGCTATGAAATATCTTGAAAAAAACTTTGACCTAGACTGTTTTGGACAGGTATCTTTCAGGTGGCCTCAACATTCAGGAGTTGGAACATCCTCTGTTGGAACTTTTTAGTAGCCTTCATAGAAAACCAACACATCAATCACAGGGACTTCAAAGGGGAAAGAGGTAGAAACTAAAGAGTAGCCAATAATGATTGATCAGCCAGGGGGGTCCAAAGAACATGAACAAGTACAAATTCCTCTAACCCAATCTAAAGCAGTCGAAATCCAAGCATTACAAACTCCTCTAAATGAGGAAAGAAGCAAGAAGAGAGACAGAGAAGAGGCCACACCTATAAGTGGACCTGTTGAACAACCAAGAGCAAAGAGACAAAGACTGAATCCTCTGTCAGAAGAGGAAATCATTGAAGAAACAATAGACAGTCTAAGAGGTGATAGGGTAGTCAGCCAACAGACTTCTCCAGTGGTAGATACATCAACTAGCTCACATAGGCAGGAGCTAGAAAGGCAGCACAGTGTAGAGGTATCATCCACTAGTGTTGTTGGGAAAAGTATCTATTCAGAACGCCCCTATCCCACTCTAAGGTGTGATAGTGCCTTAGCAACAAAAAAGGAAAAACTACTTGAGTATTCTTCTTTATGAAATGTAAATGAAGAGGAAGGATGTAACTAACCTGTGTCTTTCGCTAGTTTGTTGATCCAATCGCTCCTCTCTTCAACAGCTC
The DNA here is from genome assembly GCA_031772625.1 of Pinus tabuliformis. NCBI lineage: Eukaryota > Viridiplantae > Streptophyta > Pinopsida > Pinales > Pinaceae > Pinus > Pinus tabuliformis. The sequence goes on along the minus strand of CM062816.1, from coordinate 543,913,024 downwards.
CCAGCTCCCTGCTCCCTTACCGGCCCAGCTTCACCGAATTCCTGCAAGATCACAAGAGAGAGAAACTACATGAAGATATAGATATACGTTCATAAAAAGCTCAGGATCATATTAAGCTAAACATGCAAATATAACAAAACATCATTGATACACAACATGTAGGAGAAACTCAAATAATTTTATTGATATGATAAGAAAGTCCAAGAGAAGATACAACCAAGTGAGTCCCGATCCAGCATCTACCTCCCAACAAAGGAATCCCTTCCTCTCCTCCAACAAAGCATAAATCACCCAATGTACTAATCTCAATCTCAAACCAACAGCAATTCTCTGCAAAGTACAAAATTCCCGCCTCTGGATCTCTGGGATGAGGGATCCATATATAGATGTAAGCAGAGAGGATGAGTCATCTTATGTTTTGACTTGTTGCTTCTCTCTGTCAGTTCTTGCTTCCACTTGGAGACTGAGAGCCTCTTACTCATCACTTGGTCGAATTCAGTGAGGCAAGTGTCATTGGAGAAGATTCTGGAAGCTTCCATGGTCTTTCCACCTCGTTGAATGACTCTACCACTTGTCATTTCCCGCTCAACGCACCTGGGTAGTGCATTCAAGTGCATTGCAATGCACCTAGCCAGTGTATTAGGGTGCTTTGCAACGCAAGCAGCTAGTGGAGCTTCTGAATTGATCCTGATTTGACTAGTTTTGAGCAGTTTCTGGTGGAGAACTTCTAGGAGAAGCTATCATTGGTTGGCCTTGTTCCTTTAGGGGCAAGAACAACACTTTTTAGGGACTTTGGATCCCTTGGATTATGGACATTTCATGCTCAAAGATGTAAGGCACAAAAATGTCTATAACACTTGCCCCCTAAAGTATGAGGCCGTTTATCGGGTCAAATGCTTTATTAGGAGGATCTGAAGTTCATTCAATGCTGGGAGGAGACCTGTAATAAGATATAATACAATACATTATTCTTCATACTGTTTTCACGATCTAGCTGAGGCAGGCATTCCCATTCTCAGCTTTATAAATTCATTTTTATGTACATAGGACAGACAATCGTCTGATGATAGACTGATGATTCTGATGAAATCATCATCCTTTTGGTAGGATGATCATCTGTTCTGCAATGCTGCACATGTCAATGTCTTTATTTTTCCTGAATATATATCGCAGCCTGGATGGATGAAACTAGATCCGGGGTCTTCAATCTCGTCCGATCTTCACTCTAAGTACAAGTCGATCCATGTGAGAAATGTTTTGAAGTCGAACATGGAAAGACATCGCTTGATTACCAGTCAATGATGTAAACTGTTAACAAGCGCGAGAGGAATCACCGATAAGGATGATGACCCTCAAGGTACTGCAGTACAATTCACGTGGTGTGAATAAAGGACTTGGCATCGAACACCACGCAAAACCTTTCGGTCGAAGGTAATTGATGTATACCTGTCGCCGGAAGTGAGAAACTTTCCATTGAGGCATGCAAGCTTCAAAGTACTGAAGGGGGTGTTCCTAGATCAACTTCTTGGATAATGAGCTGATGTCGACAAGAAGTGATCCGTCAAAGGAGGGCCTTGATGTATCCCACATCAATGACACGGAACGGAGTAAATGATTTTGATGGAGGTGAAAACAATCTGATGATATATGGTTCAGGGTGGCGGTCATGAAAGAATGAAGTATAATATATGGTAGTGGATGGGACACGGTTGACTTCTCTGGATGACTTCTCTTGAACATATCAGCGACACTTATGTGATGGATTGGTAGAATTTACCCCAAAGGTGGATGGTATGGCGAGACCATGGTGATGTGACCAGTGAATGAAACAACCCAACCCGACTCAGGCACGGAGTGGAAGTGTCATGTTCGAGAGCGACTTGCTACCAATAAAGGTTCTTTGAGTTTCTTCCCAATTTTTCCCCAGTCATTGCTGACTAGTACCTCTTTATTTTTGTCAAGCTTGAGGAGGATAACATATGCTTGTTCTATAATTTGCCCTTCGGGCAAACCCATCACTATGTTTTAACGAGCCTAGCGATAGTGAAACTCGTTCTTGTCTAAAGACAAGTTTGTCGCTATTAATGTTTTTAACAAGTCTAACGACAAAAATAACTCGGTCCTTTTCATTTTTAGAGAGTCTGAAAAGGTATGTAAAGTTAACTCCGAAATTCCTTTTTCGTCATCTAATCCCTTAAGTCCGAAAAAGTATAAAACAATACAGAAGGGATGAATTTTTGATAGTTTTAACGAGCCGAACAAAACAAGCGCTCGATCTTTTTGTGCAATAATCCCTCAGGTCCAAAAAGATTAAAATCTAGAGGAGGGATAGCACTTTTGGTCGCTTTAACGAGCTGGAAGGCCAAAACTCGGCAATATTTTCATATTTTATGAGTCAGATGAAAAGAGCTTAAAGAAGACTCGTCTTTTGAGGAACGAGTGATAAAATGGGTAGCAGCTGATTCCAGGTAAGGGTTGGAATTTTCCAAGCACGACAGTGTCACAAGGATGGCTAGTGAAATCACTCTTCGCAGCTGTTCCTCAAAATGGGTAAACAATCAAATGGAGGTGAATGATCGGCCAATGGAAAAGGGGAGGTGACGGTGCAAACACGACCAAGGCTTTAATGGCTGATAATGTTACATTCACGGTGGTTATTTACCGGAGGATAGTTCATTTTTTAACAAGCTTAAACGTGGATTGAACTATGCACTAAAACTGCTCGATCTTATGTTTATTTTTTAACGAGCATGAACTATGCGCTAAAACTACTCGATCTTATGTTTATTTTTTAAAAAGCATGAACTATGCGCTAAAACTGCTCGATAACATGGTCTTGCTTTAATTTTTTACCATAAATAGCTTTGCTTTTCAAAGATAGTACTGTATCTTCAATTGCTACATCAAACTAGTTAGAAATGAACAACATTTGCTTGAAAATGAGATTAAAACGCTAATATTTTACTTTGAACTATGTACAAAGCAATTAAAAAGTGTTTTTACCTCTCATTTTATCATTTCATTTCAACTTGGTTTGTTGGAGCTTTGGAGGTGCCTCTTCCCCCTTGATTTTCATCAGCTGATTTCGGGAGATTCTGTGGACGATTCTCGGCGCCGTCTGGACCAGGTAGGAGCTAAACCTGAGCTCTTTCATTTCATGGTTTCTTTTTTGCATTTTGTGCTTCAGTCCCTGCTTTTCTGAGCCTTTGGGGTTTGATGGGTGCGTTCTGCCATCAACGCACCCTAGGCATATCGAAACCTGCGTTGATTGTGGGTCCTCATGAAGGTGACTTGACATTCAACGCACCCATAACACATGTGTAGGTGCGTTGGGCGCAGAAAGGAAAGTTGTTGCACAGTTTTTAATGAAAATTTTCCTTGTTTCTCATCAAAATTAGGATTTAATCTCCTCTCTTGTTTGTTTTTGCAGAGATATTGGAGCAAAATGACCCTTACATGGCGAGAACGAGAACATGAAGAAGAGGACATGATTTCCCTACATGATCCTGTTACAGTGAACGTGCTGCGGAACTGTGGTTTGCTGAAATTCTTTCGCATCTCTAGCATGAGACAGCAGATCAACCTACTGCAGTATTTGCTCGATGCTTGGGATCCTATCAATCAAGTTTTCCAGATTAGGGGCAAATCCATCCCCTTGACCGCAGTAGACATTTACTTCTTGACTGGCTTGTCGAGGCGGGGTGCCCCCATTTCTTTGTCAGGTTCGGCCCGAGGGAGTGACTCTGTGAGAGATTATGTCTGCCAGTATTGCAGGGAAGGATCTGAGCCGAGTAAAGATGGCAAGATCATCATCCGAGATGTCACTGACAGGTCCCTCAGGTCTATCCTATTTACTTTTGGTAGGATGGCCGGGAGTGCATCTCTTCATGTAGCCAACAGGTCCTATATGCAGCATGCCTTGGAATGCCTCCAACCGAAAATATTCCACTGGTGTGTTGCAGTACTTCTCGTGATGAAGAGTCAGTTGACCAAGATAAAGGACGGGAGGTTGAAGAAATTTGGGTTCGGCTATATTTTGACCGCCTTTTCCTTGGAGAAGATACCACTGATGTAGCCGCAGTATATTGCACTCGACATACCTCCTCCTACTGAACCACGTATGCAGAGATGGGTTGACCATATGTCTAGGCATGCTGGTCAGTCTCAGATTTCGTTTTTTGATACCTTCTTCAAGTGGTTTGATCGGCAGGAGATGGCTTATGCCGAGTATCCATATGTTGGCATGGACTTCTGGGGTGATCCGGATTTAGTACTGCCGGATGGCGAGCAGTGGGGCGCTATTGGTAAAATCTTTGACCATATCACTGTTTACTGTTTTCATTTATAATGTCCTTGTGCTTTATTCTATCAAGACTTTTAATCAAACTCTTGTGTACATGCAGATGTTGGTCCTGTTCGTCCAGTAGTCCGTTTGAGAGTGCCAGCCGCTGCCCCAGCAGGAGAGGCTGCCGGGAGGGTTATCCTTCGTGACCTTGATGTGGCTGAGACTCTCACAGCTGTGCAGGAGCAGGTTGAGAGCCTTACTCTCAGTATTCCCGATGTGAGGATCGACGAGCTACCTTTGCAGTTACAGCGACATACTACTGGTGTGCCTAGACGATGGACTCGTCTCTTACGCATGATCGCACAGGCTGTGACTTGCTATCACGAGCATCATTAGACTAGGGTGCCCCCTAGCATTTTGAGTTTTTGGGTCATGTGACCGATTTTGTCTTGGTTAGAGAACATCATATGTAAACCATAAACAGCTATATATATATATATTTTGATTTTCGGGGTTTTATTCTGGTTGAGTTATATGATCCACATGTAAAACATTGATGATGTGTTTCTTTTTATAAATGTCGCAAATGTCTATCTAACACATAGTTCGCTAATGAGTCGGTTAATGTGTTTAAGTTTCTGGAAATATGTTGGTATTGAATAAAATCAAATTGTCTTTCCAAAATCTTAACCCTTAGGAACATGCGATAAATAGCTGGGTTTCGGACGGAATATATACCATTGAGTTGTAGAATTACGAGTTGTGAGTCTAGCTTGACGATTAGTCGGCGTATACCATGGGTGATGGCATCAGAGAGAAGTTCTATCAACGCGCTATACTCAGCGATGTTATTCGTTGATTGACCGATACATACACCTCTGAAACTTACTAACTCGCCGCCTGGATTAAAAATGGCCCAGGCTGCGGAGGACAGGTTCCGTGAACTACGACTCGCTCCATCGGCATATCCAACACATGTCTCCAAAAGGTTTGACATCTGCAATAAATGTAAAAAGGTGGATTACTCGACTAAAACGAACACTTTAGCAAAAACAAAATACAACAAAAGCATATTGGTTACTATTTAAGCATAGTAACGCTTGAGGTACAACCCATTACGAGGTTGCGCCAGTGGAATTCCGTCATAATCCATTAACTCATAGGCTCCTTTTGCTAACACTCGTTTAACAATATAGGGGCCCATCCATAAAGAATTAAATTTACCTGCTCCCAATTTATCGAATTCTTGGTCGTAAAGCAAGACCAAGTCACCTTCTGAGAAGACACGGGGTTTGACATTTTTGTCGAACTGCGCCTTGACTCGTTTCTTATGGGCTTCGTTAGCCAAAGCGGCGTCACGACGGGTTTCATCCAATTGGATTAATTCCAAGAAATGGGCCTCTTCTTCTGAAGTTCCAGGGAGGAGATCGATTGCGAGTTTAAGAGACAAGATTTCGCACTGGACTGGTAAGACTGCTTCCAAGCCATATACCAGTTGGAAAGGTGTGAACCTGGTCGCATTCCTTACCGATGTTCGGTAAGCCCACAAGGCTGAGTACAGGATTAGGTGCCACCTTCTTTTGTGAACTCTGATCATCCTTTGCAACATACGCTTCAGGACCTTGTTGATCGCTTCAACTTGTCCATTGGCTTGCGAATAATACGGAGTAGAGCTGTCGTGAGACAATCCTAGCTTGGCAGCTAATTCAAGCATCATGTGATTGCGAAAATGCGATCCATGATCCGTGACTATAGCCTGTGGTACGCCGAATCTGGCGACTACATGATTGAAAAAGAAAAGGGCAGCTGTTTCACCAGTGTTATCTAATGTAGGCATCGCCTCGGCCCATTTGGTAAAATAGTCAACTGCGACTATGATATACCCATGCCCCCCGGTCGAGGTGGGGTTACATGTCATGAAATCGATGCCCCATTTGGCGAACGGCCCAACAGCAACTATTGGCTGCAGAGGTGTGGGTGGTCTTCTGGTTTTGCTATCAAAAATTTGACAAGCATGGCAACTTCTGACTGCGGTTATGCAATCTTTGAACATTGTTGGCCAGAAGTATCCTGCTCGTAAGATTTTTTGTGTTGTAGCATATCCAGATTGATGCCCCCCACAAGCTCCTGAATGACACTCATTCAGGGCTTTCTCGGCCTCCTCATGGGTGAGGCACCTTCTCAGAACTGTATCGATACCACGACGGTAAAGTGTATCACCAATGATCATGTAGTCTTTTTCTTGGTATCGTATACGTTTTTGTTCGGAGTGAGAGGTGTTAGGCCTAAAATTTTGGGTTTGGAGATAAATTATTATATCTCCATACCACTCATTGCTTGTAGATATCAGAAACAGATTCTCATCCACGATTGATTCTTCGGACGTTTCATCGTTGGACGACGATGGGAGATCGCATAATAATTCTGCAAAAACTAGAGCTTTCTTTGATTTGGATTTTACGAATTCCAGATCAAACTCTTGAAGGATTGCTATCCATTTTGAATATTTTCCCCCAGCAACTGTCGCGACAATATATAAGTCATGGGGTTGCAATCTGACAGAATGGTAGTTTTCCGAAAGAGGACATAGTGTCGAAATCTTTGTATCGCTTGAACAGCTGCAAGCGCTAGTTTTTCAACATAAGAATATTTACTTTCTGTATCATTTAAGTTTTTACTTAAATAATATATAGGGTGTTCAATTCCATCGACTTCTTGAACTAACACCATTGCGATGGTCATATCTACTGCAGCCAGATACAGGTTAAAATCTCTTTGATAATCGGGGGCGTACATTAATGATGCTTTCATTAAGGAATCTTTTAAAGCATCAAAGGAAGCTTGCGCAACCTGATCCCAGACGAAGGGTACCTCCTTTTTCAAAAGACGTGTATAACCTTTAGCAAGTTCGGCGTAATTTGGAATGAACCTCCTCAGAAAGTTTGCTTTCCCTTGTAGTTTCTGAATCTGAAGCAAATTTGAAGGTGGAGGCAAATTTATGATTGCCTGTACCTTGCACGGGTCGAGACGAATCCCATCCTTGGAGACTACAAAGCCAAGTAAACGACCAGAACTGACGCAAAATACACATTTGTGCGGATTTAGTCGTATCTTGTAGTGTCGGCAACGTAGAAATATCGCTCTTAAATGCTGCGGATGATCAGTCCACTTTCGCGAATGAGCCGGAAGGTCGTCGAGGTATGGTTGAACGATGTTCTTGATGTCATGGAAGGCATAATTCATCGCCCTCTGAAAGGTCGCCCCTGCGTTCTTTAAACCAAAGGGTAATTTTCGATATGCGAATGTGCCCCACGGACAAATGAATGCAGTCTTTGACTGGTCCTGTGGGCAGATATTTATTTGATTATACCCCGAAAATCCATCCATGAATGAAAAGATTTCGCATCCGGCGCATTCATCAATTATCTGGTCGATGAAGGGTGTAGGGTAGTTGTCGTTCGGACAAGCTTGATTTACATCCCTATAATCGACACACACTCTAATTGTCCCTTGTTTCTTCATAACAGGGACAATATTGGATACCCAATCGGTTAGAGGAACCGGGTAGATGAAACCAGCATGGAGAAGTTTTTCAACTTCTGCCTTAATGGCAGCGGCTTTCTTGGGGTGCACCTGCCTGAGCCGTTGTCGTACCGGTTTGACATCTGGATACATCTTAATTTCGTGTTCAACGATACTCGAGTCGATGCCTAGAATTTCGCTATATGACCAAGCAAAGACATCTCTGAATTCGCGAAAAAGAGCGTTATATATTTCCAGTTCTGAAGGAGAACAACATTTGCCAACATAAATATTCTCTACAACATCTGTTTTAGTCGAGATATTTATGGCTATAGTCTCTTCAATGTTGGATAAGTTTCTCTCGGAATCCACCGTATTTACAGTATTTGAAAGGAATTCAAAAACTGAAGGATGATAAAGGTCGTCTTGAGTATCTTCTTCATAATCCGGAAGAAGGGAACGATGGTGGCAATCCTTCCATGGTGCCCCTTCAATCAACATTGATTGTACGATTCCTTCGTCGGTTCCATGCACTCGCGACCAAGGATCTGAAGGGGTACCATATTCTCTAGACCTATCTACCCAAACGCTTGATGAGCGTTGATTTGGGTTTGCCTCCCACGCTAGAAACATTGATTGCTACAATATTTCTATTGGGCTTAGGGGCAAAACCATTGCATGATCCATGTTGATATCGTTTTCTGAGATCTTTGTGGAAGATATCATATTGCAGGTTCCTATCGACGCTACTTCCGCCAAATTGATTGGAGGTGGAAGAGAGAAAGTTCCCATTAGTATAGGATCTTTTAATAGGCCTACTCCGATATTCTGAAGCGAATGGGGGCTTCCATGGATCATGGGAATGCTTCCTGTAACTTGAGAACCATTGGGGAGGAAGTTTTGTTGATCGACGATTGTAATCCCTCCTTGGAAGGGGAATGCAATCTTTCTAAAATAGGTCGACAGAACAGCTGCCATGGCATATATCCACGGTCTTCCTAGTAGGATGTTGTAATCAAGATTTCCATCGATGACTTCAACATCTATTTCTACTGTTTTTCCCCCTAGTTCAACCTTCAAGTTATTTAGGATACCATATGGGGTATATGACCTTCCGTCGAATGCTTTTAACGTCGTCGAAGATCGCGACAAGGTTGGAGATCCTAAAGTTTTCCAGCAACTCATCGACATAAAACATGTAGATGCCCCCTCATCAATAATTGTTCGATGAACAATTTTGTTGAGGGCTTTCACTTGAATAAGGAAAGCTAGTTGGGCTGGTAACTGAGGATCGTATCCTTTGTGGTCGAAGGATACAAGATTGGAATCCTTAGGATCAACCCCACCAATGGCTGATAACAAAGCCTGCCTTTGGGATGGGCAATTTTGTAGCACCTCAAGAGTCGACATAGCGGATGGCGATTGGGCCAAATCTTCCACTATGTTATAATGCTGCGCTGCTCTAGCGCGAGGATTAAATATCGACTTGTGTACTACTCCCTTTGGCGGTTTTATTGTTAATTCAGGAATGATGGGTGGTACAACTTCTGTCGAAGTTGTTGTCGAACTACTTGGTTGATCTTTATCCTTGTTGTTCGACAGCTGCGGATTCCCGTAATCTTTGTTCCTTGTCGAAATCAAAGCATCATTCTGCTGTTTCGAAATCGATAGCATTAGCACTTGCGACGGGGAAGCATTTCCACTATCAACCAGATTTGTTCCTGGATTTGGAAACGGATTAGTTAACACAGCTGAGGTTTGCAAACTTTTAAAGAATCTTTTAAGCTCAGCTTTGTATGGACATTCTCTCGTCCAGTGATTCTCATCACATATCTAACACCCAAAGGGGGGTTTCCTATTTCCAGGAGGGTTTGAAGAAGTTTTTTCAGGAGATGACTCACCCTGTTTCTTCTTCTTCCCTTTGCCTTGTTTCTTCTTGCTTCCTGGTTGTTTGGTTTCTTTGCCCTTATCTGCTGATACGACATTTACTTCCGAAGCAAGAATTTCGTCTTTTGCATTTTGATCTAAAATCTTACGGGCTTTCTTGGATGTAGCCTTTGTCGATTTCGTGTTTGTAGTGCCAATCACGCCATTTCCGGCGTGAGAGTCATTGTTTGATTTAGGAGGAGGAGGAATTGAGAATTCCGGTCTAGGGGCGTCAGGTATTTTGTCGTAGAGCGTGCCAGACTGAGTATAGACCAAGTCTAGATATTGCGCACGAGCGATAACTTGCTCTTCCATTACGACTCCCCCCTTTGCCACATCTTCCGTTATGGCAAGAAGTAACGACTTGATAAACCATTCAGCTAATAGCTGATCGGGAACGTACGTTTTTACCATCCTACGACGACGTCGCCACTCATGTATATGATCAGATATGTGAGTGGGCGTTGTCTGTTTGAAGTTGGTTAGGAGTTCCGTTCCTGTTTCATACCTTATCGGTAATTGAAAATGGGTTAAGAAAGTCGTGGCTAAGGTACTGAAATTGTCGAACGAAGCTCTAGGCAATTCAATATACCATTTTGCCGCTGGACTCGTTAACGTCCTCTGAAAAAGGCGAAGCCTTATCGAATCATCGTTTAGGGTGTTTGATGAACACCATAGATGAAATGTCATCACGTGATTCGATGGATATTCACCTGGATTTCCATTAAATTTAGGAATATCTTATGGAAGTTTGTGTGGAATCGCTGGCCACCAAGGGGCGTAAGCAATTGGATCGTTTGTTAACCGGTGTAAATCAGGTAACTCTAGAGTTGCCACGAATGGTAACTGTTGATTCAGGTTAGGTGAAGCATACCCAGGATATGATGGAATTGCCTAAGCAGTTGGCCTTTGCATACCAGCATAATGTAGTTGATGCTGGTACGACTGATACGGTTGGTGGACATGACCATTGTAAAGTGGTTGATTTTGACCGTTTTGAATGTACGACTGTCCACTGTTCGCAAAGATCTGCTGCTCAGAACCTTGGTATACTTGTTGGAATTGTGGTTGTTGGTATTGCACCAGCCATGGTTGTGAAGCCATGTTCTGTTGCGCTATACTAACCGTTGGACCAAGGTGTGGGGTAATTGTACCCGTTTGGACCTGTGTCGCCCCACCAGTCGGCGATTGTGGTTGAGTCAGAGGGTCAAGGGGCTGTTGCATTACAACCTGAGAAATCTGAGGTTGACATACAACATGCAGCGTTTGAACTTGTGACACTGTCACAATAGCTGGTGTAGTCGGGATGTTCGACATAGGTACACATTGTTGCATAGAATACACAACTCTTGGTTGTTGGGGTAGTATAGGTACCCAACCACTTGACGTAATTCCAGTATAACCTGAATACTGTTGTGAACTCCCGTATGGATATCCTCTCGGAGGGGGTAATGAAAGGGCATACTGTCCCCCATACGGTGGTAATCTGGAACTCAAGGGGATTGTCTGCCCTTGGGGACTGGATTGCCCAAATTGACCTCCAAATGGATCAATTTGGCGAGTCTCAACATAAGAGTTGCCGGATATTATTCCGGAGGAACAAACAAGAACGGACCATACTGTCGAAATAGCCCCTGGATGGACTCCTTCTAGCGGTTGTGAGCTAGTCGGGACAGATGGTACGCCAGCAAACATTGTCGGAGTGACGGCAGGGAGTTCTACTGTCGCTGTGTCAGTCGACACAGTCCTAGATGTTGACGGTTGTTCAGACATTTTGAGTCTATCCAAAAGATTACCTAGCGATTCTACAGGAACTTCCACTGGTGGTAGACTAACTTCTGATGTCGAAGGAAAAAGAGTGACCCCGACTCCAAAATGTGTTGGAGTACTTGCTTGCGGATCTTCTACAATTTCCTCTATCGCAATCAAACCAAGTGGAAGGGGAAGACCGTCAGGTCCGTAAAATATTTCTGGTGCCGAAGAAGGGGTTGAATCGACAGCGACAGATGTTTGAGGAGCAAGACTCTCCGAACCAGTTGCAGATGGAACTGGTTCAATAACACAAGTGTTTGCTCTCAGACTAGGATCAGTATCACTGTCCCTCTGTGGTTGTTGAACTTCTTCTGTAGAGGCAGGGTTTTCAGAAATGTTTGGAGTAACCGGAATCTCAGATGTTGTTGGAACACTTGTTCTAACTTTAATAGGAGATTTCGAACCGGTTAAACGAGTTCGCTTTGTCCGTACTGTTTTCGATTCCGGAGACAAAGACGGTTGACTCGTAAGCCTCCACGAACGACGGGGTTTCAATTGACTTTCTTCCACGATTGCGGATTACTCGATCAACTAAAATACAAAAGGGGAAATTTGTTTCCTAATTAAATGAATTTTAGACGCTTTAGACACAACTTGCTTTTTCAATTTTAAAGAGTCGAGAAAAAGCAAAAGATGACTCTAGTCTCCTTCGATTTTTAATGAGCCTGAAGTGACAAGTGCTCAGATGGAACTTTTCCATTAAGGAGTCTGAAAAGGAACGAAAGGGACTGCTCTGGAGTTCTAGGTAGAGGGTGTGCCAAACCTTTCGCAAAACCGCAAAATACTTTTTAAGGTACGGGCGGTCAATCTTCCCGAATGCTGTGTTCAGTGCATTGCGATCAGTAGGGCGGCCGACACGGCTTCCTATGGATAAAGGTTTTATGCCTATAGGGGTCTCCCAATATATACTCGACGGTACGTGGGAGCACAATCCGTACTGGCACTTATCGTCTCTCAGGAGGAATCACCCAACCATCAGCGAGGTCGACAGTCACCAGGTTTTACGACGCCGGAACACGTCTCTAGCCTAGACCTCTATGTTGTGCGTTAAGTTCCAATGGGTTGTTAAGTTCATTCAATTTATTTTAGGTTGATCTTTCTTAGAAGTTTGCCTTTTTGGATCACCACGAGATGTATATACAATTCCTAAATGCAGTCTAAAGATGATAAGCAAGCTTTTATCTCTTTTCAACAATGAAAATCCTAGCTACAAGGGGAAAAGAAAGACACAATCTTTTCTCAAAGAGCATAGAGCACACTGTAAATGCACTTTTCCTAAATCAAACCATACAAACTATCAATATGCAAATGCACAAATGCATGTATTTGTTTTCACTTTCTTAATACTGATGCCTAAAAAGAAAGTTGTTGTACAAATTTGAATTCGATTTCAAGTGAAAACACAAACAAGTTTCTTTTTGAAATCAAAAAGACGATTACAACACTTTATGATTTTGAAGTAAACACTTGTTTCGACACAAGAAATTCACAAATTCAAACCAAAAGACAAAAGTAAAAGCACAATCAACCATCAACAGCAAACAAACTTACTCCTAAGATCAAAACGACACTTACGACAGGTCTAGATCTAAGGGTGACAGTATGACTATTCTACTTTTGTAATGGGAAACTGCAAATGATGTAACAAATACACAAAAACAAATACATTTTCTTTCATACAACTGAGGAGGAATTAAGGCAGAGAAAAGGGGTTTTCAGATAGGTACACACACAGATAACAGGCTGCAAAAATCAGAGATAAAACTGAACACAAGGATGCAAAGAACCACAACTGCACAGGGAAAAGGCTGATCAGCGCACCTGTTGCACAGAGAAACTGAATTGCAGCGCAGGTAGCCCTCTCGGGACCTGCGTTGAAATGCAGAACCTCTTCACAGAGCCTGCGCTGAAGCAGAAACGAGAATTGTCTCTGGGTTCTGGGTCACGGTTTGCAGTTTAATCTATGGATTTTGGCCGGATAAAAGCTATCAATAAGGTACAATTAGAAGGATGATTTAAAGGAGGACTAAGAGCTATCACAAAGGGAAGTTAGAGAATTTGTGGATCAGCTTGTCAGATCATAAACAGGCCCAGTGAGTGGACTAGAGTGGCAGATCTCTACTTTGCATTTGTAAATGGCAAATGTAGTTCGATTCGCCACTCCTAAGTTTATGAGAAGAACAACAATAGAAACACAAATAAACTAACTAGATACGTTCCCCAGCGGAGTCGCCAATTTGTTGTTGGGAAAAGTATCTATTCAGAATGCCCCTATCCCACTCTAAGGTGTGATAGTGCCTTAGCAACAAACAAGGAAAAACTACTTGAGTATTCTTCTTTATGAAATGTAAATGAAGAGGAAGGATGTAACTAACTTGTGTCTTTCGCTAGTTTGTTGATCCAATCGCTCCTCTCTTCAATAGCTCCCAGCTCCCTGCTCCCTTACCAGCCCAGCTTCACCGAATTCCTGCAAGATCACAAGAGAGAGAAACTACACGAAGATATAGATATACATTCATAAAAAGCTCAGGATCAGATTAAGCTAAACATGCAAATATAACAAAACATCATTGATACACAGCATGTAGGAGAAACTCAAATAATTTTATTGATATGATAAGAAAGTCCAAGAGAAGATACAACCAAGTGAGTCCCGATCCAGCATCTACCTCCCAGCAAAGGAATCCCTTCCTCTCCTCCAACAAAGCATAAATCACCCAATGTACTAATCTCAATCTCAAACCAACAGCAATTCTCTGCAAAGTACAAAATTCCCTCCTTTGGATCTCTGGGATGAGGGATCCATATATAGATGTAAGCAGAGAGGATGAGTCATCTTATGTTTTGACTTGTGGCTTCTCTCTGTCAGTTCTTGCTTCCACTTGGAGACTGAGAGCCTCTTACTCATCACTTGGTCGAATTCAGTGAGGCAAGTGTCATTGGAGAAGATTCTGGAAGCTTCCATGGTCTTTCCACCTTGTTGAATGACTCTGCCACTTGTCATTTCCCGCTCAACGCACCTGGGTAGTGCATTCAAGTGTGTTGCAATGCACCTAGCTAGTGTATTAGGGTGCTTTGCAATGCAGACAGCTAGTGGAGCTTCTGAATTGATCCTGATTTGACTAGTTTTGAGCAGTTTCTGGTGGAGAACTTCTGGGAGAAGCTGTCATTGGTTGGCCTTGTTCCTTTAGGGGTAGGAACAACACTTTTTGGGACTTTGGATCCCTTGGATTATGGACATTTCATGCTCAAAGCTGTAAGGCACAAAAATGTCTATAACAACTAGGCCAAAAAGCAAACAGTCCTCAAACATTAAACGGAATTTCATAGAAATTAAAGCTGAAAATGATCTTGTGAGGATTCAGATGTACAATCAATACTTGAAGATGGCACCTTCAAAATAGCAAATATTAATGTTTGCCTATGACATTAAAGAACAAAAAATGTTAATGAGTTATTTTAAGTCAAAGGTACAACAACCCCAGTCTGCAGCAGATTACATCAGAACAAACTTGAAGGTCCTAGCCAAAGACATTCATCCATTGGACCAGATTGAACTTCACAAGCAGACTAGAGAAATGGTTTACTCTACACTGGCTAACAAAGCAATGTTGGCCCACCAGTTACAAAGTTCCTTAGACAACACAACAACTCAGTTACATTGGGAAAAATCTTCTTCGCTGGCTAAAGATAATAGAATCAAATCATTAGAAGAGATCATCATGGAGCTAGGGCATGACCCAAAAGATGCTAAAGGCATAAAGGCACTAATCAAGAAGAAAGAAGAGGGCATTTCTACCCTGAGGAAGCAGCTAAAACTACCTCCTTCAAGGCACCCTTAGACTGAAGAAATTATAGAGCAGAAAGTAGAGGAAGACATGATTGACCTGCTCATGAAACTCAATGAAAGATTAACTTACACAGAGAAGGCACTAGAAAAAGCATTAAAAGAGAAGCAGGGAGAGTCGACTTCCCAGCCACCTGAGGTAATCCCTACAGTCACTACTGCAATCCCCTGAACAATTGGATCAGCATTAGCCCCAAATGTCCCAGCAGTCGCAACAAAAGTAATTACAGGTACAGGAACAACAGCAACAACACTAGGCAGCAATACAAGTATGAGCACAGAAGAGCTGATAAAAGCCATGGAAGAATTGAGACTCCAAGTGTCAGAATTGAAACGAGTGAAAGAGAAATTGGCAAAAGTAGAAAAGAGTTATGATAAATCCAAAATAAGTGTGGCAGAGAAAATAAGAGAGGTTAAAGCATTAGATAATAACGTGTGAACATTAGAGAAGGATCTCACGTTGGATAAACCTCTGGCAGAAATCAAAGGAATTCTTTGGACCAACATCAATGAATCCCTAAGTAATGTTTTGCCATCTATCCAAACTATCTATGAGCAGGTTGACTTAGTGAATATGGCACATGGAGAAGTTCAAAAATCAAGAGCTTTATTAGGACAAATGCCTGATCAAGCCAACCGGCTCATACATTTTTTGAATTACAGAAATAGAGAACAACTGGAACAACTTGGCATCCCAGACAGGACAAGCACCATTTTGGAAATCAAAAGAGTTCTAACCAAGAGAACTTTAATGCATAATTTGGAAAAAAGATGTCAGGATATGCAAGTAGAAATTAATTCTTTCATGGAAAGGTTTATAGTTTTGCAGAATAAAGGGCTACCAAGTCTTTTAGGAAATAATGACTCGCTTATGAAACATGCAGATTATGTACATAAGTTGAACACATATGTTGTGGATCAAGTTAACTCATCAACAAGTGCTTTAGGAGTAAAAGCACTCCCCACAGGCCAAAGCCTCTATGATAATTTGGAGAACTTATTTTATATTGAACATGGGGTAAAACATCTGTTTTAGCTCCAGCCTAATTTTTTCAGATATACAGAAGCTGATGAAACCTTGAGGAAACTTCATAGGCATAAATTTCCAGATCAACAATGGTGGGAAGACATGTTCGGGATTTTGTAAATCTCTCCTAAGTAAAGCGTAAATTTTGGGTTATTTTTCCCTTATAAGATAAATAGAGATGAGCGAGGATCAAACTGGTCAAAGTGTATTGAAACAGGGTTGAAAAACATCTAGCAAATATGGAATAGCCATCACAAAGTATTAGGGGAAGACAGCTGTAAACCGACTTGCGGAGCCTACCTCCAGCACATCCAACAAAGACGGAGCAGCCAACACAACATCAATTTATTGTTCCCTGTTTACGAGACTGTTTGTCTCTATCTCTTATAAAAGATGGATTATGTCATCACTAGATATTATCTCCATCAGATATTTTGTAAGATTTTTTGTAAGATATTTTGTATAAATACCCCCCAAATGAAGTATTTGGGGTTGGTTGGTGGGTATTCATAGATTTTGGCTGTAATACTGAAACTTTGGAATAAAAAATCTGTTGGAACCATTTGTTGTCTGGCCTACTGGATGAGGATTTGGGCAGAAGACTTGTCACAGAATTCTTGAAATTAAACTCTAGATCAATAAGTCCCCTATATCTCTTGTTTTGTAGTTTTCATGTTTGCTATATAATATGTCTTTCATAATCTGAATAGTAAAGAAAATGATTAATTCAGAATTTGTTGGCTGCACTCTATTTTCAATCTTTATTACTCTGTGTTTTCTTCAGAATTAGTATAAGCAGTGAATTCTTAATTGCTCCTATTTCCTGGTTCTTTCATATTGACTATTTTCTAAGGAATTCTTAGTTGCTCCTTAATAGTAATCATCCATTTTCTCTCTTTCAATAAGCTGAAGGATTCTTAACTAACCTTCAGCCATTTGAGTCCATTCCATCTGATTTCAGCCTAAATTTGTTCCATGTTTGACTACCTTGCTCTGTGATACCATCTTCTGTTAAGAAACCTAATCCAGAAAGCTACCTTCCTTGACTCCATCATACCTAATGGATTGAACTATTCAGTTTGCTTTATTGTTCTGTTGAATTCCACCATCCAAACACAAAACAAAACCCTTGAACTTTATAACTAGCCTAACACATTTCAAAACAAAGCTAAATCATAAAGAGAGAGCCCTCTCTAGATGCAGATTGGCTAGAATATGTATCTAAAAGATTGGTATGTGGTTACCTCGGTTGTATTCCCTTTCTTACAACTTTTGGGAACAACTTCAGTGATAACATCATTGGCGACTCCACTGGGGACCTGAATAATTTGTTTGTTACTACTATTTACTTCATAAGCTACAGATGGAGCGTGAAGTTAGCCAGCTAACCTTTGAAACTGCTTTTGCTTTACATTTGCATAAGTAAATAAATGTTGCTTCAGTCTATCTCCAGTCTAGTTTATGTTTTGAACAGTTGTTTCAAATTCTTGATTAGTTCATTTTCTCAAAAAACTTTTAGGAGTTAAAAATTCCAATATCTAAAAAATTCCTAGAAGAGACTGTCAAAGTTGTAGTGTTAAATTATTCCAAAAAAAAACCAAAAATACACCTAGAAACATGCTCCAAAGAAGATCCATTACACTAGATCAAATCTGGATCTTGAACCCCCACCTAACTTTGAAAATCCTAATTTGATTCCTAGGATCCTTAGAAGCCAAGAGAGACAACAATACTCTACCAGTTCACACCTTGACAGACATTTGTAGAATCCTATCCAAACTGAGCTTACCTCTGAAAAAACACCAAATATTTCTATCACTGCTATAGCTTCTTCAAGTTCTCCATCAGCACCTCAAACCATCCTCCCCACTCCTCTATCTACAACATACCTTTCCACTATTATCCCCGCTCTTCTAGTTGTCACACTTATATCTGCAAGCATGGCAAACCGATATGCTCCCATACAATTACCTGCAAATCCAGGGGCCATGCCTCAAGACTATCAAGGTAAAATCACCTATTTTGACGGTACTGACACTTACACAGCTCAACAACATACAAAGAAAATGACAGATTATTTTGAAAATTATGAGATTGATGATGATGATGTCAGAATGAAAGTATTTGTTCAAAGTTTAACTGGAGATATTAGAACATGGTTTAGAGCACTCCCTGCAAATAGTATAAATGACCCACAAGCTCCTTTTCAGACCTTCTTGAACAGATGGGAAAAAAAAGAAGGATCCTCTTCACATTTTATTAGAATATGAAGGCTTAAAGAGAGGTACCCAAGAAACTATCCAAAATTATTGTACCAGATTCAACAATATCTACAATGTTATTCCTCAAAATCTTAGACCTCCTCCACATTTGGCCCTGATCAAATTCCCTGATGCATTCGATTCTGATATGGCATACCAACTTAGGGAAAGATATCCTCGAGACTTAGAGGAGATGCAAAGCATAGCTGTCAGTGTTGAGGCCAACCTCATTTCTAAACGGGCTCGAGCCAGAGCTGAAAGGAGGATACCTATTAAAGAAGAACCTTTTGCCTTTGAACAAAAATTAGATGCTATTGTTAAAGGAATGGATAGACTTGGTGATAGAGTAGAAACAATTGAGAGGAAATCCTATTGGGATGGTCAACCGAGCAATACTGGAAGAAATCCAAATTTCAAAAAAAACCAAAACCCTAATACTGGAAAGGCTGGGCCTGACCAAAACATTAGGCCCCCATTCCAGGAAAATTATGTTGAAGCCTCAACTTCTGATCAACCAACAGAAGACACTCAAATTAACTTAATGGGCCTCAATAATGAACAAAAATATTTCTTGACCCAAGAAGACCAGGAAGCTCACACTCTTAAACAATTCCAAACTCAACCAGGTGAATCATTTGATTTTAGGGAGGGATATGATACAACCATTTATGAAGTCCACAAGTAATACAATCTGAGGAGCAGAAGAATAGATGTCCCTGAGGCCAAAAAACAAAAATACACCAAGCAACCTAACAAAGCTAAGATAAATAACACACCTGTACAAACCCTTTTTAGAACACCTCCTAACCCAAATAATCCAGTAGTTGAAGATGTATCAGACAATCAACAACTTAACAAACAACCTTCCAATTCAACCCATCCTAAGGGAAAGTGGGAAGAACCTCCAGAAATTGAAGTAGAAGCAACTTCAGCCCATAACACCACTTCTGAAAAAGACAAAAACACTGAAAATACAACAGAAACAGAGAATCTCACTGCCCGAAATACAAAAATTCAAACTGAAAAACCTTTCAATCTTGAAACTGAAATAGGCAAATTAAAGATATCCATTCCATTAATGGAATTTTCTAAACATGATGTTTATATAGGTCAAATTAACAGATCGCTCCAAATTTCAGAGAAAAAAGATTCAGTAAATCTCTTTGATGACCAACCTGAATTAATTTTTGGCCCTGAGGTAATCGGAAAATCAGTAGATGGAGGGGTCCCTCCTTTCTATGTAAGCCTGAACATACATGATAAAATACTTCATAATGCCATGTTTGATTCTGTTGCTTCTCATAATTTAATGCCTAAATCTGTAATGGAGAAGTTGGACCTAGATATTACCAGGCCATACAAAGAATTATTCTCTTTTCATTCAAGCCAGGTCAGATGTTTAGGATTGATCAAAGATTTATGTGTATCATTAGCTCAAGACCCCATCAAGACCATTTTAATGGACATAGTGGTAGTTGATATTCCACCAAAATATGGCATGTTGTTGTCTAGATCTTGCGGTGCAAAGCTCCAAGGATCTTTACAGTTGGACATGTCCTATGCCATTGTTTTAGTATTTGGTCAGCTAAAGAGATTGTACCGAGAAACTTTAATGAAATATGTGGTAAGTAGTCAGGAGAAACCCCAGAATTTTCCCATCTACTCCATGCACTCTGACATGGACTCCTTCATTCTATACAATGTTGAAGTTAATCCTCCAACTGATGTCAAGGTTTTAGCATTAGAACAAAGAGAAATTATAAATGAAAAATCTAGTGTTCAAATTCAAGAAATTTCTGAGAACATTGATATAACAGACACTCAAGAGAAACCAGATGAAACCAAAAAACGAGATCTCCCTAGTAAACAAATTTCTGAGACTCTTGATACTAACTAGGAACATGAGATCCTGTGGTACCTAGAATTTGATGGATCAATTAATAAATTAGGGGCAGGTGTAGGGATTTGGGTACACAATCTAGAAAATGATCATGTTGAAGGGCATGCTTACAGATTAAATTTTAGATGCACCAATAATATGGCTGAATATGAAGCCCTATTGCTAGGACTTAAATTGATCAAAAGTTTAGGGGCAATCAGGGTATCAGTTTTGGGAGACTCTGATTTAGTCATTCAACAGATAAAAAGGAACTTCCTCACAAATGATCCTAGATTAAGATCTTACAGAGAAACTGCAACTGAGATCCTTAATACATTCCTGGAAACACAGTTGGCCAAAATTCCAAGAAAACATAATTTTCATGCTCACAGCTTAGAAACATTTGCCAGCACTTGTAAATTACCTTTTGAACCCAATCATCAGTTTACAACTGAGATTAGACACAGGTCAGCCATACTTGACAATGTAAATAACTGGCAAGTGTTTGATAATGATACTCAGATTAACAATTTCTTGACCCTAAAAGAAGAATTTTCTAGCACTAATATAGACACGGACACTGTTAGTGAGGTTGATCAAATAGATAAAATTGAAACAGACATTTCATCAGAAAGTGCAACTCAAATTCTTCACCAAACGAAATTTACTAAGAAAAAGTTGCAAGATTTCAAAGAAGTAGACATCGATGAGATTATCGGAGGAGAATCTGAAGTTATTAATTTAAAAGTCAATTATTTGCCCACAAGATTGACTCCTTTGGAAGATTTCTTTGATTCTAATGATATCCCAAAGAAACCGAAGATGCAGCCTCTAAATGCAGACATTGAAGACTGTAACATAGGAACTGAAGAAAATCCAAAAATGATAAAATTATCCAAAACTTTGCCCCCTAATCAAAAGCTTAAATATGTTGTACTCCTCAAAGAATTCCATGATGTTTTTGCCTGGAGCTATGAAGATCTGAAATATTATGACACCTCTATAATTCAACATACAATACCCCTCAAGGAAAATAAAAAACCATTCAAGAAAAATTTCAGAAGGTTTAACCCTGTACTACTCCCCTTAATTGAAAAAGAAATCAAAAGAATGTATGAAGCATGGATAATTGCTCCTATTAGGTTTTCAGGGTGGGTGTCTAATTTAGTACCTACTAGGAAGAAAACAGGAGAAATCAGATTGTGTGTCGATTTAAGGAATGTAAATAAGGTTTCTTTGAAAGACCACTACCCATTACCTAAGATGGATCACATTTTACAAAGGGTAGTAGGTGCCTCTAGGATTTCACTTTTGGATGGGTTTTCAGGCTTTAACCAGATTTTAGTCTATCTTGATGACCAGGAAAAGACTGCTTTTACAACACCATGGGGAGCTTTCAAATATGTTAAAACGCCATTTGGACTTAAGAATGCAGGGGCAACCTTCCAACGAACAATGGACATAGATTTTGCAAAAGAAATTCATGATTTTCTGGTCATATATCTAGATGATCTTGTTGTGTTTTCTAAATCAGATCAGCAACATTTAGATTATTTGAGACAAGTGTTTTTAAAATGTAGGAAGTATGGTATTTCCTTAAATCCTAAGAAGTCGTTGTTCGGTCTATAGGAAGGCAAAATGTTAGGCGATATAATCTCCCAAGATGGCATCAAAATTGATCCTGATAGAATAGAAGCCATTTTACAAATACCCCACCCCATAAATATCAAAGAACTTCAAGCTTTCCTAGGAAAAATTAATTTTTTAAGAAGACTCATTCTTAATCTGGCTGAATTAATTAGACTGCTAAACAATATGTTGAAAAAAGATTCCAAGGTTAAATGGACAGTAGAAGCTAAACAAGCATTTGAAGAAATTAAAATGGCTTTGACTAGAATACTAGTCATTACAAGTCCAAAATTTAATAGAGAGTTCATAATATTTTCATTTGCATCAGAACACACCATTGCTGTTGTTTTACTACAAAAAGATGCTCAAGGATGTGAAAAACCCATAGCCTTTTTTAGTAAAGCACTTAGAGATGCACCACTAAAATACCCGATCATGGAAAGATAGGTTTATGCACTTGTCAAAGCTATTAAAGACTTTAGAGTCTACATATTATACTCCCATGTAATAGCCTATGTACCAAATGTTGTTGTCAAAGACATCTTGACCCAAGAGGGGATTGAAGACAAGAGGGGTAAATGGATAGCTACTATATTAGAGTATGATATTGAAATAAAGCCTACAAAGCTTATAAAAGGACAGGGATTGGCTAAACTCATGGCTGAAACCAATTGCCAAGCCCTGGATATTAATGAACTTGATAATGAACAAGAGATGGCGACTCCACAAATCAGCCAGGCCTTCTTAGAATCACCTTGGTATGGTGATATAAATCATGTATTATTAAACCTGCAAGCTTCTCCATGGTTATCCAGAACAGAGAAAAGGTTTTTCAAAATGAAAGCTTCAAAATTCTGTATTTCAGATGGTGCTCTTTTTTGGAAAAATCATGAAGGTATTCTATTGAATTGTTTAATAAAAGATGAAGCTGACAAGGTACTCAAAGAGTTTCATGTAGGGGACTGTGGTGGACATCATTACTGGAAATCCACTGCAGACAATATCCTAAGGGCTGGATTTTACTGGCCAACCTTATTCGCTGATGTCAAGAAGTTTGTAACTGCTTGCCACAAATGTCAAATTTTTGAAAGCAAGAGAAAACTTTTACCTCTACCCCTTAGACCAGTTTCCATTGAAAGACTATTTTAACAATGGGGTTTGGACTTCATTGGAAAAATTCATCCTCCCTCTTTTGGTGAACACAAATGGATCCTCACTGCCACAGATTATTTCACCAAATGGATAGAAGCCATCCATTGTAGACAAGCCAATGATTCAATGATCATAGGATTCCTAGAAACCAACATCTTGTCTAGATTTGGTTGTCCTGAAAATATCATAACTGACAATGCTGTTGCTTTCAAATCCAAGAAAATGATAAGTTTCTGTCACAAGTACCACATCACCTTAGGCCATTCCATAGCCTATTACCCTCAAGGTAATGGTCTAGCTGAGTCCTCTGATAAAAGACTGATTAATATTATCAAGAAAGTGTTGGAAGAAAATAAGAAAAACGGGCACAAGAAACTTATCAATGCACTTTGGGTAGACGGATTAACTACCAAGAGATCCATTGGGACTAGTCCTTATGAGTTAGTCTATGGTATGGATGCTATATTTCTTGCATCCTTAGGAGTCCCTGTAATGAAATTACTGCAAGAAGATTAGGTGCAGCCCAATGACACTCAAAGAAGAATAAATCATACCATCCATTTGCAGTAGACCAAAGAAGAGGTATACCAAAGATCCCAAGTGTTACAAGAAAAACTCAAGAAGATATTTGATAATAGGACCAAGGCAGAAGATTTTTACCTAGGGGACAAAGTTTTAAAATGGGATTCTAGGAGAGAAGACAAAGGAAAGCATGGGAAGTTTGACTTCCTATGGAAGGGACCTTTCATTATCCAGGCTTCACAAGGCAACAATACTTACTTTTTGAAGAACCTGGATGATTCAGAAACAGAAGAAGGACCAGCGAATGGTTGAGTGTTGAAACACTATTTTGATCTAGTTTTTTGATATATTCTAACTCTAACCTGTACATAAGAAAGTTCAGTTTCTGTAGCTTGAAAATAGTGATCGGCTTGTTTATTACAGCAATAAGAATGAGGAGGAATGTGCAGAAAATTTTGAAAATCACAAAGGAAGATTTTAGAGCACAGTAAAAAGTTATGGAGAAGGCCATCTGACCCATTGATCTTGACTTTCCACCAGGAAAATCCATCCCCAAGTGGAGCTAGTATTATGCTCCCATATCAATAGGTATCATATTTCATGATTGACTTGATTAGCTCTGCAATATGTACATACCTTTTCTTGTTGCAAAGGTTTTCCATATTTTTCAAAAAATCAAAAAATTTAAAAAATGTAAAGAGGGTATACCCTAAAAGAAAAATCAAAGGGTAAAAAGATAAATGGTCAAAAGAAAATATGAAAAGAAATGAACACCAAACAGAAAAGACTAGGAAAGTGTGCAAGTCCAAATGCCACTACTATTTCATTTCTAGTAAATAAAGCATCATGTACAGCTTGTTGAACTTTTTACCATAGTTGATGAATAACCAAATAGCTTAATCCGGGCCAATTCATGTTTGAATTTCTTGTTTTAGAGATAGAGAATAGAAATCTATCCAAACTGTTTAAACTTGGCAGATAAGTAGATAGGTAGAGAAGCAAAGAAGCTCAACTGCTTAATCTGAGTCCTTGGAAGAAATAAGTGTAGATTTAGATCGGCTTATCATGTAAAGAAAGGAAAATTGATGAGGGTTTGCCAGTCCAAGTACACCCAAAAAGAAAGGAGAAAAAAGGTTAGGTACAGTAGGCTGGGTAGGCAGTTTTGATGTTGTAGAAAGAGACTTGTGATTCATTTTGTCTCTCAGAATGATAATCTTACCTCTATCATAGGTACTATGGCAGTTTTATATTTTAAGAGCGACTCAAGCGAGGCATGACTAACTCCCCTCATGTTTTTCCCTGAAATCATTTACTAATTTTTCCAATGGTGTTAGGATCTGCCTAAATATCCTTAAAGTCACTCCATCTCATTTCATTTTGTCATTTTGCCTAAGTGAATTCCTACTTCACTTAGGAAAAATTGTCATATTCCTTGTATAGACTCCTTCTTCCTTTCGGCCTGAATTTCTTAAAAACATTATACTCAGCGCTTGTATTTCAAAATCTCACATTAACAATTTACAAATCAAAGTTTATTATATAAATCCCTATAGTTTTGCCTCTTTCCCGTAATATGTACATATATATAAAACCTCGCATTATTTAATATCTCGCCCCTCAGTTTAACTATAAATCATAGTCTTCACTATGCGCAACATTGGGATTTATTGACCTCTGGTTAATTAAATAACCAAACCCGCAATCGCGTGAACCAATTGTAAAAACCCCAATGCATTATAAAACTTTAATTTATTGTGTCGGTCCCGTGTCGTAACCATCTGCCACCTCCATCAAGCGCCCACCGTTCGATCGGAACCCTCCCATCGGACGGCTGAGATCTATATCGCGCCCCACTCCATTGCTGAGAATTAATGCCCAGGAGATTGGTGGTATCGCGCCCGTACCATGGACGTGTGTCGACCGCCCGCGCTGCTCACGGCCCTCCCATCCAAAACCACTTTAACCCATAAGTGGTCCAGGGTAAACCACTTACCTCCCTCCCACTGACTATCCACCACGTCACCATCCTGTACCCTCCGCTATGCGTCAAAATTTCCCATCATGATGACGTCATCCGCTTAATAAATGCCAAAAATACCTGCCAAATAAATTTTTGTTAAATAAACGATAAAATGTCATTTTCGCCCTAATTTTCTGCAAACTATGCTCCATGCAAAATACATCCAGTCAACTGTTTGAGCAGTTAGCCTGTCACCCGACCAAGAAACTCCATCGTCGCGCTTGGCAGTCTGCCATTCGACTTGCAAATTCGTAGTTTTACCTCCGCAATCCAGGTATTTATCCGTTTTTACCTTGCAAACCTGCAATTTCACTTTTCCACTGAAAATTCTACCTGAGAAAGCCAACTTTGAGTCGAAATCAGTCTGTTTAGTCCATAAAAGACTCCTTAACCTACTGTTTAGTCCAATTCTCCACAAAAAGCCCAAATTCTAGTTTGAATACACAAGAACCAAACAGGGAAGCCCCCATAGCCTTAAATGTCGTACCCATGAACGCACCTCATAAATATTTGAATTATCTACCCTTGGCCGATAGAGATTTCCAAATAAAAGAATTATTTGGTGATAGGAATCATCTTCATAACTTTTGCCAAATTAGAGATAGTTATCTAAGCAACTTTGACATTTTTGGACTATGGAAATCAAACCTTCCCATGTACTTTCTTCCCTCAGTCCATGTTTTCCTAGATATCATTCACCAATGCTATGCCAGCTATGACCTTGTCCACAGAGCAGTTATGTCACCTTCACAAACTGTCATTTTTTCCATAACTGTTGAATCCATCAATGAGATGATACATTTCCATTCCACTAAGCCCCTTTCTCGTCTGTCCATGGGATTTTTTCTTGAAAAATCTTCTCAATTGCCTAACTCAGAGATAAACCGTATTGCTCGGATGTTCATGAAACCAGACTGCCAGCCCTAAGGCCCGCCTCCCTATTTACATACCTGGTTCACTGAGATTGGAAAACTCATTCTTGACATGATATACTTGATCTTGGGATTTAAATCCAGTGAATATGTGGATGATATCACCCTGGTTATATTATCTATCTTTACTCCATGACAGCCCCCTGCTGTCAAGTATGACTATGCCACTTTTATAGCCAACAAATTCAGTGAAAAATTCCTGAATTTGGATAGAGAAGGAGTTTTCAAATACACTTCTTATGTATACCATCTGTTGTTATATTACCAGCCAGACAACTGTTGGAAATAATACTGAGAGGGGGGGTGAATGAGTATTATCAAGCCAAATATTTCCTTTTTAAATTCCAGATGATATACGCTACTTCAGTTAATACAACCCGCGTATATACGCAACTACAGATAAAGAAACCCGAGTATATAAATCAGACTTATAATTTGAATTATCTTTCAGATGTCAGTTATTAATCTGTGATTCAGATGCACATAAACAGTACCAGAAACAGAGAAACAGAGTAGAAGATAGTCACACACAAGAACACAAGATATAAGGAGGAAACCCAATGTGGGTGAAAACCCCCTGTTGTAATTCGTTTCTATCTTCTTTTTAATTAGAAACTTCTCTTTACAATGTCTTGTACTGGAGCAGACTTTACCAGTACGCAGGCTGCAACCTGCATAGAGCTACAACTCTCTCTCTCGTTTTCCAGCTTCCCTGGAAGGGAGCTTCAACCCCCTTAGTTCTTATACTAGCTTGAGATACTAGTACGCAGGCTCCTACCTGCAGAAGGCTGCAACCTTCTCTTTGCTTTCAGGGACCTCGTTTCATTAATTTTCAGACTGGATCCACAAGTAACATCAATCAAACATCAAGAATTTCTGCATAACCCAAACTCCTTTTCACCAATCAAAAGCTGAAACAACTAAGCACTCCTCTGACCACGGAACCCAGAACACAGTAACTGTAATCAAACACCAATTCTGATCCCAGAACACTGTAGCAATAAAACAGAAGCAGCTAGAACATAAATCAAGACATATACGCTACTTCACTGTTGATCAACCTACGAGTATACGCTTCTATACCACAACCAACCTGCGTATACGCGTCTTTCATTCACAGAAAACGCGTATATACGCACCTTCAATTCACTGAACCTGCGTACAGATCTATAAAGGATAATTTATTCTTTTAAGCATTCAGACATTAGTTAACCCAGATTTATAGATCAAGAGTGCGCCACATATAACAGATCAAAATCATACAGAGATACCAATGTTCAAGCCTTGAGATTTAGATCCATCAATAGTCCTTATCCTTCTTGCGCTCAGGTTCCACCTTCATTCAGATCTAGATCTGCACCATAACCCAATCACCCGTATTCTAGATCTATCACAATATCAGATATTCAATAATTCAGATGATGCCTTGCCACATGATCTACTTCCTCTTTTATAGTTTTAGGCCTTCCTCAATACCATGGTCCAAAACCATAATAAGCCAATACCAAGGGCCAAAAACCTGGGTTCAACTCTTCTGCCGAGATACCATGGTCCACAACCAAAGGTTCAAATTCCAAGGACTAACAACCACGGACCAAAAATAAGTTTCCCATCATGTACGCGCTTTTATGTGCATAAAAGTGCGTGTATACGCATACGCGACTTCAGAATGTATAAACCACGTGTATACGCGTCTTCGGCAAGATGTACCTGTGTATACAATATTTCCTTCATTCTGAGCACTTGAACTGAGATCTGTCACCAAATTGAGTCGCCATCAAGGACAACACCTATACCATAGCGCCACATCTGTGCCAAAATTCCAACAATCTCCCCCTTTGGACTTGATGGCAACCCCAAGATCCTCAAAGTCATTCTCCCCCTTTGTCATCAAGGACAAAGGGCTATGCTCCCCCTGAGTACATGTTGATATCTCTGCTCTGCTGTGCTGAACATGCTCCCCCTGACTGTAGGCAAGATCTGCAAAAAGATGTTCTTCAAGAAGAACCATGGCTTATACATCATAAAAGACCTTCCTATCCAAAAAGACTCGATACATACAACCATCACCCAACCAAGTGGGGATACATCAGAAATTTACATATGACAACAGATCATAACAATCATCCTAGGCATAGTGGGGAAACCAAAATAGGCCGTTACATGACCTTGATAAGCAAATATACATGACATAGAGATGAAATATCAAGACTTATGACCAATAACTACTATCAGCAGCATCTGACAATCACTGTACATATCATCAATCATGTTCACCTTCTGACCTTCTTTCTGCAGCTGAGCCAAAAACAACTTGAGTACTAAACCCAAGAGCTTCTAAGGTAATGCCAACAATGCATTATTAGAAAATTATCTGCTCCCCCTGAATCTGTGCCTGATGGTCTCTGACAGACCCATCTCAGACTCTCTCCAACCAGAGTCTACCCTTGCTAATTTTCTTTAGAACTCCATATACGCGACTGCACCTGAATAAAACGGCGTATGTATGCGGATACCCCTCATCCAACTCGCATACACCAACTTTTCTTGGAACAGGCAAGCTTCAACAGCAGGATGAAGCATCAACGACTCCCAACTTCTGTCTGAGATATTCAAACGTTTCCCTGGGCAGTGGTTTGGTCAGTATATCAGCAACTTGTTCCTTAGAAGGAACATACTCCAATTTGACCTTTTGTTCCAATACTTGTTCCCGGAGAAAGTGATACATGATCGGTATGTGCTTGGTTTTTGAATGCATGACTGGGTTCTTTGAAATGCTTATTGCACTTGTATTATCACATAAGATAGAGACAGGTGGATTACAAGTGATTTGAAAGTCCTGCAAGGTTTGCATCATCCAAAGGAGTTGTGTGCAACAAGATGCAGCAGCCACATATTCTGCTTCATCTGTAGATAAAGCAATCGAACTCTGTTTCTTGTTGAACCAAGATACTAATCTAGAACCCATAAAGAATGCACCGCCACTTGTGCTCTTCTTGTCATCCACGCTTCCGGCCCAATCTGCATCTGTGTAAGCATGAAGAGTGAGATTTGTATCTCTACGATACCATAGGCCATAGTTTTGAGTTCCTTGAAGGTACTTGAAGATTCTTTTGACTGCCTGAAGATGAGTTTCCTTTGGGTTGGCTTGAAACCTTCCAACTATTCCCACTACATGCATAATATCTGGTCGTGTACCTGTCAAATAAAGCAAGCTCCCAATCATGGATCTATAGGTTGGTTGATGCACTGCTACTGATTCATCATTTGCACTAAGGCTGCATCCCGTAACCATGGGGGTACATACTGGTTTTGAATCTTCCATGCCATACTTCTTCAAGATCTGCTTGAGGTACTTGGTTTGAGACAAGAAAATACCGCCTTCATTTTGTTGGATTTGCAATCCAAGAAAATATGTCAATTCTCCAAGTAATGACATTTCGAATTCTTTCTGCATCACCAAGGCAAAGCTTTGACTCATAGCTTCTTCATTGCTCCCAAAGATAATATCATCTACATACACAACAAGTATTAGCAATTTGTTATTTTCACTTTTTATATATAGATTGCTATCTGCTTATCCTTTTGAAAATCCTTGTTGATGAAGGTATTTGTCCAACCGATAGTACCAAGCCCTTGGAGCTTGTTTAAGCCCATAGAGAGCCTTTTTAAGTTTGCATACAAGATTTGGATCATTTCCAAGGATAAAGCCATCTGGTTGCTCAATGTACACTTCTTCTTCTAAGTGTCCATTCAAAAAGGCTGACTTTACGTCCATTTGAAATACTTTGAATTTTTGAAAGCTAGAGAGGGCAAGGAACATTCTAATGGCCTCAAGTCTAGCAACAGGAGCAAAAGTTTCTTCAAAGTTTATTCCTTCCTGTTGAGCATACCCTTTGCAAACAAGCCTGGCCTTGTTTCTAATAACTTCCCCATTTTCATTCAACTTGTTCTTGAAGATCCATTTTTTTCCTATGACATTCTTATCTTTTGGTCTAGGAACCAACTCCCAAGTGTTATTCTTTTCGATCTGCTCAAGCTCTTCATCCATTGCCTTAACCCAACACTCATCCTTGCATGCTTCTTTTACATTTTGCGGTTCAGTGGAAGAGAGCAATGCCAAATAGCTTGAAGCTTCTGCTATTGTTCTTCTGGTTTGTATACCTGCCTCTTTCTGCCCCAAAATTTGAGATTCTGGATGATTCTTCTGAACATATCTGGATGGAGTCTTCTCTTCTACCCTTATCTGTTCCTCTGGTGCCTCTTGGGGTTCTTCTTCATCATCTGCCTGATTTGGAGAGTAGTCTTCATCCTCATTGATATTTTCATGATTTACTTGCCTGGGGATGTATCCTTTTTCATCAACCACTACATCAATACTGTCAAAAATTCTTCCAAGTCTTTTATTGTAACACTTATATGCTTTGATGTAGGGAGAATAACCAAGAAGAATGCCTTCATCTGCTCTAGGTTCAAGTTTGCCAAACTGCTCATCAGTATTCTTAATATAGCATTTGCTCCCAAAAATTTTGAAATGCTTTACTGAAGGAGTCTCACCATACCATAGCTCATGAGGAGTTTGAGTGCTGTTCACTCGGACATTTGTTTTGTTGAGAATAACAACCGCAGCATATGCAGCTTCACCCCAGAAGGTTGCGGGAGTTCCGGATTCATCAAGCATAGCACGAGCCATTTTTTGGACTGTTCTGTTCATCCTTTCTACCACTCCATTTTGCTGAGGAGTTCTAGCTGTGGAGAATTCCCTTCTTATCCCATGTTCTTCACAAAAATCAAAAAATTCATTTGAGGTAAACTTCCCACCTCTGTCGGACCCGAGGCACTTAATTTTGTAACCTGATTCATTTTCAACCAAGGCTTTGAAGGATTTGAATTTTTCGAATGCTTCATCTTTGTGCTTCATAAGTCCTAACCAAACAAACCTGGAGAAATCGTCAATGAATAATATCAAGTATTCTTCTCCTCGTGGTGTCCTTTTCCTAAAAGGACCACATACATCTGTATGGACTAGATCAAGATGCATGCTAGCTAATCCTTCCTTCTCCGGAAAGTTAGTTCTGGTTTGTTTTCCAAACTGACATGATTTGCATATGGTGTTGTCTGGAATTTTGATGTCTGGAAGACCACGAACTGCCTGATATTTGCATGCCTTCCTTATTTGTGAAAAGCTTAGATGCCCCAACCTTCGGTGCCATAACCAATGTTCATCATCCTTGCTCAAATAGCATTGTTGTTGTCCTTCTTCAAATATGTATAGATTATTTGGAGTTCTTCTGCCTTTGATCACTGTTTTCCCTGTATCAAGATCACGAACACAACACCCATTTGATCGAAATATTACTTCGGTTCCTTGGTCGCACATCTGACTGACACTTAGAAGATTATGCTTCAAGCCATCAACATACAAAACATTTCCAGCTTTGACTTTTTCTTTCAACTGAGCAGTGCCTTTTCCTTTTATAGCTGCAGGAGTATCATTTCCAAAAGAAACTTTCTTTCCCTTTTCTAAAGCAGAGTATGATTCAAGTTTTTCTTTATCACCTGTCATATGCTTCGAACATCCACTATCAATGTACCATAGATTTTCCTGTCCCTCTGCATAAAAGGCCATCCCACATCTTTATGTTTGTGGTTCCTTTATTCTCCATGTTCTTGTGCTTGAGGCTTGTTCCCTTGTCTGCAGACACCTGCTCCTGCATTCAAAATCTTCACGACCAAAGTTATTGCAAATAGAACATTCAACTTCATTTTCAAGAGCCGAAAAGTTGTTATAGGTCCTTTTTGTAATCCCAGTCATACTTCTATGTTTTTGAGCTTCTCTAGTCATGATTGTTTTATATGCAACACATTGAGCTGCTTTGTGACCAAAGTTATGGCAAGAGAAGCATTGTCCATTGAAGAAACTTCTGCGGTTATCAAATCTACCAGCCAAATGATTGTAATTTCTATTGTCATCCATTCTTGAAGCAAATTGAGAAGATTTTACCTGTGGCTGGTTGTAGCTTTTGTTCACCCTTAAGAAGGATTGCCCCTGGTTTACCTGATAGTCTTTGTTTGTTCTTGATGTAATTCGTCCCTGCTTTACCTGGTGATCTCCATTGTGCTTTTGCTCATTTATTCTTACTACATCAAGATAACTCTTTGAGGTGGATGCTTGAGAAGTTTCTCCATTATACCCCAAACCTGTATTGTTTAGTGGAGAACGCTGTACATTGATGATCTCATCCAGAGTTTCAGATCCTTTGACAAATTTAAGATTAATAGCCTTTGTTTTCTCAATCTCTTTTCTAAGACCAACAATTTCCCCTTCTAACTTTTCAAGATATTTTTCCTTTTCATCTATTTGTAATTGTAGAGTATCAATGATCATATTCTTTTCTTCTATACATGTCTTGAGTCTAGAAATTTCATCATAAAAGCTATCCACATCTATAGCATCCATGTAGTCATCATCTTCAAAGGCCATTAAAAGTTTATAGTCATTACCTCGTTCATCTTCATCACTATTTGATAGACCATCGCTATCTTCATGAGTGTAGTAGCTCTTCTTATTTGCGTTCTGTTTCTTGTTCCATCTAATAGGTTCCTTTCCCTTGTCGATCTTATCCTTATGAGGACATTTGGCAGCATAGTGACCTACTCTTCCACAAGCAAAGCATTTGAAGGGCAACTTACCTCTGAACCGTCCAGCACCCTGTTGAAGATTTCTGACAAAATTTGATTCTTCTTCTTCTTCTGACCCATGTCCTGATTCATAGTACTCTCCTCTGCCTAAAGCCTTGAAGGCAGCTTCTCTCCTGTCAGATGGACCTCCTTTCCTCATTTCATAAGCAGTTAGAATTCCGTGTAGCTGAGACATAGTAAGAGTTCGTAGATTTTCTTTTTCTTCTATAGCAGACACTTTAGATTCAAACTTGGGGGACAATGATCTTAGAACTTTTTCAACCACAATAGCCTCTTTTATTTCTTCACCCAAGTTTTTCATGCAATTAACAATCTCATCTACCCGAAGGAAATAGTTAGCCACACTTTCATCATTATACATTCTGAGATTCTCATATTGAATTATGAGGGTTTGAAGTTTAGCATGCTTTACCTGTTCATCTCCTTCGTAGCTCAAGACAATCTTGTCCCATATTTCTTTTGCAGATTTATATTGCATAACCTTCACGAATTCTGTTTGAGATAAGCATCCTAGCAGTGTATTGACTGCTTTAGCATTTGTTTCATATTTCTTCTTCTCGGCCGCATCTATAGGAGTAGTTGAAGGAAAAGTGTAGCCTGTATCTATGATATCCCAAACTTCTGTACCAAGAGATTGAAGATAGGCAGTAACTCTTCCCTTCCAATAATTGAAGTTTGTCCCATCAAAAATTGGAGGCCTGATTGATGCTTCCCTCTCATAGTTGCTCATGATGAATGATCTTCCTTCAAGCGATCAAGCTTCTCTGAAGGACCTGCTCTGATACCAATTGTTGGAAATAATACTGAGAGGGGGGGTGAATCAGTATTATCAAGCCAAATATTTCCTTTTTAAATTCCAGATGATATACGCTACTTCAGATAATACAACCCGCGTATATACGCAACTACAGATAAAGAAATCCGTGTATATAAATCAGACTTATAATTTGAATTATCTTTCAGATGTCAGTTATTAATCTATGATTCAGATGCACATAAACAGTACTAGAAACAGTGAAACAGAGCATAAGACAGTCACACACAAGAACACAAGATATAAGGAGGAAACCCAATGTGGGTGAAAACCCCCTGCTGCAATTCGTCTCTATCTTCTTTTTAATTAGAAACTTCTCTTTACAATGTCTTGTACTGGAGCAGACTTTACCAGTACGCAGGCTGCAACCTGCAGAGAGCTACAACTCTCTCTCTCGTTTTCCAGCTTCCCTGGAAGGGAGCTTCAACCCCCTTAGTTCTTATACTAGCTTGAGATACTAGTACACAGGCTCCTACCTGCAAAAGGCTGCAACCTTCTCTTTGCTTTCAGGGACCTCGTTTCATTAATTTTCAGACTGGATCCACAAGTAACATCAATCAAACATCAAGAATTTCTGCATAACCCAAACTCCTTTTCACCAATCAAAAGCTGAAACAACTAAGCACTCCTCTGACCACTAAACCCAGAACACAGTAACTGTAATCAAACACCAATTCTGAACCCAGAACACTGCAGCAATAAAACAGAAGCAGCTAGAACATAAATCAAGACATATACGCTACTTCACTATTCATCAACCTGCGAGTATATGCTTCTGTACCACAACCAACCTACGTATACGCGTCTTTCATTCACAGAAAACGCGTATATACGCACCTTCAATTCACTGAACCTACGTACAGATCTATAAAGGATAATTTATTCTTTTAAGCATTCAGACATTAGTTAACCCAGATTTATAGATCAAGAGTGCGCCACATATAACAGATCAAAATCATACAGAGATACCAATGTTCAAGCCTTGAGATTTAGATCCATCAATAGTCCTTATCCTTCTTACGCTCAGGTTCCACCTTCATTCAGATCTAGATCTGCACCATAACCCAATCACCCGTATTCTAGATCTATCACAATATCAGATATTCAATAATTCAGATGATGCCTTGCCACATGATCTACTTCCTCTTTTATAGTTTTAGGCCTTCCTCAATACCACGGTCCAAAACCATAATAAGCCAATACCAAGGGCCAAAAACCTGGGTTCAACTCTTCTGCCGAGATACCATGGTCCACAACCAAAGGTTCAAATTCCAAGGACTAACAACCATGGACCAAAAATAAGTTTCCCATCATGTACGTGCTTTTATGTGCATAAAAGTGCATGTATACGCATATGCGACTTCGGAACGTATAAACCGCGTGTATATGCATGTCTTCGGCAAGATGTACCTGCGTATACAAGATTTCCTTCATTCTGAGCACTTGAACTGAGATATGTCACCAAAGTGAGTTGCCATCAAGGACAACACCTATACCATAGCGCCACATCTGTGCCAAAATGCCAACAACAACTTTCCATTTCCCATCAGGAAATTAGACTCAAAAGGAAATCGGAGGTCTGTGATCTTTTGGAGCTCAGTCTTCCTAACTGTGACTCCCCTTATACCTATAGTGAATTCATTGACTTATTTGTACACTCAGCATCCACTCTGTTGATAGGAGCTCCTCCTCCTAGAATTACTAGTGATATGAAGAAAACTTTGCAGCTTTCCAAATAGTACAGGATAGGTGACTGGTACCTCTACCAGAATCACACAGAAATCAGAATGTATGGATGTGAACTATGCCCTTTTAAGTTGTCTAGATATGTGCCTATGAGGTTATTTTCATTAGAATATTTCAGGCAGATCATCTATGCAGACTTAACCCACTTTCGTAATGTAAAGAAGAAGGCTCAGCTGAGAATAAAAAACCAGCTAGGTTGTTATGTCATCAATTCTATGGATGCGGGGGAAGATGCTGAAAATATCTTAGAAGACCACCTTAGATTTAAGAAGAGTTTTCAGTAGGTGCCATATGACCCATGTAGTTTCATAAGTGATAGAAGGGTAAGAAACAAGCTATCAGTGTATGTACATCATAGGATCCCAGAAATTGAATAGTATGCCAATCTGGAAGAATGGGTAGAAGGGACATTAATAGAGGATATTAGTGAACAAGAAAAGATGGAGATTGTTATAAAAGATCTTGAAAAAACCCTTGACCTGGACACTTTTGGACAGGTATCTTTCAAGTGGCCTCAACAATCAGGAGTTGGAATATCCTCTGTTGGAACTTCTCAGCAGCCTACACAGAAAACCAGCACATCAGTCACAGGGACTTCAAAGGGGAAAGAGGTAGAAACTACAGAGCAGCCAATAATGACTGATCGGCTAGGGGGGTCCAAAGAACAGGAACAAGTACAAATTCCTCCAACCCAATCTAAAGCAGCCGAAATCTCAGCATTACAAACTCCTCTAAATGAGGAAAGAAGAAAGAAGAGAGGCAGAGAAGAGGCCACACCTATCAGTGGACCTACTGAATAACCAGGAGCAAAGAGACAAAGACTGAATCCTCTGTCAGAAGAGGAAATCATTGAAGAAACAACAAACAATCTAAGAGGTGAGAGGGTAGTCAGCCAGCAGACTTCCCCAGTGGTAGATACATCAACTAGCTCACATAGGCAGGAGCTAGAAAGGCAGCACAGTGTAGAGGTATCATCCACCAGGCCACAAAGAAAACAGTCCTCAGACATTAAATGGACTTTCATAGAAATTAAAGCTAAAAATGATCCTGTGAGGATTCAGATGTACAATCAATACTTGAAGATGGCCCCTTCAAACCAGCAAAGGTTAATGTCTGCCTATGACATTAAAGAAGGAAAAATGTTAATGAGTTATTTTAAGCCAAAGGTATAGCAACCCAGTCTGCAGTAGATTACATCAAAACAAACTTAGAGGTCCTAGCCAAAGACATTCATCCATTGGACCAGATTGAACTTCACAAGCAGACTGGAGAAATGGTTTACTCTACACTGGCTAACAAAGCAATGTTGGCCCACCAGTTACAAAGTTCCTTAGACAACACAACAACTTAGTTACATTGGGAAAAAGCTTCTTCGCTGGCTAAGGATAATAGAATCAAATCATTGGAAGAGATCATTATGGAGCTGGGGCATGACCCCAAAGATGCTAAAGGAATAAAGGCACTAATCAAGAAGAAAGAACAGGACATTGCTACCCTGAGGAAGCAGCTGAAGCTATATCCTTCAAGGCACCCTCAGACTACAAAAATTATAGAGCAGAAAGCAGAGGAAGACATGATGGACCTGCTCATGAAACTCAATGAAAGATTAACTGACACAGATCAAGCACTAGAAAAAGCATTAAAATAGAAGTAGGGAGATTCGACCTCCCAACCACCTGAGGTAATCCCTACAGTCACTACTGCAGTCCCCTCAACAATTGGATAAGCATCAGCCCCAAATGTCCCAGTAGTCGCAACAGAAGTAATTATAGGTATAGAAACAACAACAACAGTACCATACAGTAGTACAAGTATGAGCACAGAAGAGTTGATAAAAGCCATGGAAGAATTGAGACTCCACGTGTCAGAATTGAAACGAGTGAAAGTGCAATTGGAAAAAGTAGAAAAGAGTTATGATAAATCCAAAATAAGTGTGGTAGAGAAAATAAGAGAGGTTAAAGCATTAGAGAATAAAGTGAGAATATTAGAGAAGGATCTCACTTTGGATAAATCTCTGGCAGAAATCAAAGGAATTCTTTGGACCAACATCAATGAAACCCTAAGTAATATTTGGCCATCTATCCAAACTATTTATGAGCGGGTTGACTTGGTGAATATAGCACATGGAGAAATTCAAAAATCAAGAGCTTTATTAGGACAAATGCCTGATCAAGTCAACCGGTTCATACATTTTTTGAATTACAGAAATAGAGAACCGCTGGAACAACTTGGCATCCTAGATAGGACAGGCACAATTTTGGAAATCAAAAGAGTTCTAACCAAGAGAACTTCAATGCAGAATTTGGAAAAAAGATGTCAGGATATGCAAGTAGAAATTAATTCTTTCATGGAAAGGTTTACAATTTTACAGAATAAAGGGCTACCAAGTCTTTTAGGAAATAATAACCGGCTTATGAAACACGCAGATTATGTACATAAGTTGAACACATATGTTGTGGATCAACTTAATTCATAAACAAGTGCTTCAGGAGTAAAAGAATCGCCACAGGCCAAAGTCTCTATGATAATTTGGAGAACTTATTTTATATTGAACATGAGGTAAAACATCTATTTCAGCTCTAGCCTAATTTTTTCATATATATAGAAGCTCATGAAACCCTGAGGAAACTTCAGAGGCATAAATTTCTAGACAAACAATTGTGGGAAGACATGTTGGGGATTTTTTAAATCTCTCCTAAGTAAAGCGTAAATTTTGGGTTATTTTTCCGTGATAAGATAAATAGAGATGAGCGAGGATCAAACGGGTCAAATTTTATTGAAGCAGGGTTGAAAAACATCTAACAAAGATGGAACAGCCAGCACAAAGTATCAGTGGAAGACAGCTATAAACCGACTCACAGAGCCTACCTCCAGCACATCCGACAAAGACAGAGCAGCCAGCACAGCATCAATTTATTGTTCCCTGTTTATGAGACTATTTGTCTCTATCTCTTATAAAAAAGGGATTATGTCATCACTAGATATTATCTCCATTAGATATTTTGTATAAATACCCCCCAAACGAAGTATTTGGGGTTGGTTGGTGGGTATTCATAGATTTTGGCTGTAATACTGAAACTTTGGAATAAAAACACTATTGGAACCATTTGTTGTCTGGCCTACTGGATGAGGATTTGATGCAGAAGAGTTGTCACAGAATTCTTGAAATTAAACTCTGGATCAATAAGTCCCCTATATCTCTTGTTTTGCAGTTTTCATGTTTGCTATATCATATGTGTTTCATAATCTGAATAGTAAAGAAAATGATTAATTTAGAATTTGCTTGGTTGCACTCTATTTTCAATCTTTATTATTCTCTGTGTTTTCTTCAGAATTAGTATAAGCAGTGAATTCTTAATTTCTCCTGTTTCCTGGTTCTTTCATATTGACTATTTGCTAAGGAATTCTTAATTGCTCCTTAACAGTAATCATCCATTTTCCCTCTTTCAATATGTTGAAGGATTCTTAACTGCCCTTCAGCTATTTGAGTCCATTCCATCTAATTTCAACCTAAGTTTGTTCCATGTTTGACTACCTTGCTCTGTGATACCATCTTCTGTTAAGAAACCTAATCCAGAAAGCTACCTTCCTTGACTCCATCATACCCAATGGACTGAACTATTTAGTTTTCCTTATTGTTCTATTGAATTCCACCATCCAAACACAAAACAAAACCCTTGAACTCCATAACTAGCCTAACACATTTCAAAACAAAGCTAAGTCATAAGGAGAGAGCCCTCTCTAGATGCAGATTGGCTAGAATCTGTATCTAAAAGATTTGTCTGTGGTTACCTCGGCCGTATTCCCTTTCTTACAACTTTGGGGAACAACCTAAGTGATAACACAATTGGCGACTCCGTTAGGGACCTGAATAATTTGTTTGTTACTACTATCTACTTCATAAGCTACAGATGGAGCCTGAAGTTAGCCAGGTAGCCTTTGAAATTGCTTTTTCTTTGCATTTGCAGAAGTAAATAAATGTTGCTTCAGTCTATCTCCAGTCTAGTTTATGTTTTGAACAGTTGTTTCAAATTCTTGATTAGTTCCTTTTCTCAAAATACTTTTAAAAGATTTCAAAATTCCAATATCTAAAAAATTCCTAGAAGAGACTGTCAAAGTTGTAGTGTTAAATTATTCCAAAAAAAAAAACCAAAAAAAAACCTAGAAACTGGCTCCAAATAAGATCCGTTACACTAGATCAAATCCGGATCTTGAACCCCCTCTTGACTTTGAAAATCCTAATTTGATTCCTAGGATCGTTAGAAGCCAAGAGAGCCAACAACACTCTACCAGTTCACACCTTGACAGACATTTTCAGAATCCTATCCAAACTAAGCT
This sequence comes from Pinus tabuliformis, assembly GCA_031772625.1. Taxonomy (NCBI): domain Eukaryota; kingdom Viridiplantae; phylum Streptophyta; class Pinopsida; order Pinales; family Pinaceae; genus Pinus; species Pinus tabuliformis. Next base: position 543,872,610 of record CM062816.1, on the reverse strand, counting down.
TACCTCTGAAAAACACCAAATATTTCTGTCACTGCTGCAGCTTCTTCAAGTTCTCCATCAGCACCTCAAACCATCCTCCCCACTCCTCCATCTAAATAATACCTTTCCACTGTTATCCCCGCTCTTCTAGTTGTCACACTTATATCTGCAAACATGGCAAACCGATGTGCTCCCCTGCAATTACCTGCAAATCTAGGGGCCATGCCTCAAGACTATCAAGGTAAAATCACCTATTTTGACGGTACTGGCACTTACACAGCTCAACAACATACAAAGAAAATGACAGATTATTTTGAAAATTATGAGATTGATTATGATGATGTCAGAATGGAAGTATTTGTTCAAAGTTTAACTGGAGATGTTAGAACATGGTTTAGGGCACTCCCTGCAAATAGTATAAATGATCCACAAGCTCTTTTTCAGACCTTCTTGAACAAATGGGAAAAAAATAAGGATCCTCTTGACATTTTATAAGAATATGAAGGCTTAAAGAGAGGTACCCAAGAAACTGTCCAAGATTACTATACCAGATTCAACAATGTCTACAATGTTATTCCTCAAAATCTCAGACCTCCTCCACATTTTGCCCTGATCAAATTCCCTGATGCATTCAATTCTGATATGGCATACCAATTTAGGGAAAGAGCTCCTCGAGACTTAGAGGAGATGTAAAGCATAGCTGTCAGCATTGAGGCCAACCTCATTTCTAAATAGGCTCGAGCCAGAGCTAAAAAGAGGATACATATTAAAGAAGAACCTTCTTCCTTTGAACAAAAATTAGATTCTATTATTAAAGGAATGGATAGACTTGGTGATAGAGTATAAACAATTGGGAGGAAATCCTCTTGGGATGGTCAACCGAGCAATACTGGTAGAAATCCAAATTTCAGAAAAAAACCAAAACCCTAATACTGGAAAGGCTGGGCCTGACCAAACATTAGGCCCCCATTCCAGGAAAATTATGTTGAAGCCTCAACTTCTAATCAACCAACAGAAGACACTCAAATTAACTTAATGGACCTCAATAATGAACAAAAAGTTTTCTTGACCCAAGAAGACCAAGAAGCTCACACTCTTAAAGAATTCCAAACTCAACCAGGTGAATCATTTGATTTTAGGGAGGGATATGATACAACCATTTATGAAGTCCACAAGCAATACAATCTGATGAGTAGAAGAATAGATGTCCCTGAGGCCAAAAAACAAAAAGACACCAAGCAACCTAACAAAGCTAAGATAAATAACACACCTGTACAAACCCTTTCTGGAACACCTCCTAACCCAAATAATCCAGTAGTTGAAGATGTATCAGACAGTCAACAAACTAACAAACAACCTTCCATTTCAACTCCTCCTAAGGGAAAGGGGGCAGAACCTCCAGAAATTGAAGTAGAAGCAACTTCAGCCCATAACACCACTTCTGAAAAAGACAAAAACACTGAAAATACAATAGAAACAAAGAATCTCATTGCCCGAAATACAAAAATTCAAACTGAAAAACCTTTCAATGTTGAAACTGAAATAGGCAAATTACAGATAGCCACTCCATTAATGGAATTGGCTAAACATGATGTCTATAGAGGTCAAATTAACAGATTGCTCCAAATTTCAGAGAACAAAGATTCAGTAAATCTCTTTGATGACCAACCTGAATTAATTTTTGGCCCTGAGGTAAACGGAAAATCAGTAGATGGAGGGGTCCCTCCTTTCTATGTAAGTCTAAACATACATGATAAAATACTTCATAATGCCATGTTTGATTCTGGTGCTTCTCATAACTTAATGCCTAAATCTGTAATGGAGAAGTTGGACCTAGATATTACCAGGCCATACAAAGACTTATTCTCTTTTGATTCAAGCGAGGTCAGATGTTTAGGATTGATCAAAGATTTATGCGTATCATTAGTTCAATACCCCGCCAAGACCATTTTAATGGACATAGTGGTAGCTGATATTCCACCAAAATATGGCATGTTGTTGTCTACATCTTGGGGTTCAAAGATCCAAGGATCTTTACAGTTGGACATGTCCTATGCCACTGTTTCAGTATTTGGTCAGCCAAAGAGATTGTATTGAGAAACTTTAATGAAATACGTGGTAAGTAGTCAGGAGAAACCCCAGAATTTTCCCATCTACTCCATGCACTCTGAGATGGACTACTTCATTCTATAGAATGTTGAAGTTAATCCTCCAACTGATGTCAAGGTTTTAGCATTAGAACAAAGAGAAATTATAAATGAAAAATCTAGTGTTCAAATTTAAGAAATTTCTGAGAACAATGATATAACAGACACTCAAGAGAAACCAGATGAAACCAAAAAACCAGATCTCCCTAGTAAACAAATTTCTGAGACTCCTAATACTAACTATGAACATGAGATCCTATGGTACCTAGAATTTGATGGATCAGTTAATAAATTAGGGGCAGGTGCAGGGATTTGTGTACACAATCTAGAAAATGATCATGCTGAAGGGCACGCTTATAGATTAAATTTTAGATGCACCAATAATATGGCTGAATATGAAGCCCTGTTGCTAGGACTTAAATTGATCAAAAGTTTAGGGGAAATCAGGGTATCAGTTTTGGGAGACTCTGATTTAGTCATTCAATAGATAAAAGGGAATTTCCTCACAAATGATCCCATATTAATATCTTACATAGAAAATGAAATTGAGATCCTTAATACATTCCTGGAAACACAGCTGGCCAAAATTCCAAGAAAACATAATTTGCATGCTCATAGCTTAGCAACATTTGCCAGCACTTGTAAATTACCTTTTGAACCCAATCATCAGTTTACAGCTGAGATTAGACACAAGCCAACCATACCTGACAATGTAAAGAACTGGCAAGTGTTTGATAATGATACTCAGATTAACAATTTCTTGACCCTAAAAGAAGAATTTTCTAGCACTAATATAGACACAGACACTGTTAGTGAGGTTGATCAAACAGATAAAATTGAAATAGACATTTCAGCAGAAAGTGCAACTGAAATTCTTCACCCAACGAAATTTACTAAGAAAAAGGTGCAAGATCTTAAAGAAGTAGACATCGATGAGATTATCAGAGGAGAATCTAAAATTATTAATTTAAAAGACAATTATTTGCCCACAGGATTGACTCCTTTGGAAGATTTCTTTGATTCTAATGATATCCCAAAGAAACCCAAGATGCAGCCTCTAAACGCAGACATTGAAGACTATAACATAGGAACTAAAGAAAATCTGAAAATGATAAAATTATCCAAAACTTTTCCCCCTGATCAAAAACTTAAATATGTTGAACTCCTCAAAGAATTCCATGATGTTTTTGCCTGGAGCTATGAAGATCTGAAATATTTTGACACCTCTGTAATTCAACATACAATACCCCTCAAGGAAAATCAAAAACCATTCAAGCAAAATCTCAGAATGGTTAACCCTGTACTACTCCCCTTAATTGAGAAAGAAATCAAAAGAATGTATGAAGCAGGGATAATTGCTTCTATTAGGTTTTCAGAGTGGGTGTCTAATTTAGTACCCACTAGGAACAAAACAGGAGAAATCAGATTGCATGTCGATTTAAGGAATGTAAATAAGGTTTCTTTGAAAGACCACTACCCATTACCTAAGATGGATCACATTTTACAAAGGGTAGTAGGTGCCTCTAGGATTTCACTTTTGGATGGGTTTTCAGGCTTTAACTAGATTTTAGTCCATCCTGATGACCAGGAAAAGACTGCTTTTACAACACCATGGGGAACTTTCAAATATGTTAAAATGCCATTTGGACTTAAGAATGTAGGGGAAACCTTCCAATGAGAAATGGACATAGCTTTTGCAAAAGAAATTCATGATTTTCTGGTCATATATCTAGATGATTTTATTGTGTTTTCTAAATCAGATCAACAACATTTAGATCATTTGAGACAAGTGTTTTTAAAATGTAGGAAGTATGGTATTTCCTTAAATCCTAAGAAGTCGTTGTTCGGTCTAGAGGAAGGCAAACTGTTAGGCCATATAATCTCCTAAGATGGCATCAAAATTGATCCTGATAGAATAGAAGCCATTTTAAAAATACCCCACCCTAGAAATATCAAAGAACTTCAAGCTTTCCTAGAAAAAATTAATTTTTTAAGAAGTTTTATTCCTAATCTAGCTGAATTAGTTAGACTGCTGAACAATATGTTGAAAAATGATTCCAAGGTTAAATGGACAGTAGAAGCTAAAAAAGCATTTGAAGAAATTAAAATGGCTTTGACCAGAACACTAGTCCTTACAAGTCCAAAATTTGATAGAGAGTTCATTACATTTTCATTTGCATCAGAACACACCATTGCTGCTGTTTTACTACAAAAAGATGATCAAGGATGTGAAAAACCCATAGCCTTTTTTAGTAAAGCACTTAGAGATGCACCGCTAAAATACCCGATCATGGAAAAACATGCTTATGCACTTGTCAAAGCTATTAAACACTTTAGAGTCTACATATTGTACTCCCATGTAATAGCCTATGTACCAAATGCTGTTGTCAAAGACATCTTGACCCAAGAGGCGATTGAAGGAAAGAGAGGTAAATGGATTAGAGTATGATATTGAAATAAAGCCTACAAAGCTTATAAAAGGACAGGGATTGGCTAAACTCATGGCTGAAACCAATTGCCAAACCCTGGATATTAATGAACTAGATAATGAACAGGAGATGGCGACTCCACAAATCAGCCAGGCCTTCTTAGAATCACCTTGGTATGTTGATATAACTCATGTATTATTAAACCTGCAGGCTCCTCCAGGGTTACCCAGAACAAAGAAAAGGTTTTTAAAAATGAAAGCTTCAAAATTCTGTATTTCATATGGCACTCTTTTTTGGAAAAATCATGAAGGCATTCTATTGAACTGTTTAATAAAAGATGAAGCTGACAAGGTACTCAAAGAGTTTCATGCAGGGGACTGTGGTGGGCATCTTTATTGGAAATCCACTACAGAAAAAATCCTAAGGGCTGGATTTTACTAGCCAACCTTGATGTCAAGAAGTTTGTAACTGCTTACCACAAATGTCAAATTTTTGAAGGCAAGAGAAAACTTTTACCTCTACCCTTTAGACCAATTTCCACTGAAAGACCATTTCAACAATGGGTTTTGGACTTCATTGGAGAAATTCATCCTCCCTCTTCTGGCCAACACAAATGGATCCTCACTACCACAGATTATTTCACCAAATGGATAGAAGCCATCCCTTCTAGACAAGCCAATGATTCAGTGATCATAGGATTCCTAGAAACCAACATCTTGTCTAGAAAAGATCATAACTGACAATGTTGTTGCTTTCAAATCCAAGAAAATGATAAGTTTCTATCACAAGTACCACATCACCTTAGGCCATTCCACAACCTATTACCCTCAAGGTAATGGTCTAGCTGAGTCCTCCAATAAAAGCCTGATTAATATTATCTAGAAAGTGTTAGAAGAAAACAAGAAAAACTAGCACAATAAACTTATCAATGCACTGTGGGCAGACAGATTAACTACCAAGAGATCCTTTGGGACTAGTCTTTATGAGTTATTCTATGGTATGGAGGCTATATTTCCTGCATCCTTAGGAGTCCCTGTAATGAAATTACTGCAAGAAGCTCAGGTGAAGCCCAATGACATTCTAAGAAGAATAAATCAAACCATCCATTTGCAGCAGACCAGAGAAGAGGTATACCAAAGATCCCAAGTGTTACAAGAAAAACTCAAGAAGATATTTGATAAGAGGACCAAGGCAGAAGATTTTTACCTATGGGACAAAGTTTTAAAATGGGATTCTAGGAGATAAGGCAAAGGAAAACATGGGAAGTTTGACTTCCTGTGGAAGGGACCTTTTATTATCCAAGCTTCACAAGGCAACAATGCTTACTTTTTGAAGAACCTGGATGGTTCAGAAACAGAAGAAGGACCAGTGAATGGTTGAGTGCTGAAACATTATTTTGATCTAGTTTGTTGATATATCCTAACTCTAACTTGTACATAAGATAGTTCAGTTTCTGCATCTTGAAAATAGTGATCGGCTTGTTTATTACAACAATAAGAATGAGGAGGAATGTGTAGAAAATTTTGAAAATCAAAAAGGAAGATTTCAGAGCACAGTCAAAAGTTATGGATAAGGCCATCTAACCTACTAATCTTGACTTTCCACCAGGAAAAGCCATCCCCAAGTGGAGCCAGTGTTATGCTCCTATATCAATAGGTATCATATTTCATGATTGACTTGATTAGCTCTGAAATATGTACATACCTTTTCTTGTTGCAAAGGTTTTCCATATTTTTCAAAAAATCAAAAAATTTTAAAAATGTAAAGAGGGTATACCCTAAAAGAAAAATCAAAGGGTAAAAAGATAAATGGTCAAAAGAAAAAATGAAAAGAAATGAACCCCAAATAGAAAAGGCCAGGAAAGTGTGCCAGTCAAAATGCCACTACTATTTCATTTCCAGTAAATAAAGCATCATGTACAACTTGTTGAACTTTTTACCACAGTTGATGACTGGCCAAATAGCTTAATCTTGGCCAATTTATGTTTGAATTTCCTGTTTTAGAGATAGAGAATAGAAATCTGTCCAAACTGTTTAAACTCGGCAGATAAGCAGATAGGTAGAGAAGAAAAGGAGCTCAACTGCTTAATCTGAGCCCTTGGAAGAAATAAGTGTAGATTTAGATAGGCTTATCATGTAGAGAAAGGAAAATTGATGAGGGTTTTCCAGTCCAAGTGCACCCAAAAAGAAAGGAGAAAAAATGTTAGGTACAGTGGGCTGGGTAGGCAGTTTTGATGCTGCAGTAAGAGACTTGTGATTGATTTTATCTCACAGAATGATAATCTTACCTCTATCACAGGTACTATGGCAGTTTTATATTTTAAGAGCGACTCAAGCGAGGCATGACTAACTACCCTCATGTTTTTCCCTGAAATCATATACTAATTTCCCCAATGGTGTTAAGATCTACCTAAATATCCTTAAAGTCACTCCATCTCATTTCATTTTGTCATTTTGCCTAAGTGAATTCCTACTTCACTTAGGAAAAATTGTCATATTCCTTGTATAGACTCCTTTTTCCTTTCGGCCTGAGTTTCTTAAAACATTATACTCAGCGCTTGTATTTCAAAATCTCATATTAACAATTTACAAATCAACATTTATTATATAAATCCCTATAGTTTTTCCCCTTTCCCGTAATATGTACATATATATAAAACCCCTCATTATTTAATATCCTGCCCCTCGGTTTAACTATAAACCATAGTCTTCACTACATGCAACATTGGGATTTATTGACCTCTGCTTAATTATATAACCAAACCCGCAACCCCGCGAACCAATTGTAAAAACCCCAACGCATTATAAAACTTTAATTTATTGTGTCAGTCCCGCGTCGTAACCATCCACTACCTCCGTCGAGCGCTCACTATCCGATCGGCGCCCTCCCATCAGATGGTCGAGATCTATATTGCGCCCCACTCCATTGCTGAGAATTAACGCCCGGGAGATTGGTTGTATCGCGCCCGTACCATGGACGCATGTCGACCGCCCGTGTTGCTCACGACCCTCACATCCAAAACCACTTTATCCCATAAGCGGTCCAGGGTAAACCACTTACCGCCCTCCCGTTGACTATCCACCACGTCACCATCCCATACCCTCCGCTACGCGACAAAATGTCCCGACATGCTGATGTCATCTGCTCAATAAATGCCAAAAACACCCACCAAATCAATTTTTATTAAATAAACAATAAAATGTCATTTTCGCCCCGATTTTCTGCAAACTGTGCTCCATGCAAAATACGTCCAGTCAACTGTTCAAGCAGTTAGCCCATCACCTGGCCAAGAAACTCCAGCGTCGTGCTCGGCAGTCCGCCATTCGACCTGCAAATTCGCAGTTTTACCTCCGCAATCTAGGTATTTATCCATTTTTACCCTGCAAACCTGCAATTTCACTTTTCCACTGAAAATTCTACCTGAGAAAGCCAACTTTGAGTTGAAATCAGTCTGTTTAGTCCATAAAAGACTCCTAAACTTGTTGTTTAGTCTAATTCTCCACAGAAAGCCCAAATTCCAGTTTGAATACACAAGAACCAAAAATGGAAGCCCCCATAGCCTTGAATGTCACACCCATAAATGCACCTCATAAAGATTTGAATTACCTACTCTTGGTCGATAGAGATTTCCAAATAAAAGACTTATCTGGTGACAGGAATCATCTTCACACCTTCTGCCAAATTAGAGATAGTCATCTAAGAAACTCTAACATTTTTGGACTATGGGAATCAAACCTTCCCATGTAATTTCTTCCTTCAGTCCGTGTTTTCCTAGATATCATTCACCAATGTTGTGCCAGCTATGACCCTGTCCACAGAGCAGTTATGTCACCTTCACAAACTGTCCTTTTTTCCATAACTGCTAAATACATCAATGACATGATACATTTCCATTCCGCTGAGCCCCTTGCTCGTCTGTCCATGGGATTTTTGCTTGAAAAAGCTTCTCAATTGCCTAACTCAGAGATAACCCATATTGCTTGGATGTTCATGAAACCAGACTGCCAGCCCCAAGGCCTGCCTCTCTATTTACATACCTGGTTCACTGAGACTGGAAAAATCATTCTTGACATGATATCCTTGATCTTGGGATTTAAATCCAATGAATATGTGGATGATATCACCCTGGTTCTATTATCTATCTTTACTCCAGGACAACCCCCTGCTGTCAAGTATGACTATGCCACTTTTATAGCCAACAGAATCCATGACTAATTCCTGAATTTGGATAGAGAAGGAGTTTTCAAATACACTTCTTATTTATACCATTTGTTGTTATATTACCAGCTAGAAATCTTTCCATTTCCCATCAAGAAATTAGACTCAAAAGGAAATCAGAGGTCTGTGATCTTTTGGAGCTCATTCTTCCATAATTGTGACTCCCCTTATACCTATAGTGAATTCATTGACTTATTTGTACACCTAGCATCCACTCTATTGATAGGAGCTCCTCCTCCTAGAATTATTGGCGATATGAAGAAAATTTTGCAGCTTTCCAAACAGTACAAAATAGGTGACTGGTACCTCTACCAGAATCACACAGAAATCAGAATGTATGGATGTGAACTATGCCCTTCCAAGTTGCCCAGATATGTGTCTATGAGGTTATTTGCATTAGAATATTTCAGGCAGATCATCTATGTAGATTTAACCCACTTTTGTAATGTAAAGAAGAAGGCTTAGTTGAGAATAAAAATCCAGCTAGGCCCTTATGTCATCAATTGTAGGGATGTGTGGGAAGATGCTGAAAAGATATTAGAAGACCACCTTAGATTCAAGAAGAGTTTTCAGTGGGTGCCATATGACCCATGTAGTTTCATAAGTGACAGAAGGGTAAGAAACAAGCTATCAGTGTATGTACATCATAGGATCCCAGAAATTGAACAGTATGCCAATCTGGAAGAATGGGTAGAAGGAACATTAATAGAGGAAATTAGTGAACAAGAAAAGATGGAGAAGGCTATGAAAGATCGTGAAAAAACCCTTGACCTGGACTCTTTTGGACAGGTATCTTTCAAGTGGCCTCAACAATCAGCGGTTGGAACATCCTCTGCTGGAACTTCTCAGCAGCCTGCACAGAAAACCAGCACATCAGTCACAGGGACTTCAAAGGGGAAAGAGGTAGAAACTATAGAGCAGCCAATAATGACTGATTAGCTAGGAGGGTCCAAAGAACAGAAACAAGTACAAATTCCTCCAGCCCAATCTAAAGCAGCCGAAATCCCAGCATTACAAACTCCTCTAAATGAGGAAATAAGCAAGAAGAGAGACAGAGAAGAGGCCACACCTATTAGTGGACCTACTGAACAACCAGGCGCAAAGAGACAAAGACTAAATCCTCTGTCAAAAGAGGAAATCATTGAAGAAACAATAGATAGTCTAAGAGGTGAGAGGGTAGTTATCCAGTAGACTTTCCTAGTGGTAGATACATCAACTAGCTAACATAGGCAGGAGTTAGAAAGGCAGCACAGTGTAGAGGTATCATCCTCCAGGCCACAAACCAAACAGTCCTCAGACATTAAACAAACTTTCATAGAAATTAAAGCTAAAAATGATCCTATGAGGATTCATATGTACAATCAATACTTGAAGATGGCCCCTTCAAACCAACAAAGATTAATGTCTGCCTATGACATTAAAGAAGACAAAATGTTAATGAGTTATTTTAAGCCAAAAGTACAACAACCCCAGTCTGCAGTAGATTACATCAAAACAAACATGGAGGTCCTAGCCAAAGACATTCATCCATTGGACCAGATTGAACTTCACAAGCAGACTGGAGAAATGGTTTACTCTACACTGGCTGACAAAGAAATGTTGGCCCACTAGTTACAAAGTTCCTTAGACAACACGACAGCTCAGTTACATTGGGAAAAAGCTTCTTTGCTGGCTAAGGATGATAGAATCAAATAATTGAAAGAGATCATCATGGACCTACGGCATGACCCCAAAGATGCTAAAGGCATAAAGGCACTAATCAAGAAGAAAGAAGAGGACATTGTTGCCCTGAGGAAGCAGCTCAAGCTACCATCTTCAAGGCACCCTCAGACTGTAGAAATTATAGAGCAGAAAGCGGAGGAAGACATGATGGACCTGCTCATGAAACTCAATGAAAGATTAACTAACACAGAGCAGGCACTAGAAAAATCATTAAGAGAGAAGCAGGGAGAGTCGACCTCCCAGTGACCTGAGGTAATCCCTATAGTCACTATTGCAGTCCCCTCAACAATTGGATCAGCATCAGCGCCAAATGTCCCAATAGTCGCAACAGAAGTAATTACAGGTACAGAAATAGTAGCAACAACACCAGGTAGCAGTACAAGTTTGAGCACAGGAGAGTTGATAAAAGCCATGGAAGAATTGAGACTCTAAGTGTCAGAATTGAAATGAGTGAAAGAGAAATTGGCAAAAGTAGAAAATAGTTATGATAAATCCAAAATTAGCGTGACAGAGAAAATAAGAGTGGTTAAAGCATTAGAGAACAAAGTGAGAACATTAGAGAAGGATCTCACTTTGGATAAACCTCTGGCAGAAATCAAAGGAGTTCCTTGGACCAACATCAATGAATCCCTAAGTAATGTTTGGTCATCTATCCAAACTATCTATGAGCAGGTTGACTTAGTGAATGTAGCACATGGAGAAATTCAAAAATCAAGAGCTTTATTAGGACAAATGCCTGATCAAGCCAACCGGCTCATACATTTTTTGAATTACAGAAATAGAGAACAGCTGGAACAACTTGGCATCCCAGATAGGACAGGCACCATTTTGGAAATCAAAAGAGTTCTAACCAAGAGAACTTTAATGCAGAATTTGGAAAAAAGATGCCAGGATATGCAAGTAGAAATTAATTCTTTCATGGAAAGGTTTACAGTTTTTCAGAATAAAGGGCTACCAAGTCTTTTAGGAAATAATGACCAGCATATGAAATACGCAGAATATGTACATATGTTGAACACATATGTTGTGGATCAATTTAATTCATCAACAAGTGCTTCATGAGTAAAAGCACTCCCCACAGGCCAAAGTCTCTATGACAATTTGGAGAACTTATTTTATATTGAACATGAGGTAAAACATCTGTTTCAGCTCCAGCCTAATTTTTTCAGATATACAGAAGCTGATAAAACCCTGAGGAAACTTTAGAGGCATAAATTGCCAGATCAAAAATGGTGGGAAGACATGTTGGGGATTTTGTAAATCTCTCCTAAGTAAATCATAAATTTTGGGTTATTTTTCCGTGATAAGATAAACAGAGACGAGCGAGGATCAAACGGGTCAAAGTGTATTGAAATAGGGTTGAAAAACATCTAAAAAAGATGGAATAGCCAGCACAGTGTATCAGTGGAAGAAAGTTGTAAGCCGACTCGCAGAGCCTACCTCCAGCACATCCGACAAAGACGGAGTAGCCATCACAGCATCAATTTATTGTTCCCTGTTTATGAGACTATTTATCTCTATCTCTTATAAAAAGGGATTATTTCATCACTAGATATTATCTCCATCAGATATTTTGTAAGATATTTTGTATAAATACCCCCCAAATGAAGTATTTGGGGTTGGTTGGTGGGTATTCATAGATTTTGGCTGTAATACTGAAAATTTGGAATAAAAAAGCTATTGGAACCATTTGTTGTCTAGCCTACTCGATGAGGATTTGATGCAGAAGACTTGTCATAGAATTCTTGAAATTAAACTTTGGATCAATAAGTCCCCTATATCTCTTGGTTTCCAATTTTCATGTTTGCTATATCATATGTTTTTCACAATCTGAATCGTAAAGAAAACGATTAATTCAGAATTTGCTTAGCTGCACTCTGTTTTCAATCTTTATTATTCTCTGTGTTTTCTTCAAAATTATTATAAGTAGTTAATTCTTAATTGCTCTTGTTTCCTAGTTCTTTCATATTGACTATTTGCTAAGGAATTATTAATTGCTCCTTAACAGTAATCATCCATTTTCCCGCTTTCAATATGCTAAAGGATTCTTAACTTCCCTTCAGCCATTTGAGTCCATTCCATCTGATTTCAGCCTAAATTTGTTCCATGTTTGACTACCTTGCTCTGTGATACCATCTTGTATTAAGAAACCTAATCTAAAAAGCTACCTTCCTTGACTCCATCATACCTAATGGACTGAACTATTCAGTTTTCCTTACTATTCTATTGAATTTTTCCATCCAAACACAAAACAAAACCCTTGAACTTCATAACTAACCCAACACATTTCAAAACAGAGCTAAATCATGAAGAGAGAGCCATCTCTGGATGCAGATTGGCTAGAATCTGTATCTAAAATATTGGTCTGTGGTTACCTCGGCCATATTCCCTTTCTTACAACTTTGGGGAACAACCTGAGTGATAACAGATGGAACCAAGTTTCCACATCCAGAAATGATTGTGATTTCTTTTATTGCCCTAGATCTGCCTTCACGTAGATCTATAAGCCCCTAAGGCTTGGTACTGCAACTTCACTTAAACAGCCTTTAGACCTTCATGAAGGTCTATGATAGGGTTTTGCACACCCTTAATAGATGGATCATCCACTATGCTCACCATAAAGAAACCCTAGATTTGGGTTCGGATAGATCTAATTAAGTATTCAATAAACATAACATAATAGATTATAAGCTTCATGTAAATACTTAACATGCATTGCGTATAGGTATAAAAACTTATCCAATAGAGTCACGCACAAATGCATTATTATTTCATACAAACAATATTCCATTACAACATATATGGCAAACATATATAATAGAAGTAACAAATAAACACATGAATTTCTCCAACAGACTTCTTTATTGATCTTCAATATGAGGTTACAGACTTAAAACTTCCCTGTGCACTTAGCTGCAAGGTTCCACGCACTCAGCTATGGACTCTACTCTAGGCCTCAACACACTTAGCTGTAGAGGCTTTTCCCTTCTATCTACCCGCTACTTACTTTCCCTTCTTTCAAATGTAGACATAAGCATCCATCTCTATCTGCCTTAGACTCTCTAAGACACACCTATTTATATATTTTTACATATAATCCCATCATCTGTAGATCATGGGTGGATCTCAAAACCGACTTTTCTTTACATAACCAAGGGGCTAAAACACTTTTTGACTTCTAACTATCTACAAGTTCCGCATCCACAAATTACGGAGACTTTACATATTTTTATCGAAATTTACAACATAGCTTAGGTTTTTAACCCCAAAATTGACACAGGGAACCCCATCCTAGCAAGTCCATTTGAGACTCTTTATGTGTAGAGTTGTAATACTTCTATCAGCTAGAGTGATCGAGTGAATAGAGTATCTATTGGACCAGACATATTGACAGAGATGGAATAGGAAATATAGGCTATTAAGAGGAATTCAAAGGCAACATAGGATAGGTAGAAGATTTATCCATATCAATATAGGGAATTTAAGGAGTTTTAGGTTAGGAAGCATCTGCACTTACGCATCAAGCCCAAGAGGAGCTCCTTGAGGATTGGATCATGTGCCAAGTTGGCACCTCAGTATTGTGGGCCTTTTTAGATCCTTGAGCAGATTGGAATAGTGGCCTACAGACTTGAACTGCCTCTGACAATGAACGTACTTAATATTTTCAATGTTTCATTGCTTAAGAGATATGTCTAAGATGTTGATCATGTCTGGTCTATATTGCAGGTGGAACCAGAGGGAGAATTTCATCCATAATCACAATGCATATTGCCTCGAAAACAACTCATGCTTCAAAACAAAGCAATCGAGTAGGTTAAAGTGCAGTGGAAGTAATTCGAGCTCGATGAAGCTACATGGGAGATGGTTGATCAGATGTGGGCTTTATATCCTTCATTATTTTCTATTTCTAGAAAATGAGTTTTTGGTATATGTATATGGATGTTTTTTCTAATTCCACAATGAGTTGTGTTATAAATCTCCAATAAGTTGTATGTTTGTTTTGTCTTTAAGAAGGATTTCATTGTAAATACAACATCAAACTATGTTATAAAGATCCATGGGAAATATGTTTTGTTTTCAGTGACTTGTTTCTCATAGGTGTCATAGAACACCAACGATGGTGTTCCCTTAAGCGGGAGGGGTTTGTAAGAACTCTTGGTTGATTTTCCATGTAAATAAAATAATACCAAGGTGATGGGACATGTATTCCAAGCTGAGTGTTGGGAAAACACTATAGTGGGCATCACTTTTGGTTTATTTATGGCTATGGAAATTGTCAAAGGAATTGGAATAGGAAAAGAGGCAATAATTGGCATTTATTTAAGAAAATAAAGGAAAGTAGGAGAAATTGAAGGTGAAGGGACACAAATTTTCATGCAAGGGAAATAAGAGGAAAAGTGAAGGAAAGTGAAGAAAATAGAGGCCTCAATTATAAAAATAATTATGAGGATTAATTCACATATTTTATTAGTTTAGTTCTTTCTCTCTCATTTGATTCTCTCATTCTTTCATACTCTTGCACACTTAGAGTATTCTTGTAGAACTTTGGCATTCACTTGAATTTGGAGAAAGAAGGAAAATGAAAGTAGGGAGCGCAAGGAAAAAATTTGATCAACAACTATAACTGGATTAATTTACAGGTAACATGTTGCATATGTGTGTTCGGAACGAGTTCCCCCAAGAGTCAGTTTTTGGGCTAAAAGCCCATGTTTTAGGGAGAAAGCCCAAATTTTGTAATAAATTTGTAAAGCCTCCACATTTTGTGGTCGCAGAGCGCAAATATGTCAAGATTTGTAAATGGTTGTCTGCCCTTGTTTTGTAAAGTCTCATGTTGGTTGTAAAGATCTACCCATGGTCCACAGACCATGGGATTGTATAAAAAGGGAGTCTTAGAAGAGTCTAAGGAAGGGAAGTAGTAGTGGTAGAAATAGTTTGTGAGTAAGGAGTTTTAAGTTTTCTCTAGTCTTAGCATAGGTAGAGGCTCTGCAGCTAAGTGTGCAGAGGCCTAAGGTGGAAGTCTGTAATTGAGTGCGCGGACACCTGCATCTATGTGCGCAGGGTGGTATTGACATGGCTAATGTTCACTATGCCAACAAGGGGAGCTAACCTGATTGCAAGCCCAAATTAGACCTACTTTCCTTTGGAATGGCTAGCTCTGATGGTTTTTAAGGGACCCCATAAACTATTTGAACATGTCGAAATATTGCTTTCGGGAGGAAGACTTCAATTAAATCAACAAAAAGAAACTAGCTAACCTCTATGTATTAAATCATATATACACTACTTCTAACTACTCTAATCTAGTCCTAGCTATCCTAATCTATCCTGCAAAAGCATAATACAGAGGTTTAAACATCATATATATGTTCGACAGGAGCATGATAAAGAAGATTAAACATCATGTATAGATTCAAGTCCAAATGAATCAACCACTGAATTCACAGCTGGACAAGACTGTATTAAATCTAAATTGCAATCCAATCACTCATATAGGAATCCACATTCTTTTATCAAATTAAACTTGCAACTGATTTTTAACTTAGTTTCAAATCAGATACCATTCACAAGTTAACCATGAAACTGAATCACATTCAATTTAACAAGACTAATAGTGAACTGTAAGTCATTAATATGCATAAATACAAATCACATTTACATTCATTCCAGCAACAACACTCTGATCCAAAACATGTAAAAGAACAATTAAATAAGTCTGAAACTAAAGGCTCCTTCTTCCCCAAAACAGTCCTCCTTATTCACAATAAAGAAAAATTGTTCTTTCCAAAAGTCAAAAGCCATTTCTCCTCTTCAGAAGTAATACTTATGCAAAAATCCTTGACTCTATGTCTACCCTACCTCTTCATCTTCCCACTATTTCAGATATGCAAATCGAGTACACAGAGATAGGATCGCCAGTGCGACTGCTAGCACGTATAAAGCATAACGGCCAGTTCAATTCCTTCCCTAAGGAAGAGAACAGATGTTGGTAAAATGGTGACTATATGTTGCCTTCTCATGATGAATACTGAAATAGCTCTACTTACGAAATGTACAAGTAACGTGTGGGGTTCCGTCCTGGAACGCTTGCAGCCAAACCCTTGAATGAAACTTTTCTGCATACATGGCTCTTCAAATCCCCTCCTGCATCCTTTACTTCTCACCTGCAAGGATAACTATCATGAGCTTGATGATTGTGAACAATGAAACAAAAATGCTCAATCAAATGTAAACATTGCCTTCATTCCATTTATAAACTACGACACAAGTGTGAAAGGATTTATGCCTGATACACAGTCAACATACAATTTCCCGCTCAACCCATAGGCTTGGCATAGTTTTTAAGGGCTTCTTTTAAATCGCAATCGGGTATCGGCCCCTCTACGAGTCGCAGTACCCATGCCTTCCACCTCCCTGATGCGCAATCACACTATCGAGACTCCACAAGCCCTTCTTTTACACTGAAAACCCGATCCTTTGTAATTTCGGAAAATTTGGAAAAACATGGGAAAACACTAAAAATTCCACCCCGATCACTTATGTCGGACCTCAAACTTTATATAATCAAGCGTATAATCATCATCGGGTCCGGCTATCGCCTCTCCACTAACCACATGCGATGGGGCTTCCGGACCCGATATATCTATATCTATCTATATATATATATATATATATATATATATATATATATATATATATATATATATATATATATATATATATATCGTTGTTGATAAAACCATCAGGTCAAGCAGATGGAAGCGATCTATATGTACAGGGGCTTTGGGACAAGCTGATAGCGATAAGCGATTAACACCGGACCTGATATGTATATATGATATTCGTAATACGATCGACGGGTCCGGCAGACAGAGGTGTGTTGTATATATAGGCTTTGGGGCTGGGCCAATAACGATATGTGATGGGGCTCTAGACCCGAAATGTATACATTTGAGTTAATAAAACCTGTTGGGTCCGGAAACCATGAATACATTGTGTTGATTGCGATAGGCCCTGAAAAGGATTTATGCATGCTTTGTGAAAGGCTTCCACTATAAGGCATTGTGATGGGAATAATAATGCAATGAGGGTTTTAAGGGGTTAAACAAATCCCGATAAACATAGGAATGAAGGGCTTAAGTGAGGGATCTGTTAAAGGGCTTTACCCATTTGTGAATGGAATATTTGGCCCTCCATAGAGTTAAGATTACTGGGATGAAACAAATCATTCAGAGAGATGAAAGATCGGAATTATAGGGGACCCATTGAAAATTTTCTATCAAACCATGTTTTAATGGGGTGGTAGTTGTGGCCACAACAAATGGTGAACCACTGGGTGAACTAGTTATCTTTGTTTCCAAATAACCTTCATATCAATAGAACATCAGGATGTTAAGTTAAACTTGAAATGTAAACTTTATAGGTGGACAAGCATGGCTTCAACTTAAACATTAACTGCTTCAGGAGGGATAGAGACAAATAGCTTCTGCTTGCTGATATGATTTTGACAGGCATTCTCCAATGGTAGTGTTATGGGGTTTATTGACCTTCCTTTACTTGTTTCTCACATTCAAAGATCCCTTTGGGGATGTCACTGGTCTGTCCATACCTGTTTAGGTGTGTACCTCAGCTCTTTATTGCTCATCAAGCTTGATGTAGACATGTTTTCTTGCACTTTGTATGAGAATTTCAGTGCTATATATTCATTTATTGAATGGGGTGCAGTCATGGATCCTGCCATATTTTTAAACCACTTAAGCAATGTTGGGATTGCTATGTCAACTGGTACTCTGAGCCTAGCAATAGTCCTTACTCTAACTGGCTTCCCAAACAATCTGTCCTTCTAGATTGGCACAAGGACTCTGACATTTCATTTCTTTTCAGATAAGTCCTTCTGGTTTCAGGCACAAGGACTAGAGCAAAATTAGATTTTCCACAGGGTATGAGATAGTGAGCTTAGCCCATGAAAGGAGGTTTACTTGTGAGTAACAGGTATTGGACCATTTAGTGTGGTGGATGGGACCAATGGAGAATGAATGTAAACCTTGCAAGCAATTATAGGCTAGGTCTGAGTGGGATTTAATCAAAATTCTGTGTTCCTCCATGCCAGTCTAGCTGTAGTTACACTTTTTTTTTTTTTTATATAGATGCCCCTCCATGCTCCAAATATCCAAGTTATCAACAGATCTCACACAGTTCCCAACAGATGCCAATGAGGGGTTTTGGTTTGCATTCCGCTGTTGATTCTCAAGTGCTCATGGGCTAATACAAGGTTTGTTTGATTTGTAGGGAAATGATAGATTTAGGAACAGTAGAATCATCAGCAAGCTAATGAGGAAGGGAAAGGCCGAGAGTAGTGAATGAGGGAAAATCTGAAAGGTAGAACGAGACTAGAGGACTACAATTAGCTGGGTAAAAAGGAATGTAATTCAAAACAGCAGGAAAATAGACTTGGCAAAAAACAAAGGAAAGGATAGAAATACAACTAAACTAACAACAAAATGAAATGAACTCTAACCTACTCAAGAGGAAACCACCAATGCGGTGGCTACTGGAAGTATCTCTTCAAATGCTGGCCATTAACAGGGAGCTTTTCAATCTCTCCCTGTAACGTTTTCAACCTATATGTCCCTTGACCAATTTTTTCAACAACTTGGAATGGGCCTAGCCATAGGTGTTGGAATTTTGTGTGTTTACCCTTTGGCTCACTCAGCCTGTCCCATTTCAGGACTAGATCCCCTACTTGGAATTTTTTTGTCTCCTGTTAGATGATGATCAAACCATTTTTTTACAATCATTTGGTGAATTTTGAATTTAATTCTGGCTCTATCCCTTAATTCCTCCAACTTCATCAGTTGGTTGATCCTTTCTTGAAGCAGGGCTAAAGGGGTTCCTCTTGAAGCTTGGGAGAGCTATAAGGATGGAAGAGAAACATTTGGGGGCAAGATGACTTCCTGTCCATAGACAAGGATGTATGGGGAGTTTCCTAAGGCCACTTTAGGGGTGACCCTATTGGCCCAAAGGGCTTTTGTCAAGGTGTTGTGCCAGTTCCTCTGGTTATCAACGATTGACTTGCGGATTATGCAGATAAGGTTCTTATTGGAAGACTCTGCAACTCCGTTTCCCTAGGGGTAATAGTTTGCTGCATATTTTATGTGGATTGACTTATCAATGGAAAACTTAGTTAGTCTCAGAGATGAAAAGTAAGAATCGTTATAAAAAATGAGAGCATCAAGGATGCCATACCTATTGATAATGAATTTCTCAATGAATGATATTACCTCATCTTCATTCACCTTCCGGAGCGGGATGGTTTCGATCCATCTGGTGAAGTAATCAGTCGATGTGAGTATATACTTGTGCTTCTATGAGGAGTTTGGAGTGATCTTGCCTATGACATCTAGGCCCCATTGCTGGAACGGTCGATAAATCATAACAGACCTGAGGGGAATAGTGGGCTTTCTTTCTCGTCCTGGAGTGGTTTGGCACGCCTTGCATTTGCAAGCATAGGCATGTGAGTCTTTGAACACTATGGGCCAATAATATCTAGCTCTCAATATTTTTTTAGTAGTGGTCTCTCCGCCATAGTGACCATTTGCTAGGTTGTCATGCATTTATTTCAATACATGGTTGGCATCATCTTTCTCCAAACACCTCAACCAAATTCCATCATGATTTTTTCTGTATAAGATGCTATCGGCCAAATGATACAGATTGCATTTCAATCTGAGTGCTCTCCTCTATGATGCATCCATGTGTTTAGGACATGAACCCTGCACTAGATAGAAGCGTATGTCATGGTACCATGACTCAAGGTCCAAAAAGGTTTCCGATGCTTCTCGCTCATACATCAATGCTTCGTTACTCCATGAAATCTCCTCCCTGAGTTCCCTTTGTGCATATTGCACGCTCAGCATTCTTGATTCTTCGAATACCTCCTTTTGGTCTTCTAAGGCTTCTGCTGCCAGCCTGTAAAGTCCTTGCCCTGGAACTATCTGTGCTGACTTTATCTCCAGGTCAAACTCTTGAAGGGCGGTTATCCAGTTCCCTCTTCGTTCAACCATTTATTTCTGCATGAAGAGGGCTCTTACAGCAAGATGGGGCACGATGACTTTGGTCTTGGCCTTTAGTAAGTAAGGACAAAAATGTTTAATGGCCTTGAAAACTACATAGCCCTATTTCTCCATGTCTGGGTAATTCAGTTCCTCTCCTTAGAGATTTGAACTCATGTAGGAAATGGGGACTTTATTACCATCATCATTTTTTTGAGTGAGAATTGCGGCATATGAAAGGTCGAAAGCAAAGGTGTATAGGAAGAATACTTTGCCGAAATCAGGGTTGACCAGTGCAAGAGCTTCAGCAATGGCTTCATTGCTCCATTTATACACAAAATCTTTCTTCATCATCAGTTGCAAGGGGCGTACTATTTTGGTGAAGCTTGAGATGAATTTTCTAACGAAATTAATCCTTCCAAAGAAAGATTGCACGGATTTTTTATTAGCAGGGGGTTGTATTCTCATGATGGTTTGTATTATTTCAAGATCAATCATAATTTTGTCTTTAGAAAGGATATAACCCAGCAGTTTCCCCTTTGTGGCTACAAATATGCTCTTCTTGGGATTCAAAGAAATTCCATACCTTCGGCATCTTTCGAAAATCTTCCTCAGGTGATATATATGATCCCTCCTGTGATATGAGTACACAACGATTTCATCCATGTACACCACTACTGATCTGTTCATCAACCCTCAGAAGGCTATGTCCATAGCTCTCTGGAATGTGACACCCATGTTAATGAGCCCAAAAGGCATTTTACGATATGCGTAGGTGCCCCATTTGGTGTTGAAGGATTTCTTAAGCTGATCCCCATGAGATACCAGTAACTGATTATATCCTGAAAATCCATCTAATAGGGACAACATTTTAGACCCAGAAACACACTAAGGATGTGTTGCATAGAAGGGATGGGATGGTTACCCTTTTGAGATGCTCTATTCAGGTTTCTGAAATCAATACAAAGCCTGATGTCTCCATTTTTCTTTCTCACTGGCACGAGATTGGCTACCTAGTGGGTGTGTCTAACTGGGAATATGATTTTAGAATCTAGCATCTTGTTCAATTCTTTCTTCACCAATGGTTCTAGGCTTGGATGCACCTTACGTAGCTTTTGTTGGTAGGGTTTGGCCTCCTTTTCCAAGGGGATCACATGCTGCATAATACTGGTATCAAAGGTCTTTAGGTCTTCATATGTCCATGCAAAGACATCCTTGTATTCTTTAAATAGTTTGACAAATGCAACCTTTTCTTGTGGAGAGAACCCCAGGCCCAGATTGACATTTTTGGGTCCTTTTCGGTGCCAAGGTTAACCATTTCATACTTCATGGACGAGCTGTGTGTTTTGCAGTTAGTAGGTTTCTTGAATTTATCATGCAAGTCATATAAGTGCTCCATCCTACCCACTAATTTTGGAATCACATTAGGCTGATCCTTTTCCTCATATTTCCTTTAATTCATAAGCTTGTGATGCTCATTTTCATCAATGAATGCACCCTTGAATGTCTTCTCGCAGTGTAGGAACTCAAGGATTTGCTCATCATCTTCAAAAACCTACCAATTCGAGATGTTACCAAGCATGGACGGTCTCAAAATCAATTCAATAGAACATTTATTTTTCTTCAATCTAAAATCAGGCAAAAGTTTAGCATCCATATTAGCCATCATATCAGCATATTGGTTTTGGCCTCGAGGTATGTATGTAATATTAAAGGAATCAAAGTTGTCAATTAAATCCCATACCTCATGCTGGTACCTCACCAAGTGTGGAGAATTGTAATGTATCCTTTTCCTTACCTGACCTATGATTATCTGTGAGTCACCAAAAACTTTAAGATTTTTCACATTCATACCAATGGCTTTCTTTAGGCCTTGCAACAGGCCCACATATTCCACTGTGTTGTTGGTGCATACAAACTCCAACCGACTAGCCATTAGTTGTTGGTTCCCTTGCTGGTCAATGAGAATACTTCCAGCACCTACACCTTCAAGGAAGTTGGAGCCATAATGATCCGGATTTAAGCAGGAATGCAATAGATTACAGAGATAACCATAAATACAGAGATGCGATAACCATAAAAACAGAGATGCAGTGGAAATAATACTTCATTTCATTAATGGAGAATACTGAAATATGCTTACAAATAGAAATAACCCAGCTAGGGCGATGGCAGCTTATCTCTGAGAAGAGATGTGTCGGCTACATGCCTCTGAACTGTTTCGAACTGTCATTACAATGAGGCTCGAAGGCCTATTTATTATTGAGAAACAATGGAAAACCCTTCACATTCCAAAACCTAACCCTAGAAGATGAAACACCAAATTGTGGGCCCCGTTTTGGGGTGAGTTGGACAACCAACTTCCCGGGGTCGCGAATTGGTCGTATTATCTCCGTTTGACGCATATGATAGCCCGTTGGAAAGATCTCTCCGAGGACTACGACGAAAAAGACGATTTTTATCAAAAAAATTGTTGGCGGAAGATTTCCCAAAAAACATCGTTTAGGGCCTCAAAACGGCTCCGGAAGTTTAGGACCCGAAAAACTGCTAAAAATAGTAAACTGTGCTATAATTAAGGAAACAGAAAAACTGAAAGAGACAGTTGTGGGGGTCCAAATAGGATAGGTGGGTGGCCACCAACATCCACTTGGATCACATAAAAATAGAGTGTCCAGAATATTGAATCTAATGTTACATCAATTGAACTACTATCTAAGAAATTGGTCCTATCATCTACTATAATACAAAATAGCTCATCAGTTGGATTATGGGAGGGAATTTCCAACTGTGTGTGTGTCAAATTTTCTTCAATGGTTTCTGCATGAAACTCTCCAAAACAGGTTTCTGTAGTATAAACATTGAAACTATAGTTCCCAAGGATGGAGTTGGTAAACATTACAAGTTCATTAGGACGATTTAGTTCTGTTACCACATACTTCATATATCTTTCCCTATTGACTCTCAACATATCACCCTTTCCCTTCTGAGGCAACAAGAGATGGGACCAATTAGTCGAGAACCATCTATTCAATTTGGCTGACTAGTCCCTGCGAAGTAGCATTCCATAGGCCTCAGGTATATCAACTACCACTATATCAAGGAACTGTATGTACCGTGGTTTAGCAGCCATCCGAATCAACACATCCTTCAATTCTCCAATTATTGTCACATTTGTTCTATCTATTTGCATGATTCAAGTTCCAGTTTTTTCAGGTATGTCCTGAAATATTTTAGCAACAACATAAGGCACGACAGTGGATGAGGCGCTGGAATCTACCAAGCAATTGTGGACTTTCATGTTGAAAATTTCAAATGTGATGAGGAACAGTGGAGTCATAGATTTCGATTTCCTCCCTATCATGTTTGCACTAACATCTTGGGGTTTTCGATTCATTTTAGATAATGTGGCATCCATAGCTAATGGTATTTGGGCTGTAGTAGTGGTACTAACAGGTTTGGACATTGGCTTCTTGGTTTGGGTGCTTGAGGTTGTGGTGGTTTCGCAGTTCCTATCATTCATAGCTTTCGGTAGCAAATCTCTTTGATGCATTAATTTTAACAAGTCAAAATATGTGATATTAGCCCTAGACTTCTTGAGATCATCCAAAATATTGTAATCAATGTTATAAATAGGTGTTGTGGTAAAAACACAACCCCCCCATTATTGATGCGTCCACTTCGAATAATGGGGACCCTTTCTATTAAAATTTGGCCAAATACCTTTTTGGATTTTTATTTTAGTTGATTGCCCTACGCTTTTGTTAATTTTACATTTTCTTTGGATTCTTGTTTTGATTGCTTTGTTAGAATCGATTTTTTATAAGCTTCCCATTGACGCTTGTTTCGCCTCATTTGGTCAACTGGTTTGAAAATGGCACTCCTTTGAAGTCTTATCATTTATCTAGCCTAGGTTAAAAATGCATAAAATGTACAATATCGCATTTTGTAAATAAATTAGTTCAATAAGGCATTCATTTTAAATATTAACCCGTAGCGAGTTTTTACTAACATTTTTCATTTTTAGTTATGCGACCAAATCATTAAGTATCGAGATTTAAGAAATTTACTCCAATTTCTAAATCAATTATTAATCTCGAAAACCCAAAATTTTCGAAGTGGCTGTAGTTTATTTTTATTTTTACTTTTATTAAGAGTGGCTGTAGTTTATAAAATAACCCTCATAAAATAAAATCAAAATCAAAATTGATTTTTAATATTAAATCTCAGATTAATTAAATTAATTATTATTTAAAATATAATTAATTTAATTAAACTAAAATTTAATATATAAAAAAAATATATCGGATCGGAAGTTTTATGGGACATATTCTAAAAACCCCGATACACACTATACCTCTGATCCCCGATCGCCGAAAAGCTTGAGACAAAAGGGAATGAGCATTTATTTGAATATCGCATCGGGAGTTTCATATGTGGCAAGTTTAAAAACCCCCGATACATACCATGCCCCGATGCCCCGATGCGATATCGGATCGGGGAATTTGACTTGACACATTTTAAAAACCCCATTAGCCATCCCCCGATGCGATTTGCCGATAAGCGTAAGGTGAAATGGGGCATTAACTTATATTGTAAAGTTTGTAATTTATTTGTTTTTCTTAATTTCTTAACTTCCACTCATACGTATGAGTAAAGAAGTAGAAGTCAAGTGGAGTAGTTATGAAGTGGTAGGTTGGTATATTAGTTTAGTTTAAAATATTTAATATTTAATTAATAAATTTTAAATTAATCATATTAATTAATTTATAACATTTAATTAATTTGATTAATTTAAATTTAATTATCATTTAATTAATATTAATTAGTTTTTTTTAATTAGATTAAATTTGTTTATAAATAATTAATTAGATATCAGTTAGTTAAATTAATAAATAGTTTATTAATAATTAGTTTAGTTTAAAATTAACAATTAATTTAGAATTAATTAGAATTCTAATTTAGGATTAGTTTTTAATTACAATATTTTTAGCCCAGCAACAGAATTTCCAGATTCATGCCAGATTTGATCCATCAATTGTGGAGGTTCATAGATTGGGTTATACTTGACCAAATGAGGCCCAGGATGGCTCATTGGAAAGAGAAAATGAAGGAGAACATTTTTTAGGAGGTTTCACTAATAGATTCAATCATTTATTGGGTCAAAAATCAGGCAGAAGATCAAGCTCCGAATTTCGAAAACGAAATCAATCTTCTGAGTTATTTTCTTCATTTTTATTTGTCCAAAGCCTCTTCTAATTACAGATCCATTGGTTAATAATATATTTGGCCAATTAAACTACCCCAAATATCAATAGAGAGCTTATATTTTATTTTCAATTATTTATTTAAATAGAATTTGATTGGATTTGATTTAATTGCCAGCAATGACATTTTGATTTTATTGTTGCATTTTAATTTATTTTAAGTTCTTTTTGCAGGAAAACAGTGGAAGAAATATGGAGAAAAGGATCTAAGTCAATAAGAATGCTCCAGCAATTGAAGATTGAAAGTTTTGAGCAAATAAAATTGGATGTGGTAGATTTCTCTTCAACAAACTCTTGTCTCCAAAATTCTCTTGCAAATAGTATAAATAATAGATTGCAGAATGTAATAAGGTGCTGCTCTCCTCTGCAATTTTAGACTTCTGAAAGCACTACTGTAATAGGAATTTAGAATTGTAGGAGAGAGGAGAGAAAATCTCAGATCTGGGGATTATTGAGGATTTTCCCTTTGTATCTTGAATTATGCATGAAGGGCAAAGTTTGCACTATTGTGGCTTTAGCTTTGAAAGTAGAAGTTCAAGCAATGTAAAGGGTTGTTGGAGACCAAGGACAGAGAAATGGATGCAATGAATTGGTATTTCTAACACTACTGTTTCAAATATCAGTTTTAATTTTATGATGACAGGAATGTGTCATTTTATTCATGTTTGTGCACTATTGTCAATATGGGTAATTTGTCTCAATCTTGTTATTATGTATCTCTGTTTTTATGGATTAATTTCTCATTTTTGAGTAACTATTTACTCAGAAATCTGTCTTATAAAACTGATTTGTTGAATGGTAATGTGTTGTGAACTATTTCCACATATCATTATTCAATTATTGGATTTATTGATTTGATAATCAATATCATTTTTGTGAACTACTTCCTGGAATGTTGTTGGTTTATTATTTCAAGTTATAAGGTCTTAATAGGATGTGTTTTGGTAACCATAATATCAGTTAATTGAACTACTTCATTAACTTGATATTCATTATAAACAAGACATATTTAAATCCCAATACTTTAATTATCTTGCTCTTAGTTGGGTTAGATCTATATCTGCCTAATTAAGATAGGATTTAGATTAGTTTCTTTTGCTTGCATTATAGAATAAGCTTGCATTTAGAGTAAATTCTACATTCTTTTAAGTCCTCTCCTCAAGGAGGCAAAACTTTAGTTGTGGCTTGGCTGAACCCAAATCAGCTTAAGGGTCATTCTTTTGCCTGATCAGCAAGAAGAAGTGATCTGATATCCCTGTCTATTGGTTTTAAAGATACATCATAAACCAATAGCGATAGGGAGAAGGTAACTGGACCTAGTTAAACCAGTCGGAGCCACCACACCAAATAGAAAAGGAGTTGCTTTAAGGTCTGGACCAGGTGGTTATCCCCCAATGTTGTTGCGGAGATTTTTGAGGCTTCAACATGTTTGGCGCTAGAAGAAGGGCCTGAGAAATTTGTCTATTGGAGTCTTTTCAATTTTAACATTTTGTTTATGGCTCCTCTTAAGCTTCCAATTTGGAGTTGTATCCATGGACGTGCAACCTCCAATACCCCACCCGAAGTGGTAAGACTCTTGTCTCAGGTAAAATTCAATGGTAAGAGAAATTCTTCTACTTTTGACCATGTCTTTCAATTTATTCAAAACATTTCAAATTATGATTTTCAAGGAATTGATGAAGGCATCTTATGCAAAATTTTTACTCTCACATTTGCGGAAAAAGCTAGAAGCTGGTGTAGAACTCTTCCAGTTGTTTCAATCCACAGCTGGGATCAATTTGTTACAATTTTCATTTGTAAATTTGACGGCTATGATTATGAATAGGTATGTGAAGAAATTGAATATCTACGAAGGTTTGAAAATGAGTCCGTTAATGATTTTAATATTCCATTTCATTTGAATTGCTTAAGATTTAAAGATGAAGATAAACCTACGGAAGAAGAATCATTAGATTGGTTTGAATATATTTGTTCCCTTCCAACCATTCCCAATCCATATGAAATTAATTCGAGCTTTGTTCCATCCCCTTCTAATGTAAATGAGAATTCCAATATGGATGTGCAAATCAATTGTGATGAAGTGGTTTCACAAAGCTTGAAAAATATTTCTATTCAAATGCAAGAAGACAACAACAGCAATTTTGGAGAAAGAACTGCCATGGAATCTGAAAATTACTCTGCGGACAATTCAGAAAATCAGATCTCAAATCAGCAAGTACAAGCAGCAATCAAAGTAAATCAAATGCAAACTGCTGTACAAATTTCTGAATTTCTCCATGATGAGCAAATGCCAAAATCAGAGAAGTAAAGCAGCGTTCTTCAAGAAAGCATACGCACGCAAAGGAATGATTTGCAATCTGAAATTTACAATGAGCATAATGCACAAGAGCTCTCAAACAGAGACAATTTTAAATGCATTGTTTCAGGTTCACATTTTTCCCTTTATCCTGATATTTTTAATGATAGTAATTTTTCGCCTCTTGGTATCAATGATATTTCAGAAATTAAAGAGGATGATTTAAATGAATTACCATTAAATTTTTATCAAGATAAAGAAACAATAATTGATCATTCTTTTGCCACTAATGAACATGAGATTTTTGTTCCTCCTCGTTTTGGTATATTGGATGAAATCGAAGGGAATTCCAGACAATCTTGTGAGGTCATTTATGATGATTACTCTGACATTGAGGATGTTGATTTCTATTCTTCTCAAGAGAATCCTCATGATAAAATTCAAATAACATCTGAGAATGAGGAACGCTTCAATTTAGGAATTATCCCAACTAATCCTCATTTTAGAGTAGCAAATTATCTTCATGACTTCACCATTCAAGAAAACATTCCAATCTATGATTCATATTATAATCAAGCTCTCATTCCTACTCATAATCATAATTCATTTTCTAGTTCACAAGTTGGAATTCGAAATTACTCAAATTCCATAATTTTGGCCAATCCTTGTGAAAAAGAAATCATTTCAAAATAATCCCAATTGTGCTGTAACATTAGTTGTACAAATAGTGATTTCATTTTAGCTTTTATTTCACAGTTATTTTGTTTAAACTTATATTTATTTTCTGATTTTATTTTGCAAAATTTTCACACTTTTCGCTGGCATATTGAACACCTTACTATCAAACACGCAATTGATGCATTGCCCGATTGAGAAATTGAAGTTTCATATTATAATCATGAGCATCAAAAGATATCAATATTTCAATCAATGCTAATGTTTCATCAAAAGCTTCTATTTTTTCAAAGACAATGTCAACAAGAGAATGTATTTTTGCAATCTGGCCAGCAATTCAATTCAATGAATAATTTTCCATTTCATTTGAAAGATTTCCATCCATTTTTCATTAATTCATTTGAAAAATATTTGGAAATTTTTCTCTCAAAGGAAATTGTTAATAGCTTAATATTTGTACATAACACTAACAATTTTTTCCAGGCCTTTGAATTTGAAAGCTCATATCCAAAATTCGGCCTGTCATCTCCTCTTTTGAACGTTTCCCAATCATTAATGGAAATCCATCCAGATTTTTGTGATCCAATTGGTGAAGAATTGGAAAACAAATTTCAAAAGAAGGAGATTTTAATCAATTTGCTAACAATAACTGTACATTCTGATTTCATATTTAATTTTCTTAGTTTAATTAGATTTGTATTTTTATTACTAACATTTGAACTGTACATAGATGCAGCAATTAAAATGAGAAAATGGCTACACTGGAAATATGACTATACCTAGTCATTTTCATGTATATGGTTAGAATAGGAGTAGAATTAATTTAGTTAGTTTGTTTTGTATAGTTAATTTGTTTTAACAGTTTTGTAGATTAAAAAAATAAAACAAAGCAATCAGCCTTCTCATGCATGTTCACTGAAACATTTTCTCCTTATCAGAAAGTTTTAATTTTTGCTTTCATTTTTAAATTTTTACAGCAATACCTCTACTCTGCCTATTTTGAATAATGTCTTGATTGCACTTGGCACCGATCGCCTCAAAGCCACTTTTCTTTATTTCGAGATTTCCTTCTAAGATTTTCTTTTGAAATTTATATGGTAAGGATTTGAGGATATAAAAGCTTCATGATCCCATTATCCCATGAAATGTATGACTGCCTATCATAAGCTTAATTCTAATTCAATCATTATTAGTCAGTCTAACCTTTCACGGTAATCATATGAAGTTCATATTATCTTCCTCGAAATTTGTTAAGAATGTCCATTCTGCTGTGTGCACACCTTCAAATTTGTTTTGATATTTTTCCACAAGTAGTGGCTTTATCCCATTTTGATCTTTAGGTTATTATTTGATGCTACAAAACACATCATATTCATTTACTAAAGGTATTATTGAACAGTCGTTACGGATTCTTCTCAAGTTATTCAGAATAAGCAGAGATAATAAAACGTTGTTTCACTTCAAAAGGGAAGCATAGTCTCATATTTATTTCTGGTAAATTTTATATTCCCTGGACATGAATAAAAAGATTTTATTTAGGCTGATTGCATATTTAGATTTAGAATAAATAATGAGATGATTTTAATCAAAGGAAGAATTTGAAGATTCATAAGGTAAAATTTGCAAACAATTTCCTCCCAGGTATGCATTTGCAAGTTCGTTCTCATCTCTTATTAATTTCTTTTTTCCTTAGTTTATTTTTGATTTGTGTTATGTTTTATTTACAGGTTTTCATTTGTTTTCAAAAACTTGAAGTAAGTAGTAAACCCATTTCAAATTTGCAATAGGCTCAGGGAAATTTTATTTGTGATGCATTAGAATTTAAGCATTTTTTTTATTTTGCTTTTATTCACTTAGCAAACCCAATTGAAATTTCAAGGAATATCATAAGACCATTTGCATCAAAAGATTTCATCAGAAGTAATTCTTAACATTTCGCATACCTCCGATGTATTATCTTACTCATATGCCATATCTCATTTCGCATATCGGAGCTTTGCAGTTGAAGTATACTTCCATTATCATGAATCGTCGATCTCCGATAATCGGCTTTACGATGAACACATAATCCCGGACCCAATATGAAATTCAAATCAAAATCATAAAAAAATATCGCGTCCGTTCAATCACAATAAAAGTAAGGGCATAATTTTAAAAGGGCCGATGTCTCGGATCCGATATGTTATTGAAATCACATCATAAAAAGTTATTGGGTCCGCTCTTCATCACATATCGACATCACAAGAATCATATTGTGTTACATCGGGTACCAAAAGTCTGCTCATCGCCGATTAGTAGTCGCCAATATCGCAATCGTCTCATCGCATTTTTATTTATGCTCATATCATATCTCCGAATTTGCGATGTGGGATGTGGGAAGCACAGTGTAAATATGCCCCGACCCCCGATATAATATTTCTTTAATGATGCGATCGCTCCATCTCATAGCACAACTTCTCTTCGCATATTTTCATATCGGCAATTCGCCATTGCAACCTTTGATGCAAGAACTTCCAATGCATGCCTCTAAGCCGTTAACATTTAATCAATATATGGCATAGCAACAAAATTGAATTCTTGCAAATTAAACTTAAAGCATGATGAAGAAACATGTTGTGTGGATCATCCGATGAGGCGATGTGTTAAAGCAAGCTTGGGTAACCACTAAGGGAAAAAGGCAATTGATGACAAATTTGCAGGATACAAAAATCATTTCAATTTCTCATACATTTTAGTTTTAAATATATAATTCCATAATTAAAAATGGAATTCAAGATCTTTATCTTCATATTTAAATTTTAGTATCTTGGATTTGGTCTTGATTTTGGACACTTTATCAAATCATGGAGTTTATATGAAACTTATAATATTTTGAGGAATAGTCATTACTACAAATTCTCATTCTCATCTCTGATGCATTTCTTTTAATTTCAACTCCCTTGAGCATTAAGCATTCCATGTTTACATTTTACTGCTTGCTTTAGTGTAAATAAAATAAATAATGATTTTGAGTTACAGGATTTTGGTTAGTTTGACTTCTTTATGTTTCGAATGTTAATTAAAATTAGAAGTCAACTAGTTTGGAGAAACTGATATTTTCAGGTAAGATCAAAAGAAATTATCCAATGGTAAGATTCATGTACCCACTTTCATTAATTTCCATTTCGTTGCTTTAGTTTCAGTTTTGTTTTTCTAATATACGAATCTGTTCTGCAGCTCTTCATAAAAACTTTCAATCCTCTGCCGAATCATATTCTTGAAGTCCATACTCTTCTAATAGCTTTATTTCAAGAGGCAACGATAATCCTCATTGAAACAGCCACACCAGGAAGTTTCTGAACCTTTAGTTTATTTCTTTAAGCATTCCATTTTAGAAAATGATTAAGATGATGCTTGGAAACAAGAAGATTCATATCAGACAGAAAGTATTCATTGTGGCTGAATTTTACAATCACTGTTATCTAAAAGCCTAAAGCATTCACAACTCTGCAAGGTATGTTTTTCTAAATCTCAACATAAGAAGGAATGATTACATGCTTATTTTCTTTTTCTTCATATTGTTGGAGACATTGGTATAAACATTCTTGTTTGAGTTTATCTTACGAAACTTGGATTTTCCTTTCCACTTTTACATATTTCTTTGTTTTTATTTTTGTTCGCTGATTTCTTTTCTCATTTTAGCATAAAAATTCTTTTCCTTTGGATTTCAGTTTTGATTTTGGTGACTTTGCCATTATTTATATGGAAATCCTATTTGTTACCTAACAATGGTCAGGATACGTGGAGAAAAATTGTTAATAGTCACCTATTAACTTTTTCTTAAATCTCTTAGTAAAGTTTGATTTTCTTATTCTAAAGGTAGACATACTTAAGGAAGAAATTACCAATTTAGAGAAGTTGGCAAAGTATCATAAAATCTGAAAATTTCTTTTTCATCAAATTGTAATCATTTTGAGATTTCAAAAGTTCATTAGGATCTTTCAAAGTTCTATTATCAGTCAAGAAAAGTTATTTATAACCAAGTAAAGACATTTTACAGCAAAGCACCTTTAACTCTGAAATTGTCATTCTTAACTCTTAAGGAGTCAATGATTCTCCCTGTTGTTGTGGGGAAAAGTATCCGATGCGGATGACCCTATCCCTACTCTAAAGGTGACAGTCTTTAGCAACAACTGAAAGTAAAGTTTTGATGATTTCCTTTATGAAAGTACAGAGAGAATGAAGAAAGATTAACCAACCTGGTGTCTTTCGCTTAGTCGATCCTTGTCCTCTCTCTTTGTCTCTTGTTCCCAGCTCCTTGCTCTCTTTGCCGGTCCAGCTACACACAGATCCTGCACAAAACAAGAGAGGAAACTACAAGATACAAGTACTCATAACTGATACATGGATTAGAGTGAATCAAATATACATGTAAATACAATACATCAATGCAATACAAGTATATAGGAGAACATGCAAAACTTTATTGATAGAAGTAACAGGGTTCTGAGAAGGTTACAACCAATGATGGCTCCAATCCAGCAGCACCTCCCCAGCAGCAAGAACTCTCCTCTTCACCTCTAGTAAAACAATCACCCAATAGCTCTAACTGTAAACCAACAGCACCTCCTTGCTTTACACAAAATTCCAGCCTCCTTAGACCTCATAGAAGAGCTCTATATATAGGATAGAAGAAGAGAGGATGAGTCAGCTTGAGACTGACATGAAGCTGCCTTGTGTCCTCTCCCTCTTCAGTTAATCTTCAGTTCTTGAGTCCACTTGGAGATCCTTGCTTACACATGGTGATCAAGTACCTCTTACTCATCACAGGGCGAATCTCATGAACCAAGTGTCAGTTTGGAAGCTTCCTGGGCAGTTGACACCTTGCAGGATGACTGTGCCACTTGGCCAATCTCGCCCAGCGCAGGTAGCCTTCATTAATCTTGACTTCCAGCGCAGGTACAAGGAGGGACAGTTGCATTCCAGCGCAGAAGCTCAGTGGAGCAGCTGACATGATCCAAAATAAGCCTGTTTTGAAGTGTTTTCAGGTGGAGAACTGATTGGAAGTGCTGTTGTTTGATGACCTTGTTCTTTTAGGGGTAAGAACAACATGTTTAGGGACTGAGGATCCCTGTGATTATTGACATTTCATGCTCCATGATGCGAGGCACAAAAATGTCTATAACAGTTGCCCCCTAAAGTATGAGGCCGTTTATCGGGTGAAATGCTTTATCTAGAGGGTCCGAAGTTCATTCCAGTGCTGAGGAGGCGCCCTGTAATACAATACAATACAATACATTATTTTTCATTCTATTTTCATGATCTAGCTGAGGCGGGCATTCCCATGCTCAGCTTTTATAAATACATTTTGGTACATATGACAGACGATCGTCTGAAGGTAGACTGATAATTTTCTGCTGAAATTATCATCCTTTGAATAGGATGATCATCTGTTGCAATGATGTACATGACAAATGCTTTTATATTTCCTGAATATATATCGCAGCCCGGATGGATGAAACTAGATCCGGGGTCTTCAAACTCGTTCGATCTTCACTCTAAGTACAAGTCGATCCATGTGAGAATTGCGCTGAAGTCGAACATGGAAAGACATCGCTTGATTATCGGTCAATAATGAAAACCGTTAACAAGCACGAGAGGAATCACCAATAATGACGATGACCCTCAAGGTACTACAGTACAATTCACGTGGCGTGAATAAAGGACTTGGCGTCGAACGCCACGCAAAATCTTCTGGTCGAAGGTCATTGATGTATACCTGTCGCCGGAAGTGAGAAACTTGCCATTGAGGCATGCAAGCTTCAAAGTACTGATGGGGGTGTTCCTAGATCAACTTCTTGGATAATGAGCTGAAGTCGACAAGAAGCGATCCGTCAAAGGAGGGCCTTAATGAATCCCACATCAATGACACGGAACGGAGCTAATGACTTTAGTGGAGGTGAAAACAAACTGTGACATATGATTCAGGGTGGCGATCATGAATGGATGAAGGATAATGTATGGCAGTGGATGGGACACGGTTGACACTTTCAGAATGACCCCTCTTGAACATATAACGACACTGATGCGATGGATCGGTAGCATTACCCCAAATGTGGATGGTTTGGCGAAGACCATGGCGATGAGACCGGTGAATGAAACAACCCAACCCGATGTGGTACGGAGGAAAAGTGTCATGTTCAAGAGTGACTTGCTACCATTAAACTTTGATGTTCTCCCAATTTTTCCCCAGTCATTTCTGACCAGTACCTCTTTATTTTTGTCAAGCTTGAGGAGGATAACATATGCTTGTTCTATAACCTGCCCTTCGGGCAAGCCCATCGCTATGATTTAACGAGCCTAGCGATAGGGAAACTCGTTCTCGTCTAAAGACAAGTTTGTCGCTATTTAATCATTTTAACGAGTCTAACGACAAAGAAAACTCGGTCCTTTTCATTTTTAGAGAGTCTGAAAAGGTACGGAAAGTCAACTCCATAATTCCTTTTTCGTCAGCAAATCCCTTAAGTCCGAAAAAGTATAAAACAATACAGAAGGGATGGCTGTTCGGTACTTTTAACGAGCCGAACAAGACAAGCGCTCGATCCTTTTGTGCAATAATCCCTCAGGTCCAAAAAGATTAAAATTTAGAGGAGGGATAGCGTTCCGGTCATTTAACGAGCTGGAAGGCCAAAACTCGGCAAACTTTTCATATTTTACGAGTCAGTGAAAAGAGCTGAAAGAAGACTCGTCTTTTGAGGAACGAGTGATAAACAGGGATAGCAGCAGATTCCAGGTACAGGTTGGAATTTTCCAATCACGGCAGTGTCACAAGGATGGCTAGGTGAAATCACTCTTCGCAGTTGTTTCTCAAAAGAGGTAAACACACAAATGGAGGTGAATGATCGGCCAAATGAACAGTGGAGGTGATGGATGAAAACACGATCAAGGTTCTTATGGCTGATGAATTTACAATCTCAAAAGGCGATTTACCGGTTCATTTTTTTTCATGAGCTTGAACTCTGGGGGAAACTTTTGCTCACACTTTTCTATTTTTTAACGAGCATAAATTCAGTCATAAAACTGCTCGAATTTTGCGTTTATTTTTTAACGAGCATGAACTATATGCTAAAACTGCTCGATATACCAGTCATAAAAAGAACGCCTCCCGTAAGGACCAATTTTTATAGAGCTTATGCCTTACCACAGCTATGCTCACTTTTGGCAAATTTTACTTTTGCCCCACAGGCTTCTTTCATGTAAGTTTGGAAACGGCTAATCTTAAAACTAGATAAATAACCGCCCCTAGCTTGCACTCCAGAAGGTTTGCATGCCCCCAGGTATAGGATAGAATTTCGAGGCTGCCCCTCCTCTCCCCTACCTCTGCTTTTCTTTGGGTGTTCACAGTTACTTGTCATCTTGCCAATCTAATGTTAACGATACTTGTCTTCTCGTTATTCTAAGGGGTCTTACGCAGTACTCAGGCTTCCCGTCGGCCCACTTTTAACAAACATCTATTTGTGACAATGGAAGAACACTACTCAAAGATAAAACATTGGTATTATTGAGGGAGGCTTGCTTCTTTCTTATTATCCGAAGAGGGTTCTATTTGCTGCCGCAAATCAATCTCTTTCTTCGGCGATGTCTAACGTTGGGTTACTAAAGATGGTGACCACCCGTTGTAGCAATAGAATCTCTTTGAAGGCTGCCCCTGCTTATCCTTCAAAACATTCGTTTTAATGGGCGAGGCTTGAATTCAAAGACGGTTACTACTTGTTACCGCAAACGGTCTTCATCTTCGGTGTCCCTATTACCTAGACAAGGGGAGCGAGAAGCCAATTATCTCACTCACATAACTTTGACAAAAGAATATTATTCCAGAACAACCCCACTTCCTTCCACGGACGGGGTACGGACTAGTCATATTCTTTTGCGGAAATTCTTCCTTATACCCGGGGTTTCTTCTGCCCGAAGCAGACCAGGGTGCAT
This sequence comes from Pinus tabuliformis, assembly GCA_031772625.1. Taxonomy (NCBI): domain Eukaryota; kingdom Viridiplantae; phylum Streptophyta; class Pinopsida; order Pinales; family Pinaceae; genus Pinus; species Pinus tabuliformis. The sequence goes on along the minus strand of CM062816.1, from coordinate 543,835,866 downwards.
GCCCCCTGGGTTCCAGTCTTTCTTTCCGAATCACTCGCACTCATCGGGAAGAAGGACTGGGGGTGGAGGCAAATCTTGAGTGAACAGACCATTTAGGAATGATATTTGACTATTTGCGATGTGAGATCCTGGAAACGAAAGTTGGTCTACGAGCTTGACCACCCTTCCTTCGTGTGGAAAACACATTACTCTAAAGAGTGAGGAGACTATCGCTCCCATGCAATAAATATAGTCCCGCCCAAGGAGTAGGTTATAATCCAAAGGTCCTTGGACGACCATCACGTTCATCTCGACGGTCTTCCCTTTCAATGTAACAGGTACATTGGGGAGGATCCCTAATGGTCGACTGGTTCCTTTATCAAAACCTGAGAGATTTCTCAACTCAGGTAAAAGCGCTGGGGAACCCAGTGCTTTCCAAGCAACAGAGGAAAGGATACTCACAGACGCCCCTTTATCAATGATAGTACCAGCCATGATCATTCTATAGATCTGGACAATGATTCTGAATGGTACACTGGCTGGTAACCGGGGTCTGCCTAGTTGATTCCAATCAAAGGATACAACCAGGTTGCTTGGTGGTGGGACCGAATATACGGCCGAATATGACTCTGATGATGTTCCTTCCTGCGATAAAGGAATGGGCGCATTGCCCTGACGCTCATCGGAGTCGGTGCTGATGAAAAGAGCCTGGATGGTGTCATCCTTATTCTCTTCAGTGAGGGTGTTGCATGAAGACGAATCTTCGGCGACGGTGTCATTTGAAGACGGGTCTTCAATGACGGAGTCATTGGACGATAGAACCTCTGAAGGAAGAACCGGGTCAACTGCCGTTTCGACTTTTAGACTTTCGTCTGGTCTGGATTCAGTAGGTTCATTCCCAATGACCGACACTTCAGCTGACCACTTGAGCGGGCCAGCTGGATTTTCAACTATCGAGGGATTAGGCACGAGTTTTTGGTATCCAGGAGGAAGTCGCAACGGGGAGACTGGGCGATCTTCCAAAACTCTCTTGGCCTCATCTAAGAATGGACATTTGTGGATGGCATGATTGCCTTCACACAATAGACAGGGTGATCTTGGTCCCCTCCTTCGTCCTTCACTCTCGCTAGTTGACGGAATGCAATCAACATGACAACCAGAGGTTGATGCTACCGGATTGTGCAACCTTGGGGACCAGTCCCTTAGTATCCGGGGAATACAAGGACAATCACGATGGAAATGGATCCCTTTGCAAATGACACATGGTGATTTAGGCCCGGTCGGTGCAGTGTGTGGGTTTTTGTCAGTTTTCTTCTGCTTGCCCCCAGTCGCCTTCGCCAAAGGCTCCTTCTGCTTCTTTTCTCTCTTCTCCTTTTCCTTCTTCTCCTTGGGAGGCTGACTTTTGCTGGCTCTACCTTGCGAAGATGAAGGATCAGAGGAAGTATCATAAGAAGTGGAAGGCTGGTGGGTAGTTCTAGATTGTTCTGACTGTTGATTCGACTGCTCAGGATTAGTGGCGATCTGGACTACATTAGTTGAAAAGAGCCATACAGGGAGGCCGATTGTCAATCCTGGAAGTGACAATGTAGCCATATGAGGCGCACCAACATCTCCCCAAGAGGAGAAGGGATTTGGACTTCCGCCAAGGTTACTTCCTTGGTTGGTGGGCTCCATACTTTTCAACTGAAAGATCAACGTGGGAATAACAGGTGATTATGTTCTGCTTAAAATAAATTTTATTAACGATGCTTTTAGACACAAACTTGCTTTTTCATGTTTTAAGAGTCGAGAAAAAGCTAAAGATGACTCTAGTCGCCTTCGATGTATTAACGAGCCCGAAGTGACAAATGCTCGGTTGGACCTTTTCAGTTATAGAGTTTGAAAAGGGCCAAAAGAAACTGCTCTGGAGATCTAGGCAGAGGGTGTGCCAAACCTTTCGCGAAACCACAGAATACGTTTTACGGTACGGGTGGTCGATCTTCGTGAATGCTGTGTTCACTGCATCGCGATCAGTAGGGCGGTCGACACGGCTTCCTAAGGATAAAGGATAAAATCCTATAGGGGTCTCCCAATATACGCGAGGGTACGCGGGAGCTCAAGTCCGTGTTAGTGCCACCGACTCTCAGGAGGAATCACCCACCTTCGTAGAGATCGACAGTCACTATGTTTAACGACGCCGGAACACGTCTCTACCTAGACCTCTAGATGTTTGCGTTAAATTCCAAAGCGTTGTTATGTAAATTGAGTTTATTTTAATGTTGATCTTTCTTAACAGTTTGCCTTTCAGGTTCGCCACGAGATGTATATATACAACTTCCTATATGCAATCTAAGAATGAGAAGCAAATCTTTTCAATCTTTCAACTTTGAAAACATTAATCTACTTGAGGGAAAAGAAAGACACAACTTTTTCCACAGATCAAAGAACACACACTAAAATGCACATCTTCCTAAATCGTCAAGCATACAGTCAAATGCAAAATGCACAATGCATGTATTTCTTTTCGTTATCCTTAATGTTGATGCTAGACAGAAAGGAAACTGTTGTATAATTTTGAATCTAATTTCAAGTAGAAATAAACAAGCTTGTCCACAATCAAAAAGACACCTTATGATAGACTTGTTTAAAACATAGGAAATGTATAGATTCAAACCATGAAATGAAAAGCAAACAAACTCAAACAGCCATGAACAGTAATAAAACTAGCTCTTAAGATCACAAAGACACTTTTACAGTTCAGGATCTAAGAGGCCAAAGCTATACTGGTTCGCTTTTCACAATGGGAAACTGTAACTGAAGCAAGAAATACTGAAAGAACATTCACAGTTTCATCACACAACTGAGGCGGAATAATGTCAAGGAGAAGTGGCTTACAGCAAGTACAATGACCAGCAAGCAATCAGCAAAAAATCAGTGAAAACAGGGCTCAGACACAATGGGAAAACTGAGCAAGACAATGGCTAACTGGACCAGTGCAGGCTCTGGTCTGTCAGTTTGACTCTCAGCGCAGTTCCCGAAGGGAGTACCTGCGCTGTAATGCAGACTGCCTGTGGACAGCCTGCTCTGGGACACGAGAGTTACGTCTACAAAGTTTTCCGGGTAAAAAAAAAACTCAAAAATGCACTGTTTTTGCTGAAATAAAAAGCTATAGGTCAAGTATAGGCTAAGGGATGATCAAGAGGATGAAGATCTATCACAAAGAGTAAAGAGTCTTTTGTAGATTAGCTCTTTAAATCTTGAATTTGCTCAGCAAATGAGCAAGAGTAGCAGTCCCTCTACTTCGCTTTTGATATAGTCAAAAGCTTTTCGATTTGGTACTCTTTTCTTCAAGAAATGAATAGCAAAATACTACAAACACCAACAAGATACTAGGCTCCCCAGTGAAGTCACCAGTTTGTTGTGGGGAAAAGTATCCGATGCGGATGACCCTATCCCTACTCTAAAGGTGACAGTCTTTAGCAACAACTGAAAGTAAAGTTTTGATGATTTCCTTTATGAAAGTACAGAGAGAATGAAGAAAGATTAACCAACCTGGTGTCTTTCGCTTAGTCGATCCTTGTCCTCTCTCTTTGTCTCTTGTTCCCAGCTCCTTGCTCTCTTTGCCGGTCTAGCTACACACAGATCCTGCACAAAACAAGAGAGGAAACTACAAGATACAAGTACTCATAACTGATACATGGATTAGAGTGAATCAAATATACATGTAAATACAATACATCAATGCAATACAAGTATATAGGAGAACATGCAAAACTTTATTGATAGAAGTAACAGGGTTCTGAGAAGGTTACAACCAATGATGGCTCCAATCCAGCAGCACCTCCCCAGCAGCAAGAAATCTCCTCTTCACCTCTAGTAAAACAATCACCCAATAGCTCTAACTGTAAACCAACAGCACCTCCTTGCTTTACACAAAATTCCAGCCTCCTTAGACCTCATAGAAGAGCTCTATATATAGGATAGAAGAAGAGAGGATGAGTCAGCTTGAGACTGACATGAAGCTGCCTTGTGTCCTCTCCCTCTTCAGTTAATCTTCAGTTCTTGAGTCCACTTGGAGATCCTTGCTTACACATGGTGATCAAGTACCTCTTACTCATCACAGGGCGAATCTCATGAACCAAGTGTCAGTTTGGAAGCTTCCTGGGCAGTTGACACCTTGCAGGATGACTGTGCCACTTGGCCAATCTCGCCCAGCGCAGGTAGCCTTCATTAATCTTGACTTCCAGCGCAGGTACAAGGAGGGACAGTTGCATTCCAGTGCAGAAGCTCAGTGGAGCAGCCGACATGATCCAAAATAAGCCTGTTTTGAAGTGTTTTCAGGTGGAGAACTGATTGGAAGTGCTGTTGTTTGATGACCTTGTTCTTTTAGGGGTAAGAACAACATGTTTAGGGACTGAGGATCCCTGTGATTATTGACATTTCATGCTCCATGATGCGAGGCACAAAAATGTCTATAACACCTGTCCCAAAAAGTCTTATTTTTCTAGAGTATAATCCAGAAATATATTTAAACTTAAAAGATAAGAGGTCTCATCGTGAGCCTGCTTACCATGATCATAGGGGAAAAATAGGCTGACATTACCAACATTGCTAAACAAACCAGGGTAATGGCTTATGATTGCAAACAATTATAAGACAAGGGGTCTCATCACGAGCCAACTTGTTCAGTCCGATTATAACCAGTGAATGGCATTGTCAACTATCTGGCCACCAAACCAGGACAATGGCTTTTAAGATTTATTTAAAAATAAATATAAAAATAAAAAATAAAAAGTAATACATATATAAATGGATTTATCTCTAGATCAATAATTCTTAAAGAGATGGGATTCTGAATCATTGATGATTAAAAGGTAACCCTGTCGAAACTATAGATGTTTGCTGGCAGCAGTGGCTCTACCTATGACAAAGGAGTATATTTTAAAAGCTAAGCTGTAAAGTGACCCCTGCTTTATCTCTACAACTAATTAAGGACTGATGAAGAGTTTTGAAATATTTTAATGTATGAGGAATTTTAAGAAAAATTACAGTTAGATAATTCTTGCTTTTATTCAAACTAATGAACCTAGTCAAGCATTTCACACAAAATTTTCTCTTCTTTAATTATTTTTACTTTAATTTTAGGAAAATCTCATTCATAACAAAGAGAGATAACTGGTTCTTCTCCCGTGTGTCGCCATTGTTGTGGTAAAAACACAACCCCCCCATTATTGATGCGTCCACTTCGAATAATGAGGACCCTTTCTATTAAAATTTGGCCAAATACCTTTTTGGATTTTTATTTTAGTTGATTTCCCTACGCTTTTGTTAATTTTACATTTTCTTTGGATTCTTGTTTTGACTGCTTTGTTAGAATCGATTTTTTATAAGCTTCCCATTGATGCTTGTTTCGCCTCATTTGGTCAACTGGTTTGAAAATGGCACTCCTTTGAAGTCTCATCATTTATCTAGCCTGGGTTAAAAATGCATAAAATGTACAATATTGCATTTTGTAAATAAATTAGTTCAATAAGGCATTCATTTTAAATATTAACCCGTAGCGAGTTTTTACTAACATTTTTCATTTTTAGTTATGCGACCAAATCATTAAGTATCGATATTTAAGAAATTTACTCCAATTTCTAAATCAATTATTAATCTCGAAAACCCAAAATTTTCGAAGTGGCTGTAGTTTATTTTTATTTTTACTTTTATTAAGAGTGGCTGTAGTTTATAAAATAACCCTCATAAAATAAAATCAAAATCAAAATTGATTTTTAATATTAAATCTCAGATTAATTAAATTAATTATTATTTAAAATTTAATTAATTTAATTAAACTAAAATTTAATATATAAAAAAAAATATATCGGATCGAAAGTTTTATGGGACATATTCTAAAAACCCCGATACACACTATACCTCTGATCCCCGATCACCGAAAAGCTTGAGACAAAAAGGAATGAGCATTTATTTGAATATCGCATCGGGAGTTTCATATGTGGCAAGTTTAAAAACCCCCGATACATACCATCCCCCGATGCCCCGATGCGATATCGGATCGGGGAATTTGACTTGACACATTTTAAAAACCCCATTAGCCATCCCCGATGCGATTTGCCGATAAGCGTAAGGTGAAATGGGGCATTAACTTATATTGTAAAGTTTGTAATTCATTTGTTTTTCTTAATTTCTTAACTTCCACTCATACGAGTAAAGAAGTAGAAGTCACGTGGAGTAGTTATGAAGTGGTAGGTTGGTATATTAGTTTAGTTTAAAATATTTAATATTTATTAATAAATTTTAAATTAATCATATTAATTAATTTATAACATTTAATTAATTTGATTAATTTAAATTTAATTATCATTTAGATTAATATTAATTAGTTTTTTTTAATTAGATTAAATTTGTTTATAAATAATTAATTAGATATCAGTTAGTTAAATTAATAAATAGTTTATTAATAATTAGTTTAGTTTAAAATTAACAATTAATTTAGAATTAATTAAAATTCTAATTTAGGATTAGTTTTTAATTACAATATTTTTAGCCCAGCAACAGAATTTCCAGATTCATGTCAAATTTGATCCATCAATTTTGGAGGTTCATAGATTGAGTTATACTTGGCCAAATGAGGCCCAGGACGGCTCGTTGGAAAGAGAAAATGAAGGAGAACATTTTTGAGGAGGTTTCACTAATAGATTCAATCATTTATTGGGTCAAAAATCAGGCAGAAGATCAAGCTCCGAATTTCGAAAACAAAATCAATCTTCTGAGTTATTTTCTTCATTTTTATTTGTCCAAAGCCTCTTCTAATTACAGATCCATTGGTTAATAATATATTTGGCCAATTAAACTACCCCAAACATCAATTGAGAGCTTATATTTTATTTTCAATTATTTATTTAAATAGAATTTGATTGGATTTGATTTAATTGCCAGCAATGACATTTTGATTTTATTGTTGCATTTTAATTTATTTTAAGTTCTTTTTGCAAGAAAATAGTGGAAGAAATATGGAGAAAAGGATGTAAGTCAATAAGAATGCTCCAACAATTGAAGATTGAAAGTTTTGAGCAAATAAAATTGGATGTGGCAGATTTCTCTTCAACAAACTCTTGTCTCCAAAATTCTCTTGCAAATAGTATAAATAATAGATTGCAGAATGTAATAAGGCACTGCTCTCCTCTGCAACTTTAGACTTCTGAAAGCACTACTGTAATAGGAATTTAGAATTTTAGGAGAGAGGAGAGAAAATCTCAGATCTGGGGATTATTGAGGATTTTCCCTTTGTATCTTGAATTATGCATGAAGGGCAAAGTTTGCACTATTGTGGCTTTAGCTTTGAAAGTAGAAGTTCAAGAAATGTAAAGGGCTGTTGGAGACCAAGGACAGAGAAATGGATGTAATAAATTGGTATTTCTAATACTACTGTTTCAAATATCAGTTTTAATTTTATGATGACAGGAATGTGTCATTTTATTCATGTTTGTGCACTATTGTCAATATGGGTAATTTGTCTCAATCTTGTTATTATGTATCTCTGTTTTTATGGATTAATTTCTCATTTTTGAGTAACTATTTACTCAGAAATCTGTCTTATAAAACTGATTTGTTGAATGGTAATGTGTTGTGAACTATTTCCACATATCATTATTCAATTATTGGATTTATTGATTTGATAATCAATATCATTTTTTTGAACTACTTCCTGGAATGTTGTTGGTTTATTATTTCAAGTTATAAGGTCTCAATAGGATGTGTTTTGGTAACCATAATATCAGTTAATTGAACTACTTCATTAACTTGATATTCATTATAAAAAAGACATATTTAAATCCCAATATTTTAATTATCTTGCTCTTAGTTGGGTTAGATCTATATCTGCCTAATTAAGATAGGATTTAGATTAGTTTCTTTTGCTTGCATTATAGAATAAGCTTGCATTTAGAGTAAATTCTACATTCTTTTAAGTCCTCTCCTCAAGGAGGCAAAACTTTAGTTGTGGCTTGGCTGAACGCAAATCAGCTTAAGGGTCATTCTTTTGCCTGATCAACAAGAAGAAGTGATCTGATATCCCTGTCTATTGGTAGTTAAAGATACATCATAAACTAATAGCGATAGGGAGAAGGTAACTGGACCTAGTTAAACCAGTCAGAGCCACCACACCAAACGGAAAAGGAGCTGCTTTAAGGTCCGGACCGGGTGGTTATCCCCCAATGTTGTTGCAGAGATTTTTGAGGCTTCAACAATAGGATAGGGCAGAGTAAATATACCTATTTTTCCATTCTTAAGTGTGAGTTTACTATCTTGAGTAGCCTTCACTGCAGGGGGAGATGCATTTTCTTTCTCTGGGTGACTTGGAACAAGGGCATTCTTGGATTGACCACCAAGCCTACTCTTCTCAACAGGAACTCTGGGAGCGGATGCTTTCATAGGGAAAAAATCTTGCTTTGTTTGGTCTAAGGGCTTTGTCGCACCTGGAAGCAACCCTTTACTGCGTGTGTGGATTTCATTAGCATTGATTTCTATAGTGTTATCTCCCTCGTCGTCTTTCTCATCACTATGGAAATCCCACATCACATTAATTTGGGTTTCCTCATCCATGGGTTCTTCTACTTGGTATTCCTCCTTGTCTCCTTGTTCTGGTTCGAGCTCCAGTATAGGTTCTTCTTTGTTGAGGAGTGATCCAATCAGAGCCAGTTCTTCTTTGTTTAAAGCCCCTTGATTAGATGGAGCAATTAATGCAAGCTGACCATGACCACCTTTTATTTTCTTCCAGTAGAAAGGTTTGAATGATTTTCTGTTATTATAATCTCCTCCATTCCCACTTGTACTCTCTCCAACATTTCTTTTCATATTGATGACTATGTTTGTTAGATTCTGAATGATTTGATGCAAACCTTTCACATCTGTGGCATCCTTTTCTTTAGTCTCATCCACTTTATTGCCACTCCCACTACTCTTCTTGGATGATTGGCAGGCTTTCTTCACTTCAATTGTATAATGACATGTTGTGAGGCTGATCATTTCATTTTCGGCTTTCACCACTTCATCGATAGCACCTTGTAAGGTTTGCACATTACTCCTTTTCACCCACATCGCTATAGGGACAAGGAGAGAAGAGACATAGAACTCCATGAGAACTTCATCGGTAGGTCTACCAATGGCTGGAATTCTATTGAATAGGGTGTTGAACCAGATGTTAAAATCCTTGACTTTCTCGTTGGTTTCCATTTTTAGATGGGGTAGTTCTAAAACTAAGGCTGCAGGTGTTTTTTCGTCACCAAACTTGTCTAAAAAGGCCTACTGAAAAGCATCCCAAGAGGTGATTAACCCTATTCTTAGGCTAAAATACCATGTGGAGGATGCACCAGTCAAAGTAAAAGAGAATGGGCGGCACACCACATCTTCATCGGCGACCCCCAACCTATGCAAGGCTAGGAAGAAACAGCAAATATGGTTATCAACGGTATCTCCTATCTCAGCGTCGAAATTAGGTAACGCTCTTTCTACATTTTTGGGTAAGGGATGCTGCTTCCCAGGTACCACTATAGCATCCTGTGCAAGCCAGGAAGGGAGTGCTCTCGAAGGAGGTGGACGTTGATTCCCACCTGGAGGAGGAGGTGGAGGCTGATTCCCACATGGAGGAGGAATGTTGGCCATATTATGGATAGGGAAGTTTTGGTTGGAGACTTCTCCATTAGGATTCTCAAAATCAAGCGAGGAGTTGCCTTTAGAAGGGGAATCCGTAGGAATTTCTTCACAAGGGGTGTCGATACTTTGCAAGGATTGTAGCACAATATCTTCGAGAGAAGTGAGTGCAGATGTATCTTCACTTAGGGAAAAATTTCTTGGCTTTCTCTTAGTTGTCAAAGGTAAAGAGTGAAATATCAGAAGCTGAGAGAGGGAATGAGCAAAAGCCTGAGTAAGTGCTTTGACTGGTTGTTCCTGAGTGACAGGATACTCCCACAGTTTCTCTTCCTTGGGTGACCCGGAAACAAGACTTAGAGGGGTCTCTATTTCTTCAAAATTAGGCTCTTTCAAATGCGTGGCAGGATCTCTCTAACCTTTATGATCCATTCATTAATCCTTTTGAATCCATGCGTGTCACTTATAGATGAGATATTCAAAAGCTGGGGACGATGGTTTAGACCCTCCTTTTAGCACCAATTTGTTGACATGGCTAATGTTCGCTATGCCAAGAGCTGGACAAGACTGTATTAAATGTAAATTGCAATCCAATCACTCATATAGGAATCCACATTCTTTTATCAAATTAAACTTGCAACTGATGTTTAACTTAGTTTCAAATCAGAGACCATTCACAAGTTAACCATGAAACTGAATCACATTCAATTTAACAATACTAATAGTGAATTGTAAGTCATCAATATGCATAAATACAAAACACATTTACATTCATGCCAACAGCAACACTCTGATCTAAAACATATAAAATAACAATTAAATAAGTCTGAAACTAAAGGCTCCTTCTTCCCCAAAATAGTCCTCCTTATTCACAATAAAGCAAAATTGTTCTTTTCGAAAATCAAAAGACATTTCTCCTCTTCGGAGGTAATACTTATGCAAAAATCCTTGACTCTATGTCTACCCTACCTCTTCATCTTCCCACCATTTCAGATATGCAAATTGAGTACATAGTGATAGGATCGCCAGCTCTAGCACGTAGAAAACATAACGGCCAGATCGATTCCTTCCTTGAGGAAGAGAATAGATGTTGGTAAAAGGGTGACTATATGGTTCCTTCTCATGATGAAGACCTGGACAACTCTGCTTATGGAATGTATAGGCAACGCGTGGTGTTTCAACCCAGAATGCTTGCGACCAAACCCTTGAAAGCAACACTTCTACATACATGGCTCTTCGAATTCCCTCCTGCATCCTTTACTTCTCACTTGCAAGGATAGCTATCATGAGCTTGATGATTATGAAAAATGAAACAAAAATGTTCAATCAAATGTAAATGTTGCCTTCATTCCATTTATAAACTACAACACAAGTGTGAAAGGATTTATGCCTGATACATAGTCAACATATAGTTTCCCGCTCAACCCATAGGCTTGGCATAGTTTTTGAGGGCTTCTTTTAAATTGCAATTAGGTATCGGCCCCTTCGTGGGTCGCAGTACCCATGCCTTCCACCTCCTTGATGTGCAATCACACTATCGGGACACCACGGGCCCTTTTTTTACACTGAAAACCCGATCCTTTGTAATTTCAGAAAATTTGAAAAAACATGGGAAAACACTGAAAATTCCACCCCGATCACTTAGGCTGGACCTCTAACTTTATATAATCAGGCATATAATCATCGTTGGGTCTAGCTCTCCCCTCTCCGCTAACCACATGACCCCCACGCTTCACCGATATGTGATATGTGATGGGGCTTCCAGACCCGATATATATATATATATATATATATATATATATATATATATATATATATATATATATATATATATATATCTATATCGTGTTTGATAAAACCATCGGGTCCGGCAGATGGAAGCAAGCTATATGTACAGGGACTTTGGGACAAGGCTGATAGCAATAAGTGATTAACACTGGACCCAATATATATATATGATATGCGTAATAGGATTGGCGGGTTTGGCAGACAGTGACGTGCTGTATATATAGACTTTGGGGCTGGGCCGATAGCGATCTGTGTTGGGCCTTTGGACCCAAAATGTATACATTTGGGTTAATAAAACCTGTCGGTTCCAAAAACCATGAATATGTTGTGTTGATTGCAATAGGCCCTGAAAAGGATTTATGCATGCTTTGTGAAAGACTTCCGCTATAAGGCATTGTGATGGGAATAATAATTTGATGAGGGTTTTGAGGGGTTAAACAAATCCTGATAAACATAGGAATGAAGGGCTTAAGCGAGGGATTGTTAAGAGGCTTTACCCATTTGTTAATGGAAGATTTGGCCCTCCATAGAGTTAAGATTACTGGGATGAAATAGATCATTTGGAGAGACGAAAGACTGGACTTATAGGGGACCCATTGAAAATTTGCTATTAGAGCATGTTTTAATGTGGTGGTAGTTGTGGCCACAACAGGTGTATAGAGTCTGTACTAAAATTGAGATATCAATAAAGAGAAGTATTCTACAAATCACTGTGTATTTTGTCTCTATTTAATGCATCTATTTAAATTATGTTACGATCTAGGTTTATATTATAATGCTTATTTGATGCGTGAATGTAATTGATTATATCTGTTAATTGAACACAAGCAAGAGTATAGGTTTACGCGAGGATAACTGTAAATACATAGTAGAGTAGGCAACACTTAAGATAACTTGGGAACTTATATAGCAACGTAGCTAGAGAGGCACGTAAGTGCTTGGATGTCTAGTCAAGGCTGCATGAAGATCAGTCGAGTACCTTCACGGAGGTACTGAAGGATTGAAAAGAAGGAGCATTGATAAGCCCTAAAAGCTTATTGATCTGCACAAAGGCAGGACCAGGAAGTGTAGATTGACATCACGACCATCTCAGGGTGCAGAAACTTAGTTCCTGCATTCCCTCATACTGCTTCGGGTGAGGCTTCGGTCCGCGCTTCCCGAGTTGATGCTGAAAGGGCCCAAACTATAGGTATTTTCTTAGATGACTAATGCTAAACCTAGGTCAGGGCCCATCAAGCCAACAAATGGTTCCATTGCTCAGACTGGGATCAACATGAGCGATGTGTGGTTTCATATCATTGGAATCCAACTAAGAAAGAAATCGAAACTTGGTTGGATAGAAAGATCCACGAATTCACAACACAAGAAAACAAGAATCCACGATTGATAAAAGAACAGTGGTTGGATAGATACCTATACACAGAAATACACAAAATATTTTTTTGTTCCTTCCCTATTGAGTTATATGAGTGGATCGCAAAGTTGGCAGATAGCCAAGGAAGGTGGATGCTTGATAGTCTGATTGTTTGGACATTGGAGCTAGTTATGAGGTTGGAAGCTTCTAAAGATAAGGTCGTGCACACTATCGACCAATGGCTTGACCGCATCATAGGAGGATTTGTGAAAGAGTTCACGGTCAATATCTCTGTTAGTTACAGTGAAGTAGAGTGTCGATTCTTTAAAGGATCGTGAGGTAAGTATTTAAAATCAATAAATACTTGGATTAAGATGCTCTGTGTGAACAACGGGTTATGCGGTTACCTTGATGTTTGGAGCTACGCGAAGTGGAAAGCCTTTCAGGGATAGAGGAAGAAAAGGTCTCGATTATAGCCTGCTGATCAGACCTCCTTTAAGTGATGACGAAGGAGCACCGCAGAATTCTCCCCTAAGATCTAGTCAATTGATAAGAAAAGGGTTCCCGCAAATACCTACACTGCCTCCAGTGTCGTCCTATCCATCCACACTACCTTCATCCTTGCCTCCATCGCTCACCCCATCACCCACACCACCGCCACCTCCACTTTCCAATATAGAAAACTTCATAAAACTACCTGTATTCAAGGGTATATGGAATGAACACCTGGACCAATTTTGGTTCATCATAAAGGCTGTATGGGAAGCTCAGGGCGTCACAAATGATCACATGAAGAAGGCGACATTGGTTAGTGATCTGGAAGATTTTTCACTAACCTGGTTGTTATAGACATTTTTTTGCCTTGCAACATGGAGCATGAAATGTCAATAATTACAGGGATCCTCAGTCCCTAAACATGTTGTTCTTACCCCTAAAAGAACAAGGTCATCAAACAACAGCACTTCCAATCAGTTCTCCACCTGAAAACACTTCAAAATAGGCTAATTTTGGATCATGTCAGCTGCTCCACTGAGCATCTGCGCTGGAATGCAACTGCTCCTCCTTGTACCTGCGCTGGAAGTCAAATCTAATGAAGGCTACCTGCGCTGGGCGAGATTGGCCAAGTGGCACAGTCATTCTGCAAGGTGTCAACTGCCCAGGAAGCTTCCAAACTGACACTTGGTTCATGAGATTCGCCCTGTGATGAGTAAGAGGTACTTGATCACCATGTGTAAGCAAGGATCTCCAAGTGGACTCAAGGACTGAAGTTTAACTGAAGAAGGAGAGGACACTAGTCAGCTCTATGCCAACCTCAAGCTGACTCATCCTCTCTTCTTCTCTCCTATATATAGAGCTCTTCTATGAGGTCTAAGGAGGCTGGAATTTTGTGCAAAGCAAGGAAGTGCTGTTGGTTTACAGTTAGAGTTATTGGGTGATTGCTTTTATAGAGGTGAAGAGGAGATTTCTTGCTGCTGGGGAGGTGCTGCTGGATTGGAGCCATTGATGGTTGTAACCTTCTCAGAACCTTTTACTTCTATCAATAAAGCTTTGAATGTTCTCCTATATACTTGTATTGCATTGATGTATTGTATTTACTTGTATATCTGATTCACTCTAATCCATGCATCAGTTATGAGTACATGTTTCTTGTAGTTTCCCTCTCTTGTTTGTGCAGGATCTTTGTGTAGCTGGGCCGGCAAGAGAACAAGGAGCTGGAAGCAAGGGACGAAGAGAGAAGACAAGATCGACAAAAGCGAAGGATATCAGTTGGTCAATCTTTTCTTCCTTCTCTGTACTTTCATAAAGGAAAATATCAAAGCTTTACTTTCAGTTGTTGCTAAGGAACTATCACCCTTAGAGTAGGGATAGGGTCATTCCGAGTCGGATACTTTTCCCCACAACACTGGTACATCAAGTACTCTAATGATAACCAGGTAGCTACACTGGCAGAGATCCAAACCACGTTGAATAAAGAATTCAGTAGGCCTAAGTCTGAAGTGCAGTCAATTGTGGTATTCGAGGAAATCATGATGATTCTAAGTGAGACCTCATGGGAGATGGATCAGAGATTGAAGTGTAAAATCCGTTAAGCTAATATGAATTTAATGGATGGGCAGCACTATGAGTGGTTCGTGGCTTCGCTCTTGCCTCACCTAAGAGTTGCACTGTCACAACAAAAGGTTGCAGCTCAAGAAGAATCCTTGGAGATTGCAATGAGATTGCATGAAATGCCGATGCAAGATCTGAATCTTGGGTTTCAGCAGATACATGTGTAGTTTCAAAACCTTTGTCTTGAAATGAAAAGTCTAAAGTAGGACAAAACCTCTCGGCCAGAGGTGTGCGAAGAAGTTTGATGCATAAAATGAAAGGGTCAAGGGCATGATAAGGATCATTTCCCAGTCTTCACGAACTATGTTGCAGTCAGAGGACCAATGCCTCTACGACTGGAGGTTGTGGCAGGGCCAAGTGTAGGGCCTGTGTTGTGGCGTGCTATATGTCAGGTAGTAGGGAAAATACGACTGATAATTTCCATTTGCTGCAGAAATTCATGCAGACACCACAACAACTCTTTTGCGATTTCTGTCAATCAATAGGCCATGACGAGCACAATTGTCGAAGTTGCGAATTGATGGTGGATAGGACAGCTACATACAAGGTGCAGAGAGAAACACGACCTCCATACCAAGGCATTGGGGGAATGCAAGGTGAGTATCAGGGGCGTGGCCAAGGCCGAGGTGGAGGAGGGCTTGGGAAAGGCCGAGGGCAACTGATTTGTTACAATTGTGGAGGCCCAGGACATTATGTGAGGGACTGTCTGAATCCGACATGATTTTCATGCCTCTACTGTACTCAGTTTGACCATGCTACTGAGGATTGCCCAATATTATTGGCTAAGATTCACAAAAATGGGGCACTGCCTCTGCAGCTGACACATAACCTCTAGATGATGAGGGTTGAGCCATGCGAGGAAGACCCTAAGGTAAACTGTTGGGAGCGGGATCCCCCAAGGGTAGTTTTAGGGCTAAAAGCCCATGTTGAGTTAAATTTTGTAATAAAACAATAAAGTCTCTTAATTTTATGGTCACGGAGAGCAAAGGTGTTATGTGTCATAAAGGGTAGTCCACCCTTAGTTTTGTAAAGTAAAGTCGACTGTAAGAGATCTACCCATGGTCCGTAGACCATGGGATTGTATAAAAAGAGCTAAGCTCTAAGTATTTAGAGACAAAGATTAGGTAAGAGAGTCATAGCTCTAAAGTAAGAAGTATAAGTCTTGGGTTGTAGCATAGGTAGAGGCTCTACAGTTGAGTGCACAAAGGCCTAGGGTAGAAGTTTGCAGCTGAGTGTGCAGACCCCTGCAGCTGTGTGCGTAAGGTGGACAGAGATTGTAAACATTTGGAAGATCTTAATAAAGAGAGATATTCTACAATTTCATTTTCTTTCTTCTATTAATGCATCTTGATATGTTGTGAATGAATTTCCTTTAGTATGCTTATGTGATGCGTGAATGAATGAAATTACGTTGAATAATTGAATGCAATTATGATTATTTATTTACATGGTGTTAACTATAATTATTTGATGAGATAAGAAAGTCACTTAGATTAATTAGGGAATTTGTACGTCTCGCTGCCTTAGCAGCGTGAAAGTACCTGAGCAGCAAGCTAGGGCTATGAGAAGGCTTATAGTACCCTTTTGCAGAGGTACTGAAGGTTGGAATAGAGGGCTCGTCTCGCCGGCCATATAGAGAAGCAACCTGGGCAAAGATAGGAATATAAGGAACAGACAACATCACAACCATCTCAGGGTGCAAAAACTTGGTTTCAGCATCCCCCCATACTGCTTCGGGTGAGACTTCAGTCTGCGTTTTGTGGGCTGATGCCGAAAGGGCTAGTAGTGTAGGGATTTGTTTGGCTAATTAATGTTGAACTTGGGTCAAGCCCCCTCAAGCCAACAAATGGTTCCGTTGTCAGGACTGGAATTTGCATAAGAGATGTGTGATGTCGTATCACTGGAATCCAACTATGAAGGAGATTGGAGACTAGTTGGATAGAAGGATCCACGAATTTGTGGTGTAGGAGAACAGAAACCCACAACTAACGAAGGAACAATGGTTGGATAGATACCTATATACCAAGATCCATGAGATCTTTTTCTTCTCCTTCCCTATTGAGTTATATGAGTGGATCGCGAAGCTAGCAGATAGCCAAGGAAGGTAGAAACTTGACAGTCCTATTGTGTGGACCCCAGAGCTAATAAAGAAATTGGAAGCAACGGAAGATAAGATCACCCATGTTGTCGATCATTGGCTCGATCGTGTCATTGGAGGATTTGTAACTAAATTTGTAGTCGACACCTCAATCAGCTACAGCGAGGTGGAGCGTCACTTTTTCAAAGGACCATGAGGTGAGTACGTAAAATCTTTGAATACCTAGATTAAAATGCTATTATGTGAAAAACGGGTTATGCATCTACCTTGATGTTCGGAACTACGGGAAGCAGAAGAACTTACAGGAATGAAGGAAAAAAGGGTCCATAGGATAGTCCCTTGATTTTTCCTCTGTAAGGTGATGAAGAAGGGATAGCGAAGGTTTCTCTACGAAGTGCTATTCAGTTAATAAGACAAGGATTCTTGAGAATACCACCTCCACCCACACCACCTCCAACTTCATCACCATCACCTCCAACTTCACCCGTACCACCTCCACCTCGACCGCAATTCAATATGGAAAATACAGTGAAGTTGCCTTTGTTCAAAGGCTTGGGAAATGAAGACCCAGGCCAATTCTAGTTCGTTGTAAGGGCTAGATGGGAAGCTCAAGGTGTTACAGATGATCATATAAAGAAGGTGAGACTAGTTAGTGCTCTGCAAGATCGCGTGCTAACCTGGTATATTAAGTACTCTGGTGATAACCCAAATGCTGGAGTGGCAGACATCCGGGCAGCACTGAATAGAGAATTATTAGGCTTAAATCTGAGGCACAGTCGATTGTGGGATTCAAAGAAATCTCAATGCAACTAGGCAAGACACCTTGGGAACTAGGTCAGAGGTTGTAGTGTACAATATGCGAAGCCAACATGAACTTGAAAGATAGACAACATTGCGAGTGGTTTGTGGCTTCACTACTACGACATTTAAGGGTTGCGCTATTGCAGCAGAAGATAACAACTTAGGCAGAGGCGTTGGAGATTGCCATGAGACTACATGAAACTCTGATGCAAGATCCAAATCCAGGAGTTTAGTAGATCCATGTGCAGCTAAAGAACCTATGCCTTGAGATGAAAAATCTGAAGCAGGACAAGATGGTTTGACCAGAGGTGCGCGAGGAGGTATGGTGCCTGAAATGCAAGAGTCAGGGTCATGACAAATAACAATGCCTAGTTTTTGTGAACTATATTACAGGAGGAGGACTGATGCCTTTAAGGGTAGAAGCTTAAGCAGGACCTAGCATGGGGCCTGCATTATGGTGCGTTATCTGTTAGGTAGTCGGAAAACATGCCACAAATAGCTGTCACTTGCTATAGAAGTTTGTACAGACACCGAAACAATTGTTCTGCAACTTTTGTAGGTCAATAGGGCATGATGAGCGTACTTGCAGGAGCTATGAATTGATGATGGATAGAACTCTCGCTTATAAGGTTGAGGCTGAAATGCGGCCCCTTGACCAGAGCACGGGGATGGTGCAGACAGGATTTTAGGGGCGCGAACGAGGCTGAGGCGGGGGAGGACCTGTCAGAGGTCGAGGACAATTGATTTTCTACAATTGCAGAGGACCTGGATACTATGCCCATGATTGCACTAATCCAATGCGTCCATCGTGCAAGTATTGCACACTGTTTGATCACGAAATGGAAGATTGTCCTACACTAATAGCTTGGATACGTGACAAAGGGGCACTACCACCTCCACCAACTCAGAACCTATAGATGATGAGGTCTGAGCTGCGTGAAGAGGATCCAAATGTAAATATAGTGCTAAGAAGTGGAATCATGATAGGAGATGACAAGGGGAAATAACTAGAAGACAGTGCATGGGTTCGCAAAGCTCCTATAAAGGAGGCTGAGTTCAATTTGGAGTGCACATATGAAACCTTCATGGAAGCTAAGAAGAGCTTCGCTGAACCACACGTAGTGCAAAAGATAGGTAAGCATAAAACATGGACGGGATGGGAGATGAGACTGACCGCGCAGATAGGAGAGTATGAGATGGATCAGGTTATCTTGGACCTGGGGTCAGACGCAAATGTCCTACCAAAGAAGACTTGGGAATGAATGGGGAGGCCCAGGCTACAATGGTCTTCGATTTAGCTAAGGATGGCTAATCAACAAAAGATCATCCCCATGGGACAACGGCAGGGGGTGACTGTGGATATTGAAGGTGTGAGTGCGGTGGCTGATTTTGAGGTAATAGAGACAGTGGATGATAGAAATCCCTATCCTGCATTACTGGGAATTGACTGAGCTACTGATATGAATGGGGTAATCAATTGGAAGAAGCGAGAGATGATCTTTGAGAAGAAATCACAATGCATAATAGTACCTCTAGATCCTGCTAAAGGATTGCACTATACCAAACCGGTCTGCGATTATGAGAGTGATGACGATCTGGACTGTATCTATAACATAACAGTGCGAGACCAAGATTGGCTAAACCCCACCATGGATGGACGGATTACATGGGATCGTGAGAGTTCCTGCACTTCAGACTCCGATGAAGAAATAGAACACTGGCAGAATCAGTTACATGAAGTAACTATGTTGAATTGCAGCATGATGACCCGATCACTGCGCTATGTGTCGTCAGAGGTAAGAAATATGCCTACTTATGATGGCCTGAATGAGGTAGATATGTTTTTGGATGCATTTGAAAGGGAGGTACTAGAAAAGCAGTGCTTCCAGGCATTGGACTGGGCTCTGTGCACTACGCCCACAAGGTGGTGGGGTACACACAGGGGAAGCTTTGATGATTGGCGTGAATGTAGGAGAATGATGAGAACTCGCTTTGGGAAGCCAAAGATGAAAATGATAGACAAGTGTGATGTGCAGGATGATCCGTGCGTGAATTTGGCTTAATGGACCCAAGCTTATGGAGAAAATCCCCAACCTGAATGGGTGCGCTTGTTCTGTCACGCCCTGGATATTGTCCCAATGAATTGGTACATAGGAAGAGAGTTTCATCATGGGGCAGGCGAATGGGATATCCTTCGCAAGGGATTCATGATGACTTTCAGTTTTGAGGATAGGTTTGACAGTATTGATGAAGTGCTACAAGAGGTGAAAGTAGCGATATTTAGGATACTGCAGGATCCTTTAGACCTGATTCAGCCTGAATGGGCTACTCAATTGAGTCACGTGCTAGAATGTTATAATGTAACTACTGAAGAAGAGGACAAGGATCCATGGAAGATTAACATTTTGGAAACTGAATGTCACCGCGAGGTTAAAAGATTGCAAATTGAGAACCCTGATATAACCGCGTTCTTGAAAACAAAACAAGTAAACATTGGCACAGAGGCAGAACCCAAATTAGCGAAGATTGGAGACTACTGGGACGATGAGACATTGGATAAGGCCACTGAATTTCTCTGTGAATACCAAGATTTATTCCCTACCAAGTTTATGTATCTGAAAGGGATAATCGGGGGCATAGGAATGATGAAGATTACATTGAAACCCGACGTGAAGCCAGTGAAGCAAAGGCCTTACCATCTCAATCCAAGATATAAGGAAAAGGTCTGCTTAGAGCTGGACAAGATGCTCGCAGCAGGCATCATTGAGCATGTGAAAGAATTTGACTGGGTAAGACCAATTGTGCTACAAGAAAATAAGTAGAAGGATGAAATAATGATATGTGTGGATCTCAAAAAGTTGAATGACACTTGTGTGCACGATCATTTCCCGACTGCGTTCATTGATGAAGTGTTGGACAATATAGGTGGCTAGGAAGCATATTCCTTCACTAATGGGTTCTCAAGATACCACCACATCAAAATTGCGCTGGAGGACAGGAGCAAGGGAACCTTCGTGATTGAGTAGGGTTGCTTTCAATACACTGTAATGCCATTTGGATTGAAAAATGTGCTTGCAATATTCTCACGTGTCATTATTGTTGCGTTCAAGGAATTTATTCATAAGTTCCTAGAGGTATATTTTGATGACTGGACTGTATTTGGGCTGGTTAAGAACCATGTAGCAAGCTTGTGCTTGATGCTAGATACCTACCGAAGATACTAGATCGTGCTCAATCTCAAGAAGTGTGTGTTTTGTGTTCCTTTTGGAAACCTATTGGGGCATGTGGTTTGTAGATAGGGACTGATGGTAGACCCCGAAAATATTGCGGTGATACTAAAATTGGAAGTGTCGCGAAGTGTGAAGTAGCTCCACACTACTCTGGGACATATGAGATATTACAGAAAGTTTATCAAAGGCTATGCCCAGATCACCATGCCTATGGATAAATTGTTGAAGAAGGATGTCACTTTCTACTAGAACGATGATTGCAAGAAGAGATTGGATATATTAAAAGAAAATATGGCTATTGCACCGATTCTAGTCTTCCTGGACTAGAAGAAAGAGTTTCATGTACATGTCGACATGTCATGTATAGTGCTGGGAGAAGTACTAACACAAGCTAGAGAAGACGGCTTGGACCATCCTATTGCATTTGCAAGCCAAAAATGATCAAAAGTAGAGAAGAACTATTCCACCATAGAGCGCAAAGGGCTAGCCATGGTGTATGCACTCTAGAAGTATAGGCACTACTTGCTGGGAGGTCATTTTAAGATGTACACGGATCACTCTGCACTAAATTACTTGGTCATTAAGCCTATGTTGGGGTGGGAGAATCTGCAGGTGGCTCTTATTGTTCTAGGAGTATGATTTTGAAGTTGCTGTGAAGCCTGGACGATTCAACGCACGACCAGACCATCTGTCGCGCATTGAAACAGGGGAGGAACCCACTAACTTGGAAGAAGGATTGCCTGACACGCAAATATTTGTAGTGTGTGTCACAGACGGTCATTTCTAGGATATAATATGCTTCCTAACCATAGGAATTGCTCCAGAAGGATACACTGTCCAACAAAAGATGGAATTAGTGGTGCGCGCGCTAGATCTCTCTTTCGTTGTCGGGCATCTATACAAGATGGGGACTAATGAGATATTGCGACATTATGTACTTGCATTTGAAAGAAGCAAAATCCTCGTGGATGCTCATGGGGGCATCGTGGGAGGACATTATGCAGGAAGAGCAACTGCGTAGAAGATTTTACATGCAAGGTTGCGGTGGCCAACCCTCCATTAGGACTCAAGAGCATATTGCAAGGCATGTGATGTGTGTCAAAGAATTGGCAAGCCATCGCAGAGGGATGAAATGCCTCTGAATCCACAAATGACGTTGCAAACCTTCGAGAAGTGGGCGATAGATTTCATAGGACCCATTTAGCCATAAGGAAAGACAGGAGCAAGGTACATTATCACCACGATGCTGTATTTGACTCGTTAGGCAGAGGCACAACCTGTGAAGGATTTCACAGGCGCGACCACTGTAAAGTTCCTCTTTGAGCATGTAATGACGCACTTTGGTTGTCCAAAGATCTTGATGAGTGATCGTAGTATGCACTTCTTGAATGAGATGATAAGCATGCTGACGGAGGAATTTCAAGTATACCATCAGAAGAGCACGCCTTATAACCCGCAGGCTAATGGGACGATGGAAGCATTCAACAAAGTACTCAAAAATGCACTGACCAAGGTTTGTAATGCTCAGTGAAGTGATTGGGACCTATTCATACCTACAGTACTATGGTCTTATCAGACGACATGCAAGAAGTTCACTGGACAAACCACTTTTAGGCTTGTCTATGGTGTTGAAACGGTAATGCCTATGGAGTATAGTGTGCCTAGACTATGCATAGCAGTGCTCACAGGTATGACGGATCATGGAGCCTTGGAGGAGAGGCTCGTACAACTGGGTGAACTAGAGGAAGAAAGATTTTTGGCTGGATTTCACTAGCATCTCCAAAAGCAATGCGAAAAGGCATGGCATGATCGACACATTAAGATGCACTCATTTAATGTAAATGACCTAGTTTTGCTATATGATAGTAAGTTTGATAAATTTCCATGGAAGTTTAGGATGCACTGGTTAAGGCCTTATGTTATTAAGGAGATTACTAATGGAGGAGCGGTATAACTGGTCAAATTAAATGGAGAACCCTTCCTCGGAAAGGTGAATGGTAGTCGCTTGAAGCCATACATCAGCAGTCCTACCATGTGACTAAATGAAGGTAGCACGATCTTAGCACTCTAGGTAGCCGAAAGGAGGTGCAGGACTATAAACTACACTTCCTGGGTTGGGGAGCTACGCGATTGGCAAATGGTGTGAAGCAAGGAAGTGTTACTGGGTCCACGGCAGTGCGGAGGGAGTTGCGCTACCCATGGATAAATCACACAGGTCAACGGAAGGTGGCCGTTACAGTCAGTGTTCATGAAAAGACGATAGAAGTGAGGCCAAATGGAGTGGGTGACTGGAATTTAAGACGAAATTTATGGCTTAAATCCTTGAAAATTTACTGCCAATCCGACATTAATGAATTTATTTTGAGGGGAATGGTTGGATTTGAATTCAAAGTGCTCTATAAATTACAAGTGGCTATCCAGCGAAAAACACTTGGCATTTTGAGAATTGAGTTGTTGCACTCTCAGGTGCACATGAACCGTGAATTCTTTCAAGATATGATAGCTAGTCCAGTGTTTGAACAATTATCAAAGGAGACACATGAACTAGTGAATAGTGCCATGTCGACACGCGCAGAAGCTATGGACACCAAAGAAGTGGCAGCTGAGGAGAATGTGCACGAAATTGATATGGAGGCCGAAGAAGCTACCCTAAAGGTTTCCTAAGTATTGGTAGAGGTCCCTAAGTCACTGAGAATTCCGAGACCAAAGCCAACCCCAACCAAGGAGACTGTGAAGGACAAGAAGGGCAAGCAGCCTGCCATACCAGTGCGCACCTCGCCAAGGTGAAACCCACAAAAACCCACTGCACAGGAGAAGGGAAAGGCCATAAACTTAGAGGCAGAGGAGGAGGACATCGAAGACATCCCGATGGATGATGAGGATGTGGGGGTTGAAGTAGAGGAGGTTGAAACCCAAGGTGCAGACCCTATTACGTGGTTGTCGTAGTATGTCCCTCCACGCAAGCCTAAGTCCAAGGTCCCAAAGGACATTGATGAGAGTAAGACTCCCCTGCAAATCCCTCTGCTACCAGATGAAATTACTTTCAACAAGTTGCGTTTGGCATGGGTGCCAATATTGAAGCTTGAATATTGGGACTTGCTAGACCACATGAAGTTCCCACACCTGGCGACCAAGTAGCTGATGCACCACATCATAGACACAAATACGACAATGACCGCCTTGGAGCTATGGAGGTGGCTCAAAGGGGTAGAGAAGGCAGGATTATTGAACCTACACTGGGTGCTGCACTATAACCGCACCCCGGTGACAATTTTGGTCATCAAGCAACTATTATGCTTGGTGCATGATGGGTGTCTATGGCTGGAGGAGCCAATACCCATCACCGATATATTGATTCCCGAATAATGTGCCTACCTTATATAGGTGAGAATCTGGCGATGATCTTTGGCAGCAAGGGTGGTGAGCAGGCTCTCGCAGAGTCAATGAAAGAGAAATTCAAGCTGGTGAAGAAGCCGCATGGGTATGCTATCTCTAGCATCTGTGACCCCACTACGAAGGTAGCAATGCAGATCCTTGTAGGGAAGGTGATGTAGAAGTGTCACACTAATGAGGTGATGGTGCCTGTCATTGCACTCACATAATAGTGCGTGGAAGGAGTCTAGTTTAACTAGTCGGACTACCTTTGTGGAGAGTTCCTGGCGAACTGCTACGAAGCCCAAGAGCAAAGCACAATATTCCACCATGCGTGGCTCTTGTTTTTGATTGTGCTGGTAGTGTGGGAGCTACTAGATGAGAGCCAATTCCCTTCGGTCATGCCAGACCGTCTTGAAGCAGCAAAGTACACTTCACTGTGGGCAACCAAGGATGCAAAGTGAGTTCAAGATAGCAAGATCTTCTAGATCTTAATGGAAATGAACATCAGGATGGCCATCAATCGCAAGCCACGATTGTCACCCATGGTGTATGCCAATCCACAGGGCTATGCTGAGTTCAAACTTGATTTCCATCGAATATCAATCAGGGCACAGAAGGACCCTGCGTAGAAGTTGTATAACTTGTCGTATCTAACCATAGATGATGCCATTGATGTGGTGCTTGATAAATGGCGGCGGAGTGGTGCACTACCACGAACTTGGCGGTGGGTGGAAGCAAGTCCACCGCGTAGAAGAAGAAGGAGGAGGCCAAGCTGAAGATGGCGCAGCTAGTTGAAAAGAGGAAAAATGTTACGGGAATAAATCTCCTAGGAATTTGGGTCAGAACTCCAATAGAGCAAAAGTAATCTACAGCAAGAAACACACATACAACTCAGGAAACATTCTTAAATAAAAAAACTATGTGAGGATGAACATACCTGGATGTCCTTCATTTGGGTAGTTCTAGCTAGGGTTCAAACCCTCTGCAACTCCTGATGATCTTCGAATCTGCAAATCAACCAATTTGAATACACATAGCAGCATATAGATAAATCATTTTAATGAAATCAACTTTATATCATACAAGTAAACGGTTAGTTACACATCAAAGTAATCATTCATACATAAACCATAATAATAACATTTGATGTATAAACAAAGTCGATCTCAGGAACAAGACAACATTTCTTTTTATTATAGAAAACTATAATAAACATGGAAAGAGTTCACTTGAGTCTTCCTCTTCCAACTCCAAGCGAAATCGTCCTCCAAGTCTGTCTAGTCCCAGTCTTCAACAACCTCCTTCCATAACCAATACCATAATACCTCAAGCAAGTGGGAGGATATCAACACTCAAGGAAACAAGGGTTTCTTGAACTTGGGGAAAGTGCTTGAAGCACAAGGATACTTCAGACTTGATCAGGGGATAATCTCAATATAGTAATTCTATTTCCTCTCTCCTCCTTAAGGCCTTCCCATAGAAGTCTTTTTATACTTCTCCCAAATTATTTGTTTAGTTGGGAAATAGATGGGAATAGTTGTGCCATGGGCACTGGGAGGTAATCAATAAGTAAAACCTGTGAAATCCACCCATAATTAAGGAAATTTATTTTTTTTTAAGTGTTTTAACACATATACATGGGTTAGGTATTGACTAACCCATGTGTACATGCTTTTATCACAGGGAAAAGTAGCGTGCATGGAGTAAAACATTGTTTTTAAAATATTTGGACCAAGTCTAGAAGGAGGGGTTGCCCTAGGCCATAAACCAAGCATCACAAATACCAACGTGACATTTGGAGCTATAACAGATGCCCCCTAATATATGAGGTCTGAAGGGGTGTATGATGGCCAAAATGTATTAAGTATATGGAAAGGAAACCCATCAAAAATAGAGAAGGACTTCACCAGATTTTAGCCTGCAAAGCCATCAAAAATAAGATCAGAAAGAAACAACTATTTGAGGCAGGCACACCCATGCTTAGAGAAAGTAAAGCATGCCTGCATATCAAATACAAGTGGATCCACTATGTATACAAGTATAAAAGACTGAAAGTACACAACGGATCATCTGATTGTGATTGAACAAGTACATGTATGAACATCACATATATAAGAGGATGAACAATGAAGTTGAAGGATGAAGCTAACCGCTGATGTCAAAAACTGATTGCAATAGTACCAAATGAACATGATGGAATAAGATGATACTACATCACAACTTGAATGCCAGCATATAAGATGTCACTGTGAAGGACTGCAACATATAGTGTGGATGGTGTCAACTAGCAACAGCAGCAGCAACTGACAAGTGAACCAAAGAATGCTTACGCAACCCGAGGTCTTCACCGACCGTTGTGGTACATTTCTACACAATGGGAATAAATGATCTGAAGTCGACCATGTGAGAAATAGTTTGATTACCGCTCATTGATGTATACCATTAAGAAATGCGAGACTACTCACCGATAATGATAATGAGAGTCAAGCTACCCAATACAATCTAACAAGTGTGAATGAATGAGCTAAGGTCGAACACCTAGAAGAATCTACCAATCAGGGGACAATAATGGTTTCCCACTGTCGATAGCAAAGGATCTACCACTAATGACTACAAACCTCAAGGTACTGCCAAATGGACTCTAGATCTTTGCCCCATAGTAACGAGTCATAGTCGATCAGGAAAGATCCGCTAGAAGGAAGGAATTAAGGCATCCTTAATCAATCTAGCGCGAGTGTAACCCGTAGGAAATAATGTGGAAGGAATCAGATGAAAAAAGGTGTAGTAACCCAACCGAAGCACATTTCTGGCATACACAAGATCTAGCTAGTGCATGATAGAAACCCTCTAAACCAACCAATAATGAAAGCTAACACAAAGGCGAGGAATCCACTAATAAGGTCAAATGGAAACCAAAGCACTACATGAATCCCAATGTGTGATAATGTAAGCTGATGTCGAACACAAGGGAAACCACTTAGTCAAAGACCCATGATACTCGTTAGTACCTATATTTACCTTAGGCTGAGGAAGGTAGGATCCAAGGCCAACATCAAATCACGCTCAGCCTGGTAGCTAGCCCTACCAGGTCAACAGAGGGTTCTCTCCGAGTCAATCTCAGCAAGTTATGATCGATGAGGGCTTGAGATGACTGAAATATCTACTGATATTAAGCTAGGTATAAGTGGAAGAGAGTTTGATTTGATAAAATGGAGTTTTGTTGGCTCAGATGGAAAAGTAGATTTTGGGTGTGGGGAATGAGGCTCAGTTTTGCAGAGATCTCAATGGGGCAAGGTAGGAAACTGATTTTGGCACTTCAAATCGAATGAGATGGAAGGAATAGATAGGTGAGGTGTTGAAGAGGGCAAGAGCAACCATGGATCCTCCCGAAACAGCTGAAAACATCAATAAACTAAAGCAAACTTCAAGTAGAGCATTGCAATTTCAATGGATTCTACTTACACTCTTGTTTGTTTAGTTCAGAAGAAACAAGATAGAGAATGGCATACATAATACATAAGCAAATTCACAATTACAAAATAAAGCACTGTACCAAGACAAATTTCCACATGGATCCCAAAGAGTGCTGCAAACCCTGGTCTTTCCTTTGCCAAAAATGCAGAAATCAAATGTACAATGGAGTGCCAAGCAATCCCAAGTGTCCAACCCTGAAAATGACTGAGAAATTACATGATATAGACAAGCCTAACTCCTTCCCATGCCTCTAGGGGTCGAACTCATCATTCTAGGAGCTGTTTCAATGATATCTAAAAAAGGAACTGAAAAATAGGCAATGAAACAACTTGCCTCTATATAAAAGGAAACTGATTCATTCACTATCTTTTCACTTTTTAGTGAATGAATCTACATGGATGAGTAACAATGTGCCAAAATTACATCAAATTTGTGAATTTACATCAAGATCAATTAAGAGTTACATGAAAAAGTGAAACTAGTCAAAACTAGGTGAAATTATGAGCTGCTGAGTGAAAAATAGGTGAAATTTCCCTATGCGCCGCGCCTGAAACCTGTATGCGTAGCACAACTTTGAGGCTAATTTTGAGGGCCTTCTCGAAGTCTAAATTGAGATCATGATAGCTCGTTCGAAAGCCCTGCCTGTCTAATTTCCAGCCCACATAGACTTTCCGGATTTGGTGTCCATTTGCCCCTCCAAAAATCCAATCTCACAACACTGCTTCCTATGGGTGCAAAAGGTGGCAAAGAGGTCATTTTTTATGTGTTTTTGACCCTTTAGGCAACCCAGAACTTGATGAAATCCTTAGGTAATTAATGAGAATGCATAACTTTTCATAAAAGATCCAAAAATACAAAGTTTTCCTCCAGAGGATCTCCCAATTATAAGCGTGCACCAAGTGGCGCTACGCATTGGGCAGGAAAATCTGTTTTGAAGCCCAAAAAATTCAAAATTGACAAACTTTTCTCCAAATTTGCTGAAATTTGGACTGAAGGTCCATCATCAAGTATCATGCTCAGCCAAAGAAGCTTCAGCCAATATTTTGAGCCTATCATGCCTTTTGCATCGTTTTAGTGCCCTCCTTAGTCTTGCTTTCAGGATTTTGATCCTCATTTTGCAAACATGAGTTCGTGCCCAATAATGGTTTTTCATGTGCCTGAGCATGTCCTTGTCTTTTCTTAGCTTTGCCACAGCTTCTCAAGATGAATATTGACCCTCTCAAGCCAAATCTCTCAATCAACCTCTATCTCCTGCTGAATGGGTGTCATCTCATTTAGGCTTCTTTAGGCAGCCTACCAGTCTTCATGAATGTTTTGCAACTCCATGACTGTATGCTGATCCTCCAATTGTTTGTTTCGCTGCTCCAAATAGTTTATGACCCATTGAGATCTCTGCAACTTGTTGGTCAATGCATCTATCTCAGCCTTCTGTTCCTGAATAATCTCCCTCAGCTTTGAGCTAGGAGAGCTCACATCATCATCGATGAGTATGAAATCAGTGTCTTGGCCTCCTGAAGGGCCCTCATCCTGCATAGGCTTCTATCCTTTGTCATGTACCCGTACCTATGCTGCTGATGACGGCAACGAGACCCCTTCCACCCCAGGTGGAGAAAGCCAAATCTCTCAATCAGCCTCTATCTCCTGCTGAATGGGTGTCATCTCATTTAGGCTTCTTTGGCCAGCCTACCGGTCTTCATGAATGTTTTGCAACTCCATGACTGTATGCTGATCCTCTAATTGTTTGTTTCGTTGCTCCAAATAGTTTATGACCCATTGAGCTCTCTACAACTTGTTGGTCAATGCATCTATCTCAGCCTTCTACTCTTGAATAATCTCCCTCAGCTTTGAGCTAGGAGAGCTCACATCATCATCGATGAGTATGAAATCAGTGTCTTGGCCTCCTGAAGGGCCCTCATCCTGCATAGGCTTCTTGCCTTTGTCCTATACCCGTACCTATGCTGCTGATGATGGCAACGAGACCCCTTCCCACCCAGGTGGAGATAGTACTCGTCGGGCTGTTGTAAACAATCCTCTCATGCCTCTATGATAGGTGACATATGTCGGCACACTAGTAGTCTCCGCTTCCTGACCACCATACTGATGTGAAGGTTCACCCGCATCATGGAAAACCTCCTGATGAGCTGCTGAAGCTGTGAAGAACTCACGGGAAATGAAGTCTCCCCATGCGATACCCTGCAAGCCAAGCTGATGTACAACAATGATCTTGATGAGCGCATAATGGTAAATGTTGTTGTATTGTTGTTCAGGAGTCTTCTTCTGTACAAGAGTAGTCATCCTCTCGATGTTTCAGCACATGAAATATGGAATGTTCATCATCTTCACTCTTGTGAAATGCATCAATAATCTGATATGGTATGCATAGAGGCGTGAGAAGTGGCCCTCACAACTGAAGTATCTGATAATGAGTCTCATCAAAGGTGCATAGGATTATTTCAAAAACTTAAATGGGAACACCCTGCTGAGCTGTCTCACATAGCTGGGCCTAATGTATGGTTCATAATGTACTCTTTCTACCTACTGTCTTTTGTTCCACTCCTCACCTACATTCGGTATTCCTGTTGCTTGAGAAATGGTCTCTGGTGTCAGGGTGAAATTTACACCAGCAAGAGTTACCTGACCATCATGCAAATGTAAAACAAACAATCGAGCCAAATCCTGATGACGCTGAATCTGAGCAATCATTTCACAACACTGAAAGCATGACTGTTGTTGGAAACATGCCATGGAAAGTGGGCAGGCTTGCAATTGAGTCAATGAGGTGGGCTCTTCTCTGACATGTTGGCCACCCTTACGAGGCGTCCTCGGTGCATGAAGCTCTGTGGTAGAATCACTGTCTTGTTCATATGATGACTCAATGTCTGTCATGGTGTTACAAGTATATGCCAAGTGAATGTTTGACTTGTTGAAAATGAGAATTTGGTGCTTTGTTTCCAATTGCCAAATGTGTGCTAAATATGAAAGGACTGTGGGAAATATGGACAGGGAAATATGGATGGTAGGTGTAGTGGAGCTTTGTCAAGTGAGATTTAAAATGTAATTACAGTCAAATGTAATAACAATCACTTGACTGTATTTAGGAATCAGGGGTTTGGGGATTTTTTGCAAATGATATGGAAAAGTGATAGTGATGAGAAATTGTAGGGTTTTGGGATAGGGATAAATGGGAATGAGTGACTTGGGATTATAAGGGAATAGGGGGTTGAAAATGATGATATGATTACAGTGATGGGAAAGGGAAACAGGGGTTGGATTATTTTGGCACCAAAGTCAAATTTTAACACTCAAATACAAACCCTAAGAGCAATTTTCATAAGAGGATAGGGTTTAAATTTAAACATTCAAATTCTCCAAATCAAACTTCAAAACCACACCAAACACTATTCAATAACAATTGCAAGATCAGCCGGACTTACTCGGGGCAAATGGGAGCGAAAGATTTGAAATTTCTTTGAAGGCGATGACAAAACTGCTTGCTGGCTTTGTGCGCCGCGACCAGTATGTGCACCGCGCACATTGTAATTTACACAGTGATGTGCGGCTCTATGTGCCGCGACTTGCCAATGCGCTGCGACCTTTTTCCTGTCTGTTGCGACTGAATTTCACCCACAGTCAGTTCTTCAAAACCCTGTTTTCATTCCTCCACAATTTGGCTTGACTTAATGATGTCTTTGGCATACCAATGGATTGTTTCAAACACCAAAAATATCTTATATGCCCAAATGACTTTGATTTTTAATTTCAAATAACCCACTTTGTAATGTTTGCAGAACTTTGGCACTTTCACTTTTAATACAAACTTTGATTTTGTTTTCACTTGATTTTTTGAGCTAAATGACGAAATTCTTGTCTATTTTTTGCAAGGATAGCTGACATGGAATTTGGTAAAGGCGACCAGGGCTACGCCTGAATAATTTGACAACTAAGCTTTTTTTGAATTTACATGGCATTTATTACAAAAGATGAAATTAATGATTTTTCTTCAAAACAAAGTTTTGAAGAAAAGTCATGATCGAGCATTATTACGAAGAAATTTTTACAATGAAATATTATTTGAAACTCCCTCATGTGCTTGCTAGCATTATTAGACATTTTGCAGACTGAATTAAGCGACACCCTAGACCTAATGAACCCTAAAACCTTAAAATGACTCTTTGGTGAACAGAAAACTAAGCATGACTACAACTGACTTGAAAATGATTTTGATGAACTAAATTAGACCAGCAGGTATAAGACATGAGGAACATGAGTGAAAAGCCTCCTATGTCAGATGATTGATTCTCCTAGCAGAATGCAGTTGATAGGACTGAATGAGACACCTAAAATGAAATGCAATAAACGAGATTTTGATCTCTGACGGAGGGATGAAAAGACCGACTCTAACATTGGCTCCAATGGGGATGGTAGCTCCTTGGAGGTGCCAAGAACTATAGATCTCTAGGAGAGATAGACAGTGCCTTCGTCCATTGGGCTATGGAGTCGATAACTTGACAAACTGACACAAGAATTTTGACTCATTTATTGAATGAAACTTGACTCAAACCGACTCAATTTTGAAACCAAAATGACTAAAAAACATGACTCAACACACTCAAACCAAAGCTAAAATCATTCTTCAGAATTATAGCCTTCACTTCGGGCCCCAAACTAAAGAAAAGATCATAGCACACTCTTGCAATGAAACTGAAATAAAATGGTATATACAGTGACAATGTAAATAGCAGAAAACATCTCAGAAATGGTACTGCTTGAGAAGCCGACCATTGACCGGCCCTCCTGGACAGTCTTCCCCATTCATCTCCTTCAGAAGAAAAGAATTTTTACCCCGATATGTAGCAATTTTGAAGGGACCTTTACAGAGATTTTTGAACTTACCATGTTTACCCTTTTCCTCATTCCTTGCATCCCATTTCAGCACCACTTCCTCCAATTGGAATTTATCCGCCTTTGCTTTTCTGTCATAGATTTTCTTAATTCTCTCCTGCAGCTTGAATGTGTTTTGGAAAACCTCTTCTCTCATTTGCTACAAATGAATCATTTGATTTAGTCTTCTCTGCATATGATCTACTTCACTGCCAGCTTCCTAAAGAAGTTTTACTACCAGAGCTACGAGAGAGGTAGGGAACACTGTGTCAACTCCATATACTAACTCAAAGGGGGACATGCCAATGGATTTCTTCTGACTCACTCGGTCTGCCCAAAGTGCATTAACTAACTTATTATGCCAACTTTTCTTATTTATTTCCAGCAACGTTTTAATGATGTTAAACAAAGATTTGTTGGAAGACTCCGCCAATCCATTGCCTTGTGGACGATAAGCGGTTGAGTGTCCCAAAGTGATGTGATACTTATTACAAAACTCAACCATCCTTTTTGATTTGAAAGCCGGTGCGTTATCAGTGATTAACTTATTCGAGCAACCAAAACGAGACAAAATGATATTCTCAAGGAATGAAATTATTACCGCATTTGTAGCTTGCCTGGTGGGAATTGCTTCGATCCATTTCGTGAAATAATCTGTCGCCGTGAGGATCCACCTATGCTGAGCTGAAGAAGGAGGATGGATCTCACCAATGAAATCCAAACCCCACTGCTGAAAAGGGGCGCTTACCTCAATAGTATTAAGTGGAAAAGGCTGCAATTTCTGTCTTCCTTCAAAAATCTGACGTTCATGATAGCTTTTGATAGTCTTATACACATCAGCAAAAAGTGTCAGCCAATAATATCCAGCTCTCAAAATCTTGTTGGACGTTTTTTTCCAAAAATGGTGACCCCCGCAATATCCTCTATGGAAATCCTCCATGACCTGCTTCGCTTCTTCTTCCACCAAACAATTCAACAAAACACCACTAGGATCTTTCCAATAAAGTGCAGAATTCAAAATAAAAAACTTAACAGCCTTTAATTTCAGAGTTCTACTTTTGTTTCTAGCCATGCTGGGTGGTGATGATAGATTTTGAAGCACATAAACAATGTCTGAATACCAAGGAGAAAGGAGGAAAATTTATGATACCTGAGTGGGAAAATTTTCTTCATCTTCCTCGGACATAGCAGCAATTAGATTAATGTCCAAGGCATGCAGATTTGACTCAGCCATAAGTTTTTCCAGCCCCTATCTTTTAATGAGCTTTGTCGGTTTGATTTCTACATCATATTCCAGCAAGGCAGCAATCCATTTGCCTCTCCTTCCCTTCGGATCTTCTTGCACTAGGACATCTTTGACAGCAGCATTAGGAACATAAGCAAGGATGTGAGAATGAAAAATATAAACCTGAAAATCTTTCAATTCTTTTACCAATGCAAGGGCCTTTTTTTCAATAATATTATACTTCAATGTCGCATCCCTTATTGTTCTGCTAAACAATGCAATTGGTTTTTCGAGCTGGTCTCTCTTCTGCATCAAGACCGTTGCCACGGTATGATCCAAGGCAAAGGAAAACAAAATAAAATCCTGAGTATAGTCCGGGCTGATCAAAACCGGAGCTAAAGAAAGAGCTAATTTCATCAAATTAAAAGACTTAACTGCTTCCTCGGTCCACCTTACTGCACTATCCTTTTTCAGCATGTTTGTGATCTCTCTTAAGTGTTCTACAAGATTGGGAATGTTAGGCCCCTATACTACTAGTGTAACCCCTTATTGTTATTAGTATAACCCACTTATTATATTGATGTACCCACGTAGTGCCCAAATTGTTACTATTGTGCCCCATAGAAGCCCACTATTGTTATTATTGTGCCCTTACATTATTATTGTTATGTCGGCTCTGATTATGTTATGACCCCTTAGACTCCTATATATAGAAAGGAGGTCTTTTCATTTGTATCATCCAAGAATTTTTCATTTATGTAATGTAAAGGAGGTTTCCCCCTCAAAGAGGCTAAATTCTAAGGCGTTGATCTATCTTTTCTATCTTTTTCTTGAGCTAGTTTCATAACATTTGGTATCAAAGCTTCGGATTCTAGGGTTTCGCTGCTCTAAATAGGTCATCGTGGTATTTTCGCTATAACTTTTTTTATGTGACGTTTCAGAAGTTGAAAAAAAAACCCATTTGTGAAGAAATCGTACTGAACCTCGGGTCCGAATTTTAGAGTGTTTTGCACTATATTTGTGGAGATATGATCTGAGGAAGTTGGTCTTTTTGCAGACTCCTAAATTACATTCCAAACAGGTGACTTGGGGAAAATCATCATAACTTTCTCTCTGGGGATCGTATTGAAATTTTGTAAGAAGGTACAGAAAGAGGACGGACTATAGTTTCTTGTATGCATGTTTCATATCCAAAGGTTGAAACAGTGACATGTGGAACTTCATAAAATTTTGCTCTTCTGGAAAGATCAATAATTAGGTCATCTTGGGAGATTGTGCATAACTCTTTCTTAGAGAATCCAATTTGGATTAGACTGGTGGCATTGGAAAGAGGAAACAGAGGGCTACTACAGGTCACAATTTTAGAACTTAAAGATCCAAAAGTACAAAGTTACAGTCGTTTCAAGGTCGAGCTCCTAAAATCAAGAAAAAGCAAGATGAGGAAGTTTGATGGCAAGGATCCGGTAAATTGGATACTTCAGATGGAGCAATATTTTGATCTACATGGTGTACAAATGTTACAAAAGGTATGTATTGCATCTTCATATTTAGAACCAGATCAATTTTTATGGTACGAAGGGCTTTGTTCTCGTAAACAACTTGTTACGTGGTCAATTTTCACGGAGGAAATGATAGCACATTATGAGGATACAAAGAGCAACACCACAACAATTGGAAATAGTAAAAGGGCTTTGTGACATAGTGGAAAGCAAAATTATGGAAACCAGGAAGCGTACCCCTCACAACTATAAAGATGGAAGTGTTGTTTCTCCTAGCCTTCCACAACCTACAAGGGTTACACCACAACAATTGGAAGAAAAAAGAGAAAAAGGGCTTTGTTACAATTGTGATAGAAAATGCACTAAAGGTCATAAGTATGCTGAGAAGAAATTATTTTACATAGAATATGAAGACGAGGAAGAAAAGGATCAAAAAACATCAAAAGAAGAAGATATACGCCAGGACCCCACCCCAGAGAAAGAAGAAATGAATCAGACCATATCTTGTAAAGCATTGGCAAGAATTACCACTCCTCAAACTCTCAAGATAGAAGGACATATCAAGAAGAAAAAGGTGCAAGAAGTGAAAGATCACATCGAGAAAGAAGAAATGAATCCAACCATATCTTGTAATTCATTGTTCGAAATTACCACTCCTCAAACTATCAAGATAGAAGGACGTATCAAGAAGAAAAATGTTCAAGAAGTGAAAGATCACATCGAGCATCAAGAAATGAATCTGACCATATCTTGTAAAGGATTGGAAGAAATTACCACTCCTCAAACTCTAGAGATAGAGGACATATCAAGAAGAAAAAGGTTCAAGTAGTGAAAGATCACATCAAGCATCAACAACAAGTTCTCCAACTTTTAAAGGATAACGCCACTTCGGTGCAAAATCAAACGAAACAACAGGTAGATCAACATCGTAGTGAAAAATGTTTTGATGTAGGTGATTGGGTATTTTTACTACTACATCTCAAGCAAGCTATTTATGAGAAGGAAATGTTGGCAATACTACATGCACTTAAAAAATGGTGACCTTACCGAATGGGAAGACTCTTCAAGGATGAGGATGTGGAAGAATTGTTTTGTGCTATTTATATTATCCAACCAGATTGGATAAATGAAGCAAGGGATGAATGGAAGAAGGACGAAGAAGTATGGCCACTTATTCAAAAGTTGCAAAAGATCCCAATTCAAACAATATTGCCAGAAATTGAAGAGGAAGGAAAAATCATATTGGAACCGGGAGCAGCCATAGAAACAAGAACCCGACAGCTACGAAATCGATCAATTTCAGAGTATCTCATCAAGTGGAAGAACTTACCCACTGAATATTCCACATGGGAGGACAAGAATTTTATACAGAAGCATCAAGAACTAGTCAAGCATTGAGGACAACGCTTTTTGAAGGAGAGGGGCATGTTAGGCCCCTATACTACTAGTGCAACCCCTTATTGTTATTAGTATAACCCATTTATTATATTGATGTACCCATGTAGTGCCCATATTGTTACTATTGTGCCCCATAGAAGCCCACTATTGTTATTATTGTGCCCTTACATTATTATTGTTATGTCCGCTCTGATTATGTTATGACCCCTTAGACTCCTATATATAGAAAGGAGGTCTTTTCATTTGTATCATCCAAGAATTGTTCATTTATGTAATGTAAAGGAGGTTTCCCCCTCGAGGAGGCTGAATTCTAAGGCGTTGATCTATATTTTCTATCTTTTTCTTGAGCTAGTTTCATAACAGGGAACAACGCGACGTAGGAAATTTTGCTTACCATTAAAGGATTGGATTTCTTTCTTACTTTGTGGGAGATGAATCTTTTGAATGGCCTCCACCTGAGCTAGATCGATGAGGATACCCTCATTTGATATTATATGCCCGAGAAGCTTGCCTTCATCCATGGCAAACAAGCTTTTCTTAGGATTGAGCGAGATGCCATGCTTCCTACACCGCTAAAAAACAATCTTCAAATGATAGAGGTGCTCTTCATCTGTATTAGAGAAAACTGTTAAGTCATCAAGATAAAAAACTAGAAAAACATCTTTTTCATTGGCAAACGCTATATCCATCGCCCACTGAAAGGTTGCACCAACATTTTTCAATCCAAACGACATCTTTGCATAATGAAAAGTTCCCCACGGAGTGGTGAACGCTGTCTTGTCACGGTCATCCTCATGGACCAAAATTTGGTTATAACCCGAATAACCATTGACTAGTGACATTCGTGATGCTCCAACTACTCGCTGAAGTATGTGATCCATCTTGAGTAATGGATAGTTGTCTTTCAAGGAAACTTTGTTCAGATTTATAAAATCAATTCATAACCGAATCTCACCTGTCTTCTTGTGGACGGGAACCAAGTTTGAAATCCAATCTGAAAATCTGATAGGGACTATGATACCATCTTTATACAACCTATGCACCTCCTTTTTGATTGAGGGCAGCAGCTTTGGATTGATTCTTCTTAGCTTTTGGCAAAAAGGCTTTTGATTTGGCTTGATCGGGATCACATACTGAATTATGCTTGTGTCATATGCCTTCAAATCTGAATATTCCCAAGCAAATACATTAGTAAAAGAGGATAACAAACTGATATACTTTGCCTTTACCTGTGGGGGCAATGCCTTCAATTATTTTACCATCTTGGGATGTTTAGTTGATCCAATGTTCACATCTTCAACTCCCTTTTTGGTTGGTAGCAAGGTCGGTTTTTTAGCCACATCATCCTGATCAAAGAGCTCCTCTAAAGGTATTAGACCTTTTGGAATGATGTTGTCTTTGAGCTGAAAAACTTCCATCTGATTGACTTCCATATTCTCATCACCATCATCATATTCCATATCAATAGAAATGTCCTTGAATTTACCTTTATTTTGCAGAAATTCATTGGTCTCATCATCATCTTGGAACACTTGCCAATACCTTTGATTGTCGGGGATAGCCGGGTGATGCTTCACGTGGATCTCAAACTTGTTGTTTGAGTTCATGGGAATCTTCAAATTGCTTGCTGCTGATGCAAGTGAATCTGCTATGACATTCTAAGCACGGGGCACACAAGTTATAGTGTAATCAGAAAATACTTTCAAGATATCCAACACCGCATTGCGGTAGGCCCGCATTCGAGGATGCTTTGCTTGGTGTTAACACCCAGGTTGTTCCCTATGACTCCCAAGGGAATATGGCCAGGGTAACCACTAACCAATCTTTTGATCACCGTTTCTAGCCAAATTGTGATCAGAGAGGGCTCTCTCTTTATGATTTGTATCTGTTATGATAGTGTTTTAGGCTAGGTATTACGCACAGGTTTTGTTTATGTTTTGGTTGAAGATTTTCTTTCAGGTCTTGTGATATAATGTCCAAAGAGTCAAATATCATTGGGCAATGGAGTCTATGGCTGTAGGTGTCTAGAAACCTTGAGGTGAATTGGTGAAACTTACAGGGCCATTTGGATACTTCATATAACAAATTTTTTGATTTACAACACGAAAAGGTGAAAAAACCAGTGAAAGCAATTAAGAATTTTCACTAAAGTATTCAAGTATTTCCACCAAACTAGGTATGAGAAACGGATAGATGTCTCAGGGGCAAACTTGAATCCCTGGGAATGTCTATCACTGTAAAAGATATAGTTTTAAAGTGCAGCAATTAAGAATTACACTTCATTCACTGTATCTGAAGAAAACATAGATAATAGCTCAGATTGAGTTCAGGGTAATCAGTGATTAAATCCTGGAACTATTCTTCTACTTTGCTATTAAGTGTAACACATTTAAACAATAAAAGAGAACAAAAGACTCGAAAACATGTAACACAGAGATTTAAGAAAGACTTATTGTTTTACGAAACACTCTGGAATCCTGCAACATTCACCATTCATCACAATGCATCAAGGTACGCCAAGCTTTGGAAATTCCATTCACCCTTTGTATTATTTCTCTGAGAATTTTTCAGCAAGTGAGATCTCCAAAATGAAAATAACAACAACCCCTTAAGCTTCAGTGGGGGGCGAATATATACATACGATTTTACAAAAATATCTGAGTTCTAAGTTATCTCAGACTTAATGTTCTCACCAACTTTTGAGATATTATTATCAGAAATTTATTACAGCATTGAATACAAGATAAAGGCGTCTTGATGTTCTGTCAGAAGATATTTTGGGCTTTGGGAGCTGCTAAGTCGGTTGGGATACTTTGATCAAATGCTGGAGAACCCGACTTTATGGCTCGTGCGCTGTATTTTGGGTCTACCACCTGTGATTGTGATTGCTGCTGTGGTGAGTAAATAGCCCTGCTGAGTTGGCTCAGCATCTGTCCTTTCCTTGTGGAGTTATCCACCAAAATTATGCCTGTGCATGACTGTTCATAAACTGGAGGAAATTAACGCTACAGGTTCTGGCTTGATAAGATTATCTGTGTCAAATTCCTCCATACTTCCTGTGTGGGCAATTGATGATTTATGATTGCCCCCATAGTCTCATCTGCTTCTGTATACTTAAAGAAATTTGGTGGTGTATCAAACAGGTGATCAATTTCATTCATGATAAAAAACAGGTTATCCACCCTATCATACAAATTCTGTCCTGATGTTGGCCCTGCTTCTGCTGACGTACTGGGTTGTTTTGCAATTTGTGCTGCAGCATGGGCATCAACCCTTTTGATGTAATTTTCCAGGGTAAGCAGTCTTCCTACACTGCTTAAAATGCTGGGGAGGCCTCTGTTTTGTAATGCCAGGAATCTGTCCAGGAATTTGTTGATTTCGGTCTGCATGTCATGTGTTCTCCTCTCCAGTGTTCCAACTAGGCTTCTTAGTGTCAGGACTCTTTTAACTACTGAGATTGTTTCAGTCCTGTTAGTAATTCCCATGGTGGCCAGCTGAGAGCTTGTCTTGTTATTTAAAATATTGATCATTCTGCTGGCAGCATCTGGCATGTGGCCAAGGCTTGCTCTTGCTCTGTGTATTTCCTTGTTTGCCTTTGTGATGAGTACTATTTGCTCATCCATAGTCTCAATATACTGCCACTGATTGGTGATGGATCGACCAATGTTGCCCCAGAGGACTGCTTTTAATTCTGCTGTTACTTTTGCTAGTGCAAGCTCCTTTTCCAGTTCAGCTATTCTCTTTTTTAGAACTTTTATTTCTCTTTCCTTTGCTGCCTCATTCTGCTTGCTTTTGTCAAATCGTTCATTCACCTTAGTCAAAGACCTTTTGACTTCATCAAGCTCTTTCATTTGGGATTCAAGAACTCGGATCTCAGCTTGCAGCTTCTGCATATCCAGACTAGGAGTCTGCTCTGTTGTTGGCGTAGTTGTTGCTGTAGATGGTGCTGTAGTTCCTGTCTGCTGAGGAGGAAGAGTAGTTGTTGGAGGGGCTTCTTCAAGATTGATTACCTCCGGAGGGGGCTGGGAAGTTTGGCCCTCTTCTCTCTGTTTTAATGCTGTCTGTAATGCTGCCTTTGCAGCTTCTGATTGTCCTAGCTGGTCTTGAGTCCGAACCAGCTCCTTGTATAAGGATATCATCAAATCCGTAGCATCCTTTTCTAGCCTTTGCTGAGCAACTTCATCTGTTTGAGGATGGATGGTGGCTGGGAGCTTGATTTTCTTCCTTAAGGCAGCCATGTCTTGATCCCTTATCTTCAACAGTTCTTGGATACCTTTAACATCTTTAGGATCATGTCCTATTTCTATAATTACCTCCTCCAAGGACTTGATTCTGTTGTCCTTGGCTTGTGATGATGCTCTCTCCAATTCCAGCTGAGAGGCTGTATTATCAAGGCTGCTCTTCAATTTGTAGTTTTCCAATGTTTCATCTGCCAAGGAGGCATACACCATTTCACCAGTTTGTTTATGCAGTTCGATTTTATCCATAGGGTGTATATCTTTGGCCAGAACCTCCATGTTGGTCCTTAGGTAATCCGAGGTAGATTGGGGGTGCAGAGTTGTGGGCATGAAGTGACTCATGATCATTTTGCCTTCACTTACATCAAAGGCAGACATGAGTCTTTGCTGATTGGTGGGAGCCAGGTTCAACAAATGATTGTACAGCTGTACTTTAATAGGATCACTCCTCCTTTTAATGTCGATAAACTGCTGTTTGATGCTTACCTGTCCTTCTTTGTGCTGGCTGGAGGAGCTGACCTCCCCTCCCATAGCTCTATCATGTTCATGCTGGAAAGAACTGGCTGATACTTCTCGGCTGGGTGGGCCCATGCCCGATGCTTGTCTTATTGCCTCATCATCTTCTGGGAAGTCATTCAACCTTTGCCTTTTCTCTCCCTGATCGATGGATGAAGTCAGGGGAGTCTCTCTATCTCTTTTCCTGGTTAAGTCCTCCTTTTGTGGGGTTTGGAGGACCGATGTATCAAAGGTAGTTTCTGCCCTAGGAGGCACTATATTCTGAGCTTGTTGCTCAGTGGAACTAGGAGTGTCAATCACCCTTTCTTGCTGCAAGGGTTGCTGTTCCTTAAGTGGCACTTCTTCTTGCTGCTGCCCTTGTTCCTGCTGTTCCATCTCTTCTTGCTGTTGTAGCAATGTCTCCACTTGTTCTTCTGTCAATGGAGGTGGCTGTTCCACCTGCTTCCCTTTATCTTTGCTTGCTGTCTGCGGTGCCTTCTCGGCAGTTTGCTGCTGTGTTGTTGATGATGTAGTAGCTACTCCAAGCTGTCTTCTGTATGAATGAGGAACCTGTCCACAATTTTCCAAGTCAGCTTGCTTTTGTATATTTCTAGCTTCTCTTTCTAGAAGCTCTTCAGCAGTTATTTCTTCTTCTAAGGTACCCTCTTCCCAGCTTAATGCATTGGCATACTGTTCAATCTCAGGTTGTCTCTTGTGTGCATAACCACCCAATTTGTATTTTATCCTCCTGAGGGAGACAAAATGATTGGGGTCATAGGGTATCCATTCAAAACTAGTTTGCAGTCTGAGGCCTTCCAGGATAGTGTTTGCCTCTTTCCATCCCTCCTCTTTTCTGTTATATAGGAAAGGACCCAGCTGGCTCCTCACCTTTAGCTGTGACTTCTTGTTCTTGCTCTGAAAATGCAGGTAGTCTGAGTTGCCAAACTGTCTGAAATATTCCAAGGCAAAAAGCCTCATGGGGACATACCTTGGCAATCTAAAAGGTGTCAACTCACAGCCATATATTCTGATGA
The DNA here is from genome assembly GCA_031772625.1 of Pinus tabuliformis. Taxonomy (NCBI): domain Eukaryota; kingdom Viridiplantae; phylum Streptophyta; class Pinopsida; order Pinales; family Pinaceae; genus Pinus; species Pinus tabuliformis. The sequence continues at coordinate 543,793,255 of CM062816.1, read as the reverse complement.
CTGTGTGGTTTTGGTAGAAGTACCAATTACCAATGCTGTAGGTTTTGTTTAGGTGAAGAACTCTCTTCATGTCATCAGTTAGCCTTGGAGGAGGAACACCATGCAATACTGTCAAGGCTGGATAAATGAATAAGTCAATGAACTCATTGTATTTGTAAGGTGACACAGATGTATAGTGGAAGACAGAGGTCCAGAACACCACTGATCTTGGATTTCCTTGGGCATTGAGTTGCTTCAACGGAAAAGAGAAGGTAGCTGGTTGATAAAACAAGAAGAGGTGGTATATGTATGAGGTATACCTGAATAATCTTTCTCTCTTTAAGTTCATAAACTGGTCATGGATTTTATCTGCAATGTATGTAGCATAATCATAATGCACAGCTGGGGGCTTACCAGGAGAGAATAGAGACAGGATTGCTATTATGGTTTCATCCACATCCTCCATTCCTTTGAATCCTAGGGCATAGCTGATCAAATCCACTAACATCCTGCCCAATTCATTCAAGTACTGATATCCAATAGGAGGAGTTCTGACTGATTCAGAGCCTGGTTTTACAAACAATTGATTGATTTTAATGATTTGGTCAATTGACAGCTTGCTCCCTTTCTTTATCAAATTCTGCATATTGAGGGGGGTCAATTGCTTGGCAGTATGGAAGTGCAGCATCTCATTAATACTCTCTGGGGTGATCTGGAACAGGACTGAGCCTGTGGGGCTGATGACAGCTCTTTGGTTTGGGTCATAGCATTCCTGGCAGCTATATATCAACTCTGGCATAGGATTTACCTGGGGGAGGTTGTAGATTGGCAGGTTTGAGTCCCAAATCCCCAAGATGTCTGCTCCACTCAGGTGCTGGGCTTTCAACTCATTCAGCATCTGGATATTGTATTTGGAGCCCATAAGAAACCAGTCCAGCATTTGGTAATCCATATCTCCCAGGGCTTTCCACTCCAATTCCTGGTGCGGGGCATTGAGGGGCTTGATGTTGAGAGCAATGGGAGTCTCCATGATCTTCTTCAGAGTTCAACAATTGCAGGTGGATGGTTTAATGGAAGCAACACAGAATAGAAGTGATTTTCTGTAAAAGCAGTTTGTATCTCAGATACCAGAGGAGGAATTTACACAACAGCAATTGAAATACTGTTTGTTTCAGGAGCAGGGCTTCTCTATGGTCTCACTATGTCCTCTTTTAGCGGGTGAATTGAGTTTAACCAGAAATTTGCCGGGAATACGCAGTGAATGATGTTTTTGAGCGAAATTACAGGTATTAAGGCTCGGCCGATGTTTTTGGACTTCACAGTTGCAAATGTGGATGTGCAGAGGGAAATGGCCGGTGAAAATATAATTTTTAAGGTCTCCTTAGCCCTCTGAGTGACTTTAATTTCAATAACAGGCGTATGGAGGGCAGCAAACGGTAAATACCTGTTAATTGACGAACAGAGGTCACATGGGCGCGCACGGTTGATGCTGTGGAGGTCGCCTTGGTCAACTGAGCAGGTTGGCAGAGTTTTGGGACGTAAACGGTCATGCAGAGAAAACAGTAGAGAAACGCGCAAAATGGGAAAAATAGGAGTTTTTTGGCTTAATATGGGCTTTTTTATGATTTTGGCGCTTTTTAGTGATGACGTCAGCATGACGTCATTGGTAGGCCAAGCTGAGGTGACGTCAGCTGACGTCATCGGGTGACGTGGCGGTAAGCTATTGGTCCATGGGGGCGATGAGGTGGCAGCCATGTCATCAGCGAGGTGGACGAATAACAGAGACAAGGACAAGTGGGCGTGAGGTGGCGGTATACAGTTGGAAAACGGTTGGCGGTTAGGACCGTAGCGGTTACGGTTAAGGCTAGCCGCTACGGTCTCTCGGGGCGGTTTAGGTACGGTCCCAGAAATGTCAGACCCGGCTCCGAGAGCCTTCATTGTGCGACGCGTGGCCTGCCCGTGACGTGACGCAACGTCACTTTCTCGGGCGGTAAAGGACCACCATGGGGGCCGCTCCGATATTGCTGTGGATCGTCAGATCCTCGGGACCTGATCCGACGGTGGGCGGAGCAACAACGTGCTCGGAGTATATGCGCGGGCGGAGAACTTGGATTATGGGTTTTTTGTAAGGTTTTGAATGTATTTTGGTTAAATGGAACCCGGCGCGTTGTTTGGAATAAACGTTAAAAAGGGGGGTTTTTGGACCTTGGTAACCTTTGCAAAGAGGGTTTAGGGTAAAAAGGGGTTCTTATGAGGTTTTTAATACAAATGAAGGTTTGAAAGGTAAGTTGGGCTTTTGCAAGGTGGAGTGGGGTGGGACAGGTTCACCAAGGTGACCAGAGGTCACTTTGGTTCCTTTTGAAGAACATATGGCTATAATGCCAAGGGGAGGAGTATTTATAGAATTTGGGGCTTTATACACCATAGTGTTAATATTATTAGGGGAAGGGTAAGATAGGGGAGCTATATAGTAGAATTAGAGGTTAATATGAATGAGGGAGCAAATGAAGGGGATCTCACTGAGTTTATCTGAAATTGATTTAGTTTTGAGAGTAGATCAAAATGAAAAGATCTTAGACAAGAAATGTGGCCTTTGTGTGAACAAGAACCACCATAAAACCATGGTCTTTCTCCATGAATCTCAGCTGAAAAGGGAATGTTAATAATGGAGTGAAGGGAGAAAGGGAGGTTAGTCATGCTCCTTGCTGTAATTTGATGGAATCAACCACTTTGTCCATTGATAGATTTTGCCTTGGCAATACATCTTTTGACATATGTGCAATGGTGAAAATGCCCTTTCTGCAACCACAACTACTTACCCAGCTATTTTCCTAGCATTTTTTGTTTCTCCATTGGAGGGTGCACTTGGACTTGCAAACCCTTACTTGCCTTTTCTTTTCTTTGGCTTTTTCTTTATTCCTTTCTATCTACTTCTACCCTTATCTCTTCCAAGGTCCCAGATTAGGCTGTTGGGATCCTTTTCTTCTCTACCTAAACTAGTTGTCTGCCAAGATTAAGCAGTTTGGACAGACTCCTTTCTCTATTCTAGAACATAAAATTTAAACATGGCATGATCCAGATTAGACTTTTGGACCATCCATCAAAATTTGAAATAAGGTCATCAATATTTGAAACACTTTACACACCTCTTGTTCTCTAGGAAATATGGGATCTTTGTGATATCAAAGCAGAGCATATTTGGACTTTCCTTGGCCAATCATGAAATATGAAACCTATTGGTATAGGTATCCAACAGTGGCTCCACATGGGGATGGTTTTTCTTTTGAAAGACCAAGAACAGCAGGTCAGATTGCCTTGTTCTTTGACTGCCCATCTCAATCTTGAAATCTCGCTGCTTTGATGTATCAAAACTGTGTGCCTCCTTTTTGAAAGACCTCTGATCCTATTGCCTCTTGCTGGTTGGTGAATCACTTGGAAAACTGTATTTTACAATCTAAAACAGAAAACTATATGTACATCCGCATATATACAAGGGAACCTGATGTTGCAATCATGGGAAATAATCAAAATAATGCTTCAGCATCCTGCCATTGACAGGACCTTCATCCAAGTCAGTTTCAGTCAGACTCTTGAGGAAGTAAGTGTTGTTACCTTGTACTGCTTGGACAGCAAATGGTCCTCTCCATAAAGAGTCAAATTTTCCATGTTTTCCTTTCTCTTCTCTTCTTGCATCCCACTTTAAGACTTTGTCCCCCACATTGAAATCTTCTGCTTTGGTTTTCCTATCAAAGGCCTTTTTCAATTTTTCTTGTAATATCTGCACTCTGCTGAAAACTTGTTCTCTAGTTTGCTGTAAACAGATTATCTGATTGATCCTCCTTTGCATATCATTTGGCTCTGCTTGACTTTCTTGCAGAAGCTTCATAACCGGTACTCCTAGTGATGAAGGAAATCTGGCTTCTAATCCATAGACTAACTCATATGGGCTGGTCCCAATTGATCTTTTGGTTGTTAGTCTATCTGCCCATAAAGCATTTACTAGTTTTTTATGCCAGTTCTTTTTATTCTCTTCCAGCACTTTCTTTATGATATTTATTAAACTTTTGTTTGATGATTCAGCAAGACCATTTCCTTGAGGATAGTAAGCAGTAGAATGGCCCAAAGTAATGTGAAATTTATGGCAGAAGTTCACCATTTTCTTGGATCTGAAGGCAGCAGCATTGTCTGTTATTATCTTGTCTGGACAGCCAAATCTAGCCAGTATATTGTTTTCCAAAAACTGAATAATTACTGAATCATTTGCTTGTCTGCATGGGGCAGCTTCAATCCACTTGGTGAAGTAGTCTGTTGCTGTTAAAATCCATCTGTGTTGTCCTGAAGATGAGGGATGAATTTCCCCAATGAAATCCAAGCCCCATTGTTGGAAGGGTCTTTCTGTTGCAACGGGCTTCAAAGGAAGTGGCAGCAACTGTCTTTTGCCTTCAAACAGTTGGCATTTGTGGCATGAGGTTGTAAATTTCTTAACATCAGAGAACATGGTGGGCCAGTAATAACCAGCCCTCAATATCTTGTCCACAGTGGACTTCCAGTACAAATGTCCACCACAGTCTCCAGCATGGAAATCTTGCATGATATTGTTAGTTTCATTCTCTATTAGACAGTGCAGCAATATACCTTCATGGTTTTTCCAAAGTAAATTTCCATCTATCACACAAAATCTAGATGTTTTCATTTTTAGGAACCTACACTTAGTTCTGGACAGTCCTGGGGGAGCACACAGGTTTTGTAACACATAGCAGATATCAGAGTACCAAGGAGATTGTTCAAAGGCTAGATTGATCTTTGGAGTCGCCAGCTCTATTTCACTGTCCAGTTGGTTGATATCTAAGGCTTGGAAATTTGCTTCTGTCATTAATTTGGCCAAACCTTGCCCTTTTATCAGCTTAGTAGGTTTTATTTCAATGTCAAATTCTAGTATATTGGCAATCCATTTTCCTCTCCTACCCTCTAAGTTTTCTTGGGTGAGAATGTCTTTGACAATAGGACTTGGTACATAAGCCACAACATGGGAGTAAAGGATGTATATCCTAAAGTCTTTAATAGCTTTGATCAAAGCATAGGCTTGCTTCTCCATAATTTGATACTTTAGAGGGGCATCTCTAAGAGCTCTGTTGAAAAAGGCAATAGGCTTCTCATTCCCTTGGTCATCTTTCTGTAATAAAACAGCAGCAATAGTATGTTGGGAGGCAAAGGAGAAAATGATAAAGTCTCTGTCAAACTGAGGATTGGTTAACACTGGGGTTTGAGTCAAGGCCAATTTTATACTTTCAAAGGCTTGTTTTGCTTCAACAGTCCATTTGACCTTTGAATCTTTCTTTAGCATATTGTTTAGTAATCTGATTAATTCTGCTAAATTAGGGATAAACCTTCTTAAAAAGTTGATTTTCCCTAAGAATCCTTGCAATTCCTTGACGTTCCTTGGGTGAGGCATTTGTAGGATAGCTTGTATCCTATCTGGATCAATTCTTATGCCATCTTTTGAAATAATGTGCCCTAAGAGTTTCCCTTCTTCCAAGCCAAATAATGACTTCTTGGGGTTTAAGGAAATGCCATATTTCCTGCATGTTATGAAAATCTGTCTCAAATGTTTCAAGTGTTCTTGGTCAGATTTTGAAAAGGGTGTAAGATCATCTAAGTAAATGACCAAGAAGTCATGAATCTCTTTTGCAAAAGCAATGTCCATTGCTCTTTGAAACGTTGCCCCTGCGTTTTTCAATCCAAAGGGCATTTTCACATACTTGAAAGTTCCCCATGGGGTTGTAAATGCAGTTTTGTCTTGATCATCAGGGTGTACTAGGATTTGATTGAAACCTGAGAATCCATCAAGCAATGATATCCTTGAAGCCCCTACTACTCTTTGAAGAATATGATCCATTTTGGGTAACGGGTAGTTATCTTTGAGTGATACTTGATTCAAATTCCTTAAATCTACACAAAGTCTAATCTCACCAGTTTTCTTTCTTGTAGGGACCAAATTTGAAATCCACTCAGAGAACCTGATTGGTGCTATGATACCAGCTTCGAACATTTTATGTAATTCTTTCTCAATGGAAGGAAGGAGCACAGGATTGATCCTTCTCAATTTCTGTTTGAATGGTTTTTGATTGGGCTTAAGGGGAATGGTATGCTGGATAACAGAAGTATCATAAGACTTTAAATCCTCATAACCCCAAGCAAAAACATCTTGAAATTCTTTAAAGAGATCAATGTATTTGGGCTTTTGATCAGGGGGCAAAGAGGCAGATAGCTTTATTATTTTAGGCTTGTCAATAGTACCAATGTTGCATTCTTCAACTGTTGCATCTAATGGCTGCATCTTTGGCTTCCTAGGGATGTCATTTGAGTCAAAAATATCCTCTAGTGGGGTAAGGCCTACTGGAAGGAAATTGTCTTTGAGTTGTATGATTTCAGCTTCAGCGTTGCTCATCTCTTCACAGTCAATTTGGTGAATTTGCTGAATGTTTTCATTGCTGAAAATGGTTGGAGTCAGTAATTGCTTTGCTGTTCTAGGTGACATTGGGTGAGCAGACTGTTGAAACTGTATTTGTGATGGACTTGCTCCCTCAATATCAATATTTAATCCTGTGAACTCTTGTTGCAAGGTTAAAAAATTGTTTATTTGCATGTCATCCTCAAATACTTGCCATTCTTTGACATTGTTTGGAATAGAGGGTCTGTATTTGACCTCGGCTGTGAAACAGTTATTGGGTTCTAATGGGAATTTGAAGGTGCTGGCAAATGTAGCTAAGCTGTGTGCATGGAGATTGTGGCCCCTTGAAATTTTTGTGATAACACACTCAGAGAAGGTCTCTAATATTTCAATTACAGCAGATCTGTAGGACCTCAATCTTTTGTCATTGGTGACAAAGTTTCCTTTCACTTGTTGAATTACTAGATCAGAGTCTCCCATGATGGAGAGTTTAGGAGCTTGTAGTGATTTTGCTAGCTTTAGGCCCAGCAACAGAGCTTCATATTCTGCCATATTGTTAGTGCATCTAAAATTCAATCTATAAGCCCTGCCTTCTGCGTAGTCTTTCTCTTTGTTATGTATCCACACTCCAGCTCCTGCCCCTAACTTATTAACTGAGCCATCAAATTCTAGGACCCACAGGATGTCTTGCTGAACAGGAGATTTAAAATTCTGTTCATAGGATGGCAATGTGAGCATGAGTTGGGGTTTCTTTTCCCATTTGTTTTCTAGGACAATTTCATCACTTTTTTGACAATCTTTGACAACTAGAGGAGGGATACTGTGTATTGTTGGGCTGATTAATGTTTGGCAGGTGATACTTGTTTGATCAATGTTTCATTCTTGTATGAGTGTTTCGGTCCTAATGTCATTGTTTGAGAGGCTTGTGCTGTCATTAAAGAGGATGAAGGAGTCTATGTCCGAATGGACAGCATATATTGGAAAGTTTTGAGGCTTTTCTTCACTGCTGACCATATACTTCATGAGTGTTTCCCTGTACAGTCTTTTTGGTTGCCCAAAGACAGAGATAGTGGCATATGACATATCTAATTGCAGGGAGCCTTGGAGCTTGGCTCCCCATGATCTTGATAACAGCATCCCATATTTGGGTGGGATATCAGCGACTACAACATCCATTAGAATGGTTTTGTTGGGATATTGAACCAGAGACACACATAAATCTTTTATTAGGCCTAAACATTTGACTTGGCTAGAATCAAAAGAAAACAGGTCTTTGTATGGTCTTGTTATATCCAAGTTCAATCTTTCCATGACTGCTTTTGGCATAAGGTTGTGAGAGGCGCCTGAGTCGAACATTGCATTATGCAGTATTTTATCATGAACATGCAGGCTGACATAAAAAGGTAAGACCCCTGTGACTATTGTTTTTCCATCTACCTCTGGGCCAAACAGTAATTCTGGAGTGTCATCTAGCACATTCACATCATCTTTGCTAGTAGTGAGTTGAAGGGATTTTTTGATCTGTTGTTTGTATATGTCATGCTTGGCTAGCTCTGAGAGAGGAATTGCTATTTTTAGCTTGCCAATCTCTGTGCCTAGGTCAAAAGGTTTGTCAACTTGGGTTTTAGAGTCACGGATACCAGTCTTTTCTTTGTTCATCAAATCTTCTTGTTGGATTTCATCTTGATTTTGAGACCTGCCCCTTTTACTCATGTCTTGAGGGGTAAAATTTGAATCAGGGTGAGAGGACGAAGTTACCATGGGCTGTTGTAGTGGGGACAGCAGTTCAGTAACCTCCTCAACTACCATTTCTTCTGCAGGAAAGTTTATTTTGTCATTAGGTTCTGTGACCATGGTTTCTTTAGACCTCTGTTTATCCTTTATCTTGTCGGGCTGGTTTACATTCACAGTCCTACTCCTCAGTTTATACTGTTTATGGACTTCATAGACAGCAGTATCATATCCTTGTTTAAAGTCAAAGGATTCTCCTGATTTAGTTTGGAATGTTTTGCTTTCATCCTCCTCATGGTCTTCTTGCGTTAGGAAAACATGGCTTTTACCATCCAGACCCATTAAGTTAATTTCAGGATCTTCATTGAGCTGATTGGCTGTGGAAGTTTCTGCATAGTTTTCTTGAAAAGGGGGTCTAATGTCTTGGTCAGCACTTGTCTTTCCTATGTTTGGGTTCTGAGGTCTCCTAAAATTCGGGTTTCTAGGAGGGTTGCTTTGTGATGCCTCCCATGATGATTTTCTTTCAACTGATTCCACTCTTTCACCCAATCTTTTCATGTTGTTTAGTATTGCATCCAGCTTTTGATCAAAACCTGAGGGTTCTTCTCTGAAGCCAGTCTTCTTTTCCAACTTTTCCCTGTTTCTTTTGGCAATTAGGTTAGCCTCTACAGTGACTGCAACCCTTTGAGCTTCTGCAAGGGTGGGGGGGTCTCTTTCTTTCAATTGATAGGCCATATCAGAATCAAAACCGTCAGGGAAGTTATATAGGGCCAAATCAGGAGGGGGCCTTAAGTTCTGTGGGATAGCATTATATACATTGTTAAACCTAGCACAATATTCCAAAACTGTTTCTTGGGGACCTCTTTTAATAGTGTTGTATTCACCAAGTATGTGGAGAGGATATTTCTTCTTCTCCCATCTCTCAGTAAAGGCTTCGTAAAGCTGATCAGGTATTGCAATGGAGTTTGCATTGAGGGATCTGAACCAAGTTCTAACATCCCCAGTTAAGCTTTGAACAAAAATTCTCATCCTGACACTGTTATCATCTATTTCATAGGTCTCAAAGTGGTCTTGCATCTTCTTAGCATGCTGGACAGCTGTCAAAGGGCCATGGGAGTCAAAAAATGAGATTTTGGTTTGGTAGTCTTGGGGTAGAGCTGGAGCATTAGCTGGTATCTGCAGAGGTGCATACCTGTTGGCCATGTTTATGGGATTTACAGGGTTGACAGGAATAAATGGGACAGCAGGGATTACTGGTGTAACAGGGTTAATGGGATGGGTAACAAATGGGGAACTGGTTGAAAGAGTATGTGCAGTGGGTGAAGATGTAAGAGGAGGACTTTGAGGTGTTGATGATGAACTAGGGGAACTAGGAGTGGACCGGAAAAGAACTTTGCAGGGTGTGGGAATGCAGATAGGCTGATCTGAAATTATATCTGACTCAGTAGGCTTCTCCTGCTTTTGCTGTCTCCTAATGTTCTTTGGAATGATATTTGGATTATCAACAATGATAGGTTGATTAGGGTCAGGGTTTGCCCTAGTGTGCCTTGGGTTTCTTTTGGGAGCCAGCTTCTAATTTCTTTTGAATTTGTACAAGAAGTTTATATATGCAACGACTGGATGTGAATTTTGGAATGGCTATATATGTTCCAAAGCTGGGATGAAGATTCCCTAATTAGCTCTTCCCTAAAGCTGTCCCTGTATTACAGAAACAGTTCTAAGGCCTCTTGGCTAGTTTCAGGCTTGATGGTAGCTTTGGAAAATAGATAGTAATTGAAAAATCTTAAGAAATCCCCAGTGGAGTCGCCAATTATGTTAACACCCAGGTTGTTCCCTATGACTCCCAAGGGAATACGGCCGGGGTAACCACTAACCAATCTTTTGATCACCGTTTCTAGCCAAATTGTGATCAGAGAGGGCTCTCTCTTTATGATTTGTATCTGTTATGATAGTGTTTTAGGCTAGGTATTACGCACAGGTTTTGTTTATGTTTTGGTTGAAGATTTTCTTTCAGGTCTTGTGATATAATGTCCAAAGAGTCAAATATCATTGGGCAATGGAGTCTATGGCTGTAGGTGTCTAGAAACCTTGAGGTGAATTGGTGAAACTTACAGGGCCATTTGGATACTTCATATAACAAATTTTTTGATTTACAACACGAAAAGGTGAAAAAACCAGTGAAAGCAATTAAGAATTTTCACTAAAGTATTCAAGTATTTCCACCAAACTAGGTATGAGAAACGGATAGATGTCTCAGGGGCAAACTTGAATCCCTGGGAATGTCTATCACTGTAAAAGATATAGTTTTAAAGTGCAGCAATTAAGAATTACACTTCATTCACTGTATCTGAAGAAAACATAGATAATAGCTCAGATTGAGTTCAGGGTAATCAGTGATTAAATCCTGGAACTATTCTTCTACTTTGCTATTAAGTGTAACACATTTAAACAATAAAAGAGAACAAAAGACTCGAAAACATGTAACACAGAGATTTAAGAAAGACTTATTGTTTTACGAAACACTCTGGAATCCTGCAACATTCACCATTCATCACAATGCATCAAGGTACGCCAAGCTTTGGAAATTCCATTCACCCTTTGTATTATTTCTCTGAGAATTTTTCAGCAAGTGAGATCTCCAAAATGAAAATAACAACAACCCCTTAAGCTTCAGTGGGGGGCGAATATATACATACGATTTTACAAAAATATCTGAGTTCTAAGTTATCTCAGACTTAATGTTCTCACCAACTTTTGAGATATTATTATCAGAAATTTATTACAACATTGAATACAAGATAAAGGCGTCTTGATGTTCTGTCAGAAGATATTTTGGCCTTTGGGAGCTGCTAAGTCGGTTGGGATACTTTGATCAAATGCTGGAGAACCTGACTTTATGGCTCGTGCGCTGTATTTTGGGTCTGCCACCTGTGATTGTGATTGCTGCTGTGGTGAGTAAATAGCCCTGCTGAGTTGGCTCAGCATCTGTCCTTTCCTTGTGGAGTTATCCACCAAAATTCTGCCTGTGCATGACTGTTCATAAACTGGAGGAAATTAACGCTACAGGTTCTGGCTTGATAAGATTATCTGTGTCAAATTCCTCCATACTTCCTGTGTGGGCAATTGATGATTTATGATTGCCCCCATAGTCTCATCTGCTTCTGTATACTTAAAGAAATTTGGTGGTGTATCAAACAGGTGATCAATTTCATTCATGATAAAAAACAGGTTATCCACCCTATCATACAAATTCTGTCCTGATGCTGGCCCTGCTTCTGCTGAGGTACTGGGCTGTTTTGCAATTTGTGCTGCAGCATGGGCATCAACCCTTTTGATGTAATTTTCCAGGGTAAGCAGTCTTCCTACACTGCTTAAAATGCTGGGGAGGCCTTTGTTTTGTAATGCCAGGAATCTGTCCAGGAATTTGTTGATTTCGGTCTGCATGTCCTGTGTTCTCCTCTCCAGTGTTCCAACTAGGCTTCTTAGTGTCAGGACTCTTTTAACTACTGAGATTGTTTCAGTCCTGTTAGTAATTCCCATGGTGGCCAGCTGAGAGCTTGTCTTGTTATTTAAAATATTGATCATTCTGCTGGCAGCATCTGGCATGTGGCCAAGGCTTGCTCTTGCTCTGTGTATTTCCTTGTTTGCCTTTGTGATGAGTACTATTTGCTCATCCATAGTCTCAATATACTGCCACTGATTGGTGATGGATCGACCAATGTTGCCCCAGAGGACTGCTTTTAATTCTGCTGTTACTTTTTCTAGTGCAAGCTCCTTTTCCAGTTCAGCTATTCTCTTTTTTAGAACTTTTATTTCTCTTTCCTTTGCTGCCTCATTCTGCTTGCTTTTGTCAAATCTTTCATTCACCTTAGTCAAAGACCTTTTGACTTCATCAAGCTCTTTCATTTGGGATTCAAGAACTCGGATCTCAGCTTGCAGCTTCTGCATATCCAGACTAGGAGTCTGCTCTGTTGTTGGCGTAGTTGTTGCTGTAGATGGTGCTGTAGTTCCTGTCTGCTGAGGAGGAAGAGTAGTTGTTGGAGGGGCTTCTTCAAGATTGATTACTTCCGGAGGGGGCTGGGAAGTTTGGCCCTCTTCTCTCTGTTTTAATGCTGTCTGTAATGCTGCCTTTGCAGCTTCTGATTGTCCTAGCTGGTCTTGAGTCCGAACCAGCTCCTTGTATAAGGATATCATCAAATCCGTAGCATCCTTTTCTAGCCTTTGCTGAGCAACTTCATCTGTTTGAGGATGGATGGTGGCTGGGAGCTTGATTTTCTTCCTTAAGGCAGCCATGTCTTGATCCCTTATCTTCAACAGTTCTTGGATACCTTTAACATCTTTAGGATCATGTCCTATTTCTATAATTACCTCCTCCAAGGACTTGATTCTGTTGTCCTTGGCTTGTGATGATGCTCTCTCCAATTCCAGCTGAGAGGCTGTATTATCAAGGCTGCTCTTCAATTTGTAGTTTTCCAATGTTTCATCTGCCAAGGAGGCATACACCATTTCACCAGTTTGTTTATGCAGTTCGATTTTATCCATAGGGTGTATATCTTTGGCCAGAACCTCCATGTTGGTCCTTAGGTAATCCGAGGTAGATTGGGGGTGCAGAGTTGTGGGCATGAAGTGACTCATGATCATTTTGCCTTCACTTACATCAAAGGCAGACATGAGTCTTTGCTGATTGGTGGGAGCCAGGTTCAGCAAATGATTGTACAGCTGTACTTTAATAGGATCACTCCTCCTTTTAATGTCGATAAACTGCTGTTTGATGCTTACCTGTCCTTCTTTGTGCTGGCTGGAGGAGCTGACCTCCCCTCCCATAGCTCTATCATGTTCATGCTGGAAAGAACTGGCTGATACTTCTCGGCTGGGTGGGCCCATGCCCGATGCTTGTCTTATTGCCTCATCATCTTCTGGGAAGTCATTCAACCTTTGCCTTTTCTCTCCCTGATCGATGGATGAAGTCAGGGGAGTCTCTCTATCTCTTTTCCTGGTTAAGTCCTCCTTTTGTGGGGTTTGGAGGACCGATGTATCAAAGGTAGTTTCTGCCCTAGGAGGCACTATATTCTGAGCCTGTTGCTCAGTGGAACTAGGAGTGTCAATCACCCTTTCTTGCTGCAAGGGTTGCTGTTCCTTAAGTGGCACTTCTTCTTGCTGCTGCCCTTGTTCCTGCTGTTCCATCTCTTCTTGCTGTTGTAGCAATGTCTCCACTTGTTCTTCTGTCAATGGAGGTGGCTGTTCCACCTGCTTCCCTTTATCTTTGCTTGCTGTCTGCGGTGCCTTCTCGGCAGTTTGCTGCTGTGTTGTTGATGATGTAGTAGCTGCTCCAAGCTGTCTTCTGTATGAATGAGGAACCTGTCCACAATTTTCCAAGTCAGCTTGCTTTTGTATATTTCTAGCTTCTCTTTCTAGAAGCTCTTCAGCAGTTATTTCTTCTTCTAAGGTACCCTCTTCCCAGCTTAATGCATTGGCATACTGTTCAATCTCAGGTTGTCTCTTGTGTGCATAACCACCCAATTTGTATTTTATCCTCCTGAGGGAGACAAAATGATTGGGGTCATAGGGTATCCATTCAAAACTAGTTTGCAGTCTGAGGCCTTCCAGGATAGTGTTTGCCTCTTTCCATCCCTCCTCTTTTCTGTTATATAGGAAAGGACCCAGCTGGCTCCTCACCTTTAGCTGTGACTTCTTGTTCTTGCTCTGAAAATGCAGGTAGTCTGAGTTGCCAAACTGTCTGAAATATTCCAAGGCAAAAAGCCTCATGGGGACATACCTTAGCAATCTAAAAGGTGTCAACTCACAGCCATATATTCTGATGACTGTGTGGTTTTGGTAGAAGTACCAATTACCAATGCTGTAGGTTTTGTTTAGGTGAAGAACTCTCTTCATGTCATCAGTTAGCCTTGGAGGAGGAACACCATGCAATACTATCAAGGCTGGATAAATGAATAAGTCAATGAACTCATTGTATGTGTAAGGTGACACAGATGTATAGTGGAAGACAGAGGTCCAGAACACCACTGATCTTGGATTTCCTTGGGCATTGAGTTGCTTCAACGGAAAAGAGAAGGTAGCTGGTTGATAAAACAAGAAGAGGTGGTATATGTATGAGGTATACCTGAATAATCTTTCTCTCTTTAAGTTCATAAACTGGTCATGGATTTTATCTGCAATGTATGTAGCATAATCATAATGCACAGCTGGGGGCTTACCAGGAGAGAATAGAGACAGGATTGCTATTATGGTTTCATCCACATCCTCCATTCCTTTGAATCCTAGGGCATAGCTGATCAAATCCACTAACATCCTGCCCAATTCATTCAAGTACTGATATCCAATAGGAGGAGTTCTGACTGATTCAGAGCCTGGTTTTACAAACAACTGATTGATTTTAATGATTTGGTCAATTGACAGCTTGCTCCCTTTCTTTATCAAATTCTGCATATTGAGGGGGGTCAATTGCTTGGCAGTATGGAAGTGCAGCATCTCATTAATACTCTCTGGGGTGATCTGGAACAGGACTGAGCCTGTGGGGCTGATGACAGCTCTTTGATTTGGGTCATAGCATTCCTGGCAGCTGTATATCAACTCTGGCATAGGATTTACCTGGGGGAGGTTGTAGATTGGCAGGTTTGAGTCCCAAATCCCCAAGATGTCTGCTCCACTCAGGTGCTGGGCTTTCAACTCATTCAGCATCTGGATATTGTATTTGGAGCCCATAAGAAACCAGTCCAGCATTTGGTAATCCATATCTCCCAGGGCTTTCCACTCCAATTCCTGGTGCGGGGCATTGAGGGGCTTGATGTTGAGAGCAATGGGAGTCTCCATGATCTTCTTCAGAGTTCAACAATTGCAGGTGGATGGTTTAATGGAAGCAACACAGAATAGAAGTGATTTTCTGTAAAAGCAGTTTGTATCTCAGATACCAGAGGAGGAATTTACACAACAGCAATTGAAATACTGTTTGTTTCAGGAGCAGGGCTTCTCTATGGTCTCACTATGTCCTCTTTTAGCGGGTGAATTGAGTTTAACCAGAAATTTGCCGGGAATACGCAGTGAATGATGTTTTTGAGCGAAATTACAGGTATTAAGGCTCGGCCGATGTTTTTGGACTTCACAGTTGCAAATGTGGATGTGCAGAGGGAAATGGCCGGTGAAAATATAATTTTTAAGGTCTCCTTAGCCCTCTGAGTGACTTTAATTTCAATAACAGGCGTATGGAGGGCAGCAAGCGGTAAATACCTGTTAATTGACGAACAGAGGTCGCATGGGCGCGCACGGTTGATGCTGTGGAGGTCGCCTTGGTCAACTGAGCAGGTTGGCAGAGTTTTGGGACGTAAACGGTCATGCAGAGAAAACAGTAGAGAAACGCGCAAAAATGGGAAAAATAGGCGTTTTTTGGCTTAATATGGGCTTTTTTATGATTTTGGCGCTTTTTAGTGATGACGTCAGCATGACGTCATTGGTAGGCCAAGGTGAGGTGACGTCAGCTGACGTCATCGGGTGACGTGGCGGTAAGCTATTGGTCCATGGGGGCGATGAGGTGGCAGCCATGTCATCAGCGAGGTGGACGAATAACGGAGACAAGGACAAGTGGGCGTGAGGTGGCAGTATACAGTTGGAAAACGGTTGGCGGTTAGGACCGTAGCGGTTACGGTTAAGGCTAGCCGCTACGGTCTCTCGGGGCGGTTTAGGTACGGTCCCAGAAATGTCAGACCCGGCTCCGAGAGCCTTCATTGTGCGACGCGTGGCCTGCCCGTGACGTGACGCAACGTCACTTTCTCGGGCGGTAAAGGACCACCATGGGGGCCGCTCCGATATTGCTGTGGATCGTCGGATCCTCGGGACCTGATCCGACGGTGGGCGGAGCAACAACGTGCTCGGAGTATATGCGCGGGCGGAGAACTTGGATTATGGGTTTTTTGTAAGGTTTTGAATGTATTTTGGTTAAATGGAACCCGGGCGCGTTGTTCGGAATAAACGTTAAAAAGGGGGGTTTTGGACCTTGGTAACCTTTGCAAAGAGGGTTTAGGGGTAAAAAGGGGTTCTTATGAGGTTTTTAATACAAATGAAGGTTTGAAAGGTAAGTTGGGCTTTTGCAAGGTGGAGTGGGGTGGGACAGGTTCACCAAAGTGACCAGAGGTCATTTTGGTTCCTTTTTAAGAACATATGGCTATAATGCCAAGAGGAGGAGTATTTATAGAATTTGGGGCTTTATACACCATAGTGTTAATATTATTAGGGGAAGGGTAAGATAGGGGAGCTATATAGTAGAATTAGAGGTTAATATGAATGAGGGAGCAAATGAAGGGGATCTCACTGAGTTTATCTGAAATTGATTTAGTTTTGAGAGTAGATCAAAATGAAAAGATCTTAGACAAGAAATGTGGCCTTTGTGTGAACAAGAACCACCATAAAACCATGGTCTTTCTCCATGAATCTCAGCTGAAAAGGGAATGTTAATAATGGAGTGAAGGGAGAAAGGGAGGTTAGTCATGCTCCTTGCTGTAATTTGATGGAATCAACCACTTTGTCCATTGATAGATTTTGCCTTGGCAATACATCTTTTGACATATGTGCAATGGTGAAAATGCCCTTTCTGCAACCACAACTACTTACCCAGCTATTTTCCTAGCATTTTTTGTTTCTCCATTGGAGGGTGCACTTGGACTTGCAAACCCTTACTTGCCTTTTCTTTTCTTTGGCTTTTTCTTTATTCCTTTCTATCTACTTCTACCCTTATCTCTTCCAACGTCCCAGATTAGGCTGTTGGGATCCTTTTCTTCTCTACCTAAACTAGTTGTCTGCCAAGATTAAGCAGTTTGGACAGACTCCTTTCTCTATTCTAGAACAGAAAATTTAAACATGGCATGATCCAGATTAGACTTTTGGACCATCCATCAAAATTTGAAATAAGGTCATCAATATTTGAAACACTTTACACACCTCTTGTTCTCTAGGAAATATGGGATCTTTGTGATATCAAAGCAGAGCATATTTGGACTTTCCTTGGCCAATCATGAAATATGAAACCTATTGGTATAGGTATCCAACACTTGGTACCCACCTTTCACCTGCTTGATAGCTAACTCGAAGTCACCATACATTGAAATCCTCTTAGCATTTAATTTTCTAGGAACTTTCAAACCAGCAATCAAAGCTTCATATTCAGCCTCATTGTTTGAACAGTCAAAAGCTAATTTATAAGAGCAGACCCTTACATTACTTGGCACTTTATTCTGGGTGAAAACCAGGCTGCGTATACAAATACCAATTCCAGAACCTTCCCTTCCTACAGCGCCATCAAAGTCCATAGTCCATAGGCATGTTTCATCCTCTTCCAAATGCTGAAACTCTTTTTCTTTACCTTGCTGTCCATCAATATGTTGCTGCTGTCGGACTACTGATTTTTCAGTGGTGCCATCAAGTCTTTGCCGCTCTTGTCTCAAGAATTCTCTAAAATTTTCAGTAATCTTGGGAATGTCTTCTACTTCCAATAGTTGGCTATTTACATCATTAAAACTATCTGAATACAAAAAAAATGACTCTAGATTAGTATGTACATAGTTTATCGGATGATTTACCAGTTTCTCCTTGTTAGTGATCATGTACTTCATTTTCTGCTCCCAGTATAGTTTCCTCATCTGACCGAACACGAGAATCGTAGCATAGGAGAAATCAAGTTGCATTGTCCCTTTAATCTTTGCTCCCCAAGATCTGGAAAGAAGCATGCCAAATCTAGGAGGTATATCTTCCACCACTACATCCATCAAAACATTTTTAGCTGGAATCTGATCCAAACTAACCACCAAATCTTTGATAAGCCCAATGCACCTCACTCTGCTAGAATTGAAAGAGTAAAGGTCATGGTATTTTCTAGTGATGTCCAATCCCAATTTCTCCATGATGGCTTTTAGCATAAGATTATGAGAAGCTCTGGAATAAAACATAGCATTATGTAAAACAAAGTCATGCACCCTGAGACTGATATAGAAAGGAGCAACATCACTATCTTGGGACTGACCTTCCAACGCTGGCCCAAAGATCAACTCGGGACTGTCATCCTCCACATTTACCATGTCTGATGATGGCTCTAAGCTCAAAATTTTAGACACCTGACTTTTATAATTGTTGTTCTTCATCAAATAGGTCAAAGGAAAGGATATTTTCAACTTAGCAATTTCATTTTCGAAGTTAAAAACTGAAACTTTTTCTACCTCTTTCACTGGAACATCCTTCTTTTCCGTTTTCTCCTTTGACACATTTGGCTGATTTTGTCTTTCACTTGCAGATGGCATTTTGCTACTGTTGGGATCAGCTGTCTCTTTTCGCTTTTTCTGCACATTGGGAGGTTCACTCTTTGACATTGCTGCCTCCTTCCTTTTCTGAATTGGATTTACAGGCACATCTCTATCTTGAAGTGAATATTTCCGCTGATGAGTTGATAAAGCATTCATGTATCCTCTTTGGTAATCATTGGACTCTTCCTCAAGAACTGTCTCATTTGCCAAAATAAATTTTTCATCCCCACGTTTAGCCAGATTCTCGGAGTACTCCTCATCTTCAGTGATGTAGATTGGCATGTCATTGGGCGTAAAGAAATGATTTTCTTCTCCAATCACATTTTCCTCCTCTTTTGATTCTGAACCAAGTACAACATTCTATTGTAGAGGTGTCTGCACTTGCTGCTGCGCTGTTTGATCTTGGGCTCGTTCCTCTCTTTGTTTGATCCTGTATTGGGGCTGCTGATGGCAACGGAAGTTAGGATTTCTGATCTGTGGTTCAGGCTTGTCAAGTTTCAATCTATCAAGCATTCGTTCCACCTTTCAAAGCACTTGATTTGACGAGGAAGACTCTTCTTTAATTGTGACTTTCTTTTCAGCTCTTGCTCTAGCTCGCTTGGCCAGTAGATTGGCTTCAATGCTGACCGCAATCTTCTGCATGTCTTCCAACGTAGCCAGATCTCTTTCTCTTAACTGGTAAGCCATATGAGTGTCAAAACCGTCTGGAAACTTAATCAAGGTTAGCCCCATGGGTGGATTTATATGATCAGGGATTGCATTATAAATTGAATTGAATCTAATACAGTAATCTTGAACAAACTCACCAGCATTTCGTTTGATGTGCTCATACTCGGAAAGGATCTGAAGGGGAATTTTCTTCACTTCCCAGCAGTTTAAGAATTGTCTGTGTAGATCGGCCAATGTAGTGACACTTGCAGTCGGCAAGGCCGTGAAACATTTCCTTCACCACCAAATGTTTGTACAAAAAGTCTCATGGTTACATTTTCTGCATCAATCTCATGAAGATCGAAGAAATTTGTCATTCTATCTACATGTTGCTAAGCTGTGACACCATGAGGAGTGCCATCAAACAAAGGAATTTTTCTTTGATAGTCGGCGGACATATCATCCAAATTTTGAGGCAGTGTAAGAGGTGCAAAACGAGCAGCCATTGCTCTTTGTGGATTTGAAATCGATCTTCGGGATGTTGGGGGAGTAGGTGGAGCTGATGTATGGGGAGTATGAGGAGGTGTATGCGCAGGTGAAGCAAACTTAGTTATTTTAGGAGCAGAAGGAGTAGATGGAGGCGATACTACTGCAGATTTTTGATCAGAAACAATAGGCTGCACAAGAATGGTAGGAATGAAAGGAGGTTCAGTGGGAATTCTTGAACTAGACACAATTGCAGATGACCCAAGGGTTGCAGAAGCAGTCTCTAGGAATTCAACAATATTAGAAGCCACAATTGTAGTCTGAAGATGGTTCAAAATATAATCATCAATAGATTTATTTACCCTTTCAGTTTCAAGATTTCTAACAAACTCAGGATTTAAGGTAGTTGAAGCAACAACACTTTTAGATTTGGTTTCGAACAAAGACAACTCAAACTGCTCATCAAATTCAATATCCTCAATATACTCCAAACCAATAGGACACGATTGAGCTTTGAACACGGGAATGATACAACTTCCTTGGTGAACGATTCTTGGAATAAGATTGGGATTTTCGTAGACAGGAGGAGGATCAGGATCCAGATTTTCTCTGGTATGTCTTCTGGAAGTTAGTGTGTTATTATTTCAAGAAATCAAATGGACATTACCAACTTGTTCAGCCTATTAAATCCTAAACTTATCATCCAAAAGCTTAGAATTCTCAAATGTACTGGGGTGATCCGCAAGTTATATACTTCGTTTATACGACTAGACTAGAGATTGAATGAAGTAGCATTTATCTACTTGTGTTAATGCAAAGCAAAAGCGTTTTGAAGGCTACCTAGCTAATCTTCAGGCTCCGTCTGTAGTTTATAAAATGAAGAATAACAACAAACAAATAAATTTGATCCCTAGTATGGTCACCACTATGTTAGTACCTAGATTTACCTTAGGCTGAGGAAGGTAGGATCCAGGGCCAACATCAAACCATGCTCAGCCTGGTAGCTAGCCCTACCAGGTCAGGAGAGGGCTCTCTCTGGGTCAATCTCAGCAAATTATGATCAACGAGGGCATGAGATGGCTGAAATATCTATTGATCTTAGGCTATGTATAAGTGAAAAAGAGTTTGATTTGATAAAATGGAGTTTTGTTGGCTCAGATGGAAAAGCAGATATTGGGTGCGGGGAATGAGGCTCAGTTTTGGAGAGATCTCAATGGGGCAAGGTAGGAAACTAATTTTGGAACTTCAAATCAAATTAGATGGAAGGAATAGATAGGTGAGGTGTTGAAGAGGGCAAGAGAAACCATGGATCCTCCCGAAACAACTGAAAACATCAATAAACTAAAGCAAACTTCAAGTAGAGCACTGCAATTTCAATGGATTCTACTTACACTCTTGTTTGTTTAGTTTAGAAGAAACAAGATAGAGAATGGCATACATAATACACAAGAAAATTCACAATTACAAAATAAAGCACTGTACCAAGGCAAATTGCCACATGGATCCCAAAGAGTGTTGCAAACCCTGGTGTTTCCTTTGCCAAAAATGCAGAAATCAAATGTACAATGGAGTGCCAAGCAATCCCAAGTGTCCAACCCTAAAATTGACTAATAAATTACATGATATAGACAAGCCTAACTCCTTCCCATGCCTCTAGGGGTCGAGCTCATCATTCTAGGAGCTATTTCAACCATCTCTAAACAAGGAACTGAAAATAGGCAATGAAACAACTTGCCTCTATATAAAAGGAAACTGATTCATTCACTATCTTTTCACTTTTTAGTGAATGAATCTACATGGATGAGTAACAATGTGCCAAAATTACATCAAATTCATGACTTTACATCAGGATAAATTAAGAGTTACATGAAAAAGTGAAACTAGTCAAAACTAGGCGAAATTCTGAGCTGCTGAAAAATAGGCCAAATTTCGCTATGCGCCGCGCCTGAAACCTGTATGCATAACACAACTTTGAGGCTAATTTTGAGAGCCTTCCCGAAGTCAAAATTGAGCTCATGATAGCTCATTGGAAAGCCCTGCCAGTATAATTTCCAACCCAAGTGTAATTTCTAGAGTTGGTGTCCATTTGCCCCTCCAAAAATCCAATCTCCCAACACTGCTTCCTGTGGGTGTAAAAGGTGGCAGAGAGGTCATTTTTTGTGTGTTTTTGACCCTTTAGGCAACCCAGAACTTGATGAAATCCTTAGGTAATTCATGAGCATGCATA
Organism: Pinus tabuliformis; assembly: GCA_031772625.1. Taxonomy (NCBI): domain Eukaryota; kingdom Viridiplantae; phylum Streptophyta; class Pinopsida; order Pinales; family Pinaceae; genus Pinus; species Pinus tabuliformis. Next base: position 543,771,429 of record CM062816.1, on the reverse strand, counting down.
AATTTTCATAAAAAATCTAGAAATACAAAGTTTTCCTCCAAAGGATCTCCCAATTATAAGCGCGCGCCAAGTGGCGCTACGCGTTGGGCAAGAAAATCTGTTTTGAAGCCCAAAAAATTCAAAATTGACAAAATTTTCTCCAAATTTGCTGAAATTTGGACTAAAGGTCCATCATCAAGTATCATGCTCATCCAAAGAAGCTTCAGCCAAGATTTGGAGCCTATCATGCCTTTTGCGTCGTTTTAGTGCCCTCCTTAGTCTTGCTTTCAGGATTTTGATCCTCGTTTTGCAAACATGAGTTCGTGCCCAATAATGGTTTTTCATGTGCCTGAGCATGTCCTTGTCTTTGTTTTCCTTTGCCAATAGCTTCTCAAGATGAATGTTGACCCTCTCAAGCCAAATCTCTCGATTAGCCTCTATCTCCTACTGAATGGGTGTCATCTCATTTAGGCTTCTTTGGGCAGTCTGCCGTCTTCACAGATGTTTTGCAACTCCATGACTGTATGTTGATCCTCCAATTATTTGTTTCACTGCTCCAAATAGTTTATGACCCATTGAGCTCTCTGCGAGTTGTTGGTCAATGCATCTATCTCGGCCTTCTGCTGTTGAATAATCTCCCTCAGCTTTGAGCTAGGAGAGCTCACATCATCATCGATGAGTATGAAATCAGTGTCTTGGCGTCCTAAAGGGCCCTCATCCTGCATAGGCTTCTTGCCTTTGTCTTGTACCTGTACCTGTGCTGCTGATGACGAAAATGCGACCCCTTCCACCCCAGGTGAAGATAGTACTCATCGGGCTGCTACAAACAATCCTCTCATGCCTCTCCGATAGGTGACATATGTCGGCACACTAGTAGTCTTCGCTTCCTGACCACCATGCTGATGTGAAGGTTCACCCGCATCATGGACAACCTCATGATGAGTTGTTGAAGCTGTGAAGAACTCATGGGAAATGAAGTCTCCCCATGCGATACCTTGCAAGCCAGCTGATGTACAACAATGATCTTGATGAGCGCATAATTGTAAATGTTGTTGTACTGCTGTTCAGGAGTCTTCTTCTGTACAAGAGTAGTCATCTTCTCTATGTTTCAACACATGAAATATGGAATGTTCATCATCTTCACTCTCGTGAAATGCATCAATAATCTAATATGGTATGCATAGAGGCGTGAGAAGCGGCCCTCACAACTGAAGTATCTGATAATGAGTCTCATCAACGGCGCATAGGATTCTTTCAAAAACCGAAATGGGAACACCCTGCTGAGCTGTATCACATAGCTGGGCCTGATGTATGGCTCATAATGTACTCTTTCTACCTGTTGTATTTTGTTCCACTCCTCACCTACATTTGGTATTCCTGTTGCTTGAGAAATGGTCTCTAGTGTCAAGGTGAAATTTACACCAGCAAGAGTTACCTGACCATCACGCAAATGTAAAACAAACAACTAAGCCAACTCCTGATGATGTTGAATCTGAGCAATCATTTCACAATAGTGAAAGCATGACTATTGATGGAAACATGCCATGGCAAGTGGGCAGGCCTGAAATTGAGTCAATGAGGTGGGCTCTTCTCTGACATGTTTGCCACCCTTACAAGGCCTCCTCGGTGCACGAAGCTCTGTGGTAGAATTACTATCTTGTTCATATGATGACTCAGTGTCTATCATGGTGTTACAAGTCTATGCCAAGTGAATCTTTGACTTGTTGAAAATGAGAATTTGGTGCTTTGTTTCCAATTGCCAAATGTGTGCCAAATAGGAAAGGACTGTGGGAAAAATTGACGGTATGTGTAGTGGAGCTTTGTCAAGTGAGATTTAAAATGTAATTACAGTCAAATGTAATAACAGTCACTTGACTATATTTAGGAATCAGGGGTTTGGGGATTTTTTGCAAATGATATGGAAAAGTGATAGTGATGGGAAATTGTAGGGTTTTGGGATAGGGATAAATGGGAATGAGTGACTTGGGATTATAAGGTGATAGGGGGTTGAAAATGATTATATGATTACAGTGATGGGAAAGGGAAATAGGGGTTGGATTATTTTGGCACCAAAGTCAAATTTTAACACTCAAATTCAAACCCTAAGAGCAGTTTCCATAAGAGGATAGGGTTTAAATTTCAACATTCAAATTCTCCAAATCAAACTTCGAAACCACACCAAACACTATTCAATAACAATTGCAAGATCAGTCGGACTTACTCGAGGCAAATGGGAGCGAAAGATTTGAAATTTCTTTGAAGGCGATGACAAAACTGCTTGTTGGCTCTGTGCGCCGCACACACAACCTAGTGCGCCACGACTAGTATGTGTGCCATGCACGTTGTAATTTGCATAGTGATGTGCGGTTCTATGCACCGCAACTTGCCAATGCACCGCGACCTTTTTCCTGTGCGCCGCGACTGAATTTCACCCATAATCGGTTCTTCAAAACCCTGTTTTCATTCCTCCACAATTTGACTCCGTTTAATGATGTATTTCGCATACCAATGGACTGTTTCAAACACCAAAAATATCTTATATGCCCAAATGACTGATTTTTAATTTCAAATATCCCACTTTGTAATGTTTGTAGAACTTTGGCACTTTCACTTTTAATACAAACTCTGATTTTGTTTTCACTTGAATTTTTGAGCTGAATGACGAAATTCTTGTCTATTTTTTGAACGGATAACTGACATGGAATTTGGAAAAGGTGACCAGGGCTGCGCCTAAAGAATTTGACAGCTGAATTTTTTTTTAATTTACATGGCATTTATTACAAAAGACGAAATTGATGATTTTTCTTCAAAACGGAGTTTTGAATAAAAGTCATGATCGAGCATTATTACGAAGAAATTTTTATAATAAAATCTTATTTGAAACTCCCTCATGTGCCTGCTGGCATTATTAGACATTTTACAGACTGAATTAAGTGACACCCTAGACCTAATGAACCCTAAAACCTTAAAATGACTCTTTGGCGAACAGAAAACCAAGCATGACTGCAACTGACTTGAAAATGATTTTGATGAACTAAATTAGACCATCAGGTACAATACATGAGGAACATGAGTGAAAAGCCTGCTTCGTCAGATGATTGATGCTCCTAGCAGAATGCAGCTAACAGGACTGAATGAGACACCTAAAATGAAATGCAATAAACGAGATTTTGATCTCTGACGGAGGGATGAAAATACTGACTCTAACAATACTGATCGATGTTGAGCACAAGGTGACCTATCAATAATGAAATAAGGCCAAGGTTCAGCTCTAGGCCTACCCTCAAAGCAATATGTTGTCATCGATAAGGACAAGACCCACCAGCAAGAAGTTAATGGAGACCTTCTCTAACCGGCACGAGCAAAGGACCAATATAACTACTGTGATGAAAAACAAGACACTGACAACTAGGGATGGCCGACTGAAAAATAGGTCAAGAGACACCACAGAGAGGCCAACTCAGGCTTACTTCCCTTGAACAAAAGCATGACTCAATGATGATTATGTGGCACAAATGAACTCTGCATATCAGTGGAAGAGATAACCAATCAGATGAGAACTGACTCAATAACAAGGTTAAGGCGTACCTAAGTCAAACTAAATCCCTCCCAAAATGGAGGAGAGACTTTCTTTTGAGTGCTTTGTTCAAGGGTGACACCATTGATTCTAGCTGCCAACAATATATGGAAATGTTGTGCCGTTCCCACTCTTTTTTAGAATATATAATTCTTTTTGTCTTCTTATTTAAGCTGGAAAAAGAATAAAAGAATGCTATAATATAGTGGAAAGAACGAGTGTTAGTGAAACAAATGATCTAGTTCCTGGTATGGGAACAATCCTATGCTCAATGTAGGACACTCAATAGGATGTTCCTTCCATGGATCAAAAGGTGTGTCAAGTTGCAGAAGCTAAGCGTTTGTAGGTTTGAGTTTGCAGAAGACATGGTCAAATAGGTGGTTTAAACACGAGTCCAAGTGAAGCCGTCTTTAGGCCAAAAGGTGAAAATAGTAAAAATGCAATGCAACAGTACAACTCAACACAAAGGAGCCTCTTGGGTATAAGACCAGAACGAAGCGAAGAAGCAAAGAGAAATGAGTCTTCAACACACAAGTCATGGCGGGACTAAAGAGGACTCCCGAGCCTAAGAACAATAAATCAGCATGGGTGCCAAGTGACAATAAGTTACTATCTAGGGCACTCATGATAAGGTAGGCTCGACGACACATGTCATGATACTTCTAAGCAACGAGAAGGTTTTGCACCATAACTTGGTGGGGTCGATCCTAAGGAAAAAATGGGAAAGGAAACTAATAAGTCCACAATGCAGGCAGAAAAACCTAACCTATATGCTAGTTTCGAGAACCAATACCTGTCAGAATGGATCAACCATAAAAATTTCCAAAGGAGAAATCTTCCAAGTTTTGTAGACATAAATAGGAACACTAGACAAGAAGTTAATACATCCCACGTATAAACTTCATATAAAATCTTGTGTTATAGAATAAAAAGCTTGAAAATGCATACCTTATATATACAATATGGTATAGGGAACCACGCGACCTTGTGACTTACATATAATAGTTCTTCTAGAGAAACCCTTTGCAAGGCTCAGGCCAAGGGCTCCTTTGGTAGTCAAAACTCATGGCTTCAAAGAGTTCCACTTGTGAAGGCAAATCAAGTTCTGAGAAATAATGAGAATTACAGGGATCAAAAGAGGGAATTAAGGGGTCCCATGTCCCTATAGGAAGAATCTCTCAGTCAACTTTCGGGACCAAATCCCAGGAAGGAGAATAATAGGTCAAAGGATCCTTCTTAGAAGTGATTGAACATTGAGGATTCAATGCCACATAATTCACCCGTGACGGGGTAGAGCCTACTTGAACACTTGGAACAAACCAAGGGGTATTCTACAGTAAAGTTCAATTAGGGTGGTGATTATCAGATGCAAGCTGATCAATAGTGACAATATTCCCCTTATGAGGAAAACACATCACTCAAAAGAGTGAAGACAGCACCACATTCATAGCATAGACATAATCATGCCCAAGTAGCATATTAAAGTCTAAAGGGCTATCAACCACCATCATATTGATTAAGACAGTCTTCCCACCTAAAGTAATAGGCAATTGAGGAAGAACACCCATAGATTCATCAGGTCTTCTATCATAGGCTAACAACTGACTCTGAGTTGTCAACAACTTTGGGGAATCCAAAGCTTTCCAAGTCAAAGAGGATATAATACTTACAAAGGACCCTTCATCCACCATACATCGATAGACGTTTGTGGAATTAACTCTGACCTTTATCTGGAAAGGTGTAGCGGAAGGAAGACGAGGCTCGACGAGACTATCCCAATCAAAGGAGACACTCTTAGAACTTGGAGGGGGGACATTCGAAGAAATCGGAATGCCCCCTATACTAGAAGACTCTGCACTAGAAATGAAACAGGCTCTTTTGTTAGGCACTTCACCCCACAAAAGAGGAGTATATCAGCCAGAGATTGCACTGGCTGAACCACATTATCAGCTAATGGTTGATGAGACTGATGAGAAACCATATCAGATCCAAGAGTAGAATAAATTTCAGACTCGGACCATATCCTTTGTACCTCTAGAATACCAAGGCACAAATGAGAAAGATGGCCTCCCTTGCATATCTTACAAGGGAACTTAGGTTTAAAACTTCTACATCCAGGTTTCTTATCAACATCCATTCCGCTAACATGACTAGCAATGGTTTGCGGAGAGTCCTGAACATGACTTGCATAGGTCGGGGACTCTTTGCTAGTATGACTTGCAGTGACTAGACTTATGCCCCCAGCATGACTTGCAGAGGATGAAGGATGATCTTCAACATGACTAGTAGACATTGATGATGAATTGCTAGTATGGCTTGCAGTGACTAGACTTGTGCCCCCAACATGACTTGTAGTGGCTGAAGGATTATCTTCAACATGACTTGTAGAGGTTGATGATGAACATATATAATTATTCTTCTTCTTCGTCTTCCTCTTTCTCCTCTTTTTACATTTCTTATTACAAGAAGGAGGAGAAAGAGGAATCCTATATTTCTCATTGAAAGAAGATGAACAATTAACATCCATGTGATGCCCCTGAAATAAAGCATTCATCTGAGAAGCTTCAAGAACATCAAGAATATTCAGAGTGGACCACAGCCAAACTGGTAGTCCAACATCCAATTCGGGAATATTCAGAGTGGCCATCAAGGGAGTACCAATATTCCCAAAGAAAGGAAAAGCACAAGGATCCCCTTTTGGGAGGGTACCTTGGTTGGTTTCCACAGGAATATGGGCCATATCTAACTTATTCGCAGATCCTTCCCTTACGAGAATGTACAAATGACTTTTCAAGGAAGATAGACACACAATCAAAACCTTTGCCCTTGAGGAGGCAACTCCACAACTTTCAAAAGAAAGATCAAAAGCCTTTCAAGATCAGCGGAGTGGTAGGTCAGTCACTCAGAATCTAAATCCCAAAGTGACGAGACAAAAATACCTAAACCCAACTATATACAAGGAGAAAATAACACTCGACTATAAAGTCCCTAAAGGTACAACCAATCAAACAACTTCCAAGTATTTCTGCTCCAGGTGATGAGGACTGGACACAAAAATACAAGAAAGTGAAGTAAGGGACCTTATGAAGATATTCTGGGATAATGACGTTCCAAGCCTACCAGCAAAGGTATCATAGGTAGTTACGCTGACCTCCGGACAACAGCCTTTGATGGTGCAAGCCCCCAAGCTTCGCAAGGGTGCCCTCCAGAAGTACCATTGAACATGATGCAACGTCAACCTCAAGTGCCATAGGATTCCCCTCCGTAGCCACCTGTGTGGATTCCTAGGATAGGCAACTATGGACACCAACTTGTATCAGAAGTCAGGCAGAATAGTTGTGAGGTAAGATCTGACAAGTAAGAGAGGGGGTATCTCTCGTCCTTATCTCCACTAACCCTCGTGCTTTATTCCCAGTCATTGAGCTTTTCGAGTCTCCCTAATGCTATTGGATTTCGCTCTTTAATCAAACTTCTATGTTTTACAATTTAGAGTGCCCTTTGAGAGTTAACTCTCCTCTTGTCTAATCCACGATCCTAAATAAACCTAAACTTGTTGATGTATTCTCATGACAATACAAAATGGTTCTAGTTTATTTTAATTAGCGCTTTATTTTTAAAGGTTGTTCTTTTAAGTCAAGGGATAAATGGGAGTGAAACCAATGATGCATTTATGACTCAACTGAAATCAATGAAAAAGTAACTACATGAATGCAATCATTTTTCCTTTGATGAAAAGAGATCTCTACATAGGTTCTACGAAACTTTTATAAAGCAAAAACATTTTTCTTTTCTTTTCTTGCAACACACTTCACACATGCAAAAACTAAAAAGATTACTAATGCTTTAATAGTGCAAACTATCCTAATGCAAGGTGTAATGAAGATGCAAGATCCTAAATCATTCTAAAAACGAAAGAAATTGTTTATAACCATTAATAAGCCAACTTAAGTATTGAAGATAATATAAAATTTGAACGCAAAAAATTCTCTCCAAACAAGAAGGACAGATCGCAAAAGATCACAGTTCACTTTCAAAAAATGAAAAAGGAACCAAAAAACTTGGCTAAAGAAAAGAAAAACAATGTTTTTTAATACTTTTCTTTTTCAAGAAACAATGAAAACAACTTTTTGAAAGCACTCTTAAATGCCACCAAATACTCAAAGACCGAAAGCAAAGCACAAGGAAACCTTATAAGTTACCAATTCAACACAAATGAAAACTTGAACAAAAAGAGGCTTCAACTTGCACTAAATGATCCAAAAGCAGCAAAAGAGCTTTGAGAAACTGACCAAGAAGTTAGGAAAGACACACTTTCAAATTCATCAAAAACTTTCAAAAAGGAAGAAAAGGTGTAAGGCCATGAAATGTCGGAAAGCAAAGCAAGTAGACCAATAATCAATTTTGACACAAAAAATGAAAGCAATCTGCTATTTCGGAAGACTAGAACAACCAAGAACCTCAACAAGAAGCCTCATGTGTTCAAACACAAATCATAAAACTCACTCAAAAGCAACCCTAGGCCAAAAACTTTTTAAAGCAGGAGAGAATTCAAAACAGTAAGCTCGCTGAATAATTAAAATTTGAAGATAGAAATTGACAACTCAAAAACCAAACAGACCAAGAAACAAATCTTTATGGGCAGAAAAATTTGAAAAAAACATGCAAAAAATGGTATACCCGACGATGTCCCTACACAGGTGCATGTACATGCACTTCTGACAAAATAAACTCGCATATAAGCAGTTTTAGTTCACAGAAACAAGCATGTGTACACTTCTGTAAACAGATAAGGATGCATATACTAAGTTTTACAAGAAAAATAAAAAAATGAGGCCTGATTAAAAATATCATACTTGAGGTCTGAGTTCCTACAAGAGCAAGAAATACTGACATAGCAAGCAGACCTAGAAATCAGCCTGGATAGAAACTGAACAACCCAAACTAGGAATAACAAGATTGTTATCACCAGTATGGTTGCCAATTCTATTATAGGAATAAATCCCCTATGGCTTTGGGTTAGAAGCCAAACATAGCAAGAGTAATCTACAGTAAGAAACATGCATACCACTCATGCAACATGCTTAAATAAACAAACTATGCGAGGATGAACATACCCGGATGTCCTTTGTTTGGGTAGTTCCAGCCAAGTTTCAAACCCTCTGCAACTCCTGATGATCTTCGAATCTGTAACTCAACCAATTCGAATACACATAGCAGCATATAGATAAAGCATTTTAATGAAATCAACTTTATATCATATAAGTAAATGGTTAGTTATACATCAAAGTAATCATTCATACATAAACCATAACAATAACATTTGATGCATAAACAAAGTTGATCTCAGGAACAAGACAACATTTCTTTTTATTGTAGAAAACTATAATAAACATGGAAAGAGTTCACCTAAGTCTTCCTCTTCCGGCTCCAAGCAGAACCGTCCTCCAGGTTAGTCCAGTCCTAGTCTTCAACAGCCTCCTTCCATAACCAATACCATGATACCTCAAGCAAGTGGGAGGTTATCAACACTCAAGGAAACAAGGGTTTCCTGAACTTGGGGAAAGTGCTTGAAGCACAGGGATACTTTAGAATTGATCAGGGGATAATCTCAGTATAGTAATTCTATCTCCTCTCTCCTCCTTAAGGCCTTCCCATAGAAGTCTTTTTATACTTCTCCAAAATTAGTTTTTTAGTTGGGAAATAGTTGGGAACAATTGGGCCATGGGCACTAGGAGGTAATCAACAGGTAAAACCCATGAACTCCACCCATAGTTAAGGAATTTTTTATTTTTTTTTAAGTGTTTAACACATATACACAAGTTGGGTATTGACTAACCCATGTGTACACTCTTTTATCATAGAGAAAAGTAACGCATAGGGAGTAAAACATTATTTTTAAAATATTTGGACGAAGTCTGGAAGGAGAGGTTTCCCTAGGCCATAAACCAAGCATCAAAAATACCAAGGGTGACATTTGGAGCTATAAAAAAAAAGGAGGCCGTTGAGAAGGTATAGGTGGAACAGGCAGGAAAGGAGGCATGAGAATAGACAGGTGGCATAGAGTGGGGCTCTGACAAAGGCACAAGGTCACCTTCACCTGAGACATAAGAGGAAGAAAGAGAACAACATGATGCAGACCCTCAATAGACATCTGCCCACATTAAGTGCCTGAGCGAGATGGAGAAGGGAGGGTCTAGAAGGAAATCCAAGGTGACCAAGACCTCGCTGGACCCTATAACATTAATGGAGGGTGACTTACATGATATCAGTGACACAGTTAGAGATGTCACACGGAGGCCCTGTAGCAATTTGAACAATAGTAGTAGATCATACTAGGGTCTCTCCAGACCAGGTTGCAGGAGTTGTAGACTCTTGCGTCGTAGGCTAGTATGTTGTCTACCAGCTTGGCCATTGGCACTTCAGATGTTGTCGATATGCTGCGCATGAAGGCTTCCAGTGTGATAGTGTTGCCGAATGGAGCACTGATCATGTACAATGAGGCTGATAGGCCCACTGTCAGTGCCTTGAAGGGATTTGGGTTGAACCTAGCAGTGCTTCCATGCAAAGCACTCCACCTCTTGCAGGATGGAGTAATTGCAGAAATGAGGGCTCGAGAGCACCATGCCCTCTAGGTGATCAATGAGTAGTGGATCAACAATGAACAGATGTCCCTACAGAGAAATGTTGCCATCACCGCTGAGACCGAGGTGACCAACCAGAGAAAGAAGATCACACAAGTCATTTAGGAGGCATGCAGAATAGTACCAGAGTTGGCCATTCTGGAAAAAGAGCCAGTCGAGGTATGCATTCGTAAGTTGGCCACAAGGGTGTGCAACACTCAGACTGAGATGGCGTGGGTTTAGCTAGAGTTGAACCTGCAAATTACCATGATATAGCTGAGGGCCCAGCCCTCCACACCACTAGAAGTAAAGGAACAACAGGTGATCGCTATCACAGAGGTAGTTGCGGTGGTGGAAAGTGCAGTAGGATACTGCACGTATTTGTTCGAACAATCATTTGAGGTCCTAACAAGCTTGCAGGAGGACCCAAATGTACAGAGGCTAGAGACGGAAGCACGTGAGCTACAACAGAACTATGATGAAGTTAAGGGCACAACATGAATCGTCGCGCTGACATGAGGCTAACCAAGCTGTAGGAGGCCAAGAAGCTGAAGGAACAGGTGCATGCAGTGCTGCACAAGGAAGCAGTGCTGAAGGCATGACTAAATCCCTGGCTAGGGGAAGCTTATGCAGTCACAAAAAATATTGAAGGCAAGCTTGCAACTTTGCAAGTAATGCAATAAAAGCTTCAGGCTGACAACACATGAGCAGTGACTGAGAAGATAGTGGAAGATGCAAAGCAGGCAACATCTCACTGCATGACCGAGGTAATGGTCATACCAGTTGAGTTGGATGGGCTTCGCACAAAGATCTCTGCACCTACCAAGTGACTCGAGGGTGAGTCACGATGTTTGTGTTGGGGGCCTGTTGGGAGGGGGATCCCCCAAGTGCAGTTTTGGGGCTAAAAGCCCATGTTGAGTTAAGTTTTGTAATAAAATAGTAAAGTCTCTACATTTTGTGGTCACGGAGTGTGAAGGTGTTATGTGTCATAAAGGGTAGTCCACCCTTAGTTTTGTAAAGTAAAGTCGATAGTAAGAGATCTATCGATGGTCCGTTGACCATGGGATTGTATAAAAAGAGCTAAGCTCTAAGTAGTTAGAGACGGAGATGACGTAAGAGAGTCATAGCTATGAAGTAAGAAGTCTAAGTCTTGGGTTGTAGTGTAGGTAGAGACTCTGTAGCTGAGTGCGCAGAGGCCTAGGGTAGAAGTCCGCAGCTGTGTGCGCAGGGTGGATAGAGACTGTAAACATTTCGAAGATATTAATAAAGAGAGATATTTAGAAATTTCTTTGTCTTTGTTCTGTTAATGCATCTCGATATGTTGTGAATGAATTTCTTTTATTATGCTTATGTGATGCACGAATGAATGAAATTACATTGAATAATTGAACAAAATTATGATTATCTGTTTATGTGGTGTTAACTATAATTATTTGATAAGATAAGAAAGTCACTTAAATTAATTAGGGAATTTGTACGACTCGCTGCCTTAGCAGCGCAGAAGTACCTCAGCAGCAAGCTAGGGTTGTGCAAAGGCCGATAGTACCCTTTCACGGAGATACTTAAGGCTAGAATAGAGGGCTCATCTCACAGGCCCTAGAGTGAAGCAATGTGTGTGAAGGCAGGAATAGAAGGAAACAAATGATATCAAAACCATCTCAAGGTGCGGAAACTTGTCTCCAACATCCCCTCATATTGATTCGGGTGAGACTTTGGTCTGTGCTACACCGGCTAATGCCAAAAGGGCCAGTAGTGTAGGGATTTGTTTGGCTAATTAACATTGAACCTGGGTCAGGCCCCCTCAAGCCAACATAAACATTATGCTACGAAGCGAAACTACAACAGGGGAGGATAAAGGCAAGCACCCTGTAGAAGGCGAATGGGTCCGCAAAGCACCAAAAAAGGAGACTGGGTTTGATCTGGAACACGAAAAAGAAACATTCATGTAAGCAAAGAAAAGCTTCGCTGAGGCCTCTACCTCAAGAAGTCAGGAGAAACCAGCTGAAGAAATGGACCCATCCATGATTACCACATTCTTGGAGACCTGCATGAAGCTTCTCCATGATAGTAAGGCTTTGAAGGTTCTGCAGGAATAGATCAATCAGTGTGCTGGTAAGGATGGTGCTACTGGTGAACTGCTCGTGGTTAGGAAGCTTTGCAAGCACAAGGCAAGGACCGGGTGGGAGATAAGACTCATCGCGCAAATAGGGGAATATGAGATGGACCAAGTTATCCTAGATCTGGGGTCCGATGCAAATGTTTTGCCAAAACAGACTTGTGAAATAATTGGGAGACCTATGCTCCACTGGTCTCTGATACAGTTAAGAATGGCGAATCAATAGAAAATTATCCCAATGGGGAGGCTGCAATGGGTCATAGTTGACATTGAGGGCACAAGCGCACTAGAGGATTTTGAGATAATAGAGATTGTGGATGATATCAATCCCTACCCTGTGCTCCTTGGAATCGATTGGGCCACTAGCATGAATGAGGTAATCAACCTGAAGAAGCGGAACATGATATTTGAAAAAAGTCGCTCCGCATAGTGGTGCCGTTGGATCCCACGGAGGGACCACACTATACAAAACCCGTCTGATATTATGAAAGTGATGATGATTTGGATGAGATTTACAAGATAACGGTATGAGACCAGGATTGGGTGAATCCAATAGAAGATGAACGTGTTGCATGGCATCGTGAAAGCTCCTGCATGTCAGATTCAGATGAAGAATTGGAGAATTGGCAGAACCAGCTTCATGAAGTATCTACACTGCATTGTAATATGATGACCAAGTCATTGCACTGTGTGTCATCTGAATTCATGCATCTACCTCATTATGATGGGCTAACTGATGTTGATTTCTTTTTGGATGCATTTGAATGAGAAGTGTCGGAGAAACATAGCTTATAGGCCTTGGATTGGGTATTGCGTGCTACCCCTGCAAGATGGTGGGGTACGCACAAGGATTGTTTTGGTGATTGGCGTGACTATAGGAGGATGATGAGAATATGTTTTGGGAAGTCAAAAGTGTAGATGATAGATAAGTATGATGGAAGGGATTACCCACATGATCACCTGGCCTGATCACCTGGCCAAATGGACTAAGGCTTATGGAGCGGAGCCTCAGCCTAAATGGGTGCATCTATTTTGTCATACCCTGGGCATCATACCAATGAATTGGTACTTGGAAACTGAGCTCCGCCATGGCACTGAAGAGTGGGACATCTTGTGCTAGGGATTTTTAATGATGTTCAACTTTGAGGATGGGTTTGACTATATTGACGCAATGCTACAGGAGGTTAAAGCAGTGATATTTAGGATGCCACAAGATCCTTTGGACTTGATCCAACCTGATTGGACTACCCAGCTGAGCCATGCAATGGAATGCTATAACATGATCGTTGAAGAAGAAAAGGAGGATCCTCGAAAGATTAATATTTTGGAAACTGAAGGTCACTGCGAGGTGGAAGGGCTGTGGATAGAGGATCCTGACATAAACACACTGCTGAAAACTAGGCAGGTCAACATTGGCATAGAGTCGAAACCAAAATTTGAAGAAATTGGGGACTATTGGGATGTTGCAACAGTGGACAAGGTCACTGAGCTCCTTCATAAATATCAAGATTTGTTCCCCACAAAGTTCTCTGATTTAAAAGGGATAATAGGAGACCTAGGTGTCAAGAAGATCACCTTGAAACTGGACGCAAAGCCTATAAAAAAAAGACCTTACTGCCTTAAACCTAAGTAGAAGGAAATGGTTCTCGCTGAGATGGATAAGATGCTCGTGCAAGGAATTATTAAACCCGTAGAAGATTCTGATTCGGTAAGCCCAATAGTGTTTAAGAAAAAGAAACAGAAACAAGAAATAAGGATATGTGTGGATCTCCGGAAGATGAATGATGCTTGCATGCATGACCCCTTCCCAACCCCATCCACTGATGAAGTCCTGGATAATGTAGGTGGCCAAGAAGCATACTCTTTCACTGATGGGTTCTCTGGGTATCATGAGATCAAAATCATGCCTGAGGATAGGAGCAAGATGACCTTTGTGATAGAATGGGGATTTTTTCCGTATACTGTAATTCGTTTTGGGCTGAAGAATGCGTCAGCAATATTTTCACGTATAGTCATTGTGACATTCAAAGACTTCATTCATAAGTTCCTACAGGTGTACTTTGATGATTAGACAGTGTTTGGATTGGTCAAGCATCATGTGGAAAGTTTGCGCTTAATGTTAGATACATGTTGAAGATACCAGATCATGTTCAATCTGAAGAAGTGTCTATTCTGTGTCCCTTTTAGGATCTTGCTGGGTCATGTGGTATGCAGACAAGGATTGATGGTAGACCTTGCGAATATGATGGTGATAATCAACTTGGAGGTGCCAAGGAATGTGAAACAGTTGCGTGCAACCCTAGGGCATAGTAGGTAATATAGGAAGTTCATCAAGAGCTATGCTGAGATCACCGCGCCCATGGAGTAATTGTTGAAAAAGGATGCTACGTTCTGTTGGAGTGATGAATGCCATAAGAGCTTGGACGTACTGAAAGAGAAAATGGTCATCCCGCCAATCCTCGTCTTCCCATACTGGAAGAAGGAATTTCATGTGCACGTGGACGCCTCATGTATTTCACTGGGGCCATGCTGACATAGGCACACGAGGGGGAATCGGACCATCCTATAACATTCGCGAGTAGGAAGCTGTCCAAGGCTAAGAAGAACTATTCCACTACAGAGCACGAAGGACTAGCCATGGTATATGTGCTCCAAAAGTTTAGGCACTATTTGCTGGGTGGACATTTTAAGATGTATACGGATCATTCTGCGTTGAAATACCTGGTTAATAAGCCTGTGTTGGGGGGAAGATCTGTAGATGATTATTATTGTTCCAGGAGTATGATTTTGAAGTTATTGTGAAGCCTGATTTTATTTTGATTTTATATTTTATGGACTGGAGGGATCGGGAAGTTGAGAAGAGCGATGGAGTCCTAGGGTTAGGGTTTGGGAACATGCATCTCCAGGCATACCTGCTCCTAGCTAGGTGCAGGAGACCTCGTGACCACCTACGAAGCCACGTAACAAAATAGTACTAAGGAAAAAGGGGCAGAAATCACTGTGATCAGGCCAGACTGTGAGGAAATGATGGAAGCAAGTAGGGGGGGCATAGATCCCCTCCTACAAGGAGATAATAGTAGGGGAATCAAGCCGAACAGGAGTAAATGGTGGACCTGGAAATCGTGGCAAGAACGTGCCGGTGATGGGAGAAGTATGGCAGGCGAGGACAGGGAACAAATGTTTACCGAGGGCTACCAAAAAACCCAGGTTTGTAATCCCGAATAATAAATTAGAAGAGTACAGAGGTTATATGAAAGACCACGCACTTATCTGCAAGTTTGTAGGGACATGGTCGTCTGAGAAAGACTTGATGAAATGGATACAACAAAAGTGGAAACCCAAAGGTCATATAGACCTGAAATTAGGAGCAAAGGGTTTTTTCACAGTAATATTTACAAATTTGGAGGATAAGGAGAGGATATTTGAAGAAGGCCCATATTTCTTCAACAACGCAGGACTATTTATGAGACAATGGGAAGAGTGTTACAATCCAGAAAAAGAAAGGATGTTAGCGGCACCGATCTGGGTTCGACTATTCGGGCTTCCGATAGAGTTTTGGGACCCAGATATTTTAGAAGGAATCAGGAACTCAATTGGGACTTTTGTGAAGGTAGCAGAAACCACCAAGAGAGTCAGATATACATCATACGCTAGGATCTATGTCTACATGAATATTATAGAACCATTGCCGGAACACATCGAATTAGAATATCACGATGAAGTCTGGCAATAGCCAATCAATTATGAACACATCCCATTTAGGTGCAGACGATGCCATGAGTATGGCCATCTGTTCAAACATTGTCCGATGAACGAAGGAAACAGTCCAATAAATCAGGGGGATGAAAAGAAAAGCACAGAGCAAGAGAGGAAGATGAATGAAGGAAATAGAGGAGGGTTCATGGAAGTACAGAGAAGAAAGAGAATCCAAAAAGGAAAGACCAAACTGAACCCTTCATACCCAGAAGGCAATCAGAAAATTCAAAACCAGTTCGAGATCCTACGTGATCTAGAAATGGAAGTGGAGGGAGAAGAAGAGGAAGAAGAAATAAATGAAGTCTAGAAAGAAAACAGGAAAGACAACAAGGAAATGAATAACATAGCTTTGGAAAAAGAAGGAGAGAAGGAAGATCAGGAACAAGAACACACCCAAGAATAGATTCAAATGGAAATAGATCCACGGCAGGAACAAGAAGGAGAGGAAGAACAGATCATGAGAAAACTTTTACAGGAGTGGAAGCATCTGGATGAATGGTTTATACTAGAGGACCAGAAACAACTCTATAAGGACATGTTCCAAAGATACAAGGAAAAACAAGGACGACAGACAGCAAAGCAACCTGAGTAACTTGGAGCACAAGGAGATCAGAATACAGAAGCAGGAACCATAGGGAAAGGTGGAAGGAAAAGGGGAAGGAGACCTATGAGTGAGACCATTCAAACGGTAGGAGAGATGCTAGTGAATTTAGGGAAATTTGTACCATTTTCGGAGGTCTTCCAACAACCCCCAAAACTATTGAAATGATTATCACAACCTGGAATATCATAGGGATGAACAGTAAGGGAAAGAAAAGATACTTGAAAGAAAGACTCAAAAGGGATAAGCCGAATATAATGCTAATCCAAGAAACAAAACTAAGGGAAAGCAAACTAAGAGAGGTGATGAACAATTTCAAGCCACATTATGAGATCATGGGTCAAGATGCGACAGGTAGTGCAGGAGGAGTAGCAATCCTGTGGAACCCAGAGGAAGTCCAATTTGAAGATTGGACCAGCATACCACGTATCCTCTCAAGGAGATTTAGAATTTTAGGTTCTCAAGAATGGATTCTATTATCAAATATATACGGGCCCCATATACAAAGTGAACATAGGGCTTTCCTTCAGAACCTGGCAGTTATGCGATCCCTCTATCCTACTGTGCCTTGGATAGTGGGAGGAGATTTCAATATGATAAAATCTCTAAATGAAAAAAAGGGCGGGCTCAGAAGAACAGAGACAGATATGGAAGCCTTTAAGGATTGGATAGCAGCTCAAAGGCTTGTAGACATACAGATAGAACCTGGCAGTTATGTGATCCATCTATCCTACTTTGCCTTGGATAGTGGGAGGAGATTTCAATATGATAAAATCTCTAAATGAAAAAAAGGGCGGGCTCAGAAGAACATAGACAGATATGGAAGCCTTCAAGGATTGGATAGCAGCTCAAAGGCTTGTATACATAAAGACAAAAAATGGAATATATACTTGAAATAAAAGGAGGGGAGGTAGACACCATATCACCTCCAGACTAGATAGATTCCTACTGTCAGAACAAATCATGAATTGGGACATTTTCATTGAAGCTGAGATTCTTCCTGGAATGGGATTGGACCATTGGTCGATTAAAGCTGAACTGGACATAAAAGCTAGCCCTAAGAGAAATCCCTTCAGATTCGAAGCCTTTTGGCTCAGGGATAAAAATTTTATGAAGAAAGTAGAAGAATGGTGGAAACAAAGTAGTCTGAAAGGAAGAAACAAAATGCAGACATTCCAGATGAAACTAAAAGAACTGAAAGGGAACATTAAGAAATGGAATAAGGAAGAATTCGGACACATTCTCAAAGATCAACAGATGCTAGAACAGAAGATGAAGCAAATCCAACAAGAAATAATAAATACAGGCAGAAGTGATGACCTGGCTAAGGAGGAAGGAATCCTGATAGGGCAACTAGAAGAGAGGCAAAAACAAGAAGAAATCTTGTGGAGGCAAAAATCCAGGGTAAACTGGTTAAGAGAGGGAGAACGAAATACAAAGTTCTTCCACCAAGCAATGATCTAGAGAAGGCAAAGAAATAGAATTTTCTCCATTAAAAATGAAGCAGGGACAAGAGTTACGCAGCATGAGGAAATAGAGCAAGTCTTGGTGAAGCATTTCAAGGATCTTCTCACAGAACCTAATGTTGAACAAGGAGAAGCTATTGAAAGAATTTGCAATGAGATTCTGAGTAGGATCACTAGAGAACAAAACCTAGCCTTGATGAGGGCAGCCACTCTGGAAGAAGTAGAAGAGATAGTGAAGGGAATGAAAAAGAATAAAGCCCCAGGCCCCGATGGTTTCACAGTAGAATTCTATCAAGCTGGTTGGAAATTCCTAGGCCAAGACATTCTGGATGTTGTGGAAGAATCAAGAAGGAAACAAAAGGTAAGTACAAGATTAAACTCAACCCTCTTATCTTTAATTCCTAGAGAAACTAAGTGAGAAGCCCCTCAGTGCTTTAGACCTATTGCCCTCTGTAATGTGATATATAAGATCATAGCAACCTTAATGGCTAAAAGACTTAAGCCCCTCTTACCCAGCATTATCTCCCCAGAGAAAACAAGCTTCGTTGAAGGCAGGCAAATATTGGATGGGTTGGTGGTCTCCCAAGAAGTAGTGCACTCTCTAAAAGTTAGAAAGGAAGCAGGTATGATGATAAAACTTGACCTTTCAAAAGCCTATGACTGTCTGAATTGGAAGTACCTGAAAGAAGTTTTAAGAGCTTATGACTTCTGCAATAGATGGACTGAGTGGATCTCAACCATGATCTTGTCAACCAATTTCTCTATCCTAGTGAATGGAACCCCCTCCTAGCCTTTTAAAGTGACCAGAGGCCTCCGTCAGGGAGATCCTCTATCTCCCTTTCTATTCATTATAGTTGTAGAAGGCCTAAGAAGATACATCAAAAAAGAAGTTAGAGAAAAGAACCTCAAAGGAATCCAAATTTTGGGTAATAAGCTTCCTATTACACATCAGCAATTTGTTGATGACATCATGCTATTCTGTAAGGTGTCCCTCAGAGAAGCCCAAAGAATCAAAGCAATCTTAGACCTTTTTATGACAGCTTTTGGTACCCAAATTAACAATGAAAAATCCTGCACATATTTTTTCAACACTGTTGGAAATATCATAAACTTCTTGACTAGAACTTTGGGATTCCACTTAGGGGAAGTTCCAACTAGATATCTTGGAACATCGCTAGCCCTAAACCCCCTGAGGATGTCTAACTGGCAATAAACCCTTGAGAAAATTGCTAGTAAATTAGCAAACTGGTCTTTCAGAACTCTGAATTTTGTGGGTACAGTAGTTTTAGTTAAGACTGTACTCCAATCAATACCAATATATCAACTTTTGGCAATGGCAGCCCAGAAAGGAGCTTGCGCAAAGATGACATAGATCTTCAAAAAATTTATATGGGGAGGTGTTGAGGCCTCGAAAATCGCTGCCACAACAAAGGGGAAACCACCCGGTCCGGACCTTAGTGCAGCTCCTTTTCCGTTTGGAATAGTGGTTCCGACTGGGGATAATGGGACCAGTTTCCCAAAAAAGTATAAGTGAATGGGATGGATGAATGACTTATGAGATAAGATGATAATGAGCGGACAGCTAAACCATAAACAAAATGTAATAACTATAATCGGATCCCGGGACTTATCACTTGGTAAAGCGTAGCGTTTGATGATCTGTGCTTTAAGGCAGGCATATAAATGACTCTAACACTTTAAGCATAGACGTTTAAACCATTCAAACATTGCTCTGCATAATTAGTTATGCAGAGCGATTAGAGCAAATTACTACGCTTAATCATTCATATCATTGATACATGCATGAGTGAAAGGGATAACAAATCAACACAAGCATTCAATAGTGAAGTGAAATGACGATTCGCTGTTATATCGCATACATGCATTCAACAATAGCAAAGATAATAACACAACAATTCATATAATAAGAAAGAACACAGATACAGATAATAGTACCATGTAAGCTGATCGATCAATCCAGTACATCAATCACTATGTCGCAGTCCTTCCTTCAAATCGGAAAACATTCCAAACAACAGACATTCATGCGCAATTGTATAAAACAGCCTTCAAATCAAAATTAAGGACCGTTGGTCGAGTTTCACAAAAAGAATATAGACTGAAGCACAATAGTGCAAACTTCAGCCTTTAAGTCTTATTACAAAATTTTTACGACCCTTTCCAAAACAATGAAAGGGTCTATAAATACTATACTAATCTAAATATCTAAACAACTAAAAAGCTATTAAATTGGCATCAATAAATGTTTGTTCCATCTTTCTTGGCAATCTGGCAGTTGGCAGCAATGCTTCATTCGATGGGTTCTTTGCCTTTACTCCTGAGCTGACATATCGCCAGCATTGGCTCTACTTCTGGTGGAGTGTTGAGACGCGAAGTTAGCTGAGCATCATATGTAGCATCTTGAATGTTGAGGATCAGGTATCCGAGGGCATCTGTTAAACACTTGAGAGCAGACCTTTGAGTATGTGGCTTGATTAGAAAGAGCCAATATGCATCAGAGGTTAAAGTATTTACTCCGGTAATTAATTTCCTCTGTTCCTCCAAGTCAGGATAACTTGATTCTTCAAGCATACCTGCTGTTGTTATGCTTCCAGGTGTGCACTTGGAGATCATGTTCGCCAAATAAAGTGTATCATTGACTAGGTCGATCATATTGCTGGCAATTATTTTACACCTGGAAGCCGCCCTTTCTGCTTTCATTACCTGAGTGTTCCATTCCGTGAAGAGGATGTCTTTGTACGTTTCATGGATTCGGGACAGATTCGCCGCTTTCCCTTCGTCAGTATCTTGCCACTCAATATAATCAGATATGGCTTCTTCGGCCTGATCTAGCTCATTCCTGGCCTTCTCTATTTGCTCACACACTGTTGTAGATATTTCGCATAATTGCTCAGCCTTAACAAGTTTTTGACATAAAAGTCTGATCTGAGACAGTAATGCGCCATTTATTTGAGTTGCCTCTGCTCTGAAGACTTTCACATTCTGTGTGCTCTTGATACCTTCGAGCTGTGTTGATAGTTGAGCTATTCGCTCATCTTTTGATTTCATCATTAGCTCATTTGATGTTTTCAACTGTGACAATGCCTCCGACAATTCTTTTGCCTTCTGAGTTTCACTTTGGTCTATCCTTTGTCTTTCAATTTGCAGTTGCTGGGTTAACAAATTGTTTTCTTGCTGTTGAGCCAGCAACTGCTCTTCCACCTGTGCTGCTTTGTTTTTTGCCTCAATTACCTCCGCCTGTAATGCATATATTTCATGGTCCTTAGTCTTCAACAGAAGACTTACCTCTGATGCTTTGTCGATAGTTGCTGCAGAATAAGCTCCTACGAATTGCGACAGCTTTGTTAGATCATCGGAGGGATCCAAATCCTCCTTCCAGACCATATTGCCCGTGACTGTTTGCTCAGGAAAGATAGAAGGTTGATCAGGCCTTTGTCTTTTCTTAGAGCGCTTGATAACGGCTCTATGCTTTGGGCTATAGAAAATATCCAGGGGAGGAATTTCTTCCACCTGGAGAACAATTTGATCGGAAGGGTCCTTATTGATTACCTCGACATCCTGTGAAATGGGTGGGCCGCTGGTTCCTCCTAGAACCTAAGAAGAAGTGGTATCGGGCGCATCGCTTGTTTTAGAGGAGCCTTTGTCTTTGGAGCCTTCTTTACCACTGATAATGGAATCGAATTGGTTCCATTGTTTAATCAATTCAGGATCGGTGGAGGTTTGCTGATGTTGCTCTGTATGGGCTTTGCTCCGCTCTTTTTCTTGTTCTAGCTTCTGCTGTTCTTCAAGTGATTTTCGCTGTTGCTCCTCCAATTCCTTTTTCTGCCTATTTGCTAGTTCTTTCTTCAGTTTTTCTTCTTCCTTCTTCTTCCTCTGCTCTTCTTCCTTCTTTGCCTTTTGCTGCCTTTCTATCTGCTCCTTTTTCTGCCTCTCTGCTTGCTCTTTTCTTTGCTTGTCAGCCTGCAGCTTCTTCTGTCGTTCCTCCTGTTGTTTATCCTGTTCTTTAGTTGTGACAGGAGGTGGATGTATCTGTTGCCGACCAGGCTCGCTTGAGGAAGACGCTGGAGTTGTGGATAATAAATCTAGAGGCAGAGTTTGCAACCTCTCCTCCCTAAGTTTATTAAACTCAGTCAACGCCTCATCATTGTATTTCATTATTGCAAGCTGTTTGGCTTGGCTGATTGTCTCGGTACCTACGAACAGGTCATCAAACATATCCTCTTGATGATCAACTTTCGTCAACTTTGCTTGTTCTAGGGCAGTGTAGGCAGTTTGCTTTGGATCATAGAGTCTGCTTGGGAGAGTGGCCAGGGATAAAGATTGGAGTTTTGTCGCTTCCTTTTCTGCATGCTTGTAATTAAGCAAAGTAAAAACCCCAATTCTTAAAGGAAAAGGGGGCCAGCCTTTCTTCTTCTCCTCTTTGAGAGTTTGTGTGACACTCTCAGCCATAATCTGGTAGCAGATTTCCCGGGCTAACAGCTTGTCTGGGATATATAAAGGGAGGACATGTGGCCTAGCCTTACTCCCAAAAACTCTGATATAGGTGAAATACTCTTCCCCGAACCAACTCGCTATGGCTGGTAAGTCAAAAGAAGCTTCATAGGAAATTCTGGGAATGGGTTTATCATAGATAGAATAGTAAATGGGCACCATGAAACCATTACAAATTTGGTACAAATGATCCTTGTAATAGGACTTCCACAATTTCTGATGGTATAAATGAATGGGTGTTGGATCTTGGGTGGTCCATCTCCAACCGAGGACAGGAAACTCAGAATTAAAACACAGGGTATCCATAATGTAAGCGGTATAATAAAATGGCGGGATTTTCCTTTCGGTGACTTTAGTTTTGTGTCTAAATTCACGAACAGCTACGACCAACTTATCAGAAAGAATAGTGGCCCAATCCATAATTGTACTATTGATAGCTGCTTCCATTAAGGGAACCATGTCAATATTGATATTAACAGAGTCATGTAATCCCCACAATCTACACATCATAATCCCCGCATAGCAATAGGGAGAAGCCAAAGAAACGTTGGAGTACTTACCCGAACTTTCATGCTTGTGCTTGGCTGGGTTCTGCCTCCAATCTCGGAGGGGTTCAGATGGTGATTCATTTTCTTTTGCGAATTTCTCCACGAAGGCTCTGTTGTAGACTAGCTCCGGTTCAGGCAGATGATACATTCGCCTTAGGTCATCAGGCTTGAATGACCCGAAAATCCTTCCGTCCCTTGTATTGAAAGTTCTATCAGTGATAGGGATTTCTTCAATTGCCCAGCGCACCACATTTGTGTAAGGGAGCACCTGCTCTCTGGCCGCTATTCTGTGTAAAAAGGAGTCGGCCAAGTCTTTGAGCGTTGCATCAGATTTCCTTAGTACATCAACACTAGCCGTTCTCACTGTCACTTGTGGTTGCTCGGCCTCCAACAGATTATATGTGCCCTGCCATGTGGTCCTAGCAAGACCAGCGCACGTAGTGTCAGAGATTAAGCCTTTCTTCGAAATTGGAGCAGCTTGACCTGCAACAGATGTTGTAGTAGAACCAGAACTCCTCTTATTCTTCTTCCCCATCATGTTGAGGCTTTCTTCAACAAACGAACTCTACACAAGTGCAAGAGAAATCGTAACACGAGGAATAATGAAGACAAAGCATAATTGGAAAGGTATATATCACTTGAAGCATGGCGCTATTAATTTTCGAAAAGTGGCTGCGGATCCAATCACTGGTAAGAGATCACATATGCATTAATGGTGATTTTAAGGTCTGCTACCCATTAAATGACCTTTACGCTGTTATTCAGTTGAATGACTTCCCAACGCATGCAACAGATATGCTATGCCTTAGACGCAAGTATTCGTTAATCGAAGGGGCAAAGTTATTAAATACGCATGGATTACCTTATCCCCGCATTTAACGGTTTTTTGAAATCTGCGCCTTATCAACCGGATTTAAATATAACTTTTAAGCTTAAAGCAATCGTTTTTTGAAAATGCCGACTACCAATGAACAATGTCGCATCGCATGGGGGGAGAGTGTTACATTATCGTTTGAAAGTAGCCCCGGCGAACGCCGATTGTGATATTGCATCGGACTAGCATATGAACACATTACCAGATACAATTTAAGTGATTTGCCGAACTCCGATAGCGAATTCGCATCGCATCGGGGAAAGAGGTGGGCGCCTTATAAAAAATGCATGGGATACCGCCGACGGCCGATAGCGATATCGCATCGGGTCGGGGTTTATAACTTAAAGCGTTTTCTCATAAGAGGCAGTGCCGATAGCCGATCGCCGATATAGTGTCGCATCGGGGAATGAGATATGTGCTCTTTTTGTGTATGCAAATGAAACGCCGACTGCCGATAGCGATATCGCATCGGCAAAGGCCAAAGTGCCGTTTAAGTGTGTCTCTCTTGTCATTGCGATATGCGATCTTGCGATCGCTTTATCGCAATAACAAAAGATTGTTTTATTTTGGAAACATTGTTATTCGAAAAAGGCTTCAATTTACATACTCATTTGATTATCATACCTTTTTCGAACTAATTCATTAATACCAATTAATTTTTTAAAAGGGACCCATTTCATATGTTGATTATTTGTAAATACAGATGATATGAAATGGGGGGTTGTTGTAGGGCACAACAATTGGCGATTCGTTGGTAGAACCAGTTATCTCTGAAATTAACATAAACATTCAAGCCTTTCATAAATAGAAACTCAATCAGAAGGAGAAATTTCTAATATAACTAGATATTCATGTGTTCTGACAAAAGTGAATTCCATTTTGTTAACTTCGTCCCATTTAGTTTAAAGAAACCAAATACATAAAAAGTTTCTTAAAATAAGTCTTTATTGGTTCATAGTGATAAAATAGAAAACTTTCCCACATCAGCCTTTATAATTAACCCCTTTGTCATAGGTAGAGCCTCTGTTGCCAGCAAACATTTATAGTCTCGACAGGGATACCTTTTAACCATAGTATTGTCCACTTTTCCATTCACATAAGAGTGTGATTAACAGAATGAATCCATAAAATGTTTTCATATTTTATTTTTCATCTATTTTTCTTTGTAATAAATAAGATAAAAAGCCATTGTCCTGGTTTGGTAGTCAGCTTATGACAATGCCATTCACTGGTAATAATTTAACTGATCAAGCCGGCTCGTGATGAGACCCCTTGTCTTGAAATTTCAAGCCATTACCCTGTTTTGGTAGGCAGTATTGGTAACGTCAGTTAAGCTGTTTCCCTATGAACATGGTAAGCAGGCTTATGATAAGACCTCTTATCTTTAATCTTTTATATTTTAGAATTACACTCTGAATAATCACAACCTTTAGTGAATGGGGTGAACAATTTTCTCCTTAAGAGCAGATGGATGACAAGTGAAGAGTTGAAGATACTGAAAAATGGTTTAGCCTCTATTTCTTTTAACAGATAACCTTTGGAGACTAATTTTGGAAACAGAAAATGATTCAGAACTTTTACTTCCTGAGAGGAGTCTTCAAAAATTAGATTAAAGTTTCAGAACACAAGGATATCTAATTTCCTAGAAACTATTTCTTTTGATTGAGGGTTCTATTATCTAAAAACAGGTATTTATATTATTTCTGTGAGACAGCTTTCTCAAACATAACAAAAGGTCAATGGAGGTACTCTTACAGTTTTATTTCCTACTAATCCTACAAATTACGCAAATCTAAAAAAAAGGAGAAGGGGTTACCTTCTCAATTAAAGAATTTCTTCAGGATCAGGCCATTGACGGGGAGAGAATCTCTCAACCCTGATAAGCTTTGCAATATAAAAGTTGAATGGCCTATCTTTTCACAGATCTGAAATGGTCCAAGCCACATTTTCTGAAATTTGGTATGCTTACCTTTATCCTCATGGGCCTTGTCCCATTTGAGAACTAAGTCACCAACTTGAAGCTGTTTGGAATCGGATGATGCTGAGTCAAAAGATGCTTTGATGATTTGTTGATGTTTGGCATGAGTGATTCTGGCCTTTTCCCTTTCTTCTTCTAATTTGAGAATTTGGTCATGTCTAAGTTGGATAGAAGAAGACGGAGTCTCTTGAATAAACTGCACTAGGGATAAAGATGGAAGAACAAGATTTGTAGGCAACACGTCTTCTTTTCCATATACCAGATTGAAAGGAGAGGTCCCTATAGAAGCCTTTTGTGTTATTCTATCAGCCCATAATGTAAAGACCAAAGATTTATGCCAATTTCTATGATTCTGTTCAACAGTTCGCTTAATGATTTTGATGAGATTCTTATTAGTTGATTCGGCTAAACCGTTCCCCTGGGGATAATAATTGGAAGAATATTTCAGTTTAAACCCCCTTTTAATAGCAAACTCATATATAGCGTTTCCTGAGAAATAAGAGGCATTATAAAAAACAAGAGCGTTTGGAACACCAAACCTGGTAATGATGAACTGGTCAATGAACTCGATGATTGCCTCTGCATTTGCTGCCTTCAAAGGAATAGCCTCTACCCATTTAGTAAAATAATCAGTAGCGGTAAGGATATACCTATGTTGTTTGGAAGATGGTGGAGTAATTTCCCCGATGATATCTAATCCCCATTGTTCGAATGGCTGTTCAATGTTGACAGGTTGCAGAGGGAAAGCGGATTTTCGTTGTCTTCCACCAGATGTTTGGCAATTAAGGCATTTTCTTACGTACTCATGGCAATCTCTAAATAGAGTAGGCCAATAATATCCAGCATGAATAATCTTGTGAGCTGTTGTGTCAGCTCCAAAATGTCCTCCAGCTGGTCCATCATGTAGCTCCTGCAGAACCTTTAGTGCTTCAGTTTTCTCAAGACATCTTAGCAGGATAGAATCATAATTTTGTTTAAACAACACATCATCAATGAGAGTGAAGTTCTTAGCTTTCAACCTAATGGCCCTTTTATTTTTGTAAGATAAATTTGGAGGAGCATAACCGTTCTTCAAATAAAATATCAAATCGGCATACTGAGATTCAGAATCAATGAGACTTATCTGATTGATGGATTCAATCTGATCTTCATCGCTTGATTCGTGAATGTTTGATGCTCCTACCAATATCCTGCAAAAACCTTGGCCCCTAACAATCTTTGCTGGCTTTATTTCTAAATCATACTCTTGAAGCGCTGTAACCCAATTGGCTCTCTTTTCACCTAATTCTTTCTGAATTAGTAGTTGTCTTACCGCTGGGAAAGGAACTACTACTTTCGTGTGGGTTTTCAAAAGGAAGGGTCTATAATGTTTGACTGCTTTGAACACAGTAAAGGCTTGTTTTTCCACATCTGAATAATTCAACTCGGCACCTTGAAGATTTGAACTGAAAAATGATATGGGTGCTTCTAGGTTGTTATCATTCAGTTGTGTGAGTACTGCAGCATATGAAGTGTTGGATGCGATAGTATATAGTGTAAAATGATTAGAAAAATTTGGAGTATTCAAGGCTGGGGCATTGATTATTGACTGTTTGATAACATCAAAAGCTTGCTTTTCTTCTGATCCCCATTTGAAAACTGAATTCTTCTTGATCGTTGTCTGAAGTGGTAATACAATCTGTGAAAAATCTGGAATAAATCGTTTGACAAAATTAATCTGACCTAAAAATGACTGCATTGATTTTTTGTTATGTGGGAAAGGGATTTCAGAAATTTCATTAATCCGATCAGGATCAATATAAATACCATCTTTGGATACTATAAACCCTAAGAGTTTTCCTTGATCTAGAGCAAAGAAGGACTTTTTTGGGTTTAGGGAAATACCATATCTTTTGCATCTCTGAAAGATCTGATTTAAGTCGTGCAAATGATTATCTCTCTTTTTAGAGTATACAGTAATATCATCTAGATAGACGACTACTGATCGATTAATTAACCCTCTGAAGGCCATATCCATAGCTCTCTGAAATGTCGCTCCGGCATTTATAAGACCAAAAGGCATTTTCTGATATGCATAGGTTCCCCATTTTGTCATGAATGTAGTTTTGAGCTGGTCATCGGGATGTACCAGAACTTGATTGTACCCTGAAAAACCATCTAGAAAAGACATCAATTCAGAACCGGCCACTGATTGGAGAATTTTCTCCATAGTGGGCAATGGCAAGTTGTCTTTTAAGCTCGCTTTGTTTAAATTCCTGAAATCAATACAAATTCGAATGTCGCCATTTTTCTTCCTGACTGGTACCATGTTAGAGACCCAGTTTGAATGTCGGACTGGGAAAATAATTTTAGCTTTCAAAAGCTTATTAAGCTCCGACTTAATCTGGCTCTCCAAATTTGGGTGTATTTTTCTTAATTTTTGCTGAATTGGTTTTTTATCAGGAAGCATAGGAATGGTGTGCTGGATAATAGATGTATCGTATGTCTTTAAGTCATCATATTTCCAAGTAAAAACCTGTTTGTTCTTTCTCAACAATTTAATAAATGCTTCCTTTTCGTTCTGAGATAGTCCTGTTCCTAAATTGATGTTTTGAGGAGACTCGTTGGTTCCTAGATTTATTAATTCAAACCTAAGGGTAGAACTTTGAAGCTTTGTTTAAATTACAGGTTTGAACCTGTCTTTAATATCATAAAGGTCTTCTAATTTTACCACTGGTTTGGGGATCGAATTTTCTTTGGGCACTCCTTTCATCTGGGAATCATGATCATCTTCCTCGATAACTTGCTTATCATAAGAATTCTCAGAAGTTAAAAACTGCAAAATATCATCGTCATGATTAAATACTCTCCAATTAGTGACATTGTTGGGAATTGAAGGTCTGAAAAGTAATTCTACGAAAAATCTATCAAGGTTGTAGTCTTCAGAAGGTAGAAGCTTTGAAGCTACATTGGCTAGTAAATCTGCGGCTGCATTTTGAGATCGAGGTATAGAAGAAATGTTGAATGCAAGAAAGTGTGAGGTAAGTTCTTGAACGAGCGATTGGTAATGTTTAAGGTGAGTCGAAAGGCAATGAATTGCATTTCTAACCTGTTTGACAATGATTTCTGAATCGCCGAAAACCTTTAGATATTGTACCTCCAGACCTATTGCTTTATATAATCCTTGGATTAAAGCCTCATATTCGGCTATATTATTAGTGCACTCAAACTCTAACCTACAAGACAACATTGTCTTTTCTCCTTGCGGACTAACCAATATACATCCAGCTCCTGAACCTTCAGGGGACTTAGAGCCATCAAAATACAGAGACCAAAATAAAGGAATATTAACAAAAGTATCTACATTTTTCTCAGCATCATTAAAACATCTGGACCTATCAGTTTGTGAAAATTTTTCTATTTGAGATGTAAAATGATTGACTGAAAAAGGAGATGGTTGGGCAACAAAGTTGCCAAAGAATGATTCTGCCGAATAATTCCCCAAAATGTTGTTGTTGAATGCCACAGGTTGGTTTTCTTGCTCGAATTCAGTAACTGTGTGGGTCATATGTTTCTCACGATCGATCCTTATCTAATTTGGCTTTCCCTTGTAGGGAAGCCACATATGTGACCAATCTGTGGAAATATACCCATGTAATTTTTCGGACCAATCTCTGCTTAAAATCAAACCATAAAATTCAGGTATGTCTGCGATTAAAATGTCAATTCTCTGGACAATTCTGGGGTCGGCTGACAACCTGATGGTTACAGAATTAATTTCTCCCACAACCTGCACTTTAGTTCTATCCAACTGTACAATATGAATTGCAGACTTCTGGGGTTCAATGTTCAGCTTAGAGCAAACTGAAGCTGGCATTATATTAGATGAGGCCCCTGAATCTATTAAACAGTTGTGTAGGTTTCTATTATAAATCTCATAAGTGAGCAGGAAGGGTGGAGTGTGAGAATTTGAATTATCTCCGATTAAGATTGAATCAGTAATTTCAACCATACCTGCGGGAGGTTGGCCTTGATCGTTGGCAGCTCTTGTACTGGGAAGGGGAGTAGAGGGAACAACGTTTAATTCTTTGAGAAGTAGCTTTTGTTGATGTTTCAGTTTACTAAGTTCAAACATGGTTATATTTGCCTTGGTTTTCTTCATATCATCAACAATGTTATATTCCATTGAATCGGATACCACTAGAGTCTTGGATGTTGAAGGAGCACTAGAAGTTGAAGGCTAGTTTTGAGGAACTACCACAGGTGACTTTTTTGGGGGAACTTTTTCCTTTGTTGTAGTAGCGCCTGCGCTCCTCTTCTTTGAAGTTGCCTGGGCGGGTTCAGGAGTGCTTTTACTTCTTGTAGTAACCGGAAAGGCTTCTTCTTCATTCTCCATATCAGAGTTTGGGAGTATAAAATCCCACATTCCGTGGCATTCAGCTACTTCTTCTTCATCATCGGTCTGTGAAGGTGTTTCCTCTTCCTCTTCTTCTTGGTCCGAATCAACGTTAGATATAACATTAGGTGGCTTTGATTCAGTTCTCTTAAAAGTCCTAAATGGTCTTTTGCTTGAAGTTTCGGCCACCTGCTTTTTAATCTCAACCATTTCATTAGACAATGTTTTAAGGACCTTTTGTAAACCTTCCATGTCATATGGGTCCTTCGGGGTTTTCTTCTTGGAATCTTCTTTAAACGAGACTTTTTTAGCTTTTCTATCTTCTAGAACAGCTTTCTTTTCAAGAGCATTGATGCGATTTTCAACGGCAAGTGCTTCTTTCATATTTTTGGCTAAGGTAGGTTTGCCAGCCCTGTCTACAAAGATAGCTATGTTGGCAGGTAGGGCAGTGATGTACCATTCGCTTCGGATTTGCTCACTTGGTTTAGAAGCGGTAGGGATTTTATTCAGTAGTTTATTAAATCTGGCATTAAACTCCTTTATTGGTTCCCTGTGCTCTATTCTCAAATTGGAGAGGTCATTTATTAAAGTTTCTAGGGATCTATCATCTCCATATTTGGTGAGAAACTGCTCTTGGCATGTATTCCAACAGGTAATCGAACCAGAGGGTAAGGAGAAATACCAGGATCCTGCTGATCCTTGTAAAGTGTAAGGGAAAAGTCTTACTACGACATCTTGCTCTATCATTCCTTTTAGGTTAACTGCTAACATGAAATTGTTGATGTGTTCTTCAGCCTGGATCCCATCATCTGGATTGAATTTAGGCAGCCATTTTTCGGGGTCATTGGGTAGATCATGCAATGGTCCAGGCATGTTGACTGCTCCTGGCCTAGTCCATGGATCTGCCATTATAATGGCGGCAGTGGTTGGGACTACTGCTGGGATTCCGGATGTGTTGGAAAGGGTTGAAGATGAGGAGTGAATAGATTGGGATATTGAGGTTTATGTTCCCTGGTGAACAACAATATGTAATGGAGGAGTGGGTGATTGACTTTGCAGATGAGGAGATGAAATGGAGGATGTGGAAGAAAAATCCCCAGTATCAGATCCTTCAGTATTTTTCTTTGGCTTTTTCCTTTTGGGTAAAGGAAACTCAGTGGGTTCAATACCAAGTTTTTCACTCTGAAGTCTGGTAAGAGGATGTGTGAGGTTGAACTGCGAAGTCGCACTGCTTTCTGATATCTCAGATTTCTGTGGTGAGATCGAGAAGCTCTGAAGTTTATGGATTAGAGACTGGACTTCAGGAGATTCAAGACTTAGCTGTTCTGGGATATGATGGGATTGAGCAGTGGTGGTAGATTCCTCTTCTTCTTGGTTATGGGCTGGAGAACCAGCATGCAATTGAGAAGAACGAGGAGATTTGGAGGGAGAATTACTCTTAGAATGACTTGCCGATTTAGGTCGGCTTGCCATTCACAGTTAGGCCCTCCTTCTAGCGCCAATTTTGTTGAGGCCTCGAAAATCGCTGCCACAACAAAGGGGAAACCACCCGGTCCGGACCTTAGTGCAGCTCCTTTTCCGTTTGGAATAGTGGTTCCGACTGGGGATAATGGGACTAGTTTCCCAAAAAAGTATAAGTGAATGGGATGGATGAATGACTTATGAGATAAGATGATAATGAGCGGACAGCTAAACCATAAACAAAATGTAATAACTATAATCGGATCCCAGGACTATTCACTTGGTAAAGCGTAGCGTTTGATGATCTGTGCTTTAAGGCAGGCATATAAATGACTCTAACACTTTAAGCATAGACGTTTAAACCATTCAAACATTGCTCTGCATAATTAGTTATGCAGAGCGATTAGAGCAAATTACTACGCTTAATCATTCATATCATTGATACATGCATGAGTGAAAGGGATAACAAATCAACACAAGCATTCAATAGTGAAGTGAAATGACGATTCGCTGTTATATCGCATACATGCATTCAACAATAGCAAAGATAATAACACAGCAATTCATATAATAAGAAAGAACACAGATACAGATAATAGTACCATGTAAGCTGATCGATCAATCCAGTACATCAATCACTATGTCGCAGTCCTTCCTTCAAATCGGAAAACATTCCAAACAACAGACAGTCGTGCGCAATTGTATAAAACAGCCTTCAAATCAAAATTAAGGACCGTTGGTCGAGTTTCACAAAAAGAATATAGACTGAAGCACAATAGTGCAAACTTCAGCCTTTAAGTCTTATTACAAAATTTTTACGACCCTTTCCAAAACAATGAAAGGGTCTATAAATACTATACTAATCTAAATATCTAAACAACTGAAAAGCTATTAAATTGGCATCAATAAATGTTTGTTCCATCTTTCTTGGCAATCTGGTAGTTGGCGGCAATGCTTCATTCGATGGGTTCTTTGCCTTTACTCCTGAGCTGACATATCGCCAGCATTGGCTCTACTTCTGGTGGAGTGTTGAGACGCGAAGTTAGCTGAGCATCATATGTAGCATCTTGAATGTCGAGGATCAGGTATCCGAGGGCATCTGTTAAACACTTGAGAGCAGACCTTTGAGTATGTGGCTTGATTAGAAAGAGCCAATATGCATCAGAGGTTAAAGTATTTACTCCGGTAATTAATTTCCTCTGTTCCTCCAAGTCAGGATAACTTGATTCTTCAAGCATACCTGCTGTTGTTATGCTTCCAGGTGTGCACTTGGAGATCATGTTCGCCAAATAAAGTGTATCATTGACTAGGTCGATCATATTGCTGGCAATTATTTTACACCTGGAAGCCGCCCTTTCTGCTTTCATTACTTGAGTGTTCCATTCCGTGAAGAGGATGTCTTTGTACGTTTCATGGATTCGGGACAGATTCGCCGCTTTCCCTTCGTCAGTATCTTGCCACTCAATATAATCGGATATGGCTTCTTCGGCCTGATCTAGCTCATTCCTGGCCTTCTCTATTTGCTCACACACTGTTGTAGATATTTCACATAATTGCTCAGCCTTAACAAGTTTTTGACATAAAAGTCTGATCTGAGACAGTAATGCGCCATTTATTTGAGTTGCCTCTGCTCTGAAGACTTTCACATTCTGTGTGCTCTTGATACCTTCGAGTTGTGTTGATAGTTGAGCTATTCGCTCATCTTTTGATTTCATCATCAGCTCATTTGATGTTTTCAACTGTGACAATGCCTCCGACAATTCTTTTGCCTTCTGAGTTTCACTTTGGTCTATCCTTTGTCTTTCAATTTGCAGTTGCTAGGTTAACAAATTGTTTTCTTGCTGTTGAGCCAGCAACTGCTCTTCCACCTGTGCTGCTTTGTTTTTCGCCTCAATTACCTCCGCCTGTAATGCATATATTTCATGGTCCTTAGTCTTCAACAGAAGACTTACCTCTGATGCTTTGTCGATAGTTGCTGCAGAATAAGCTTCTGCGAATTGGGACAGCTTTGTTAGATCATCGGAGGGATCCAAATCCTCCTTCCAGACCATATTGCCCGTGACTGTTTGCTCAGGAAAGATAGAAGGTTGATCAAGCCTTCATCTTTTCTTAGAGCGCTTGATAACGGCTCTATGCTTTGGGCTATAGAAAATATCCAAGGGAGGAATTTCTTCCACCTGGAGAACAATTTGATCGGAAGGGTCCTTATTGATTACCTCGACATCCTGTGAAATGGGTGGGCCGCTGGTTCCTCCTAGAACCTGAGAAGAAGTGGTATCGGGCGCATCGCTTGTTTTAGAGGAGCCTTTGTCTTTGGAGCCTTCTTTACCACTGATAATGGAATCGAATTGGTTCCATTGTTTAATCAATTCAGGATCGGTGGAGGTTTGCTTATGTTGCTCTGTATGGGCTTTGCTCCGCTCTTTTTCTTGTTCTAGCTTCTGCTGTTCTTCAAGTGCTTTTCGCTGTTGCTCCTCCAATTCCTTTTTCTGCCTATCTGCTAGTTCTTTCTTCAGTTTTTCTTCTTCCTTCTTCTTCCTCTGCTCTTCTTCCTTCTTTTCCTTTTGCTGCCTTTCTATCTGCTCCTTTTTCTGCCTCTCTGCTTGCTCTTTTCTTTGCTTGTCAGCCTGCAGCTTCTTCTGCCGTTCCTCCTGTTGTTTATCCTGTTCTTTAGTTGTGACAGGAGGTGGATGTATCTGTTGCCGACCAGGCTCGCTTGAGGAAGACGCTGGAGTTGTGGATAATAAATCTAGAGGCAAAGTTTGCAACCTCTCCTCCCTAAGTTTATTAAACTCATTCAACACCTCATCATTGTATTTCATTATTGCAAGCTGTTTGGCTTGGCTGATTGTCTCGGTACCTACGAACAGGTCATCAAACATATCCTCTTGATGATCAACTTTCGTCAACTTTGCTTGTTCTAGGGCAGTGTAGGCAGTTTGCTTTGGATCATAGAGTCTGCTTGGGAGAGTGGCCAGGGATAAAGATTGGAGTTTTGTCGCTTCCTTTTCTGCATGCTTGTAATTAAGCAAAGTAAAAACCCCAATTCTTAAAGGAAAAGGGGGCCAGCCTTTCTTCTTCTCCTCTTTGAGAGTTTGTGTGACACTCTCAGCCATAATCTGGTAGCAGATTTCCCGGGCTAACAGCTTGTCTGGGATATATAAAGGGAGGACATGTGGCCTAGCCTTACTCCCAAAAACTCTGATATAGGTGAAATACTCTTCCCCGAACCAACTCGCTATGGCTGGTAAGTCAAAAGAAGCTTCATAGGAAATTCTGGGAATGGGTTTGTCATAGATAGAATAGTAAATGGGCACCATGAAACCATTACAAATTTGGTACAAATGATCCTTGTAATAGGACTTCCACAATTTCTGATGGTATAAATGAATGGGTGTTGGATCTTGGGTGGTCCATCTCCAACCGAGGACAGGAAACTCAGAATTAAAACACAGGGTATCCATAATGTAAGCGGTATAATAAAATGGTGGGATTTTCCTTTCGGTGACTTTAGTTTTGTGTCTAAATTCATGAACAGCTACGACCAACTTATCAGAAAGAATAGTGGCCCAATCCATAATTGTACTATTGATAGCCGCTTCCATTAAGGGAACCATGTCAATATTGATATTAACAGAGTCATGTAATCCCCACAATCTACACATCATAATCCCCGCATAGCAATAGGGAGAAGCCAAAGAAACGTTGGAGTACTTACCCGAACTTTCATGCTTGTGCTTGGCTGGGTTCTGCCTCCAATCTCGGAGGGGTTCGGATGGTGATTCATTTTCTTTTGCGAATTTCTCCACGAAGGCTCTGTTGTAGACTAGCTCCGGTTCAGGCAGATGATACATTCGCCTTAGGTCATCAGGCTTGAATGACCCGAAAATCCTTCCGTCCCTTGTATGGAAAGTTCTATCAGTGATAGGGATTTCTTCAATTGCCCAGCGCACCACATCTGTGTAAGGGAGCACCTGCTCTCTGGCCGCTATTCTGTGTAAAAAGGAGTCGGCCAAGTCTTTGAGCATTGCATCAGATTTCCTTAGTACATCAACACTAGCCGTTCTCACTGTCACTTGTGGTTGCTCGGCCTCCAACAGATTATATGTGCCCTGCCATGTGGTCCTAGCAAGACTAGCGCACGTAGTGTCAGAGATTAAGCCTTTCTTCGAAATTGGAGCAGCTTGACCTGCAACAGATGTTGTAGTAGAACCAGAACTCCTCTTATTCTTCTTCCCCATCATGTTGAGGCTTTCTTCAACAAACGAACTCTACACAAGTGCAAGAGAAATCGTAACACGAGGAATAATGAAGACAAAGCATAATTGGAAAGGTATATATCACTTGAAGCGTGGCGCTATTAATTTTCG
The DNA here is from genome assembly GCA_031772625.1 of Pinus tabuliformis. Taxonomy (NCBI): domain Eukaryota; kingdom Viridiplantae; phylum Streptophyta; class Pinopsida; order Pinales; family Pinaceae; genus Pinus; species Pinus tabuliformis. The sequence continues at coordinate 543,735,196 of CM062816.1, read as the reverse complement.
AAAAGTGGCTGCGGATCCAATCACTGGTAAGAGATCGCATATGCATTAATGGTGATTTTAAGGTCTGCTACCCATTAAATGACCTTTACGTTGTTATTCAGTTGAATGACTTCCCAACGCGTGCAACAGATATGCTATGCCTTAGACGCAAGTATTCGTTAATCGAAGGGGAAAAGTTATTAAATACGCATGGATTACCTTATCCCTGCATTTAACGGTTTTTTGAAATCTGTGCCTTATCAACCGGATTTAAATATAACTTTTAAGCTTAAAGCAATCGTTTTTTGAAAATGCCGACTACCAATGAACAATGTCGCATCGCATGGGGGGAGAGTGTTACATTATCGTTTGAAAGTAGCCCCGGCGAACGCCGATTGCGATATTGCATCGGACTAGCATATGAACACATTACCAGATACAATTTAAGTGATTTGCTGAACTCCGATAGCGAATTCGCATCACATCGGGGAAAGAGGTGGGCACCTTATAAAAAATGCATGGGATACCGCCGACGGCCGATAGCGATATCGCATCGGGTCGGGGTTTATAACTTAAAGCGTTTTCTCATAAGAGGCAGTGCCGATAGCCGATCGTCAATATAGTGTCGCATCGGGGAATGAGATATGTGCTCTTTTTGTGTATGCAAATAAAACGCCGACTGCCGATAGCGATATCGCATCGGCAAAGGCCAAAGTGTCGTTTAAGTGTGTCTCTCTTGTCATTGCGATATGCGATCTTGCGATCGCTTTATCGCAATAACAAAAGATTGTTTTATTTTGGAAACATTGTTATTCGAAAAAGGCTTCAATTTACATACTCATTTGATTATCATACCTTTTTCGAACTAATTCATTAATACCAATTAATTTTTTAAAAGGGACCCATTTCATATGTTGATTATTTGTAAATACAGATGATATGAAATGGGGGGTTGTTGTAGGGCACAACAGGAGGTCAGAAGGATAAAAAAAAATGGTCCTTGGTATCTTGGAAAGATGTAGTGAAAAGCAAGATGGAAGGAGGATTAGGACTTAGAGATCCCTATGTTTTGAACCAGGCATTGGGTGCTAAGCTTTGGTGGCATTGGCTGAATGGAGGAAACGACTTATGGAAAAGAATATGGACAAAAAAATACAATATGCCTACAAAACATGAGGAAATATTAAGGATAAGAGATACATCGAAAGCATCGACAATATGGAATCTAGCCAGTCTCAGTAAAGAAATGATAGCTAGACATGCTTTCTGGGAAATCAGGGACGACAGCTCAGCAAAATTTTGGGAGGAGGCCTGGCAGCAAAGAGAAAGAATGAATGGATTGCAAGCCCTAGTGGACATAGGCCAAAAAGCAGCTGAGAAAGGAATGAATTTAGTCAGGGACTTCTGGAAGAGACAAAGCCAAGATGATGTATGGAGAATATGGAAGAGCCCAGATGAATGGTTGGATCAAATAAAAAGGGGAACAAAAAGAGTTATATCAAAAGGAAATGCAAACAAGAAGAGTCCCCATAAGATCTGGACTGGACATTCTGAGATGGGGACACACAATCAAAGGAAATTTCTCAATTAAAGAAGCTTATCATCTTCTAAACACCAGAGAACCAAAGGATATGACAGGTACCTAGAAGCAAATATGGAATAGCAACTGGTGGCCAAAAGTGGCCCATTTCATATGGTTGGTGATCAAAGGACGTATTCTGACCTGGGACCAGCTCCAAAAGAGAGGCATACATGGCCCTCCCAGATGTCCTCTCTGTAAACAAGAAATGGAAATGCAAGAACACCTCCTTAATTCATGCAGAGAAGCTCAGCTACAGTGGGAAGAGGTCAGGAGGCTTTTTGGCAAAACTCATAGAGATCAATAGAGCATTAAAAACACTATTAAAATTTGGGGAGGAGGGCAATTTACGAACCCGGTGGTAAGACGAGCTTGGAGCCTGGAAGTTGGGATGAATATGTGGATGATCTGGAAAGAAAGAAATAGAAGAATCTTCCAAAACAAAGAGATGACAAAAGATAAAATCTGGGGAAAAACCTTGAGCCATATCCGAGAAACTATACTTGCAGATACATGGAATGGAGAAGACTGGGAAGTGACGCAGGAAGAAGAGCAGATTCTAAAGAAACTAAACCTGAATCAAGGGATGGTGGCCCCTCAGCTATGGAAAGAGCCCAGGACGGGATATAATGGCACCCTGCAGCTCTCCCATCCACCGGCTAGTTTTATAAAGCTAAACTTTGATAGTGCCTCTAAAGGCAACCCAGGCCCAGCAGGGATCGGTGGTCTGTTTAGGGACAATCAAGGAAGAACGAAATGGATATATGCAGACAATGGCAGCATTATGAGTAATAATGAGGCAGAACTGATGGCAGTACGCCAAGGTTTAAAGATAGCAATCAAAAATGGATATAATAACCTGGAAGTGGAAGGTGACTCCCTAATGGTTATACAAGTTCTCAAAAAACTAAACAATGGGACCTCATGGGACAAAGTAACGCAGAGCTGGAGGACGGCCAGCTTAATCCAAGAACTGGAAACTATTCTAAGTAGATTTGAATATATGATTATCAAGCATGTTAGAAGAGAGGCCAACAGAGCAGCCGATTTCCTTGCGAATTGGGGATGCCAGGAACAAGGAAGGAAAATGGATAGTATATGGACGATGCATTCAAAAGACTCAGGATTCGAATAGCTAAGTACGATTCTCAACCAAGATAATCATGAAGACACGACTCAAAGGCAGTAGAGACAGATGGCTCCTGATCGGGATGAGGAACAGGGTAGTTGAGGATGGCAGGAGCGATCATTATAAGGGAAGGACAGCCGGAAGTGACCACAGGAATGAGGCCGCCTTCCCAACCAAAACAATGAGTAATCGACCAGCACACGTTTCAAGAAACTGGAGTGGGGAAGGTGGAATGAGAATGATTAGAAATAGTGGCGGTGGTGGTGGCAGAGCGAGAAGGGTGGCAAAGAGGCATTATATGAAGGTGGTGAAGGGTAAAGGAAAGGCTAGTGCAGATGGGTCGAAGGAGGAGCTGAACGAGGAGCAGCTAGGAGGAGCCATCAGGGAGGTCTGCGTTCTCAGGTATGTGCAACCTGCGACCTCTGTCTTCTTAATATCTATCACTTTAGGTAGAATGGATAAGTTTTATTATTGTGAAGACCCTGCTGATGAAAAGGGCCTGAGTGAGCTAAGCCGTCCCTCCATAAGGCACTGTGAGGGTCCTCGGGGCTTGTCTCCGGTTGGGAATCCTGAGGAAATTTGCAGCCGGGAGCACAGTTTAAGGATTAATGTGGAGAACCAAGGTGAGAACTCCATGGTAAGAACAGAGGGGTGGTCTGGCAGTGGGGAATCGAAGATTTTTCCCTTATCCCACCATCTGATCTGCATGACAGAGGGCCTAATACATCTTTTGTACCCAGGGAATGATTATCAATGCCAGTTTCAAACAAACAAAGGGGAATGCAATAGAAGCAGAGGAACAACCAAAGGGAATTTGGTAAGTGAAGACGACGAGAAGAACCTCAAAAAATTGACACCTATGATTGATGATTGTTTACAGGAGAGGGTAGGAGAAAGGATGGCGCGGCCGAGTCGTGGAAGAGGTCGCGGAGGCAGAGGTCGTCCAAGACAAGGGAACTCGGGAGGCAGACCAACAGAAACCCTAGGCAATCAGCGCAAAGGGAGAAGGTCCACCATGACAGTGGTTCAGGAGGCGGCATGAGCTTACTAGGAAGGAACAGATGAGGGTATCCATCGTATTACCCCAAATATGGAATCCATTGTGCTAGAAGAACAGTCAAAACCAGAGACAGAAGAATGGGCAGAAATGGTAAGCGACCCAGGAGATACAAGGGGAAGGATGACACTGTACAGACAGTCTCTACATATTTAATGGGTCCTAAAACGCCTCCTAGAAAAGGCTTTAGAATAGGTAGCGAAGGAAATGGCAAAAGTAGCCAATGGGATGACAAATTTACAGAAGGAAATGAAAAACTTCCAGGTAATCATGATCAAACAAAACAACAAATTGGAGGAGATGTCTCAACTACTGTCTAGGATGGTTGGCACGCACCCAAGCCAAGAGGAGCAAATGGATATCCCCATGGAAATGGACCTGAATACTGGAACCAGAAAGGAATGATCTTCTTGAGACTTTGTTGTGGTTTTTTGATAGTCTCATTCTTACAATTTTATGCAAATCAGTAGCTTAATAGGTAGTTTCAGTTGTATAGTGCATATAGCCAGTATGGATAGACTTGTCAAATTTTGTTTTTGGAATGCTTATAGCAAACTCAGGTGGCCAATAGACCTAGTTTCCCTTCGGGGTAGGGTGAGGCCACCAAAATGTTGTATCTGGTTTCCTTGTTTATCATAAATAGAAAAGAATGGTACTACCTCCACTTAAAAAAAAAAAAACGTTATTGTGAAGCCTGGACAATTGAACACGGGACCAGATCATCTGTCGTGCATCGAAATGGGAGAGGAGCCTACTAATTTGGAGGAAGAACTGCTTGACATGCAGCTCTTTGCAGTGCTTGTCATGGACATTCACTTTGAAGATATCATACATTTCCTGACAACAGGGACTGCTCCAGAATGGGTATACAAGCTAACAGAAGAAGGAGTTAGTAGTACGCGCAACAGAATTCTCTGCCATTGCAGGACACTTGTACAAAATGGGGTCAGATGAGATATTGCGACATTATGTACCTAACTTTGAGCGAAGCAACATCCTCACAGAGGCTCATGGAGGAGTTGTAGTAGGACATTATGCAAGAAAAGGAATAACGCAGAAGGTTCTGCATGCTGGATTGTGGTGGCCAACTCTACATAAGGATGTGAAAGCATATTATAGGGCATGTGACACATGTCAAAGGAGTGGTAGGCCATCATAGAGGGATGAAATTCCTTTGATGCCACAGGTGACATTACAACCATTCGAGAAATGGTTGATCGACTTTATAGGCCCAATTCAGCCTCTAGGAAAGAAGACAAATGCACAATACATCATCACCATGACTGAGTACCTAGCCAGGTGGGTGGAGGCGTAGCCTGTGAAGGATTGTATAGGCACAACATCAGTGAAGTTTCTTTTTGAATACATATTGAAAATATTTGGTTATCAAAAGATCTTTATGAGCGATCTCAATACACACTTTCTTAATGAAATAATCAGCGCGTTGATAGAAGAATTTCAAATGTATCATCTGAAGAGCATGCCTTATCACCCGCAGGCCAATGGGACAGTGGAAGCATTCAATAATATATTGGAGAATGCACTAACAAAGGTATGCAATGCTCAGAGAAGTGATTGGGATGTGCACGTACCGGCGGTGCTATGCGCCTACAGAACGATTTGAAAGAAGTTGACTGGGAAAATTCCTTTCAGACTTGTGTATGGCATAGAAGTTATCATGCCAATGGAATAAATTGTACCTAGTCTATGGATAGCAGCAGTCACAGGAATGGTGGACCGCGGAGCCTTGGAAGAGAGGCTCATGCAACTAGCAGAGCTTGAGGAGGACTGATTTCTAGCTGGATTTCATCAACAAGTTTAAAAGGAGCGCGAAAAGTGTTGGGTAGTGGATTCCCCCCATAGCATGTTTTTGGCGCTTAAAGCCCAAGTTTTTGTCAATGTACTGTAAAGACTCCACGAAGTATGGGTGCAGAGTGCGAAAGTCTAGGATGAGTCATAGGGTTGTCTGCCCTAAGAATTGTAAACTAATGTAAAGTTGTGTCGTCCTACCCATGGTCCGCGAACCATGGGATTGTATAAATAGAGCGAGCCTCTAAGTGTAAAGATAGTTTTCGGCCAAGTAAGCAAGTAATAGATAGATATGAAGGCATGGTTAGAGGATAGAAGTGGATCAGAAGTGTATTGGGTCGTAGCAGTAGGAAGAGGCTATGCAGCTGAGTGCGCACAGGCCTAGTAGAGTCTGCAGCTGAGTGCACGGACCCTTGCAGCTAAGTGCGCTGGGTAGAGTCGTGTCTATAAGTGGATTGTACTTGGATTTGAAGGCTAATAAAGAGAATTTTATTCTATGCATCTATTCTCGAATCTGTATATTGATGTTAAGAATTACTTTACTCTGTTATTTACTGCGCATAATCGGTAATTACATGTATGATTGCCTATAAGTGAATTTAATCTAAGTAATCAGCTAACGAAGACTAAATAAGGAAGACTTGAGTAAATAACACAGGTCGCGCTATGACTAGAACTGCGCAAAGACAGTATCACAGGGCGCGGGGTGCCTGTAGGTGCGCATAGCATAGTAAGTGCAAGGGTTGGACAACATACCACTCACCACATATCAAACATCCCTAGGGTGTGGAAACCTGGTTCCAGCACCCTCCCATACTACTTCAGGGGAGACCTCAATCCGTGCTCCACGGACTATTACCGAAAGGGCCAATAGTATCGGGATTTGCTTGTCTAAATCACTTTCGAACCTGGGTCAGGCCCCACTAAGCCAACAAAAAGGCATGCCATGATCAACACATTAAATTGCGCACCTTCAAGGTAAATGATCTGGTTTTGTTATATGAAAGTACGTTTGATAAATTTCCAGGGAAATTTTGGATGCACTAGCTAGGGCCCTATGTCATCCAAGAGATTACCGACGGTGGAGAAGTTCAGTTGGTTAAGTTAAATGGGGAGCCCTTCCCAATAAAGGTGAATGGTAGCCGATTGAAGCCATACACTGGTGATCTGGCTAGATGACTATATGAAGGTAACACAGTCTTAGTGCTCCAGGCAGCTGAAAGGAGGCCCGAGACTATAAACTACACTGCCCGGGTTGGGAACTGCACGATGAGGAAACTACGCAAAATGAGAAGATGTCACAGAGACCACACAAGTGTGCAGAAGGTTGCAATACATAGGAAAAAAAACTACGTAGGTCAGCCGGAAAGTGACTGTTAAAGTCACTGTTCATGATTGACGATGAAAAAATGGCCAAATGGAGTCGGGGGGCAGTGTTTCAAATGAAATTTATGGGCGAGATCCTTAAAAATCTACTGCCAATCTAGCCTTAATGAACTGATTTTTGGGGGAACGGTCCAATTTGAATTTGAAATGGCCTATAAATTACATGTGGTTTCCCAACGAAGAACACTTGCCATTTTGAGCATTGAGCTGTTGGGCTCTCAGACACGTATGAATAGTGAATTACTTGAAGCTTTGATAGCGAGTACAACATTTGAGAAATTGCCAAAGGAGACACAAGAACTATTGAATAACGTCATGTCAGCACTAGCATAAACCATATATATGGGGGAAGCAGTGATAGCCAAAGGGGTTGTGCCAGAGGTTGCTATGGAAGCAGAGGGAACTGCTCCAGAGGTTGCAGAGATACCAATTGAAGTCCCCAAGTCGCCACGGTCAACTAGACCAAGGTCTACCTCGACCTAGGAGAGTGAAAAAAGTAAGAAAGGAAATAAAGCCATGAAACCACAACCAGTGCACATGTCACCTAAGAGAAACCCACCAAAGGACAAGCCCATTGCACAAGAATAGGGAAAAATAATTAACCTAGAACTAGAGGAGGAAGAAATTGAGGATATCCCAATGGACGATGACGATCTTGGGGTGGAAACGGAGGATGCTGAATTTGAGGGGTCTGACCCCATTACTAAATTTCCTGAGTACATCCCTGCATGCAGGGGCAAGGCCAAGGTGCCTAAGGACATTAACGAGAGCAAGGTCATCTTGTACACACTTTTGCTCCCGGAATAGATTTTTTTTGAAGGACCATGCTTGGGGTGGATTCCAATGTTGAAATTGGAGGACTAGGACCTAGCTGACATCGAGTGATTCCCTCACTTGGCGACAGACCAACTAATGCACTGTGTTCTCCATGAGACCACCAAGATGACCGCATTGGAACTGCGGAAGTGGCTCAAAGGAATGGATAAGGCAAGCCTACTCAACCTGATATGGGTGTCGCATTACAATCACACACCCATTACCTTACTGGTGATCAAGTAGCTGCTGTGCTTGGTACATGATGGGTGTTTGTGGCTAGAGGAGCCAATACCCATGACTAATATATTGATCCATAGGATCACGAGGATGCCATACACAGGGGAGAATCTAGCTATAATGTTTGGTGGAAAGGCAGGCAAGCAAGCCCTCATGGAGGCCTTGAAGAAGAAGTTTGGATTAGTAAAGAAGCTACACACCTATGCTATTACAAGTATTTCTGACCCTGCGGTCAAAGTGGCCACATAGATTTTGGCAGGTAAGGTCATGTGGAAGTGTAGCTCCGATGAAGTACCGGCACCCGCAGTGGCTCTAGAGGCCCAATGCATGGAGGGGGTTCAATTTAATTGGGTGCACTCCCTCTGCAGTGAGTTCCTCGCAAACTTCCACGAGGTGCAGGACCTCAGCAAGACTTTCCACTATGCGTGACTCTTGCTATCCATCGTGCTAGTAGCCTGGGAGCTACTCGAAGATAGTCAATTTCCCTCAGTCGCACCGGACCTACCTGAGGCCGTGAAGTATGCTTCACTATGGGAAACTAAGGACCCTCAACGGATCAAGGACAACAAGATCTTTTGGATCTTGATGGAGATGAACATGCACATGGCCATCAACTACAAGCCATGGTTGTCACCTACTGTCTTTGATAAATTGTAGCCGTACATGGAATTCAAGGCTGATTTCCACCACGTCTCCATAAGGGCGCAGAAGGACCCCGAGTAGTAGTGGCATGAATTTCCCTACTTGGTGATGGACGATGCAATTAAAGAGGTCATTGACAACTGGCTGGTAGAATGGCACATTGCCTCTGACTTGACTATGGGATCCAGCAAGATAGTTGTGTAGTGGAAGAAGGAAGAAGCCAAGCTCAAGATAGAGTAGCTGGCTAAGAAAAGGAGAAAGGAGGCTGAGGATAAGGCTAAGGCAGACCATGCTGCCATGCAAGAGATAGGTAGACAGATAGGAGGAGAGGAGCAGGGCTCTGATAAAGAGAAGTCGCCCTCCCCAGAGGAAGAGGAAGAAGAGGATGATCAGACAGAGCAGGGAGGAGTGGACCCGCAAACACCTTAGTTTCGTATTAAGCATCCAAGGGGACAAGAAAAAGTAGGTCTGTGGAAGAATTCCAAGGCCATCAAGATGTCCATGGACCTAATCACCCTAACAGAGGGGGATCTGAATGACATTGGAGATACAGTGCAAGATGCCACCGCGGAACTACTGCATCATTTTGAGCAGCAGTAGCAGTAGGCGTTGGGGGCCATTCAGGAAAATTTGCAAGAGCTACAGATTCGAGCATCACAAACCGACATGACATCCACTAGTTTGGCCATTGGTACTTCAAAAGCCATCAGGGTGCTGCACGCGAGGAACTCCCAAGCCATAGTGTTGCCGGATTGAGCACTGACAATAGAGACTGAAGCTGATAGGCCCGCTGTCAATGCCCTCAAGGGAGTAGGGATAAACTTGGCATCACTTCCTAGCAAGGCACTCCACCTATTGCAGGATGGGGTGATCATGAAACTGAGGGCCTGTGAATAGTGTGCTTTGCAGGTGATCAGTGAGCATAACATTAATAATGCTCAGATGGACATACAACGAGATTCTACCATCGCCATTGCAAATGACGTGACTGATAAGAACAGGCGCATAGCCTAGGTCATGGAGGAAGCATGCCAAATGGTCCCAAAGTTGGCCATTCTTGAGGATGAGCCAGTAGATGTGCGCACTCGTAAAATCGCTATGGGGGTGCGTGACGCCTGCACAAAGTTCGCAAAGGTTTAGTTGGAGATGAACCTCCAAATTGCAGAGTTGCAGTTGAAGGCCCAGCCTTCGCCTCCATCGGAAGTCAAGGAGCAGCACGTGACTGCTGTAACATAGGCAATAGTGGCAGTAGAAAGTACAATGGTGGACTGTAAAAACACTTTTCGAATAGTCGTTCAAAGTACGAACGAGCCTACAAGAAGACCCTGCTGTGCAGAGGCTGGAAATAGAAGCGTGAGAGCTGCAGCAGTGCTACGATGAGGTAAAAGGAACAGCATGTGCTATTTCCCTCACACAAAGACTCAGAAAGCTACAGGAGGCCAAGGCATTGAAGGAACAGGTAGATGTAGCTAAAAAAAGGAGGTAGTGCTGAAGGCGCGCTTGAAGCCTTGGTTGGATGAGGTCTACTTGATCATGGCCTCCATTGAAGGAAATTTGGCTAGTCTGCAAGAGACTCAGCAGAAGCTTCAGGCTGACAGTGCAGGGCTAGCGACAAAGCAGTTGGTCAAAGAAATAAAGCAGGCAGCCACGAAGTGCATCGCCGAGCTCACAGTTGTACAGGTTGAGTTGGGGGTTCTTAGCACCAAGATCTCCGTGCCCATAGAGTGACTCGAGGGCGAGTCACCATGTTTGTGTTGGGGGCATGTTGGGAATGGGTTTTGAAGAGCACTAGTATTATAGCAATGATGCTACAACTCTTGGGCTACCAGCTTTACTTATCAACCTAGGGTTCATACAAACTTGGAGGTGACAGTGCTATATGCACAAGTAAAAGTGAAGGTCCTACCTATTGTCCCTATTCATCCGGTGAGAGACCCTAGGGGTTCCAAGCCAGACTTCTATAGAGTCAAAATAATCTTGATTCTTTGATGGAAGAAGATAAAATTTATTCTAAGAGAGCTACTCTACTGCAGTAATGAAGAAAACAACATGTAATGCTAAGTCACACCATATCCTAATTAACCATTTAAACAGCTATGCTAAGAAAAATTGTTGAATCAACACTAACCTAATGCTACTATCTAAGTTACAAAAGTAAATAGCATCAAACCATCACAATGTGTAAGAAAGAAAACTAAACTAAATATGTTTTCACTTTTTTGGTTTTCTTTGGTAAAATCAAGCATGCAATTTAATTGTTCTTGTGGATGTGATAGGTGGATGGAAGGTGGTTGAGGATGGCTAGAAGGTCTATGGAGTGTTTGGATGGTGTGGGAGGGTCCTAGGAGGCATTTTGTGACTTCCTAGAGGTTCCCCATCAATTCGGCCTCAAAACAAGCCGTTTCAGGAAAATCTACAGGATGTACTAGAAACCTATAGGATGATCCTGCAGGAATTACAAGAAACCTATAGGATGCACCCAAAAGCTAATTTTGAGGTGTTGGAGGTGTTTTGAAACTTGGAAAAGGTGTGTGATGAGTGGGATAGGGTGTTAGAATGTCTAGGAACACTCAGGAGTCAATATCCAAGATAAGACATGGTTACATTTTCTCAATGTGTCTAGGAGAATTTCAATGAAAAAGGACAAAAAAACTAGTGAGGGTGATGGTGGACCAAGGGATGGTTGAGGTGGATGAGGTGGAAGATGGATGTTGGTGATGAAGTCCAGACCTCCTCCTGAAGTACCTTCAATTCTTAAAATGTGTGTGTCTTCCAAGAACTATGCAACAAGATACATTCTCATAACCTAGAAAAGCATGAATCAATTTCCCATATTATGCATGAAGAAAGTGTTGAAGGAAATGAGAAGATGAGTGAGATCTTATTGCAGAAAAAGAGTGTTGGAAAAATATGACAATGAAATGAACCAAGTACTGAATCAAGACAACAAACTCCAAAGCTCATGCAAGAAATAGAAATATGCGTTTTTGGGGTTGTTGAAGGGTCTCTTCCTCAAGTCATGGTCCCAGAGGGAGGAGGTGAGGTCGAGACACTTACTGAAAACTTTATTGTGATATTTTTCTCCTTGCTAACATGCTAATTGAAAGAAGGCACAAATGGAAGCAAACTAAAATACAACCAATCTACTCTACACTATTGTAATGGAAATGCAGCTACTTAAGCAAATGAACAATTAAACAATGAACCTATGCTAGAATACATGTACAATAAAGAGGAGTCTTGGCTGCTAGGGTTGGGCCCTAACCAAAGAGCTTCAGCCATTTGAGTTAGCTCATTGTTGGCTCAAAACAAAACTCATTTTTATTATCCAAACCATGGATTACATCAAAAACTGTCTCAAGTTTTGCAGCTCAAAAATAGAGTAGAGTTTTACAATAAAAAATCTGAATCCTACTGAGGTCCTAGGCCTCTCTACTTATACATCTGAAGTCTCCAATGACTTCCTTGAAATTAGGGAGGCTCGGCTCCCAAAATTGTGATAAACTAGTGCTTTATCTTTCACTTGCTCGGCTGCCTTCTAGTCCTCATGATTTGGCTGTTTGCACTCCAAGCTAATGGAGGAATATTCAAATGGAGGGGTAGTAAATGAGGAGGATTTACTTCCTATAATTCCTCTCCCTTGTCGCATTCAAGTTTTGACAAAGGCCTTTGTGAAAATTCCTTACTTTTATCCTTTAATTCTACATTAAATGCACATTAGACCACAAAGAAAAATATCCAACTCTAACTCATCTCAAATAAAATATAATCAAAAGTATGCAATAAGTTGTGAGAATAGTTGGTTTGAGTAAGCTAGGAGGTGAATTAAGGCCCATATAATTATCCAATGATGAGGCTCATCATCACCCCCCTACTGAAATTTTTTCTCGTCCTCTGAGCAACTTAGTCAATGTCCATGTCCTTCATGGCTTTGGTAGCCTCTCTGACATCCCATGCCTCTGTTGTGGTCTCTTCTTCTTATTCATAGAAGCTTGCTTTCTTTTCTACTTCTTCCTACTGCCTCTTTTCCTCTTCTTATTTTATCCCTTCTAGCATCCCTAGGAGTAGTGGTGGACTGAGTTTTAGGCCTATCCAATTGACCTTCAACCTTTGCATTGATTTCTTATACATATGTGTCTTGTTGAGTGCATCTCTCAACCTTTGAGGGGAGTGGTATTCTCTGATCTTCAAGCTATGTGGTAGTGTGTTCCATCTCCTTAGGCAGGCATGTATACTATCATCTCCTAGCAGCCTAAACATATCTTAAAAATGTGAAATTGCTTGCTCTTAGGCAGCAAGATATCTAGGTGCCAGCTAAGGATTATTTGCAATCAGATTGTGGGTGCTGATTAGGGCCATGGGATTTGATTGTTTAGCTCTGATGAAAACAGGTTCATTTTGCTCTATAGCCAATATTCTTTTCATCTCTGTAGCCCTTGACTCCTCATTGTTCATCCACGATGCCAAAGCCATTAATTACAGGTCTCTTATCTTGGCATTATGATCCCAAACATTCATGTCCGTGAGGGCCATGTTCTGCAAGTAGAACTCAGCCATTTTGGCCCTATCCTCTAGTGTGCTTTGATCACAAAGATCAATAAATTGCTTGTAGTCCTAAAATGGCATGGTGACCCTTTGTGCTAGTGTTTTAATCTTAAATTGTAGCCATTGCTATTTGAGGTAAAGAGCATAAGATTTAGATAGCATCCTACACTAGATGGCCTCCAAGGAGAGGCTGGCCATACATGCTAGTTGGTTCTCCCTTTCCTGCAGCTATCTCCTCAACCATGCATTTTTCCTCTCAAGTTGATCTCTCGTTATTGCTTCTCTCTCCCTTAAGCCACTTAGCTCTTTTCCCATTTCTTTGAGCTTCTCTTCCGTGTGCCCAATGTCTTCCATCCCCTTTGACTTGGTGATTTTCATCCATCAGTGGGTTTTGGCCCTCTCCTTCTCAAGTTCGAAAAACAATGGGATGGCAAATTTTTGAGGTATCACCCTGCCTCCTTCAATAAACCAGTAGTAGGAGTCTAGGTTAGGTTGGGAACTTGGTTCCTTTGTTTAAAGGTCTTCCTCTTTTGTTTCTTACTGCTTCCCTACCTTGCTTTCCAATTTATGTGCTTCTTGTAGTTTTTGCAGAGTATCCTGTAGGACTTTTTTTGCTTCCTGTAGGTTTTGCTGTGGATCCTGTAGGATGGCCTTACCCTTTAAGGAAGTTGATCTGGTACTAGGCCTCCTTACATAGGTGATTGGTGAATTAGGGAAGGCATTTTGTCTCTTGGTGTAGGGGAATATTCAATCTCAATAGGGACTTTTGTTTATATTTGTGGCTTCCATTGTTTGATTCGTGTGCTCTTTCTTGCTCTGAAATATAGAGGGTTTTGCCTTCTTCTTTTCCCTTTTTTCTTGACTGGGGTACTGAGAGTAGTGAGGGCAGCTACTACCTCCCTCTTAGGGGCCTCTAGAGACACCCTAGGTGACTCCTCCTTGTGTTCTTCCCCTTCTATTTCAATTCCTTCTTCCTCTCTATTTTTCTTATCTTCTTCCTCTTGTTGCTCTTCCTCATCTCCATCAGTTTCTTCCTTAGTTTCCTCCTTTGTTTCTGCATCATCCTCCTTCTCTTCTCCCTCTTCTTCTTCTGTTTCATCATGTTCCTCTGTATTAGTTTCTTCTTCATCCATCTCATCCCCATCTAGCTTTGTATCTTCTTCTTCTTGTTTTTCCTCCTCCTCATTGATAGAAGGACTAACATCATAGGTGAGGGATTTGATGTCATCCTCTGTTGGAAAGTCTTTGAAGACTAAGCATGTTATAGGGATCCTAAGGTTTTGGAGGGTATCCTTAATGAGGATCTTGATTAACCCATGGTAAGCCAATTGTTGGGAATTCCCTTCCTTTACTTTGTTGCTGGATTCTATGAGTGATTGCATCAAGAAATAGGGTATGTTGAGTCTTTGGTGAACTGGTGTCTCTACTCCAAATCTTAATTCGTCAAGGATTCTAAAGTGGTATCCATAAAAAACACTCTATATACCCTCACATGAGATATATTTGATGAGTCGGTAGCCTACCTCACTCCATGGGTATGGCAGACTATCGCTCCTTTCTCCATTTTTATCTTCTATGGGTTCTTCACCTTCTAAAAAGAATTTCCTTTTTGTCACCTAATTGTCTGCTTTGTCTTCTTTTCTCCAAGGAATTGCTAGGGGAAGTGTTGACCCTACTGATGAGCTATGGGGTGAGATCTATAGTGAGCCCTCTAACTATAATAGTGGCATGGATTCTGATGTGTGGAGTGAGGGAATGAGAAAATTCTTGAGCCACCTCATCATCGTACCCTATGAATTTTTTGAAAATCCCCATCAAGTTGTGTCTTGTAAAGATTTCAAGCACTTGGGGGTGTTGTTGTATCTCACAGCATTTGTGGGTTCTCTCCTATTAAACCCTCCCGTCATATTTCTTGTGAGGCTTGAGGAGAAAATGAGAGGTTTCACACAAAATTTTTAACTTCAGGAGGAAAACAGAGTTTATTATGTATGTAATTCACCTCCTACAGTTGCTAACTCCACTAGATTTTAGAGCATTTCTAGTTCATTTGCTTGTAAATGGGGATGGATTTTTAGATCCTACCTCCTTAGAATAGTGGTAGTGGACAATTCCCGTGATATCCCCTCTTGAACTCTTCTCTGCCTATCCTGTAGACTACCTTTGTGTATCCTGTAGACTACCCCTGTAGAAATTCTTGTGCATGCTCCTCTAGAAATTCTCTTGTAGAACGATGGATCCTTGCTTCTGGTGGGTGGCCAGAGTTATGAGAGAGACTTGAGTGAGGGAGTTTCGAGGAGGTGGAATGCATGAATGCATGCAAACGATGTTCTATTTCCCTTTATGATGTTTCAGGGTGAGGTGGTGTGCTGGTAGCAGAGGTACGTTGTTATTTTTGGACCATTGGTCCCCACTACCACCTAGTCATTTCCTCTCCTCATAATTAGCTCCCACCTCATAGATCCGTATTTAACCACCTCTTTTCCTACTCCTCCTCTGTCTTTGAGTTGACTGTAGCCATGTGTGAGAGGACACCCGGTTTTTCTTGTGTTGACTAAAAGAAGGTGGCCAAGATAACTGGCCACCTTTTCACTTATAAACCAACTATCTCATAACCCTTACAAATTTTGATCAAATGATGTATATGAGTGAGTGAGCAGGATACTTACCCATGGTCTCAATGCCATGTTGCAATTGTCGAAGATCAGAGGTGCTGCAGTGTTTATTAGCTGCATAGTCATTCTTATTTCTCCTCTTGCTATTTTTTGATGGTTTCTTGGCTTTTGCAGGTGTCTGTGACTGAAGATCTAATGTTGTTGTTGTTGTGGAGATCCTGGATCATCCTAGTGAAGACCTATAGCTGATGATTGACATTCTGTGGGATAGGCTACTATAGGATTTCCTACAGGATGTCCTGTAGTTGCTTCTCCCTTAGAATTTCTTAATCATGTTGCTGGCTGGGGCTGTGAGGATGGTGCAATGAATGGAAAAAGGGAGTAGGAGTGTGTGTGGAGCAAGGGACATTCAAGTAATGCTCTTACTCTCCTCTGTTTTTCCTTTTCTTTTTTCTTTTTTCATAACTGGCAAAAACTGATCTATTTTTGTTTTGGGTGGTGATTGCAAGGATGATGATAATGGATGCGGGGAGGTGTTAGATCATGTCTAGGATGAATTTTAGGGACCTAACAACCCTACCATTCACCCTTGGATTGCTTTCTGTAGGTTTTCTGGGCCACTCTAATTCCTACAGGATCATCATATAGGTTTTACAGGGGATCCTGTAGAAAACAAAGTCTACGCATAAATTGAAGCAGTGGAGTAGAAAATGATAGAAATGATGGAGTGATGCATGGTAAGGAGTGGAAAATATGGATATGCATGAGGCAGCATTCCTTTTGGATCCTCTTTTTGCCTCTTGGCTATCTTTCTCACCCACCTACAAATAACAATTTTATCTTTATCTCTCTCCTTTTTTTTTTGAAAAACACCTAGGCTGCCTCAGAGAGGTTTTCACCATAGATGTTTTCCCTGGCCGCCTCAAGGAAGGTTTTCACCCAGGGATATCCTTATTCTTATTTCTATCTTTTCTCATCCTTGGGCCACCTCACGAGGTTTTCAACCCAAAGATAGGACTCAGGCACCTCATGAAGGTTTTCACCTGAGTCCTTATTCCTTTTTCATTTTTTTTCTTAGTGACCTGATGAGGGAGGAGTTGGAACTTGCTCCACCATCATCACTATTTTATTGATATTTTCAATGAACTCTTGCCTTGATAAAGGCCTCTTGAACATTTTCAATCGGTGTCCATTAACAAGAAATGCAATGGCTTCTTCATCTATATTTCTGATTTGCACTGAACCATTATCATGACATCTCTCCACCATATAAGGTCCGAGCCATCTTGTCCTTAGCTTGCCCTTGAAGTCTTTATACCTAGAATCATATAGCAATGCACAATCACCCTCTTGAAATTGCTTCTCCTTAATATGTTTATAATGTCAGATCTTCCTCTGAAGCTGAACTATCTTTGTATGTAGGAGGGCCTGCATTCTGAATTCATCCAAGCCATTCAATTGGAACAATCTTTCTTTCTATGCATGACAGAGATCCAAATCTAGTTGGGCTACCATACTTAATGTGTTATATTCAAACTCAATGGACAACAAAGCCTTTTTTCCATAGACCAGCTCATAGGGTGTAAATCCAGTGGTGGTCTTCAATGTTGTATTATAGGCCCAGGTGGCCTCAACTAGTCTATCTACCAAATCCTTTAAGTTGTTGCTCACTACCTTGGTTGAGATGCTTTCCAATGCCTTGTTGGTCACCTCCACTTGCCCATTATCTTGTGGATGATAGGGAGTGGAGGTCCTATGCTTGATTTTGTGACGGTTGAGTAGTTCTTCAATCATGTTATAGGTAAACTGGTTGCCTTGGTCTGTGACTAGCTCTCTAAGATACCCAAATTTGTAGAATACATGCTCCCTTAAGAACTCAACCACCTTCACTTCTGTTGCTACCTTAATTGCTTTGGTTTCAACCCACTTAGTCAAATAATCAATGCACAAAATAATGTATTGGTTTTTCTTTGAAGGAGGGTTGATAGTCCCAATGAAGTCCATGCCCCACTTGTCAAATGGCTCGAAAGTCACTTGAGGTTGTAGGGAATTTCATCTCTTGGAGTAGGCTTTCCCATCCTCAGGCACCAATCACACTGACTAATGTACTTTTTCACATCCTGATGAAGAGTGGGCCAATAATAGCCTGCTTGTAACACTTTGAATGTTGTCTTTTTTGTTGTGAAGTGACCTCCACAAGGCCCATCATGACAGGTCAGAAGGATGTCAAAAACTTCCTCTTCCCTTACACACCTTCTCAAGATTTGATTTGGGCCAAGTTTGAAAAGATTGCCCCCAATCCAGTTGAATGGAGCACTTTTCCTGACTATCTTGCTCTCTTCTTTGGAGGGCAAGTTTTGTGGGAACTGTGCTGATACTAAATAGTTTGCTATATCAACAAACCATGAAGAGAGAACTAAAATAGCAAACAAGTGCTCATCTGGTAACTGGTCATCCACCATTCCTTCTTCACCTGCAGGCAGATTCATCTTAGATAGAAAGTATGCAACAGCATTTTCCTTACCAGGCTTATCAACAATGGTTATATCAACCCGTTGTAATAAAAGCAACCATCTTATAATTCTAGCATTCACATCTGGTTTGTTCATTAAATATTTTATTGTAACATGGTCAGTATGCACAAATGTTTGATAGCCTGTAATGTAATGCCTAAATTTGTTTAATGAATGCACAACAGCCAGGAGTTCCTTTTCGGTTACAGTATAATTTAGCTCAGCCTTTGACAAGTTCTTGCTGATAAAATAGATGGAATAGGGCAATTTCTCCTCTACCTGACCTAAGGCTACTTCTATGGCTTTGTGCAAGGCATCAACATGAATATGAAAGAGGAGGGCCCAATTTCGGCCTCAGAGAATTGATGTCGTGGTTAACTTATCCTTTAAAATGTCTAAGGCCTCTTGACAACTTTTTGACCATATAAACTCAGAATATTTGCCAACAACCCAAATAAAGGAGAGGTTTTCACCCTAGATGTTTTCCCTAGCCACCTCAAGGAAGGTTTTCACCAAGGGATCTTCTTATTCTTCTTTCTATTTTTTTCTCATCCTTGGCCACCTCACGAGGTTTTCAACCCAAATATGGGACTCAAGCGCCTCATGGAGGTTTTCACCTGAGTCCTTATTATTTTTTCTTTTTTTTTCTTAGTGACCTGATGGGGGAGGAGATGGAACTTGCTCCACCATCATCACTATTTTATTGATATTGTCAATGAAATCTTTCTTTGATAAAGGCCTCTTGTACATTTTCAATTGGTGTCCACCAACAAGCAATGGAATGGCTTCTTCATATATAGTTCTGATTTGCACTGAACCATTATCATGGCATCTCTCCACCACATAAGGTCTGAGCCATCTTGTCCTTAGCTTGCCCTTGAAGTCTTTATACCTAGAATCATATAACAATGCCCAATCACCCTCTTGAAATTGCTTCTCCTTAATATGTTTATCATTTCAGGTCTTCCTCTAAAGCTGAACTATCTCTGTATGTAGGAGGGCCCGCATTCTGAATTCATATAAGCCATTCAATTGGAACAATATTTCTTTCTGTGCATGACTAAGATCCAAATCTAGTTGGGCTTCCATCATTAATGTGTTCTATTCAAACTCAATGGACAGCAAAGCCTTTTTTCCATAGACCAGCTCATAGGGTGTAATTCCAATGGTGAACTTTCATGTTGTATTATATGCCCAGGTGGCCTCAACTAATCTCTCTGTCCAATCCTTTCTGCTGCTGCTCACTACCTTGGTTAAGATGCTTCCAGTGTTCTGTTGGTAACCTCCACTTGCCCATTTGCTTATGGATGATAGGGAGTGGAGGTCCTATGCCTGATTTTGTGATGGCTGAGTAGTTCTTTAATCATGTTGGAGGTAAACTGGTTGCCTTGGTCTGTGACTAGCTCTCTATGGTACCCAAATTTGTAGAATACATGCTCCCTTAGGAACTCAACCATCTTCTCTTTTGTTTTTGCCTTAATTGCTTTGGTTTCAGACCACTTAGTCAAATAATTAGTGCACACAATAATGTATTGTTTTTGCTTTGAAGGAGGGTTCATAGGCCCAATGAAGTCCATGCCCCACTTGTCAAATGACTCGAAAGTCACATGAGGTTGTAGGGGCATTTCATATCTTGGAGTAGGCTTTCCCGTCCTCTGGCATCGATCACACTGACTAATGTACTTTTTCACATCCTGATGAAGAGTGGGCCAATAGTAGCCTATTTGTAACACTTTGAACGTTGTCCTCTTTGCTGTGACATGACCTCCACAAGGCCTCAAAAAATTCCTCTTCCCTTGCACACCTTCTCAAGATTTGATCTGTGCCAAGTTTGAAAAGATTGCCCCCAATCCAGGTGAATGGGGCGCTTTTCCTGACTATCTTTCTCTTTTCTTTGGAGGGCAAGTTTTTTGGGAATTGTGTTGATAATAAATAGTTTTCTATATCAACAAACCATGGAGAGAGAACTGAAATAGCAAACAAGTGTTCATCTAGTAACTGGTCATCCACCATTCCTTCTTCACCTGCAAGAAAATTCATCCTTGATAGAATGTCTGCAACAACATTTTCCTTACCAGGCTTATCAACAATGGTTAGATCAAATCGTTGTAATAAAAGAAACCATCTTATAATTCTAGCATTCACATCTGGTTTGTTCATTAAATATTTTATTGCAACATGGTCAGTATGCACAAATGTTTGATAGCCTGTAATGTAATTCCTAAATTTGTTTAATGAATGCACAACAACTAGGAGTTCCTTTTCGGTTATAGTATAATTTAGCTCAGCCTTTGACAGGTTCTTACTGATAAAATAGATGGCATAGGGAAATTTCTCCTCTACCTAACCTAAGGCTGCTCCTATGGCTTTGTGCAAGGCATCAGCATGAATATGAAAGGGGAGGGCCAAGTTTGGGGCTCCGAGAATTGGTGTCATGGTTAACTTATCCTTTAAAATGTTTAAGGCATTTTGACAACTTTTTGACGATATAAACTCAGAATCTTTGGCCAACAACGCAAATAAAGGAGAAGACAACTTTCAAAAGTCTTTTATGAACCTTCGGTAGTATCCAGCTAACCCTAAGAAACTCTTGACATCTCTCTTCTTTTGCGGAGGTGGGACCCTTTGGATGATTTCTATTTTGTTCAGGTCCACTTGCAGTCCTTGGTGAGATATCGAATGACCTACCACGGTCCCTTCAATCATTAAGAATTCACATTTTTCCAGACTGAGAGAGAGATTCATTTCAATGAATTTGTAGAATACTTTGCCTAGGTTAGTCAAGGCTTCTTGGAAATCACAGCCATAAGGTGTAAAATTGTCGAAATAAATTTCCACCGCATCATGTACTAATTTTGGCGAAAGTACTCAAGACTTCTCTCTGGAAAGTGGCAGGAGCATTGCATAAACCGAAAGGAAGGAACCTATAGGAAAAAGTACCCTAAGGACAGGTGAATTTGGTCTTATCCTGGTCTTCTGGGTAGATTTGGATTTGGTTGTACCCACTGAATCTATCTAGGAAAGAAAAAAACTTCTTCCCTACCAGGCCATCTAGTACTTGGTCAATGAAGGTTAGCATAAAATTATCCTTCTTTGTGGCTTTCTTCAACTCCCTGTAATCAACACAAATTCTCCACTTATCATTTTTCTTCTGAACTAGCACTAAAGGAGAGACCCACTCACTGTCGAAGATAGGGTAAATGAATCCTGCGTCTAGCAGTTTTTTGCTGTTCTTCTTTGACTATATCTTTAAGAGCTAGATTGATCCTCCTTTTTGGTTTCTGAACCGGCTTGCAACCTTCTTTGATGTATATGTGGTGAGTACACACTCAGGGGTGTACTGCCTTCATTTCCTTGTAACTCCAAGTGAAGGCTTCTAGGTTTTCTATCAACATGTTGCATAGCTTTTCCTCTTTGAGAGCAGAAAGAGATGGATTAATTTTCAAGGCTTTCTCTGGGCCAAATTCTATGGTTTTGACATGGAGTGGGTTGGAATCGGCCAAGCATAAGTCAATTGGATGATTGTTCTACGTTTCCCTTACTTCTTCTTCTAATGGTAACGAACCAGGAGTTGGAATTTGGAGCAGGTGTTCAATTAAGTCATCCTCATCTTATTTTCCTCCTCCTATGGTTGCTTCCAAAGCATAAAGTTGGGTGGAATAAACCTCATCTTCTTCCTCCTCCTCCAACCATAAAGGTAAATCATTCTATAGAGAAGGTTGAGCAGGAGGGTATAGGACTAACTGTTTGGACATATGCCCATTCTTGATGGTCATATTCCTAGCTCTGCAGCTAATATAAGCATCGGTTGTGGCCAACCATGGCCTCCCAAGGATGAGAGGGTAACCAATAAGCTTAGCCTTAGGCTAGAGAACTAGAAAATATACAGGGTACTCCTAGGAGTCAACAGAGACCATTACATCCTCCATAATTCTCTCAGGGGTGACTGTGGAATGGTCTGCAAGTTGTAGAACTATTGTGGTCTTCGTCAATGACCCTTGGAGGTTGAGCTTGAGCATGGTGTCCTTGGTCATCACATTAATGGTAGCCCCAAGATCGATCAAAGTGTGTGGGATGATGGTGCCACTGATGTGCACATCTACTACAGGGCTTCCAGGGTCCAAATATTTCAAACATATTGTTTGCCCCAACATTAAGTCGGACAGCTACACAATGAAATTAATGGAAGGGTCATCCCTTTTTCTTCTTCCTGGATGCTTGAAGCAGTTCTCCTTAGTCAACTTATTGTAAATGGGGACATCTTTTATTTCCTGCAGAAGGGGGATCTTTACACATAGATTTTTCAATTCTCCCAAAAGTTCAGTTTCTTTTGGGGTAGGTTGGAGTGGTTGGGCTAATCTCTTAGGAAATGGTGGATTTACTTTAAGGTTTCTTTCCTCTCTTTCTTCCTCAACCTCCCTATGTGGAGATGGAGGTTGGTTATCCAGGAGAATTCTCCCAGATCTTAGGTTGATCTCCTGGATTTCTACAGCATAAGCTCGGTATGATGTCTCTCCACTATATACTTGTTGAGCCTACCTATTGTTCGGGTTCGAATTTGGCTGGGCAGGCATGTAGGGTTGCTTTGGTGGAGCAAAGTGTAGGAGTTGCAGTTGGGTAGGTGGTGGAGGCAATAGAGCTGGAGCATTGTTGTATTGGGCCCTCCACCCCTGGAGTGGTGGGCTCCACTAAGGTTGTGGTGAAGCGTAAGGTTGAAATGACTTGCTGGATGGCTGAGAATGGTACTAAGATGCATAGGACCAAGGAGGGGGTGTAGACTGGGAAGGATGAGTAGGGGGTTCCCAAGAAGGTGTAGTTGTGGTTTGGTTGGGGTTGTAATATGCATTGGATGATCGTTTCATACCCTGCTGGTATGGTCTAGGCTGAGGAGGTCTCCTTTGGTTGATGTAGCAAAGTTTTTTAGTGACCCATTCAACTCCTTGATATACAACTCTGAGTCCAGGTAAAGAAGGGCACTTGTCTGTGGAGTGGTTTTCTTCATAGACCTAGCAAATTTCAATACAATTCAATGGACATTCGTTCCTAGGATGCCTCTTGGTGCATCTAGGACAAAAGATGGCCAAGGATCTCTCTACTTCATCTTGATTCCTTTTGATATTCATGGTGTCCAATTGCAAAGTGAGGGTTTGTAGCATCTCACTTTTTAAATCTTCCAACATATTTCCAATTTCACCCTTTATGGATGAGTTGGAAGATGATGTACTCGCCATAGGTTGACTACTCCTACCCTTTTTCCTAGCTACCCTAGAATGGTTTTTAAAGATAGTATTGATATCCTCATAAGGTAATTGGTAGATATATCCTCCTGCTAACAAATGTAAGGTATCCAGAAGATCTTCCCTTACTCTTCTCAGTAAGACCAGCTTTAGTAACTTGGGGTCAAGTGTGCACCTAGCCCTTTTGTAACTGAGCTAGAATCTTTCTTCGTAGTCTTCTAAGGATTCATCCTAGCCCATGGTCATCCTGAAAATTTCTTCTTTAGTATCCTTTGACCTACAATAGTCCCTGTTATAGACATATTTGGGCACTGCAACCCTAATCACATATGTCCATAAACTAAGGGCTTCTAAGTCCCTAAACGTGTTGTTTCATACCCTAAAGGAACAAGGTCAGCTGATTACATCATCTCCTAGAAGTTTTCCATGAAAAACTACTCAGAGCTGATGAAAGCAGGACCATACAGATTGTCCAGTGATAAAGGTGTGATGCATCTCACCTACCACATGAAAAAAGTGCAGTGCATACTGGAAAGCCCTTCTATAGGGTGTGATGAGTGAGAGCAGACAAATGGCACAAGCAGTTTGCTAGGTTGAAACCTAGAGAATCTCCTAGAAGCTGCTCATTTGACACTTGCCTCTCTGAGTTCACCCAGGGATGAGTAAGAGATCTAAAATCTCTAAGTGGAACCAAGAACTATCAGAGAGATGACACTAATCAAAATCCCAGAAGCTGACTCACCCCCCTGCAAATATCTATAAATGGATCCCTCATCCAAGAGATCTAGAGGTTGGAATTTGGTAATTTACAAAGAGGTGATGTTGGTTTTTCTTTGAAGACATTGTTGGGTGATCTTGCTTTCTGTGAGGTGAAGAGGGCTTTCAATCTGGGAGGATGGCACTGGGTCAGACCAAGTGGTTGTAATCCTCTCTTCTATGACTTTTACTAATAAAGCTATCTGAGTTTTCCTCCATATTCTTGTGTATCCCTAAATACTATGTTTGTTATATGCATTTGTATGGTCAATATATATTTGATCGTATATTGTTTACATTGAAAGATATTTATGCTTTGACGGTATTATGCTACTGTGAATCTACAGGTGCTCTTTGAAGCTGGACAAGTAAGGAAGTAGTGGCAAGATTCTGTCAAAGGGGAAAGGAAACAAGCAAGGAGTCAAGCGGAAGACTGAGGTTGGTGCTCTTTGCTTCTTTCCCATCTCTCTCTCGTAAAGGAAAAACAAGTGACTTTAATCTGTTTGTTTCTAAGATAGCTACCCATCTTAGTGGGACTAGCAGCTCTGAATAGACACTAGATTTCCCGGTAACAGTCCCGATATTTTTTGTTAAAAACCTGCTGCATCTGAGCCCAAGTTGTGATGCTATCTCTAGGTAAACCCATGAACTAGTGCAATGCTGCATCCTTGATGGTAGATGGAAACAACTTTAACTTTTTCTCATCATCTGTATAGTCATAGGTTCGGCATATAACAACAAACTCAAATATGAAAGTGTTAGGGTCCTCTGTGGTCAAGCCATGGAAACGAGGTAGGGTAGAGGGGCTTATTCTTCATCTTGGTGTCCCCATTGGTTTCCCTGATGGGGAAGGCACCCTCAAATCTCTCTCTATTCCCTCTATCATTTTGGTTTTCAGCCATTGGTTCAGTAGGAATGTGTTCCTCTTCTTCTTCTTCCCCTGTAGGTTCTTCAAATATGTTAGGTTGCTCACCTAAAGGTTCCTCCAGTTCACAGCCATTGAAGAAGAGAGAAGGTTTGTTGTTGGATGCAGTGGGGGTATTTGGCAATAATTTACCTAAAGTGTCCCTATTCCTACGAGGCATGAAAGGAAATGTTTTAGGGTTGGCTTTTATAAGATTTTTTAAGTTGGAAAGTACTTTGCAAAAATGAAATTGTCGATTGAATGAAAACTACTGATAGGAAAACACTACTTGTTGAATTGAAATTCTACTTGTAGAATGTAAAGGAAAATAGATAATGACAACTAAAAGAAAGGAAGTTACTACATTACTTTTGCAGAAATAAACAAATGGTAGAAAATTGGAGACAAGAAATAAAAGAAAAGAAAGCAGTAATCACATTCTACTCAGACACCTCCCCGAAAACGATGCCAAAAATTGATCAACGCTAGTATTGCAGCAAGGATGCTGCAACTCCTGGGCTACCAGCTTTACTTATCAACCGAAGGTTCGTACAGACTTGGAGGTGACAATGCTATATGCACAAGTAAAAGTGAAGGTCTTTCCTGTTGTCACTATTCATCCAGCGAGAGACCCCAAGGGTTCCAAGCCAGACTTCTATAGAGTCAGAAGAAGCTTGATTCTTTGATGGAAGAAGAGCAAATTTATTCTAAGAGAGCTACTCTACTGTAGTAATGAAGAAAACAACATGTAATGCTAAATCACACCATATCCTAATTAACCATTTAAAAATCTATGCTAAGCAAAATTGCTGAATGAACACTAGCCTAATGCTTCTATCTAAGTTATAGAAGTAAAGAGCATCAAACCATCACAATGTGTAACAAAGAAAACTAAACTAAATCTGTTTTCACTTTCTTGGTTTTCTTTGGTAAAATCAAGCATGCAATTTAATTGTTCTTGTGGATGTGATAGGTGGATGGAAGGTGGTTGAGGATGGCTAAAAGGTATATGGAGTGTTTGGATGGTGTGGGAGGGTCCTAGGAGGCTTTTGTGACTTCCTATAGTTTCCCCATCAATTTGGCCTCAAAATAGGTCATTTCAAGAAAACCTATAGGATGTATTAGAAAGCTACAGGATGATCCTGTAGGAACTACATGAAACCTATAGGATGCAGCCAAAAGCTAATTTTGAGGTGTTGCAGGTGTTGGGATGCTTGGAAAAGGTGTGTGATGAGTGGGATAGGGTGTTAGAAGGTCTAAGAACACTCAGGAGTCAATATCCAAGAGAAGAGATGGCTAGATTTCCTCAATGTGTCTGGGGGAATTTCAGTGAAAAAGGACAAAAAAACTAGTGAGGGTGATGGTGGACCAAGAGATGGTTGAAGTGGATGAGGTGGAATATGGATGCTGGTGATGAAGTCTAGAGATCCTCCTGAAGTACCTGCAATTCTTAAAAGGTGTGTCTCTTCCAAGAACTATGCAACAAGATACATTCTCATAAAATAGAAAAGCATGAATCAATTGCCCATATTATGCATGAAGAAAATGCTGAAGGAAATGAGAACATGAGTGAGATCGTATTGCATAAAGAGAGTGCTAGAAAAATATGACAATGAAATGAACCAAGTATTGAATCAAGACAACAAACTCCAAAGCTCATGCAAGAACTAGAAATTTGTGTTTTTGGGGTTGTTGAAGGGTCTCTTCCTCAAGTCATGGTCCTAGAGGGAGGAGGTGAGGCTGAGACACCTGATAACAACCTTATGGTGATCTTTTTCTCCTTTCTAACCTTCTAATTGAAAGAAGGCACAAATGGAAGCAAACTAAAATACAACCAATCTACTCTACAATGTTGTAATGGAAATGCAGCTACTTAAGCAAATGAACAATTAAACCATGAACCTATGCTAGCATACATGTACAATAAAGAGGATTCTTGGATGCTAGGGTTGGGCCATAACCCAAGAGCTTTAGCCCTCAGAGTTAGCTCAGTGCTGGCTCAAAACAAAACTCATTTTTATTATCAAAACCGCGGATTAAATCAATAACTATCACAAGTCTTGCAACTCCAAAATAGAGTAGAGTTTGACAATCAAAAATCCAAATACTACTGAGGTCCTAGGCCTCTCTACTTATACATTTGAAGTCTCCAACGACCTCCTTAAAATTAGGTAGGCTCAGCTCCCAAACTTGAGATAAACTGGAGCTTTGTCTTTCACTTGCTCAGCTACCTTCTAGTCCTCACGATTTGGCTGTTTGCACTTCGAGCTAATGGAGGAATATTCGAATGGAGGGGTAGTAAATGAGGACGATTTACTTCCTATAATTCCTCTCCCTTGTCCCATTCAAGTTTTGATGAAGGCCTTTTCCAAAATTCCTTTCTTTTATCCTTTAATCCTACATTAAATGCACATTAGACCACAAAGAAAAATATCCAACTCTAACTCATCTCATAAAAAAAATATAATCAAAAGTATACAATAAGTTGTGAGAATAGTTGGTTTGACTAAGATAGGAGGTGAATTAAGGCCCATATAATTACCCAATGATGAGGCTCATCAAGTTCCCCCAAGAGTAAGTTTTGGGGCTAAAAGCCCACGTTTTTGGGAGAAAGCCCAAATTTTGTAATAAATATGTAAAGTCTCTGAATTTTATGGTTGCGAAGCGTGAAAATGTTAAGAGTCATAAAGGGTTGTACACCCTTGTTTTGTAAAGTCTCATGTTGGCTGTAAAGATCTACCCATGGTCCACAGACCATGGGATTGTATGAAAAGGGAGTTTTAGAAGAGTCTAAGGAAGGGAAGTAGTAGTGGTAGAAAGAGTTTTTGAGTAAGGAGTTCTAAGTGCTCTCCGGTCTTAGCGCAAGTAGAGGCTCTGTAGCTGAGTGCATAGAGGCCTAGGGTGGAAGTCTACAGTTGAGTGTGTGGAACCGTGTAGCTGTGTGCGCAGGGTGGATAAAGTTTGTACTGAACTTGAGATATCAATAAAGAGAAGTATTCTCCAAATCAATATGTATTTTATCTCTATTTAATGCATCTGATTATATTATGTTACAATCTAGGTTTACATTATAATGCTTATTTGATGTGTGAATGTATTTGATTACATCTGTTAATTGAATGCAAACAAGAGTATAGGTTTAGCGAAGGTAACTGTAAATACATAGTAGAGTAGGTAACACTTAAGATAACTTGGGAACCTATATAGTAACACAACCACAGAGGTGCGTAAGTGACTAGACCTCTAGTTAGGGCCGCGTGAAGATCAGACAGGTACATTCGTGGAGGTATTGAAGGACAAAAGAGAAGGAACATCGATAAGCCCTAAAAGCTTATCGATCTGCGCAAAGGTAGGATCAGGAAGTGTAGATCGACATCACGACCATCTCAGGGTGTGGAAACTTGGTTCCTGCATCCCCCCATACTACTTCGGGTGAGAATTTGGTCCGTGCTTTGTGGGCTTATGTCGAAAGGGCCAGTAGTGTAGGGATTTGCTTGGATGACTAACGTTGAACCTGGGTCAGGTCCCATAAAGCGAATAGTGTGATTTCCTTGTTGATTTCTAGATTCATGGTATATACATGTGATTCCTTGGTAATGTGTTGTCATTGGCATGGAGATTTTCCTAGATTGATAGTGGTTTCAACCTTGCCTTTCCATTTCCTATATAACCATGGTATTGTGGATTTCTGAACTTTTAATTTTCAGGTTTCTTATGGCTATCAGTTGGAACAAATGCTCTAGAAGCCCTAGAACAGTTTGGGTGAGTTATTAGTTCCTAGAGTTGTAGGTTGGGACAAACACTCTAGAGCCCTTGGTGAGTCGAGTTACTAGTCCCTAGAGTCATGGTTTGAACAAACAATCTAGAACCTTGGAAGGATGTGGGTTGAGTCACTAGTTCCTAGAGCCTTGGACAAGTTTGGTAGAGACTAATCTAGTTGATGTTAGTGATTTACAGACCGTAGAGGTGGAATCATTATGGTTGTGGGTTGAGGTGGTTTGGCCTTTAAAATCCCTAGTTGTTTTTGTCTTGGTTTATTCCATGATATCCCACATTCTTGCTTAGAATATGGTGCGGGGGTGATTTACTGAAAGAGAGATATGGTTCAACCCAATATATGATCGGGTGGTACATGGAAGTCCCTAACTTGGTTAGTATTTTCATATATTAATACGAGTTATTTTCCTGTCAATGGATGCTTTGCTTGAGTGGTTAGGATAGTGGTTTTCCATCCCATCCACCTGGGTTCAAGTCCTTGGAGACATGGTCCATCATAGTAAGGTTGGAGGGATAGGTATCCCATTGGAGTTTGGGATCCTGGATCTAGTACCGGTGGTCTACGAACATCTTGGTCTTAGGCTAAACTATGAGTTCCTAATATATGTGACTCATGGGTTGTTGAATATATCTAGGGAGGTTGCTAGTTCCCTATCAAATGTTTTTGACACAAAAAAAAAGAAGATTTATTTTCCTACTATGATTTATGAATACTTGTAGTGATTATGTTGGTGATATTATGGCTAAGTTTCCATGGTTTATATGTTGGTTATTTGTGATTCTATGCTAGTTATATGGTGTAATATATCGATGGATCTTGACATGTTTTGATAATTTTTGATTGGTGGATGAATGCATGGACTAACAAGTGCTATTGCAGCCATCTATAGAGGGCTTAGATCCTTCTTGTTGATTTTCATATGAAGACTATCATTTTATGATCGTATATGCATTCATGACCTGTAGCTTACATATTTCCCATACTTTTGAAGAAAAGTATGTTATGGATTAGGTAGTCTAGGTCAAGTTATTGCTTCAAGTATTAATGTTTGGCATTTTCGTCATGTAAATTATGATTCTAGAAAGTTACAGGCAATTCTGGGAAGTGGTATGGAATTTGACCTGAAAAGGTGGAAGATCCCAAAATTGCATGATTATAACTAAATGATTTAGGCCATAATCGCAGGGAAGTAGGCCTATGCATGTATTTGGATTCCAATAACCACACTCTTTCCTTGTTGTGCATGCGGTTGGGGTGCTAGGTCAAATAAAAAGGGTTTTACCTAAGGGATTGATCACATGGGGTGGTTATCCAGCTTCTAAGTGATCTATATTCCCTATGATATGGATGTAATTTTTTGTTTTGTATGCCCAACTTCCTTAACTGGAACTTGGAGGTAAGGGCATGTCATAGGAGCACTCATCTCATGTTTACCTTGGAGAGCTTGTGAAAGAAGGAAAATGTGGGTGAGGCAGTTACAATGTCCGAAAAGAAGTACATTAGATAATTTTTAACATGTTTAGTATGGTTGAATGTAATACTATTTTTACTCCAATGGAACATAATTTGAAGCTCACATCAAAAAAATGGAATGAATTTGCGGATGCCACAATCTGTGGGAAGTCTTGTCTACCTTACCACAACCAAAATAGGTATTTCATTTATTGTTGGGATTCTTTCTAATTTTATGCAAGAACCACATTGTTCTATTGAATACAAAATTTTGAAATACTTAAAGGGAACTCAAGAATTTGAATCAAGTATTCAAAAGTAAATGAATTCAACTTGATTGAATATCTTAATTTATACTTTTATGGGGATAAACGAAATGGAGTGTCTGCTTCACAATATCTCATGTGTTTGGGATCAACGACTATATCTTAGAGGTCACACAAATAATCAGTTCCAACAAATTCAATAACAGAGGAATAATATGTGACAACTATAAAAGAAACAAAGGATATTGTGTGGCTTTATAAACTACTTGAATATTTTGAAGAGAAATAAGTGAATTCTACTCCTATTATGGTTGATAATACTTAACAAATCAATATGGAAAACAATCCTAGATTCCACTATTGAACCAAGAATATGAACACAAAGTACTACTTGATTAAATGTCATATAGAAGTCAATACTATTCATTTGACATATTGTTTCATGAATGACCAAATTATAGACATCTTCATCAAAGTACTTGGAAGATAAAAGTTTGAAAAGTTTAGAATGATGCTAGGGGGGAATGTTCGACACATAATTCCTAAGAATTATTATATTATTGTTGTACATACTATGGAGATAGATAAAATGAAGATCCTTTAGGAAAACTAATATTTCATTGTATAATGTGAGGTGAATAGTCAGCTCCTTGTATATATGCATCTTTTAGTGTATGGAATAAACAACAAGTGGAGTCATATGTTCGCGTCACAAGAGAGGGGTATAATTAACTACTCAGGGTGTTTTTTATTAGTGAATTGTGATGAAACCTAGTATTTCCCCAAGGATGTTATAACTTGTGAGGGCTTCTCAACTAAAAATATCAACCCGAGGTTCGTACAAACTTAGAGGTGACAGTGCTATATGCACAACAAGTTCAGTTCTACTCGTGTCACCCTTAGCTATGAAATCAAATCAAGGTGTTTAGAGACCACTCCTTCAGCTAACTATAATGAGAAAATCATGTCATAATTGAAAGGATATGAACATGATTCTAGCTACAGAAATGAAAATGCTAATCTTTCAATGTAAATTATGAATTGAGATTGCATAAAAAGGGAAATAACTAGTCTAGTTGTAAGAATTCAACCATGCTATTATATTTGCATTCTTAGTCAAATCAAAAGCATACTTGCATCAATCAATTATCTATTTTCAACTTGCTTAGAAATAAGAAATTCAAATTTCAACACACAAAAAAAAAATGTTAATTCTAATTCTATTTGCTATCCTATGGTTGCAGTGAAGAAAGGATGGGGTTGGACTGGTCTTAGAATCTTCCCTAATCATGAAAGAAGGGAATGTGGTCTCTTATTCAACTTCAATACTCAAGGGTTGAAATCAGGAACCAATATAGCTAAAGAAAACGATGCTACAGGTCTACTAGCGAAAGTGTTATAGGAGGCCCTGCTTTTCTATAGGAGGAGGGTCCGAGAGATTTTTTAGGACAAAAATGGTGCCTTGAAGGTAGGGGAAGATGGATTAAGGTATAATAAGGTACAGGAATGGTGTGGGAGCCCCTTTTCCAAGCCTAGCAGCCCTTGGAGGTCTATCTTGCAACATATTTTGTGCCCATTGTGTTGTCCTTTTACCTTAGAAGAGTGGTATCGGTGGTAAAGTTTGGAAGCAATGAGAGGTATCTAGAAGGGAGATGGAGTGGTCTAGGTGGATGTAGAAAGGTGTGCCCACCCCTGTAGGTCAACACAATCCCTACAAACCTATAAAACAAATGCACAAATGATCACTATTACAACAAAGTAAATTAACTTGGAAAAGATGAATTGAAATTTATTTAAATCTACTCTAACATACAACAAAACTTTTGATTTCCAAACCAATGCTACTAACTCCTCAAGTTCATAAACTAAAAATGAAGAAGGATTATAGTCCTAACCAATGCTACTAACTCCTAAAGTGCATAAACTAAACATGACGAAGGATTATAGTCCCACACTTCATAATTTCCAAGGAAACATAAAAAATAAAAAATAAAGTAAAAAGAAAATAGTTTTCATTGTATGTCTTTCAATCACTCCTCCCACAAGAGAGGTGATAGAAAACATTGAAACTACGAATTTTGTAATATAGCACCTACTGAAACAAGAAAATAATTACAATAACTAGAGAAAGAACAAGAAAGAAATATAAGAGAGGGACTAAAGCCTTTGGGTTGGGCCCAAACCCAAGGGTTTTAGCCCTCCAAGGCTACTTCAGATGTAGACCAACGGTGAGCTTCCCATTAATTGAAAATAAGAGTCACATACACCATATGAAATATGATAACAATTTCAAGCATTAGGCTCTCAGTAGCTACTCCTAGCTACAAAAAAACATGAAATCCTAATGAGATTTTTGGCTAGTTTATTTATACAAAAAGTAGTTGAGGACAACTCCCTTAAAAAGAGGAGTGATTTCCTCCAAAATCTCAAGATTTGTGGATCTGGTTCCCCTTGGTATTCACATGGACTTGGATTTCCTTGGCTTCTAGTGAATTTGAGTTTTTGGTGAAGATTCTTTGATCTTGAGCTGAGTTGGAGAGTTAATTAGGTGGAAAAGTCTGTTATATTCTCTCTGGTTATCTCCATCAAGCCCCTGCATAGTAAATATCTCCAAAAATGCTTCTTTTTCTTGCATATTAATCACATTAGGCCATGAAATATGCCAAAAACCCTTTAATCTTCTTACTAAGCATATTATGGCTAAAAATGTGAATTAATGTGAGAAAAGGAGAGTTTTAAGGGTTGGAGGATAGCATAATGAACCTCAAAATATACCTATTGATGGGCCCCATCATTGCCCCCTACTAAAGGTGTTTCTCATTATTTGAGCAACTCAGTCACTTTTATGAAGCTCATTCATGGCCCTGCTAGCCTCTCTAACATCCCAAGGCACCTCAGATGGTGTGCCTTCCTCTAGATAGAAACTTGCATTTGCCTCTATGTCTTTCCATTCCTTTTGTTCTTCTGCTTGGTTTCTTCTCTCCTGTAGGCCCAACAGTAAGGGAGGACTAAGTTAGAGTCCTATCCACTTGATCTTCAATATTTTCATAATCATGTTGTATAGTGGGGTTCTCTCCAAGGCATTCCTTAGTCTTCATGGAGAGTGATATTCTTTGATTTTCAATCTGTGAGGCAGGGCATGCATTTTCTTCGGCAAGCCTGCAAAATTTATGTCCCCAACATCCTAAAATTGTCCTCAAAATCTAAGATGGGTTGTTCTTGGAAGGCCATATACCTAGGCTCCTATTCAGGATTAGAGGAGATGAGGTTGTGGTTGCTGATGACAGCATTTGGGCTCAGCAATTATGATTTGATCTATAAGGGCTCATTCTCTTCCTTTTCCATCACCCTTTTCACTTCTTCAACCCTTTCTTCCTCATGGCTCAACCAAGAGGATAATTTCATTAGTTGCATGTATCCCAACCTTGAGTGGGGTCCTATATATTCATGTCTATGAGGATCATATCATGCATGTAAAACTCAACCATTTTGGCTTTGTCCTCAAACTTTCCTTTTTGAAAAATTCAATGAATTGTTTGTAGTCTTGGAAAGGTAAGGAGCCATACTATTCTAGCGTCTTTATTTGGAATCACAGCCACTCCTCCTTGAGGAAAATGGCATAGGATTTGGATGATTGCATGAATTTTATGGCTTACTGTTGGGTCTTGAAAATGCCATTCATTTCCATTACACTTTCACTATTATGTCCATTATATCACCTCCATTTCACCTCCATTTCACTACTATGTCACTACATTCATCCCACTTTCATTATCATTGGGCCACATTTATGTTTTTCCAAACTTTATTAATTCTAAGCCTTTTTAAGTGAATTTTTGGTTAAAAATTAGAAAATAATGTGCATATGCTTATACCTAACAAGTGGGTTGAGATTGTTGACATGTGTAGGTTGAAGGGAGGCTTCTAGAAGACCCTTATGTGGCCCTCTAAGGCCAAATTCGAATTTGAGTGGAAAGAATCATGGGATCATGAGGATATGTGTCACATCTCCTAATTGTATTGAAACTCTAAGAATACATGTGTCTTATCAGTTCCTATTTTGATTAGGAACCTAGAGGTAGAGGGAGAGATTCATGGACTCTCATTAATGAGATGGCTTCTGATCTTTTTGTATAAATAGGAGATCTTTCTCCTTCATTTGTTAGTTTTTTTTAGCTTGTGAGTCTTAGCTTAGCATGGAGTTTGTAGCTCTTCCATGATGGCTTTTGAAAGCTTTGGAGAGCTTTGTTGTACTTTGTAATTTTGAAGAATTTGAATAAAGCCTTGATGTTCTCAACATGGAAGGAGATGTGAAGTAGATGTCATGGAGCACATTAGAATGTAAGATAGAGTAAATTTAATTTTGTAATTTTTCTTTGATTTCATTATGTCATTTGATTGCTTTCAAGTTTGATAGATTAGATTTTCCATTCATGCAATTTTAATTCATGTAAGTGTGTTCAACCGGTTGATTGTAGATTAGTTTTTCTTTACATGTTTTTGCATCAAATAGTGACATGAGATTTGCCTCTCAGCTGACTTTGGCTTTTTTAGCTTTTCAATTTCAGTTATGCTTTGATTTTAGTTTTATTCATTTGCTTTTTCAGTAGTTTAGATATCAAATTCCTCATATCATTGACGATTATCTCCGAAAGCCATAGCTTAGACTACCTGGCGAGGAATCGAACTATGAATGATGTGATTTTATTTTAGTTTTACTTTTTTGCAATTAGATATCAACTTGCTCATATCATTGACGATTATCTCCGAAAGCCATATCTTAGACTACCTGGCGAGGAATCGAATTATGAATGATGTGATTTGATTTTAGTTTTAATTTTATGCAATTAGATATCAACTTGCTCATATCATTGACAATTATCTCTGAAAGTCATAGCTTAGACTACCTGGCGAGGAATCGAACTATGAATGATGTGATTTGATTTTAGTTTTACTTTCCTGCAATTAGATATCAACTTGCTCATATCATTGACAACTATCTCCGAAAGCCATAGCTTAGACTACCTGGCGAGGAATCGAACTATGAATGATGTGATTTGATTTTAGTCTT
Source organism: Pinus tabuliformis (assembly GCA_031772625.1). NCBI lineage: Eukaryota > Viridiplantae > Streptophyta > Pinopsida > Pinales > Pinaceae > Pinus > Pinus tabuliformis. Next base: position 543,699,428 of record CM062816.1, on the reverse strand, counting down.
ACTTTCCGGAAATTAGATATCAACTTGCTCATATCATTGACAATTATCTCCGAAAGCCATAGCTTAGACTACCTGGCGAGGAATCGAACTATGAATGATGTGATTTGATTTTACTTTTATTAGTTTGCAGTTTTTGATTTGTTTGAGTGCAATAGCTTAACTTTTATTTCTGTATTTAGACAAGCAGCAGAGACAGTGATTTCATGATCAGTATTTCATCTTTTGTTTGATTGAAGTAGCTACATATTTACACTTTTGTTTAAGTACTAATTCCATCAATAACATGTTTTGAGATCTTTTGAAGTGCTAAGTTTTGGAAGTTACCATTAGGGACATAAACCTTGTCTTGAAATCTACATCCATACTTGACCTTTAAAAGTATTCTTAAGACCTTAGAATAGGATTTCCATTTGCATTAGACACTTTAGGAGATCAACAAGAGTAAAACCCCCAAAAAAAAAAAATCTATAAAACAACGAAGTAAGAAAAAGGTTAACTAAGCACATATGGTGCACCACACTTCATCAGTTTACGATACTCAGATTGATAATTTATGTAGAGAAATTTAAGACGTTAAATTGACTAGACATTTTGGCGCCATTGCTGGGGAAGTGTAATTAGGAGACCTTATTTCTTACATCTAAAAAAGAATTTAATAATTCTTGAGTATGCTCTCCTCCTGCACTTTGTGATCTCGAGGATCAGAAAAAGAATTGTTATTAAAAAAAAAATGAGACAAAATAAACTTCATCATTTCAATTGATTAAACAAAAATAAATAAATAAATAAATGAAACCCAACTTCTTTGATAGGTTCAGCTGTCTAAGATTGACTGGTTGTGGTCTATAGTGGTCCTCAAAACATTGTATCCTTTTTTAATAAGATTTTTCAACTTAACTGTGGAATGTAGCCTGATTCTGCAGCTAATTGTGAATTCCGAAGCTAATTTCAAGGTTTAGCAGGTTACAGGCATCCAATGAAGAAACTGACTACATGGGCATCTCCAGAATTGTCCTGACATGGATCCTATCCTAGTCACCCAGCCCAGACTGATAAAAAATAAGCTTAAAACCTTAGTCAACGTCCTAATTTTAACATGTTTTTCTTGAAGTCTTTGCTGCCTAAAATTGAAAATAATTAATTCTTCTTATAAATTTCACAATTTTAGAGAAAAAAAGGGAAAACAATCTATGGATATCTTGAATCCTAACTTTCATTGTGGCCTCAACAAGAAAATCTACATCCCTATTCAAGTTTTTGCCTTAAAACGAACCTGCAAAAACATTTTAAAAAAATAATAAAATCTGCAAAAGCATTAAGCCTCCTTTAGTTGTTTTTCTGACTCTTGTAATCGGTAGCAGCAGGCCAATGTTAGTAAAAATATTCAACACTCATCCATATTCCATCCATTGTTGAAGTATCATCAACATTGTTACTGCTGCTATTTCTCCTCTCAATCATTTCTTCTATTCCTCTGTCTTGCTGGAACATCCCAACTGAGACCATAACTATATGGAGATGTCTGCCAACATTTATAAGGAAATCAGTAACTTTCCAATGAGATGTGAGCCATACAATATCAGGGATCATAATATAGGAGTATATTGTGATGATATCAATTGAGCAAAGGTTCATTACAAAGCACGCATCCCTCCTCTATCTTTGGTCGAGACAAGCTTAAACCCTCTTAGGCGCAAAACACTAAGTAAACTAGGCCAATTTAGATTGCTTGTAGAGGACAATAATGAGAAACTGGTTGGGTTACTTACAAGGGGGAATGTGATTAAAATTGCATTGCAAATCAAACACGTTGTTTAGCACGAGGCTATAGGGATTTGATTATATGGAGATCTTAAAACATGGATTTAGAAGGCATAGCTAAATAGCTAGCCTCAAGAGCCATTACACAGCAGATGAAACCCAAAAGGCCGAATGCAACAAATTCATAAAATGCAGAACAGTAAAAACATTAACTCAGAAAAAAACGTAAAACAGAGAAAATGTCAAACTTCAGATGCACGATTTGGCCAAATTCGCCAGTAGGGTCAATTAGATAACCCAGAAACCGTTTTAAGAAATTCGTGGCGGTTTAAGAGAATTTCTCGGTTCTCTGAAGCCTCTTTTTGCCTGCCGCGTGAGAAAAAACATTGGTTTTTTTTAACACTTGCAGCCATATTTCAATTTCTTTGAGAAATCTGCTCAAATCTGATTTCCTTGGCTGCGAGGTCATCCACCGTGTCACTGAATATGTGAGAAAAAAAGATTTGTATTAAATGAACAAAGAACAGTTTAAACATGGCACACTTTGGTTGTTTGAGGAAACACGTCTTCTGCCACCCGTCTAATCTTGTTCTGCTACTTCGTGTTTGACAATAAGATGATCAAATACGACACTTCTCCAAGCACCCATCTAATACCTATTCCTATGACTCGGCATTTTACTTGCTAAAATATCGGCACAGGTGGTGATACTCATGGATTTTGTCTCCATTGACAAGTTTTGTGTATGTGTTTAACTTTATTATGACGTGCTTGGCAATCTGACCATACTTTTAGCCAAAAACTCTACAATAAAACAACCTCTGTCAACCCGTAATCCCATGAAAAGCACCAATCAAGCTCATATTTATCAAACTACGCTTACAGTGAGGGTGGATTATATGCTTTGGTTTTAAGTAATTTGAGTAAATCAATAATTAGCATATGGCTGAATCCCATTTCTAGAATTCCTTTAATCAGTGGCCTTGAGAACTATGCCTTGGAACCAATGGATCTTGCTATTGATCATACAGAAGTAGGAGGATTGCGTGCTAAATTTCAAAACTGATGGTTGGTTGTCTTTTAGCTGCGGAAAGCAGCCTGATTCCACAACTAACTGGCAATTCCACAGCCATTTTATTACTTCTGTAGGTTACAGGTGTTGAGAGACAAAACAAGCCACCTGGGTAGCTGGGAAAATGTCAGTACATGGATGGTGTCCTATTCATTTGATCCAATTTGATGAAAAATACCCCGGTCAAAGGGAAGTCAAGTTGTGTGTTATCACTAAGTCGCCACACTAAGTCACCGCATGTCAAGAAAAAAATAATAATTTTGAATGAAGGAAATGAATAAATTATTTGCTCACCTTTCTGAAGGTATTGATTAATTTTGGACTAATGATGAAAGATGCATGGCTAACTTTTTATTCAAGATTTTTAGCTACAAAAACCTTCGACATTCCGCAGCTAAAGTCCAATTCCGTAGCTGTTCTCCAATTCCGCAACTGAAAAACCTCATTGTTCAAATCAGCCTAACTTTCTCATACAAAATCAAATTTTGATGATTCAAGTACCATTGGAAAGATCTCAACAAGTTCTACACAATGCAAAATCCATCATTAGAGTTTGAAATGGAAAATAATGAAATAAATTGCTGAAAAGAAGCAACATTCAACTTGGGGCACCAATTCCAAAGCAGGTATAAATTCTTTTGATTTTTCCTTTGAGAACTTGTTTTGTTAATACAAATTCTTAGTTTTGTGTGTAAATATCATAACTAGAGAGATTTATCACCTCTCTCCTTTGATAATCTTGCATTCCATTGAAGAAGAAGTATTATTTTTTTTGCAGGTTCTAGGAGGAAAGAAAAATGACTACAAGAGAATGGTGTCTCTCTAAGAGACCAATTTGTTTCATAAGAGGATGATCAGCAACAAAGAGGAAATATGCTGATGCAAAATCAGATCCAAACACTTGAAAAACTTTCAGATACTATTGTCTCCATCACATCCATACTTTATAATAAACCATTCATCTCATTTCACTCCATATTTTCCATTTACATTCACAAACACTTTCCATCTCTTTTTCTCCATTCATAACCCACAAATAAAAGCAAGAGGCTCATTCACATGCTTATTTCCCATTTCCATTTCTGCTCTCCATTTCCATCTTCCATTTTCATCTTCCCTTTCCTATCATTTTCATTCCGCAAATAAGCCCTGCTTCAATGCAAATTATTGAGTCCATAGTCCTTTGAGTCTAAGTTTCTTGAAATGACACCTTGAGGCTTGCATGCCTTAATGGCAAGTTGTCATACTAACAAACAATGGGAATACATTAATGTCCCTTGTTTTTTAGATCTTCTAGGTGACTCGACATCGGCAAATTCATTTGTACCTAGAAAGATGTGTTTGGGCATATTGACTCTCATTGTCATCAATGGTGAGAGTTCTTGTGTTGACTAGTGGCATCCATCAATGGCCACTAAGTCAACAATTTCCTACTATGTTCAACATCAGAACATCTTTTCACATAGTAGGAATTGTGACAATGAGTTTTGAAGACATGAAGACTATTATTTTCAGCATTTTGGAGCAGATTCAACAAGTTTTAGTAGAACCAATAAAAAGACATCTTGACTCTCTATCCATGACTCCTCTTGTTCAGCCACTTGAAGAAGAATATGATCAAAATTTTGCAGCCACCACACATACAACTTATCCATTCCAAAGGGTAAGTGAAGGTACGCCATTTTCTAACTTTTGACCATATAATTCCATAAAAAGCTAGAATGATAATTTTTGGAAAAACATTTCTCTTCCTCATTTCATAAAATTGTCAATACCATCAGTTGGGGGGGAAATACATTCATCTTCATATCTTGCCATGTCCATATCATACTCAAGAGCCCACATACTTCCAACATATATTAACTATTACATTGTTATTATGAGCATACAATGGCTTTTCAAAAAAATTGCTTAAAGGATAAATTGGATACAAACAAAATCATGGTTGTCACACAAGAACCAACCATCATGCAATTCAATAAAGATATACTTTGAAAAAATAATCAAAATATCATTATGCAAAGTTCAAAAATCAAAATAGAATGCAACAACAACAACAAAAAAATTGGTGTAACACAAGAACCAACCATGTTGCAATTCAAGTAAAACATTTTTCAAAAATATGAAGTTATCAAATGATATCATGCAAAGTTAAGCCAAAGCTCAAGGATCCAAAGAGTTAATGTAATATATATTGCATGAGGATATGCAATAGCTTCAGTTGGGGGGTATGCTGGGTCTTGAAAATGTCATTCATTTCCATTACACTTTCACTATTATGTCCATTATATCACCTCCATTTCACCTCCATTTCACTACTATGTCACTACATTCATCCCACTTTCATTATCATTGGGCCACATTTATGTTTTTCCAAACTTTTAATTCTAAGCCTTTTTAAGTGAATTTGTGGTTAAAAATTACAAAATAATGTGAATATGCTTATACGTAACAAGTGGGTTGAGATTGTTGACATGTGTAGGTTGAAGGGAGTCTTCTAGAAGACCCTTATGTGGCACTCTAAGGCCAAATTCGAATTTGAGTGGAAAGAATCATGGGATCATGAGGATATGTGTCACATCTCCTAATTGTATTGAAACTCTAAGAATACATGTGTCTTATCAGTTCTTATTTTGATTAGGACTCTAGAGGTAGAAGGAGAGATTCATGGACTCTCATTAATAAGATGGCTTCTCATCTTTTTGTATAAATAGGAGATCTCTCTCTTTCATTTGTTAGTTTTTTTTAGCTTGTGAGTCTTCGCTTAGCTTGGAGTTTGTAGTTATTTTTTGATGGCTTTTGAAAGCTTTGGAAAACTTTGTTGTACTTTGTAATTTTGAAGAATTTGAATAAAGCTTTGATGTTCTCAACATGGAAGGAGATGTGAAGTAGATGTTATGGAGCACATTAGAATGTAAGTTAGAGTAGATTTCATTTTGTAATTTTGCTTTGATTTCATTATGTCATTTGATTGCTTTCAAGTTTGATAGATTAGATTTTCCATTCATGCAATTTTAATTCATGTAATTGTGTTCAACCGGTTGATTGTAGATTAGTTTTTCTTTACATGTTTTTGCATCAAATAGTGACATGAGATTTGCCTCTCTGCTGACTTTGTTTTTTTTTAGATTTTCAATTTCAGTTATGCTTTGATTTCAATTTTATTCATTTGCTTTGTCAGTTAGTTTAGATATCAAATTCCTCATATCATTGACGATTATCTCCGAAAGCCATAGCTTAGACTACCTGGCAAGGAATCGAGCTATGAATTATGTGATTTGATTTTAGTTTTACTTTCCTGCAATTAGATATCAACTTGCTCATATCATTGACGATTATCTTCGAAAGCCATATCTTAGACTACCTGGCAAGGAATCGAACTATGAATGATGTGATTTGATTTTAGTTTTACTTTTATCCAATTAGATATCAACTTGCTCGTATCATTGATGATTATCTTCGAAAGCCATAGCTTAGACTACCTGGCAAGGAATCAAACTATGAATTATGTGATTTGATTTTAGTTTTACTTTCCTGCAATTAGATATCAACTTGCTCATATCATTGACGATTATCTCTGAAAGCCATAGCTTACACTACCTGACGAGGAATCAAACTATGAATGATGTGATTTGATTTTAGTTTTACTTTCCTACAATTAGATATCAACTTGCTCATATCATTGATGATTATCTTCGAAAGCCATAGCTTAGACTACCCGGCGAGGAATCAAACTATGAATGATGTGATTTGATTTTACTTTTATTAGTTTGCAGTTTTTGATTTGTTTAAGTGCAATCGATTAACTTTATTTCTGTATTTAGACAAGCAACAGAGACAGTGATTTCATGATCAATATTTCATCTTTTGTTTGATTAAAGTAGCTGCATATTTACACTTTTATTTAAGTACTAATTCCATCAATAACATGTTTTGAGATCTTTTGAAGTGCTAAGTTTTGGAAGTTACCATTAGGGACATAAACCTTGTCTTGAAATCTACATCCATACTTGACCTTTAAAAGTATTCTTAAGACCTTAGAATAGGATTTCCATTTGCATTAGACACTTTAGGAGATCAACAAGAACAAAACCCCAAAACAAAATAAAATCTATAAAACAACAAAGTAAGAAAAATGTTAACTAAGCACATATGGTGCACCACACTTCATCAGTTTATGGTACCCGGATTGATAATTTATGTAGAGCAATTTAAGACGTTAAATTGACTAGACACTTCCATAGATAAACTTTCCATAGTGGCAAGTTGTGTCTCTTTTTCTTGCACCTTCTCTCTTAGCCTTGTGTTTTATGCATGTAGCTACTCCCTGATGACTGACTCCCTTAGTCTTAATTCATTCACTTCCTTTCCCATTTCATTGAATTTCTCCTCCATGAGGCCCACATATTCTACCATTTTTTATTCTACAATTTTCATCTATGTGTTCTGCCTCTATCCTTCTCTAACTCAAAGAAGAGTGGGATACAAAATTTCTCAGGTATAATCCTACCTCCCTTAATAAATTTGTAGAAGGATGCTAGGTTAGGTTGTTGATCAAGCTCTTGGAGCTCTTGGGGGCCTTTTTCCTCTTCTTTTGGAATGGTTTCCTCTTCTTGTGGCACCTCTTATTGCTCCTGTAGTAGCCCTTGTTCCTCCTGTAGCAACCTATGTTCTCTTGTAGCAACCCTTATTTTTCCTGTATCTCTTATGTTTATTCTTGTAACATATAATATTGTGTCTTAAGACTTTTAAATGTGGATTCTCTAATGGTGGGCCTCCCCATGGGTAGCACATGTTGCTTTGTCTTGGCCTTAAGAGAGGTAACTTCGTCAATATTTTCATCACTAGGTCCCACTTCTTCCATTTTGCTTGATGATTCACCAATGGTGATTGGGATATTTGAAGGAGGCTTAGGCTTCCCTTTCCTTATCCTAGTGCTCTTCCTTGTTTTAAAATATAAGGGGCCTTTCCTTGGCTACTTTCTTTTGGGTTTGACAGGTGTACCAAGTGTGGCCAATGTGGTAGCTACTTCTTCCTTTGTGTTTCCTGGTTAGAGGCTTATTTTTTGTCCTTATATTTCTGTCTCTTGATGTTTGGTGGTATCTTCTGCATTCTCTCCCTCTATTATTTGTTTCTCTTCCTTTCTTTCCTCAACTTCTGCTTCCTCCTTCTCTTCTTCCTTTCCTTCCCTATCCATAATACTAGAGGTTGGTGTTCCTTCTTTCTATTTGGAGGTAACGACTTGTGTTTCAATGAAAATTTCCCTATCCATGTATACAAAGTCAGTCCTTAACATAAGGTTTATTAAGTGGCTTAGAGCACCCATAACAATCATCTTGATGATGCGATGGTGGGAAATGTGTAGGTATTTCCCTTCCCTCACTTTTTGGCTTATTTCAATGATAGAATTCAAGAGGAAATGTGGAAAACTATGTCTCTATGGAATGGGTAGTTATGTTTTGAACCTTAGATCATGGAGAAACCTAAAATGATAGGCATACACAATGCTCAACCTCATCTCACAATATATGTGTTTGAGGATGTGATAGGCCACTTCATCCAATGGGTATGGTAGGATTTCTCTCCTCACTCCATTTTTATCTTCTATAGGCTTTTCTATATAAATGAAGAAGTTCTTCCTAGCTGTAACAGTTACTGCTTTATCCTCCTTTCTCCATTAAAATCCTAAGGGTAGGGTAGTCACTCTGCTTATCATTTCAACATTTAAAGAGATGGAAATTCCTCTAACAATAGTAGTGGAAATATTTTCTCCCTAATAATTTAGTTCCATGGAAAACTCTTGAGTGATCTCATCATCATACCCCTTCAGTTATTTAAAGAAGCCCATCCATTAATGTCGTAGAAAAATGTCTACCATAGGAGGATGTTGATAGATTCTTCTTTTTTCTATGGTTTCTCTCCAATTGAAACCTCCCCCCATTGCTCCTACTGCTCCTTCTCGGAGTTATTTTGGGTGAAATTCAATTTTAGCCTTAGAGCAGTCTCAAGTGCAGAGATAGAATCAAATTTTCCTTTTTTTTAGAGGAGGAGAAGGATGATATGTTTCTATCAAAAAAACAAACTTTCTTTATCCCTAGCTTACCTTCATCTTCCAAAACTTTCAGAGGAAACTATTTCTCAATTGTTGTATGTAGGATACCCAATTCAAACAAAATTCTTCATGTAGATGTATGGGAATTAGAGAGGGAGGAGACCACTTACTCATTTCAGAATAATTTTCTTGTGTGCATGAGTGTTTGAGGACAATCTCTGGTGGCTTTGGATCCTTTTTTCCCTTTAAGTTCCCCCATGTAGCTTCCTTCCTGCGCTCCTGTAGGAGTTCATACCCTCTTGTAGCAGTTCAGGCCCTCTTGTAGCACCTCTTGTAGCACCTATAAACACATTTTGTGGCAGCTCAGTGGTAGCCTAGGCAGTCTCTGCTAATATCTAGATTGTCCTTCTCCATTATTTTTCTAGAAAAGAGTGATTATGTGAGTGGATTCGAGTCTTGTACATTTTATTCCCTTTATGGTAAAGGCTCGCAGCGCTATGATGACTTGGCATCTACAAAAGTTTCCTTTTTTGAACCATTGTCCCCACTCCTTGTAATCATCACCCCACCCCTCGTAGTCATCACCCCACTTAACTTGAATTTTCTATGCTATATGGTGGCTGAATAAATTGTATTTAACTGGTCGAAGGTGTCCAAGTTTACTAGCCAACTCCAACCCATAAAAAATTCCATTCTCGATCATTAAACTCATTTTTCATTATATGCATATGGAAGAGGTGAGGGGTGTCATACCTAATCCTACCTAATATCGAATTCTTGGAGATCTCTGCGTGCTTCTACTGGAATTCATATCATGAGGAATTTGAAGGTGTTGATTTCCTTTGTTTTTTTCTGCAGATATCTTCATAACTTGTTTCTTCTTTTATTGATAAAATCCCCTTTTTGTGTCCAGGCCTCTTTCTCATACTCATTCTGCCTGTGTTTTGATGGATGGATAACATGCCATCTACTCTCTAGGGACAGTTTGTTGCTTCTCAAGTTTAGTAATTTATTCATGATGCCTTAGGGTTGTTGGAGCTTTTATTCTGGGCTAAGAAGAGAATGGTTCAAAATTTTGTTGTCACTGTGGAGGCTGCTACAGGAGGGATCCCCTTCCTGTAGTAGTCACTTCATCCCTCCTCAAGACCTAATATTTCATTCAATAATTTATAAAAAACATAGAAGGAATGGGGACATGATTAGATTCATCAGAGGGTGGTGTATGCACTGGAAAAGTTGAAGACAATTTTTTTTTTTTTTTGGTTTTTTTTCTATATGGTAAAGTGGAATTTTGAGGATGAATTTTGGCCAGATGGAGTGGATGAGTGATGGAGAAATTTTGTTGGACCTCTCCCAACATTTCCTAAGAAAAACATGACCTTTTGAACCCTTTCTCCAATTGGATCTACCTCCTGCAGAAATTCAGGTTTCTCCTCTAGCAAAACAAGGCCTCCTGTAGCAACTCAGGATAGTCCCATAACACTTCAACAAGGAGGAAAAACGTGGTCCAATTGTTGGATAAATTATGGAAATAGTTAGGCAGGTGAATGAATAGAGGGGAAATTCAAATGGATAGCTGGAAGGATTGGAAAAATGAATCCGTGGAACTTGCTTTGTAGCCACTGTTCTTCTAGATTTTTGGAATCTTGCAAAAGAAAGATGTTAGGCAGATTGGTGTATGGATTCCTTCCTTGTATTTTTTTTTTTTAGACATGCAGAATAACTATGCAGAGGTTGTCAATGTGCATGTCTACACTAGGCGCCTCAGATGAGGTTTTCACTTGGGGATATTTTATTTTTTTCTTTATTTTGTTTTTTTTACTCTTGGGTTGCCTCAAATGAGGTTTTCACCTTGGGATATTTTGTTTTATTTTTTCCTTTTTTTACCATCGGGTTGCCTCAGAGAGGTTTTCAACCATAGAGTTGGTATTAGATGTCTCATATAGGTTTTCATATAGGCCCTTTATTTTTTCTTCTTTCTCTCTTTTCTTTAGAAGTTGTGTGGATTGAAGGTTGTAAGCCTCCCAATCACATTAAATTCTCTATTGATTGAACTAATAAACTCTTCCTTGGAAAAAGTTATTTTATACAACTTCAACCTATAACCATTGACAAGTAAGGGAATCCCTTTCTCAAAAATTGTTATGATCTGGACAAACCCATTCTCATGACATCTCTTACTAGATAGGGGCCCAACCACCTTGTCATTAAATTTCCCTTGAAATCCTTGAATATGGAATAATAAATAGGGAACTTTCCCCTTCTTGAAAAATATTCTCTTTAATGTGCTTTTCATGCCAAATCTTCCTTTTAGTTGAATTACCTCAGTGCGTAGAAGAGCTTGCAGCCTAAATTCATCCAAACCATTGAGTTGGAACAACCTCTCTTGTTGTGTTGTAGTGAGGTCCAAGTCTAACTAAGCTTCCATCCTTAAGGTGTTATATTCAAACTAAATGGACAACATGGCCTTCTTCCCATAGACTAGTTCGAAGGGTGTAAATTCAGTGGTGGTATTCCAAGTGGTGTTGTAGGCCCAAGTGGCTTCTACAAGTCTGTATGAACAATATTTTCTCTTTTTGCTAGCAACCTTATTTAGAATGTTATCCAATGCACTATTTGTGACATCCACTTATCCATTTTCCTGAGGGTGATAGGTAGTGGATGTCATGTGCTTGATGAGGTGCTACCTCATGAGATATTCTATCCAATTTGATGTGAATTGTGTTCCTTGGTCAATGACTAATTCTCTTAAAAAGCCAAACTTGTAGAAGATGTTCTTCCTCAAAAACTCAACCACCTTTTTCTCATTTGTTGCCTTAACTGCCTTTGTCTCATTCTATTTAGTCTAGTAATGAGTGACTGTTAAATCTTGGTGGGGGATAAATAGGTCCAATGAAATCCATGCCCCAATTATAGAATGGCTCTAGAGTCACCTAAGGATGTAAGAGAATTTCATCCTTAGGTGTCGGCTTACCCATCCTTTGCTAGTGATTAGACCTGGTGGTGTACTTGCTTACATCTTGATGTAGGTGGGCTAGTAGTAACATGCTTGTAGAAATTTGAAGGTTTTCCTCTTAGATACAAGTGGCCCCCACAAGTTCCATTATGGCATATTGAGAGGATGTCAAAGACATCCTCTTCCCTCACACATCTCCTCAAGATCTGATCTAACTCAAATCTCAAAATATCTCCCCCAATCCAAGTGAATGGGTCACTTTTGTTAACTATATTTCTTTTCTCCTTAGAGGATAGATTATGAGGGAACCTCGCAGCAAAGAATTAGTTGGATATATTATAAAACCAAGGAGAAATCATTGAGATGGAAAAGAGGTATTCATCTGGGAGTTGACCATCCACAATCTCTTCCTTTTTCTCCAGGCAGGGTTAGTCTTGACAAGAAATATACAACCACATTCTCTTTCCCTGGTTTGTCAATAATAGTAAAATCAAATTGCTACAATAATAACAACCATATAATTATCCTAGCATTGAAATTATGTTTATTCATTAAATACTTAATGGTTGCATGATTAGTGTGAACAAAAGTTTGATAACTAGTGATATAATTCCTAAATGTGTTCAAAGAATGTACCATAGCCAATAGTTCCTTTTCAGTGATAGTATATTTTAACTTGGATTTAGAAAGGTTCTTACTAATGAAATAGATAATATAATTTGACCTCCACTTCTCCTAAGGCTTCTCCTACAACTTTATCTAAGGCATTTTTCTGTATGTGGAAAGATAATTCCCAAATGGGACTTCTATGTATGGGTGCAATGGCCAAATTGTATTTTAATACTTCGAAGGCTTCTTGACAGTTGTTTTTTCAACAAAGTTTTGAATCTTTAGCTTGTATTCCAAACAATGGTGAAGCCAATTTACTAAAATCTTTAATGAACCTTCTATAATACCCAACTAATCCAAGAAAACTACTGATTTCTCTTTGTTTTTTAGGGATAGGGACTCTTTTGATGATGGAAATTTTGTTTGGGTCAACATGTATCCCTTCCTTGGATATAAAATGGCCAAGGACAGTCCCTGCATTCATAAAAAATTCACATTTCTCAGGACTCAAGGAAATATTCATTTCAATTTATTTCTTTAATACTTTGCACAGATTAGAAAGAGCCTCTTGGAAGTCACACCCATAAGAAGTGAAATGATTCATGTATATATCGATAGTGTCATGAAGGATTTCAACAAAGATACTTAGAACTTACCTCTTGAAAGTAGCAAGGACATTGCATTGACCAAATGGAAGGACTCTATAGGAAAAGGTACCCTGGGGACATGTGAATGTGTTCTTATCTTGATCTTCAGGGTTGATATGTATGTGGTTGTATCCACTAAATCCATCTAGGAAGGAGAAGAATTTCTTTCCTACAAGGCCATCTAGGACTTGGTCAATGAAGGGAAAAGGAAAATGGTCCTTCTTTGTAGCCTTGTTAAGTTCTCAGTAATCAACACAGATCCTTAAGAGGGGACACCTACTCACTATATGAAATGGGATATATGAACCTTGCATCCAGTAGATTGTGTACTTCCTCTTTTACAATTTCCTTGAGAGTTAGGTTCATGCTTCTCTAGGGTTGGAACAAAAACTTGTTGGAAATAATACTGAGAGGGGGGGTGAATCAGTATTATCACATTAATAAAACTTTTTCAATTCCATAATCAGATTCATATATGCTACTTCCACAACTTCTTAAGATTAAGTTAATCGATCTTCAATGAGTGCATTAGGACATTATCAACCATATTATCAGTTAACAGATGCAGTAACATAAAGTAGATCATCACACATAAGGCACACATATGAACACAATGATATAAGGTGGAAACCCAATGCGGGAGAAAACCACCTGCTGCAAGTCATCTCAATCTTCTTCTTAATAAGAAAATTCTTTTACAATATTTGTACTGGTGCAGCCTTATACCAGTATGGGAGCTACAACCCCCTTTGCTCTTGTACTAGCCGATCCATTTACTAGTACGCAGGCTACTACCTGCTACAATGCTCCAAAGATTTCTTTTAGCTCTTGTACTAGCTCAGATACTAGTACGTAGGCGCCGGCCTACAATCTTCTCCCTCTAAGTACCACGTTTCATCAATTTTCATACTGGATACACTGAAGCACAACCCATAAACTGAAAGGCCACATTTCATCCAATTTTCATACTGGACCCAACAACAACATTGAAGCTCAAACAACCTTCTGAAACACCCAATCAACTGTAGTAACTAGATCAACAATAATAGGACCAAACCCAGGATGCAACAATGATAAACAAAGATTTTAAGAGAAGGAAGCACCCTGCTCAACTGCTAGCCTGAGTCCGGACTCACCCTGCTCAACTGCTAGCCTGAGTCCCGGACTCACCCTGCTCAACTGCTGGCCTGAGTCCCTGGACGCACCCTGCTCAACTGCTAGCCCGCGTCCCGGACGCACTCTGCTCAACTGCTAGCCTGCGTCCCTCGCTCTGAGTCTTTTGAACTGCCTGCGTCTCGGCGCACCTGAACCCTTCTGCGCCTGCGTCCGGCGCACCTGAACCGGTTCGCTCCTGCGTCCCGGACGCACCTGAACCCTTACTGCACCTGCGTCTCTTTAGATATGAAAGATATAAAGACTTCAAGACTAACCCAAACAGTCAGATCTACAGATCTGATCGTGCGCCATAGCGATCATAGTCCATTAGAAGATTCGCCTTCATAGATCTGGACTAGATCTCACCAAAAGATATTCAACAAAGATGGTGCTTAATCCAAATGAACTCCTTTGCTTTATATAGGCAAGCTTCTCCCCAAAACATGGAACAAAACCACGAGCCGACACCATAGAAACACAAAACCGTCGGCTAGATACCACACAAGAAACCCCCACGTGCTTTTCTCTGCCTTGAAATGTGTGCACTGGGCGGACGCACCTCCTGAACGGCTGGCCTGCGTCCCTGGACGCGGGTTCTGCATGGATTACCTGCGGGGACGCACTTTCTGTAAGGTGTACCTGCGTCCTTCATAATTTCAACAATATTTGAACCTCTGCTTACAAAGAGCTTGCCATTTGATTCCTTTGAGCTATCCTGTAATATGTCACATCTGATATCTCTTCTGTAGATTCATCTGAATGTATATAAGTGAGATGATCTTCTATGAGAGTGTTGCCATCAAGTACAACATATGCATCATAATGCCAACAATCTCCCCCTTTGGACTTGATGGCAACAACACCGAATCACTCTCCCCCTTTGACATCAAGGGCAAAGGGGTATGCTCCCCCTAAGAACATGCTCCCTTTGACTATGAACCAGATCTGTTGAAGTCTCTGAATGAGCTCCCCCTTTGTATATGTCATGGTGCTCCAATTTGATAATGGTCTTTCTGAGAACAAGCTGAGATGTCTGCTCTGCTGTATAGTGCTTGTTCATGCTCAAACTCCCCCTGACTATAAGCAAGGTCTGCAAAAAGATGTTCTACAAGAAGAACATGACTCTATATATCATAAATGACCTTCCTATCACCAAAAGACTCAATACATACATCCATCACCCATCACAATAAGGATCATCCATCCAACCAAGTGGGAATACATCAGAAATATGAAAACCAAATACATTACATCTTCATCCCATGCATAGTGGGGGGACAAAGGCCGTTACATGACCTGAAAAGATGACTACAATAGACCATTACAACATGAGTTTTGCTATGACCTTTCAAATGACAAACATCATCAACAACACTGTATAATCTGCTCCATAGTATCTGTCAACATCAACTCATAACCATCCAGATCTACATGAATCAAGAGCCATCAAATGAAAGCATCAGCATCAATCAACATATGTATGAATCATCCCTGTATCCAACCAACAATCCTCATCCATTTGTGCCAAGAAAGAAATCATGCATCTTGCTCATGTCAACATCATCATGAAATGCATATGAGTAACTCATCATCATCATGTCTTCAACAATGCGACTTTGAATAATCATCCACGAAATCAGCCAACCTCATCCATATATGTGCCAAGGATAGTAAAGACTTCATGCAAGCATCATTAGAGAATCAACCATACATCTGATCATGTGACCAACTCATAATAGCAAGATGAATCATAAGCTTGTCACTAAGGACCATAATGCCAACAATGCATTTAGGACATATGCTCCCCCTGAACCAGTGCCATCTGTTAAATCTGATCATGCATATCAAGAAGAATCACCCAATAAATGCTTTGAGACAGGTACGCACTTCATCTTCTGTTGCGCTGCGTCCTGTTGCTGCAGGGACGCACCCAAAAACACTATCGCGCCGCGTACTTTTACTCAGGGACGCACCCAAAATAACTATTGCGCCGCGTCCTTTTGCTTCAGGGACGCACCTGATCCTCAGTCGCTCTGCGTCCCCACGCAGATTTTCAGTTACTGAACTGCGTCCTGGACGCACCTGGACTTGGTCTGTCCTGCGTCCGCACGCGGGTCTCCTGTTACAGCACTGCGTCCTGTACTTTCAGCTTCCTCTGATTCTGGTATGTCTGTACATTGTACTGTGCCATCCTTTTCTGACTGTACTTCCTTTTTCCTCCATATCTTCAAGCGTGATGATGACATTTTCTCCTTTTGATATGATGCCCAACCTTTGTTCCTGCATTCCTTGGCTATATGTCCAAGCTTGTTACATGCATAACATCTTACATGTTTCATATTCCTCCTGTAACAATCAGTAGCTTTGTGACCAAACATATTGCAAGCAAAGCAATATCCATAAAAGTACCTTGATTGAGATGACCTTTCTGCATAATGGTCTTGAACTCTTCTTCTTCTACATCTAGCTGCAACATGTCCAAGATTATGACATACATAACATTCAACATTATTCATAGAAGAGGTAAAGAATTTTCTTTGAGGAATCTCTTTCCTTGGTTGATGATGAGATTGATCTTTCATTCCTTCATTGATCACTTTAGATTTCTCTTTAGAATTTCTTGCCTCACCTTGTGAACTAGATTCACCTTCAACAGATTCATGGAAACCAAGACCAGTCTTTATAGCAGGGGACCTTTGACTACTAAGAATATCATCCAATACTTTAGAGCTATCTTGAAATCGTAAAAGCTTATCCTTTTCTTCTAGTTTACCTTTCAAGATATTTACCTCAACCTGAAGCTGTTCTTCCTTTTCAAGAGATTTCTTTTTCAAAACTTCTTCAGCTTTCCTTCCTTCTTCCATTTGTTCCCTTAGTTTGAGAATTTCTTTTTCTTGTTCTTCATACAGATCCTGCTGCATTTGAGGAACTCGGAAGGCACATTCCAGTTGAGATTTTAAGCTGGTGACTTCGTTTTCTTGTTTTGCAATAGCTTGGAGTAGATCTGTATTCTGCTTCTTTGATTCTTCAAGATCTCCTTTTAGTGAGAGGATTGTGGCTTCAAGATTTTCATAGTAGCTGGATCTATCTTTGAGTTTCTTGATGGTTGTGCTTCTTTCGTTGACTTCTTTTCTTAATGATGTCACTTCATGCTGCAATTTTTGACATTGGTCTTCCTTGTCCTCGAGTAGCTTTCTTACCTTGTTTCCTTCTTCTAGTTGGGCCCTTAGTTTGGTAGCTTCTTCTTTGAAATCACATTCCCTTTTGTTCAATAGATCTTGTTGATCTCTAATTTTGTCTGTCAGCTTCTTAAATTCTGCCTCTATTTGATATCTTTCTTGTTCACCCATAAGAGCAAATTCAATAGTTTCGCTATCACTTTCATCTCTTTCACAAGGAAATATAGCTGGAACATCAGAGGATAACACATTCATACCTGATACTGATTCTGAATCTGATTCTGAATCTGAAGAGCTTCTTATGCCTAATCCCCAATCGATTCTTCCACTATCATAGTTCTTCTGAGATGACTTCTTTTTCTTATGAGCTTTCTTCTTAAGCTTCTTTCCCATTGTTCCACGGATCTCCTTCAAGCGATCAAGCTTTTCTGAAGGACCTGCTCTGATACCAATTGTTGGAAATAATACTGAGAGGGGGGGTGAATCAGTATTATCACATTAATAAAACTTTTTCAATTCCATAATCAGATTCATATATGCTACTTCCACAACTTCTTAAGATTAAGTTAATCGATCTTCAATGAGTGCATTAGGACATTATCAACCATATTATCAGTTAACAGATGCAGTAACATAAAGTAGATCATCACACATAAGGCACACATATGAACACAATGATATAAGGTGGAAACCCAATGCGGGAGAAAACCACCTGCTGCAAGTCATCTCAATCTTCTTCTTAATAAGAAAATTCTTTTACAATATTTGTACTGGTGCAGCCTTATACCAGTACGGGAGCTACAACCCCCTTTGCTCTTGTACTAGCCGATCCATTTACTAGTACGCAGGCTACTACCTGCTACAATGCTCCAAAGATTTCTTTTAGCTCTTGTACTAGCTCAGATACTAGTACGTAGGCGCCGGCCTACAATCTTCTCCCTCTAAGTACCACGTTTCATCAATTTTCATACTGGATACACTGAAGCACAACCCATAAACTGAAAGGCCACATTTCATCCAATTTTCATACTGGACCCAACAACAACATTGAAGCTCAAACAACCTTCTGAAACACCCAATCAACTGTAGTAACTAGATCAACAATAATAGGACCAAACCCAGGATGCAACAATGCTAAACAAAGATTTTAAGAGAAGGAAGCACCCTGCTCAACTGCTAGCCTGAGTCCGGACTCACCCTGCTCAACTGCTAGCCTGAGTCCCGGACTCACCCTGCTCAACTGCTGGCCTGAGTCCCTGGACGCACCCTGCTCAACTGCTAGCCCGCGTCCCGGACGCACTCTGCTCAACTGCTAGCCTGCGTCCCTCGCTCTGAGTCTTTTGAACTGCCTGCGTCTCGGCGCACCTGAACCCTTCTGCGCCTGCGTCCGGCGCACCTGAACCGGTTCGCTCCTGCGTCCCGGACGCACCTGAACCCTTACTGCACCTGCGTCTCTTTAGATATGAAAGATATAAAGACTTCAAGACTAACCCAAACAGTCAGATCTACAGATCTGATCGTGCGCCATAGCGATCATAGTCCATTAGAAGATTCGCCTTCATAGATCTGGACTAGATCTCACCAAAAGATATTCAACAAAGATGGTGCTTAATCCAAATGAACTCCTTTGCTTTATATAGGCAAGCTTCTCCCCAAAACATGGAACAAAACCACGAGCCGACACCATAGAAACACAAAACCGTCGGCTAGATACCACACAAGAAACCCCCACGTGCTTTTCTCTGCCTTGAAATGTGTGCACTGGGCGGACGCACCTCCTGAACGGCTGGCCTGCGTCCCTGGACGCGGGTTCTGCATGGATTACCTGCGGGGACGCACTTTCTGTAAGGTGTACCTGCGTCCTTCATAATTTCAACAATATTTGAACCTCTGCTTACAAAGAGCTTGCCATTTGATTCCTTTGAGCTATCCTGTAATATGTCACATCTGATATCTCTTCTGTAGATTCATCTGAATGTATATAAGTGAGATGATCTTCTATGAGAGTGTTGCCATCAAGTACAACATATGCATCATAATGCCAACAAAACTTACATACCTCTTTGATGTAAATATGATGAGTACAAGCTGAGGGATGTATACATTTCATTTCCTTATAATCTCAAGAAAAAGCATTGAGGTGTTTCCTCAGCACACTGCACAATTATTCTCCCTTCTCAGCGGAGAGTGATGGGTTGATATTTATAGTTATGGATGGGCTAATCTCCAAAACTTTGGCATGCTCTACGCTAGAGCCAATAAAGAACAATTCAGTCCAAGGATTACTCTCAGATTCTTTCATTAGTTCATCAACTAGTATGGAAGTGGGGAGCTGATTATGTAAGATATGGTCAATAAGGTCATCTTCATCAATCCCCCCCCCCCCCCCATAACAATTTCCAGTGTGTAGACTAGGTAAGGGATTGTTTGATAAAATTATTCCTCTTCATCATCATCTAACCATAGGGGTAAATCATGCTGAATAGAATGTTGAGAAGGAGGATACAACACAAGTTCTTTTGAGAAATTTCCATTCTTAATAGACATGTTCCCAACCCTACAACTAATGTAGGCATCGACAATGGCCAACCAAGGTCTTCCTAGGATTAGAGGATAACCATTAAACTTGGTTTTTGGATGGAGGAGCAGGAAACTAGCGAGGTACTCCTAGGAGTCAATGGAGACCATGACATCCTCAATAATTTCCTCAGCAACAACTGTGGAATTGTCTGCAAGTTGCAGCATTGTAGTGGTCTTCCTCAAAGCACCTTGGAGATTGAGATTCATCATGGTTTCCCTAGTCATCACATTGATTGGATCTCAAAGTTCGATCAAAGTATTAGGTACCATAATTCCATCAAATTTCACATCCACTACTGGGCTACTAGGATCCAAGTACTTTAGGGATATCACCCTCCCAAGCATCAGATCAGACAGTTGTCCAACAAAATTGATAGTGGGGGTATCTCTTCTTCTTCTCCCATGCCTTTTGAAACATTTCTCCTTAATAAGCTTGCTGTAAATGGGAACATCTTTAATGGCCTAGAAAAGAGGTATCTTGACATACAAGTTCTTCAATTATCCCAAAATTTCAGCCTCTTATGGGGTGTGTTGGTTAGGGTTTACCAACCTTTCAGGATACAGAGGTGTATTGGCTTGAGGGGCAGTGTCTTCCTTCTCCTCTTCAATATATCTAGGTGGAGAAGGTGTGTGATTATCTGGGAGAACCTTCCCATATCGAGGGTTGATCTCTTGAATTTCCACATCATAAGAAGGATAGTATGTCTCCCCATTATATTCCTGTTGCCCCTACTTTTTGTTTGGGTTGAGAATGGGTTGAGTAGGCATTTAAGGTTGCTTAGGTGGAGTTTGGTGAGGAATATGTGGTTGAGGTTGAGGTGAAGGTAATAAAGCAAAAGGTTGGGTTGTTTTAGGCCTCCACCATGGTGAGGGGCTACCCCATTGGGAAGACTGGGGTGGATATGGCTGAAAAGGAGGGTTGATAGGCTAAGGAGGATAGTGAGAAACATAAGGCCGAGGAGGAGGTGGATACCATGATGGATGAGTAGAGGGATACCAAGGATGGAAAGGTGCATTCCGATTTAGATTGTAGTGAGGATAATGTGCACCTTGCATGCCTTGTTGATATGGTTGAGGACCTGGAGGCCTCCTTTGGTTAATGAAGCACAACTGCTCTGACCCACCTTCTACCACTCAGTTTATATCCTTTAAGCCTCGCAGATAGGGACATTTATTTGTTGCATGATTATGTTCACAAACTAAGCATACTTCTATGAAATTTAGTGGGAATTCATTCTTAGGATGTCTCTTACTACATCTAGGGAAAAATATAGCTAGTTCCCTTTCTTCTTCCTCTTTCCTCCTTTTGATTTGTATAGTATCCATTTTTAGGGAAAAGGTATGCAAAATTTCACTCTTAAAATCTTCCAACATACTTCCTATCTCATGATTGATGGTTATTGTGGAAGGAGAGGAATTAACCAAGCTTTGGCCAGACCTACCCTTTTTCCTAGCATCCCTAGCGTGATTCCTACATACAATTTTGATGTCATCGTAAGGAAATTAGAAGATAACTCCTCTGGAAAACATGTTGAGGGTTTCCATTACATCCTCCCTAATCCCTTAGAGAAGAACTAGCTTGAGTGACTCAGGATCAAGGGTACAGTTGTCCCTCCTATAATTAAGCTGAAATCTTTCCTTGTAGTCCTCCAAAGATTCATCAGGCCCAAGGGTCATCCTAAAGATTTCCTCCTTTGTTTCTTTGGACCTACAACAATCCCTATATTTGTCATTGAAGACTTGTTGCATTTGGTCCTAGGTAGTGATGTTGCCTCCAAGTAAACTCATAAACAAGCAGAAGGCTGCATGTTTGAGGGTAGAAGGAAACAACTTAGTTTTTTCTCATGAGATGCATAATCATAGGTCATACCGACAACAAAAAACTCAAACATGAAGGTGTCAAGATACTCAGAGGTTAAGACATGGAAATGTGGAAGGGAAGCCAGGCTTATATTCTTCATTCTAACCTCTCCATTGGTTTCTCTAATAGGGAAAATCTCGTTGTTCTTGTTTTCAGCAATGGTTTGGGTAGGTGAGATAGGTTCTTCTTCCCCTATGGGTTTCTCAAAATTTTTAGGTTACTCACCTAGAGGGTTTTCAAGCTCCCCTATAGGTAGAGATGGATGTTGACAGTCACCCAAGAACAGTGAAGGTTGACTGCTTAAGGGGGTGGAGGTATTTATTAAACATTTCCCTTGGTTATCCCTACTCCTACAAGGCATGAAAGAACTATTGTTTTTTAATTTTTCACTTTTTTCAAAATAATAAGATTGATGAAAAACATAAAAAAAAAAAACAAACTCTTAAGTAGAAAAAATACATACCTAGACACCTACCCGACAATGGATCCAAAAATTTATGAGCCTTGGTATTTCCCCAAGGATGTTTCAACTCCCAAGGGTTTCTCAACTTATATTATCAATCTAAGGTTCATACAAAATTAGAGGTGACAATGCTATATGCACAACAGGTTAGGTTCTACTCATGTCACCCCCAGTCATGAAATCAAATCAAGGTGTTCAGAGACCACTCCATCTAACTATAAATAAAAAATCATGTCATAATTGCAAGGAGATGAACATCATTCTAGCTACAAAAAAAGAAAATGCTAAGATTTCAATGTAAATGCTGAATTAAAATTGCATAAAAAGGGAAAGAACTAGTCTAGTTACAAGAATTCAACCATGCTATTATATTTTAATTCTTAGTCAAATAAACAACCTACTTGCATGAATCAATTATATATTTGCAACTTTCTTGGAAATAAGAAAGTCAACTTTCAACACAAAAAAAAGAATGGTAATTCTATGTCTATTTGTTGTCCTATGGTTGCAGTGAGGAGAGGATGGGGTTGGAGTAGTATTAGAATCTTCCATAATCATGAAAACAAGGCTTGTGGGCCCTTATTCAACTTGAATACTCAAGGGTCGATATCTGGAACAAATATAGCTAAAGAAAATGATGCTATAGGTCTTCTACAAGAAGTGCTACAAGAGGCTTTGTATTGCTACATGAGGCCTTGTTTTGCTACAGGTGGGGGGTCTGATAGCTTTTTGAGGAAAAATTGGTTTCTTGAAGATAGGAGAAGGTGGATGAAGGTAGAAGAAGGTAAAGGAAGGGTGTGGAAGCCCCTTGGCCAAGCTTAGTACCCCTCGAAGGTCTATCTTGCACCAAAGTTTGTGCCCACGATATTCTCCTTTTACCTTAGCAGAGTGGTTTTGGTGGCACATTTTGGTAGCAATATGTGCTGTCTATAATGGATATGCAGTGGCCTAGGTGGATGTAGAAATGTGTGCCCACCCCTGAACATCAACGCAAACCTACAAACCAATAAAACACATGCATCAAATGATCACTATAAATACAAAGTAAATTAACATGGAAAAGATGAGTTAAATTTTATTGAAACCTACTCTAACCTACAATGAAACTTTTCATTTCCAAATCAATGATACTAACTCCTAAAGTGCATAAAATAAACATGTAGAAGGATTAAAATCCCACACTTAAGAATTTCCAAGAAATTATAAACAATTTTTTTTTTTGTTATTGTAGATCTTCCCATCACTCCTCCCACAAGAGAGGTGATAGAAAACCTTGCAAATAATAATTTTGTAATATAAAACCTACTCAAACAAGAAAATCATTGCAATAACTAGAGAAATTATAGGAAATAAATACAGGAGAGGGACTAAAGCCTCTGGGTTGGGCCTAAACCCAAGGGTTTCAGCCCTCCAAAACTACTTCAGATGCAAACCAACGGTGAACTTCCCGTTAACATAAAATAAGAGTCACAAACACCATATGAAAGATGATAACAATCTCAAGTGCTAGCGTCTTAATAGCTACTCATAGCTACAACAAAAATTTGAATCCTAATGAGCCTTTTGGTTGGTTTATCTATACAAAAAGTAGCTGAGGGAAACTCCCTTGAAAAGAGGAGTGATTTTGTTGGCTTGATGGGCCCTGGCCTAGGTTCAGCGTTAGTCAGCCAAGAAAATCCCTACACCACTGGCCCTTTAGGCATCATCTCATGGAGCGCAGACCACAGTCTCACCCGAAGCAGTATGGGGGGATGTAGGAACCAAGTTTCCACACCCTGTGATGGTTGTGCTATCGGTCTATACCTCTTGATCCTACCTTCATGCAGATCGATAAGCCTTTATGGCTTATCAATGTTCCTTCTCTTTCGTCCTTTAGTACCTCTGTGATGGTACTCGACTGATCTTCGCATAGTGCTAACCCGAGGTCCAAGCACTCACACGCCTCTGCGTTACTGTATAAGTTCCCAGTTATCTTAAGTGTTACCTAATCTACCATTCATTTACAGTTACCTTCACATAATCCTTCACTCTTACTTGCATTCAATTAATAGATATAATCAAATACATTTTCACATCAAATAAGCATTCTAATGTAACCTAGATCATAACACAATATAATCAGATGCATTAAACATAGACAAAACACATAGTGATTGCAGAATAATTATCTTTATTGATATCTCAAGTTCAGTATAGACTCTATCCGCCCTACGCACACAGCTGTAGGGGTCTGCGCACTCAGCTGTAGACTTCCAACCTAGGCCTCTGTGCACTTAGCTGTAGAACGTCTTCCTATGCTAAGACTCGAGAACACTTAGAACTTCTTACCCAAAATTATTCTTCCCATTACCAGTATTCCTCTCTTAGACTCTTCTCAGACTCCGTTTTTATACAATCCCATGGTCCGTGGACCATGGGTAGATCTTTACAGCTAACATGATACTTCAAAAAACAAGGGTGAGCAACCCTTTGACCTCTTCACACTCCACGACCACAAAATTCGGAGGCTTTACATTTTTATTACAAAATTTGGGCCTTCTGCCCCAAAACTGGCTCTTGGGGGAACTCGTTCCCATCAGGCCCCTAGCACAAAGATGGTGACTCGCCCTTGAGTAACTCTGTGGGCGTGGAGATATTGGCGTGAAGAATCCCCAGCTCGACCTGTACGACTGCTACCTCGGAGGTGCACTGCGCGGCCGCCTGCTTTATTTCTTCAACCAACTGCTCTGTTGCTGGCCCTGCGCCTGAAGCTTTTGCTGAGTCTCCTGTAGACTAGCTAGCTTACCTTCAATGGAGGTCGTGATCAAGTAGTCCTCATCCAACCAAGGATTCAAGTGCGCCTTCAACAGTTCCTCTTTGTGTTGAGTTGCATATACCTGCTGCTTCAATGCCTTGGCTTCATGTAGCTTTGCGAGTCTTTGTGTGAGGGCAACAGTACATGCTATCCATTTTACCTCATCATAGTGCTGTTGTAGCTCTCACACCTTTGTTTCCAGCCTCTGCACAGTAGGGTCTTCTTGTAGGCTGGTTAGTTCTTCGAATGATTGTTCAAAAAGCATTATGCAGTCTGCCACTTCACTTTCTACTATTGTTATTGCCTCTGTGATAGCAGTCGCGTGCTGTGCCTTGACTTCCGGTGGAGTCGAAGGTGTCTCTAGGAAAACTAGTATTTCTAAGAGATGCTAGCCCTCCAGGTTTGGTAGCTAACCTAGAAACAATAGTCAAAGCAATTCACTATCTTTCTTATGAGTGATAGATAAGAAATAGATTATGAAAGACCAACCTGTAACTTTCGCTTGATTCCTCGCTTGATCTCCCTCTCCTTTGGCTGATCCCGTAACTCCTCCCCGCACTTAACATGCTTGGAGAGTACCTGCACAGCTACAGAAAAAAAGACCTATCAAAGCACAATGATCCATCGTAGCATAAACATCATAGAATCAGAAATATGATAAACAAATGAATGCATTTAAAGTTAACACAATCAATTGGGAAAAATCTTG
Organism: Pinus tabuliformis; assembly: GCA_031772625.1. Classification (NCBI taxonomy): domain Eukaryota; kingdom Viridiplantae; phylum Streptophyta; class Pinopsida; order Pinales; family Pinaceae; genus Pinus; species Pinus tabuliformis. The sequence continues at coordinate 543,673,590 of CM062816.1, read as the reverse complement.
AAGAACTTTATTGATAACAAGGATAATTACAACCCATAAGCAGTCTGATCCAGCACCATCCTCCCAGCTTCAAGCCTTCTTCACCTCATGAATAAGCAAGAACATACCAACAATAGCACAATGCTCTCACCTCAATACTGAAACTAGCAGCACTTCCTTACAACTTAGAATAATCCAGCCTGTTGATCTCTTGGATGAGAGATCCTTTTATAGATGCTTGCATGAGTTTGAGTCATCAATGGGGATGATGAATGCCTCTCTATTTTTAGGAATTGGTTCTGTTAAAGAGGGGAATTGGAGGTAGTTTCCTAATTCCATTAGTCATCCTTGGGTGAACTCAGAGGCGCAGGTGGCACATGAGAAGTTTCTAGAAGTTTCCATGAGCAACCAACTCTCAAACTCTCCCAGATTTTTGTCCTACCTTGCCCATCACACCTTCTAGAGGGCCAAACTATGATGCATAACACTTTGACAGTGCGGTACCTACTATGCATAGCACCCTAACATAGGGCTTTCAGCAATGATTCATTTTAGGCACTTTCTAGATGATTTTTTAGATGGAACTTTTGGGGAATGAGGCATTCAGTGTTTTGGTGCTATGCATCATCCAACTTACTAATAGAAATTATATTTCTGGCTAATGCAGGAATATGCAGAACACCCGGAAGTGTTCTAACCCTTCCACCTTGCAGATTCAACTTTACTTTTCCACAACCAATGATTCTAGCCTTCCTGTCATCCCCCAAGAAGACATCACCACCATCATATTTCTCATACTCACAGAACCACTTTCCATGGGGAGTGAGTGAAAGGATGCACCTGAGTCAATCAACCATGCCTCATGATCTACATGTGTACTTGAAGAAACCAAGTACACATCCCCACCTTCATCTGAGGTGGCTTTTTCCTCTACAGAAGAAGCCTCACCAGATCACTTTCCTTTTTTAGGAGCTTTAGATTTACAGTCCCTTTTGAAGTGGCCTTCCTTTTCGCATTTCCAGCACACCACCTTTATAGGTTTTCTTGGAGATTTAGATCTCCGACTCGATGACTTATTTTTTTTTCTGTTCTGGGACTGTCCTCATATAGACAAGGCATCACCATTTTGGCTCTCCATATTTTTCCGTCTCATCTCCTCTGTCAGCAAGGCTGAGACTATTTCATCAAATTACAAGGCAATTGCATTTCTACCTATTGCAATAAACAGACTATCCCATGAATCTGGTAGAGAACACAACAAAATGATGCACTTATCTTCATATGAAATTTTAATATCAACATATGCTACCTAGCTTACCACAGTATTAAATGCATTCAGATGCTCTATCACCGAGTCTCCATCTTTCATCCTCAGGTTATACAACTTTTTCCGCAGGAATAGTTTATTCACCAGAGACTTAGATTGGTACAAAGTCCCTAACTTTTCCCACAAAGCCTTCGCCATAGCTTCCCCTAATACATTCAACAATATTGAATCTGAGACACACAATCGTATTGTGCTCTTTTCCTTCCGATCCAACTTCTTCCATTCTTCATCAAACACTCCCATTGGTTTAGTACCTAGATCTACCACGATCCACTGATCTTTATCCACCAACATATCCTCCATCTTGAGTTTCCACAACTCAAAACTCTGACCATTAAATTTCTCGATCTCTATCTTTCCACTGCTCTCCATCTTCTTTCACCACTAGAATTGGTCTCTCAAATCTCCCACTGAACAGGGTCTATAATGGGCCCGAGCGAAACCCCTCAGCAACAAAGGCGTCCCCTTGAAGCAAAAATAGCTCTGATACCAAATGTAGGTTTTAACCCCGTATAGAAATTACCTACATACGAATTCTAAAACATAGAAAATAAACAATACGAGAGCATAACACATAAAACACATATACACAGAGATTTTCCCCTGGATCCCAAAACCGGGACTACCAGCTTGATTTTTCATTATTTTCCTTTCAATGTTATAATACATATTTATACATGCTGAAGCATCCAATACCATGGATTAAAAACCATCGCGTCCAAAAAACATGTGTGAAAATCATGCACAAAACCACAGGTGGGTTTGCCCAACCTAACATAGGGTCCAAAACCAAAATTTTTTGGGGCGCTACCCCGGACCCCATAAAGTGGGGTTATGGGTACACTTCAAACCCCTTGTGACCCCTCCTCACTACACAATCGGTGCAATGAAGGGGGTGCTCTGCCCCCCCTCTAACCCCCCGGTTAACTATGTGGGCTAGTCGTGGAAAGAATATAACACAACCCAACAGGATCAGATTGCTTATGGGTTGTAATTCTCCTTGTTATCAATAAATTTCTTCAAGATTTTTCCCAATTGATTGTGTTAACTATAAATAAATTCCTTTATTTATCATATTTCTGATTCTATGATGTTTATGCTGTGATGGATCATTATGCTTTGACAGGTCTTTGTTTCTGTAGCTGTGCAGGTACTCTCCAAGCATGTTAAGTACAGGGAGGAGTTATGGGATCGGCCAAAGGAGAGGGAGGTCAAGCGAGAAATCAAGTGAAAGTTAGAGGTTGGTCTTTCATAATCTTTCTCTTATCTATCACTTATAGGAAAGATAGTGAATTGCTTTAACTGTTGTTTCTAGGTTAGCTGCCAAGCCTAGAGGGTTAACATTTCTTAGAAATACTAGTTTTCCCATAAACAAATTGGTGACTCCGCTAGGGAATGATGATTGTTTCTTGCTATTTCTTGCTCTATGTTGAATTATATAAACTATAGATAGAGTCTGAAGCTAGCCAGGAAGCCTTCGAACTGCTTTTGTTCTACAATTGCGTAGTAGATGAATGCTACTTTAGTCAATCTCTGGTTTAGTTTATATCTTGAGAATTTGATTTGAAAGAACATCAAAACACCCTTTTGGTTGCTTAGTAACCTCTTAGGACATTCCATTACACTTTACTTGTTATTTTTCATTAAAATCAAGCTTGATCCATTGAAAATTGCATCAAATTTGAGCCAAAAACACTTTCAGAATCGCTCCTTGTGACCATCGCATTGTCCTGAACTGTAACCTGCTATGCATCTCAGTTCCCAAATGGGAAAAGTGCTATGCATCACACTGTCTACCACTATAACCTGCGATGATTGATTGAAACTCAATTTTCCCATCTAGGATTTGAGGTTTTTGACTAGTTTTCATTCTTGTTTGGTTGCTTGCTAAATTTGAACAATATCTCATCACTGAAGCCAACTTACATCACTTATATCAGCCTCTATTTGGATTAGGATTCGTGAATTTTTTGTGTGTTTTCTTTTCATTTACAATCCATTATCAAAAAGTAGTGTTGATCGATTGTCGTTTCAATAGAAAAGTGTCGTAAAGTCTTCATTTTCATTGAAAAAGTGAAGTGTCGTAAAAATCTTCCTTCATAGCTAATTGATTAAACTATTTTGTGCATTTGATTTGATTTCATTCAAAGTGTCAAAAAGTTTTTATTTGTTCAAACTTGAAAGTTTCGTTCAAGTCTTCCTTTCTCTCTTTGAAGAAAAAATTGTTGAAAATTTCCATTTTGTGTGAAACATTTTGAATCATTTTTGCATTTAGTTTCCTTATTGTCTCATTCACATTAAGGGAAGCTGAAAAAAAATACATGCATTTTGAATTGTGCATATTAAGGTTTCTGAATGCTTGATAGGAATAACTATGGAAGTTTCATTAGATGTGCTCTTTGCTCTTTGTCAAAGATCTGATTGCTCTATCCTTTAGTAGCAAAGGTTTTCATCGTTCAAACTAAATCAAAAGTCTGTTTATCATAATAGTTGCATTTTAGGAATTGTGATTATGCATCACGTGGTGAACCTTAAAAGGCAAATCTTTAATCAAGATCAACTTAAAATAAATCTCAATTAATCTCAAAACACTTTGGAATCTAACGCAACACATTTAGAGGTCTAGGCTAGAGACGTGTTCCAGGGTTGTTAAACCTAGTGGCTATTGTTTCCATTGAAGGTTGGGTGATTCCTCCTCTTTGGTATGACAAGTGCTAGCACGGACTCGTGCTCCCTGTACCTTCGCATATATAGTGGGAGACCCCAATAGGCTTAAAACCTTTATCCATAGGAAACCGAGTCTGCCGCCCTATCGATCGCAATGCACTAAACACAACATTCAGGAAGATTAACTGTCGTACGTAAAGTCCTTGGTAATTTCTCTTTAATTTATCACCAAGGTGTATATTACAGTTTTGAGATTGGTCTGGTAAACCTTTTGTCTAGATTCTCCAGAGTAGTCACTTTCATTCCTTTTTGACTCTCTAAAAGAAAAGGTTCATCTGAGCACTTTTCCTTTCTATCTCATTAAACAATGAAAGCGACTAGAGTCATCTTTTGCTTTTTCTCGACTCTTAAAAAATGAAAAAGAAAAGTTAAGTTCTAATGTTGTAAAATTTAATTGACTGCGGATAACATCATCCATGCTTGATTTTTAGTTGATCTTAGGTTGAAACATATGGTGACAAATCCGAAGTCCACCAATCAAGGAATTCCTTTTGATGGGAATCCTAGTCCTTTTCCTCCATTTGGAAATATTAATGCTCCATATATGGCTACATTGTCCCTTCCGGGATTTACCATTGGCTTGCCAGTATGGTTGTTTTCAACCTCCTTGGTTCAAAATGTCGTGATTTCTCCACAATTGAGTACTCCTCCAACTGGACAAAATCAACCAACAGTTGATCCTAAAGTTGACCCTTTGCCTTCTTCCTCGATTGTTTCTTCCTCCCTTTATTCCTCTTCGCCTGGTGAAAGTATTGGTACTAGTAACCAGGCGGCTAAGAAGAAGAATAAATGGAAGAAGAAGAAGAAGAAGAAGAAGCAAATTCAACAGAAGGGAAACCAAGCAACCATTGTTTTGAATGCAACATCTGATGGGAAACCGCCCGTCAAGCATCACAAAGTTTGATATCCATGCAAACTTTGTGTGGGAGACCATCTTCTTCGAAATTTTCCCGATATTCCTTAGATCTTAGAAGAATGGTCTTCCCATTCACATCATCCCGTGTCATCAACCTCTTGAGATCATGTTGGTGACATAACATCAACTAGTAATAGCAAAGTTCATGGAAAGAAGGGAACAGTTAAGTTTCCATGTAGGTTATGTGAAGGGAATCACCCCATTCACCTTTGTCCCTATCTCGATGAAGCCAAGAAAGTGTTGGATAACCGTCCTGCTTCACTGCAGTGACTTCCATCTGGTTACAAGAAACTATCCCTAAATTCTTCACTAATTGATTAATTTACTAACTCAAATCAAACATTGGTCAAACCCAATCTCTATGAAAGTGAATCCTATGAGTCTATATCTAACCAAAATCAACAGGTCGAGCTAACAGTTGACCCCATTTCACCTTCGGTAAATCGTACCTTTTCCAAAGAGAGTGAACACCATACCACTCAGGTTCTTTTTGTTTCTTCAGATTCAAATGAGTTTGGGGGCAATCCGCCTGTTCCATCAAGACAGGAGGAAAATCCTGCAGTTCTTGTAACTCAAGGGGTTAATTCTCCCATTTCTACAGTACCCCTCCAAGTATTCTAGTCACTTCTTTTGATTGGAATTGACTTGTAGGATTCTACTTTCCTTCTTATGTGCCTTTCCATATCATAGTACAAGTTTGTAAAATGATTGTATCTAGCACTATTATAGATGAAGGTGCATTAGTGAGTATCCTTTCCTCAACTGCTTGGCAAGTGCTTGGTTCGCCACTGCTTGTGCCTGTTACACGGAATATGATGGGCTTTAATAGAGGAACTAGTTGACTGTTAGGGATCCTTCATGAGTTACCTATTACTCTGGGAGGGAAAACCTTTTATCTGAACGTGATGGTAGTCCCAGGCCCTCTAGATTATAATTTACTTCTTGGGTGCGACTATGTTTACGACATGGGAGCTATTGTTTCAACACTCTTTCGAGTTATTTGTTTCCTGCATGAAGGCAAAATTGTCAATGTTGACCAGCTTTCATTTCCCGATCCAAATATAGCTCCTAGTCAACCATCGTCCCTAAATGGTCCTTTTTTACTAATGGTATTATCCCCACCATGGGTTAATTATGTGGCAACCTGTTCCATACCTACATCAACTGACGATCAATTTAGTGATGTTGTACATCATTTACTGGGGGAATTGGAAATGGATCACTCCTTCATGACCTCTTATGGGTTGCGATTGAGAATGAGGATAGTTAATTGTCTTGTGTCAACCTCGTTTAAAAAATGAAACAAGGAATACGAGGATGGTTCTTTTACTGTGTCAACCTCGTTAAAAAATGAAATAGGTCCATCCGAGGATGGTTCGTTGTCTTGTATCGACCTCGTTAAAAAATGGAACAAGGAGTATGAGGAAAATTCTTTGACTGTTTCAACCTTGTTAAAAAATGAAATAGGTCCTTGAGGATAGTTCTTGATCTTTTGGCAACCTCATTAAAAAATGAAACAAGGAATATGAGCATAGTTCCTTGTCTTGTGTCAAGCTCATTAAAAAATGAAACAATGAATCTGAGCATAGTTCCTTTTCTTGTGTCAAGCTCATTAAAAAATGAACCAAGGACCCCTCGAGCAAAGTTCCAATTCAAGTCTTTGATTAGATCTCGTAAAATCTCAATCGAGACTTTCACTGGATCTCGTAAAATAACCTTCATTCCATCCACTTGATAGCCATTTGTAGTCTACTTAGGTGAATGTAATGAAGCTTGGGGGGCATGCACCTAGTGGTAAAGTTAAGTTTCCCTGTAGGTTATGTGAAATTAATCACCCCATTCACCTTTGTCCCTATCTGGACGAAGCCAAAAAGGTGTTGGATAACCATCCTGCTTCCCATCTGGTTATAGGAGACTCTCCCTTTCATCATGCTGGGGGCATGTAAACCAATCTCAAGCATATTTTTTTCATTTTAATCTTGTGTAAAAATGAAACTGAATCCAAGCATAGTTTTTGGTTTCAAGCTTGTATAAACATGAAACTGAATCCAAACATAGTTCCCTATGGTTCAAGCTTGTGTAAAAATGAACCAATTTCTTTTTTTAACCCTCGTGATTGCCATTCAATCAGCCTCTTTCATCATATGATCCTTGGTTGTTTTCATCCCATCGCCACCATCCCATTGGCCAATCATACGCTTTCACTTGGTTGTTTAACCTTTTTGAGGAACAGTTGCAATGAGTGGTCTTATTAGCCAGCCTCTTCACATCAATCAACATGTTTTGAGAAGTTCCAACATCACCGAAACCAGTTGCTACCCTAGACACCACTCATTCCTCAAAATAGAGTCCTCTTTAAACTCTTTTCAGACTCTTTAAATATGGAAAGATAGTCGAGCACTTGTCTTTTCTAGCTCGTTAAAGGATTGGAAATGACATCTCTCTTGTATTATTTTATGCTTTTTAAAACTTGAGGGATTATTTTACGAAAAAAACTTATAGAGTTTTCTTTTCTTCCCTTTTCAAACTCTCTAAACATGAAAAGGACCGAGTTATATTTGTCGTTAAACTCGTTAAAATATCATAATAGCAACAAACTTGTCCATCTAGACAAGACTGAGTTTCACCGTTGCTAGACTTGTTAAAACATCAAATAGCGATGGGTTTGCCCGAAGGGTGAATTATACAACAAGCATATGTTATCCTCCTCAATCTTGATAAAAAATAAAAAGGTACTGGTTAGCAATGATTGGGGAAAATGGGGGAAAATATTGAAAACTTATGGTAGTAAGTCGCTCTTGAACATGACACTTTCACTTCATCTCCATGATTAAGCTGGATTGGGACATTCCGTTTGATGGTTATCATACCGTTTCTCTATCACACCATCCATCATTTTTTGGGTCAATGCTACCAATTCATCTCAGTGTCGCCGATATGTTCAAGATAAGTCATCCAATTAAAGTCTCATCTGTTGCAATACTACAAACCTTCATTTTCATGACCGCCATTCCTGAACCTTAAGTCGTCAATTCGTTTTCATCTCCAAAAGTCATTTGCTTCATTTCATGTCGTAGATGTGGGATACATCAAGGCCCTCCTACAACGAGTCGCTTCTTGTCGACATCATCTCATTATCCAAGAAGTTGACCTAGAAACACCCTTTCAGTGCTTTGAAGCTTGCATACATCAATGGAAAGTTTCTCTCTTCCGGTGACAAGTTGACATCAATGGCCTTCGACCGAAAGATTTTGCATGGTTTTCAACATCGATTCATCTATTCACACCACACAAAATGTATTTTAGTACCTTGAGAATCATCATCATCATCATCAGTGATCCCTCTCGTGTCTGTTAACAGCTTACATCATTGGCTGCTAATTAGACGATGTCTCTCCATGTTCGACCTCAGAGCATCTTTTCACATGGTTTGACTTTTACATTGAGTGAAGATTGAATGAGTTTGAAGACCCTGGATTTAGTTTCATCCATCTGGGATGCAATATATTCGAGAGTACTAAAGCATCAAATGTACAAAGGCTTTACACAGATGGTCATCCTAATCATGGATCACAAGTCTATATCTGTGGACGACTATCTGATCTATGTACATGTAATGAAAGTTTATAAGTTGAGCATGGGAATGCCTTACTCAGTTAATTCATGAGAAAATCATATTATCATGATTTATTGTATTGTAATTGATGCAGGTCACCTTCAAGTTTGAAACTTTCGATCCTCATGATAAAGCATTTCACGTGACAAGAACATTTACGACCTCATTCTTTAGGGGGCAACTGTTATAGACATATTTGGGCACATCAACCCCTACTCACATGTTGATGTATTAGGGTTCATCAACCCATAAAATAGTTGTTTTATGCCCTAAAGGAACTAAGTCATCTGAATTCCTCATTCCCCAAAAGTTCCATCTAAAAAATCATCCAGAAAGTGCCTAAAATGAATCATTGTTGAAAGCCCTGTGTTAGGGTGCTATGCACAGCAGGTACCGCACTGTCAAAGTGCTATGCATCATAGTTTGGCCCTCTAGAAGGTGCGATGGGCGAGGTAGGAAAACAATCTGGGAGAGTTTGAGAGTTGGTTGCTCATGGAAACTTCTAGAAACTTCTCCTGTGCCACCTGCCCCTCTGAGTTTGCCCAAGGACGACTAATGGAATTAGGAAACCACCTCCAATTTCCCTCTTTAATGGTACCAATTCCTAAAAATATAAAGGCATTCATCATCCCCATTGATGACTTAACCTCCTGCAATCATCTATAAAAGGATCTCTCATCCAAGAGATCAACAGGTTGAATTATTCTGAGTTGTAAGGAAGTGCTACTAGTTTCGATATTGAGGTGAGAGCATTGTGTTATTGTTGGTATTTTCTTGCTGATTCATGAGGTGAAGAAGGCTTGAATCTGGGAGGATGGCACTCGATCAAACTGCTTATGGGTTTTAATTCTCTTTGTTATCAATAAAGTTCTTCAATATTTTTTCCCAATTGATTGTGTTAACTGTAAATGCATTCATTTGTTTATCATATTTCTGATTCTATGATGTTTATGCTGTGATGGATCATTATGCTTTGATAGGTCTTTGTTTCTGTAGTTATGTAGGTACTCTCCAAGCATGTTAAGTACGGGGAGGAGTTACGAAATCAGCCGAAGGAGAGGGAGATCAAGTGAGGAATCAAGCGAAAGTTATAGGTTGGTCTTTCATAATCTTTCTCTTATCTATCACTCATAGGAAAGATAGTGATTTGATTTAACTGTTGTTGTTTCTTAGAAATACTATTTTTCCCAAAAACAAATTGGCGACTCCACTGGGGAATGATGATTTGTTTTTTCTATTTCTCACTCTATGTTGAATTATATAAACTATAGACAAAGTCTGAAGCTAACTAGGAAGCCTTCGAACCGCTTTTGTTCTACAATTGCATAGTAGATGAATGCTACTTCAGTCAATCTCTGGTTTAGTTTATATCTTGATTATTTGATTTGAAAAAACATCAAAATTCCCTTTTGTTAGCTTAGTAACCTCTTAGGACATTCCATTACACTTTACTTGTTATTGTTCATTAAAATCAAGCTTGATCCATTGAAAACTGCATCAAATTTGAGCCAAAAACACTTTCAGAATCGCTCCTTGTGACCATCGTACTGTCCTGAACTGTAACCTGCTATGCATCTCAGTTCTCAAATGGGAAAAGTGCTATGAATAGTACTATCTACCACTAGAACCTTCGATGATTGATTGAAACTCAGTTTTCCCATCTAGGAGTTGACGTTTTTGAGTAGTTTTCTTTGTTGTTTGGTTGCTTGCTGAATTTGAACAATATCTCATCACTGAAGCCAAATTACATCACTTAGATCAACCTTTATTTGGATTAGGATTGGTGAATGTTTTGTGTGTTTGTTTTTCATTTACAATCCATTATCAAAAAGTAGTGTTGATCGATTGTCGTTTCGATAGAAAATTGTCATAAAGTCTTCAATTTCATTGAAAAAGTGAAGTGTCATAAAAATCTTCCTTCATAGCTAATTGATTAAACTATTTTGTGCATTTGATTTGATTTCATTCAAAGTGTTGAAAAGTTTTGTTTCTTCAAACTTGAAAGTGTCATTTAATCCTCCTTTCTCTCTTTGAAGGAAAATTGTTGAAAATTGCCATTTTGTGTGAAACATTTTGAATCATTTTTGCATTTAGTTTTCCTTGTTGTCTCATTCACATCAAGGGAAGCTGAAAACAAATACATGCATTTTGCATTGTGCATATTAAGGTTTCTGAATGGTTGATAGGAATAGCTAGGGAAATTGCATTAGATGTGCTCTTTGCTCTTTGTCAAAGATCTGATTGCTCTATCCTTTAGTAGCTAAGGTTTTCATCATTCAAACTAAATCAAAAGTTTGTTTATTATGATAGTTGCATTTTAGGAATTGAGAACATAGATCACGTGGTGAACCTTCAAAGGCAAATATTTAAGCAAGATCAACTTAAAATGAACCTCAATTAATCTAACAATGCTTTGGAATTTAACACAACACGTCTAGAGGTCTAGGCTAGAGACGTGTTTCGGTGTCTTTAAACCTAGTGACTGTCATTTTCGCTGAAGGTTGGGTGATTCCTCCTCTTTGATACGATAAGTGCTAGTACACACTTGTGCTCCCTATACGGTCGCATATATAATGGGAGACCCCAATAGGTTGAAATCCTTTATCCCTAGGAAGCTGAGTCTACCGCCTTACCGATCACAACGCACCGAACACAGCATTCGAGAAGATTGACCATCGTACGTAAAGTCCTTGGTAATTTCTCTTTCATTTATCACCAAGGTGTATATTACAGTTTTGCGATTTGTCTGGTAAACCATCTTGTCTAGAATCTCCAGAGCAGTCACTTTCGTTCCTTTTTTACTCTTTAAAAGTGAAAGGATCATCTAAGCACTTGTCCCTCTAGGCTCATTAATCATCGAAGGCGACCAGAATCATCTTTTGTTGTTTTTTCTCGACTCTTTAAAAATGAAAAGGCAAAGTTGTGTTCCAGTGTCATAAAAATTAATTAACCGCAGATAACATCCTCCACGCTCACTCCTTAGTTGATCTTAGGTTGAAAAATATGGTGACAAATCTGGAGTCCACTGAGCAAGGAATTCCTTTTGATGAGAATCCTAGTCCTTTTCCTCTATTTGGAAATATTGGTGCTCCATATATGGCTACATTGTCCCTTCCGGGATTTACCATTGGCTTGTCAGTATGGTTGTTTTCAACCTCTTTGGTTCAAAATGTCGTGATTTCTCCGCAATCGAGTACACCTCCAACTGGAAAAAATCAACCTCCAGTTGATCCTAAGGTTGACCCTTTTCCTTCTTCCTCGGTCATTTCTTCCTCCCCTTCTTCCTCTTCACCTAGTGAAAGTATTGGTACCAGTAACCAGGTGGCTAAGAATAAGAATAAAGGGAAGAAGAAGAAAAAGAAGCAAATTCAGCAAAGGGGCAACCAAGCAACCATTTATTTGAATGCAACATCTAATGAGAAACCATCTGTCAAGCCTCACAAAGTTCGATATCCATGCAAAATTTGTGCGAGAGACCATCTTCTTCAAAATTGTCTTGATATTCCTCAGATCTTAGAAAAATGATCTTCCCGTTCACATCATCTTGTGTCATCAACTTCTAGAGATCATGTTGGTGGCACACCATCAACTAATGGCAGTAAAGATCATGGAAAGAAGGGAACAATTAAGTTTTGATGTAGGTTATGTGAAGGGAATCACCCTATTCACCTTTGTCCCTATCAAGATGAAGCCAAAAGAGTGTTGGATAACCGTCCTGCTTCACCGTAGCGATTTCCATCTGGTCACAGGAAACTTTCCCTAAGTCCTTCACTAGTTGATGTATTGACTGACCAAAATCAGCCATCAGTCAAACCCAATCTCTCTAAAAGTGAACCCAATGAGTCTATACCTGACCCAAATCAACAGGTCAAGGCAAAAGTTCACCCGATTTCACCTTCAGTAAATCGTACCTTTCTTGAAGAGAGTGAGAATGATACCACTCAAGTTCTTTTTGTTTCTTCATATTCTAATGAGCTTGGGGGAAATCCACCTATTCCATCAAGACAAGAGGAAAATCCTCCAGTTCTCGTAACTCAAGGGGTTAATCCTCCCATTTCTACGATACCCCCTCCAATTAGTCTAGTCACTTCTTTTTATTGGAATCGACTGGCAGGATTCTGCCTTCCTTCTTATGCGCCTTTCCAGATCATAGTACAAGTTTGTAAAATGATTGTATCTAGCACTATTATAGATGAAGGTGCATCAGTGAGTATCCTTTCCTCAACTAGTTGGAAAGTGCTTGGTTCGCCACCGTTTGTGCCTGTTACACAGAATCTTTTGAGATTTAACAAAGGAACCAGTCAACCATTAGGGATCCTTCCTCAGTTACCTATTACTTTGGGAGGGAAAGCCATTTATCTGAATGTGATGGTAGTCCCAGGCCCTTTAGATTACTTTTTACTTCTAGGGCGCGATTATGTTTACGGCATGGGAGATATTGTTTCAACACTCTTTCGAGTAATTTGTTTCCCGCATGAAGGCAAAATTGTCACCGTTGACCAGCTTTCCTTTGCCAGTCCAAATATAGCTTCAAGCCAACCATATTCCATAAATGGTCCATTTATACCAATGATATCATCCCCATCACAGGTTAATTATGTGGCAACCTGTTCCATACCTACATCAACTGATGATCAATTTAGTGATGTTGTACATCATGTACTGGGGGCACTAGAACTAGATCTCTCCTTCATGACCTCTTATGGGTTATGATCGAGGATGAGGATAGTTCATTGTCTTGTGTCAACCTCGTTTAAAAAATGAAACAAGGAGTATGAGGATAGTCCTTTTACAGTGTCAACCTCATTAAAAAATGAAACAAGGAATAAGAGCAGAGTTCCTTGTCTTGTGTCAAGCTCTTTTAAAAATGAAACAAGGTCCCCTGGAGCAATGTTCCAAGTCGATTCTTTGACTAGATCTCGTAAAATCCCAGTCAAGTATTTCACTTGAACTCGTAAAAGAACCTTCATTCCGTCCACTTGATAGCCACGAGTAGTCTACTTAAGTGAATGTAATGAAGGTTGGGGGACATGCACCTGGTGGTAAAGTTAAGTTTCCCTATAGGTTATGTGAAGGGAATCACCCCATTCACCTTTGTCCCTATCTGGACAAAGCCAAAAGGTGTTGGATAATTATCCTACTTCACTGTAGTGACTTCCATATAGTTACAGAAGACTCTCCCTTTCATCATGCTGGGGGCATGTAAACCAATCTCAAGAATAGTTTTTTCGTTTTAAGCTTGTGTAAAAATGAAACTGAATTGAAGCATATTTTCTCGTTTCAAGCTTGTATAACATGAAACTAAATCCAAGCATAGTTCCCTATGGTTCAAGCTTGTGTAAAAATGAACCCATTTCCATTTTAACCCTTGTGACTTCCATTCTATCAACCTTTTCTATAATATGAGCCTTAGTCGTTTCATCCCATCACCACCATCCCTTTGGCCGATCATACGCTTTCACTTGGTTGTTTTACCTTTTTTGAGGAACAGTTGCAATGAGCGGTCTTATTAGCCACCCTCTTCACATAAATCAACATGTTTTGAGAAATTCCAACATCATCGAAACCAGTTGCTACCCTAGACACCACTCGTTCCTCAAAGTGGAGTACTCTTTAAACTCTTTTCAGACTCTCTAAATAAGAAAGGATTGTCGAGCGCTTGTCTATTCCAGCTCGTTAAACTAGTGGAAATGACATCTCTCTTGTATTATTTTATCCTTTTTCTTTCCTGAGGCATTATTTTACAAAAAATAGCTTGTAGAGTCTTCTTTTCGTCCCTTTCAAACTCTCTAAACATGAAAAGGATAGAGTTATCTTTGTCGTTAAACTCGTTAAAATAGTAGCGACAGACTTGTCCATCTAGACAAGGCCGAGTTTCTCCATCACTAGACTCATTAAAACATCAAATAGCAATGGGTTTTCCTGAAGGGCGAATTATAGAAAAAGCATATGTTATCCTCCTCAAGCTTGATAAAAAATAAAGAGGTACTAGTTAGCAATGATTGGGGAAAATGGGAAAAAATCTTGAAAAGCTTTATTAATAGAAAGGAGAATTACAACCCATAAGTCTGATCCAGCTCCATCCTCCCAGCTTCAAACCTTCTTCACCTCATGAGCAGCAAGAAATACCAACAATAACACAATACTCTCACCTCAATACTGAAACTAGCAACACTTCCTTACAACTCAGAATAATTTAGCCTGTTGATCTCTTGGATGAGAGATCCTTTTATAGATGATTGCAGGAGGTTGAGTCATCAATGGGGATGATGAATGCCCTTCTATTTTTAGGAACTGGTTCCATTAAAGAAGGGAATTGGAGGTGGTTTCCTAATTCCATTAGTCATCCTTGGGCGAGCTGAGAGGGGCAGGTGGCACAAGAGAAGTTTATAGAAGTTTCCATGAGAAACCAACTCTCAAACTCTCCCAGATTTTTGTCCTACCTTACCCATCACACCTTATAGAGGGCCAAAATGTGATGCATAGCACTTTGATAGTGCGGTACCTACTATGCATAGCACCCTAACACGGGGCTTTCAGCAATGATTCATTTTAGGCACTTTTTGGATGATTTTTTAGATGGAAATTTTGGGGAATGAGGCATTCATATGACTTAGTTCCTTTAGGGCATAAAAAAACTATTTTATGGGTTGATGAACCCTAATACATCGACATGTGAGTAGTGGTTGATGTGCCCAAATATGTCTATAACAGAAGGTTGGGCCCTCAACTGCAATTCTGGAATTTGGAGGTTCATCTCCAATTGAACCTTTGCCAATTCTGTGCGGGCGTCGCGCACACTCGTAGCGAGTTTGTGAACACGCACATCTACTAAATCATCCATAGGAATGGCCAACTTTGGGACCACTCAACATGCTTCCTCCATGACCTTAATCATGTGCTGATTCGTGTCATTGAGTTCCATCATGGATGTGAGGGCGAAGTCCCGCTGCATGCCCATCTAAGTATTATTGATCTTCTTCTTATTGATCACTTGCAAAGTGTGCTATTCGCGGGCCCTCAACTCCGCGATCACCCCATCCTATAGCAGGGGGAGTGCCTTGCTAGGAAGCACTTCCAAGTTCAGCCCTACTCCCTTGAGTGCAATGACGACGACCCTGTTGCCTTCGCTCTCTGTCATTGTTGCCCCATTCGGCAGCACTATGGCTTAGGAGTCCTTCGCATGCAGCATCCCGATGGCTTCTGAAGTATCGATGGAAAAATTTGTGGATGTCATGTCGATCTATGTTGTCTGAATCTGTAGCTCTCGTAGATTCACCTGAATGGCCCCCAACGTCTGATACTATTGCTGCTCAAACTGATGCAACAGTTCTGCTATGGCATCCTACACGGTATCCCCAATGTCATTCACATCCCCCTCTATTAGGGTGATTGGGTCCATGGATGTCTTGCTGGCCGTAGACTTCTTTCGTGGCCCTACTTTTTCTTGTCCCCTTGGATGCTTGATACAGAACAGAGGTATCTACGGGTCCACTCCTCCCTGTTCTGTCATATCATAATCTTCTTCCTCTTCTTCTGGGGAGGGTGACTTCTCTTTGTCAGAGCCATGCTCCTCTCCTCATATCTGTCCACCTGTCTCATGTGTGGCAGTGCATTCTGCCCTAGCCTTATCCTCAACCTCCTTCCTCGTTTTCTCAGCCAGTTGCTCTATCTTGAGCTTGGCATCATCCTTCTTCCGTTGTGCGGCTGTCTTGCTGGATCCCATTGTTAAATCTGAGGCAATGTTCCATTGTGCCATCCAGTTGCCAGTAACCGCTTGAATTGCATCATCCGTCGCTAAGTAGGGCAAGTCATGCCACTTCTTGTCAAGGTCCTTTCGCACCCTTATGGATACATGGTGGAAATTGGCCTTAAAATATGCGTACATATCCAATTTATCAAAGACAGTAGGCGAAAACGGTAGCTTTTAGTTGATGACCATGTGCACGTTCATCTCCATCATGATCTGAAAGATCTTACTGTCCTTAATCTGCTAAGGATCCTTAGTCACCCATAGTGAAACGTACTTCGTGGCCTCAAGTATGTCTGGCATGACCAAGGGAATTGGTTGTCTTCGGGTAGCTCTCAGGCTACAAAAACGATGGATAGAAAGAGCCATGCATAGTGGAAGGTGTTACTGAGATCCTACACCTCGCGGTAATTCACGAGGAACTCACCGCAGAGGTAGCATGTCCAATTAAACTGAACCCCCTCCATGCATTGGGCCACTAGGGCTACGATAGATGCCAGTACTTCATCAGAGTGACACTTCCGCATGACCTTCCCTACCAATATTTGTGTCGCTAATTTGACCACACAATCGGAAATAATTTTAATCACATAGCCACACGGCTTCTTTACTAGTCTAAACTTCTTCTTCATGGCCTCTGTGAGGGCCAGTTTACCTGCCTTTCCACCAAACTTCCCCCAAATATGGCAGCCTAGTGACACTATGGATTAGTCTATTAGTGATGGGTAGTTGCTCCTCCAGCCACAGACACCCATCAAGTACCAAGCACAACAGTTGCTTGATTACCAACAAGGTAATGTGTGTGCGATTGTAGTGCGTCACCTATAGCAAGTTGAGTAGGCCTACCTTATCCACTCCTTTGAGCCACTTTTGTGGTTCCAACGTGGTCACCCCGGTGATCTTATGGAGGACGTGGTGCATCAACTATTGTATCGCCAAGTGAGGGAATCACTCAGTATTAGCTAAGCCCCAATCCTCCAATTTCAACATTGGAATCTGTGCCAAGTGCGGTCCTTCAAAAACAATTTTGTCCAGTAGCAGAGGTGTGTACAAGGTGACATTTCTCTCGACAATGTCCTTATGTGCCTTGGCCTTGCCCCTACGTGGAGGGACGTACTCAGGCAATTTAGTAATGGGGTCAGACCCCTCAACTTCAAAATCCTCCGTGTCGGTCCCAAGATCCTCATCGTCCATTGGGATATCCCCAATTTCTTCCTCCTTCGGTTCCAAGTTAATGTTTTTCCCTTTCCTCGAGCGATGGGTTTTTCCTTTGAAGGGTTTCTCCTAGGTGATGCACGCACTGGCAGTGTCATGGCCTACTTTCTTTTCTTGCCTTTCGCTCCTCCCTAGGTCTGGGTAGGCCTTGGTCTAGGTGAATGTGGAGACTTGGGTATCTTTACAACCTCCGGAGCAGTTCCCTCTGCTTCCATAGCAACCTTTGGCATAGCCCCTTCAGCTGTGACTGCTTCCCCAATATCTACGGTTTCTGTCAATGTCGACATGACGCTATCTAATAGTTATTGGGTCTCCTTTGGTAATTGATCAAACGCTGAAATCGCTATCAGAGCATCAAAGAATTCTCGGCTCATACAAATCTAAGAACTCAACAACTTAATGCTCAAAATGCCAAGTGTTCTTTGTTGGGCAACCACATGTAATTTATAGACCATTTTGAATTAAAATCGGACCGTTCCCCCCAAAATCGGTTCATTAATGCTAGATTGGTGGCAGATTTTCAAGGATCCTGCCCATAAATTTCATCTTAAATGTCTCCCCCCCACTCCATTTCACCATTTTTTCATCGTCAAATCATGAACAGTGGCTTTAACAGTCATTTTCCAGCTAACCTACATGGTTTTATCCCAGGTAGTGAAGCCTTCGGCGCGCTCATGTGGCCTCTGTGACATCTTGTCATTCTACACAGTTTCTTCATCACGCAGTTCCCCAACCCAGGAAGTGTAGTTTGTAGTCCTGCGCCTCCTTTCAGCTGCCTAGAGAACTAAGACTATGCTTACTTCATATAGTCACCTAGCTAGATCACCAGTGTATGGCTTCAATCGGCTACCATTCACTTTTCCTAGGAAGGGCTCCCCATTTAACTTAACCAACTGAACAGATCCACCATCGGTAATCTCTTTGATGACATAGGGCCCCAACCAATGCTTCCTAAATTTTCCTGGAAATTTATCAAACTTGTTGTCATATAGAAAAACCAGATCATTTACCTGTAAGGTGCACAATTTAATGTGCCAATCATGCCATGCCTTTTCGCGCTCCTTTTGAACTTGTTGATGAAATCCAACTAGAAATCGGTCCTCTTCAAGCTCTGCTAGCCGCACGAGCCTTTCTTCCAAGGCTACGTGGTCTGCCATTCCTATGAGTGCCACTATGCATAGACTAGGTACAATGTATTCCATTGGCATCACAGCTTCTATGCCATACACAAGTCTGAAAGGCATTTGCCCAGTCAACTTCTTGCAAGTCGTTCTGTAGGCCCATAACACTGCTAGTACGTGCATATCCCAGTCACTTCTCTGATCATTGTAGACCTTTGTCAGTGCATTCTCTAGTATTTTATTGAATGTGTCCACTGTCCCATTATCTTGCGGGTGATAAGGCATGATCTTCTGATGATACACCTGAAATTCTTCCATCAATGCGTTGATTATTTCATTAAGGAAGTGAGTACTACAATCTCTCATCAAGATCTTTGGATAACCAAATCTCATCAATACGTATTAAAAAAAAACTTCTTTTTGTCGTGTTGATACAATCCTTCACAGGCTGTGCCTCCGGCCATCTAGTTAAGTACTCTATCGTGGTGATGATGTAACACACACCTGTTTTCTTCCCTGGAGGTTGAATTGGTCCCACAAAGTCAATCTCCCATTTCTTGAATGGTTTTAATGTCACCTACGGTGTCAATGGCAGTTCATCCCTTCGTGATGGGTTGCCAGTCCTCTGACATGCATCATAGGCCCTACAATAAGCTTTCGCATCCTTATGCAGAGTTGTCCACCACAATCTAGCACACAAAACCTTATGCATTATCGCTTTCCCTGCATAATGTCCTCTTGCATCTCCTCCATGAGCCTATGTGAGGATGCTGCTCCACTCAAGTTCAAGTACATAGCATCTTGATATTTCATCAGATCCCATTTTGTACAGATGTCCTACAATGAAGAAAAAGTCTATTGCACGCACTACTAACTCCTTCTTCTCCTGGCTTGTATACCCTTCTGGAGTAGTCCCTGTTGTCAGGAATTGTATGATATCCTAAAAGTGATTGTTAGCGATGTGTACCACAAAGAGCTACATGTTAGGCAGTCCTTCCTCCAAATTAGTGGGATCCTCTCCCATTTCGATGCGCGACATATGATCTGGTCCCACGTTCAATCATCCAGGTTTCACAATAACTTCAAAATCATACTCCTGAAATAATGACAACCACTTGCAGATCTTCCCCCCCAACACAAGCTTATTAACTAGGTATTTTAACACAGAATGATTCTTATACATATTAAAATGTCCACCCAGCAAATAGTTCCTAAACTTTTGGAGTGTGTATACCATGGCTAGTCCCTCACACTCTGTAGTGGAATAGTTCTTCTCAACCTTGGACAACTTCCTTCTCGCGAATGTTATAGGATGGTAAAATCCCCCGTCACCCACCTGTGTCAGCATGCCCCCTAGCGTGATACATGAGGCATCTACATGCACATGAAATTCCTTCTTCCAGTCCAGAAAGACTTGGATTGGCATGATGACCATTTTCTCTTTCAGCACATCCAATATTTTCTAGCATTTATCACTCCAACAGAACGTGGCATCATTTTTCAACAACTTCTCCATGGGCGCAGTGATCTAGGCATAGCTCTTGATGAACATCCTATAATATCTAGTATGCCCTAGGGTCGCGCGCAGTTGTTTCACATTCCTTGGCACCTCCAAGTTGATTATCACCACGATCTTCGTGGGGTCTACCATCAATCCCTCTCTTCACACCACATACCCTAGCAGGATCCCAAAAGGGACACAAAATAGACACTTATTTAGATTGAGCATGATCTGGTACCTTTGACACATATCTAACATTAAGCACAGACTTACCACATGACGCTTGACCAATCCAAACACTATCCAGTCGTCAAAGCACACTTCCAGGAACTTATGAATGAAGTATTTGAATGCCGCAAGGACTACGCACAAAATGATGGTTGGTGCATTCTTTAGCCCAAAAGGCATTACAGTATATTAAAAAAATCCCCATTCCATCACAAAGGTTGTATTTCTTCTATCTTCAGGTGTGATTTTGATCTGATGATACCCAGGGAACCCATCAGTGAATGGGTTCGGGAACGGGTCATGCATGCAAGCATCATTCAGCTTCTGGAGATCCATGCATATCCTTATTTCTTCTTTTTGTTTCTTTTCCTAAACCACTATCGGGCTTACCCAATTGGAATCTTCACTGGTTCTGTTAGCCTCTTGTTGCAACAGGTGTTCACCTTTCATGATTGATAGTTGAAAGTGCCAAATATGTCATACTTTGCATGCTGCAATGCTCCATATTTCCAAAAAGAGGCCAAAGAAGAGGCCATGAAAGTGGGCCAGTATAAATGCCACTGTTGTATTCCAAATTTTGATGAGTTAACCATTTTTGAAGAATTTTCTATTAAGGGAAGACCAAACAGCTTAATCTTGGCCTCCATAGGTTTCAATTTCTTTTTTTAGAATATAGAGAATCATTATCTGTCCAAACAGTTTAATCTTGGCAGATTTGTAGATAGGTAGAGAAACAAAGGAGCCCAACTGCTTAATCTGGGCCCTTGGAAGAATTAAGTGTAGATTTAGATAGCAGGACAACATAAAGAAAAAAGGATAATCATGGTATGCAAGTCCAAGTGCACCCATGCAAAAAGAAGAAAAAATGTTAGGTAAGTAGGCTGGGTAAGTATTTCTGTGGTTGCAGAATCAAGCTATGTGATCCATTTCATGTTTTAAAATGTTATATTTGCTCAGATCACAATTATGAGGCAATTTTCCTTTGGAGGAGCTCAAGTTGGACATCTCTAACTTCCCCTTCTTCTTATTTCCCAAATCATTCACTAACCTCCCCAAAGAGGTCAAGATCTGCTTGACAACTCTTGAATTCATCATCTTCCACTATATTTGCCTAAGTAAAGGTCCACTTTGCTTAGGAGTACTATTGATTCACTCTTTGAGTCATTTTCCCCTCTAAAAAATAGCCTAAGATCCCTTACCTTAGCGCTTTCTTGTCATTTTCATATTAACTCCTAACTCTATTATCTAGCTCCCTATATCATTTCCTTATCCCCTATTGTACAAAAACTATATAAAATCCCAAAAATATTACATATTCCCCTCCCCTTGGCATTATAGCCATATTTATCAAGTCCGGGAAATAGTAGTCCATCTGGGGCTCCTACTAACCCTTCTGTGTCCTAACCTGGAGTTAGTCTGACATCTGGTCACACTAATAACCATTTCCCCTAAGTCCTAACCCTACAATACTCATTTCCCGCCCTTATCCTAAGGTCATGCATGTAAATATATTTCACCCCGCTTGTGTATAACCCAAAACCCACTTTCCTAAAGTTTCCCCCCCACCAAATTAAAACAATTAATAAAAGCGCCGCGGGCCTCGTATCTATCCTTCTGCGATTTTGATCGTGCCACTGACCGTCCAATCTGGCGCGCCCAAGATCTACGTTGGGTGGGTCTTTTTGTGCCCCGATGTGCTGAGGGTTAGCGTCCAAGAGATGGGCAGTTTTCCCGTCGTACTCCCGCCACGCGTCGCCCTCTCAGCTGTGGCAGAGCCCCTTCCTCCGAAACCGCTTCTGCACAAAAGCGGTGTGACATGAGACCGAATACCGCCCTCCCCTATGTGACGTCGGCGCCACGTCTCCCCCATGACGTCATCAACCAGCGTCGGCCTCCTGCCACCGTGTCCCTGCCATGTCATTGCTACATCGCTGCCACCGTACTACCACGTCATCACCCCCAACGTACTACCACGTCACCCGGCCGTACTGCTGACGTCAACATGCTGACGTCACCTTGCCACGTCACCACCGTACTGGGACCCACCGTTAACGTCATGCTGATGTCATCGTCAAAAAGGGCGCGAAGCACGAATCTGCACCAACGGATGCCCGGAATGAAAAACCGAGGCAGTTTTTGATGCGCGATTAGCGCTTAGCGCTAATAGCGCACCGCTAAGGGAAATAGGCCAAAATGGAAAGCCCTTTCATGCGGCTACCAACAGGGCCCAAAAGTTGCAAAATGACAAGAACTTCTTCGCAGAGATTCAGAGAAGGGGAAAAGACAGTTCTAAAGGAAACAGAGGGCCGAATAGCAGCCATAAAAGGTCGATGGGACAGTTTAAAGCATTCAGAAGACATTAAAGAGCCCAGGTTCAGTGAAAGTGTATCAGAGGAAGTGGCAAAGAGTATCAATTAAATGTTTTTAATGGAAATCTTTATTCCCAATGCAGGTGAACATTGAATGGCCTCCAACAAAGTCAAAGAAAACGGTGGAGCTATATCAAGGCTCTCCCATCACAGTTAATGCACCTCAGAACCACTCAAGAGCATGGATCAAAACCCAAAGCACAGTTATGGCTAAGTGATCAGCACAGAGCCATAAAGACAACACATTAACTCTTTTTTGATACAGCTGCCCCGAGCGCAGCTCGAAGATATTTTCTCGCATTTATTTCAGACATATGTTAGGTTAAAGACACTTATTACAATAGATCTATCTGAGATCTGATTTTTGTAGATATTTTACATATAAAACCAGCCTAATTCACTGTTTAAGGGGTTGGTTGGTTGTATAGCTCCAAGAGAGACTCGCTCTGTATACTTGATGTTTTCATTAATCAAAGACTGCTGAAATTTTTGGAGGATGGACTGTCTACTATGATATTAATGTTTTGAAGAATGAATATGGAATTCTTGTGCTGCAACATGACTCAATAAGTGTTTCTTATCTCTATTTTAAATTCATATATGTTTTATCATACATATATCACCATCTAAGTTACAGAAAGAAAGATTAGTTTAGAATTTGTGTGGATGCACTCTATGCTCAGTTTCTATGACTTCTATATGTTTTCTTCTGATTCAGGCATAAATATGAATTCCTCATGGCTTGTATTTGCTTTGTTTCACTCATGTTTCACAGTTATCTAGGGATTCTTTACTGCTCCTAGATAGAGCTCATTCACCTTCCCTTTGTTAAGCTAAAAGAGAGATTCTTAATTGCCTCTCATTCCTTAGCCTTCAATCCATCTCCATTCGGCTTGAAAGTTGTTTCATGTGTAACTGTCTTGCTCCATATTCCTCTTGTGACCAAGGAAACGCACCAGCAGTCCTATTCCATGACTCCATGCCCAATGGTTGGAACTTATCATACTATACATTTCCTCTTTACTTGAAAGCATCATCCTTCCCACCAAACTTAAACAAAACCCCTTGAACTCAATAACTAGCCTAAAATCATCATCAACAAAGCTAAATCCTAAAGAGAGAGCCCTCTCTGATTGCTGGTAGGCTAGGACTTGCAGTCCAAAGATTGGTTTGTGGTTACCTCGGTCGTATTCCCTTGGGAGTCAATGGGAACAACCTGAGTGATAACATAATGGCGACTCCACTGGGGAACAATGAATTTTCCAATTGCTGTATATTCCTTAAAACTACAGATGAAGCCTGAATGTCAGCCAGGGAGCCTTTGAAACTATTCTTGCTTTGCATTTACAGGAGTAAATAAATGCTACTTCAGTCAATCTTCATGCTAATTTTAAGCTATAGATAGCTATTTCAAAATTTGATTAGTTCCTTGCTAATTCTAAAAACATTCATAGAAAATACCAAAACAAAATTCAGAATCTGGCTCCCAAAAGGAACTCACATTATACAAGGTCAAATCCATACCTAAATCCCCCAGCTACTTTTGAAAATCCGAATTTAATCCCAAGGAACCTCAGGAAGCTAGAGCAAAGAGAATATTTTGTTGATTCTAGCCCTGAAATAGTTCAGCTAAGCTGTGTTCCAACCCCTGTCAAAGTTTTGTTTCGTTCAACCCCTACTTCCCCTTGCTCATCATCCACCTCTCAAAGCACTCCTTCCACACCTCCATTTACTGCACATACTACCATTACCACCACTGTTGTTACAGCTGTTATGGCTGTTCCTATTGTTCCATTTATCCCTGTAAACATGGCCAATAGATATGCGCCCTTGCAATTACCTGCTAATCCAGGTTCTATGCCTCAGGATTATCAAACTAAAATCACATATTTTGATGGAACTAGTTCTTGCACAACCCTCCAGCATACCAGGAAGATGCAAGACTATTTGGAGAACTACGAGATAAATGATGATAGCGTGAGAATGAAGATTTTCGTCCAAAGTTTGACAGGTGACGTCAAGACTTGGTTTAGAGAACTCACAGCCAATTCCATAGCAGACCCAAAACCTGTATATCAGTCATTTATCAACAGATGGGATAAAAAGAAAGACCCCTTGCATATATTATCTGAATATGACACCATCAAAAGAGGCCCTCAAGAGTTTGTCTTGGACTATTGTGCAAGATTCAATAATGTTTATAATGCAATACCACAGAACTTAAGACCTCCACCTGATCTTGCTTTGTATAAATTCCCTGATGGTTTTGACACTGACATGGCTTATCAGTTGAGGGAAAAAGCCCCTCAAACCCTTGCAGACATGCAAAATGTTTCTGTTAGCGTAGAGGCAAATCTAATTGCCAAAAGAAACAGATCTAGAACTGAGAGAAGAACCACCTTTAAAGAGGAACCCTCAGCCTTAGATCAAAAGTTGGATGCTATTATCAGTGGAATGCATAGGCTGGGAGACAGAGTAGAGAGTGTGGAGAGGAAGTCATCATGGGAAGGACAACAACCTAATACCATAAGGAACCCAAATTTCTGGAAAACTCAGAACCCAAATGCTGGTAGGTCTAGCCCAGACCATGATGTAAGGCCTCCTTTTCATGAAAATTATGCTAAAGCATCTACATCTAGCGAGCCCACAGAGGACACTCACATGAATTTGGTGGATGTGAAGGCTGAGCAACAAATTTTCCTAACTCAACAAGACCAAGATGAGCATGACTTTAATCGATTTCAAACTAAATCTGGTGAGTCTTTTGATTTTAAACAAGGCTATGATATTGTTGTGTATGGGGTCCACAAACAGTATAAGTTGAGGACAAAAACCATAGATGTGCCCGAAAAGGTTAAACCAAATGATACCAAGGAGCCGAAGAAGATCAAAGAAAAGGTTGCACTCATAGAAACTGCTGATAAAATAGTCCCTAATCCAAAGGATGTCACCATAGAGGATGTCCCAGACATGCAGTCCTCTGATGATCAGCCTCTGCCACCTTCTTCGTCGAAAGAGAATTTGAACAGCGTTCCAAAAAGCCCTCCTAAAACTGAAAAACTGCAAGCAATCACTTCCCATAACGTTGATAAACAAGACCAAATTGCTGATACTCCAATGGAAAAAGAGAAGCCTGCCTCTCACAATACTAAAACCCAATCTAATAAAGCATTCAATTTAGAGGCAGAAATAGGTAAACTGAAGATATCCATCCCTTTATCTGAACTTGCCAAACATGATGTGTATAGGCAACAAATTCAAAGATCACTTCAAATGCCAGAGGTTAAGGATGATGTCAATGTTCTAGATGATACCCCTGAACTGTTGTTCGGTCCAGAAGTTAATGGAAAATCAACATATGGATCTGTCTTACCCTTTTATGTCAGTTTACATATACATGACAAAGTCTTGCACAATGCTATGTTTGACTCAGGTGCCTCACACAACCTTATGCCCAAAGCTGTAATGGAAAAGCTGAACCTTGATGTTACAAGACCCTACAAAGATCTATTCTCCTTTGACTCAAGTCAAGTCAAGTGTTTAGGCCTCATCAAAGACTTGTGTGTCTCCTTAGTCCAATACCCAAACAAGACAATCCTCATGGATGTGGTGGTTGCTGACATTCCACCAAAGTATGGCAAGCTATAGTCAAGATCTTGGGGAGAGAAACTCCAAGGATCCCTCCAATTAGACCTCTCTTATGCCACTATATCTGTCTTTGGGCAACCAAAGAGACTATATAGAGAAACACTAATGAAGTATGTGGTAACTAGTGAGGACAAACCCCAAAATTTTCCTATTCACTCAATCCATTCTGATATGGATTCTTTTATTTTATTTAATGATGAAACAAGTCCTCCCACTGATGACAAGCCGTTGGCTTTAGAACTGGACACACACATCAATGAAGAGTCGGTTGCCCATTCTGATAAAACTGTCGAAACAATTAAGGCAACCAGCATACAAGAAGAACCTCCCCTAATAGAAAATTCAAATCTGCCCACTGCAAGAATGACTGAAACTCTTGATACTAACCACAAGCAAGAAATCACATGGTATTTAGAGTTTGATGGCTCTGTCAACAATTTAGGAGCAAGGGCAGGTGTATGGATTCACAATACACATAACAATCATGCAGAAGGCTATGCCTACAGATTAAATTTCAAATGCACCAACAACAAGGCAGAGTATGAGGCTCTCCTTTTAGGCCTTAAACTGCTCAAAGCTCTAGGAGCTGCAAAAGTGTCCATTCTAGGTGACTCTGATTTAATCATACAACAAATGAAAGGTAACTTTGTTATTAATGACAATAAAATGAGGGCCTATACGACTGCTACCACTAATATACTCGATGCATTCACTGAATACAAGCTTTCCAAGATCTCAAGAGATCATAACATTCATGCACACAACCTAGCCACTTTTTCTAGTACATGCAAGCCGCCCTTTGAACCAAATCACCATTTCACTGCTGAGATAAAACATAGGCCTACTATCCCAAATAATGTTAAAGACTGGCAAGTGTTTGAAAATGATACCCAGATTAACAATTTCCTCACTCTTGAGCATGAGTTTTCAAATATTAACATTGACATGGATGCTATAACGGATGAAAAACAACAAACAAATGAAAATTAGCAGGCTATAACCGCTGTAACAACCAAACAAATGGTAAACCCAACTGTTTTTGACAATGCAAACATAGAAGAGCTGAAACAGATGCATTTGGAGGAAATAACAGAAACAGAGGCTGAGATTGTTGATCTAAAAGATAACTTTCTCCCTACCGGCCTCACTCCGTTAGAAGATATGTTTGATGCAAATGATGTGCCCAAAAAGCCAAAAATGCAGCCCTTAAACACTGCTATAGAAGAACACAACATTGGGATGGCAGAGAAGCCCAAAATGATCAAACTATCTCAATCTTTGCCACATGATCAAAAGCCCAAATATGTTGACTTGTTCAAAGAATTCCAAGATGTATTTGCTTGGAGTTATGAAGACTTGAAGTCCTATGACACCTCAGTGATCCAACGAAACATTCCCTTAAAACCAAACCAAAAGCCCTTCAAACAAAAACTGAGGAGAATCAATCCTATGCATCTCCCTTTGATTGAAAAGGAAGTGAAAAGAATGTGTGAAGCAGGCATAATAGCACCCATCAGATTTTCTGAATGGGTATCCAATCTTGTTCCCACAAGAAAGAAGACAGGTGAGATTAGGCTATGTGTAGATCTAAGAAATTTAAACCAAGTCTCCCTAAAAGACCACTACCCATTGCCAAAAATGGACCACATCCCACAAAGAGTAGTGGGGTTGTCTAGAATCTCTCTACTGGATGGCTTTTCAGGTTTCAATCAAATACTGGTTCACCTGGATGACCAAGACAAGATAGCCTTTACCACACCGTGGGGAACATTTAAATATGTGAAGATGCCTTTCGGACTTAAAAATGCTGGTGCTACCTTTCAAAGGGCAATGGATATTGCATTTTCGAAGGAAATACATGATTTCCTAGTTGTCTACCTCGATGACTTAACCCCTTTCTCCAAATCTGATCAAGAACACCTAAAACATTTGAGGCAAATATTCATGACATGTAGGAAATATGGCATTTCCTTGAACCCCAAGAAGTCTCTCTTTGGCCTTGAAGAAGGTAAATTACTAGGCCATATCATATCAAAAGATGGTATTAGAATAGATCCGGAAAGGATCCAAGCCATTTTGCAAATCCCATATCCAAGAAATATAAAAGAATTGCAAGCATTCCTTGGGAAGATCAATTTCCTAAGGAGATTTATCCCAAATCTAGCTGAACTGATAAGACTATTAAGCAACATGTTAAAAAAGGATGCCAAGGTAAAATGGTCTCTTGAAACCAAACAAGCCTTTGAGAGTATCAAATTTGCCTTAACCCAAGCTCCAGTCCTCACAAGTCCTCAATTTGATAGGGACTTTATCATATTCTCATTCACATCTGAGCACACCATAGCTGCTGTCCTTTTGCAAAAGGATGATCAAGGAGCTGAAAAGCCAATTGCCTTTTTCAGCTGAGCCTTAAGAGATGCCCCTTTGAAGTACCAAATCATGGAGAAGCAGGCCTATTCCCTTGTTAAAGCAATCAAAGATTTCCGAGTTTACATTTTATATTCACATGTGATTGCCTATGTCCCAAATGCTGTTGTGAAAGACATATTAACCCAAGAGGGGCTAGAAGGCAAAAGAGAAAAGTGGATTGCTAACATCCTTGAGTATGGCATAGAAATAAAACCAACCAAGCTCATAAAGGGAGAAGGTTTAGCCAAATTGATGTCCGAAACAAACTTTCAAGCCTTAGACATTAACAAACTGGACAATGAACACGAGCTGGTGATTCCACAGATCAGTCAAACCTTTTTGCAATCCCCATGGTATGCTGATATATGTTTTGTATTGTTAAACCTGTTTGCTCCCCCATGATTGCCCAGAACCAAGAAAAGATTTTAAAAATGAAGGCTTCAAAGTTTTGTGTCATAAATGGTGCTTTATTTTGGAAAAATCATGAAGGCATATTGCTTAATTGTTTAACCATGAATGAAACTAACAATGTCATGAAAGAATTCCATGCAGGGGACTGTGGAGGACATCTATATTGGAAGTCCACTGCTGATAAAAATTTAAGGGCTGGTTTCTATTGCCCTCTTTATTTGCAGATGTAAAGAAGTTTGCAATCTCATGTCATAAATGCCAAATCTTTGAGGGCAAAAGAAAGCTGTTACCCTTGCCCCTTAAGCCCATCTCAACCGAGAAACCTTTTCAACAATGGGGTCTTGACTTCATTGGGGAAATCCATCCCTCTTCCTCAGGCCAGCACAAGTGGATTTTAACAGCCACCGACTATTTCACTAAATGGATTGAAGCCATCCCATGTAGGTAGGCCAATGACTCCATCATTAACCAATTCCTTGAGTGAAATATCCTTTATAGATTTGGCTGCCCTGAGAAGATCATTACTGACAATGCTGCTGCTTTCAAATCCAAAAAGATGATCAATTTTTGCCATAAATTTCACATTACCTTGGGCCATTCCATAGCCTATTACCCTCAAGGCAATGGCTTGGCCGAGTCATCTAACAAAAGCCTGATTAGGATTATCAAGAAGATCTTAGAAGAAAACAAGAAGAACTGGCATAAAAAGCTCACAAATGCCCTATGGGCAGATAAACTTTCAACAAAGAAATCCATTGGGATGAGCCCTTATGAGCTGGTGTATGGCATGGAGGCCAGATTTCCATCTTCTTTGGGCATTTCCATTATGAAGCTGTTACAAGAGGTTCAGGCAGAACCAAATGACATTCAACGAAGAATCAACCAGACCATTCATCTTCAGCAAACAAGAGAACAAGTTTATGACAGAGCTCAAATTTTGCAAGAGAAGCTCAAAAAGATGTTTGATAAGAGAGCTAAGGCTGAGGATTTCTACATTGGTGACAAAGTTCTAAGGTGGGACTCACGAAGGGAAGACAAGGGCAAACATGCAAAATTTGATTTTTTATGGAAAGGTCCATTTGTTATCAGCGCTGTGCAAGGCAACAACACATATTTCCTCAAATCTGTAGAGGGCAGCACTGTTGAAGAAGGCCCTGTTAATGGTCGAATGTTAAAACATTACCATGATCCCTCTTAAGGGATACAATGCAACTATGTATATATCTCTTTGTACATTGATATTTGTATATATCAACACTTTGTTTTTATTTTGTATAAGCAGTCTGAGTGTTAGAGGAGCAGCAGCAAAGTTTGTGAAGACACAACCAATGCAAATATTCTATTTTCAAAAGCTCTGTCTCTGCATTAATCTCAGCAAAATAGCAAGAGTATCGCTATCATATCACAACAATTCATGGTAAAAAGAAACTGTTTGCAGCTTGCAATCTTCAGTGAAACAGTATCAATAAGAGAGGAGCATTTTTTAGTTTCACATCAGCAACTATTTCTAGATCAGAGGCTAAGGGAAATACATCAGTTTTGATCCATGTTTTGGATCTATTTTCAAAGGCAATGCTCAAGTAACATTGTATATAATATCAAGCACGCAGAAGAAAGCAGGAAGTGCTATGTATTTCACAATATTTCAGTTGAGGAGAGGGCTGCTCATATTTAAAAGTTTCAAATCATTTAGTAACCAGCACAAAGAAATTTTTCAGTCCACAGCAACAATAGAAGATCAAGGCAGTCTGACCTACTGTTCTTGGCTTTTCACAAGGAAAAGCCATCCCCAAGTGGAGCCACTGTTAGCCTCCTATTGCAACAGGTGTTCATCTTTCATGATTGATAGTTGAAAGTGCCAAATATGTCATACTTTGCATGCTGCAATGCTCCATATTTCCAAAAAGAGGCCAAAGAAAAGGCCATGAAAGTGGGCCAATCTAAATGCCACTGTTGTATTCCCAATTTTGATGAGTTAACCATTTTTGAAGAATTTTCTGTTAAGGGAAGGCCAAACAGCTTAATCTTGGCCTCCCTAGGTTTCAATTTCTTGTTTTAGAATATAGAGAATCATTATCTGTCCAAACAGTTTAATCTTGGCAGATTTGTAGATAGGTAGAGAAACAAAGGAGCCCAACTGCTTAATCTGGGCCCTTGGAATAAATAAGTGTAGATTTAGATCGCAGGACAGCATAAAGAAAAAAGAATAATCAGGGTCTGCAAGTCCAAGTGCACCCACGCAAAAAGAAGAAAAAATGTTAGGTAAGTAGGCTGGGTAAGTAGTTTTGTGGTTGCAGAATCAAGCTATGTGATCCATTTCATGTTTTCAAATGTTATATTTACTCAGATCACAATTATGAGGCAATTTTCCTTTGGAGGAGCTCAAGCTGGACATCTCTAACTTCCCCTTCTTCTTATTTCCCAAATCATTCACTAACCTCCCCAAAGAGGTCAAGATCTGCTTGACAACTCTTGAATTCATCATCTTCCACTATATTTGCCTAAGTAAAGGTCCACTTTGCTTAGGAGTACTATTGATTCACTCTTTGAGTCATTTTCCCCTCTAAAAAATAGCCTAAGATCCCTTACCTTAGCGCTTTCTGGTCATTTTCATATTAACTCCTAACTCTATTATCTAGCTCCCTATATCATTTCCGTATCCCCTATTGTACAAAAACTATACAAAATCCCAAAAATATTACATATTCCCCTCCCCTTGGCATTATAGCCATATTTATCAAGTCCGGGAAATAGTAGTCCATCTGGGGCTCCTACTAACCCTTTCGTGTCCTAACCTAGAGTTAGTCTGACATCTGGTCACACTAATAACCATTTCCCCTAAGTCCTAACCCTACAATACTTATTTCCCGCCCTTATCCTAAGGCCATGCATGTAAATATATTTCACCCCGCTTGTGTATAACCCAAAACCCACTTTCCTAAAGTTTTCCCCCCGCCAGATTAAAACAATTAATAAAAGCGTTGCGGGCCCCGTATCTATCCTTCCGCCGTTTTGATCGTGCCGCCGACCGTTCGATCTGGCGGGCCCAAGATCTACGGTGGGCGGGTCTTTTTGTGCCCCAATGTGCCGAGGGTTAGCGTTCGGGAGATGGGTGGTTTTCCCGTCGTACTCCCGCCATGCGTCGCCCTCCTGGCTGTGGCGGAGCTCCTTCCTCTGAAACCGCTTCTGCACAAAAGCGGTGCGACATGAGACCAAATACCGCCCTCCCCTGTGTGACGTCGACGCCACGTCTCCCCCATGACGTCATCAACCTGCGTCGGCCTCCTGCCATCGTGTCCCTGCCACGTCATTGCCATGTCGTTGCCACTGTACTACCACATCATCACCCCCAACGTACTGCCACGTCACCCGGCTGTACTACTGATGTCACCCTGCCATGTCACCACCGTACTGGGACCCACCACTGACGTCATCCTCAAAAAGGGCGCGAAGCGCGAATATGAACCAACGGATGCCCGAAATGAAAAACCAAGGCAGTTTTTGATGCGCAATTAGTGCTTCGCTAAGGGAAATAGGCCAAAATGGAAATCCCTTTCATGCGGCTACCAGCAGGGCCCGAAAGTCGCAAAATGACAAGAATTTCTTCGCAGAGATTCAGAGAAGGGGCAAAGACAGTTCTAAAGGCAACAGAGGGCCAAACAGCCACCATAAAAGGTCGATGGGACAATGTAAAGCATTCAGAAGACATTAAAGAGCCTAGGTTTAGTGAAAGTGTATCAGAGGAAGTGACAAAGAGTATCAGTTAAATGTTTTTAATGGAAATCTTTATTCCCAATGCAGGTGAACATTGAATGGCCTCCAACAAAGTCAAAGAAAGCAGTGGAGCTATATCAAGGCTCTCCCATCATAGTTAATGCACCTTAGAACCACTCAAGAGCATGGATCAAAACCCAAAGCACAGTTATGGCTAAGTGATCAGCACAGAGCCATAAAGACAACACATTAACTCTTTTTTTATACAGCTACCCCCAGCACAGCTTGAAGATATTTTCTCGCATTTATTTCAGACATATGTTAGGTTAAAGACACTTATTACAACAGATCTGTATGAGATCTGATTTTTGTAGATATTTTACTTATAAAACCAGCGTAATTCACTGTTTAAGGGGTTGGTTGGTTGTATAGCTCCAAGAGAGACTCGCTCTGTATACTTGATGTTTTCATTAATCAAAGACTGCTAAAAAGTTTGGAGGATGGACTGTCTACTGTGTTATTAATGTTTTGAAGAATGAATATGGAATTCTTGTGCTGCAACATGACTCAATAAGTGTTTCTTATCTCTGTTTTAAATTCATATATGTTTTATCATACATATATCACCATCTAAGTTACAGAAAGAAAGATTAGCTTAGAATTTGCGTGGCTACACTCTATGCTCAGTTTCTGTGACTTCTATATGCTTTCTTCTGATTCAGGCATAAATATGAATTCCTCATGGCTCGTATTTGCTCTGTTTCATTCATGTTTGACATTTATCTAGGGATTCTTTACTGCTCCTAGATAGAGCTCATTCACCTTCCCTCTGTTAAGCTGAAAGAGAGATTCTTAAATGCCTCTCATTCCTTAGCCTTCAATCCATCTCCATTTAGCTTGAAAGTTGTTTCATGTGTAACTGTCTTGCTCCATATTCCTCTTGTGACCAAGAAAATGCACCAGCAGTCCTATTCCATGACTCCATGCCCAATGGTTTGAACTTATCATACTATACATTTCCTCTTTACTTGAAAGCATCATCCTTCCCACCAAACTTAAACAAAACCCCTTGAACTCAATAAATAGCCTAAAATCATCATCAACAAAGCTAAATCCTAAAGAGAGAGCCCTCTCTGACTGCTGGTAGGCTAGGACCTGTAGTCCAAAGATTGGTTTGTGGTTACCTCGGCCGTATTCCCTTGGGAGTCAAAGGGAACAACCTGAGTGATAACAGGTTCAATAATTCTTGCCGCGAGCATCTTATCCAACTCAGCACAAACCATTTCCTTATACTTAGGATTAAGGTGGTAAGGTATTTGTTTTACAGGCTTCGCGTCTGGTTTTAGGGTGATCTCCGAGACACCCAGGTCTCCTATAATACCTTTTAGAACATAGAACTTTGTGGGGAACAAATCCTGATATTTGCGGAGGAGCTCAGCGACCTTGTCTACTATCACATCATCCCAATAGTCCCCAATTTTTTCAAATTTTGGTTCCGCCTCTATGCCAATGTTGACCTGCCTAGTTTTCAATGGTGTAGTTATGTCAGGATCTTCTATCTATGAGCCTTCAACCTTGTGGTGACCTTCAGTTTCCGTAATATTAACTTTTCAAGGATCCTCATCTTCTTCTTCAACAGTCACGTTATAGCATTCTAGTGCATGATGCAACTAGGTAGCCCAATCAGGTTGGATCAAGTCCAAAGGATCTTGTGGTATCCTAAAGATCGCTACTTTAACCTCTTGTAGCACCACGTCAATACAGTCAAACCCATCCTCAAATCTGAACATCATTAGAAATCCCTGGCACAGGATGTACCATTCCTCCGTACCATGGTGGAGCTCAGTTTCCAAGTACCAATTCATTGGTATGACGCTCAGGGTATGACAAAACAAATGCACCCATTTAGGCTAGGGCTCTGCGCCATAAGCCTTATTCCATTTAGCCAGGTAATCACACAAGTCATCTCATCTGTAATACTTATCTGTCATCCGTAATTTTGGCTGCCCAAAACATATTCTCATCATCCTTCTATAGTTGCACCAATCATTAAAACTATCCTTATGCATACCCCACCATCTTGCAGGCGTAGCATGCAGTACCTAGTCTAAGGCCTGGAAGCGATGTTTCTTCGATACTTCTCTTTCAAATGCATCCAAAAATCAATCAACATCAACTGGCCCATCATAATGAGCCAGATTCCTGACTTCAGATGATGACACACAACACAACGATTTCATCATCATAGTACAATGCAACATTGAGACTTCATGTAGTTGGTTCTGCAAATGACCCAATTCTTCATCTAAATCTGACGTGCAGGAGCTTTCACGATCCCATTTAATGCATTCGTCCATTGTCAGATTCACCCAATCCTAATCTTGCATCGTTATCTTGTAAATATGGTCTAGATTGTTTTCACTTTCATAATCTCAGACTGGTTCTATATAGCACGGTCCCTCCGTCGGATCCAATGGCACCACTACGTGGAGTGACTTGTTTTCAAATATCATCTTTCGCTTCTTTAGGTTGATTACCCCATTCATGTTAGTGGTCCAATCGATTCTAAGGAGCGCAGTGTAGGGATTTCTATCATCCACAATCTCTGTTACCTCAAAATCCGCTAGAGCGCTTGCACCCTCAATGTCAACTATGACCCATTGCAGCCTCCCCATTGGGATAATTTTCTACTGATTCGCCATCCTTAACTATATCAAAGACCATTGGAGCGCAGGCCTCTCCATTCTCTCTCAATTTTGTTTTGGAAAAACATTCGCATCGGACCCCAGATCCAGTATAACTTGGTCAATCTGGTATTCCCTTATCTGCGTAGAGAGTCTCATCTCCCGCCGAGTCCTCGCCTTGTGCTTGCCAAGCTTCCTGACCATGCATGGTTCACTAGTAGTGTTATCCTTACTAATGCACCGATTGATCAATTCTTGTAAGCCCTTCATAGCCTTACTGTCATGGAGCAACTTCATACAAGTCTCTAAGAATGTGGTAAGCATGGACGGGTCCATTTCTTCAACTACTTTCTCCAGACTTCTCAAGGTAGAGGCCTCAGCAAAGCTTTTCTTCACTTCCATAAATGTTTCTTTTGCGCTCTCAAAATCAAACCCAGTCTCCTTCTCTGGTGCTTTGCAGACCCATACACCTTCTGTAGGCTTCTTCCCTTTATCCTCCCCAGTCGTGGTTCTGCTCCTTAGGGTCTTCCTCGCGAGGCTCATCCCTCATCATCTGGAGGTTATGCATCGATTGTGGAGGCTGGGCCCCCTTTTTGTGAATCTTAGCCAACAATATTGGGCAATCCTTAGTCGCATGTTCAAACTGAGTACGCTAACGACATGACAATCACGTCGGATTCATACAGTCCCTCGTGTAGTGTCCTGGGCCTTGCAATTGTAACAAATTAGCTGTCCTCAACCTCTCGCAGGCCATCCTCCACCTAGACCTCGACTGCACCCTTGATATTCACCTTGCTTTCCCCCAATGCCTTGATCTAGAGGTTGGGTTTCTGTCTGTATTTTGTATGCAGGTGTCCTATCCATCATTAACTTGTGACTTCAATAGTTGCACTCATCATGGCCTACTGATTCACAAAAATTGCAAAATAGTTGCTTCGGTGTTTGTACAAATTTCTGTAGCAAATGGAAATTATCAGTTGTGTGTTTCCCTGCTACCTGACATATAGCACACCATAGTGGAGGCCTTGCACTTGGCCCTGCTGCGGCCTCCAGTCGTAGAGGTATTGGTCCTCCTATTGCAACGTAGTTCATGAACACTGGGAAGTGATCCTTGTCATGCCCCTAACCCTTCCATTTTATGCACCAAACCTCATCACGTGCCTTCGACTGATTAGTTATGTCTTGCTTCAGAATTTGCATTACGAGACAAATGTTTTGCAACTGTGCATGAATCTGCTGAACCCCCAAATTTGGATATTACATTAGTGTTTCGTGTAGTCTCATTGAAATCTACAAGGCTTTCGCCTGAGTCGTAATCTTCTGTTGTGACAGCACAACCCTTAGGTGAGGCAGGAATGAAGCCACGAACCACTCGTGTTGCTGCCCATCCGTCAAATTCATATTAGCTTCACGGATTTTACACTTCAATATGTTATCTAATTCCTAAGGGGTCTCACCTGGTTTCATCATGATTTCCTTGAATCCCATAATCGACTGCACTTCAGACTTAGGCTTATTAAACTCCTTATTCAGCACGGTTTGAATCTCTGCGAGCGTAGCTACCTGGTTGTCATTAGAGTACTTGAGGTACCAAGTTAGTGTGTGATCCTGCAAGCACTAACCAACGTCACCTTCTTCATGTGATCATCTGCAATGCCCTAAGTTTCCCATACAACCTTTATGATGAACCAAAATTGGTCCAGGTCCTCATTCCCTATGCCTTTGAATATAGGTAGTTTTACAGAGTTTGCCATATTGAACAATGGATGTGGCGGTGGTGTGGGTGATGGGGTGAGAAGTGGAGGAAAGGATGGAGGTGGTGTGGATGAATGTGACGAGGGCGGAGGCAGTGTAGGTATTTGTGGGAACCCTCGTCTTATCAACTGACTAGTGCTCAGGGGAGAAATCTATGGTGTCCCTTCGTCGTCACTTAAAGGGAGTCCGATCAGTGGGCTATACTCAGGACCTTTTCTTCCTCCATCCCTAAAAGCTTTTCCACTTCGCATAGCTCCAAACATCAAGGTAACCATATAACCCATTGTTCACACAAGAGCATCTTAATCCAAGTATTCAGTGCTTTTAAATACTTACCTCATGGTCCTTTGAATAAGCGGTGCTCTACTTCGCCATAGCTGACAAAGGTATCAACCGCGAACTCATTCAAAAATCCTCCACTGATGTAGTTGAGGCAATGGTTGAAAGCACACGTGATCTTATCTTCAAAAGCTTCTAACCTCCTTACTAGCTCCGGTGTCCAAACAATCAACTTGTCAAGCCTCCACCTTCCTTGACTGTCTGCCAACTTTGCGATCCACTCGTGTAACTCAACTGAGAAGGAACATAAGAAGATTTCATGTATTTCTATGTACAGGTATCTGTCCAACCACTATTCTTTCGTCAATTGCGGTTTCTTATTTTCCTGCGCCACGAATTCATCGATCTTTCTATCCAACCAGGTTTCTATTTCTTTCTTAGTTTAATTCAAATGATACAACATCACACATCTCTCATGTAGATCCTAGTCCCGGCAATGGAACCATTTTTTGGCTTGATGGGCCCTGACCCAGGTTCAGTGTTAGTCAGCCAAGCAAATCCCTACACTACTGGCCCTTTTGGCATTAGCTCGTAGAGCGTGGACCGAAGTCTCACCTGAAGCAGTATGGGGGGATGCAGGAACCAAGTTTCTGCACCCTAAGATGGTCATTGGTCATGATGTCGGTCTATACCTCTTGAGCCTACCTTCATGCATATCGATAAGCCTTTAGGGCTTATCGATGTTCCTTCTGTTTCGTCCTTCAGTGCCTCCGCGAAGGTACTCGACTGATCTTCATGCAACCCTAACCCGAGGTCCAGGCACTCAAGCACCTCTGCATTACTGTATAAGTTCCCAGTTATCTTAAGTGTTACCTAATCTACCATGCAACTATAGTTACCTTCGCGTAATCCTTTACTCTTGCTTATGTTCAATTAACAGATATAATAAAAAACATTCGCACATCAAATAAGCATTATAATGTAAACCCAAATCATAACATGATATAATTAGATGCATTGAACAGAGAAAAAATACACAGTGATTGCAAAATAATTCTCTTTATTGATATCTCAAGTTCATTACAGACTCTATCTTCCCTACGCACATAGTTGCAAGGGTCCGTGCACTCAGCTACGAACTTCCACCCTAGGCCTCTGCACACTCAACTGTAGAGCCTCTACCTACGCTAAGACTCAAGAACACTTCGAACTTCTTACCCAAAATCCTTCTTCCCATTACCACTATTCCTCTCTTAGACTCTTCTAAGACTCCCTTTTTATACAATCCCATGGTCTGCAGACCATGGGTAGATGTTTACAGCCGACATGATACTTCACAAAACAAGGGTTGACAACCCTTTGACCTCTTTGCACTTTGCGACCACAAAATGTAGAGGCTTTACTTTTTTATTACAAAATTTGGGTCTTCTGCCCCAAACATGGGCTTTTAGCCCCAAAACTGGCTCTTGGGGGAACCCATTCCCAACAAATTCTATCCAAAATTTCAAGATTTGTGGATCTGGTTCCCCTTGGCCTTCACATGGATTTGGAGTTCCTCAGCTACTAGTGAATTCAAGTTATTGGTGAAGATTCATTGATATCAAGTTGATTTGGAGAGTTAATGAGGTGGACAAGTCTCCGATATTCTCTCCAGTTGTCTCCATCAAGCCCTTGCATAGTAAATATCTCCAAAAATGCTTCTCTTTCCTACATATTAATCACATTATGCCATGCAATATGACAAACACCCTTTAGTCTTCCTACTAAGCATATTATGGCTAAAAATGTGAATTAATGTGAGCAAATGAGAGTTTGAAGGGCTGGAGGATAGCACAATGAACCTCAAAATATACCTATTGTTGGGCCCCATAAAATTGAACTATAGAATTTACCCATATTTATTTTAGAAATCATAGATTACAATAATAATAGGAAATATAACAACCAAAATACAACAAAATATTATACCTTTATGAACTATATGAAGCCTTGATTGCGTTAACTTCTCTTAACTAAGGAGGTTGACTTGGATTAATTATGGGGGTTAACTTGTTTTGATCACTAAGTGGGAGATTGGGTATGTGGTAGATAAAGAGAAATTATATTAGGTTTAAGTTATTTTAAAGTTTAAATAATTTGATGTTTCATTTAAAATTTAGTATAAAGATAATATTTCTTTTATATTTTAAAGAAAAAATGTCTAAAAAGATTAAATATATATATTTTCATTATTTTTAATATTATTATTATTATTATTATTTATATCCCAAAGGAATCCAATAGCTGCATATAACTACTGGTAAACCTCTCGGTCTATTACCTATCCTCCTCTCCTTAAATCTAGTCATAACAGGGGTGATTTGAACCTTGAATATCTCACTTTTCATAGGACTCATGATCATATTATTTCAAAACTTTAAAATAAATAGAAACTATTATTTGAAAAATTTAAATTTAAATAAAGATAAGAAATTCTTAATATATATATATATATATATATATATATATATATATATATATTCCATTTATATATATATATTAAAAAATAATTATAACTAAAATAATTATATATAAAAAAAATAGTTTTATAAAAATATGTTTTGTATTTCCACAAATAATTAAGACATATATTAACATTTTAATGTTTAATGCGTCGAATATGAATTATATATATATATATATTAATATATATATATATATATATATATATATATAAAACAAACATTTTATTAAAACAAACATTTTATTAGTTAAATAAGTTTAAGATAGATTTCATACAATAAATAACAATAAAAAAATTATTTACTAATATGTTTTTTCTTAAGATTTATATTTCATTTTTTTAAATATAGAATTTAAATTTACCATATTAAATATTAATAACAAAAATTATATATATATAATATATAAAATAATTGTATATATAGAGAATGTCTTATCGATATAGGTTTTTTACTTCCCAATATACATTATAATAACAATAAATACAAACATAGTAAAGTAAAAACAAAAAATCTTAAAGTTTTATCATGACACTACAATTCAATCAATAACATTAATATATTTTTTTTATTGCAATAATTAAAAAAAATAACACAGTACATGTTATAATAATAAAATGGTATAAACATTATAAGGTAATGGTATAAACTACATGGGAGATGGTTGATCACATGCAAACTTTATATCCTTCATTATTTTCTATTTTAAGAAAATGAGTTTTCAGTATATGTATATGTATATGGATGTTTTTTGTGAATTCTGCAATGAGTTGTGTTATAAAGCTCCAATAAGTAGTATGTTTGTTTTGTCTTTCTGTAGGATGTCATTGTAAACACTGCATCGAACTATGTTATAAATATCCATGGGAAATATGTTTTGTTTTTCAGCACATTTTTGGTCATAGGTGTCATAGAACACCAAGGATGGTGTTCCCCTAAGGGGGAGGGGTTTGTAACAACCCCTGGTTGATTTTCCATGTAAATAAAATAAGACCAAGGTGATGGGACACGTATTCTAGGCTAAATGTTGGGAAAACACTATAGTGGGAATCACTTTTGGTTTATATATGGTTATGGAAATTAAAAGAGGTAATAATTGACATTTATTTATGAAAATAAAGGAAAATAGGAGAAAACAAAGGTGAACAGATACAAATTTTCATGTAAGGGAAATAAGAGGAAAAATGAAGGAAAATGAAGAAAATAGAGGCCTCAATGATAAAAAAAATTATGAGGATTAATTCACATATTTTGTTAGTTCAGTTCTTGCTCTCTCATTTCACTCTCATTCTCTCATACACTTGCACACTTAGAGTATTCTTGGAGCACTTTGGCATTCACTTGCATTTGGAGAAAGAACTAAAGGGAAAGCAAGGAACACAAGGAAACAATTGGATCAAGAACTATAGATGGATTAATTTATAGGTAATAGGTTGCATGTGCGATTTCCTTGTTGATTTCTAGATGCATGGTATATACATGTGATTCCTTGGTTATGCGTTGTCATTGGCGTGGAGATTTGTCTGGATTGATAGTGGTTTTATCCTTTCCTTTCCATTTCCTAAATAACCATGGTGTTGTGGGTTTCTCCACTTTTAATTTTCTAATTGGTGCTCAGTTTTCTTATGGCTATGGGTTGGAACAAATTCTCTAAAATCCTTAGAACAGTTTGAGTTGAGTTACTAGTTCCAGGAGTTGTAGGTTGGTACAAACACTCTAGAGCCCTTGGTGGGTTGAGTTGCTAGCACCTAGAGTTGTGGTTTGAACAAAAAATTTGGAGCCTTGGAAGGTTGTGGGTTGAGTCACTAGTTCCTAGAGCCTTGGATAACTTGGGTAGAGACAAATCTATTTGATGTTAGTGATTTATAGACTATAGCGGTGGAATCATTGTGGTTGAAGGTTGAGGTGGTTTGGCCTCTGGAAGCCCTAGTTGGTTTTTTCTTGGTTTATTCCATGAGATCCCACATTCATGCTTGGAATATGGTGTGGGGGTGATTGATTGAAAGAGAGATTTGGGTCAACCCAATATATGGTCGGGTGGTGCATGGAAGTCCCTAACTTGGTTGGCATTTTCATATATTAATAATAGTTATTTTCTTGTCAATGGGTGCTTAGCTTGAGTGATTCAGATAATGGTTTACCATCCCATCCACCTGGGTTCAAGTCCCTAAAGATGTGGTCTGTCATAGTAAGGTTAGAGGGATAGGCATCCCATTGGAGTCTGGGATCCTAGCTATAGTATCGGTGGTCTCCGAACGTCTTGGTCCTAGGCTAAACTATGAGTTCCTAATATATGTGACCATGGGTTGTTGAATATATCTAGGGAGGTTGCTAGTTCCTGAACAAAATGTTTTGACTTAAAAAAAATAAGAGTTATTTTCATACTATGATTTATGAATACTTGTAGTGATTATGTTGGTGATATTATGGCTAAGTTTCCATGGTATCTATGTTGGTTATATTCTAGTTATATGATGTAATCTATCTATGGATCTTAATGTGTTTGGATAAGTTATTGATTGGTGGACGAATGCATGGACTAACAAGTGCTATTGTAGTTATCTAGAGAGGGCTTAAAGCCTTCTTGTTGATTTTCATATGAATACTATCATTTTATGATCAGATACGCATTCATGACATGTAGCTTACATATTTTCCATATGTTTGATGAAAATTTTGTTATCGATTGGGCAATCTAGGTCAAATTCTTACTTCAAGTTTTAATGTTTGGTATTGTCGTCATGTAAATTATGATTCTAGAAAGTTACATGAAATTTTAGGAAGTGGTATGGAATTTTACCTAAAAAGGTGGCACAGATCCCAAAACCACATGATTGGAACTAAAGGATTTAGGCCATAACCACAGTGAACTTGGCCTATGCGTGCAGTTAGAGGCCAATAACCACACTCTTTCCTTGTTGTTCATGTGATTAGGGTGCTAGGTCAAAGAAAAAGGGTTATAACTCGGGATTGATCACATGGGGTGGTTTTCCAGCTTCTGAGTGATCTATAGTCCTTATGAGATGGTTGTAATTTGTTGTTTTGTAGGCCCATCTTCCTTAACTAGAACTTGGAGGTTAGGGCATGTCATAGTAGCACTCATCTCATGTTTACCTTGGAGAGCCTGTGAAAGATGGTAAATGTGGCTAAGGCAGTTACAATCTCCCAAAAGAAGTATATTAGATAATTTTTTAAC
This sequence comes from Pinus tabuliformis, assembly GCA_031772625.1. Lineage (NCBI taxonomy): Eukaryota > Viridiplantae > Streptophyta > Pinopsida > Pinales > Pinaceae > Pinus > Pinus tabuliformis. Next base: position 543,630,244 of record CM062816.1, on the reverse strand, counting down.
ATGTTTAATATGGTTGAATGTAACCCTCTTTCTACTCCAATGTAATATAATTTGAAGCTCACATCAAAAAAAGGGAATGAATTTGAGGATGCCACAATTTGTGGAAGTCTTGTCTACCTTACCACCACCAAAATAGATATTTCATTTATTGTTGGGATTCTTTCTAATTTTATGTAAGAACATTGTGAAAGACAGTGACCTATTGAATACAAAATTTTGAAATACTTGAAGGGAACTAAATAATTGGAATCAGGTATTAAAAATAAATGAATTCAACTTGATTGAATATCTTAATTTAGACTGTTATGGTGATAAACAAAATGGAGTGTCTGCTTCACAATATCACATGTGTCTGGGATCAACGACTATATCCTAGAGGTCACACAAATAGTCAGTTCCAACAAATTCAATAACAAAGGAATAATATGTGACAATTATAAAATAAAAAAATGATATTTTGTGGCTTTAGAAACTACTTGAATATTTTCAAGAGAAACAAGTGAATTCTACTCCTATTATGATTGATAATACTTATGCAATCAATATGGACAACAATCCCAGATTCCACTATTGAACCAATCATATGAACACAAAGTCCTATTTGATTCAATATCATATAAAATTCAAGACTATTCATTTGAGATATTTTTTCATGAATGACCAGATTATAGACATCTTTGTCAAAGTACTTGGCAGATAAAAGTTTGAAAAGTTTAGAATGATGCTAGGGGGGAATGTTGGACAAATAATTCCTTATAATTATTATATTATTGTTGTACATACTATGGAGGTAGATAAAATGAAGAGCCTTTAGGAAGACCAAGAGTGCCTTGTATAATGTGAGGTGAATAGCAACCTCCTTGTATATATGCATATTTTAGTGTATCGAATAAACACCAAGTGTAGTCATTTGTTTGCCTCACAAGATAGAGCTAGAATTAACTACTCGAGGTGTTTTTTATTAGTGAATTGTGATGAGCCCTAGTATTTCACCAAGGATTTTGCAACTCACGAGGGCTTCTCAACTTAAATTATCAACCTGTGGTTCATACAAACTTAGAGGTGACAATGACATATGCACAATAGTTTTGGTTCTACTCGTGTCACCCTTAGTCATGAAATAAAATCAAGGTGTTTAGAGACCACTCCTTCAACTAACCATAATGCAAAAAACATGGCATAATTGCAAGGAGATGAACATGATTAGATCTACAGAAATGAAAATGTTAATCTTTCAATGTAAATAATGAATTGAAACTGCATAAAAAGGGAAAGAACTAGTCTAGTTGTAAGAAGTCAACCATGCCATTATTTTTCATTATTAGTCAAATCAACAGCCTACTTGCATGAATCAATTATCTATTTGCAACTTGCTTGTAAATAAGAAATTCAACTTTCAACACAAAAAAAATGTTAATTATAATTCTATTTGCTATCATATGGTTACAGTGAGGAAAGGATGGGGTTGGAGTGGTCTTAGAATCTTCCCTTATCATGAAATAAAGGCATGCAGTCCCTTATTCAACTTCAATACTCAAGGGTTGAAATCTGGAACAAACATGGCTAAAGAAAACGATGCTACAGGTCTGCTACTGGAAGTGCTATAGGAGGCCACACTTTTCTACAAGAGGAGGGCCCAGAGATTTTGAGGACAAAAATGGTGCCTTGAAGGTAGGAGAAGGTGGATTAAGGTAGAATAAGGTAAAATAATGGTGTAGGAGCCCCTTGTCCAATCCTAGTACCCCTCAAAGGTCTATCTTACACCAAAGTTTGTTCCCATGGTGTTCTCCTTTTACCTTAGCAGAGTGGTCTCGGTGGCAGAGTTTGGAAGCAATGTGACATGTCTAGAAGAGAGATGGAGTGGTATAGGTGGATTTAGAAAAGTGTGACCGCCCCTGTAGGTCAACAAAATCCCTGCAAATCAATCAAACAAATGCATTAAATGATCACTATTACAACAAAGTAAATTAACATGTAAAATATGAATTGAATTTTATTGAAATCTACTCTAACCTACAACACAACTTATGATTTCCAAATCAATCCTACTAACTCATAAAGTGCATAAAATAAACATGAAGAAGGATTACAGTCCCACACTTAACAATTTCCAAGAAATCATAAAAAAATATTTTTTGGTTGTTATTGTATATCTTCCAATCACTCCTCCCACAAGAGAGGTGATAGGCAACCTTGCAACTACGAATTTTTTAATATAAAACCTACTAAAATAAGAAAATAATTAAAATAACTTGAGAAGGAACAAGAAATAAATACAAGAGAGGAATAAAACCTCTTGGGTTGGACCCCAACCCAAACGTTTCAACCCTCCAAAACTACTTTAGATGTAGACCAATGATGAGCTTCCCATTAATAGAAAATAAGAGTCACATACACCATATGAAGCACTAGGCTCTTAGTAGCTACCACTAGCTACAAAAAAAAATGAATCCTAATGAGCATTTTGGCTGGTTTATTTATACAAAAAATAGCTGAGGACAACTGCCTTGAAAAGAGGAGTGATTCCCTCCAAAATATCGATATTTGTGGATCTAGTTCCCCTTGTCCTTCACATGGACTTGGAGTTCCTTGGCTTCTAGTGAATTCGAGTTGTTGGTGAAGATTCTTTGATCTCAAGATCAATTGGTGAGCTAATGAGGTGGACAAGTCTCCTATATTCTCTCTAGTTGTCTCCATCAAGCCCCTGCATAGTAAATATCTCAAAAAATGCTTATTTTTCCTACATATTAATCACATTAGGCTATGAAATATGAAAAACACCATTTTAGTCTTCGTAATAAGCATATTATGGCTAAAAATGTGAATTAATGTGAGAAAAGGAGAGTTTCAAGTGTTGGAGGTTAGCATAACAAATCTCAAAATATACTTATTGATTGGCTCCATCATTAACCCCCTACTAAAGGTGTTTCGCATCCTATGAGCAACTTAGTCACTGATATAAAGCTCATTCATGGCCTTGGTGGCCTCTCTGACATCCCAAGGCACCTCAGATGGTGTGCCTTCCTGCGGATAGACACTTGCATTTGCCTCTATGTCTTTCCATTCCTTTTGTTCTTCTACTTGGTTTCTTCTCTCTTGTAGGCCCAATAGTAAGGAAGGATTGAGTTTGAGTCCTATCCACTTGATCTTAAGCATTTTCATAATCCTTTTGTATAGTGGGGTTCTCTCCAAGGCATTCCTTTGTCTTTATGGAGAGTGATATTATCTGATTTGTGAACTATGACGTAGGGCATGCCATCTTCTTTGGCAAGCCTACAAAATTTATGTCCCCAACATCCTAAATATGTCCTCAAAATATAAGATGGGTTTTTATTAGGATTCCATATACCTAGCTATCAATTCAAGATTAGAGGAGATGAGGTTGTGGTTCCCATGACAACATTTGGGCTCACCAATTATGCTCTGATCTATAAGGGCTCATTTTTTTCCTTTTCCATGACCCTTTTCACTTCTTCAACCCTTCTTTCCTCAAGGGTCAACCAAGAGGATAATTCCATTAGTTGCATGTATCCCAATATTGAGTTGGGGTCCTAGATATTCATGTCTATGAGGATCATATTATGCATGTAAAACTCAACTAGTTTGGCTTTGTCCTTCATACTTTCTTTTTTCCAAAATTCAATGAAGTTTTTATAGTCTTTGTTGGTTTTGTGGGGCCTGACCCAGGTTCACCATTAGTTAGCAAAGCAAATCACTACACTACTAGCCCTTTTGGCATCAGCCCGCGAAGCGTGAACTGAATTATCACCCGAAGCAGTATGGGGGGATGTTGGAACCAAGTTTCCGCACCATGAGATGTTCATGATGTCGGTTTATACCCTCTTCCCCTACTTTCGCGTAGGTCCCAAAGCCTTAGGGATCTACCAATCTACCCTTTATTCCGCCCTCTGATACCTTCACGAAGGTGTACGATTGACCTTCATGCAGCCCTGCCCTGTGGTCCAGGTATTTTCGCGAAACTATGACAATGTATTGTATAGGTTCCCAAGTTATCTCAAGTGTTTTACTTATCTTGTTAATCAATCAAAGTTAGTGCAGCGTAAACTGATATCCTTACTGCGTTCAATTAATTGATACAATCACACATATTCATGCATCAAATAAACATTGAAAATTAAACCCAAAATGCAATATAATAAGATGCATTAACAAAAACTAAATACACAGTAATTGTCGAATACTTCTCTTTATTGATATCTTCCAGTGTAATACAAACTTTATCCACCCTGCACACGCTATTGCAGGATTCCGCGCACTCAGTTGTGGACTTCAACCCTAGGCCTCTGCGCACTCAGCTGTAGAGCCTCTACCTACGCTAAGACCTGAAACACTTAGACTTCTCTACCAAAAATCCAATGCTTCCCTCTTCACTACTCCTTATTCCCTACTTAGAGCTTACTTACTTAGCTCCTTTTTATACAATCCCATGGTTCGCGGACCATGGGTAGATCTTTATAGCTGACTTGACACTTTACAAAATAAGGGCAGACAACCCTTTATGACTCTTGACACCTTCATGCTCCGTGACCACAAAATGTGGAGACTTTACAACTTTATTACAAAATTATCCCAAAACATGGGCTTTTAGCCCCAAAAATGAGCTTGCGGGAACCCGTTCCGAACAGGCCCCCAACACAAACATGGTGACTCACCCTTGAGTCACTCTGTGGGCATGGAGATCTTAGCGCAAAGACCTCCCAGCTCGACCTGTATGACGGAAACCTCGGTGATGCACTGTGCGGCTGCCTGCTTCACTTATTCAACCAACTGCTTTGTCACTGGTCCTGAACTGTCAGCCTGAAGCTTCTGCTGAGTCGCTTACAGATTAGTAAGCTTGCCTTTAATAGAGGTCATGACTGAATAAGCTTTGTCCAACCAGGGCTTCAAGCATGCCTTCAGCACTGCCTCTTTGTGTTGTGCTGCATCTACCTATTCTTTCAATGTTTTGGCCTCCTATAGCTTCGTCAGTCTATGTGTGAGAGCGATGGTGCACTCTGTACCTTTTACTTCAACATAGCACTGTTGTAGTTTGTGCACTAGCATCATAGCATGTTTTCCCTTCTTATCGTTCGCACTCTCCTTGGTCGGGGTAGGCTTCCGTCTAGGTGTCCATGGTGACTTGGGGACTTCAACTAGTACCTCTGCAACCTCTGGAGTAGCTCCCTCTGCCTCCATAACAACCTCTGGCACAACCCCCTCGGCTGTCACTGCCTCGACATCCATAGCTTTGGATCTTGGAATAAAATCACCGATGAAATTGCATTTGGACTTTGGAAATCGATCAAACACTGGGCAATCAAGTAATTCTTCGAGGAATGCATGGATCATGCACGTCTAAGATCTCACCAAATCAATGTTCAAAATGCCAAGTGCTTTTTGTTGGGCCTCCACCTACAATTTATAGGCCATTTTGAATTCAAGTTTGATAGTTCCCCCCACATTCGGTTCATTAATGCCAAATTGGCGGCAGATTTCCAACGATCTTACTAATAAAGTTTGTCTTAAATGCCGACTGCCCACTCCATTTGGCTGCATTCTTATTGTCAAATCATGAATAGTGACTTTAATAGGCACTTTTCGGCCGACCTGCGCAATTTTTCCCTAGGTAGCACAACTCTTTTTGTGTTGTCATGAACCCTCTGACATTTCCTTGTTTCGCAATCCTCCAGTTACGCAGTTCCCGAACCTGGGCAGTGTAGTTTATAGTCTCACACCTCCTTTCAGTTGCCTAGAGCGCTAAGACTATGCTACCCTCATATAGTCATCTGGTCAGATCACTAGTGTATGGCTTCAATCGCTTGCCATTCACCTTTCCTCAGAAGGGATCTCCATTCAATTTGACCAATTGAACTGCTCCACCATCTGTAATCTCCTTAATGACATAGGGCCCTAGCCAATGCATTCTAAATTTCCCTGGAAATTTATCAAACTTGCTGTCATATAACAAAACCAAATCATTTACCTTAAATGTGCGCTGCTTAATGTGCCGATCATGCCATGCTTTTTTGCACTGTTTTTGGACCTATTTGTGAAAGCCACCCATAAATATTTCTTCCTCAAGCTTAGAAAGCTACGTGAGCCTCTCTTCCAGGGCTCCGCGATCCATCGTACCCATGAGTGCTACTATGCGCAGACTAGGCACAATGTATTTCATGGGCATCACTGGTTCAACACAATATACAAGCCTAAAGGGTGTATGTCCAGTCAACTTTTTGCATGTCATTACATAGGCCCATAGTATAGTGGGTACGTGCAGGTCCCAATCACCTCGTTGAGCATTGCAAACCTTGGTCAGCACGTTCTCCAACATCTTATTGAATGCTTCCACTATCCTGTTAGCCTACGGGTTATAAGGCATTCTTTTCTAGTGGTATACCTGAAATTCCTCCGTTAGCATGTTGATCATCTTGTTCAAAAATTGCGTACCACGATCACTCATCAAAATCTTTGGACACCCAATTCACGTTAGTACATACTCAAAGAGAAACATTGCGGTGGTCGTGCTTGTGCAGTCCTTCATAGGCTATGCCTCCGCTCATCGATTCAAATACTCAGTCTCCGTGATAATGCACCACGCTCCCGTCTTCTTTCCTTGGGGCTGAATGGGTCCCACAAAATCTATCTCCCATTTTTTGAAAGGTTGTAACGTCATCTATGGGTTCAAAGGAAGCTCATCTCTCTATGATGGCTTGCCAATCCTTTGACACACATCAAATGACTTGCAGTAAGCTTTTGAATCCTGATGGAGGGTTGGCCACCACAAACCTACGCGTAAAATCTTCTACACAGTCATTGTCCTTGCATAATGGCCTCTTGTAGTGCCCCCATGAGTGTCTGCGAGGATACTGCTCCTTTCAAACTCTAGTACACATCGTCGTAACACTTCATTAGACCCCATTTTGTATAGATGTCTGGCAGTGACAAAAAAATTTGTCATGCGCACCACTAACTCCTTCTTCTGCTAGACGGTGTAGCCTTCTAGGGTAGTTCCTATCTTTAGGAAGTGTATGATGTCTTCGAAGTGACCATCCATGCCACGCATTGCAAATAGTTATCCGTTAGGCAATCCCTCCTCCAAATTAGTGGGCTCTTCCCCCGTATCGATGCGCAACAGATGGTCTGGTCCCGCGTTCAGTCATCTAGGCTTCACAATAACTTCAAAATCATACTCCAGGAACAATAAAAACCACCTATAGATTCTGCCCCCCAACACAGACTTATTGACTAGGTATTTCAACGCAGAATGATCCGTATACATATTAAAATGTCCCCCCAGCAAATAGTGTCTAAACTTCTGGGGCACGTATACCATGGCTAATCATTCACACTCGATGGTTGAATAGTTCTTCTCATCCTTGGATAACCTCCTGCTCGCAAACGCTATAGGATGGTCCAACTCTCCTCCACTGTCATATGTCAGTACTACTCCTAGTGCTTTACATGATGTGTCTACGTGTACATGAAACTCCTTCTTCCAATCCGGGAAGACTAAAATCAATGTGGTGACCATTTTTCCTTTTAGCACATCCAATATTTTCTAACAATCATCTTTTTATAGACATATTTAGGCATTTCAACCCCAATCACATATGTCCATAAACCAAGGGCTTCTAAACCCTTAAAAGTGTTGTTTCATACCCTAAAGGAACAAGGTCAACTGATTACATCATCTCCCAAAAGTTCTCCATGAAAAACTACTCAGAACTGGTCAAAACAGGACCATACAAACTGCTCCATGCATAGGGTGCGATGCATCTCACCTATTACACACAGGGGGTGTGATGCATACTGGAAAGCCCTTCTGTAGGGTGCAATGAGTGAGAGCAGAAAAATGGCATAAGTAGTTTGCTAGGTGGAAACCCAGAGAATCTTCTAGAAACTGCTCATATGACACTTGCCTCTCTGAATTCACCCAAGGATGAGTAAGAAATATGAAATCTCCAAGTGGAACCAAGAACTATCAGTGAAATGAAACTAATCAAAATCCCAGAACCTAACTCACTCTCCTGTAAACATCTATATATCAATCCCTCATCCTAGAGATCCAAAGGCTGGAATTTTGTAATTTGCAAGGAAGTGCTGTTGGTTTCCCTTTGAATACATTGTTGGGTGATCTTGCTTTGTATGAGGTGAAGAGCGCTCTAATGTTGGGAGGATGATGCTGGATCAGACAGCTTAGTTGTAATCCTCTCTTCTACTACTTCTATCAATAAAGCTATTTGAGTTTTCCTCCATATGTTTGTATATATCTGAATCTTGTTTTTGTATATGCATTTGTATGGTCAATGTATATCTGATCCTACATTATTTATGGTTATAGATCTATATGCTTTGATGGTATTTTGTTGCCTTGAATCTACAGTTGTTCTTTGAAGCGGGACAAGTGAGAAAGGAGTGGCGAAATCTCTATCAAAGGAGAGAGGAAACGAGCAAAGAGACTAGCGAACGACTGAGGTTGGTACTCTCTGCTTCTCTCTCATCTATCTCTCATAAAAGAAAACATAAGTGACTTTAGTTTTATTGTTTCTAAGATAGCTACCCATCTTAGTGGGACTAGTAGCTCTAAATGGACACTAGTTTCCCCGATAACAAAATGGCAACTCCACTGGGGAGCGAATAGTTTGTTTGTTTTGTTACTATTGTTTGCTTTATAAACCACAGATGGAGCCTGAAGTTAAGCCATCTAGCCTTTGAACTACTTTGGCTATGCAACTGCAAAGCAGATCAACGATGCTTCAGTCAATCTCTGGGTTGGTTTATGAACTAAACATCTAGCTCGCAAACATCCTAAGTGCCCTGGTGGTAGCTCAAATAACCTCATTACATCAGCCCCTATACTTTGTGTTTACTGACAATCATTAGCTCAGCCTAAATCCCTGAACTTAGTTGCAAACTGTGAGTGAAAACCAAGCTCAATCTCGTCCATGGTCCATCGCATTGTCTCTTCTTGGCAACCTGGATGCATCACACCTCCCGTGTGTTGCAGGTGATATTTATCCCTATTTATCTGTGTTACAGGTGCGATGATTGACTAAGACTGTTTCTGCCTCCAGATTTTGGTTTTTTCTTCATTTTCTTAAGCTTTATTCAGTACTTTTGTTGTCTATGATCAATATATCTCTGTTGAAACCATCTTCCTTTACATTATTCAGCCTCCATCAGAAGGAATTGTGAATGTTTTTTAATGTATTTTTCATCATTTACAATTATCTTTTGCAAATAGTAGCTTAATCGAACTATCGTCTTTTGATTTGAAAGTGTTGCAAGTGTTGTTTTCAGTTAAGAAAAAGAGTGTCACAAAGCATTCCTCTTTTAGATAGTTGATTACACTTTTGCCATTGTATTTGATTTGAATCATTAGTATTTCAAGTGTCAAAAGAAATTTTAAATTCGAAATCGCAAAGTGTCGTCTTGGCTTTACTTTCGTTTTTTGAAAAGAAAATTGTGAGTATTGTCACTTTGAAAGAAGATAGTTTAGATCTATACTTTGTTTTCTTTTTGTCATTCTCACATTAAGGAAACTGAAAACAATACATGCATGTGAATTTACATTAAGACTGCATGCTAAAGTTGATTTAGGAAAAGTGCATCTAGTGTGTGCTCTCTGCTCTATGTTGAAATAATTTCGTTTCTCTTTCCTTAGTAGCTAGGATTTTCATTTCAAAAAGAAAATAAATGACTGTTTATCATCTTAGATTGCATATTTAGGAATTGTATATCTACATCACACGGTGAACCTTAAAGGAAAACTTCTTAGGAAATATCAACAGTAAAATAAACTTCAATGAACATAAAAAAGCTTTGGAACCTAACGCACAACATCTATAAGTCTAGGCTAGAAACATATTCTGGCATCGTAAAGCCTGGTAACTATCTCTTTCATCGTAGGTTGGGTGATTCCTCCTCTTTGAGACAACAAGTGCTAGTACGGGCTTGTGCTCCCTAATACCGTCAAGTATATGTTATAGACATTTTTGTGCCTTGCAGCTCCAAGCATGAAATGTCCATAAACCAAGGGCTCCTAAGTCCCTAAAAGTGTTGTTCTAACCCGTAAAGGAACAAGGTCATTTCCCACTCAACGCACCTAAATGCACTATGAGGGTGCGTTGAGTGGGAAATGACAAATGGTAGTGCCATTCCGCGAGGTGGAAAGACAATGGAAGCTTCCAGAATCTTCTCCTATGACACTTGCCTCACTGAGTTCGACCAAGGATGAGTAAGAGGCTTTCAGTCTCCAAGTGGAAGCAAGAACTGATAGAGAGAAGACACTAATCAAATCACAAGCTGACTCATCCTCCTTGCATACATCTATATATGGATCCCTCATCCCAGAGATCCAGAGGCTGGAATTTTGCACATTGTAAGGAATTGCTGTTGGTTTGAGATAGATATCAGACTATTGGGTGATTTATGCTTTGTTGGAGGTGAAGAGGGGCTTCTTTGCTGGGAGGTTGATGTTGGGTCAGGAATCATCAGTTGTAACTCCTCCTGGATCTTCTTGTATATCAATAAAAACTATCTGAGTTTTTCCTCCATGCTTTTGTATCATTGATGCTTGTTACATTTGTATGGTTAGCTTAAATCTGATCCTAAGCTGTTTATGAATATAGATCCATCTTTTTGTATAGTTTTCTTCTTCTGTGATCTTACAGGTACTTGGTGAAGCTAGGCAAGTAAGGGAGCAGGTAGCCGGAAGCTGTCAAATAAGAGAGGGATTGGATCAAAGGATTAGCGCAAGACACAGGTCGGTTCTTTCTATCCCCCTCTATCTTTAATTCATAAAGGAAATACAAAAGTAGTTTTCTCTGTTTGTTTCTAAGGCAGCTGTCACACCTTGGTGGGATAGAGCAGTTCTAAATAGACACTTTTCCCAGTAACAAAATGGAAACTCCGCTGGGGACGATTGTCTAATTAGTTTGTTTGTGTATCTCTTTGTTGTTTGTTTCATAAAGTTATAAGTAGCATTCGAACTGCATTTGCCATAACAAATGCAAAGTAGACATCTGCTGCTTCAATCCATTCACTGGATCTGTTTATGATTTGAACAGCTGATTCACAAATGATCTGATTGTCCTTTGTGATAGCTCTTAGACCCTCCTTAGATCTACCCCCTGATTGTGCATTACTGATTGCTTTTACTTGGCCAAAAACCAAAGACTAAACTGCAAACCGTGACCCAGAACCCGGACAGATTCTCGTTTCTGGCCCAGCGCAGGTACTGTTAAGAGTTCCTGCATTTCAGCGCACTTCCTGAAAGGGAAACCTGCGCTGCAATCCAGTTTCTCTGTGTTACAGGTGCGCTGATCAAACTAGCCCTGTGCAGCTGAGGTTCTTGTGCTTCATTCTTTCCAGTTTTGTCTCTGATTTTTGCAGCCTGTGATCAGTATATGTCTTTTTAAAACCCCTTTTCCTTGCTATTATTCCGCCTCCTTTGTACAAAAGAACTATAGATGTTTTTGTGTGTTTGTTGAGTCGTTTACAGTTTTCCATTGCAAAAGTAAAATAGTCGTACTGTCGTCCTTTGATTTAGATCTGTCGCAAGTGTTTATTTCAATCATAGGATAAAGTTTGATTGCTATTGATGGTCGATTATACTTGTACTATTGCCTTTGGTCTGGATTTGTGACTTTCTAGTGTCAAAAATGAGTATTTATTTCAAAATCTTAAAGTCATAATCGTCTTTATCTTTTGATTTTGAAAAGAAGCTTGTTTGTGTTTGTCGCTTGAAAGCAAATTCAGATTTTTACATCAACTTTCTTTTTAGCATCAATACTAAGAAAGTCAAAAAAAAATACATGCATGTTCATTTGCATATTGACAGTCTGTTTGGCTTGATTTAGGAAAGTGCATTTACAGTGTGCTCTTTGCTCTTTGTGAAAAGATTGTGTCTTTCTTTTCCCCTAGTAGCTAGGATTTTCATTGCACAAAAGAGATAAAAGTTTGTTTATCATCTTTAGATTGCATTTTAGGAATTACATCTACATCTCGTGGTGAACCCAAAAGGAAAAATTCATAAGAAAGATCAACTTAAAATAAATTCAATGAATCTAACAACGCTTTGGAACTTAACGCACAACATTTAGAGGTCTAGGCCAGAGACGTATTCCGGCGTCGTAAAGCCTAGTAACTGTTGTCCTCACTGATGGTTGGGTGATTCCTCCACTTTGAGACGATAAATGCCAGTACGGACTTGTGCTCCCACGTACCGTCGAGTATATTTTGGGAGACCCCTATAGGCTTAAATCCTTTATCCATAGGAAGCCGTGTCTGCCGCCCTATCGATCGCAATGCACTGAACACAGCATTCGGGAAGATTGACTGCCGTACCATAAAAAGTATTCTGCAGTTTTGCGATTGGTTTGGTACTCCCTCTACGTAGATCTCCAGAGTAGTCCCTTTCGTTCCTTTTCAGACTCCTTAACGGAAAAGGTCCATCTGAGCACTTGTCACTTCAGGCTCATTAAAATCGAAGGAGACTAGAGTCATCTTTTGTTTTTTCTCGACTCTTAAAAACTGAAAAAACAAGTTGTGTCAAAGCGTCTTAAAATTTATTTTAAACTAAATATTCATTACCCCTTTCCTACGTTGATCTTGGGTTGAGAAAATGGAGTCTACCAACCAAGGAATTCCCCTTGGAGGAAATCCTAGTCCCTTCTCCTCTTGGGGAGATGTTGGTGCGCCCCATATGGCCACATTGTGGCTTCCAGGACTGACAATTGGTTTGCCTGTATGGCTCTTCTCAACCTCTGTCGTTCAGAACACCACTATTCCTAAACATTCGAATCAGCAATTAGACGAGTCCAGAGTTGCCCACCAACCTTCTACTTCCTCTAATTCTTCCTCTCCTCCTTCCTCTTTGCTTGATGGGGTTGGTAAAGCCAAAAGTCAAGTCCCTAAGGAGAAGAAGGAAAAGAAGAAGAAAGAGAAGAAGAAGAAGGAGCCAAAGGCGAATGGGGGAAAATGAGTGTCGTCTAACGAAAATCCACACACTGCACTGACCAGGCCTAAATCGCCATGTGTCATTTGCAAAGGAGACCACTTTCACAGAGATTGTCCTTGCGTCCCTCGGATATTAAGGGACTGGTCTCCTAGATTGCACAACCCGGTGTCGTCAACCTCTGATGATCATGTTGAAAGCACACCATCGACTAGTGAAAGTGAAGTCCCAGGACAAAAAGGAAAATATAGATTTCCTTGTAAACTGTGTGAAGGTGATCATGCCATCCACCGTTGTCCCTTCTTAGACGAAGCTAAAAGAGTTTTGGATAATCGTCCAGTTTCACCATTACGACTTCCTCCTGGATATAAAAAACTCTTGCCGAGTCCGTCACTAGTTGAAAATCCGGCTGGCCCGCTTAGGTGGTCGGCTGAAGCACCTATCATTGAAGACAAACCATTTGGATCCATACCAGACGAAAGTCAAAAGGTCGAGGCGGCAGTTGACCCGGTCTTGCCTTCAGAGGTTTCATCTTCAGATGATACAATCACTGAAGAGAACAAGGATGACACCATCCAAATTCTTTTCATAAGCACAGACTCCAACGAACATGGGGGCAATTTACCCGTTCCTTTACCGCAGGAAGGAAGTTCGTCAGAGTCGTACCCGGCCATCTATTCGGTCCCACCTCCAAGCAACCTAGTTGTCTCCTTTGACTGGAATCAACTAGGCAGACCCCGTTTACCAGCAAGCATACCATTCTGAATTATCGTCCAAATATATAGAATCGTTATGGCTGGTACCATCATAGATGAGGAGGCATCTGTGAGTATCCTTTCCTCAACTGCTTTGAAAGTGCTTGGTTCGCCATCGCTTTTGCCTGAGATGAGAAATCTGATAGGCTTTGATAAAGGAACCAGTCGACCTTTAGGGATCCTTCCCGATGTGCCCATAACATTGAGAGGGAAGACCGTTCACATGAATGTAATGGTAGTTCAAGGACCCCTGGATTACAATCTACTCCTTGGACGAGACTATATTTATTGCATGGGAGCCATTGTCTCCTCACTCTTTAGAGTAATGTGTTTTCCGCACGAAGGAAGAGTGGTCAAGCTCGTGGACCAGCTTTCATTTCCCAGATCATACAGAGAAAATAGTCATATACCATCCCTGAATGGTCTTTTCACGCAAGAAATGTCTCAATCTCCAGTCCGTCCTCCCGATGAGCACGAGTAATTCGGAGGGATATGACTGAAACCCAGGGGGCATGCATCCTGGTCTGCTTCGGCAAGAAAACTTCGGGTATAAAGTAGGTTTCCGCGGGAGAATATGCCTAGTCTGTACCCCGTCCGTGAGTGGAAAAGAGGGTTATTCTAGTACAGGATTCTCTTGTCAAAGTTATGTAAGTTGGCGAGCGCCGCCACTCACCTTTGTTTATCTCGGTAGACATCACCGAAGAAGTGTTTTGTTTGCGCCGCGAATAGAACAATCTTTGGGTAACCTCTAAGAGGTAGGCCTCTCTCGTTAAAACAAATGTTTTGGCGGAGAGAAGTAGAGGTAACCTTGAAACTCTGTTTTATACCTGGGGGCATGCAAACCTTTTGGAGTGCAAGCAAAGAACGATTATTTATCTGCTTTTTGGATTAGTCGTTTCCTAACTTGCATAAAGAAAGGATGTGGGGCAAAACTCTAAAAATTGTCGTTTTATATGAGACATTCTTATCATACGACTGGATTAATCGAGCAGTGTTACTGCAAGGTTCAAGCTTGTTAAAAAATAAACCCACACCGAGCAAATGTTTCCACCCGCCTTTAAGCTCGTTAAAAAATGAACTATTCCTCGGTAAATAACCACTGTGAATGTAGTACTTTAGCCATTAAAGCCTTGGTCGTGTTTGCACCATCACCTCCACTTTTACATTGGCCGATCATTCACCTCCATTTGTTTGTTTACCCATTTTGAGGAACAGCTGCGAAGAGTGATTTCACTAGCCATCCTTGTGACACTGCCGTGATTGGAAAATTCCAAACCTTACCTGGAATCAGCTGCTACCCGTTTTATCACTCGTTCCTCAAAAGACGAGTCTCCTTTAAGCTCTTTTCAACTGACTCGTAAAATATGAAAAGATTTGTGAGCCATTGGCCTCTCTAGCTTGTTAAAGGGACAGGAAGTGCTATCCCTCCTCTAGATTTTAATCTTTTTGGACCTGAGGGATTATTACACAAAAAGATCGAGCGCTTGTTTTGTTCGGCTCGTTAAAACTATCGAAAATTCATCCCTTCTGTATTGTTTTATACTTTTTCGGACTTAAGGGATTAGATGACGAAAAAGGAATTTTGGAGTTACCTTTACGTACCTTTTCAGACTCTCTAAAAATGAAAAGGACCGAGTTATCTTTGTCGTTAAAGTCGTTGAAAAGATTAACAGCGACAAACTTGTCTTTAGACGAGAACGAGTTTCACTATCGCTAGGCTCGTTAAAACATAGCGATGGGTTTGCCCGAAGGGCAAATTATAGAAAAAGCATATGTTATCCTCCTCAAGCTTGACAAAAATAAAGAGGTACTGGTCAGCAATGACTGGGGAAAAATTGGGAAGAAAAATCAAAGAATCTTTGTTGGTAGCAAGTCGCTCTTGAACATGACACTTCCACTCCGTGTCCGAGTTGGGTTGGGTTGTTTCATTCACCGGTCACATCGCCATGGTCACGCCATACCATCCACATTTGGGGTTAATGCTACCAATCCATCACATCAGTGTCGCCGACATGTTCAAGAGAAGTCATCCAGAGAAGTCATCTGTGTCCCACCCACTACCATACATTATACTCCATACTTTCATGACCGCCACCCTGAGCCGTATATCATCAGATCGTTTTCACCTCCATCAAAATCATTTGCTCTGTTCCGTGTCATTGACGTGGGATTCATTAAGGCCCTCCTTTGACAGATCACTTCTTGTCGACATCAGCTCATTATCCAAGAAGTTGGTCTAGGAACACCCCATTCAGTACTTTGAAGCTTGCATGCCTCAATGGCAAGTTTCTCACTTCCCGTGACAGGTTTACATCAATGGCCTTCGACCGAAAGATTTTGCGTGGTGTTCGACGCCAAGTCATTTATTCACACCACGTGAATTGTACTGCAGTACCTTGAGGGTCATTATCATTATCGGTGATTCCTCTCGCACTTGTTAACAGTTTACATCATTGACTGGTAATCAAGCGATGTCTTTCCATGTTCGACTTCAGAACATCTCTCACATGGATCGACTTGTACTTCGAGTGAAGATCGGACGAGATTGAAGACCCCGGATCTAGTTTCATCCATCCTAGCTGCGATATATATTCAGGAAAATGTACAGCATTGCAACACAGATAATCATCCTACCAAAAGGATGATGGCTCTATCAAAATCATCAGTCTACAATCAGACGATTGTCTATCCTATGTACATGAAAATGAATTTATAAAGCTGAGCATGGGAATGCCCACCTCAGCTAGATCATGAAAACAGTATGAAGATAATGTATTGTATTGTATCTTATTATAGGTCTCCTCCCAGCATTGAAAGAACTTCGGATCCTCATAATAAAGCATTTCACCCGATTAACGGCCTCATACTTTAGGGGGCAACTGTTATAGACATTTTTTTGCCTTGCAGCTCCAAGCATGAAATGTCCATAAACCAAGGGCTCCTAAGTCCCTAAAAGTGTTGTTCTAACCCCTAAAGGAACAAGGTCAACAAATTATATCTTCTCCCAGAAGTTCTCCACCAGAAACTGCTCAGAATAAGTCAAAACAGGATCATTTCAGCTGCTCCACTGGCTAGCTGCGTTGCATAGCACCTAAACACACTAGCTAGGTGCGTTGCAACGCACCTAAATGCACTATGAGGGTGCGTTGAGCGGGAAATGACAAATGGCAGTGCCATTCCATGAGGTGGAAAGACAATGGAAGCTTCCAGAATCTTCTCCTATGACACTTGCCTCACTAAGTTCGACCAAGGATGAGTAAGAGGCTTTCAGTCTCCAAGTGGAAGCAAGAACTGACAGAGAGAAGACACTAATCAAATCACAAGCTGACTCATCCTCCTTGCATACATCTATATATGGATCCCTCATCCCAGAGATCCAGAGGCTGGAATTTTGCACATTGTAAGGAATTGCTGTTGGTTTTGAGATAGATATCAGACTATTGGGTGATTTATGCTTTGTTGGAGGTGAAGAGGGGCTTCTTTGCTGGGAGGTTGATGCTAGGTTAGGAATCATCGGTTGTAACTCCTCCTGGATCTTCTTGTATATCAATAAAAACTATCTGAGTTTTTCCTCCATGCTTTTGTATCATTGATGCTTGTTACATTTGTATGGTTAGCTTAAATCTTATCCTAAGCTGTTTATGAATATAGATCCATGTTTTTGTATAGTTTTCTTCTTCTGTGATCTTACAGGTACTTGGTTAAGCTGGGCAAGTAAGGGAGTAGGTAGCTGGAAGCTGTCAAAGAAGAGAGGGATTGGATCAAAGGATTAGCGCAAGACACAGGTCGGTTCTTTCTATCCCCCTCTATCTTTAATTCATAAAGGAAATACAAAAGTAGTTTTCTCTATTTGTTTCTAAGGCAGCTGTCACACCTTAGTGGGATAGAGCAGTTCTAAATAGACACTTTTCCCGGTAACAGTATATATTGGGAGACCACAATAGGCTACATCCTTTATCCTTAGGAAGCCATGTCTGCTGCCCTATCGATCACAATGCACTGAACACAGCATTCAAGAAGATTGACTGCCATACAATAAAAAGTATTCTGCAATTTTGCGATTAGTTTGGTAATCCCTTTGTCTAGATTTCTAGAGTAGTCACTTTCGTTCCTTTTCAGACTCCTTAAAAGAAAAGGTCCATCTGAGCACTTGTCACTTCAGGCTCATTAAAAGTGGAAGGCGACTAGATTCATATTTAGCTTTTTCTCGACTCTTAAAAATTGAAAAAGCAAGTTGTGTCAAAGCATCATAAAATTCATTTAATTCGGAATAACTTTTCCCCTTTTTTATTTTGAGCTGATCAAGTAATCCATAATCGTGGAAGAAATTCAATCAAAACCGTTTCGTTCACGAGACTAACAAGTCAACCATCTTTGACTCCAGAAACAAAACCATTCCGGGCCAAGCGATCTCATTTAACTAGGTCAAAGTCTCCTGGTTTGTTTGAAACTTGTGTTTCAACATCCTCAGAAACTCCAGTTACTCCAACTATTTCTGGTACCCCTGCCTCTACAGAAGAAGTTCCACAGTTACAAGAGGACACTAGAACTGATCCTATTGTAATGGTAAACACATCTATTCCTGAACCAGCTCCATCTAGGACTGATTTGGAAGGTGTTAACCCTCCAACATCTGTTGCTATAGAGTGTGTACCTTCTTCGGCACCAGAAATATTTTACGGACTTGACGGTTTGCCTCTTCCACCTGGACTGATTACAATAGAAGAGATTGTGGAAGATATTGCATCTAGTACCCCACTATTTTTTAGAACTAGGATCCACCTATATTCTTCTAATTCAAAAGATAGTCAACCTTCATTGCAAGTTCTTGTAGAATTGCTAGGAAGTATTTTGGATAGACTCAATATGTCTGAACAACCATTGACATCTAGGACTGTGTCATTCAATACAGCAGTATCAGAACCTCCTGCCACTACTCCAACAATGTTCGCTGGTATACCATCTGTCCCAAATAGCTCTCAACTACTAGATGGAGTCCACCCAGGGACTGTTTCGACAATATGGTCTATTCCCGTTTGTTCGTCCGGAATAATATCTGGAATTTCTTATGTTGAGTCTCAGCAAATTGATCCTCCACAACAGTATCAATTTGGGCAGTCTAGTCTACAAGGACCAATTATTCCTTTGAACACTTGATTACCACCATATGGGGGGCAATATGCCTTTTCATTGTTCCCTCCAGGGGAACAACCATATGAGAGTTCACAACAGAATTCAAGTCAAGCTAGAATTGCATCTAGTGGTTGGGTGCCAATACTACCTCAACAGCTAAGAGTTGTATATTCAATGCAACCAAATCCACCTGTGTCGAATATTCCCACTACACTAGCTATTGTAACGGTGTCGCAAGTACAAGTGCTGCCTATTGTATGTCAACCTCAAGTCTCTCAGGTCGTAATACAACAGCCTCTTGTCTCAATGACTCAACCACAATCGTTGATTAGTGGCTCCTTAACTGAAGCGACTTAGGCTCAAATGGGTACTATCACCCCTCATCTTGGTCAAACATCCAGTATTGGGCAACAACAAATGGCTTCACAACAATGGCTGGTGCAATATCAACAACCGCAATTTCGACAAGCTTACCGAAGACCTGAGCAACAAAGCTTTGCAGGTAATGGGCAACCGTATATTCAAAATGGTCACCATCAATCATATCATAATGGTTATGCCCATCAACCTTATCAAATTTATCAACATCAAATACATTATGCTGGTATGCAAAGACCCACTGCTCAGGTGATCCCATCTTATCCTGGGTATGCTTCGCCAAACCTGAATCAACAGTTTCCTTTCGTCGCAACGTTGGAATTACTAGATCTGAATCGGCTAACAAATGATCCAATTTCTTACGCCCCTTGGTGGCCAATGATTCCTCATAAAATTCTATCAGATATTCCTAAGTTCAATGGAAATCTAGGTGAAGATCCATCAAATCATGTGATAACCTTTCATCTGTGGTGTTCTTCCAACACTTTCAATGATCATTTGATTAGACTTTGCCTCTTTTAGCAAACATTAACTGGTCCCACAGCAAAATGCTACATCGAATTGCCTAGAGCTTCATTCGATAACTTCAGCACCCTTTCCACAACCTTTTTAACCCATTTTCAGTTACCCATAAGGTACGAAACAAGAATGGAGCTTCTTACCAATTTTAAGCAGACGACAACCACTCATATATCTGATCATATTCATGAGTGGCGACGTCGTCGTCAAATGGTAAAAACATATGTCCTTGATCAGCTACTAGCTGAATGGTTTATTAAGTCATTATTACCTTCTATTATAGAAGATGTGCCTAACGGGGGAGTTGTCACTGAAGAGCAAGTCATTGCTCATGCGCAATATCTAGACTTGATTTATACTCAGTCTGGCATGCTCTACAATAAAATCCATGATGCTCCTAGACCAAATTTTTCCGTTCCTCCTCCTAAATCAAACAAAGACTCTCATGCCAGCAATGGCGTGATAGGTACTACCAGCACAAAAACCGCAAAGGCTACATCTAAGAAAGCCCGTACGGTTTCTCGTCAAAATGCAAGTGAAGAACTTCTTGCCTTGAAGTTAATGTCATGTCAACCAACAAAGGCAAAGAACCGAAGCAGCCAGGGGGCAAGAAGAAAGGGAAAAGAAAAAAGAAGAAAAAATATGATTTGTCTCCTAAAAAATCTTCTGCAAACCCTTCCAGGCAAAGGAAACCTCCTGGGCCATGTCACATATGTGATGAGGACCACTGGAAGAAAGATTGTTCATATAAAGCTGAGATTAAGAAGTTCTTTAAGAATTCAAAAACCTTAGCGGTATTGACTGATCCATTACCAAACCCAGAAACCAATCTGGTTGCTAGCGACAATGCTTCCCCTTCCTAAGTGCTTATGTTGTACATTTCGAAACAGAAAAATGATGCTTTGATATTGACAAGGAATAAAGATTATGGGAATCCACATCTGTCGAACAACAAGGCTGCAGATCAACCTAGTAGTTCGACAACAACTTCAACCGAGGTTGTGCCACCCATCATTCTTGAGCTAACAATAAAGCCACCAAAGGGAGTAGTACACAAATTGACATTTAATCCTCATTCCTGAGTAGCACAAAACTATAATACAGTAGAGGATCTGGCCAAATCGCCATCCGCTATGTCGACACTTGAAGTACTGCAAAATTTCCCCTCCCAAAAGCAGGGTCTATTATCAGCAATAGGTGGGATTGACCCAACGGATTCCAATATGGTGGCCTTTAATCATAAAGGATTTGAACCTCAGTTACCAGCTCAACTCGCTTTCCTCATCCAAGTCAAATCCCTCAACAAAATTGTTCATAGAACAATTATTGATGAGGGGGCATCTACCTACATTATGTCAATGAGTTGCCGGAAAACTTTAGGATCACCACCCTTGTCAAGGTCATCATCGACACTAAAAGAATTCAACGGATGAACATACACCCCGTACAGGATTTTAAGTAACTTACAAGTTGAACTGGGGGTCAAAACAGTAGAAATTGACGTCGAAGTTATCAATGGAAACCTCGATTACATTATCTTACTGGGAAGGCCCTGGATTTATGCCATGGCTGCTATTGTATCAACTTACTTTAGAAAGATTCCATTTCCTTTCCAAGGAGGAATTATGATCATTGATCAACAAACCTTTCTCCCCAACAGTTCACAAGTTACAGGAAGCATTCCAATGATCCATGGAAGCTCTCATTCGCTTCAAAATGTCGGAGTAGGCCTACTAAAAGACCCTGCCTTGATGGGTACTTTTTCCCTACGGCCTCTGAGTAATCTGGCAGAAGTGGCAACAATAGGAACCTACAAAATGATATCTTCCATTCAGAAGATTTCCGAACATTTTATTAACATGGATCATCAACAGGTTTTGCCTCCAAGCCCAATAAAGATTTTGTAGCAATCAATTTTCTCAGCCTGGGCAGCTGTCGTGGCGGAAAAAGTCGTTTGTGCGGACACAACTGACCTCCCTAGGAGTCTAAACTCTCTAGCAACAAACAAGACAAAATGGAGTGATCTTTCTCTAAATATACCTTTTAAAACATGAAAACTACAAGTGTTTAGGCTTACCTTATTCCAAAACGCGGTTGTTGTAGTCCGTCTTTGCCGATCCGGATGAGCTCCTCCTTCAAGTCAATTCCTGCAACCACAAACAATCAAACAATTACCAAGCACTTGCATTTCATATAATAAAACATATATTCAACATGCAGACCAAGGAACACATGAAATAACTCATTAACACAAGCTATTGAGAAAAATAAACCAATTTGTATTAATAACGAAACAAAGAAACTCTTACAACCTGGCCTTGGTGTTGTGCAAGTTCCTCCCAGGGTCCATCAAGGGTTTTCCTCTACTTTGACAAAGCTCACCCACTTCCAAGTAGAATCAAGTAAAGACAATCTCTCCTCACAAGGTTCTAAATGGGAGTCCTAATTCCTACAGCATTTACCCAAAGAAAATGTATAGCTCCAACCTCCCCTCCCTCTGGCTCAATGTCTTTATTTATAGTGCTGTAAAGAGGTTATTCAGGTCCACCATCAATGGGATAATCCCCCTCTTTGGGTGGGATAGCTCCCTTATTGATGGGATAAGTTCCTCCTTAATAGAGATACATGAACCAACTCGAGGCGCATCCAATTCATCAAACCGACCTCTAGAAAGTTCTAGAAGTAACCACAAGTAACTTTTTTAAGATGAAACTCGCGCATTTTGCCTTTTACAGAAGGATGCACCTGTCCCTTAACATACAGAGCGTCCAAGGACGCACCTTTTGTGAACATTGTGAGCGTCCCCGCAGGTAAGGCTAGAGAGAACCTGCGACCCCAGAGATAAACATATTTTTGACAAGACTTTCTCTCTTCTTTGAGTTTGAGATGGATAGCAGAGGCATAAGACTTGCCTAAGAGGGTAGCATGACTGTTGATTTGAGCCATACTAACTGTAAGTGGTCATGGTGACATTTTTTAGTGTAACAGATTGCCCCCTAAAGTGCGAAGCCTGGAATAGATTTAGGGTTTTGTAATTCTAGGAAGGGTGAAGCGCTTTATCATTTCAAGGATTGTCTTGTGGATGACCCGGTTGGAACCTGCAATTTTCAACACAAAATACATGTATAAGATTATATCATCACTGAGGTAGGCATTCCCATACTCAGATTCAAAACTTTAACTAATGGACTAACTATTCTGATACAGGAATGATCTTGCAGTACATCATTTTTATAGACTTTTGTAGACACAGTATGGACGCAGCCATCTATTTATGATTAGTCTACATAGATAATGAATACAAAACTCCTTGCAGCCTGGATGGTAGAAACTAGATCCAGGGTCTTCACTTCTACTTCCCGAATTGGTACGATTCTAGCCATGTGATTAAATGATTCGATGTCGAACATGTTAGAAACCACTTGATTACCAGTCGATGATGCAAACTGTTAACAAGCGTAAGAGAAACCACCAGTAATGTCAATGGTTCTCAAAGTACCAAGCACAACCCGTGAAATGTGAATAGATGTTTTGATGTCGAACACTTCACTGAATCCTTTGATCGAAAGTCAATGATGTAAACTGACGTCAAAGGCGAGAAACCTGCCATTGATGCATGCAGACTTCAAGGTGTTGTCGATTCCTAAGTCATCTTTCTAGATAATGTGTCGATGTCGATAGAAAGCGACCCGTTGCAGGCAAGCCCGCAACACGAAATCATTGTTCAAGTTGAAGAAATGTTGCTGTAAGGACTGACTCAGGGATGGTCAAATGGATGACAAGTATTTTGCAGATGAAAGTTTTTGCTTGCAGACCTCTTAAACACATAACGACACGACAGATGGCTTGGTGACGAATAACTCAAAGTTAATCCCCGGAACCCGGTTAAAGACTTTCAAAGTGGTTTGGTCAACTGTGAGGTAAAAGATTTCCCAACCCAGGTGAATGAAAAAGTGTCGTGTTCAAGAGTGGTAATAAAGTTTCTTTTGAGACAAAAGGTAACAAACAGGTTCATTCTTCTCTCTTTTCCCCCACCATTTCTGGCAAGTACCTCTTTATTTTTAACAAGCTTGAGGAGGATAACATATGCTTGATTATAAGCTCATCCTTCGGACAAGTCCAACCTAGTTTAAATTCGAACCCTAGGAAGGAGTGGTTCGTTCCTGTTTGTAATTGAACAGGTCCTTTACTGTAAAAGTTTAACGAGTCCAGTATAGGAGAAACTCGGCGTTTTTCATTTTTAGAGAGTCTGAAAAAACAAAAGGAGACTCCACGTTGAACTTTTTCGTATATTTGTGTCCCTCAAGCCCGAAAAAGTATAAAATAATACCTGGGGGAACCGCTTGATCTTGCGACCAAGGAGTACTTTCATAATAGTGTCGTTGACCTGAAAAGTAAAAAGCGATCAAGGACACGTCGTTTTATTTCCTTATCGAGTTCGAAACGACAAAAACCCGGCAATCTTTTCCTGATTTTGCGGTCAGAAAAGAGCTAAAAGGGGACCGTCTTTTAATTCCGTTTTAACGAGTGTAAAAGAAACGCTCGGTGATCTTTTCATGTTTTAGGAGTCAGAAAAGGGCTTAAAAGATGACTGATATTTTTGTTTGTGAAAAATTACAATTTCCCTCGAAACCCCTTTGTCCTGCACAAAAGCAACACATTACTCATACCTGTTTAAAATAGGCAAAAATACATCGAAAAACATCTTTTCATGGTAAAAAATGAACTAATTCATCCAAAAAACCTATAAAAAGACCTTTTACCATGTCATTTTTACCGTTTCACTGTTGAGGTTGAAAAAGGAGCTTTTGACAAGAAACTTCCCGTGGTCGCTGCGGAAAATCCGACCGTCGGAATCGAACGCCGTCTTATCCAGGTATTTTACACATCCTACTCTGCATTTCTATCCATTTAGAATCAATTTTTAGGTCTTAGTTTCATTTTTTGGGGGGGTTTTGGTTTTGGAATGCGCCTCTCGGCGGACGCGGGTGCCCTTCGGGTGACCCGCGTCCCCCGACTTTTTCTCATACGGGAAAAAGGTCGGAAGACGCAGCCCGCCTTTAGGCCAGCCGCGTCCGGGCGCCCTGTGCTACAAAGCCGGGGTGCATCTTCCGAGAAGTGCGCATTTCAAAACCCCAACTCCCTCAAAAAACCACCAAAAATTCCCAAATCAATTTCTAATTGCTATTTTTGATGTGCAGGGTATTAACCATGTTAGATTGGAGAGAAAGAGAGCATGTAGAGGATGATGAAGTTGCAATAAATCATCAACCTTCCCTGGATGCCCTAAGAGCATGCGGATTATACAAATATTGGACCATACCGGGCATGAGGGGCCAGGTAAGATTCTTGGAATGGCTGGTTGAGCGATGGAACGTTCAAGAACAATGCTTTTACATAGGAGGGCACCAGCTCGAGATAGAGCCCTCGGATGTATACTTTCTCACTGGCTTGCCGAACAGAGGTGAGCAACTCAGTCTTGCGGGGACTAGGCCGGGTGGCCAATCCCTTGATAGTCTCCGCGACGAGTGGTGCACACCTGGGGCTCACCATTCAAAAGGCATAGAGATAAAACACATCACTTTGCCGGAACTCAAAGTCATAGCGTTCACGGTTACCAGAATTTGCGGCGCGGCCGCTTTACACATTGCTTCCGGATCCCAAATGCGGATGGCAATTGACTGTTACCAAGGCACCATTTTCAACTGGTGTGAAGCTGTGTCGGCTCATATGAAGAGCCAACTGACCAAGGCAAAGAACGGACGACTAAAAACTTTTGGATATGGGCCTCTAGTCGTGAGCTTTGCCTTGGAGAGAGTTCCAATGCTGATCCCTCAGCAACTCACTGTTGATATCTTGGGTCCTCGGGAGCCAAAGCTGATACGATGGGTTGCGGTGATGGCCCGGCATCCTGACGAGGGTGCGACAGTGGTTCGATTCTCAGATAGTTATTTTCACTGGTTAGAGGACCAGGTTTTTTCGATACAGGACTTTCCGTATGCCGGAGTGGATTTTAGAGGTGATCCGGACATGGTTCTTCCACCGGGAGAACAATGGGATGACAGAGGTACTTTTATTTTCACAAGTTCTCTAATTATGTATTTTTTATTTTTCATATATATCGTCTCAAAACTAACAGTAAAATTTTCAAAATGCAGATGTTGGTCCACAGCGTCCAGCCAACCTCCGGCCTTTTGATAGACTACATCCAGCTGCACCGGTACCGGCCCCACAGGACGCGGCTGCGGAAGTACTAGCTGAGTTGGAGCATGATCTAGAGCGTCTCACGGCAGATATACCTGAGACTACTATGGATGACATTCCTACCCGGCTTCAGCGCTTCGTAGTCGCGGTCCCTGGACCGTTTAGGAGATTTTTGCGTAAGGTAGCCCGCGCAGTGGTGTCATACAGAGAGCACCACCAGTGATTGACTAGTCACTTTTGTAGTCACATGTGACATTTTGACTTTTTGTACTATCATTTTGCCGATCATAAGGTGTTTTCAACCTATGATCGAAGACGATGTATATATTTTTTGACACACTTCTATCTATATATATCACTATTACCGGCTTATCTTGTTTAACATATGTGATGAAATGTTTTTAAATTTACTTGCATGATTATCGTAAATGTCTGTCCAACATTCGAGAAGCAATTGCATCTGCTAATGTATTCAAAGACCTTGGAATATGTTGATATTCAATGTAATCAAATTCACGTTCCAAGAGACGCACTCTCAAAAACAACCTTAATAACACAGGATTCCTAATGGCATAAACTCTATTAAGCTGTAATACAACAAGTTCAGAATCTAACCTCACTATCAAACGTCGAATTCCAAATGAAATAGATTCGGATAATAATTCAATCACTGCACTGTATTCTGCAATGTTGTTCGTTGTTTGACCGAGGCTTACCCCATGCATAGAAACTAACTCGTCAGAGGGCGAATAGATAACCCAAGCTGCGGAAGAGATGTTCCGTGTACTACGACAAGCACCATCAGCAAATCCAATATATGTTTGGAGAGGCGTCGACATCTGCAATATCAAGAGTAAAACCAAGATAAGCCAGAATAACGACGAAAAACCACACTCTCTAAGCTAAGCACACTGACTAAACTAACACACTTGCTAGCTAGAAAGAAAATCTAACCTATCTAAAAATTTCTCCATTCCCATCATTTAAGCATAATACCTCTTTAGGTAAAGTCCATTTCTGGGTTTACCCAAAGAGTCCCCATCAAAGTCAACTAGCTCATAAGCCCCTTTTGCTAGCTTTCGCTTTACAATGTAGGGCCCATGCCACATGGGAACGAATTTTCCGGCACCTAGCTTATCGTTAGCTTGATCATATAATAGTACTAGGTCTCCTTCCGAAAAACTTCGAGGGGTTACATTTCTATCATACTGAGCTTTCATTCGTTTCGCGTGAGTCTCGATTGCCAATGTAGCGTCACGTCGAGTCTCATCTAATTTAGCCAAGTACAATAAACGTTTCTCCTCTTCGGAAGTAGCTGGAAGTAATTCGACAGCCATTTGAAGTGATGGGATTTCGCATTCAATGGGTAACACAGCTTCTAAGCCATAAACTAGCTGGAAAGGAGTGAACCCTGTTGAATTTTTCACTGAGGTTCGGTATGCCCATAGCGCTGAAAATAACATGTTGTGCCAATTCGACCGATGAACACCAATGGTTCGTCGGATCATGGTAACTAGAACTTTGTTGATAGACTCAACCAAACCGTTGGCTTGCGGATAATAAGGAGTAGAGCTATCGTGGCGCAAACCAAGCTGGCTTGTAAGCTCAGTCATCATGACATTTCGAAAATGGCTCCCATGGTCAGTAATGATTGCTTGTGGGACACCAAACCTAGTTATGATATGATTGAATACGAAAACTGCAGCTGTTTTGCCGCTTGCGTCGAATGTAGGCATCGCCTCGGCCCACTTAGTAAAATAATCAACCGCAAGGATGATATACGCATGCCCCCCGGCCGAGTGAGGGTTACAAGTAATAAAGTCGATACCCCATTTGGCGAATGGACCAACGGCAATTATAGGGTGGAGAGGAGCAGGTGGAGCGCGCATCTTGCGATCAAACACTTGACAGTTGTGGCACTTCCTGACTGCAATGATACAATCTTTAAACATAGACGGCCAGAAATAACCAGCGCGCAACACCTTCTGAGCTGTGGCATACCCAGACATATGACCGCCACATGCTCCAGAGTGACAATCATTCAAAACCCTCTCAGCCTCTTCGTGAGTTAAACAACGTCGAAAAACTAAGTCTGCCCCCCGGCGATAAAGTGTATCTCCAATAATTTTGTATGGCTGGGATTGAAACCGAATTTTTCGACGTTCCGCTTTGGAAGCTTCAGGCCGAAAGGTTTGGGTTTGGAGATAAATGATTATATCCCCGTACCACGGATCTACAGTACTGATAAGAAACAAAGATTCGTCCGCAATGGACTCCTCTGCCACAGTCTCTGTGTCAGCACTCGGGAAATCACACATCAATTCCGCAAAAACTAAGGATTTCTTAGACTTGGACTTCTCGAACTCCAAGTCGAACTCTTGCAGGATAACAATCCATTTAGAGTACTTGCCCCCTAGCAGTTGTTTTGTCAAAATATAAATCATAGGGTTGCAATCCGAAATAACTGTAGTTTTGCGGAGAAGAATGTAGTGACGGAAACGCTGGACAGCTTGAACGGCTGCCAGGGCCAATTTCTCCACATGCGAATATTTTAGCTCAGTTGGATTCAAGGTCCTACTAAGATAATATATCACATGCTCCGCTCCGAATTCATCTTCTTGAACTAACACCATTCCAATGGTGGAATGCGAAGCTGCGAGGTATAAGAAGTAGTCTTGGTTGTAGTTGGGAGGATGCAATAACGGTGCATGGGTCAACGCGTGTTTAAGTGCATCAAAAGATTGTTGGGCAATCTCGTCCCAAAAGAATTGTGCATTCTGTTTCAACAACCGTGTAAAACCTTTAGTGACCTCGGCGTAGTTTGGGATGAATCGGCGTAAAAAGTTCGCTTTCCCTTGCAAACTTTGGAGTTGGCGCAAACTCGAAGGAGGAGGCAATTTGATGATAGCCTCGACTTTCGAGGGATCGACGCGAATGCCGGCTTTTGAAACAACAAATCCCAGCAATCGACCTGTTTCTATACAGAAAACACACTTGTGGGGATTCAACCGAATTCGATAATGCCTACACCTCATAAAGATTGCTCGTAGGTGGACAAGGTGATCAGCTCGATGTAAAGAATGAGCAGGCAAATCATCGAGATAGGGTTGCACAATGTGCTTGATATCATGAAATGCATAAGACATCGCCCGTTGAAAAGTGGCCCCGGCATTCTTAAGCCCAAAAGGTAACTTGCAATAAGCAAATGTCCCCCATGGACAAATGAATGCCGTTTTTGGTTGGTCGGCAGGTAGAATATTGATTTGATTATAGCCCGAAAAACCATCCATGAAGGAAAACATTTCACTTCCGGCACAATCATCAATAATTTGATCGATATAAGGCGTAGGATAGTTGTCTTTTGGACAAGCTCGATTTATATCCCTATAGTCGATACAGATTCTTATTGTTCCTTGTTTCTTGTTGACCGGAACAATATTCGATACCCAATCCGTTAACGGGATCGGATAAATGAAACCTGCTTTCAACAGCTTTTCGACTTCTGCTTTAATCGCAGCCGCTTTTCGAGGGTGAATTTGACGCAACCGTTGCCGGACGGGTTTAGCATCCGGGTAGGTCTTTATTTCATGAACAACAATGGCAGGATCAATTCCCGGCATTTCCTCGTAAGACCAGGCAAACACGTCGCGGAATTCTTGGAATAGGGCCTTGTAAGTTTGGATTTCTTCTTCAGTACATGCGGCACCTATATGAATGTTTTCCTCGATTCCGGGCTTCACTGAAATATCAATGGGAATAGTACGAGAAATATTCCCTAAATTCAACTCTGAATCAGAATGTTTCGTTGGATCCTGAGCGTCTTTGACATATTCAGCGGTAAAGATAGATGAAAAATCATTTTCAAATGCATCATCCTTAGGTAAAAACGAAGATCTGTGATGGAGATCTTCCCATGGTAGATCGTCTACACTTAGGATTTCGCGAAGTTGTTCGTCAGATGACACGACTTCGGGAAACGTTATCCGTTCTAAAGGTGAGGTGAAAAGTGACTCTTCACTGACCACATTCATTTGGTCGACTTCGGTTGAATGAAAGTCAGTAAAAGACATGAGAGCTTCATAAGCAATTTCATATGGACTCAAAGGCATAACATCACCGAGTGAGTCTATCTCAGAGTCAGATGGGACGAACCAAGGATCATCATAAATAATGTTTTCTGATGTAATCATATGAATGGTTGCAAACGAAGGATCTGCGCTGAGTGGAGGGAGAGGAAAAGTTCCCAGTAAACCGGAATCCTTAACTAAACCTACACCAACATCCCTATAAGGGATTGTCGTTTTACCAACATGCTGGATACTCTCTGAAGAGGCTGGGTCGGATGAAAAGTATGTCAGCTGATCAATAGTCACGATCTTACCGTTATGTGGAAACTTAATTACTCTGAAGACCGATGAAACGACCGCTGTCATAGCATATGACCAACTTCGACCCAAAAGAAGGTTGTAGTCTAGAGGGGCATCAACCACTTCCACATCCAGACTAACGGTTTTACCTTCAACCCCTATAGGCAATTCTTGTAGAATACCAAACGGACGGAACCCACGGCCATCAAAGGCCTTAAGGATGGTGGGGGATTGGTTCAACGAAGGAGAACCAAGCGATCTCCAACATTGAATCGACATAATACACGTAGAAGCTCCCTCATCAATCACAGTCCGATGAATAGGCCTGTTTTTGACTATCACTGGAATTTGGAAAGCCATTTGATGGGGGAGACGTGGTGTACTATTTTCTAGATCAAAGATCATTAGGTTCGGGTCCTGAACATCGACAGCTCCGATAGCCGACAAAAGCAATTTCCGTTGTGCTGGGCATGATTGCAGCACTTCGAGTGCCGACATTGCTGAAGGTGAAACAGCTAAGTCCTCAACAATGTTGTAATTCTGGGCTGCTCTCGCATGTGGATTGAAAGCAGACCTTCGAAGTACACCCTTGGCGGGCGGCTTAATCACTAAGTCTGGGTTAGGTTTTTCGATCTGTAGTGGATCGGAACCAGGAGCTGAGGTTGATGGGTTAGAGTGAGAAGATTCTGCTTCCTTGCCATCAACAGGAGCCTTACTACCATAATCTTGCGATCGAGTCGCAATCCTCACATGAGACATCATCAAAATGGGTTCTTCACTGGCATTCGAAGAAGAACCTATCATCTTATTCTCCTGCTCTGGAAATGGATTCTTTAACACAGCAGGAGTGGGAGAACCTTTGACTATTTTTACAACCTCGGCCCGATGAGGGCAATCTCTCGTAAAATGATCCTCTTCACAAATAAGACAAGGATATCGAGGTTTGCGTTTTTCGTCATTGGTTTCCGACTTTTCAGTTTTCTCCTTTGGAGCCTTGTCTGCTTTAGCCTTCTTCTTTCCTTTCTTCTTTCCACCGTTTTTTGATTTGGCCGTAGATGTTTCTACAGCGTGAATGTCGGCGGTGAGTTCAGGAGAAGACTCTCCTGTCGGAGAATCAGGCAAAGTGATAATTGGAGTAGTTGAAGCCTTGGAAGACTTCTTCTTGCTCTTCGTAGTCACGATACCAATCATACCATCAGCGGCATGAGATCCCGAAGGAGCAGCAGCGATTTGATTCGACTTTGGAAGATCCGGAATTTTCTCGTGTAACGTACCCGACTGAGTGTAAACTAAGTCAAGGTATTGTGCCTGAGCAATGACTTGCTCCTCAGTAACTACTCCGGCCTTAGCGACATCTTCAGTAATCTTCGGTAATAATGATTTGACAAACCATTCAGCTAAGATTTGGTCCGGGATAAAAACTTTCACTAATCTCCTTCGACGTCTCCACTCATGAATGTGATCAGAAATATACGTGGACGTCGATTGTTTTAGTGAAGTTAATAACTCCGTGCCGTTATCGTATCTGACCGGCAACTGAAAGTGAGTTAAGAACGAGGTAGCTAACTGGCTAAAGTTGTAAAAAGAGGCCCGTGGTAACTCAATGTACCACTTGGCCGCGAGACCAATGAGTGTACGCTGGAAAAGACGTAAGCGGATGGAATCATCTGAGATAGAATTCGAAGCACACCAGAGGTGGTAAGTCATCACATGATTGGACGGATCCTCTCCAGACTTACCTTCGAACTTGGGTATATCACTGGGCAACTTATTTGGCATTGGCGGCCAGAACTGAAGATATTGAATTGGATCGTTCGTTAGGCGCGTCAAGTCGGGTAAATCCAAAGTTGCAATAAACGGTAACTGCCGGTTAGGATCTCTAAAACTCTGGGTCACAATACCAGCCCCAGGAGGAGGATATCCAGGATAACTAGGAACAGGAGTCGCATTTGGGATATTATATCCTCCTGGAAAACCAGGATTAACCGGACCGTACTGGGGTTGTTGAGGTTGTTGATAAGTGTACCCAGGATACGGTTGATACTGGTAAACCGGTTGTTGGACAGCTTGCCCAGGTTGGTACTGTCCCTGGTACGGAGGTTGAACAAATTGAGGTTGAGTAGTCACAACCGTACTTATACCAGGCTGACCTACAGGCATCTGGACTGTGGTTTGAATCGTAGATCCAGACAACGGTAAAGATGTCTGAGGTGTGGTAACAGGGACAGTAGAAACTGGAGCCGTCGATACTCCAGAAGTAAGTATGGTAGATGTAGCGATAGTTGCAGCAGCCGTTTGAGATGGAGTACTAGGTGCAATTGACGGCTGAGTAACTACCGAAGCTACAGAAGTTTGAACATTTGGCTGGACAGGTTGCGGTTGCTGGGTTGGACCAGAAACTACGGGTTGTCCAGCTTGAGGAAGCATCTGTACACTTGGCTGCAACACCTGTTGACCCTGTGAGGGATCCCACACTAACATTCCAGGGTACTGACCCGTAACAGGTTGAGGGTACTGAGATCCATAACCAGATTGAGGGTAGGATTGATAATTGTAAGGTGCAGTTCCCATACTTGGAACATATGACTGACCTTGAGGCGGTTGATAACCTTGACTTGAGTATTGACCTTGAGGTTGATAACCTTGAGGTAAATACTGATACTGGGGTTGACCTTGACCTTGAGGTTGGTACCCTTGAGGTTGATAACTTTGGGGTTGATACCCTTGAGGTTGCCATCCTTGAGGTTGATATTGATACTGAGGTTGACCTTGGGGTACATATTGAGGCTGAGGTTGACCTTGAGGCAAGTATTGCACCATAGGTACATACTGACTTTGAGGTTGCCCCCCAGACACGATTTGTGTACCTTGAGGTTGCCCCCCAGGCGTTAACTGCGGTTGCCCCCCAGGCGGTAATTGGCCACCTTGAGGTTGGGAAACGGGAACTGAACCTGACATCATGTAAATGTCTCCTACACCCAATGGTATATTACCACTGTTTCCAGCAAATAACCCATGATCAATGGGTTGAGGAGATGCCCCCGCAAAGGTACCAGAAAGTGACTGATACCCAGTGGGAACAGAAGGACCGCCGTGTAAAAAAGATTCAGGACTTTGTGTAAACACGGACGACTGACCAGACATATTTACAGGAGTATGAATACCTCCAGGTGGAAAAGGAGTACGAGGTGTGGAAAAACCGACTGAGTTGTCTAAAAAATTGGTTAACGCAAGGTACCAAGAAGTACTTCTAGGAGGACTGTAAAAGATGGATTCACGCTCCCTTAGATCAATAGTAAGTTGACCTTCAAGGTGAGAGACACCTATATCTTCTTCTGGAGCAAGTTCTTCTATAGCAATCAAACCAGAAGGTAGATTTTCGGTGATAATTCTTTCTATTCTCGGTGAATCAGGGACACTAGAAGTTGGAGTAACAGGTTCGGAAATTTCAGGTTCTTCGCCTGTTTCACTGGCAGATGAAAAACTACCAGCAAGCTCGGAAACTGTAACAGTTTCGGGATTGTAACCTGTTTCTAAACTTTGGTAATCTGGATGGACTACCAAGGAAGATTCTCCTTCTTCAGGTGAACCTACTCTACTGTCACTAGGAGGAGTTACAAGGACCTTTAACCCTTCTAAATTACCCGGGTCGTCTCGAGGAGGGGATCCCTAAGTCTACGGGATCTTCTCAACAATTCGGCCACAGAAACAACTTCAGGAGACTGGCCCCGAAGTCTACGGGACTGTCTCGGTAATTCCGCCACAATTAAAGATTTTTAACTACAACACACGAAAACAAAGTAAAAATTTCAAATCAAACCACCTAAAGTCTTCTAAAGAAGCAAACAAATTTGAAGCACACGCCTAAATAATCTAGAGCGTCAAACCACACACAAACAGTAGTCTTCCGGACCAAAAGCGCTAGTTGGTGATTAGGCCCAACCTCGCAGGATTCAGTACAGAAATGGCGGGTGGAACAGTTACCCCGGCAACCTGCTTAATGAATAGACCGGCACAAGTTCCTCCACTTTAACCGTCTCGAAGTGAAGTGAACCCCCCGGAAAATCCAAGTGAGTATAACCGACGTCTGCTCCAGGTACAGTGGGACCTTCCCTCCACCGTCACCTCGGTAGAACCCTAAAGATTATGGTCACTAAAGTTACCAATCACAACAATTACACCTGGGGGAACAGTCTAAACTCCGACAGCACGCAAGGGCAGAGTAACAAGCTCAATCCCCTTACCGGCTCCTTGACAATAATCCAAGGTTTACCGATAAGTGACCCCTGGCTCCTCGACAATGGTTAATCCGAGGTTTACCGTTTGTAATACGTACTGTTTGGCGTCGTTCCCAACGAGGGAGGAATGATCCCCTCACTGGTTCGGACACGAGCTCGTGCTTCTCCTTTAAGAGGAGCTTTCCCAGAGTATAACTGAAACAATTGGATTTAATCTACTCAAGATAAACTATCTGTTTGGTTTTGTAGTCTTGGAGAGTTAAGTACTCACCTACTCCAAGACCCTAGCCTAAGCTATGTTGGTGTTTCAGAGCCCTAGAAAAATAAAAATTACTAGATTGATTTTAATTTAAGCGTTACTTTTAAGGTTGTTTCTTAAGTCAAAAGGTGATGGAAGTGAAACCAGTGGTGTGTTGACTCGACTCGAAACCACTACAAAATGCACCTAGGATGATTTACCCACTACTTTACTTTTTCGATGAATTGCTTAACTAAAAAGTTGAGAGAATGCAATCTTTATAAAAGCAACTTCTTAATTGAAGACAATCAAAGAAACAATTCGTTTGTCTTTTCCAAGCATAAAAAACATGACCGCTCTTTACATGCACGAAAAAACTCTTTTTTCTCTTTCAAAAACAAAAAGCTACTTGAAACAAGACTTTTAAAGAAGATGTTTTTGTATTTTTCTTTTAATAAAGCAAATAAATCTAATATAACCAAAAATCAATCTTAACAACTATTAAACTCTATGAAAATGCACTCATAAGCAAACTAAAAGGTAAATTTAATCTAAGCAATCTTAATGAGGCCAAAACCAACAATGATTATTCTAAGGTGTTTTACTTGATCACAATCAAATCAAGGACTAGCTTATTGCAGAACCAAAAACTAGTCAAAACAAAACTCTAATCTTTTTGTTCTTTTTTAAAATGGAAATCAACACTTTATAAACAAGTAATTCGAAATTTGACCCAAAACAACTTAAATGGCAAGCTGCTCACACAAGGAGACTTTACGATAGGCCTGACTTCTAAGAAGGCTGACTAACCAGAGAGATCTAAGGCTAGACAACTTTCTACCGTCAAAGTCACTACAGGACCTATTGAAAAATCAAACCCTAGGCCTAAACTTCGTTGAAATCCACTAAAACACTCAAAGCTCACAAAACAAGTTCAGGTGAAAATTCTTGACAGGGTATTAAAGGATCTGGGTAGAAAACACTAAGAAAAATCAAAATCTAAAAGCAATTAAAGCAAAAAATGGAATTTTCCTAAATTTTACAGGAATACGCAGGCAACCCGTTATAACAGGTGCGGGCCCGCTCTGTGCAAACGGCAACAGCGCGTCCAAAGACGCACTGTGCAGTACTCAGAGGGTGCGTCCTTCTGGAAAAGTTGAGAAAAACCAAATCTAACTAAATCTAAAGCTAAGCCACCCAAATACTAATTCTCACAGTCAAAAACCAGAAAATAAAAGTGATTTTCACAGAGCAAAGTTCACACAAAGGAAAAGACTCTCTCATTAATGGATTCCCCAATGGAGTCGCCAATTTGTCGTGGCGGAAAAAGTCGTTTGTGCGGACACAACTGACCTCCCTAGGAGTCTAAACTCTCTAGCGACAAACAAGACAAAATGGAGTGATCTTTCTCTAAATATACCTTTTAAAACATGAAAACTACAAGTGTTTAGGCTTACCTTATTCCAAAACGCGGTTGTTGTAGTCCGTCTTTGCCGATCCGAATGAGCTCCTCCTTCAAGTCAATTCCTGCAACCACAAACAATCAAACAATTACCAAGCACTTGCATTTCATATAATAAAACATATATTCAACATGCAGACCAAGGAACACATGAAATAACTCATTAACACAAGCTATTGAGAAAAATAAACCAGTTTGTATTAATAACGAAACAAAGAAACTCTTACAACCTGGCCTTGGTGTTGTGCAAGTTCCTCCCAGGGTCCATCAAGGGTTTTCCTCTACTTTGACAAAGCTCACCCACTTCCAAGTAGAATCAAGTAAAGACAATCTCTCCTCACAAGGTTCTAAATGGGAGTCCTAATTCCTGCAGCATTTACCCAAAGAAAATGTATAGCTCCAACCTCCCCTCCCTCTGGCTCAATGTCTTTATTTATAGTGCTGTAAAGAGGTTATTCAGGTCCACCATCAATGGGATAATCCCCCTCTTTGGGTGGGATAGCTCCCTTATTGATGGGATAAGTTCCTCCTTAATAGAGATACATGAACCAACTGGAGGCGCATCCAATTCATCAAACCGACCTCTAGAAAGTTCTAGAAGTAACCACAAGTAACTTTTTTAAGATGAAACTCGCGCATTTTGCCTTTTACAGAAGGACGCACCTGTCCCTTAACATACAGAGCGTCCAAGGACGCACCTTTTGTGAACATTGTGAGCGTCCCCGCAGGTAAGGCTAGAGAGAACCTGCGACCCCAGAGATAAACATATTTTTGACAAGACTTTCTCTCTTCTTTGAGTTTGAGATGGATAGCAGAGGCATAAGACTTGCCTAAGAGGGTAGCATGACTGTTGATTTGAGCCATACTAACTGTAAGTGGTCATGGTGACATTTTTTAGTGTAACAACAGCAAACCCAAATCAATGCTCATCGAGTGTTTGGGTAGATAGGTCAAAGGAATATGGCACCTCTTCATATCCTTGGTCACATGTACATTCTACAGACAAAGGAATTATTCAGTCAATGATGATAGGAGAGGCACCATGGGAAGATTACCACCATCGTTCCCATCTTCCGAATTACAATGAAGATTATTCCAACAACCTTGATCATCCTTCAGTTTTTGATTTTCTATAAAATACTGTAAATACGGTGGATTCCAAGTGAAATATGTCCAATATTGAAGAAACTATCGCCATAAATATCTCGATCAAACCTAATGTTGTAGAGAATATTCATGTCGGCAAATCTTGTTCTTCTTCAGAACTAGAAATATATTGTGCTCTCTTTCGCGAATTTAGAGATGTCTTTGCATGGTCATATGAAGAAATTCCAGGCATTGACTCGAGCATAGTTGAACACGAAATCAAGATGTATCTAGATGTCAAACCGGTACGACAATGGCTTCGACAGGTGCACCCAAAGAAAGCCACTGCCATCAAGGCAGAAGTTGAAAAACTTTTACATGCTGGTTTCATTTATTCGGTTCTTCTAACTGATTGGGTATCGAATATTGTTCTTGTCATGAAAAAGCAAGGAACGATTAGAGTGTGAGTTGATTACAGGGATGTAATCAAGCTTGTCCAAAGGACAACTACCCTACACCCTTCATTGACCAGATAATTGATGAATGCACCAGATGTGAAATCTTTTCATTTATGGATGGATTTTCCGGGTATAATCAAATAAATATCCGCCCACAGGACCAGTCATAGACTGCATTTATATGTTGGTGGGGCACATTCGCATACAGCAAATTACCTTTCGGTTTAAAGAACACAGGGGCACCCTCTCAGAGGGCTATGAATTATGCCTTCCATGACATCAAGAACATCGTTCAACCATATCTCAACGATCTTCCGGATCATTCACGAAAGCAGATTGATCATCCATGGCATTTGAGAGCTATATTTCTACGTTGCTGACACTACAAGATACGACTCAATCCACACAAGTGTGTGTTTTGTGTCGGTTCTGGTCATTTACTTGGTTTCGTGGTTTCTAAGGACGGAATTTGACTCGACCCATGTAAGGTTCAAGCAATCATCGATATGCCTCCACCTTCAAATTTGCTTCAGATTCAGAAACTCCAAGGGAAAGCAAACTTTCTGAGGAGGTTCATTCCAAATTAAGCCGAACTTGCTAAAGGTTATATGCGTCTTTTGAAAAAATAAGTACCCTTCAACTGGGATCAGGTTGCACAAGCTTCCTTTAATGCTCTAAAGGAATCCCTAATAAAAGCATCATTAATGTACTCTAGTGATTATCAAAAAGACTTTAACTTGTATCTAGTTGTAGCAGATACAACCATCGCAATGGTTTTAGTTCAGGAAGAAAATGGAATCAAACATCCTATCTATTATTTAACCCGAAACTTAAATGATACAGAAAGCAAGTATTCCTATGTTGAAAAGCTAGCTCTTGCAGCTGTTCAAGCAGTACAGATATTTAGACACTATATCCTCTTTCACAAAACTACCATATTATCAAATTGCAACCATATGACTAACATTCTGTCACGTCAGTTACTTGGGGGAAAATATTCAAAATGGATAGCTATTTTGCAAGAGTTTGATCTAGAATTCGTAAAATCCAAATCAAAGAAATCTCTAGTTTTCGTAGAGTTACTATGCGACTTCCCATCGTCGTCCAACGATTCAACATCCAAAGCAATAATCATGGATGAATATTTGTTTCTGATATCATCAAGCGATCCGTGGTATGGAAATATAATATATCTCCAAACCCAAACATATAGGCCTAATACCTCTCGCTCAGAACAACGACGTACTCGATACCAAGCAAAAGACTACATGATCATCGGTGATATGCTTTACCATCGTGGTATCGATATAGTTCTGCAAAGGTGCCTCACTCAAGAGGAGGCCAAAAAAGTCCTGAATGATTGTCATTCAGGCACGTGTGGGGGGCATCAATCTAGTTAAGCTATGTCACAAAAGATATTACGAGCAAGTTACTTCTGGCCAACAATGTTCAAATATTGCATAACCGCTGTCAAAAGTTGCCATGCTTATCAAATCTTCGACCGCAAAACCAGAATACCACTCGCACCTTTGCAACTAGTAGTTGATGTTGGGCCATTCACCAAATGGGGCATAGATTTCATAACATGTAACCCCACCTCAGCCAGGGGGCATGGGTATATCATAGTCACAGTTGAATATTTTACGAAATTGGCCGAGGCAATGCCTACATTAAACAACAACGACAAAATGACTGCTCTTTTCTTTTTCAATCATATAGTCTCTAGCTTTGGTGTTCCATAGGCTATAGTCACAGATCATGGATCGGATTTTCGCAATCACATGATGGTCGAATTGGTTACCAAACTAGGATTGTCCCACGACAGTTATACTCTGTATTATCTGCAAGCTAACGGACAAGTTGAGGCCATCAACAAAGTCCTAAAGCGCATGCTGCAAAGGATGATTGGAGTCCACAAACAGAGTTAGCACCTAATCCTGTACTCAAACTTGTGGGCATACAGAACCTTAGTAAGAAATACGACCGGGTTTACACCCTTTCAGCTAGTGTATGGCTTGGAAGCCGTCTTACCAATTCAATGTGAGATTTCATCTCTCAAGCCCACAAGCGACCTTCTCCCCGAAACTTCAGAGGAAGAGGCTCGTTTCTTGGAACTAATACGATTGGATGAAACCCATTATGATGTCGCCTTGGCTAACGAAGCCCATAAGAAACGAGATAAGGTGCAGTTTGACAAAAAT
The DNA here is from genome assembly GCA_031772625.1 of Pinus tabuliformis. Lineage (NCBI taxonomy): Eukaryota > Viridiplantae > Streptophyta > Pinopsida > Pinales > Pinaceae > Pinus > Pinus tabuliformis. The sequence continues at coordinate 543,590,247 of CM062816.1, read as the reverse complement.
GTCAAAACCCATGTCTTCTCATAAGGTGACCTGGTCTTGCTTTACGATCAAGAATCTGATAAATTGGGAGCAGGTAAGTTCCAATCTTTGTGGATGGGCCCCTACATTGTTAAACAAGTGTTAGCAAAAGGAGCCTATGAGCTAGTAGATTATGATGGAATTCCACTGGCGCAACCCCAAAACGGGTTGTACCTTAAGCATTACTATGCTTGACTAAGTATAGTAACCTCTTTATATGCTTTGTTACATTTTTGTTTTCATCAAAAGTGATCATTTTGGTTAGGTAATCCATTCTTGCATTTGTTGTAGATGTTGAACCTATTGGAATCATTCATTGGATATGCTGACAGAGCTAGTCGTAGTAAGAGGAACATATATTCTGTGGCCTGGGCCATTTTTGATCCAAGCGGTGAGTTAGTGATTTTCAGAGGGATATGTATTGGTCGATCAACAAAAAACATCACCGAGTATAGCATGTTGATATAACTTCTCTTTGATGCCATCACAAGTGGCATATGTCGACTTTTTTTCAGGCTAGACTCACAATTTGTCATCCTACAACTTACTGGCATATATTCTGTTTGGAATCCAGCTATCTATCATATGTTCCTAAGGGTCAGGATTTTGGAAAGGCAGTTTAATTCTATTCAATATCAACACATTTCCATAAACTTAAACACATTAAATTATGTGTTAGATAGATATTTGCAGCATTTATAAAAGAAAGCATTTCAATCAACATTTGCATCAGGATCATATAACTTAACCAAAAAAAGCTCTGAAAATAAAAAATATATATAAATGTTTATAGTTTGTCAAAATGTTTTATGTCCACGAAAAAATTGGTCACATGACCCAAAAACTCAAAAATGCAGAAAAGCACCCTAGACTAATGGTGCTGGTGGTAAAAAGTCACCACCTGTGCGATCATACGTAAGAGCCTAGTCCATCGACTCGACACGCCAATAGTATGGCACTGTAATCTCAGAGGTAACTCGTCGATCCTCACATCCTGGATACTAAGGGTGAGACCCTCGATATGATCCTGCAATACTGCAAGGGTCTCGGCTACATCCAATTCATGAAGGACAGCCCTCCCTACAGCCTCTCCTACTGGAACGGCAACTGCTACCCTCGGGCACACTGCTGGTTGCACTGGTCCAATATCTACACGAATATATGAGTTTGATTAGTCTTGATAGCATTTAAAAGACATAAGAACATTATAAAAACAATAAACAGAGATATGGTCAGATCTTTTACCTATAACACCCCATTGCTCGCCAGCCGGCAACACCAAATTTGGGTCACCCTGGAAATCCATCCCAGCATATGGATACTCAGCAAATACCATCTCCCGATGGTCGAACCACTCAAAGAAGGCATCAGAGAATGAAATCTGTGACTAACCAGCATGTCTAGTCATAAGATTGACCCATCTCTGCATCCGTGGTTTCGTCAATACTGGCGGTCCGAGTGAAATGTATTGTGGTTGCATCAGTGGAATCTTCTCCAAGGCAAAAGCAGTCAGAATAGAACCATAACCAAAGTTCTTAGATCTTTCGTTCTTCACCTTGGTAAGCTTTTCTTTTATAACCGGAAGTATTGCATCACACCAGTTGAATACCTTTGGTTCAAGGCATTCCAGAGCATACTGCATATAGGACCTGTTGGCCAAATGAAGAGCCGCACTACTAGCCAATCTAGCAAAGGTGAATAAAATAGTCCTCAAGGCCCAGTCAGTGACATCTCGAATACCGATCTTACCATCTCTGCTCGGCTAAGATCCATCTCTACAGAATCAGCGAATATAATCCCTCACGGATTCACCTCCACGGGCAGATCCTAATAGTGAGAGAGGGGCACCGCGCCTCGATAAATCGGTCAAGAAGTAGATATCCTCAACTGTCAAAGGGATGGATTTACCTCGAATCTGGAACACTTGGTTGGTAAGATCCCATGCATCGAGAAAATATTGCAACAAATTGATTTGTTACCTCATGCTGGATATGCGAAAGAATTTGAGCAAACCATAGTTCCATAAAGCAGTCACCATACCAGGATCATGTAAAGCAACCATGTCCTCTTCTTCATGCTTGTGTTCATGCCATGTAACAACCATCTTGATCCAATGAATCTCTGGAAAACAAACAAGAGAAGAATTAGGATCCTAATTCAGGCAAAAATAAGCAAACTTTCCATGAAAAAGCAGTGCATAAACTTTCCTTTTCGTGCCCAGCGCACCCCAACTGTGTACTGGGTGAGATGCATCCTGACTAGTGAATGGCCAGCTCAGTATGCATCGCACCTTTCAATTTACATTAGGTGTAATGGGGAGAGAATGAATTGTTCAAACCCTAGAGGCCTAGAAGAACAAGAAAACATGCTCAAAATCAAGAAAGGAAAGAATGAAATTGAAGAGTTCAAGGTTAGCTCCTACCTAGTCCAGACGACACCGAAAATAGTCCACAGAATCTCCCAGAATCAGCTGGTGAAAATCAGAGGGGAAAACACCTCCAGAGCTCCAAAAATCCCAAATTTTAATGAAATGGTAAAAATGAGAGGTAAAAACTATTTTTATGTTACTATTCACATAGTTCAAGTAAAATATGGTTGTTTAACTCATTTTTCAAGCATGTATTTACATTTCTAATCAATTTGATGGAGTAATTGAACAGGCAGCACAGCCGTCAAAAGAACATAGTGTTAATGGTAAAATCAACGTCTCTAACTATTTTCACGAGTAGCTTTATGCAAAGTTCAAGCTCGCTAAAAGATAAACCTTGCCACAAGCAGTTTTACACAAAGTTCAAGCTCGTTAAAAAATAAACCTCGCCACGAGCAGTTTTACGCAAAGTTCAAGCTCGTTAAAAGATAAACATTGCCACGAGCAGTTTTATGCAAAGTTCAAGCTCGTTAAAAAATAAACCTCGCCATGAGTAGTTTTACGCGAAGTTCAAGCTCGTTAAAAAATAAACCTAGCAATGAGAAAATGTTCCCCCAGAGTTTAAGCTCATTAAAAAATGAACCCACCTTCGGTAAACAACCATTGTGATCGCATGACTATCAACTTTTGAACCTTGGTCGTGTTCTTACCATCACCTCCACTCTTTTCTAGATGATCATACGCCTCCATTTGATTGTTTACCCTTTTGAGGAACAGCTGCGACGAGTGATTCTATTAGCCAACTTCTTTACACTGCCATGATTGAAAAAGTTCCAAACCTTACCTGGAACTAGCTGCTATCCAGAAACATCACTTGTTCCTCAAAAAACGAGTCTCCTTTAAGCTCTTTTCATCTGACTCATAAAACATGAAATGATTGTCGAGAAATTGGCCTCTCCATCTCGTTAAAGTGATCGGAAGTGCCATCGCTCTTCTATATTTTAATCTTTTTGGACCTGAGGGATTATTACACAAAAAGATCGAGTGCTTGTCTTTTTCGGCTCGTTAAAACTATCGAAAAGTCATCCCTTTCGTATTATTTTACACTTTTTCGGACTTAATGGATTAGATTATGAAAAAGGACCACTGGAGTTGCCTTTCCGTCCCTTTTTAAACTCTATAAAATTGAAAAGGACCGAGTTATATTTGTCGTTAAACTCATTAAAACAATAGCGACAAACTTGTCCATGCAGACAAGAGTGAGTTTCGCTGTCACTAGGCTCGTTAAAACATAGCGACAGGTTTGCCTGAAGGGAAAATTATAAAACAAGCATATATTATCCTCCTCAAGCTTGACAAAAATAAAGAGGTACTAATCAGCAATGACTGGAGAAAAAGGGAAGAAAACTTGAATAGCTTCATTGGTAGCAGGTCGCTCTTGAACATGACACTTTCACTCCGTCACGATGATTGAGTTAGGTTGGGTTATTCTATTCAACGGTCATATCACCATTGGTCCATTGTACCATCCACCTTGGGGTTAATGCTACCAATCCATTTTAGTGTCACCGGTATGTTCAAGAGAAGTTTCTTAGAGAATTCACCAACCTAGCTAACGCCTCATCCGCTGTAATACCTTCACTCTCCATTTTTCATGACTGCCACCTTGAACCTTATATCATCAGATCGTTTTCACCTCCACAAAATCATTTGCTCCATTCCGTGTCGTAGATGTGGGATTCATTAAGGCCCTACTATGATGGGTCACTTCTTTTCGACATCAACTCATTATCTAAGAAGTTGACTTAGGAACAACCCTTTCAGTACTTTGAAGCTTGCATGCCTCAATGGCAAGTTTCTCACTTCCGGTGACAGGTTTACGTCAATGGCCTTCGACCGAAATATTTTACGTGGTGTTCGACATCAACTCATGTATTCAAACCATGTGAATTGTACTGCAGTACCTTGAGGGTAATCATCATTATCGGTGATTCCTCTTGTGCTTGTTAATAGCTTACATCATTGGCTGGTAATTAGGTGATGTCTTTCCATGTTCGACATCTTAATATATTTTCACATGGGTTGACTTGTACTTCGGGCAAAGATTGAACGAGTTTGAAGACCCCGAATCTAGTTTCATCCATCTAGGCTGTGATATATTCATGAAAAATAAAGACATCAAGTGTACATCAAAGCTACACAGATAATCATCCAAACTAAAGGATGATGGCTCTACCAGAATCATCAGTCTGCGACACAGACGATTGTCTGTCTTATGTACATGAATATGAATTTATAAATCTGAGCATGGGAATGCCCGCCTCAGCTAGATCATGAAAATACTATGAAGGTAATGTATTGTATTCTATCTTATTACAGGTCACCTTCCAGTTCGAAAAACCTTGGATCCTCATTATAAAGCATTTCACCCAACATCAAAAGATTTACGACCTCATGCTTTAGGGGGAAACTGTTATAGACATATTTGGGCACTACAACCCCAATCACATATGTACATAAACCAAGGGCTTCTAAACCACTAAAAGTGTTGTTTCATACCCTAAAGGAACAAGGTCAGCTGATTACATCATCTCCAAGAAGTTCTCCATGAAAAATTACTTAGAACTGGTCAAAACAGGACCATACAGACTACTCCATGCATAGGGTGCGATGGATCTCACCTATTACACATGGGGGGTGTGATCCATACTATAAATCCCTTCTGTAGGGTGCAATGAGTGTGAGCAGACAAATGGCAGAAGCAGTTTGCTAGGTGGAAACCCAGAGAATCTTCTAGAAATTGCTCATATGACACTTGCCTCTCTGAATTTGCCTAGGGATGAGTAAGAGACCTGAAATCTCTAAGTGGAACCAAGAACTATCAGAAATGACACTAATCAAAATCCCAGAACCTAAGTCACTCTCCTATAAACATTTATATATCAATCCCTCATCCTAGAGATCCAAAGGCTGGAATTTTGTAATTTGCAAGGAAGTGTTGTTGGTTTCTCTTTGAAGAAATTTTTGGGTGATCTTGCTTTGTATGAGGTGAAGAGGACTCTCATGTTGGGAGGATGATGCTGGATCAGAAAACTTGGTTATAATCCTCTCTTCTACTACTTCTATCAATAAAGCTATTTGAGTTTTCCTCCATATGTTTGTATATCTCTGAATCTTGTATTTGTATATGTGTTTGTATGGCTAATGTATATCTGATCCTACATTATTTATGGTTATAGATCACTATGCTTTGATGGTATTCTGCTGCTTGACTCTTCAGGTGTTCTTTGAAGTGGGACAAGTGAGAAAGGAGTGGCGAAAGCTCTATCAAAGGAGAGAGGAAACGAGCAAAGAGACTAGTGAAAGACTAAGGTTGATACTCTCTGCTTCTCTCTCATCTATCTCTCATAAAGGAAAACACAAGTGACTTTAGTTTGTTTGTTTCTAAGATAGCTACCCGTCTTAGTGGGACTAACAACTTTGAATGGACACTGGTTTTCCCGATAACACCTCTTTCCAATGGAACGTGACATCCTTTTTCAACAGCTTATCCATAAGTGCGGTGATCTAGGCATAGCCCTTGATAAACTTCCCATAGTACCCAGTATGTCCCAAGGTTGTGCGCAGCTGTTTCACACTCCTCAGCACCTCCAAGTTAAGTATCACTGCAATCTCTGTGGGATCTACCATCAGTCCCTATCTACAAACCACATGACCCAGCAGATTTCCAAAAGGAACACAAAACAGACATTTCTTTAGATTGAGCGCAATCTGGTACCTTCGACAAGTATATAGCATTAAGCGCAAACTATCCACATGAAATTTTAGCAACCGAAACACGGTCTGGTCATCAAAGTACACCTCCAGAAACTTATGAATGAAGTCTTTGAATGCAGAAATGACTACGCATGAAAAAATTGCAGGCACATTTTTCAATATGAAAGGCATTACAGTGTAATAAAAACATCCCCATTCAGTCATGAAGGTCATCTTGCTTCTATCTTCAGGCGCAATTTTGATCTAATGGTACCCAGAGAACCCATCCGTGAAGGAGTATGCTTCCTGGCCACCTACATTATCCAATACCTCATAAGTGAACAGAGTCAGGAAAGGATCATGTACACAAGCATCATTCAACTTCCTAAGATCTATGCATATCCTTATTTCATCCTTCTACTTCTTTTCATGTACCACCATTGGGCTCACCTAATCAGATTCTTCTACGGGCTCAATGATGCCTGCAGCGAGGCGGTAAGGTCTTTGCTTAATAGGGTTTGCGTTGGGTTTTAACGTGATATTCATAATGCCCAGGTCTCCTATTATCCCCTTTAACTCTGTAAACTTGGTAGGGAACAAATCCTTGTATTCACAGAGAAATTTGGCAACCTTATCTACCGTTGCATCATCCCAGTAATCTCCAATCTTCGCGAATTTGGGCTCCACCTCCATACCAATATTTACCTATTTCAATTTTAGTGGCACGGTTATATCAGAATTCTTGGTCTGCGGTCCCTTGACCTCATAGTGACCCCTAGTTTTAGGGATATTAATCTTTCATGGGTCCTCGTCTTCTTCTTCAATAGTCACGTTATATTATTCCAGCACGTGGCTCAGTTGAGTAGTCCAATTGGGTTGAACCAGATCCAAAGGATCCTGCGGTATTCTAAAGATCGTTGCTTTAACTTCTTGTAGCACTTCATTAATACAGTCAAACCCATCTTCGAAGTTGAACGTCATTATGAACACTTCGAGCCGAATATCCCATTAGCCTGTGCCATGGTGAAGCTTTGTCTCCAAGTAACAATTCATTGGGATGACATCCAAGGTGTGACAGAACAAGTGCACCCATTCAGGTTGGGGCTTTGCTCCATAGGCCTTAGCCCATTCGGCCATGGGTGTGCATGGATCATCCTTCCGGTGATACTTGTCTATCACTCGTACCTTCGGCTTCCAAAGAATGTTCGTATCATCCTCCTACACTTGCGCCAATCATCAAAACAACCCTTATGCGTACCCCACCATCTCGTCGACGTAGTGCACAGTGCCTAGTCTAAAGCCTAGAAGCGCTACTTCTCTGGTACTTCCCTCTCAAATGCATCCAAAAACACATCCACATCATTCAAGACATCATAAGTGGGTGGATTTCTTACCTCTGATGACACACAACGCAGCGATCGGGTCATCATGTTACAGTTCAACATGGTTACTTCATGTAGCCAATTCTGCCAACACTCTAATTCTTCATCCGAGTTTGAGTTGTAGGAACTCTCGTGATCCCATGTAATTCTCCCATCCGATGTTAGATTTACCCAATCTTGGTCTCGTGTTGTTATTTTATATATGTAGTCCAAATCGTCATCGCTTTTGTAGTCGCGGATTGGTTCTGTATAGTGCGATCCTTCAGCAGGATCTAGTGGTACTATTACACGAAGCAAATTATTTTCAAATATCATCTTTCACTTCTTTAGGTTGATTACCCCATTCATGTCAATAGCCCAATCAATGCCAAGGAGCATAGGGTAGGGGTTTCTGTCATCCACAATTTCTATCACTTCAAAGTCAGCCAATGCGCTTGCACCTTCAATATCGATAGTTACTCCTTGCAGCCATCCCATGGGGATGATCTTCTACTGATTTTCCATCCTTAACTGAATTGGAGACCACTGTAGCACAGGTCTCCCCATCTGCTCCCAAGTCTGCTACAACAAAACGTTCACGTCTGACCCTAAATGAAGAATAACCTAATCCATTTCATATTCTCCTATCTGTGTGGTGAGTCTCATCTTATGCCCTGTCCTTGCTTTATGCTTACCAATCTTTCGTACCACACGTGGCTCACCTAGAGCATTTCCAGTGCATCTATTTATAAGTTCTTATAACCCCTTCATAGCCTTGCTATCGTACAAAAACTTCATGCAGGTCTCTAGAAAGGTTGTAAGCATAGAAGGGTCCATTTCCTGAACAGGTTTATCCCATCTCCCTGAGGTAGAGGCCTCAACGAAGCTCTTCTTTGCTTCCATGAATGTTTTGCATGCATGCTCCAAATCAAATTCAGCCTCTTTCGTCAGAGCTTTGCGAACCCATGCATTGTCTTTGGGTTCTTTCCCCTTATCGTCACCCATTACAATTCCACTTTGGAGAACTATATTCACATTCAGATCCTCTTCGAGAGGCTCAACCCTCATCATATGCAGGTTTTGAGTCAGCTACGGTGGTAGCACCCCTTTGTCATGTATCCTTGATATCATTGTAGGATAGTCCTCTATCTCATGATAAAACTGAGTACAATATTTGTATGACGGATGCATTGGGTTAGTGCATTCACAGGCATAGTTTCCTCGTCTTTTGCAATTGTAACAGATCAACTGTCCCCTACCTCTACTAGGTCCTCCTCGTCTGCCTCATCCGCACCCCTGAAAGCCTATTCACGCCATCCCAATGTTCTGGTTAGGGGGCCGTGTTTTTGCCTGAACTCTATAGGCGGGTGTTTTGTCCATCATCAATTCATAACTTCGGAAATTGCGCTCATCATGCCCTACCGACTTGCAGAAGTTGCAAAATAATTGTTGTGGTGTTTGTACAAAGTTCTGTAGCAAATGACAATAATCAGTGGTATGTTTCCCTGCTACTTGACATATAGCACACCACAACACAAGCCCTGCGCTCGGTCCTGCTTCAGCTTCCGGCCTCAAAGGCATCAGTCCTCCTCCTGCAATATAGTTTGCAAAGACTGGGCAGTGGTATTTGTCATGCCCCTGACCTTTACATTTCATGCACCATATCTCTTCGCACGCCTCCGGTCGAACTGTTATGTCCTTATTCAAACTTTTCATTTCGAGGTAAAGATTTTTCAACTGTGCATGGATATGTTCAACCCCCAGATTCATATCTTGCATCGTGTTTCATTCAGTGTTATTACAATATCCAAGACCTCTGCCTGAGTCATGATCTTCTGTTGTGACAGTGCAACCCTTAGGTGAGGCAGGAGCAAAGCAACAAACCATTCACTGTGTTGTCCATCTGTTAAGTTCATACTAGCTTCATGGATTTTACACTTCAATCTCTGATCCAATTCCCAAGGTGTCTCACCTGGTTTCATCGCGATTTCCTTGAACCCCTTTAATCGACTGTGCCTCAGATTTAGGCCTACTGAACTCTTTATTCAACGTGGTCTGAATCTCTGTGAGCCCAGCATTTGGGTTATCGTTAGAGTACTTGATGTACCAAGTTAGTGCATGGTCCTGCAAAGCGCTAACCAACATTTCCTTCTTCATGTGATCGTGTGTGATTCCTTGAGCTTCCCATACAACTTTTACGACGAACCAGAAATGGTCCGGGTCCTCATTTCCAAAGCCTTTAAACAAAGGCAGCTTCACTGAATTCACCATATTGAAATGTGGTGGAGTTGGTGGTGGTGTGGGCAAAGTCACAGGTGACGGTGGTGAATTTGGAGGTGGTAGTCGTGGGAATCCTTGTTTTATTAACTGAACTACACTTCGTGGAGAAGCCTATGCTACTCCCTCTTTGTCACTTAATGGAGATGAAATCAGTAGGGTTGTATTTAGGACCCTTTCTTCCTTCGTTTCTTTAAGTCTTTCTACTTCGCGTAGATTTGAACATCAAGGTAGCTGCATAACCCGGTTTTCACACAATAACATCTTAATCCAAGTATTTAAAGACTTGAAGTACTTACCTCGTGGACCTATGAAAAAGTGTCACTCCACCTCGCTATAACTGACTGAGGTATTGACTGCGAATTCTATCACAAACCCCCTATGATACGATCAAGCCAATGATCAATAGAGTGGGATATCTTATACTCAGAGGCTTCCTGTCTCTGTACTAACTCTAGGGTCCAAACAATAGGACCTTCAAGCCTCCACCTTCCTTGGCTATCTGCTAGCTTTGCGATCCACTTGTATAACTCAACTAGAAAGGAACAAAAAAATATCTCATGGATTTCTATATACAGGTACTTGTCCAACCACTGTTCCTTCATCAACCATAGGTTTCTATCCTTTTGTGTCGTGAATTCATGGATCTTCCTATCCAAACAATATTCGACCTCTTTCTTAGTTGAATTCCAATGATATGACATCACACATCTCTCATGCAGATTCTGGTCCCGACAACAGAACCATTTTTTGGCTTTATGGGGCCTAACCCAGGTTTAGTGTTAGTTAGCCAAACAAATCCCTACACTACTGACCCTTTCGGCATCAGCCCGTAGAGCATGGACCAAAGTCTCACCCGAAGCAGTATGCGGGGATGCTGGAACCAAGTTTTCGCACCCTGAGATGGTCGTGATGTCGGTTTACACCCTCTGCCCCTACTTTCACGCAAGTCCCTAAGTCTTAGGGCTCTGTCAATCTACCCTTTATTCCACCCTTCGGTACCTCCGCGAAGGTGTACGATTGACCTTCGCATAGCCCTGTCCTATGGTCCAGGTACTTTCGCGCAACTATGAAAATGTATTGTATAGGTTCCCAAGTTATCTCAAGTGTTTTACTTATCTTATTAATAAATCACAGTTAGCACCACGTAAACTGATACCCTTATTGCGTTCAATTAACCAATACAATCACATATATTCGCGCATCAAAAAAACATTATAAATTAAACCCAAAATGCAATATAATTAGATGCATTAACAAGAACTAAATACATGTTAATTTCATAATACTTCTCTTTATTGATATCTTCCAGTGTAGTACAGACTCTATCCACCCTGCGCACACAACTGTAGGGGTCGCGCACTCAACTGTGGACTTCCACCCTAGGAATTTGCACACTCAGCTGCAGAGACTCTACCTACACTAAGACCCAAAACACTTAGAATTCTTTACCAAAACTCCAATGCTTCCCTCTTCACTACTCCTTATTCCCTACTTAGAGCTTAGTTACTTAGCTCTTTTTTATACAATCCCATGGTCTGCAGACCATGGGTAGATCTTTACAGCCGACTTGACACTTTATAAAATAAGGGCAGACAATCCTTTATGACTCTAGACACCTTCGCACTCCACAACCACAAAATGCGGAGACTTTACAACTTTATTACAAAATTATCCCAAAACATGGGATTTTAGCCCCAAAACTTCTCTTGGGGGAACTCGTTCCCAACAACCTTGGAAAGGTAAGGAGCCATATTGTGCTAGTGTCTTTATCTAGAATCACAGCCACTGCTCCTTGAGAAAAATGGCATAGGTTTGGATGGTTTCCTACATTGTATGGCTTCCATTGATAAACTTTCCATAGTGGCAAGTTGTGTCTCTTTTTCTTGCAACTTCTCTCTTAGCCTTGTGTTTTCCTCCTGTAGTTTCTCCCTCATCACTAAATCCCTTAGTATCAAGTCATTCAATTCCTTTCCCATTTCATTTACTTTCTCCTCCATGAGGCTCACATATTCTACCTTTTTTATTTTTCAATTTTCATCCATCTATGTGTTTTGCCTCTTTACTTCTCCAACTCAAAGAAGAGTGGGATAGAAAATTTCTCAGGTATAATCCTACCTCCCACAATAAAATTTGTAGTAGGATGCTATGTTAGGTTGTGGATCATGCTCTTGGAGCTCTTGGGGGCATTTTTTTTCTTCTTTTGGAATGGTTTTATCTTATTGTAGCACCTCTTGTTGCTCCTATAGTAGCCCTATTCCTCCTGTAGCAACCCCTGTTCCTCCTATAGAAACCCTTGTTTTTCCTGTAGCTCTTATGTTTCTTCTTGTAACAGAGAAGTTTGTGTATTAAGACTTTTAAATGTGAATTCTCTAGTGTTGGACCTCCTCGTGGGTAGCACATGTTGCTTTGTCTTGGCCTTAGGAGAGGTAACTTCCTCAATATTTCCCTCACTAGGTCGCACTTCTTCCTTTTTTCTTGATGATTTGTCAATGATGATAGGGATATTTGAAGGAGGCTAAGGCTTACCTTGCCTTATCCTGGTGCTCTTCCTTGTTTTAAAATATAAGGTGCCTTTCCTTGGCTGCTTTCTTTTGTGCTTCACAGGTGTAACAAGTGTGGCCAATGTGGTAGCTACTTCTTTCTCCATTTTTCTTGGTGAGAGGCTTATTTCTTGTCCTTATCTTTCTATCTCTTGAGCTTTGGTGGTATCTTCAGGGTTCTCTCCATATATTCTTTGTTCATCTTCCTTTCTTTCCTCAGCTTTTTCTTCCTCCTTCTCTTCCTCCTTTCCTTCCCTACCCCCAATACTAGAGGTTAATGTTCCTTCTTGTTGTGTGGAGGTTATTATCACTCAGATTTTCCTTGAAGTTGTTGGGAAGAGGAAAGGGGTCTGAGGTAACCAAAAACCAACTTTTAGGTAAAGAATCTAGCCAATCTGTACCCAGAGAGGGCTCTCTCTTTAAGTTTTAGCTTTGTTTTGAAAGATATTAGGCTAGTTATAAAGTTTAGGGGTTTTGATTGTGTTTGGTGGTGAAATTCAATAGAAGAAGGGTAGGACTGAGTAGTTTAGGCCATTGGACTAATGGAGTCAAAGAAAATGGCTTAACTGGATTTGGTTTCTTAACAAGGGATGGTTTCACAGGCAAGATAGTCAAACAGGGAACAAATAAAGACTTACAATAGATGGAATGAACTCAAAATGGGTTAAGGCTAGTTAAGAATCCTTCAACACATTTGAAAGAGGGAACTTGAATGATTATTAATAAAGAGAAATTAAGAATTATTTACTAAATAATCAAAGTGAATAAACATAGGAAACAGGAGCAATTAAGAATTCATTGTTTATCCTAATTCAGAGGAAAACATTAAGAATAACAATGATTGAAAACAGATTGTACTCAAGCACTTTCTGAATTATTCTTTTTTGTTTATTATTCAGATATGAAAATAAGTTGAAATAATAAACAAGAAAACTTTAAAACATGAGATATAGAAGACTTATTGATCCGATGTTTGACTCATGAATCATGTGAAAAGTCCTTTGCATCAATTCTTCATCAAGCTAGCCATACAAAATTTTTTCCAACAGGACTTTTTTCCAAAATAATCAGTGTTACAGCAATGTCTAAGAATCCACCCAAAATACTTCAAATGAAGAAGTATTTATACTAATTGTAAACTGAAATATCTTGAAAAAATATCAAGATTAGTTTCACAAATATCTCCAACTGTTTACATTAATAGAACTTAAATAAAGGACATTCAAAACTAATGAATATATTTGGAACTATTTCTATGGATTAATGATGAAAAATAAGAGAAATTGGAATTTGATAGCAACTCTTAGTTGATGATGACGCATCCCAGTCACTAACTGCATCCTTCCTTTGTGCATTTTACCCCAGAAATTCTGCAAACTTAAGGTCCAATGATATGTTTGTATATCTCAATCCGTGATAGATATATAAAAATTGAAAGAGGTTTTTGTTTATAAGAATGGTCTTGAGATAAAATTCTCTTCGTTTCCCAAAATTCAGCTCCAGATGTTCACAATATTCTCTGCAAAAAGATGTCAAAAACAGGACTTTGCACAAACTGAAAACTAGGCTATGAAGACATGCACTAATCTCCCTTTGGGTAATACTTGTGTAAATAATGAGAAAGATTTTTGTAGATTGGCCTGTTAGGAACAAAAACCTCCTCCATTTTCTCGAAATACTTCTTGGATTGGCCACAATAGTTTCTGCAAAACTAAGACTTAAACAGGAAATTTCTTAAGAATGTACCATTTTTGCTCTAATTCCATCTTTTAACCTTAAATTTCTTTTGACTGTTTTTCACTTTTACTTTGCATAAAATTCATTGTAGCTGGTGAAAGTGTTTTCATATTTGTTTAACCCTCAATATCTTCATGTTTACATTTACTATTTACTGTTTACTTTTTACTTTTACCGCTCTATTTTTTCATCTATCTTCACTTTGACATGAATTTGTACGCTATGCTTTGTAACTGTCTTCCCTACTATTTATCTTCATGGTAGCTGATCTACTTGACTTGGTCTTCAATCTAATACTCTTTAATCCTGATACACTTTGACTTTTTTTTACCGTGTCCTTTTACCTTCAATGTGTAGTTTAGGCTTTTACTATCTATTTCAACAATAAATTTTTTAATTTCCTGTTTCCTTTGCTTGTCTTTCAACTGTATGTTTTATCTTCCATCTCTATTTGAATATATTTGATAACACTCTTGGAGTAAACAGGTCTTATGACTAGTATTAATACTGTTTATCCAAGGTTGTGGTCTTCTGATCACCTGTAAAACAAAACAAACTGTTAGGAAAGCATTGGTTTACAGGGGAGGTCAAAAAGGTTTCATTTGCACTTGAGAGGTCTATGAATGAGTCCAGAATGATTTTCAGGAGGTAAATCGTGCTCGAATCAGTTAACAGAGGCTTCAAGTGGCATAGCTAGGTTACATAGGTTTTTACTACACAATCAAGTGAAAATGAGCAAAACTAGGGTTTTTGTGCTTAAACGGGTAAATGGTTGGTATTGGCGGGTGAATGAAAATCACAATCGGCAGTAACTGAATGACGAGACATTTTGTCATTTAGTAGAAGACAGTAAATGGTTTATATCGCACTGCTATTGGAGGGGGTGGGTATTTTGCCTCGAGCCAACGATTCCACAGATTACTCGACGTGTGGCAGAGGCGCCATGTGAAAACCACTTTGTGATCGCACGCTAACGCGTGGTCACAAAGGGGTGCGCGATATCAATCATAGCCATTGGATGTGGGAGGTGTGATCGGACGGCTAACGGGAGGCACGACGTGATGGGATTTAACAATGGTGGGCCCAACACAATTAAGGTTTAATTAATTATATCGGGGGTGGTATGATAGGTTGGGGAGTTTCTTAATTAACAGTGAGGGTTAATTAATCCCTTATTAATGCAACGAGGGATTAGGGTTATTAACTAGTTACGGGTTAACTAGTTAATCACAGTTAAAATGTATTTATGGTTATAATTTAATCAAAGGGGCGGGATATATAGAAATTTGGGATTTTTAATAGTTTTAAATAATACGGGACAAGGTGAATTTTTGTGTGGTATTTATATAATATAAGTTAATAGTTAATATGGTAATGTAATGAAAAAGTGCCAAGTAAAAAAATTAGAATTGTGTATTTAACTTAGGCTTGGGTATTGTGTAATTTTCTAAGTAAAATAGGATTTTACTTAGGAACAGAATTATGAAGGTGAATGAGTGTTCTTATGAATAATTATAGGTACTTTAGGCTTTATAAACTATTGGGCCGAGGGTCTCGTCCCTCCAGAAGTCAGAGAAATTCTCTAAGCCCCTCTAATTTAGCAAATTCCTTGGTACTTAGGGGAAATTAGTGAGAATTTAGGGGAAAATGAAGGGGGAAGTTAAGTATTTGACCTTGCCTTGCTTTAAATTCTTTCAGTGTAATGTCTACCTTGTACTTGTGATGAAAGTAAATATTAACACCTTTTAGAGTCATTATCCATCACATGTAATTCTGCAACATCATCTACCTACCCTACCTACGTTAACCTAACATTTTTCTTCTTTATTTGGGTGCACTTAGACTGGCAAACCCTTATCAAACTTTTTTTTTCTTTTACATGGAGAAATCTATCTAAATCTAGCCTTATTACATCCATGGGCTCAAATTAAACTATTGAGCTCCTTTTATTCACTCTACCTATCTACTTATCTTCCAAGATTAAACTGTTTGGTTAGATTTTATTTTCTATCTCTAAAACATAAAATTCAAATATGAACTAGCCAAGCCTAATTTGTTTGACTTTTCATCAATTGTGGCATAAGTTAACAAGATTCACACAATTGTTTATTGCATAAGAGTAAAAAGTAGTGGAATTTAGACTTGCACACTTTCCTTGTTCTTTCTTTTGGTGGGGTTCATTTTCTTTCACTTTTTTGACCATATTTATTCTTTTTACCCTTTGATTTTTCTTTTAGGGTATACCCTCTTTACATTTTTTAAATTTTTTGATTTTTGAAAATATGGAAAACCTTTGCAACAAGTAAAGGTATGAACATATTACATAGCTCATCGAGTCAATCATGATATATGACACCTATTGGTATAGGAGCATAACGTTGGCTCCACTTGGGGATGGCTTTTCCTGGTGGAAAGTCAAGAACAGTAGGTCAGGTGGCCTCCGAATGATTTTGGCTGAACTATGGAATCTTCTTCTGCTTGTTGCTTTATTGTATATATGACAGTGAAACTTCTGAAGCTTAGGGCCTTCTCTTCGGGCTTCAACTCCAACAAGTTACTATACAATCAACACCAAACCTTTATTCTTCCTACTTGAATCCCACTTGAGCACCTTGTAACTTAGGTAGGAATCTTCAGTCTTGGTCTTTTTATCAAAAATCTTTTTAACCTTTTCCTACACAACTTGAGATCTGACCTGAAACTAAAAGGTGCTGCAACCTTCAAACCAAATTAGTAAATCATCAAGATCTTAGGGCCTTTTGATTGGATTCAAATCTTTTAGGATTTATTTCATAATCTACTGAAAACTGAATTAAATCAAACTGAAATCCTACCTACTCTATATTATTGAAAATCAGGTTGAATTAAATAATACAAAAATGCCAATGAAGCCAATCAAGCAACTGCAGAAACAAATGAACTGCTTGACTGATTGTCAGTGAAATCAGAAGCATAATTTGATCATGTACCCACATAATCGAAATTGTGATATATAAAGGCCACTGCTGATGTATTTGGTCCTCATAGAGAAAACATGTTAAAGAATTTGAGTTGAGAAGAACCTCCATATAACCTACTATAGGATCAAAAAAAGCATAAAGTGTGATAGTTTCTTTTGGGCCTTCATTGTCTAATTTATCAGCTGTATCCTCAATACTAAACCCTGCAACTAATTCTTCAGTCTTTCTCTTGAAAGCATAATCATCCTCAATCTGCAAATCAAAAGGTAGTACAATTTCCTCATGGTTTGGAGAAGGAAGATTTTGTAAGAATTCTTTAGGATCTCGGAAATTATATGACTGAATTTGAGAATGCAAACATTTAATTTCATTTTCATATTTTTCAACAACTAAATTAAGAAAACACATTTTAGTTTCAAGAGAGTATTTTCTTATGTTGACAATTATAAATACAACTCTTAAAAAATCTTCATCGAGCTGAAATTTTGATAACTCATCCCTGAATTCATTTAAAATTTCATCAAATGAAATATTTTCCACAAGCCTAGTCATCCTGTCTTACTATTAATGGTTTGGAATATGGATTATTTGGTTGTGGAATTTCTCTGAAATTTGAAGCTCTGGATATTTGAACAATGGAGTCTTGATTGTTTGAGGCTTCTTGATTGGAAAATGATCAGCAAAAGAGTCAGAAGAATGATGCTCAAATGTGCAAGGATATTTTATATTTACAATTTTAAAAAGAGAATAATTAAAAAATTAATCTAAAATCTTCTCTAAAATACAATATACATTGGAAAACTCTATCAATTTAGAAAGAACATAATGTCTTGGATAACAATCCAAGTTAAAAGCCTGATCTTTTTGTATTGTTCTTTTAGGTTAATTCCTCCAGTGGAGTCTTAGTAGTGAAATTGATTTTGGAGTCACCAGGTGGATGATTTTAACCTTTGTGTGTCTGATCCTTGTCCATCATCATAGATCAGATCTAAACCTGTAAAACAAGTATGAAGAAAAAGTTAGTTCTCAAGGAAGCCAAATTTTGAGTACTTTATGATTATTTTGCTTTTTTTTTATGAATTTTAAAAACAACTTCTATGATTTCTTTAAGAGGCTTTAAATATGAGATTCAAACTTTCTTAAAGATTTATTTGACATGAGGAACTGGTCAAATGTTTGGAAACCAAATGTTCAATCCATAAACTAGACCAGAGATAGACTGAAGCAACATTCATCTAATATGCAATTGCAAAGCAAAAGCAGTTCAAAGGCTACCTAGCTAACTTCAGGGTCTGTCTGTAGTTTATAAAGTAAACAATAGTGACAAACAAACTATTCGTTCCCCAGTTGAGTCGCCACTATGTTATCACTCAAATTTTCCTTGAAGTTGTTGGGAAGAGGAAAGGGGTCTGAGGTAACCACAAACCAACTTTTAGGTACAGAATCTAGCCAATCTATACCCAGAGAGGGCTCTCTCTTTAAGTTTTAGCTTTGTTTTGAAAGATATTAGGCTAGTTATGAAGTTTAGGGGTTTTGATTGTGTTTTGTGGTGAAATTCAATAGCAGAGGGGTAGGACTAAGTAGTTTAGGCCATTGGGCTAATGGAGTCAAAGAAGATGGCTTAACTGGATTTGGTTTCTTAACAAGGGATGGTTTCATAGGGCAAGATAGTCAAACAGGGAACAAATAAAGACTTAAAATTGATGGAATGAACTCAAAATGGGTGAATGGTAGTTAAGAATCCTTCAACACGTTCGAAAGAGGGAATTTGAATGATTATTAATAAAGAGCAGTTAAGAATTCTTTACTAAATAATCAAAGTGAATAAACATAAGAAACAAGAGAAATTAAGAATTCACTATTTATCCTAATTCAGAGGAAAACATTAAGAATAACAATGATTGAAAACAGATTGTACTCAAGCACTTTCTGAATGATTCTTTTTCGTTTATTATTTAGATATGAGACACAATTGAAATAATAAACAACAAAACTTTAAAACATGAGATATAGAAGACTTATTGATCCGATGTCTGACTCATGATTCCTGTGAAAAGTACTTTGCATCAATTCTTCATCAAGCTAGCCATACAAAATTTTGTCCAACAGAACTTTATTCCAAAATAATAAGTATTATAGCAATGTCTAAGAATCCACCCAAAATACTTCAAATGAAGAAGTATTTATACTAATTGTAAACTGAAATATCTTGAAAAAATATCAAGATTAGTTTCACAAATATCTCCAACTGTTTACATTAATAGAACATAAATAAAGTACATTCAAAAATAATGAATCTATTTGGCACTATTTCTATGGATTAATGCTGAAAAAGAAGAGAATTCGAATTTGATAGCAACTCTTAGTTGATGATGACGTATCCCAATCACTAACTGCATCCTTCCTTTGTGCATTCTGCCCCAGAAATTCTGCAAACTTAGGGTCCAATGATACCCTTTTATATCTCAATCCATGATAGATATATAAAAAGTGAAAGAGGTTTTTTTTGATAAGAATGTTTTGAGATAAACCGCTCTCCAGTTCCCAAAATTCAGCTCCAAATGTTCACAATATTCTCTGAGAAAAGATGTGAAAAACAGGACTTTGCACAAACTGAAAAATAGGCTGTGAAGACATGCACTTATCTCCCTTTTGGTAATACCTGTGTAAAACATGAGATAGGTTTTTATATATTGGCCTGTTAGGAACAAAAACCTCCTCCAGTTTATCAAAATACTTCTTGGATTGGCCACAACAGTTTCTGCAAAAGTATGACTTAAACATGAAATTTCTGAAGAATGTACCATTTTTGCTCTAATTCCATCTTTTAACCTTAAACTTATTTTGACTGTTTTTCACTTTTACTTTGGATAAAATTTATTGTAGCTGGTGAAAGTGTTTTCATATTTGTTTAACCCTCAATGTCTTCACGTTTACTTTTATTGTTTATTGTTTACTTTTTACTTTTACCGCTCTGTTTTTTCATCTGTCTTCACCTTGACATGAATTTGTATGCTATGCTTTGTAACTGTCTTCCCTACTGTTTATCTTCATGGTAGCTGATATAATTGAATTGGTCTTCAATCTAATACTCTTTAATCCTGATACAATTTGACTTATTTTTACCGTGTCCTTTTACCTTCAATGTGTAATTTAGGTTTTTACTGTCTATTTCAACAGTAAATTGTTTAATTTCCTATTTCCTTTGCTTGTCTTCCAACTGTATGTTTTATCTTCCATCTCTATTTGAATAGATTTGATAACACTCTTGGAGTAAAAAAGTTTTATGACTAGTATTAAGACTGTTTATCCAAGGCTGTGGTCTTTTGATCACCTGTAAAACAAAACAAACTATTAGGAAAGCATTGGTTTGTAGGGGAGGTCGAAAAGGCTTCATTTGAGCTTGGGAGGTCTATGGAGTGAGTTCAGAATGATTTTCGGGAGGTAAAACATGCTCGAATCGGTTAACAGAGGCTTCAGGTGGCGTAGCTGGGTTACATGGGTTTTACTGCACAATCAAGTGAAAATGAGCAAAACTGGGGTTTTTGTGTTTAAATGAGTAAATGGTTGGTATTGGCGGGTGAATGAAAATGACAATTGGTGATAACTGAATGATGAGACATTTTTTCATTTAGTAGAAGGTGGTCAGCAGTTTCTATCACACCACTATTAGTGGGGAGTGGGTATTTGGCCTCGAGCCAACGATTCCATAGGTTACTCAACACGTGGTGGAGGCGCTATGTGAAAACCACTTTTTGATTGTGCGCTAACACGCGGTCACAAAGGGGTGCACATATCAATGATCGCTATTGGATGTGGGAGGTGTGTGTTATGAAACCAACTCAAGAAAAGATAGAAAAGATAGATCAACGCCTTAGAATTCAGCCTCTTCGAGGGGGAAACCTCCTTTACATTACATAAATGAACAATTCTTGGATGATACAAATGACAAAACCTCCTTTCTATATATAGGAGTCTAAGGAGTCATAATATAATCCAGCCGACCTAACAATAATAATATAAAGCCACAAAAATAACAATAGAGGGATTCTATGGGGCACATAAATAACAACATGGGGGTAATAGGGGCACAACAATATAAATAAGGGGTATAACTACAATAGTAATGGGGTAATCACTAGTATTATAGGGACCCAACATGCCCCTCTCCTTCCAAAAAGTGTTGTCCTCAACGCTTGAGTAGTTCTGGATACTTCTGCATAAAATTCTCATCCTCCCATGTGGAATCTTCAGCGGATAAGTTCTTCCACTTGATAAGATACTCTGAAATTGATCGATTTCGTAGCTGTCGAGTTCTTGTTTCTGTGACTGCTTCCGGTTCCAATATAATTTTTCCTTCCTTGTCAAGTTCTGGCAATATTGTTTGAACTGGGAGCTTGTCGCCTATAACCTTCTTTAAACATGAAACATGGAAAACTGGGTGCAATCGAGAAGCTGCAGGAAGCTCCAATTTGTATGCCATAGTACCAATCTTTTGCAACACCTTGTACGGACCATAATACTTTGGTGATAATTTATTATCCTTCTTAGCTTGCTTTAGGGACATTTGCTTATATGGTTGTAGCCGTAGGAATACCCAATCACCTACATCAAAACTTCTTTCACTGCGATGTTGATCTGCCTGTTGTTTCATTCTATTTTGTGCCAACACGAGGTTATCCTTTAAGAGTTGGAGGACTTGTTGTTGATGTTCGATGTGATGTTCCACTGCCTGAACCTTAGAATTTTCTCTTAAATATGATGTGATGGATGGTGGTTGATACCCATAAAGTGCCATAAATGGGGTCATTTTTGTTGCTGTATGGAAGGAAGTGTTATACCACCATTCAGCCAGAGGCAACCATTTGACCCATTGTGTCTGTTTATCAGATACAAAGCAACGAAGATATCCTTCCAAACATTTGTTTACTATCTCAGTTTGCCCATCAGATTGAGGATGATAAGATGAGCTATGAGCTAACTGAGTACCAAGACAAGAAAATAATTCTGTCCAAAAATTTCCAGTGAAAATGGGATCTCTGTCACTTACAATAATCTTTGGGTTTCCATGTAGCTTTTGAATTGTTTCCATAAATGCAGTAGAAACTGTACTGGCTTTAAATGGATGTGATAATGCACAAAAGTGTGCATACTTGGTAAGTCTGTCAACTACCACCATGATGACACTCTTTCCCTCAGACTTGGGTAAACCTGTGATAAAATCCATTGAAACCTCCTCCCAACGTTGGCTTGGAATGGATAAAGGTTGTAATAGACCTAGTGTCTTAATTGTTTCAACTTTATTTTGTTGGCAAACCAAACATTCCGCCACAAACTTTTGAATATCTGATTTAAGGCCATCCCAAAAAAATTCCTTCTTAACCCTGTGGTAAGTTTTTAAAAATCCTGAGTGCCCTCCTAAGGGAGAAGTGTGCAATTCCATAAGAATCTTTTGTTTTAGCTGGGAATTCTTACAGAGGTATAAGCGATCTTTGTACCATAATGAATCATTTTGCCAGCTAAATGTATCAGACGTACTGGAATCTTGTTGTAGCTTTTGAATAAGTGCCCACACTTCTTCGTCATTCTTCCATTCCTCCCTTGCTTCGTTTATCCAATCTGGTTGGATAATAGAAATGGCGCACAACAATGCTTCCACATCCTCATCCTTTCTTGAGAGTGCATCTGCCACCACATTTTGCTTCCCTTTTTTGTAGATGATTTCAAAGTCATAACCCAACATCTTTGTGACCCACTTTTTTTGCTCTTCAGAGGATAATCTTTGTTCTAAAAAGTATTTAAGGCTATCATGATCCGTTTTTACCTTGAAGTGTCTTCCCATTAGGTAGGGTCGCCATTTCTTAAGTGCATGGAGTATTGCCAACATTTCCTTCTCATAAATAGCTTTGCTTAAAAACTTTCCCTTGATTGGACGACTTTCAAAAGCAATGGGTCTTTCATCTTGCATTAGAACAGCACCAATTCCATTTCCTGAAGCATCACATTCCACAATAAAGGTTTTTGTGAAGTCCAGTGTAGCTAAGACCGGTGCTTGGCACATTGCCTCTTTAAGATGTTCAAAGGCCTTTGTTGCTTCCAGAGTCCATGAAAATGCATCTTTCTTCAATAATGTTGTTAGAGGTGCTGCTATTCTCCCATAATTCTTAACAAACTTGCGATAATACCCTGTCAACCCAAGAAATCCTCGCAGATGCTTTATGGATGTGGGGATTTTCCATTCCTTAATGGCTTTAATTTTGCTAGGGTCTACCTTAACTCCTTCATGAGATACAATATGACCCAAATATTCCACCTCCTGGACTCCAAAGAAACATTTGGATCTTTTTGCATATAATTGTTTCTCCTCCAATAGTTGTAGCACCCTGTCAACATGTTCAACATGATCCTTCCAAGACTTGTTGTAGATTAGTATATCATCAAAAAATACTAACACAAATTTTCTAAGGAATGGTTTGAAAATTGAATTCATCAAACCTTGAAATGTTGAAGGTGCATTGGTAAGGCCAAAAGGCATGACCAAAAATTCATAATGACCCTCATGAGTTCTAAATGCCGTTTTCGGAATGTCTTCAATCTTCATTCTGATTTGATGATATCCTGAACGAAGATCCAACTTGGTGAAGTAAATTGATCCATGCAATTCATCCAGTAATTCATCAATGACAGGAATGGGGAACTTATCTTTAATAGTGAGCTTGTTGAGCTCCCTATAATCCGGACACATGCGCCATGATCCATCCTTCTTGTGCACCAATACTACTGGAGCAGAGAAAGAACTTTGACTTGGTTGAATTATACCAGCCTCTAGCATTTCTGCAACCATACGTTCAATTTCACTTTTTTGGACATAGGGATATTTGTACGGCCTGATGTTTGGAGGAACACTTCCTGGAATCAGATGAATAGCATGATCATGATCACGCATAGGTGGGAGACCTTTGGGAGTCTCAAATACCTTGGAATGATTGTCCAGGACTTTTTGGAGATCTGGAGAAATAGATGATTCCGATGTGGAAACATCTAGTGAACATAATTGTGCAATTACACCTCTTTGCTCCTTTTTTAGAAGCTTTGTCATACCATTAGAGCTGATTATCTTTCCTGGTTTCCCTGCAATACCCCTTAATTCAACTTCCTTTCCTTCTGTAGAAAATTTGATGAAAAGTTCTTGAAAATTAAAAGCTATTGTACCCAAGGATTGTAGCCATTGGACTCCTAGTACAACATCAGCACCTCCCATTGGAATGGAAAGCATTGGGCTAGTCAATACATATTCTCCCATGGATAGCTTGATATTATGGCACTTTCCAGAGCAATTTATTGTTCCTCCATTTGCAATCATCACTTGACACTCTGGTGCTGGATATAGGAAGCAATTCAATTCTTTTGCTACCCTACAATGAATAAAATTGTGGGTGCTTCCTGAATCAATCAACACTATTACCTTTTTCTTCTTGATTTGTCCTTCTATCTTGATGGTTTGAGGAGTGGTAATTCCTGCCAATGCATTACAAGATATGGTCGGATTTATTTATTCTTCATCTAGGCTTTGTTCCTGGAGTATATCTTCTTCTTTTGACCTTTCTTGCTCCTTTTCTTCTTCCTCTTCACAATCTATGTAGAATAATTTCTTCTCAGCACACTTATGACCTTTAGTGTATTTGCTATCACAACTGTAACAAAGCCCTTTTGCTCTTTTTTCTTCCAATTTTTGTGGTGTCAACCTTATAGGTTGTGGAAGACTAGGGGCAACAATACTTCCGTCTTTATAGTTGTGAGTGGTATGCTTCCTAGTTGCCATAATTTTGCTTTCCATTTTTCTTGCTAACCTGAATGCCTTCTCTAATGAATCAGGTTCCCAAAGGTGAACATCATGTTGGATATTATCCTTTAAAGACCCTATGAACACATCAATCCTTTGCTCCTCTGGAATATCTTTTACCCTTATGTTCAATTTTTGGAACTCCTCAATGTGCTCCATTACTGAACCCTTTCGTTTGAGACTTATCAATTGGCTAAAAAAAGTGTTGCTTTTTGTATCTTCATAATGTGCTATCAATTCTTCTGTAAAAATTGTCCAAGTGATAAATTGTTTACGAGAGCAAAGCCATTGATACCATATAAACTGATTTGGTTCCAAATATACAGTTGCCATACGTACCTTTTGTGTGTTTTGCACATTATTGAGATCGAAGAACTGCTCCATCTGTAATATCCATGTGGCGGGATCCTTGCCATCAAACTTCCTCATATCGATTTTTGGAACATGGTGAGTCTTCGATCCAACATTAGAGTCTATGTAATCATGATTAACATTTCTTTTGTTCTCATCATGAGTTTCCTTTAGTACCCTTTCACCCTTAGTGACCATTTCTTGTAGCAACTTATTCATATTTATCTTCAATTCTTCCATCTTATCATCCATGCCATCAATTTTAGCGTCCATGCCATTCACCTTAGCTTCCATGCCATCCATCTTAGCTTCTACGCCTTTCTTTAATCCATCCATATTAGCTTCTACATCTTTCCTTAAACCATCCATCTTAGATTCTATTGCTTTTTGTGCAAGTGACACTCGTTGCACTTGTTCTTGTAATTTTGATATATCATATAGCATTTCTTCCTCTTCTTCATGAGTCATGCTAGAGCTTTCAGGTTCCTTACTAGGTGTTTGCATTTTCTTTCCTCGGGGCATCAGTTACCGATAATAATGCTTTACTATGCCCTTTGAATTCCGTAAACCAAGCTTACACAAAAAAAAAAAAAAACTACACACCTTTTTTCACTTTATAGAAGCCTGATATTGAATCTGATGTATCTCTGTAATTCCAGATCATCCAGTTCTCAAATTGCAACCTATAGTAGCCTTCTATTTCCTCTTTCCAATGCCACAAGTCTGACCCAAATTGGATTCTCCAAGGAAGAGTTATGTGAAATCTCCCACAGTGACTTGCTTTTAGACTAGTTCAGTAGAGCGAACTTGTACGACGTGCCACGAGTCACTGTTTCAACCTTTGGATCTGAAACATGAATACAAGAAACTACAATCCATCCTCTTTCTGTACCTTCTTACGGAATTTCAATCCAATCCCCAAAGAGAAAGTTATGACGATTTTCCCTAGGTCACCCATTTTGAATGTAATTCAGGAGTCTGCAAAAAGACCAAATTCCTCAGATCATATCTCCGCAAATATCACGTGAAAATCTCTGAAATTTGGACCCAAGGTTCAGTGCGATTTCTTCTCAAATAGGTTTTTTTTTGTGACTTCTGAAACATCACAGAAAAAAAGTTATAGCGAAAATTCCACGATGACCTGTTTGGAGCAGCGAAACCCTAGAATCCAAAGCTCTGATACTAAATGTTATGAAACCAGCTCAAGAAAAGATAGAAAAGATAGATCAACGCCTTAGAATTCAGCCTCTTCGAGGGGGCAACCTCCTTTACATTACATAAATGAACAATTCTTGGATGATACAAATGACAAAACCTCCTTTCAATATATAGGAGTCCAAGGAGTCACAATATAATCCAGCCGACCTAACAATAATAATATAAAGCCACAAAAATAACAATAGAGGGATTCTATGGGGGACATAAATAACAACATGGGGGTAATAGGGGCACAACAATATAAATAAGGGGTATAACTACAATAGTAATGGGGTAATCACTAGTATTATAGGGACCCAACAGTGTGATCGACAGTTGACGGGAGGCGCAATGCAATGGGATTTAACAAAGGTGGGCCCAACACAATTAAGGTTTAATTAATTATATTGAGTGTGGTATGATAGGTTGGGGAGGTTCTTAATTGACAGTGAGGGTTAATTAATCCCTTATTAATGTAGTGGGGGATTAGGGATATTAACTGGTTACGAGTTAACTAGTTAATCCCAGTTAAAATGTATTTATGGTTATAATTTAACCAAAGGGGCGGGACATATAGAAATTTGGGATTTTTAATAGTTTTAAATAATACAGGATAGGGTGAATTTTTGTGTAGGAGTTATATAATATAAGTTAATAGTTATTATGGTAATGTAATGAAAAAGAGCCAAGTAAAAACATTAGAATTGTGTATTTAACTTAGGCTTGGGTATTGTGTAATTTTCCTAAGTAAAATAGGATTTTACTTAGGAAAAGAATTATGAAGGTGAATGAGTGTTCTTATGAATAGTTTTAAGTACTTTAGGCTTTATAAACTATTGGTCCGAGGATCCGGTCCCTCCAGAAGCCAGAGAAATGTTCTTAGCCCCTATAATTTAGCAAATGCCTTGGTACTTAAGGGAAATTAGTGAGAATTTAGGGAAAATGGAGGGGGAAGTTAAGTATTTGACCTTGCCTTGCTTGAAATGCTTTCAGTGTAATGTCTGCCTTGTACTTGTGATGAAAGTAAAGATTAACACTTTTTAGAGTCATTATCCATCACATGTAATTCTACAACATCATCTACCTACCCTACCTACTTTAACCTAACATTTTTTCTTCTTTATTTGGGTGCACTTAGACTGGCAAACCCTTATCAAACTTTTCTTTTCTTTTACATGGAGAAATCTATCTAAATCTAGCCTTATTACATCCAAGGGCTCAGATTAAACTGTTGAGCTCCTTTTATTCACTCTACCTATCTACTTATCTGCCAAGATTAAACTGTTTGGTCAGATTTTATTCTCTATCTCTAAAACATAAAATTCAAATATGAACTAGCCAAGCTTAAGCTGTTTGACTGTTCATCAATTGTGGCATAAGTTAACAAGCTGCACACAATTGTTTATTGCATAAGAGTAAAAAGTAGTGGAATTTAGACTTGCACACTTTCCTTGGTATTTCTTTTGGTGGGGTTCATTTTCTTTCACATTTTTGACCATCTTTATTCTTTTCACACTTTGATTTTTATTTTAGGGTATACCCTCTTTACATTTTTTAAATTTTTTGATTTTTTAAAAATATGGAAAACCTTTGCAGCAAGTAAAGGTATGAACATATTACATAGCTCATCAAGTCAGTCATGATATATGACACCTACAGAGGTAATCGCTTTTGTTTCAATGAAACTTTCCCTATCCATGTCTACAAAGTCAATCCATAACATAGGGTTTCTTATGTGGCCCAGAGCATCCATAACAATCAGCTTAATGATGAAATGGTGGGAAATGTGCAAGTTTCCCTTCTGTAACTTTTTGGATGATTTAAAATATAGATTGCAAGAGGAAATGTGGAACATTGAGCCTATGTGGAATGGGTAATTATGATTTGAACCTTAGCTCATGGAGCAATCTAAAATAGTAGGAATACACAATGCTCAACCTCATCTCACAAGATATGTATTTGAAGATGTGATAGGCCACTTCATCCCATGGGTATGGTAGGATTTCTCTTCTCACTCCAATTTTATCTTCTACATGATTTTCTCTATGAATGAAGAAGCTCTTCCTGGATGTAACACTTACCTCTTTATCCTCGTTTCTCCATCAAACTCCTAAGGGTAGGGTAGTCACTTTACTTATGAGTTCAACATTTAAAGAGATGGAAATTCCTCTAAAAATAGTAGTGGCACTATTTTCTCCTTAGGAATTTATTTCCATAGAGAACTCTTGAATGATCTAATCATCATACCCGTTCAATTATTCAAAGAAGCCCATCCATTGATGTCTTATAAAAATGTCTACCATAGGAGGATGTTGACAGATTCTTCTTGTGTTTGTGGGTTCTATCCTATTGAAACCTCCCCCCATTGCTCCTACTGCTCCTTCTCGAGGTTATTTTGGGTGAATTTCAATTTTGGCCTTAGAGCAGTCTCGAGTGCAGAGATAGTATCAAATTTTCCTTTTTTTTAAAGGAGGAGAAGGATGATATGTTTCTAGAAAAAAAAAAATTCTCTATCCCTATCTTACCTTCTTCTTCCAAAACTTTCAGAGGAAACATCTGCTCAACTTGTTTATGTGGGATACCCAATTCAAACATAATTCTTCATGCAGATGTATGGGAATTAGAGAGGGAGGAGGCCACTTACTCATTTCAAAATAATTTTCTTGTGTGCATGAGGGTTTGAGGACAATATATGATGGCTTTGGCTCCTTTTTTCCCTTTAAGTTCCCCCATGTAGCTTCCTTACTGTGCTCCTGTAACAATTCATAACCTCCTGTAGCAATCGAGACCCTCCTATAGCTCCTCTTGTAGCACATGCAAACACAATTTTTGGTAGCCTAGTGGTACCCTAGGCAATCTCTGGTAACATCCAACTCATCCTTCTCCAACTTTTTTCTAGAAAAGAGTGATTATGCGAGTGGAGTCGAGCCTTGTACATTTTATTCCTTTTGTGGTAAATTCTTAGAGCACTATGGTGACTTGGCATATGCACAAGTTTTATTTTTTGAACCATTGTCCCCACTCCTTGTAATCATCACCCCACTCCTCATAGTCATCACCCCACTTGACTTGACTTTTCCATGTTGCATGGTGGCTGAATAAACTGTATTTAACTGATCGAAGGTGGCCAAGTTTACTAGCCACCTCTAGCCCATAAAAAATTCCATTCTTGATCATTAAACACATTTTTCATTATATGCATAGGGAAGAGGTGAGGGGTGTCATACCTAAGCCTACCTGATATCAAATTGTTGGAGATGTCAGCATGCTTCTACTAGACTTCATATCATGAGGAATTTGAAGGTGTTGATTTTCTTTATTTGTTACTATAGACGTCCTCATAACTTGTTGCTTCTTTTATTGATAAAATCCCCTTTTTGTGTGTAGGCCTCTTTCTCATGCTTATTCTATTGATGTTTTGATGGATGGAGAACCTATCATCTTCTCTCTATGGATGGTGTGTTCGTTCTCATCTTCAGTAATGTATTCGTGATGCCTCAGGGTTGTTGGAGCTTCTATTCTAGGCTGAGAAAAGAATGGTTCAAAATTTTGTTGTCCCTCTGGAGGCTGCTACAAGAGGGATCCCCTTCCTGTAGTAGTCACTTCATCCCTCCTCAAGACCTCATATTTCATTTAATAATTTAGAAAAAACATAGGAGGTATGGGGACATGATTAGAATCATCAAAGGGTGGTGTATGCAATGAAAAAGTTGAAGACAAAGTTTTTTTTTTTTGTATGGAAGCGTGGAATGTTGAGGATGAATTTTGGCTAGATGGAGTGGATGAGTAATGGAAGAATTTTGGTGGACCTGTCCCAAAATTTCTTAAGGAAAAAATGACCTTTTGAACCCTTTCTCCAATTGGATCTTC
The DNA here is from genome assembly GCA_031772625.1 of Pinus tabuliformis. NCBI lineage: Eukaryota > Viridiplantae > Streptophyta > Pinopsida > Pinales > Pinaceae > Pinus > Pinus tabuliformis. The sequence continues at coordinate 543,559,966 of CM062816.1, read as the reverse complement.
CTCCTGTAGAAATTCAGGTTGCTCCTATAGAAAAACAGGGCCTTCTGTAGCAACTCAGGATAGTCCCGTAACACTTCAACAAGGAGGCAAAACATGGTCTAATTGTTGGATAAATGATGGAAATAAGTAGGGAGGTGAATAAAGAGGGGGAAAATGCTAATGGATAGTTGGAAGGAATGTAAAAAAGAAACCGTGGAACTCACTTTGTAGCCATTGTTCTTCTATCTTTCTAGAATCCTGCAAAAGAGACATGTTAGGCAGATTGGTGTACGAATTATTTCCTTGTATTTTTTTTAGACATGCAGACTGCCTTTGTAGAGGTTTTCAACATGCATTCCTGCACTAAAAGCTTCATATTAGGTTTTCAGCTCAGGATCTTTTATTTTATTTTTTCTTTCTTTTTTTTTTTTTTTCTTTTACGCTTGGGTTGCTTCAGAGAGGTTTTCAACCCTAGAGTTGGTATTAGATGTCTCATAGAAGTTTTCATCTAGGTATTTTATTTTTTATTCTTTTCATATTTTTTTATAGAAGTTATGTGGATTTTGGGTTGTGAGCCTCCCAATAACATTCAATTATCTGCTAATTGAACTAATAAACTCTTCCTTGGACATAGGTCTTTTATACAACTTCAACCTATAACCATTGACATGTAAGGGAATCCCTTCCTCATCAATTGTTATAATTTGGACAGACCCATTCTCATGACATCTCCCTACTGGATAGGGACCCAACCATCTTTTCATTAACTTTCCCTTGAAATCCTTGAATATGGAATCATAAGTAGGGAACTTTCCCCTTCTTGAAAAATCTTCTCTTTAATGTGTTTGTCATACCAAATATTCCTTTGATTTGAATTACCTCAGTGTGCAGAAGAACCTACAACATAAATTCATCTAAATCATTGATTTGGAGAAACCTCTCTTGTTGTGTTATAGTGAGGTCCAAGTATAATTGAGTTTCCATCCTTAAGGTGTTGTATTTAAATCCAATGGACAATGGGGCCTTCTTCCCATAGATTAGTTTAAATGGTGTAAATACAGTGGTGCTATTCCAAGTGGTGTTGTAGGCCCAAGTGGCTTATACAAGTCTCCCTACCCAATATTTTTTGTTTGTGCTAGCAACCTTGGTTAGAATTTTCTCCAATGCACTATTTGTGACCTCCACTTGCCCATTTTCCTAAGGGTGATAGGTAGTGGATGCCATGTGCTTGATGTGGTGTTTCCTCATGAGATATTCTATCTGATTTGATGTTAATTGTGTTCCTTGTTCAGTGACTAATTCTCTTGAAAAAACAAACTTGTAGAATATTTTATCCCTCAAAAACTCAACCACCTTTTTCTCAGTTGTTTCCTTAACTTCCTTTGTCTCATCCCATTTAGTCAGGTAATCATTCCATGCAATGATATCCTTCTTCTATCCTGAGGGATGGATCAATAGGTCCAATGAAATCCATGCCCCACTTATAAAATGGCTCCCGAGTCACCTAAGGTTATAAGGGAATTTCATCCTTAGGTGTGGGATTACACATCCTTTGGCACCAATCACACTTGGTGGTGTACCTCCTTGCATCTTGATGTAAAGTGGGCCAACAGTAACCTGCTTGTAGAACTTTGAAGGTTGTCCTCTTAGCAGGAAAGTGGCCCCCACAAGTTCCATCATGGCATGCTGATAGGATGTCTAATACCTCCTCTTCCCTCACACCTCTCCTCAAGATCTAATCTAGCCCCAATATTAAAAGGTTTCCCCCAATCCAAGTGAATGGGGCACTTTTCCTAACAATAGTTATTTTCTCCTTGGAGGATATATTAGGAGGGAACCTCCCAGTAATGAAGTAGTTGGATATATCAACAAACCAAGGAGAAAGCATTGAGATGGAAAAGAAGTGTTCATCTAGGAGATGATAATCCACTGTCTCTTCCATTTCTATAGGCAGGGTTAGTCTTGACAAGAAATTCACAACCATGTTCTCTTTCCTTGGTTTGTCAATAATAGTCAAATCAAATTGCTACAATAATAACAACCATCTAATTGTCCTAGCATTGACATATGGTTTATTTATTAAATATGTAATGGTTTCATGATCAGTGTGAGCAAAAGCTTGATAACTAGTGATATAATTCCTAAACTTGTTCAAAGAATGTACCACAGCCAATAGTTCATTTTCACTGATAGTATAATTTAACTCGGCTTTAGAAAGGTTTTTATTGATGAAATAGATAACGTAAGGAAATTTGTCTTCCACTTGTCCTAAGGCTTCTCCTACAACTTTATCTAAGGAAATTGTGTGTATGTGGAAAGGTAATGCCCAATTGGGAATTCTAAGGATGGGTGCAATGGTCAACTTGTCTTTTAATACTTCGAAGGCTTCTTGATAGTGGCTTTTCCAACAAAAGTTTGAATCTTTAGCTTGTAGTCCAAACAAGGGTGAAGCCAGTTTACGAAAATCTTTAATGAACCTTCTATAATACGCAACTAATCCAAGAAAACTCCTAACATCTCTTTGTTTTTGAGGGATAGGGACTCTTTTGATGATGGAAATTTTTTCTAGGTCAACTTGTATCCCTTCCTTGGATATAGAATGGCCAAGGACAATGCCTACATTCATAAAAAAATTACATTTCTCAAGGCTCAAGGAAAGATTCATATCAATGCATTTCTTTAATACTTTGCACAAATTAGAAAGAGCTTCCTGGAAGTCACACCCATAAGGAGTGAAATCGTCCATGTATATATCGATAATGCCATGAAAGATATCAAAAAGTATACTTAGAACTACCCTCAGGAAAGTAGCAAGGGAATTACATAGACCAAATGGAAGGAATCTATAGGAAAAGGTACCCTGGGGACATGTGAATGTGGTCTTATCTTGACCTTCAGGGCTGATATGTATTTGGTTGTATCCACTAAATCCATCTACGAAGGAGAAGAATTTATTTACTGTAATACCATCTAGGAATTGGTCAATGAAGGGAAAAGGAAAATGGTGCTTATTTGTAGCCTTCTTAAGTTCTCAGTAATCAACACAAATCCTCCACTTTCCATTTTTCTTAGGGACTAAATTAAGAGGGGACACCTACTCACTATATGAAATGCGATATATGAACCCTACATCCAGTAGATTTTCTAATTCCTCTTTCATAATGTCCTTAAGAGTTAGGTTCATCCTTCTATAGTGTTGGCGCACAAGATTTCATACCTCTTTGATGTAAATATGATGAGTATAGACTAAGGGATGTATACATTTCATTTCCTTATAATCCCAATAAAAAGCATCCAAGTGTTGATTCAACACATTTCACAATTGTTCTTCTTTCTCAATGGAGAGAGAGGGGTTGATATTTAGAGTTCTGGATGGGCCAATCTCCACAAATTTGGCATGTTATATGCTAGAGTAAAAAAGGAAAAATTAAATCCAAGGATCGTAGATCAAATTATTAGGGACCATAATTCCATTGATGTGCACATCCACTACTAGGCTACCAGGATCCAAGTACTTTGGGGATATCACCCTCCCAAACATCAAATCAGATAGTTGTCCAACAACATTGATAGCGGGGGTATATCTTCTTCTTCTCCCATGAATTTTGAAACATTTCTCCTTAATAAGCTTGTTGTAAATGGGAACATCTTTGATGGCCTGGAGAAGGGGTATCTTGACACACAAGTTCTTCAGTTATCCCAAAATTTCAACCTCTTATGGGGTGTGTTGGTTAGGGTTTATCACCTTTCAAGATACAGAGGTGTATTGGCTTGAGGGGTATTCTCTTCCTTCTCCTCTTCAATCCCTCCAGGTGGAGAAGGTAGGTGATTATATGGGAGCATCGTCCCATACCAAAGGTTGATCTCTTGAATTTCCATAGCATAAGCAGGATATGATTTCTCCCCACTATAGTCCTATTGTGCCTGCATTTTGTTTGCATTCATATTGTGTTGAGCAAGCATTTGACGTTGCTTAGGTGGAGTTTGGTGAGGAATCTGTGGTTGAGGTTGAGGTGGAGGTAGTAAAGCATGAGGTTGGGTTGTTTTAGGCCTCCACCCTAGTGATGGGTTGTCCCATTAGGAATATTGGGGTGGATATAACTAAAAAGGAGGGTTGATATGCTTAGGAGGATAGTGAGGAGAATAAGGCCAAGTAGGAGGTGGAGACCATGATGAATGAGTGGAAGGATACCAAGGCTAGAAGGGTGCATTCAAATTTATATTGTAGTGAGGATAATGTGCACCTTGTAGGCCTTGTTGATATGGCTGAGGACGTGGAGGCCTCCTTTGGTTAATGAAGCACAAATTATCTAAACCACCTTCTACCACTCCTTTGTTTACAGCCTTTAAGCCTGATCGAGAGGCACATTTGTTTTTTGTATGATTTTCTTCACAAACTAAGCATAATTCTATGGAATTCAATGGGAATTCATTCCTAGGATGTCTCTTAGTACATCTAGGGAAAAATATAGCTAGTGCCCTTTCTGATTCCTCTTTCCTCCTTTTGATTTGCATAGTATCCATTTGTAGGGAAAAGGTAGGAAACATTTCACTCTTAAAATATTCCAACATAATTTATATCTAATGCTTCATGGTTTTTGTGGAGGGAGAGTAATTAACCAAGCTTTGGCTGGACCCACCCTTTTTCCTAGCATCCCTAGTGTGATTCATAAATGCAATTTTGATGTCATCGTAATGCAATTGGTAGATATCTCCTCCATACAACATTTTGAGGGTTTCCATTACATCCTCCCTATCCCTTAGAGAAGAACTAGCTTGAGTGACTCAGAATCAAGGGTACAGTTGGCCCTCCTATAATTGAGTTGAAATATTTTCTCATAGTCCTCCAAAGATTCATTAGGCCCAAGAGTCATCCTAAAAATTTCCTCCTTTTTTTCTTTGGACCTACAACAATCCTTGTAATTTTCATTGAAGGCTTGTTGCATTTGGGCCTAGGTAGTGATGTTGCTTCTAGGTAAACTCATGAACCAACACGAGGCTACATCTTTGAGGGTAGAAGGAAACAACTTCAGCTTTTTCTCATCAGAGGCATAATCATAGGTCCTACTGACAACAAAAAGCTCAAACATGAAGGTGTGAATATCCTCATAGGTTGATACATGGAAATGTGGAAGGGTGGTAGGGCTTATATTCTTCATTCTAGCCTCTCTATTGGTTTCTCTGATAGGGAAAAGCTCATTGTTCCTATTTTCAACAATGGTTTGGCTAGGTGAGATAGGTTCTTCTTCCCTATGGGTTCCTCAAAATTTCCAGGTTACTCATTGATGAGCACTAGTATTGCAGCAAGGATGCTGCAACTCCTGGGCTACCAGCTTTAGTTATCAACCTAGGGTTTGTACAAACTTGGAGGTGATAGTGTTGTATGCACAAGTAAAAGTGATGGTTCTCCTTATTGTCACTATTCAGCTGGCAAGAGACCACTGGGGTTCCAAGCCAGACTTATATGGAGTTAGAAGAATCTTGATTCTTTGATGGAATAAAGGTAAATCTACTCTAAGAGAGTTACTCTACTGAAGTAATGGAGAAGGTCAACATGTAATGCTAAACCACACCATATCCTAATTAACCATTTAAGAAGCTATGCTAAGAAAAAATGCTAAATCAACAATAAAAAAATGCTACTGTCTAAGTTGCAGAAGTAAGAAGCATCAAATAATACTAATGTGCAAGTAAAGAAACTAAACTAAATCTATTTTCATTCTTTTGGTCTTTTTATGCAAAATCAAGTATGCAAACTAATTCTTCTTGTGGCCATGACAGGTGGATTAAGAGCGTTTGAGGATAGCTAGAAAGTTTATGGTGTGGTTGGATGGTGTGGAGGGTCCCTAGGATACTTTTTGTGACTTCCTAGAGGTTTTCCATCAATTCAACCTCAAAATAGGTCGTTTCAGGAAAACCTACAGGATGTACTAGAAACTATAGGATGATCCTGTAGGAATTATAGGAAACCTACAGGATACAGCTGAGAGCTAAATGTGAGGTGTTGGAGGTGATGGGTGGCTTAGGAAAGGTGTGTGATGGGTGAATGGAGTGTTATAAGGTCTAGGAGCACTCAGGAGTCAATATCCAAGATAAGATATGGCTAGATTCGCTCAATGTGTTTGGGAGAATTTCAATGAAAAATGATGAAAAACTAGTGAGGTTGATGGTGAAAACAAGGGATGGATAAGGTGGATGAAGTGGAAGGTGGTTGCTAGCTATGAAGTCTTAGTCTCCTCCTGAAGCAATTGATTTGCATAAAACATGTGTGTCTTCAAAAAAAACTATGCAACAAGATACATTTTCATAAACTAGAAAAACAGAACTAACGAATCAATTGCCTATATTATGCATGGAGAAAGTTGCTGAAGGGAATGAAAGCATGAGTAAGATCTATTGTAGAAATGGAGATGGAAAAGATGGCAATGAAATCTACCATGCAACATTAACCAAATACTAAATTAAAGACAACAAACTCCAAAGCTCATAAAAGAACTAGAAATCTGTGTTTTTGGGGCCGCTTAAGGGTCCCTTCCTCAAGTCATGGTCCCAGAGGGAGGAAGTGAGGCAGAGACACCTGCTAAAAACCTTGTGGTGATCCTTTTTATCCTTTCTAACCTACTACTTGAAACAAGGCACAAATGGAAGAAAACTATCACACAACCAGTCTAATCTACACTACTTGTAATGTAAATGCATCTAATAAGCAAATGAACAATTTAAGCTATGAATCTACATTAAAAATACATGTACAATCAAGAGGAGCCTTAGCTGCTAGGGCTGGCCCTAACCCAAGAGCTTCAACCCTCTGAGTTAAGTTAGTGTTGGCTCCAAATAAAACTCATTCTTATTACCAAAACAAAAAATTACATAAAAAAGAACTGTCACAAGTTTTGTAGCTCGAAAATAGAGTAGAATTTTACAATAAAAAATCTAAATCTTATTAAGGTCCTAGGACTCTCTACTTACATATCTAAAGTCCCTAATGAATTCCTTAAAATTAGGGAATCTCGGCTCCCAAACTTGAGATAAACTGGTGCTTTGTCTCTCACTTGCTCGGCTGCCTTCTAGTCCTCATGATTTGGTTGTTTGCACTCCGAGCTGATGGAGGAATATTCGAATGGAGGGGTAGTAAATGAGGAGGATTTAGCTCCTATAATCCCTCTCCCTTGTCCCATTCGAGTTTTGACCTTGGTCTTTGCCAAAATTCCTTGATTTTATCCTTTAATCCTACATCAAATGCATATTAGACCATAAAGCATAATATCCAACTCTAACTCACCTCATAAACAAAATATAATCAAAAGCATGCAATAAGTTATGAGAATAGTTCGTTTGACGAAGCTAGGAGGTGGATTAAGGCCCATATAATTACCCAATGATGAGGCTCATCACTCACCTAGAGGGTTTTCAAGCTCCCCTGTTGTCAGAGAGGGATGTTCACAATCACCCAAGAACAATGAAGGTTGACTTCTTGAGGGGGTGGGGGTTTTTCTAAAAGTTTCCCTTGGCTATCCCTACTCCTATGAGGCATGAAATAAGTAGTGTTTTTTTTTTTTTTTCACTTTTTTTTTAAATAATAACACTGATGCAAAAAATAAAAAAACAAACTCTTAATTAGAAAAAAAACGTAATTAGACACCTCCCCAACAACAGCTCCAAAAATTGATGAGCCCTAGTATTTCCCAAGGATGTTTCAACTCTCGAGGGCTTCTCAACTTAAATTATCAACCCGAGGTTCATACAAAATTAGAGACGATAGTGTTATGTGCACAACATGTTAGGTTCTACTGATGTCACCCTCAGTCATGAAATTAAATCAAGTTGTTCAGAGACCACTCCTTTAGCTAACTATAAAGATGAAATCATGTCATAATTGCAAGGAGATGAACATGATTCTAGCTACAAATTAGAAAATGCTAATATTTCAATGTAAATGTTGAATTGAAATTGCATAAAAATGGAAAGAACTAGTCTAGTTTCAAGAATTCAACCATGCTATTATATTTCCATTCTTAGTCAAATCAATAACCTACTTGCATGAATCAATTATCTATTTGCAACTTGCTTGGAAACAAGAAATTCAAATTTCAACATAAAAAAAAAATGCTAATTCTAATTCTATTTGTTATTCTATGGTTGCAGTGAGGAAAGGATGGGTTTGGAGTGGTCTTAGAATATTCCTTAATCATGAAAGAAGGGCTTGTGGGCCCTTATTCAACTTAAATACTCAAGGGTCAAAATTTGTATCAAATTTGGCTGAAGAAAATGATGCTACATGTCTTCTACATGAAGTGCTACATGAGGCATTGTATTGTTACATGAGGCCCTGTTTTGCTACAGGAGGAGGGTATGATAGATTTTCGAGGACAAAAATGGTGCCTTGGAGGTAGGAGAAGGTGGATGAAGGTAGAAGAAGGTAAAGGAAGGCTATGGGAGCCCTTGGCCAAGCCTAGTACCCCTCAAAAGTCTATCTTGCACCAAAATTTGTGCTCGCGGTATTCTTCTTTTACCTTAGCAGAGTGGTCTCCATGGAAGATATTGGTAGCAACATGAGGTGTATAGAATGGAGATGGAGTGGCCTAGGTGGACGTATAAAGGTGTTCCCACCCCTGTAGGTCAACAAAATCCTTGTAAACCAATCAAACACATGCATCAAGTGATCACTATTACAACAAAGTAAATTAACATGGAAAGGATGAGTTAAATTTTATTGAAACCTACTCTAACCTACAACACAACTTTTGATTTCCAAACCAATGATACAAACTCCTAAAGTGAATACACTAAACATGAAGAAGGATTACAGTCCCACACTTAACAATTTCCAAGAAATTATAAACAAATATTTTTTTGTTATTATTGCAGATCTTCCAATCACTCCTCCCACAAGAGAGGTGATAAGAAACCCTGCAAATAATAATTTTGTAATATAAGACCTACTCAAACAAGAAAATCATTGCAATAACTTGAGAAGGAACAAGAAATAAATACAAGAGAGGCACTAAATCCTCTAGGTTGGGCCCAAACCCAAGGGTTTCAGCCCTCCAAAACTACTTCAGATGTAGACCAATGGTAAACTTCCCATTATTAGAAAATAAGAGTCGCATACACGAAATGAAAGATGATAATAATGTTAAGTGCTAGGGTCTTAGTAGCTACTCCTAGCTGTAACAAATATTTAAATCCTAATGGGATTTTGGCTGGTTTATTTATACAAAAATTATTTGAGGGAAACTATCTTGAAAAGAGGAGTGATTCCCTCCAAAATTTCGATATTTGTGGATCATGTTCCTGATCCAGGAGGATCCTCAAATTCCTCCATGTGAAAATGTCTCAGATGTTCCTAGAAATAGTTCCAAGCTGAAGAGCTCATCATGTTGAATCTGGCAGCATCTTCGGTTTCACATTTGGCCTCCAGATGAAGGAGAAACTTCCCATTGAATTTTATGCCGAACAGGTGAAGAAGAGGCATTGTTGGCCATGTGGCATTCATGTAGCTCGACACGTGGCAGTGGACAAGTCAATGTAGTCAAAATGATGTGTCAAAAGGTGCATATACATTTGTTGCAAGTGCATAGTGAGAATTATGGTTTCTAAGCCATATAATCATGGTCCAAATATTCCAAGGAGGGCACATAATAATGTCAAAGTTATGGTTTCTGAACCTAAACACTATGGTGCAAAAATATTACACATTGAAGAGGATATATATTAATCTGTTGGTTAAAACTGTGGTGAAATGTATTGACAGGTGAGCAGAGTTTTATAATATTTAAAACCATATGATAAAACCTGTGGATACATTACAAAGGGGTGGACATTTATCACAAACCCATGGTGCAAAGGTATTAAGCAGAGTTTAAATATATGTGACATATATTAAACCAAAATATATATCATCGCATAACCTTATTACCAGTTGCAATGCAGATCACATGCTATGGGTCATGTTAGATGGTAATGGTGCAGAGTTAATAGTGTAGACATCGCAGTCCAAATGTGTGGTGGTTACGTGGCATGACAATCATGAGCAAGTCGAGACCATTGGGGTTAGGTGCCATGGGTCGGAGTTTTTGTTGGCTGCTGACTTCAATCTATCCACCCAACAACTTTAATTAATACTATATGACATGTTTCCCATTACAATTGCGTCAAGGTTTGAAATTAAAAACTATGGTTTATTTTTTGTTATATGGTTACACCATATTTTAAATGTAAAGCTCTAAAATCATATTGTTATACCTAACGCACAAGGTGTAATGTATGTATTTCACAAAATGTAAAGTTTGTTCAACCTAATGAAACAATATGCCATTTATAGCCAAGGAGGTCTGAGGGTTTGACCCTGGAACCTACCAGAGGTGTTAGCACCTAAATCTGCCTTAGGCTGAAGGAAGGAAAAAATTAGGGTAACCACAAACCACGCTCAGTCTCGTAGCTAGCCCTACGAGAGCAGGAGAGGGCTCTCTCCGAGTCACACTCAGCGAATGGATATGCAAAATGGTCTGAGATGACTTACAATACGATGTTTACCTTAGGCTAGTAAGTGAAAAAGGATTTTGGAAAAGATTTTTGAAAGTGACTGAACTTCTAAAATGTATATGGGACTGCGCTTAGCAAAGAACAGAGAAATGAGAATGAAGGCACAGATTATTCCGTGAGGCAAGGTAGGCAGGAAGCGCAGCAATTTTAACTTAAGTTAACGCGGAATGGAAAGATCGTCGAAGATAGTGAAAAGGGCATGGTCGCATGAATCCTTTTCAACAGAAGAATAACAATGAACATGAAATTTTCCCATAGGCAGAGCAATATAAATTGAATTCTACCTAATCTCACTTAGAAAATTTCACCGAAATGAAACATGAAATGAATTATGAAACATAACAAGATACATATGGAACATAAGAACACATTTGCTACACTCACAACCACAAGAATCTCATGAAACAGAGCCACTACCTTTCATTAACTCTCTGTCAAAAATACACAGTGCAGAAATAGAGTTTCTTTCCCACAGTCTCTCAGAAGTTACAAGCCAGCCAACCAAAAAAAAATTGCTTTGCAAATGGTTTGCATACAATATATAGAATGTGCCATCAAGAGATAGAACGCCCAAGGGTCACAAAATGAAGGTGGAGAGCCAAGCATCAGCTACAAGTGCAGCACCAAAAACATGACACATGGCTTGGGTGACCCTTTGCCTTCCTTTGCCACTTGTCTAACTGACCATATGGAGTGAAAATATTTATAAAACCGTCGCGCTCCTCCTCCTGTGCATCATGCTCATTTCCAGGTGACTTTTGGAGGCCTTCCTGATGTCAAAATTGAGCACAGGATATCTTGTTGGAAAGGTCTTTGAGTCTGCTTTCCAATCCAACCTTAATTTTTCGATTTGGAGTTCATTTTCTCTGTAAAAAATCAAATCTCCCAAGACTGGTCGAACTGTGTCAAATGAGGCTGCCTCAAGGAAAAGTGCTGTTGCGGTAAACTTTTGAATGCCTTCCTCAATCTCAAATTAAACTCGTGATAGCTCATTGGAAATTCGGTCCTGTCTACTTTCCATCCCAACCAGAATTTTGCAATTTGGAGTTCATTTTCTCTATCAAAAATCAAATCTCCCAAGACTGGTCGAACTGTGCCAAATGAGGCTGCCTAAAGGCAGAGTGCTGTTACAGTCAACTTTTGAATGCCTTTTTCAACTCCAAATTGAGCTCATGATAGCTCATTGGAAATATAATCGTCTCTAATTATCATTTAGATCATCAAGCAAGTCATTTGGCCAACCAAGCTAGGAGAAAACTTGATTTTCCTGAGGTCACTCCAAAGGTGCATCAATTCTCCCAAGGCAACTGTATTTTTGACATTTCCTCAAAACCATAACACCTGTGTAAAATGTGAAGGAGTTTTTTCTTCCTTGGTATGTTATGGAACCTCTCTTCGTTTTCCAAAATTCATCTTTGATTGCTCAGAAACATCATTTGAGTGAAACATATCCCGATGTGTGGGACAAGGGATTTGCCGAAATGAAGCGAAATGAAGGGGATAGGGAGCTTCTAAATTCTTGAGGAAATTTTGGGAAGTATGGAGGGATGTTAGGAAGTAGGGGAAAGTGGAATCTCAGAAATTGAGTGAGGGGAAGGGGTCCAAAAAGGCAAAACACAGGCCCAACCATAGAAAATTGCCAGGTTGTAGCAAGAAACTAGGGTTTGTGCGAAAATGAGGAATTTGGGGGATCTCAGTGATGGGAAGTGTTTGATAAGGTATTTTAAGGATAGGGGAAGGTGTATGAACATCAGGATACAAGCTTTTCCAATGATTTTACCATCCAAGAGAAATTAGCTTCAAAACCCTAGGAGAGGGAAATGAACCTTGCCTAGGCGCAACTGAAGCATGAACAAGGTGTGAAATGACCCAATGGAACTTGACATGATGATGAAAACCCTCTGAATGATGGTAGACTCAGCTGAATGGTGACATGGAACATCATTTGGACAACTTTGACAAGGGTAAAATCACACCCTAGACCTAATGCCTAGTGACCAAATTTTACTTGAAGACTCACTGAAATGATAAAATTTGACCTTGACACCTTAAAATCACTTGTGTAAGAGCATGTTTGATCACTGGAGGAAGGCTGCAAATACTGACACTAACATTGGCTCCAATGGGGGATGGTAGCTCCTTGGAGGTGCCAAGAACAACAGATCTCTGGAAGAGCTAGACAGTGCCTTTTGTCCATTGGGCTATGGAGTCCATTATTCCGACAAACCAACATGACTCAATTTATTGACTGAAACTTGACTGAAACTGACTCAATGCAAACTGACATGACTAAAAAAAAACTTGACTTTGAACTTAAAACTTAAAGCTTGGTGGTAGAGCATGACCACCTTTATTTCTTACAAGACTATATATCATCAAACTATATCAAACTGCCAATGTAACCAATCAAGAAGATGGCTTCTTGAATGATTCTTCCGATCAGATCTTCTGGTCAACAATTGATATTGGTAATTGAGCATCCAAAAACATAATTGGCCATGATCTCCTTCATCCCTGAATACTGCAGTAATCACCTTCACTACTGTCCGCAACAAATTTGCCATTGGATCATGAAAAACATGAAGATTTACGTCCTGTTGAAGAAACAAGATGTCTTTTTCTTTTGATTCTAATCTTCCTTCATAATGTACTTCAGAAAAAGTATGTTCCTGGTCCTCAAAAATTTCTGAACAAGCAGATGAGTGTATTTCCCCTTCAAAGAACACTTCAAAACATGAAACATATGAGGAAGAATCTGAAATGGAATCCATAATGGTCTGGTCGGCTATAGTCTGAATACATTTCTGATCATCTTGACATGATATGATAGCCAGATTCTCATTACATTCATCACATTCATCAATCATGAGAAAAGCAACTTCAGATGATTCTTGAAACCCAAAATTAACATTTTTATCATCTACCATAAATTCATCCAGAGAAAGCTTTTCACTTACTTGACTGCAGATCTCATCTTGTTGTTTATGAGCTGACTGGATTACCTCTTCATGAAGGCTTTGTTCTGATGACATGAGAACATTTGGACCCAAAACTTTGTCTTCTTCTATGGACCAATCTGAAACGACACTTTTTCTTTCATCACTTTCAGCCATATGGAACTCTCCAACCTGATGATCTATTTCATGTAATTCATGTTGACTGTCAAGATGCAAAATTCCTTCATTTTCCACCATACAAAGATCTTGATTCTGCTGCAAAGTTTCCTGATCGTCTTTACACTGCTGAAAGGGATTTTCATACAGGGCTTCCATGATTTCATCATCCACAAAATTATCATCCTCATAATATTTTTCAAGGCTCTCAATAAAACCATAAGCATGCTTGCAACAATCATGAACTAGATTCAATGATGGATAAGAGTCTTTATATCTTTCAATGAACAGGGCATGAAAATCCTTTAGACAGTAAATACAAGCAGCGGGCAAATTTTCATACCAATATAGGGCTTCACCTTCAAGAGTGGCCATGAATATCTTCATTAAGCAATCTTCAGGAAAATAAACCTTCAACTTGTGAATATGCATGTGAAATCGAACTAGATGTAAAGCAACGTCCTTCTTACCATCATCTTTAAATGTAGGCAGATTCCTTGACCAATCTACCTTCGGAATTTTATTTGGGAAGCCTGGGATGTGATCTCGGCTCATGGGAGTGTATCTTCTTGCAAGCCGCTCCATTTTAAAAAATCTCAAAGCTACTGATCCCTCTGAAGTGGAGTCACCATGAAGCACCGATTGCTGGATTCTTCAGTGAAAGGAGTCGCCAGGTGAATGATTTCAGCCATCTTCTTATGTCTGATCATTGTTCACCATCAACATCAGATCTGAACTTGAGATATGTCCTGGGGCAAGACAATCTACAAGCAAACCATTTTCGTCCCCAGTATGGTCACCACTATGTTAGCACCTAAATCCGCCTCAGGCTGAAAGAAGGCAAAATTCAGGGTAACCACAAACCACGCTCAGTCTGGTAGCTAGCCCTACCAAAACAAGAGAGGGCTCTCTCCGAGTCACACTCAGTGAATAGATGAACGAAAAGGACTGAGATGACTTTCCAATGCGATTTTTACCTTAGGCTAGTAAGTGAAAATGAACATAAGGAGGGATTTTTATGAATGACTATGTTTCTAGGATGTTATGGGACCACTGGACCTCAATGAATAGAGAACTTAACATAAAGGCACAGATTATTTCGTGAGGTAAGGTAGGCAGAAAGCATAGCAATTTTAGTTTTAAGATATGGCGGAATGGAGAGATTGATTTAAGAAGGTGAAAAGGGCATGGACAACATGAATCCTTTTCAACAGAAGAATGAACACTGTACATGAAATTTTCCCACAGGTAGAGCAATAAAATTGAATTCTACCTAATCTCACTTAGAAAATTTCACTGAAATGAAGCATGGAATGAATTATGAAACATAACAAGATACGTATGGAACATAAGAACACATTTGCTACACTCACAACCACAAGAATCTCATGAAACGGAGCCGCTACCTTTCATTAAATTCTCTGTCAAAAATACACAGTGCAGAAACAGAGTTTCTTTCCCACAGTCTCTCAGAAGTTACAAGCCAACCCACCCTTTGCAATTAACTTGCTTACAATATATAGAAAGTGTAGAGAAGAGAGGGAATGCCCAGGGGTTGGGAAGTTACTCAAATCATTTCGAAAAGGAGATGGAGAGCCAACCATCAGCTACAGGTGCAGCGCCACAAACATGACATTTGGCTTTGGGTGACCGTTTTCCTTCCTTCGCCACTTGGATAGAAGACAATCCAGAGAAAAAACTCTTTAAATGCTGCATTTGGTGCCAAAAAACCGAAGTGTAGATGATCGGGCCCACTTGGAGAAGTTGCGACCTGAAATTTCGTGAAACGGGAACAAATTGGCATTTTTTTCCCCTGTGCGCCGCGCCAAATTCTTTGTGCATTACACTACTTTGGAGCCTGTTTTAGGGCACTTGTAGGTGTCAAAAATGTGCCCAAGTGAGCTTGTTAGAAAGACTGTTCTGTCTACTTTCTAACCCCACTGGAATTTCTGAATTTGGTGCTCATTTGCCCCTCCAAATCTTCATTCTCCCAAGACTGCTTTCTTTGTGTCAAAAAAGTGGCAGAAAGGCCATTTTTGGGTGTTTTTTGACCTTTTGGAGCTTCATACCTTGCCACAATTTCTTTCCCGGACACCAATAGTCGTGATGTTTTATGCTAAATCCAAAAATGCAAACCATTCCTCATTTGGAGCTCTAGAATTTTAGCGCCGCGCACCGAAAAAACCTGTTTATGCACAAAAATTTTTCAAATGACCAAAAATGACCCAAAAATGCTCCAAATTTTTTTTCCAAGCACCAGTAAGCATGATTTTTCATGCTAAATCCAAAAATGTAGACCTTTCTTCATTTGGAGCTCCCAATTTTTAGCGTCGCGCCAGTGCGCGGCGCAATGGGCTGAGGCACGACGCATATAGCCTGTGCATAACGGTTTTTTCAGGAGACTTTTGGATGCCTTCCTGGTGTCCAAATTGGGCACAGGATAGCTCTTTGGAAATTTCTTTGAGTTTACTTTCCAATGAAAGTGGAATTTTTTAATTTGGAGTTCATTTTCCCTATCAAAAATCAAATCTCCCAAGACTGGTCGAACTGTGCCAAATGAGGCTGCCTAAAGGCAGAGTGCTGTTGTAGTCAACTTTTGAATGCCTTTCTCAACTCCAAATTGAGCTCATGATAGCTCATTGGAAAGCTACTGTCTCTAGTTATCATTTGGATCATCAAGCAAGTAATTTGGCCAACTGAGATAGGAGAAAACTTGATTTTCCTGAGGTCGCTCCAGAGGTGCATCAATTCTCCCAAGGAAACTGTATTTTTGACATTTCCTCAAAACCATAACACCTGTGTAAAAAGTGAAGGATTTTTTTCTTCATTTTTCTGTTATGGAAAAAAACCTCTCTCAGTTTTCGCAAATTTATCTTTGATTGCTCAGAAACATCATTTGGGTGAAACATATCCCGATGTGTGGGACAAGGGATTTGCCGAAATGAAGCAAAATGAAGGGGATAGGGAGCTTCTACATTCTTGAGGAAATTTTGGGAAGTATGGAGGGATGTTAGGAAGTAGGGGAAAGTGAAATCTCAAAAATTGAGTGATGGGAAGGGGTCCAAAAAGGAAAAACACAAGCCCAACCATAGAAAATTGCCAAGTTGTAGCAAGAAACTAGGGTTTGTGCGAAAATGAGGAATTTGGGGGATCTCAGTGATGGGAAGTGTTTGATAAGGAATTTTAAGGATAGGGGAAGGTGTACGAACATCAGGATACAAGATTTTCCGATGATTTGACCATCCAAGAGAAATTATCTTCAAAACCCTAGGAGAGGGAAATGAACCTTGCCTAGGCACAACTGAAGCACGAACAAGGTGTGAAATGACCCAATGGAACTTGACATGATGATGAAAACCCTCTGAATGATGGTAGACTCAGCTGAATGGTGACATGGAGCATCATTTGGACAACTTTGACAGGGGTAAAATCACACCCTAGACCTAATGCCTAGTGACCAAATTTTACTTGAAGACTCATTGAAATGATAAAATTTGACCTTGACACCTTAAAATCACTTGTGTAAGAGCATGTTTGATCACTGGAGGAAGGCTACAAATACTGACACTGACACGAGGTATTATAGAAGGATTACCATTGCACCACTGTAGCAGGAGTTGAATAGTGAAATTCTGAACAATGTTTTGTTTATGCCTGCAAATACTCTTTTGAGCGTAACTTGGCCATCCTTAGGGATTTTTGGGAACAGAGAGTGGTGTTAGATAGCTGGGATGGAGGTATTTTTTTTTACAGTAACTAGTAGTGCTTGCGTGCATAGTTCAGTTGGAAAAATTCTTTGTAAAAAACCTTTTTGTAGCATTCCTAATATAATGGATGCCCATTGGAAGTGGACCCAAAGACGTAGTCCAAGAGGGATGAACTCCACCAACAATGTTTGTTGTGTTTGCGTCTTTTATTGTTTTTGTTCATTCTTATTTTCAATTCTCAAATTTTATGTTTAAGTCATATTAACAGCTTAATTTCCCTCATTCATTCACATAAATGCAACCTTAGTTAATGTTGGTGAAATTGCGCAAATAATCAATCCTGTAGATTTCAGATCATATTTTGGTATCAGAGCAAGGTTGATCATGTTTAAGTAGGATATTTTCCAATGTGAATGTTGACTAGATCCAGGTCACAACGTGGAGAAGGGAAACTTGAAGAGTTAAATCCAGAGATTGGAAAGAAGAAAGTCTTGTAAAAGATGGCAGGTTCAAATGAAGGATAAGCTCTTGAGACAAAGAGTGAGGATCAATTTCAGCAGATGTTCCTGAATATGTAAAGTATGATTGCAGAAATTTATGAAGACAAGAAGACTAGAGATGCAACTTCTTCTTCTAAAGTCACAAAAGTGAAAAAAGGAAAGGAAAATGTTGATGGTAATGAACCTCCTTCTCCTCCATCTTCATGTTTTGATCATTCAAGTTCAGATTCAGATTCTGAATCAAAGAAGAAACATAGGAAATATCCTTTTCTGAAGCTTGATATTAAGTTTGAATTGCCCATATATGATGGTGAAATGAATCCTCAAAAGTCAGATAACTAGATTAAACAACTTGAAGTGTATTGTAGAATTCATAATATTGTTGATGATTATGTGAAGATTCAGTTAGCTACACATAGAATGGGAGGAATAACTTTGGTTTGGTGGGAAAATAAAACTCAATCATATTTAAAGAATAAAGGTAAAATTATCTCTGCATGGTCTAAGTTTATTAAACCTCTTATAAAGTAGTTCTATCCTTTAGAATATATGAAATAGGTTGTAATAGATTGGTAGCATTTGAGGCAAGGTAAAGGACAAAGTGTGCAAGAGTTTACACAATAATTCAAGAAAAAGGATTTAGCACTTAACATTCCATTAAACACATGTGAAACTTTGTTAAAGTATATTGAAATTTTTCATTCTTATTTGCAACATACATTTCTTATGTTTAATCCAACTAGCTTTGATGAAGTGTGTGTACAAGGCATTCATATTGAATCAGGTGGCAAACCTTTTCAGTTCAAATTTTCAAAGAAACCATTCAATCATTCAAAAAACAAAGACTCCAAAGACAAAGGGAAGAGAAAATCAAAGGGGAATAAATCAACAACAACTAAGAAAGAATGAGAAAGGCCTACTTGTGCTCATTGCCAAAGGGTTGTACATGATGAGTCCAGGTGTTGGAACCTTCATCCAGAACTTAAACCAAAGAAATTCCTTAAGAAGAAGGGCGGGAATAAAGCTAATGCTACAATCCAACAATACTTGGGATCTGACTCTGGTGATGAATGAAAGATAATTGTTATGGGTATGACAGGTAATCCTTCTGAAGCAAGTTCTAGTTCTACTTGTTCTGCATCTTCTTCTAAATCTAATGAAGTGATTGAAGATAAGAAGAGAATTGAATTGTTTCACACAAGGATAATATCCAAACACACTAAGATTGATACATTATTTGATAGTGGATCACAAGCAAATCTAATATCTGAGCAATTAGTAAGGAAATTGGGATTGGAAACTAATAATCATCTAAAACCTTACCCTTTAGGATGGTTAAAGGAAAACACTCAGATGCATGTCACAAAACAATGTCGGTTAAGATTTGCAATCACAACTAATTTTGTTGATGAAGTTGATTTAGATATGATTCCTTTAGATATATGTGGGGTTGTGTTGGGTAGTCCTTATATTTATGATCAAGATGCCATATTTCATAGAAAGGAGAATAAGTATCATCTTGTTAAGGATGGAATTGAATACATTGTCAGGGCACACAGAATGAAGACAAGCTTGGATTTAATCAATGTAAATCAAATGAAAAGACTCATAAGTTCAAGTAAAAAGTATGTTCTCATGTTTATTAAAGAACAACCTAAAGATAAGTATGATGCTTTTCAAGGGTGTGATTCTCAGTTTAAGGACAAATTGGTTGAAATAGTAGATTATTATAAAGAATTATTTAAAGAACCAAAAAGTCTACCTCCAAAACAAGAAATACAACATGAGATTCAATTACAATCTGATGCCCCTCTTCCAAATATTGGCATGTATCATATGTCAGTCATAGAAAATGAATAAATTAAGAAACTAATTTAGAAATTGGTTGATAAAAGCTTCATTAGACCTAGTTCTTCTCCATGCAGATCAACGATCATTTTAGTGCCTAAGAAAGATGGAACTTGGAGAATGTGTGTTGATTTTAGAGCTTTAAATAAAATCACCAAAAAGATCAGGTATCCTCTTCCAAGAATAGATGATTTTCTTGATCAGTTAAAGAAAATTTTTTAATTTACAAAACTAGATCTAAGAATTGGTTATCATCAGATTCGTATTATAGAGAATGATATATGGAAAATTGCATTTAAGACTAGACATGGGGCTTTATGAATGATTGGTTATTCCATTTGGTTTATGCAATGCTCCAGAAACTTTTATGAGAGCGATGAATGATGTGTTTCATCCTTTTAGAGATAATTTTGTCATAGTCCATCTAGATGATATTATTATTTTCAGTTCAAGTTTGGAGGAACATATAAAGCATGTTAAACAGGTTTTTGATGTGTTGTAAAGAGAGATATTGTATCTCAAACTTTCTATATGTGAATTCCTTAGTATATCTTGGTTACATAGTTGGAGGAGGTCATCTTAAAATGGATCTAGCTAAAATTGATGTAATCATTAAGTGGCCAAGACCTCAAAATGTGATGGAAGTTAGAAGTTTTTTGGGTGCAGTTCAATATTGGAGGAAATTTATTTATGATTTCTCTTTTATTGCATCACCACTTCATGCTTTAACAAGTTCTAAAGTTTCTTTCCAGTGGGGAGGAAAACAACAAAAAGCATTTGATACTTTAAAGAAGAAATTTGTGACAGCTCCAATCTTAGCATTACTAGACCTTCAACAGCCATTTGAAATAGAAACTCATGCTAGTGGGTAAGAAATGGATGCAGTTTTATTGCAGAAAGGAAAGCCTATTTGTTTTCATTATGAAACATTTTCTAAAGCAGTTTCAAATTATCCAACTTATGATAAAGAATTATATGCATTAGTGGAAGTGTTAAAAACGGAAACATTATTTAATGGGCAAATAAAGAGTGATTCATATAGATCATCAACCACTTCAATACCTTCAATCTCAAACTAAGTTGTAGTTTTTTTGTAGAAGTTCCACTTAGTAATCAAATCTAATAAGTGTACCACAAAAAAAGTAGTTGATATGTTGTCAATACCTTCTTTGAATGCTTCAGTAATTTTGCAAAATAGTTCTTTAGAACATGAAAGTTACATTGAACCATATGTTGAAGATACTGATTTCAAAGATGCTTATGAATCATTAACTCATGGTTCTCAGGTGTATCATGTTAATGACAGGTTATTATACCATCTTCGCAAGTTGTGCATACCGTCAGGAGAAAGAGTGTATGTCATCAGGGAAGCACATTCTTCTCATGTTTCAGGGCATTTTGGTGTAGGTAAGACAGTGGCACAATTACAAAGGTATTGCTATTAGCCTAAAATGAATGAAACAGTTTCTAAGTACATTAAAGGTTGTGCCATGTGTTCAAAAAACAAACCAAACAATAGAAAGTTAGGTTTATATATGGCACTTCCAGTTCCTTTTTGGCCATGGGATAATATATCTATGGATTTTGTAGGTGGAATTCCAATGACTAGAAAAGGGCATGATTATTTGTATGTTGTGGTTGATAGATTTAGAAAAATGTGTATTCTTGTTCCATGTAAAAAGAAAGTAACTATTGAACAAACTATACAGTTGTTCTTTTCAACTGTATGGGTTCATTTTTGGTTGCCTACTTCTATCATTTCATATCAGGATTCTCGTTTCCTAGGAGATTTTTGGTCCACTTTGTGGGGACTCATGGACACTAAATTGAAAAAGAGCAGAACTTTTCACCCACAAACAGACGAGCAAATATAGGTGGTAAACAAAACAGTGTTACTTCTTCTCAAAGGTTATTGCAGCAAGCATCCTATGTTGTGGGATGAATATTTACACTATGTCCAACATACTTACAACCAGGTCTTGCATTATTCTACTGGTATATCTCCTTTTGAGACACGTTTTGGGTACCTGCCGAAATCACCAATGGACTTCTTGTTTGGTGAGGAAGCTCAGGAGGATGAACATGGAGATGTCAACAAAACAATCAAGTTCATTCAAAGAATCGAGAAGATTCATGAAGCAGTGCAGGACCAATTAGAGACAAGTCAAGCCAAGTACAAAATGTGCCATGATAAGCATGAGGTGGATCATCACTTTCAGGTTGGTGATCAAGTATGGCTTTATATCAACAAATAAAGGATGAAAGGTAAAGGTAAAAAGTTGAAACCGATTAGGTATGGTCCTTTTGAAATTGTTGAAAAATTTGGGCATAATGCATTCCAGTTAAAGTTTCCTCCATACATACACATATATTTAGTTGTAAATGTTGAAAATTTAAAGTTGTATGAGCCTCCTATGATCATGGATCTAGAGGAGAACATTCAAATTCCAACTGTAGATGATTTTTCACCTAAATACATGATTGAGTTGCAGGAAGATACCATATTGGACAGGAAGGTCCGCACTTCCAGGTTTGGAGATGTTGAATATCTTCGAGTGGGACTCAAAGGCATGAATCCAAGAAAAGAAAGGTGGATAGAGATTAGAAGGGTGAGAGATTTTTACCCTCACCTCATGTCTGCTTAAAACCAAATTTTGGTGGTCCAAAAGCTTCTAGTGGAGAGGAATGATCGAGGCAGATCCTCAAATTTATCCAAGTACAAAGGTCTCAGATGTTCCTACAAATAGTGCCACGCTGAGGAGCTCGTCATGCTAAGTCCGACAACGTTTCCTATTTCACATTTGGTCTCCGATGAAGGGGACACTGGCCGTTGAAATTTATGGTGAACGGGTGCAAAAGGGCCTTGCTAGCCATGTGGCATTCACACAGCTCAACACGTGGTAGTGGACGAGTCAACGTAGTCAAAATGATGTGTCCAAAGGTGCATATACATTTGTTGCAGGTGCAAGGTGAGAATTATGGTTTCTAAGACATATAATCATGGTGCAAATATTCCAAGAAGGGTGGATAAGAATGTCAAAGTTATGGTTTCTAAACGTAAACACTATGGTGCAAAAATATTATACATTAGACATATTTCACAAACCCATTGTGCAAAGGTATTGAGCGGAGTTTAAGTATATGTGACATATATTAAACCAAAACATATAATGTTGCATAACCTTGTTACCAGCTGCAATGCAGATCACATGCTATGAGTCATGTTAGATGGAAATGACGTGGAGTTAACAGTGCAGAGGTAGCAGTCCAGTGGTGTGGTGGTTATGTGGCATGGCAAACACATGGAGCAGGTCGAGACCATTGGGGTTAGGTGCCGTGGGTCAGAGTTTTTGTTGACGTCAAGTTCAATCTATCTGGACAACAACTTTAATTAATATTATATGAAATGTTTCATGTTACAATTGCGCCAAGGTTTGGCATTAAAAACTATGGTTTATCTATGTTATATGGTTACACCATATTTTAAATGTAAAGCGCCGAAATCATATTTTTATACCTAACGGGCAAGGTGTAATGTATATGTTGCACCAAATGTAAAGCTTGTTCAACCCAATGAAACAATATGCCATGTATAGCCTGAGAGGTCTAAGGGTTTGACCCTAGAACCTGCCTGAGGCATTATAAAAAGATTATCATTGCACCACTATAGCAAGAGTTGAATAGAAAAACTCTAAACAATGTTTTTTTATGCCTGTAAATACCCTTTTGAGCATAGCTTAGCCATCCTTGGGCCTTTTTGGGAACAGAGAGTGGTGTTGGAGAGATGAGACATATGTCTTTTTTTTTGCAGCAAATAGCAATGCCTGTGAGCACGTAAAGAAATTTTTTGGAGAATTCTTAATATAAGGGACGCCCATTGGAAGCGGACCCAGAGATGTAGTCCATGAAGGACGAACTCCATCAATAATGTTTTTTGTGTTTGCATCTTTTATTTTAATTGTTCATTCTTATTTTCAGTTCTCAAAGTTTATGTTTAAGGCATACTAACAGCTTAATTTCCCTCATTCATTCACATAAATGAAACCTTAGTTAATGTACGTGAAATTGCGCAAATAGTCAATCCTGTAGATTTCAGATCAGTTCCCCTTGGCCTTCACACGGAACTTGGAGTAACTCAGTTGCTAGTGAGTTCAAGCTATTGGTGAAGATTCTTTGATATCAAGCCGATTTGGAGAGTTAATGAGGTGGACAAGCCTCCTATATTCTCTTCGGTTGTCTCCATCAAGCCCTTGCATAGTAAATATCTCCAAAAATGCTTCTTTTTCCTGCATATTAATCACATTAGGCCATGCAATATGACAAACACCCTTTAGTCTTCCTACTAAGCATATTATGGCTAAAAGTGTGAATCAATGTCAGAAAATGAAAGTTTTAAGGGCTTGAGGATAGCATAATGAACCTTAAAATATAATTATTAATAGGCCCCATCAAATTGAACTATAGAAATTTACCCTTATTTCTTTTAGAAATTATAGATTACAATAATAATATGAAATAGAAGAACCAAAATACCACAAAATATTATACCTTTATGAACTATATGAAGCCTTGATTGGGTTAACTTCTCTTAACTAAGGAGGTTGACTTGGATTAATTTTTGGGGTTAACTTGTATTAATCACTAAGTGGGAGATTGGGTATGTGGTAGATAAAGAGAAATTATATTAGGTTTAAGTTATTTTAAAGTTTAAGTAATTTGAAGTTTCATTTAAAAAGTTAGTATAAAGATAATATTTCTCTTATATTTTAAATGGACAATGTCTAAAAAGATAAAAAAAAATATTATTATTATTATTATTATCATTGAGAGGAATCCAATAGTTGCATGTAACTATTAGTAAACCTAAACCTAGTCATAATTGGGGGATTTGAACCTTGAATCTCTAACTTTTCATAGGAGACATGATCATATTATTTCAAAACTTTAAAATAAATGAAAACTATTATTTAAAAATTAAATTTAAATAAAAATAAGAAATTCTTAATAACTTATCATTAAATTACAACTCAATTTTTATTGTTATAATTAATTTAGCACTAAAGTTATTTTTTTTACTACACTTTTTTTAATTTATTAGTAATGTTTATTTATATAAATTAAGATTAGGTTTTAAATTAGGAGTAGTCTTAAAGCATGACATTTTGGAGTTTCCAGGGGATTTTTGGCTAGAATCCTGTGAAAAAATTTGCGGTCAAATCTTGAGTTGTGTTGTTTAAACTAGTTTTTTGATTGCATGTATGGATTCAGTAGCCTCAAAAACTCTTAAGACACTTTGAGTGTGAAGAGTTCATGTGTCAAACTTGTGATTTCAATAACTCCCTGCCCAATTCTAGACAAATTAGATTAGAAAGTAAATCGGAAAACCTTCCAAAAAATCACACTTAAAAACTACTCTTTTAAATTATTTATGATAAAAATATTATTTTTAAATTTGTATTTTCAGAGATTTAAAATAAATACAAACTATTATTTTAAAAAATTTAATTTAATTAAAAATAAAAATTCCTAATAATTTATCATTAAATTACAACTCAATCACTATTATTAAAAAAAAAAAAAAAAAAAAAATCTTAATAATTTATCCTTAAGTTACAACTCAATCAGTATTATTATTAATTTTTCACTTAAATTATAAAAATATACTTTATAATAACAATAAATATAAACATGGTAAAGTAAAAACATTTTTTTCCAAAATTTTATCATTATATTACAATTCAATCAATAACATTACTATAAAATACTTGCCATACGTAAAAAAATTAAAACAATACATTTTATAATAATAAATTATAATAATAAAAAATATAAACATTAATATATTTTATAATAATAAACTATAATAATAAAAAAAAGCTAGTTGTTCTATATTAAAAAATCACAAAAGATAAAGTTCATTTATGATATTTAAAAAAATATTAATAACACTATATATATAATTCTCAACTATATTGTTATATATAAAAAACGAGTTTTATGAAATATATTTTTTATTTCTACACTATATATATATATCATTTTATTTGTTAAATAAATTTGAAATAGATTTAAAATATATATATATATATATATATATATATATATATATATATATATATATATATATATATTCACTAATATATATTTTTAATTTGAATTTTATTTTTTTAATAACCAATATTAATTAATATATATATATATATTATAATAACAATAAACATAAATATAAACATAGTAAAGTAAAAACAAAAAAATCTTATATAAAAATCTTAAAATTTTATCATTATACTATATTTCAATCAATAACATTACTATATTTTTTTGGGCAATAATTAGAAAAAATAACACAATACATTTTATAATAATAAAATGGTATAAACATTATAAGGTAACTGTTCTCTATTAAGGAATCACAAAAGAGAAATTATCATTATAAAATGGTATAAATATCATAAGGCAATTGTTCTCTATTAAGGAACCACAAAAGAGAAATTATTAATGATAGTGGAGACCAAAATAGCTTTTTGAAATCTATAAATATTGATAATTAGAATATGTCGTACAAACATAATTCACAAAGTTTATCACGAGAGTCATGGGGAGACTGACATTAAAAGTGCATGCAACAATAGAAAATGATGATGGCATAAACTATATATAACCACAGAAACCAACCTGGATATATGCACCGCCCTGGACAGAAAGAATTAGCATACTGTTTTATATATAAAGTCAATCTATGGTGATCATATTTATTTATGAAATGTGTGTACATTGTTGTGTGGCCATCTTATCAAAAAATGATCAAGAAATAAAACAAAGTTCATATTAAAACCTAATGTTTGAAGTGCATGCTAGATCAGGTTTGGTGGTGCTACATGAAAGTTTCATGAAAGGTTGCAGAATCAATAGTATTAGTGTAGATATAGATTATATAAAGATATGATGTATAGTGGGGAAAACCTCAAAATCTGTGAGGGGAAAAATTATATTAAATAGAAATGTTATTACTATATTATTTTCAATAATTATACTTATAAAGATGAGTAAGTGGAGAAAACCTTTGAGAGGAAGAAAATAGCACTATTAAGTATAGTAGGTTTATAATAAATTTTTATTACTGTGTTATTTTTTATATTTATAATGAGTAAGAGGATTATATTATAATAATATTAACTCAAGGATAGCTATCACATCTATTTTATCATTGTATTATTTTTTATAATTATAATGTGAGGGGGAAAAATTATATTAAATAGAAATGTTATTACTATATTATTTTCAATAATTATACTTATAAAGATGAGTAAGTGGAGAAAACCTTTGAGAGGAAGAAAATAGCACTATTAAGTATAGTAGGTTTATAATAAATTTTTATTAATGTGTTATTTTTTATATTTATAATGAGTAAGAGGATTATATTATAATAATATTAACTCAAGGATAGCTATCACATCTATTTTATCATTGTATTATTTTTTATAATTATAATGGGTAGCAAGAAGATTATATAATACAGAAAATATTATAACAATTTTAGTTTAGATAATAATTATTATATTTAAGTATGGGGAGTATGGGGGTTTACGCAGTGCATTATATTAGATATCATTTTTGGGATTCAACTGTGTTAAGTAAGTAAGTCATTCACGTATGACCATTCACATAGTGCCAATCATCACTTCCAGGGCTTGCACCTAGTAACCAGGACTTCCCAGGAGGTCACCCATCCCAGATCATCTCTGGCTTAAGCGCGCTTAACTGTGGAGTTTTCCCCACAATCAAGCCCACTTAGCTTGCTACCCCATTTGCAAAACCTTAGCAAGTATTGTGCCTCATGAACCATTCAAGTAGAGATCCCTTCACTCTTTTTGAATTTAAGTATGGGGGTTTATGCAAGGCATTATATTAGATATCATTTTTGGGATTCAACTGCATTAAGTAAGTCATTCATGTATGACCATTTCCATGAGAGGTAGTCGTAACTGACTAATTTCTCATGATTTTTGAATAGTTCACTTAGCACTCATTGCATCGGGTGATGCGTATGGAAATGGTCATCTAATATAATGCACTGCATAAACCCCCATACTTAAATTCAAAAAGAGTGAAGGGATCTCTACTTGAATGGTTCATGAGGCACAATACTTGCTAAGGTTTTGCAAATGGGGTAGAAAGTTAAGTGGGCTTGATTGTGGGGAAAACTCCACAATTAAGCACGCTTGAGCCACAAGCGATCTGGGATGGGTGACCTCCCGGGAAGTCATGATTACCGGGTGCAAGCCCCGGAAATGATGGTTGATGCTATGCAATTTATTTCACTGGTTTCAATCCCATTTCTTCACCCTTGTGAGCATCACCCAATGCAATGAGTGCTAAGTGAACTATTCAAAAATCATGAGAAATTAGTCAGTTACAACTACCTCTCATGGAAATGGTCATACGTGAATGACTTACTTAACGCAGTTGAATCCCAAAAATGATATATAATTATCATATTTATTTTGATTTATTAGGTTAAACTAGATTTTAATAATTAATTTTATATTAAACTTATAATGAAGTACATGGTGATAAATGAAACAAAGCAAAGTTTGGAATCATGGGAAAACTTAATGTTATTTTCCATGCAGAATCCCTAGGACCCTTCACCTTTCCCCTTTCATAGTCTCTTTTCTACGTGTTATTTCCTTAATTAGTTCTCGTTATTTTATTAAATGTATAAAAGACTTAGAGTGAGGATAGCAAGAAGAGTTGCGGATCTTTCCTTCCTAGCGGCTCTTCTTTTATCATCATTCTTAAGCCCTGATGATGGATCCCATTTGGGATTTGAAACGTTGGAATAAAAATGTTCATACTGTGGATTCTCCGGAAAATGAATCAAAAGATACAAACCACAGATCCCTTAAATCCAAAGTATTGTCCCTATACGGAGGGGATGTTTGGAGAGAAATCCTTTTTCTCGAAAGACTTAGAGTGAGGATAGCAAGAAGAGCAGCGGATCTTTCCTTCCTAGCGGCTCTTCTTTTATCATCATTCTTAAGCCCTGATGATGGATCCCATTTGGGATTTGAAACATTGGAATAAAAATGTTCATACTGTGGATTCTCCGGAAACTGAATCAAAAGATACAAACCATAGATCCCCTAAATCCAAAGTCTTGTCCCTATACGGAGGGGATGCTTGGAGAGAAATCCTTTTACTCGAAAGACTTAAAGTGAGGATAGCAAGAAGAGCTGCTCATCTTCACTTATTTCCTTCCTAGCGGCTCTTCTTTTATCATCATTCATAAGCCCTGATGATGGATCCCAATTGGGATTTGAAACGTTGGCATAAAAATGTTCATACTGTGGATTCTCCAGAAACTGAATCAAAAGATACAAACCACAGATCCCTTAAATCCAAATAATATTTACAAATATTTAAATTTCCATGGCATAAGTTAAAGTATGGTAATTAAAATGTCCATGCAAAAATAAATCCAAGATTTAATAATAATTAATTAAATTTAATCAAGGTGGTTAAAAAGTGGGATATTATAACCCCTCACCCGTGGAATAACACTATCTTAAATGTTCTCTTCTCATCAATAACACTTATTTTCTTCTTTCTTTAGCTACATATTAAGTGTCATCCTCTTCATTTTCTTGGTATACCACAAACTTCATCAGTATGATATATGCCTGCAAACACCATCAAGTAAACATGCATATCATAATTATTTTCACACAAAAATTATTTTGTCCATAGGAGATTCCAACACCACAATGTAAATATGTATTCAAAGATATGTATGTGATCCTCATTTGACACTTATCAATATGGCTATGTATCTAAACCCTATGGTTGTCATATGAAATAATTTAGCTCACTGTGCCACATGCACTTTCAAGTTGCCTCTTCCCTACCACACTCACCCTCTAGGTTCATACATCCCCTTTGTTGCTAAATAGTTTATTGAACAATCCATCTTGACAAGGCTTTTATTTGGAAGGAAAGTGCCAACTTACTACTAGACATCTACTAGTAGTATATGGCCAATAACTTGTTGCAATCATGGGGTTCTATTGCCTTGAGCTTTCCATCTTCAACATGCATCATTTTCCCTTCCCATAATGGTTGGGTATTTCATTCAACATCAGATAGTATTCCTTATCGATTTACATTCATTACGACATGCAAGAACATTCTACTTACAACTTATTTTTTTTATTTGACCAATTAATTGTCAGTATCCATGCATATGATCCTTTCATTGTAAATTTTACAACCATCAATGAGGTGATCTCAGAATTATCTCACTGATAATCAATCACTTTTATCTTTTTATTAGGGAAAACTTTAGGGGCTAATATTCGTAAATGGGCTAATTTTCCATGTTTTCTCCAAAAAAAAAGATTCATTAATTTCCATTTTTTCTAAAAATGGTTTGCCCACATTTTATAGTATAAAATTATTTTACCCCAAAAATCGCCAAAAAATTATATAAACTAATATAAAATCATTAGAAATGTAAACATTTTTACAAAAATATTGCCAAACATATTACAATTTTCATATTAGGGACTAGTAAGATTCGCCAAGGTTTATAAAATTTAAGATAAACTTCCATCTTAAAAAATTCCTTGTTTTTTTATCTGACTAAATAAAATGAAATTATCATTCATTATGTATGTGTTTCTTAGCATACTCAACATTACATGATGAAATCAAATATTTATGCCAATAAGCCATGTGACAATACACATGGACATATCTAATCATTGCATCCCTTCATTGATTTCATAATTCATATTTCTATATAACATATTCCACAATGGTAAGTTGGAAGGTCTAGTAAATTCTTTGCCATGTAATCCAAGCACATCCCCAAAGTTAGATCAACCATATAGACACCTTACTTTTTATCCCAACACAATGCCAAGTATATACCATGTCACTGCTAAAAAAATACCTCATGCATAATAAAAAGGAATTTCACTTCTCTACTGTATAGTCCCTCAAGGACCCTCCCCTTTACACATGCCCTTCAGTGTTTGGGGAGACGGTTATAATCCAAGATACCAAATACAAGTTGGGATACCATTGGATGTTAGTGTAGGACTATATTCTTTCCATATAAAGCAATAGTATGGTATCACACATAGTTAGCACTTTTGGCATTCACTTTCACCTAGTGTATAAATTCATAATATATTATCATTGACTCAATGTTACCCAACTCGTTCATGACATATTAATTCATGAATTCATCACAAGGATTTTAACAATATTTGCATACTAGTGTTGGAAATAATATTGAGAGGGAGCGGGGGTGATGGAGAGGGTGCAGGCTTTAGAGACAATCTCCCTAATCTGTCTGCAAGCTCCTCAATATCTCGATCAACTTCCCTTTCTTCTGGACTGGGCGCATCAGTCATTAAACTGATGTTTCATTCTTTTTTTAAAAACCCCACTATCGGGCTTTATTAACAAACCATAGCTTTTTGGGAGTTCTTAAAAGAACTATCCAAATGGTGGACTTACGCAATACAATATATATATATAAGCCATGTGATACTGCGTTTACACCTCAGCTCACATAATAGTGATGTTTCCCTTTGTTCCTTGGCCTGATGCAAGATCGCATCGGCGTTAGTTATAGGTGGAACCTTACCACGTACCAAGCTCGAATATATATCGCACTGGCTATAGTCATAGGCGAGACTTTATCATGGATAAGGCTCGTATATATA
This sequence comes from Pinus tabuliformis, assembly GCA_031772625.1. NCBI lineage: Eukaryota > Viridiplantae > Streptophyta > Pinopsida > Pinales > Pinaceae > Pinus > Pinus tabuliformis. The sequence continues at coordinate 543,528,539 of CM062816.1, read as the reverse complement.
TATATATATATATATATCTCACCAGTGATAGTCCCTCTATGCTAGTTTCACTCCATATATATATATATAAGTCGCAATCGCTCAAACCAAGATAGTCGGTCCTCTGAACCAACGGACCCGATACACTCATATACAGCCTTTGATACTTCGGCAGTTCCGCTATTTGGTGGTCGATTCGATTTAACACTTCCCTGCCTCCGAAGTAACGGACTCAGCGATATGGATATATCACAGTTTATATTAATTCGATTCCAAATTCAGAACTCGGCCCCCGTTGCGATATGGCTCCCTTCGAACCAAGAGGTTTTGTAAACTGAACACACCACTGACGTTTTGAAGGACCTCTCTACGCCGATATGGTCTCGGAACCATGAGGGTAAGAACTTACAGTTATAAATTTCCAAATCCGCTACAGTCACTTAATAGAATTTCAAGAGTTCTTGCTATAACCAGAATATATGCGCCAGGTAAAATAAGAGTTAAAGACCATATAACCGTGAATGAAAGGAAAGAAGATTTCGATAGTTAATCTACAGTGCTCACAGCGTGAGGAAATAGGAACCCAGTCACCGATTCAATCACTATTAAAGCACCCCTCAATAATCTACATATGCATATTACAGAGTCGTTTAATAAGAGACACTGAGAGAACAAAATTTTCAAAATAATACTATGGCACTCGCCCCTCTCTTCCCTCTGGAGAGCTTTGCTGCCTCTTTATTTATAACTAAGGATAGGCCCTCTCATCCTTATCCGATACAAAGAAAAGAATGCTTTACAGAATGATTTAAAGCTTGAAAAGCTCTGTTACAAATAGCATGATTTATTGCTAGAATTTATTCTAATTTTAACTAAGAAAGCATAGAAATTGCAGGCTAAAGGACCCCACTCCCTTGGCTGTAGATTTTTTTGGATTTTTTGGAATAATTTGGAAGATTTTTTCCCCTCTGAGTCACATGCTCCTGCATCAGACTCCTGAGGACAAAATTCTTCATGGGCTCCTGTCCATGAGCTCATCTACAGATTTTCCCAATTTCTGTAGAATGTCTTCTGTAACCCAAGTAGCTTCAGCGATCGGCTGTCCCTTCCATTTCACCAGATATTGGAAATATTCTCGTCCCCTTGTCTTTTTATACACTTTCTTATCCAGAATTCTTTCTGGCTGTAAATCCTTGGCTGTGGGTAAGTGTTTTACCCAGTCAATCTCTGGAGTCTCTTGATCCTGTGCTGTATCATCTGCAGCTTCATTCTCATACTTGTACAATTCTGCAACATTAAAAATTGGTGATATTCCCACACCAGGTGGTAATTCAATTTCATAAGAATTTGCAGAGAATTTCCTCAACACCCTGCATGGTCCAATTTTCTTGGATTTTAACTTATTATATGCTCCCTTTGGAAATCTTTCCTTTCTGAGGTGTGCCAAAACCAAGTCTCCAACTTCAAAGTTCATTTCTCTTCTCTTCATGTCTGCTCTGGTTTTATATTGAATGTTGCTGTCCTGTAGCTGTTGTTTCACCTGTTCATGTATTCCCTGCATTCTTGAAGCAAAGTCTTCACCTTCTGCACTTCTCATTTCTTCTTTTCCCAAATTCCTTAATTCAGATATTCCCCTTGGGTGCATTCCATACACAATATGGAATGGGCTTTGTCCTGTGCTCCTGTATGGTGAGTCGTTATATGCATATTCAACTTGTGGTAACACTTGATCCCATTGCTTTGGATGTTCTACAGTAAAGCTCCTCAAAAGATTGCCTAAAATTTTGTTCACAACTTCAGTCTGTCCATCAGTTTGTGGATGATAGGCAGAACTGAAACTTAATCTAGTTCCCAGCTTCTTCCATAGTGTTCTCCAGAAATGTCCAACGAACTTTGAATCCCTGTCTGAAATAATGCTTTTGGGCAATCCATGTAATCTTACAATTTCTTTAAAAAACAAGTTAGCAATGTGAGAAGCATCACTAGTTTTATAACATGGAATAAAGTGTGTCATTTTTGAAAATCTGTCCACTACCACAAAAATTGAATCATAGCCTCTTTGAGTCTTTGGCAATCCTAGCACAAAATCCATACTTACCATATCCCAAGGCCTATCTGGAATTGGCAATGGAATATACAACCCTGTATTCTGGCTCCTTCCTTTTGCATACTGGCAGACTTTACAATTCCTTACATACTTTTCTACTTCAGATTTCATTTTCGGCCAGAAGTAAAATCTGTTGAGTTGTTCAAAGGTCTTCTCTCTACCAAAATGTCCTGCAAGTCCTCCACTATGTTTCTCTTTGATTAAATTTTCTGTCATTGAACAGTTTGGTATGCACAACTGATTTTTCTTAAATAATAGTCCATCTTGTATAAAATAATCCAGCCACTTGCTCCTGTCCACCAAAACAAGATTCTTACAATCCTCAAATGCCTCCTTAAAATATGAATCGGTCTCATATAATTCCTTAAGAAAATCAAAACCCAACACTTGGATTTTACTTTCTTGCAATACATTTCTCCTACTTAAGGCATCTGCGACTTTGTTTGACTGTCCAGTTATATGCTTCAACACAAAATGAAAACCTTGAAGATATTCTACCCATTTAGCATGTCTCTGGCTGAGTTTTGGCTGCTGCATTATAAACTGCAATGCATGGTTGTCTGAATAAAGAATAAATTCTTTCGACATTAAATAATGCCTCCACTTCTTTAGTGCCTGCACAACTGCGTAAAACTCCTTATCATAAGAAGAATACTTCCTTTTTGCATCATTTAGATTTTCACTAAAATAAGCTATTGGTCTATCTTCTTGGCTTAAAACTCCTCCAATTGCTTCTGCGCTGGCATCACACTTAACTTGAAAAGTTTTGTTAAAATCGGGAAGAACCAAAACAGGCTTTTCAGTTATTTTCCTCTTTAACAGCTGAAAATTTCTCTCTGCTTCAGCAGTCCACTTAAATGGCTGTTTATCTTTCTTTATGGTCTCAATAATAGGTGCATTAATCTTACTAAAATTCTTAATGAAGTTTTTGTAAAAACTAGCAAGACCATGAAAACTCCTTACCTCAAAAATACTCTTGGGTGAAGGCCACTCCACAATTGCTTTGATATTTTCTGGATCCATCTTCAATCCTTAAGCTGAGATAACAAATCCCAAGTACACCAGCTCCTCTTTCATAAATAAACACTTCTTCAGATTCAACAATAATTTTACTTGCTGCAGCTTCTGTAAAACATAATTTAAATGCCTCAAGTGTTCCTCCTTGGATTTGCTATAGACTAATATATCGTCCAGATATACTATTACAAATTTACCAATGAATTCTTTAAGAACTTCATTCATAAGCCTCATGAATGTACTTGGTGCATTGGACAACCCAAAAGGCATCACTCTCCATTCATATAATCCTTCATTGGTCTTAAAAGCGGTTTTCCATTCATCCCCTTCTCTTATCCTTATCTGATGATAGCCACTTTTAAGATCTAACTTTGAAAAATATTCTGCGCCAGACAAGCAATCCATTAAATCTTCAATTCTGGGTAATGGAAATCTATACCTGACTGTAATCTTATTGACGGCTCTTGAATCTGTACACATTCTCCAGCCTCCATCTTTTTTCGGGCTCAGCACTATTGGCACTGCACAAGGACTCAGGCTTTCTTTGATTAACCCCTTGTCAAGCAATTCTTTCACCTATTTCTTAACTTCTTCATTCTCTGCAGGAGTCATTCTATATGCTGCTTTGTTAGGTAGGCTTATTCCAGGAATCAATTCTATATGATGACTGATTTTTCGGATTGGCAGTAATTCATTAGGCAAATCATCAACAATAATATCATAATAATTCTCCAGCATTTCTTGAATTTCAATGGGTAATTCAGAAATTTTAGTAGAAGTCAATATTACCTTGGGCTTGCAAATTACAGAAAAATTTACCTCATTTTCTTCAATCTGTTTCAAGTATTCCTTCCCTCCAAGTAACAGAGTTTTTGGATCAGTCTTCTGTCCAGGTACATCTTCTTCTTGTAGAGGCAACAATGTATGATTAACACCATCCTTTCCAAACTTGTAGGTGTTTCTCTTCCCGTCATGTATGGCTCCTCTGTCATATTGCCAAGGCCTCCCAAGAAATATGTGACACACGTCCATAGGCATCACATCACAAACAATTTTATCTTTGTACTTGCCCACTTGAAATTCCACTTCACACTGTTCACTTACCAACAGTTGATGACCCTTTTGTAAACATGACACCTTATAAGGTGTTGGGTGCTTCATTGTCTTCAGATTTAATTTCTCCACTACTTCTGTAGAGACCAAATTATCAGTGCTGCCACTATCAATGATCATCTGGCAACATTCCCTTAGACTTTGCACACTGTCTTGAATAAAGTTTTCCTTTGTAGCGGTTCAGCAGCCACCTCTTCCATTGGCTTAAGTAAGACTTTATTAATCACCAGAGATTCTCCGCTGCTTTATGTCTGCATTCTCTGGGCACTCAAAAGCTCTGTGTCCCAGCTTGTTACATCTGTAACATCTTATTTCTCTGCCTCTTCCTCTGCCTCCTCTTCCTCTGGAAAAACTCCCTCTGCCTCTTGCATCACCTTCTCTGGGTGCATGCTGGGTTGAGCTACCGCTAGCTCCATCTCTAGGTTCTGTAGATCTTCCTCTACCACCTTGACTTCCTTTTCCTCTGAAAGTCCCTCTCCCTTTGGCAGACTGCTTCCTTATGAGCATTTCCTCAGCTTTCAGCGCTATTTGATAAGCTTCCTCTACTGTTTTAGGAGACAGCAGACTTATCTCATCCTAAATGTCCATCCTGAGGCCATTCATGTATCTAGCCACCTTCTCATATGTGTCTTGAGCTTCTCCTGCTCTTATGCTTACTTTATAAAACTCTTCTGTATATTATTTTATTGTTAAAGCTCTCTGTCTAAGATTTTGCATTTGTCTAAACAAAATTTGGTGATAATTACCTGGCAAGAACTTACCTCTTAACTTTGCTACCATTCGGCTCCAGTTTTTGATTGGCTGCTTACCAAGTCTCTTCCTTTCCGCCTGCACACCATCCCACTAGAGTGTTGCATGGCCTTTTAACTTGGTGACAGCAAACTTTACTTTCTTCTCATCCTCTGTTTCCTCGTAATCGAAGAATTTCTCCATGCTGTTAATCCAGTCGATCAATTCTTCTGGATTCAGTCCTCCTTGATATATCGGTACTAATTGGTTCCATGGCCTGCCTGTAGATTTTAACACTGACTGAAAGAATCTCATCTCATGAGTAACCTGTACAGCTTCCTCCTCTTCAGCAACTTCAATTTTGGGCTCACTGACATCTCCATCATCTATATTTCTATCTGAAGTTAATGCATCCACTCTAGCTCGCAGCTCTTCTACTGTTTCCATTAGTTCAGCATTTGCAGCAGGTTGTCCTCTTCCACCACGTTCTCGTCCTCTTCCAACTCTGAAAGCCATCCTTCTTCTGCTCCTGAGATTCAATTCAATGTCAGTTGATGGCTCTAATACCACTAATGATGGAGAGGGTGCAGGTTTTAGAGACAATCTCCCTAATCTGTCTGCAAGCTCCTCAATATCTCGATCAACTTCCCTTTCTTCTGGACTGGGCGCATCAGTCATTAAACTGATGTTTCATTCTTTTTTTAAAAACCCCACTATCGGGCTTTATTAACAAACCATAGCTTTTTGGGAGTTCTTAAAAGAATTATCCAAATGGTGGACTTACGCAATACAATATATATATAAGCCATGTGATACTGCGTTTACACCTCAGCTCACATAATAGTGATGTTTCCCTTTGTTCCTTGGCCTGATGCAAGATCGCATCGGCGTTAGTTATAGGTGGAACCTTACCACGTACCAATCTCGAATATATATCGCATCGGCTATAGTCATAGGCGAGACTTTATCATGGATAAGGCTCGTATATATATATCTCACCAGTGATAGTCCCTCTATGCTAGTTTCGCTCCATATATATAAGTCGCAATCACTCAAACCAAGATAGTCAGTCCTCCGAACCAACGGACCCGATACACTCATATACAGCCTTTGATACTTCGACAGTTCCGTTATTCGGTGGTCGATTCGATTTAACACTTCCCCGCCTCCGAAATGACGGACTCAGCGATATGGATATATCGCAGTTTATATTAATTCACTTCCAAATTCAGAACTCGGCCCCCTCGTTGTGATATGACTCCCTTTGAACCGAGAGGTTTTGTAAACTGAACACACCACTGACGTTTTGAAGGACCTCTCTACGCCGATATGGTCTCGGAACCACGAGGGTAAGAACTTACAGTTATAAATTTCCAAATCCGCTACAGTCACTTAATAGAATTTCAAGAGTTCTTGCTATAACCAGAATATATGCGCCAGGTAAAATAAGAGTTAAAGACCATATAACCGTGAATGAAAGGAAAGAAGAATTCGATAGTTAATCTACAGTGCTCGCAGCGTGAGGAAATAGGAACCCAGTCACCGATCCAATCACTATTAAGGCACCCCTCAATAATCTACATATGCATATTACAGAGTCGTTTAATAAGAGACACTGAGAGAACAAATTTTTCAAAATAATACTATGGCACTCGCCCCTCTCTTCCCTCTGGAGAGCTTTGCTGCCTCTTTATTTATAACTAAGGATAGGCCCTCTCGTCCTTATCTGATACAAAGAAAAGCATGCTTTACAGAATGATTTAAAGCTTGAAAAGCTCTGTTACAAATAGCATGATTTATTGCTAGAATTTATTCTAATTTTAACTAAGAAAGCATAGAAATTGCAGGCTAAAGGACCCCACTCCCTTGCCTGTAGATTTTTTTGGACATTTTGGAATAATTTGGAAGATTTTTCCCCTCTGAGTCACATGCTCCCGCATCAGGGGGGGTGGGGTTGGGTTGAATCAATATTAGCAAGTCAATAACTTTTCGTTTCCGTAATCTGATTTATATATGCTACTTCAGTTAAGGGAACTTGCATGTACACGCAACTGTGTTTAAGGAAACTAGCATATATCCAGCAAACTTATGATTCAGTTAATTCATCATATGTTGATCTTTAATCAGTGCATCAAAACCTGTATGCTCTTGAGGTTCAATATGCATGCAAAGCCTTGAGCAGCAAGGAAACTGATGGAGACTTGGTGGTTGAGAGGGAGGGTATGTTACCTCTCAACATGCAGTGCCAGAAGAAGTCTCAGACAATTGTGGAGGAGCCACGATTGGTGCAGCAGCTTCAGGAGGTTGTGGCGCAGCCACAACTAGAGAAGCTCAGAGGAGATAGAGTAGAGACATCTACTCATGTAGAGACCTCCAGTAGGGGGAAACTTTGAGCCAGCTGGGGAGAGGGATCGCATGTAGCCATACCTCTAGGTAGGAGGTGGGGTGATGTGGATTGATCATCCCAAGGAGGAGGGGCAAGATCCTTGAGGTACCAAACTTCTTGGATGAGACCTTGCTACGGGAGCCCCAATGTGGAGTAATAGGAACTGACTGATTGGGTAGAGATAGATGCGGATGGAGCGACAGAGAGAGTGACAGTGCAGGGAATCCTAGGATAGCACATAGCTAGCAAGCTACAGCAATGCGAGAGGCACAAGTGTTTTGCATAGTGCTAGGTGGCACAGAGAGGTGTGCAATGGTGTGAGATGCATGGAGATGTTGCAGTAGCACAGATGTCAGAGAGGGAGCACTTGTCAGCAATAGGTAGAGCTTCAACATCAGAGTATCTTCCTAGCCCAACAGAATGGTCAGTTGGGAGTGTTTTGTTCCAAGTTTTGTTGGAGCAAGTGGACCGGGTAGATGGGTTGCATGCAGAACATTGCAGAGTTACAGGATCAGGGTCGAGTGGAAGCCTTTCTTGTTGAGAGGGAGTGTTGAAAAATGTGCAACATGAAATGTTGAATTTAGAATGTGCTATAAATAAGAGTCCTAAAAATATCATTTCTAAAAATATCAGTTTGGCCAGTGAGGTCATTGGCCACCTTGGGTGAAAGGTGAAACTGCTAAAAATAGAAAGTTCTAAAAAAATCATTTCTGGGTCCCTTCCTATTTATAGCAGTCCCTGGTCTATCTATAGGAAGTAAATTCAATTTTGGTCTCACCAGCAGTTTGGAATATTAATTAATTAATTCTCCATGAGTTAATTAGTTAAGGAAAAGCAAACTGAAGTCTTTGTGTGAACATGCAGTAATTTCTCCACTGATTGAGGAATTAAGGATGAGTTATATATTGAGAGGATCAGTTGACTTAGTTTAAACTAGTCAAGTTTAGTTAGATTAATTTAACAGGTTGTTAAATTAATGAGATATAGTTTGTTGATGCTTGCATGCATGTGACAACTATTATTTCAGATAATTGTGTATTCACTCATGGATGACTGATGCATGTCAGTTCTATCAGAGACCCAGTTGAGATCAAATGTGGGATAGTGTACTAACAGATGCTTAGATCTTCCTAGTGAATATTCCTTGCATGTAGGTGGAACTAGTGTCCTCAAGGATTGTGTAGTTGGACCTGAGGTTGATAGCATGTGTGATTAGATCAATATACATGTGTTTTGTAATTGAATTCCAATCAAAACTGCAAAGGAAATAGGGGTTTGGACCAGAGGAGTAGCCTTTATATACAAGGCTAGATTGATTCATGATATACATCATCAGAGTATAGAGAGAGCAGGATAACTATTGAGCTTATTCTTTTGTTATGTTGAGGATTTCCACTTGATTGATAATAAAGTGTTGGGGTTTCATGTTGGTGCTTTCCCTAGTGATATACTTTGCGTCATGTGTGATTGATTCCTTCTTATCAGTTATATGTGTTCATGCTTGATGTTGCTCATGTTAAATTAAGCTTCTGCTAAGTTTATGGTAGATGTAGATTTAGTATTATGCTTTAGTACATTGCATATATCAGTTGGATCTGCAGGTGAAATTTCTACATGATATCAGTGAGCTAGCTTATTTGTAGAGAAAAATCTACAACCAGGTGCAGTAAAAACAGAACAGACCATCACACATAAGAAACACACATGAATGTTGGGTTCTGTTATATTCTTTCCACAACTAACCCACGTAGTGAACCGGGGGATTAGAGGGGGGCAGAGCCCCCCCTTCGTTGCACCGATTGCGCAGTGGGGGGGTCACGGGGGGGTGGTAGACCCCCTGTCCGGGGGTTTGAGGGGGGCAGGTAGCCCCCCTCTACGGGGTCCGGGGTAGTGCCCTGGGAAAGTTTTTTTTTGGACCCTATATTAGGTTGGGCAAACCTACCTATGGTTTTTCGGTCCATGGTTTTGGACGCGATGGTTTTCGGTCCATGGTATTGGATGCTTCGGCATGTATAAATATGTATTGTAACATTGAAAGGAATATAATGAAAAATCAAGCTGGTAGTCCCAGTTTTGGGATCCAGGGGAAAATCTCTGTGTATATGTGTTTTATGTGTTATGCTCTCGCATTGTTTATTTTTCTGTGATCTAGAATTTGTATGTAGGTAATTTCTGTACGGGGTTAAAACCTACAATGAACACCAAGATTTAAGGTGGAAACCCAATGCGGGACAAAAACCACCTGATGTTGTCTTCTTTTAATATAAGAAAAACTTGTTTACAATCTTGTACACACGCAGACTCATACCAGTACGCAGGAACCCACCTGCAGAAGGCTACAACCTTCTCTCGTTCTCTAGCTTCTACTGGAAGGGAGCTACAACCCCCTATCTTGTACTAGACAATCTATTTACTACTACGTAGGCGCTGGCCTACTGAAGGCTCAAACCTTCACTCATTTTCCAGCTACTACAAGAAGGGAGCTCCAACCCCCTCGCTCTTTTACTGGTGGATATGTTTACCAGTATGTAGGTGCCAGCCTACTGAAGGCTCAAACCTTATCTCTTCCTCCAGGGACCACATTTCATAAATTTTCAGACTAGATACTCCTGGAACACAACACCACAATATGAAGGTCGTGTTTCATCCAATTTTCATACTGGACCCATCAACAACATTGAAGCTCAAAATCAATCACCACTGCAATACAACCATTGCATTAACCAATCATTAAATACTCAATCATCAATCCCTGAATCACCAAACAACTAAATCACTGAAGCCTTGTCATCAAAACATAGTCACCAAAACACAAAGCAGAACCCAGAACTCTGCAACAACCACTAGAACCATCTGCAAATTCAGATATCATATTTCATAATGTATACGCTACTCTGATGACCCGAACCAACGTGTATACACGCTTTTACCAAAGCGAACCCGCATAGAGATCTACAAATACTAACTTAAAAACTTCACAGCTATTTCAGAATTCAGTCATACCTAGATCATAACATTTGCAGAATAAAACATGCATCAGTATTCAGATCTAGTCTATCCTTGATCAAACCACATAATGATGATACATTCCAAGCCTTAAGATCCCAATCCATCATCCATCATCATCCACATAGGTGCATCATTAGTTCAGATCGAGCAAAGCATCACAAACCCATAACCTGCATACTGGATCTCACACTTCATTAAATATTCAATACTTGCACACATGGCCTAATGATATTCTCCTCCTTTTATAGTTTTAGGCCTTTCTCAATACCATGGACCAAAACCACTTAGGACCAATACCTTGGACCAAATACCTTGGGTCAATACCTCGGACCAGAAACCTTTGACCAATACCATGGATCAAAATACCATGGACCAAACACCTTGGACCAAAACTTAATTCTCCAAGATATACACGCTTTTCCTTCTGTGAAAGTGTGTGTGTATGTTATACGCTCCTTTTGGTCTGTTAACCTGCGTGTATATGCTACTTTGTTAAGGTGAACCTGCGTATACCTCTCTTTGTTCATTCTTTGTAGTCTAATCATTAATTCTTTGCTATTTACCTGCTACACTATGATCTATCAACTGAGTGAGTTACCATCAAGGACAACACCTGTATCATAATGCCAACAATCTCCCCCTTTGGACTTGATGGCAGCAACAACACCAAGTCACTCTCCCCCTTTGACATCAAGGGCAAAGGGTGGACCAAGATATTCTCTCCCTTTGACATACATTATGCCGTTCATGCTCCCCCTGAGTACATGCTGAAATCTCTGATTGAGCTCCCCCTTTGTACATGCTGAGATGCACTAAACCATCCATGCTCCCCCTGAGCACATGTAGAGTTTGCAAAAAATGTTTTCAAAAGAATAACATGACTCTATATCTCAACTATGTGAGTATGACCTTCCAATCGCCAACGACTCATACATACATCCATCTCCCAACCAAGTGGGGATATACCAAATGTTTATACATGATTGAAAAATAGAAATTATTACATCATCCTTCTCATGCATAGTGAGGTTACAATTTAGGTCTTTGCATGACCTTTACATCAAATGGTATACATGAATTTTATAACAAAGACCAACAATCTAAACAAGAAAATGATAGTCATCAGCAACTATCATACACCATATATGATCTACACCATAAGCGTCCATCCACAGCATCCAGACTTGTAACCTGCAATACCATTCTCTTGGCCAACCAACAATAATATGCCACTTAAGTGATCATCCATGAATCTAATCTGAATACCAACAATGTGACCCCAAGTATCATCTGAGATAAAAAGATGTATCATTTAGCCACATAAGCATCATCACCAAAGACTTCTAACCATAATGCCAACAATGCATTATTCGAAGCATATGCTCCCCCTGAACTTGTTCCATCTGTTCATTGTCAAATCTGATCATGCATATATCATAAATAAGTATGAAGGCATCATCATCAATTAGATATACATCAAGTTAATTATGAGGATCAAAAGTACTTCTAAATAACATCTTATGAGTATCAACACATTTCCACACATCATCAACAGATTGTAACCATCATCAAACAGAGTAGATAATTGATTGAACCATATCAGACCCGTTTTCCTGAGTCTGTCCCACTGCTTTTCTTCAAACTAACATATATGTGACTGTGCATGATCCAGGTGGATATTGGTGGCCACCTGCCAAGTCCACCTGGACACCCACCATTGTTTCTCTCAGCATTTTCAGTTTCCTTAATTGTAGCACAACTTACTATTTTTAGCAGTTTTTCGGGTCTTGAACTTCCGGAGTCGTTTTGAGGCCCTAAACGACGTTTTTTGGGAAATCTGGGGCAACATGGGTCCATGGACCCATGTCGCCTCCCAAAGTGGCAGTGCTTGGATAGATCTTTCTAACGAGCTATTGTACGCGTCAAACGGAGATCGTATGCCAAAGTTACGACCCCGGGAAGTTGGTGTACCAATTGACCCAAACGGGGGCCCACAGTTTGGCGTTTCATCTTCTAGGGTTAGGTTTTGGAATGTTAAGGGTTTTCCATTGTTTCTCAACAATAAATAGGCCTTCGAGCCTCATTATAACACAGTTCAGAGGCATGTAGCCACCACATCTCTTCTCAGAGATAAGCTACCATCGCCCTAGCTGGTTTATTTCCATTTCTGGTTGTAAGCATATTTCAGTATTTTCCATTAATGAAATGAAGTATTATTTCTGCTGCATCTTTGTGTATATGGTTATCTCTGTAATTTGTTGCGTTCCTGTTTAAATCCAGATCAGTGGACAAACTGATCCGGATTTAAACAGGAATGCAATAAAATACAGAGATAACCATAAACACAAAGATGCAGCGGAAATAATACTTCATTTCATTACTGTAAAATACTGAAATATGCTTACAACCAGTAATGGAAATAAACCAGCTAGGGCGATGGTAGCTTATCTCTGAGAAGAGATGTGCGGCTACATGCCTCTGAACTATTCTAAATTGTGTTACAATGAGGCTCAAAGGCCTATTTATTGTTGAGAAACAATGGAAAACCCTTCACATCCCGAAACCTAACCCTAGAAGATGAAACGCCAAATTGTGGGCCCCGTTTGGGTAAATTGGTACATCAATTTCCCGGTGTCGTAACTTTGGCATACGATCTTCGTTTGACGCGTACGATAGCTCGTTAGAAAGATCTATCCGACTACTACCACTTGGGAGGAAACATCGGTCCATGGACCCATGTTGCCCCAGATTCCCAAAAAAACGTCATTTATGGCCTCAAAACGGCTCCGGAAGTTCAGGACCCGAAAAACTGCTAAAAATAGTAAGTTGTGCTTCAATTAAGGAAACTGAAAATGCTAAAAGAGACAGTTGTGGGGGTCCAAATGGGATAGGTGGGTGGCCACCAACATCCACCTGGATCATTCCTCCCCCCTTAGGAAGCAATGGTCCCCATTGCGTTGAGTTCTTCCCGGAGATTAGGAAGCTTCTGCTGAGCTGGGTCTCTGGTGAGTTGTTCTGCAATCTCTGCTGTGACCAAAAATGGTGGGAAGCATGGTCGGCGATGGTCCACATTGAACACTTGGTGCAAGCGAAGGAATGGAGGAATGTTGTGATTCAAAGCATTGTTTCCCGTAGCCTTGGTACTGGTGTAAGGACCATGTCGGAGTCGCTTGAGTTTCTGATGGGTTTTGGTAAGGTGTTCTCTCTGCAGATGTAACCAAACTTTGTCGCCCACCTGAAACTTGTGTGGTACCCCTGTGGGTGAGGAGAAGTTGTTCCTGTGTCTTGTCATGACTGTATCCCTTTGTTGCTGCTGCTGCATGGAGGAACCCTTTGCTGCTGCTGCTGCATGGAGGAACCCTTCGCGGGGGTCATGGATGTGATGGCAATCTTCCCCTTTCTTTGGGAGTGAACCAGACAGATGAATTTCCTGGTCTGGGAGATGAGCTTGCTACCTTTATTAGCAGTGATCAAAGATGTGTCCGTAGGTGGGGCTACCTCCGGTATCCTGTATAATGAATTATTTAAAGAAATAATGACAGCACGAGGCCTTGACTCATACACAGCATGTCGCCTCCACAAGTATGGTTGGCCTAATAATACATCACAAACATCCAGAGGTGTAACATCACACAATACCTCATCTGTGAAGGGCTTGATGCTGTAGGGAAGGCGGCACTGCTGGCGAACTTTGAGATCTCGTCCTTCATGAAGCCACCCAATACTGTATGGCTGTGGGTGTGGTGTAGTCGGTAGGCCCAACCGCTTCACGACCTCTGCTGAAATGAGGTTCTTTTGGCTGCCACTGTCGACAATGAATTGCGCGGCCAACCCTTCACCCACATCTGTGAGTGGAAAAGACGCTCCCCCTCTTCTGGATCTGTAGGTTCATTATTCTGGATCTTGGCAGTGGCAACAGTGGCGCTGGGATCCGCATCAATGATCTGCTTCCCTTTGCCATTCCCCTTGTCAGGTTCTGGCTCAGGGTCAGAACATGCATCTGATTCAGAAGCCTTCAACTCGGCCACAAGCGACTGCTTGGTCCAACACTCACTTGTGTTATGAGTGGGACTCTTGTGGAACTCACACCACTTTCCTGTGTCCTTCTTCAGCTTCGTGGTGTTGTTCTTTTCTTGTGGCTTCGACGGGTTGTCTTTGGTCACCCCGCCTTGGCTTTGTCCTTTGGGCTTCGGATTTGCAGATCCAAAGTCTCGCTTCTTCTGTTTGAACTTTTGCTCGATTTTGACAGTGTATCGGTATGCTGTGCCAAGTGAGGAGATGTTCAAGAACACCATCTCTTCCTGGATGTACTTGTGCAGGCAGCCACGGTATTTGAGTACCAAATGCAGCTCAGAATCTTTGATACCCAATTGTGTGCGAAGGGTATGAAAAATGTTTGTGAACTCTGGCACATCTTGGTCTCATCCCTACCGCAGTGTGGTCCATTTGATGTATTTGTCCTCATAGCTTCCGACAGGGTAGTACTGCTCTTTGATGGCATCCCGGAAGTCATTCCAAGTGGGTGCGGCTGAAAATAGTGAGCCTGTGCTTTCATCCTTCTGCTTGCAGTAGGTTTCCCACCAGTCCTTGACGTGGGGGGCTGCTTTGAGAAGAGCGAAAACAATCTTTTCCCGACTTGAAAATTCGTGAACAGAAAAATACCCATCTAGCAGATTTAACCATTTATCTACGACATCTGCGTCTATTTGACCCTCGAAGATGGGGATTTCAAAATTAACTTGTACCTTAAATGGCTTGGCGTTTCCAGAGTCGCTGTTGGAAGCCGATGCGTCGCCTCTGGGTAGCCGCTGAAGGATCTGTGCAAAGCTATCCATCATCGCATTCCTTTGCCGCTCGAGCGCTTCTTCGAGCAAGATTTTGATAGGATCTCCTGCCCCCTCGTCTTTCTTCTCATCCGCCATGGGAGGCCATCAGGATTTGCGAGGCTGGTCTTACAAAGGTTCGACCAGTTCAAGCCCTAACTCCTTATATCCCGACCTTGTTGGGGACATGCAAAGAAAAACAGAGAAAAAAGCAGACCGCTCTGATACCACTGATCCGGATTTAAACAGGAACGCAATAAAATATAGAGATAACCATAAACACAAAGATGCAGCAGAAATAATACTTCATTTAATTACTGTAAAATACTGAAATATGCTTACAACCAGAAATGGAAATAAACCAGCTAGGGCAATGGTAGCTTATCAAATTAATGGAAAATAATACACAAAGATGCAGCGGAAATAATACTTCATTTCATTAATGGAAAATACTGAAATATGCTTACAACCAGAAATGGAAATAAACCAGCTAGGGCGATGGTAGCTTATCTCTGAGAAGAGATGTGGTGGCTACATGCCTCTGAACTGTGTTACAATGAGGCTCGAAGGCCTATTTATTGTTGAGAAACAATGGAAAACCCTTAACATTCCAAAACCTAACCCTAGAAGATGAAACGCCAAACTGTGGGCCCTCGTTTGGGTAAATTGGTACACCAACTTCCCGGGGTCGTAACTTTGGCATACGATCTCCGTTTGACGCGTACAATAGCTCGTTAGAAAGATCTATCTGAGTACTACCACTTTGGGAGGAAACATTCCAAAATGTGTTGAGAACTGACTGTCCCGATCTGAGATGATAGACTGTGGGATCCCAAAGTGCACCCACACTCGTTCAAAGAAGAGTTTAGAAGTGGTCCAGTCTCTGGTCAATGTTGGACACCAAACTCACGAAGTCCATAGCCTTCCATCCTCAAACTGAGGACCAGACAGAGGTTGTCAATAGGATGATTGTGCACATTCTGCGCATGTATAACTCAAAGCATCCACACACATGGGACGAGAGCCTCCCCTATGTTCAACACAGCTACAATCGAGCTCTTAACAGCTCCACTGGCCATAGCCCTTTTCAGGTGGGTTTGGGATTCCAGCCACTATGCCCCATTGATGTGGCCATGCCACTTGCAGCTACTCACATAAATTCAGCTCATGTCCAGTCCGAAACAGATAAGGCCACCAGCTTCATTGAGTGCATCCAACATATTCGCCAGCAGGTCCATGACATTCTGGAGAAATCAAATGCCAAGTACAAGCAGCGACATGATCAACATCGGGTGCCACACAAGTTTCAGGTGGGCGACAAAGTCTGGTTGCATTTGCAAAAGGAACGCCTTACTGGAGCCTATCGGAAACTGAGACCACTCCGATATGGTCCTTACACCATTACTAAGGCTATGGGAGACAATGCATTTGAGCTCAGCATTCCCCCATTCCTTGGCCTGCACCCAATTTTCAATGTGGACCGCCTTCGGCCATACTTTCCACCATTGCTCGACACATCCAACATTGCAAAACAGCTCACACCCACAGAATTAAATCCAAATTGCATGGAACAAGCTGCAACTGATCGGATCATGAACACACAGATCAAGAACACTCGCCAACAGAATATCCAACTGTATCGAGTTGTCAAAGCAGGCCAACTCCTTCAGTAGGGCAAGTGGCTCACCAGGGAACAAGTTCAGCAAAAGTTTCCTCATCTCATGGAGGAACTCAACGCAATGGGGACCATTGCTTCCTAAGGGGGGAGGAATGATCCAGGTGGATATTGGTGGCCACCTGCCAAGTCCACCTGGACCCCCACCATTGTTTCTCTTAGCATTTTCAGTTTCCTTAATTGTAGCACAAATTACTATTTTTAGCAGTTTTTCGGGTCCTGAACTTTCGGAGCCATTTTGAGGCCCTAAACGACGTTTTTTGGGAAATCTGGGGCAACATGGGTCCATGGACCCATGTTGCCTCCCAAAGTGGTAGTGCTCAGATAGATCTTTCTAACGAGCTATTGTACGCGTCAAACGGAGATCGTATGCCAAAGTTACGACCCCGGGAAGTTGGTGTACCAATTTACCCAAACGGGGCCCACAGTTTGGCGTTTCATCTTCTAGGGTTAGGTTTTGGAATGTTAAGGGTTTTCCATTGTTTCTCAACAATAAATAAGCCTTCGAGCCTCATTGTAACACAGTTCAGAGGCATGTAGCCACCACATCTCTTCTCAGAGATAAGCTACCATCGCCCTAGCTGGTTTATTTCCATTTCTGGTTGTAAGCATATTTCAGTATTTTCCATTAATGAAATGAAGTATTATTTCCACTGCATCTTTGTGTATATGGTTATCTCTGTAATTTGTTGCGTTCCTGTTTAAATCCGGATCAGTGCAACTTCGAACTCACATATATACGCGACTTGTCTTCATGAAACTTGCGTATGAGATTTAGAACAATGAGGTTTCACACTTTCAGCTGCCCCTGAGTCTGTTATGTCTGTACATTGTGCCATGACACATTTTTCTAAATGTACTTCCTTCTTCTTCCATATCTTTGACTGTGATGATGTTTTCTGCTTTTGGTATGGTGCCCGAAATCTTCTCCTGCATTCCTTTGCTATATGTCCAAGATTGTTACATGCATAACATCTTACATGTTTCATATTCCTTCTATAGCAGTCAATCGCTTGGCGACCAAACATATTGCAAGAAAAACAATATCCCTTAAAGTACATGGAAGCTGACGATCTTTCTATGTGATGGTCTTGAACCATTCTCCTTCCGCATCTCGCTACAACATGTCCAATATTATGACATATAAAACATTCAACATTATTCATCTGAGAAAATAACCGACTATCACTTCCATAGTTTGGAGTAAAAGATTTTATTTGAAGGATTTCTTTCCTTGGTTGTTGATGGGGTTGACCTCTTATCTCCTTGTTGAACATTTCAAGTTTTGCATTAGAGTTCCTTGCCTCACCCTGTGAGCTAGATTCTCCTTCAACAGATTCATAAAAACCAAGACCAATTTTGATAGCAAGAGATCTTTGACTACTAAGAATATCATCCAAAATCTTAGTACTGTCTTGAAATCGTAACAGTTTATCTTTTTCTTCTAATTTACTTTTTAAGATATTTACCTCAACCTGATGTTGTTCTTCCTTTTCCAGATGTTGCTTCTTCAATATTTCTTCAACCTTTCTTCGTTCTTCCACTTTTTTCCTTAATTTGAGAATCTCATTTTGTTGTTCTTTATCTATTTGAGGTAGTTCTTCATTCTACTTATTTTTTAATGATATCACTTCATCCTACAACATTTGACGTACTTTGAAGGCACACTCTAGCTAAGATTTTAATCTGGTAACTTCTTCTTTGAGGGCACACTCCCTTTTGTTAAATAGATCTTGTTGATCTATGATTTTATCTGATGCTTCATTTGCTTGTTCATCTTGAGGTGATTTGGAATCTGAATCCTTGCTTCCATCTAATGGCCAATTGTCTCTCTTGCTGTCACTATTCCTTTGAGTTGTGTTCTTCTGAGGTGCTTTCTTCTTTAGCTTCTTTCCCATTGTTTCTATGGATCTCCTTCAAGCGATCAAGCTTCTATCAAAGGACCTGCCCTGATTCCAATTGTTGGAAATAATGCTAAGAGGGGGGGGGGCGGCGTGAATCAGTATTAGCAAGTCAATAAATTTTCATTTCCATAATCAAATTTATATATGCTACTTCAATTAAGGGAACTCGCGTGTACACGCAATTGTGTTTAAGGCAACTAGTGTATATTCAACAAACTTATGATTCAGTTAATTCATCATATGTTGATCTTTAATCAGTGCATCAAAACTTCATTAACCATATAAATAGTAACTAGGTGCAGTAAAAATAGAACAGACCATCACACATAAGAAACACACATGAACACCAAGATTTAAGGTGGAAACCCAATGTGAGACAAAAACCACCTGTTGTTGTCTTCTTTTAATATAAGAAAAACTTGTTTACAATCTTGTATTGGCATAGACGCATACCAGTACGCAGGAACCCACCTACAAAAGGCTACAACCTTCTCTCTTTCTCTAGCTTCTACTGTAAAGGAGCTACAACCCCCTAGCTATTGTACTAGCCGATCTATTTACTAGTACATAGGCGGGGGCCTATTAAAGGCTCCAACCTTCACTCATTTTCCAGCTACTACTGGAAGGGATCTCCAACCCCCTGGCTCTTGTACTAGCCGATATGTTTACCAGTACGTAGGCGCTGGCCTACTGAAGGCTCCAACCTTCTCTCTTCCTCTAGGGACCACATTTAATAAATTTTCAGACTGGATACTCCTGGAACACAACACCACAATATGAAGGCCAAGTTTCATCTAATTTTCATACTGCAATACAACAACATTGAAGCTCAAAATCAATCACAACTGCAATACAACCATTGCATTAACCAATCATTAAATACTCAATCATCAATCCCTGAATCACCCAACAACTGAATCACTAAAGCCCTGTCATCAAAACAAAGTCACCAGAACACAGAGCAGAACCCAGAACTCTACAACAACCACTAGAACCATCTACAAATTCAGATATCATATTTCATAATGTATGCGCTACTCTGATGACCTGAACCAGCATGTAGACACACTTTTACCAAAGCAAACCCGCGTACAGATTTGCAAATACTAACTTAAAAACTTCACAGCTATTTCAGAATTCAGTCATACCTAGATCATAACATTTGCAGAATAAAACATGTGTCAGTATTCAGATCTAGTCTATCCTTGATCAAACCACATAATGATGATACATTCCAAGCCTTAAGATCCCAATCCATCATCCATCATCATCCACATAGGTGCATCCTTAGTTCAAATCGAGTAAAGAATCACAAACCCATAACCTGCATACTGGATCTCACACTTCATTAGATATTCAATACTTGCACACATGGCCTAATGATCTTCTCCTCCTTTTATAGTTTTAGGCCTTTCTCAATACCATGGACCAAAACCACTTAGGACCAATACCTTGGACCAAATACCTAGGGTCAATACCTTGGACCAGATACCTTTGACCAATACCATGGACCAAATACCTTGTACCAAAACTTAGTTCTCCAAGATATACATGCTTTTCCTTCTATGAAAGTGCGTGTGTACATTATATGCTCCTTTTGGTCTGTTAACCTACGTGTATATGCTACTTTTTCAAGGTGAACCTATGTATACCTCTCTTTATTCATTCTTTGTAGTCTGATCATTAATTTTTTGCTATTGACCTACTGCACTATGATTTGTCATCTGAGTGAGTTGCCATCAAGGACAACATCTATATCATAATGCCAACAACTAGAAGTCTCTTCCGTGTTACCCCGCCTAGGTATCAATTACATACATGAGTCCAATCATAAGAATATTATTGAAGATACATAGTAAGACTGAAGGAATTCTTACCTAATTTCTTTCCGATCATATATACATGAGTCCAATCATAAAAATATTATTGAAGATACATAGTAAGACTGAAGGAATTCTTACCCAATTTCTTTCCGATCATATATATCATCCTAACTAATTTTCACATCAACATAATTATTTTCAACATCCCTACTGTTACATAACCAACTAATCCATTATGAGAAGTCACATTATACCTTCATAGACCATCCTAACAAGTATTTTCTTATCATTATCCTTTTCATGAGGTTGTATATCATAGGAAACTACATCATCAATGTCCTCAACCATTCCTTTTCATTCATGTATACCCAACAAAGGTCACCATCAAAATAATTATTGGCAATCTCATCATGTAATTGAAGGAGAATTAGGATAAATGTATGCATATGCCTTTAAAAGGTATGTGCATATATACTGATCAAAACTAAAACACCACACCCTAGAAAGAGAAGTTTTTCTACTACCTACCCATATGAAGGGAAACATTTGGCTCCAACTCATGGACATTCACTATTAGAATAAGAGGTTATGAGAACTCAAAAATTTCCTTCAAACCTATGATATACTTACATATCTAATACTTTCCATGAATATTATTAATACCATGGAAAATCACAACATAAGACCAAAACTTTATAGAAATGATTTTTTTTATCCATAAAGTATGTAACTATTACGAGATAATGGGGAAGCAAGGCCAGCTTCAAATCCAATATTTTCAATGAGCTGAGGGAGTCAGGCGGCTTGAACGCTAGGTGCCCTAGCTCCTTGGTCCATGCCTCCTCGCCCTTGAATTTAACGTCCTTCCTTTTGTTCCTTGTCGAGTGTTTAGTTGTTGGTTCTTTTGTGGTGCTTTGTTGGGTGTTTTGGCTTCTCCCTACTTCTCGCCATCATGGGCTTTCCCATGCAATGTTCTGCAAGGTCTTGGGGTCGTTGTCAGTTCCTATTGTTCTCAATGGTCCTATTCTTCTCGCACGTGGATTTTCTTATTGTTGCTATGATTTGTGGTTTTGGGTTGGCGTCTTTGCCAATTTCTTTCATGCTCTATGACTCGGACTTTACTGTCGTCTCTTGGAGTTTGCACTCATAGGTTGATATAGCCCTTGGGTTTTGTTTATAGTGACCCTATTCTGCTATTATGGAGCTGGGAGTTGAGGGGGTAGGTTTGATCGACTCTATTTCTACTATGGCCCATTTCGTGTCTTCTTTTCAACATTTTGTGTGGGAGATTTTTCTACTATTCTTGCAAGGGTTCTTGTGAGCCTCATCTTGTGTCTAGAACTCATTTTTCTAGGTTTTTAGTGGCAATGCTTGGCATCTTGGTTCTCCTCAAATTTTCTCCTAGGGTTTGACTTCTCTAGTGTCTTTTGTGGATTTTTTGAGGGATATCTAGGTGGCTCGTGTCTATTTCTTTTATAGCTTTCTTTTGGATCTCTGGTTTTGGAGTAATGTTCATTTGGGAGATTTTTGCTCTTATTTTTGGGTTGGCCTTTTGGCTGAGGTATCTACAATTTCGTAAGGCATCTGTAAAATGTATTTTTCTCCCTGTTTTCAAGTTGAATAAAGTTACGTTTTTTTTGGAAAAAAATATTATAAAATGTTGTTAGAAAATAAATTATTTTAAGGTAAACCAAATATAGGAAAAAAAATAAAAATAATTAAAGCAATGCATCAGAAGAAAGCACACAACCATCATAAACCAATAATTAGAGGAGTTTATTCTCTTTTAATCTTTCAAACAAGAATCATTTACCAATCAAAAGCCTCGTCCTCAAGGAAACTCAAGAATAATAGTGAGTAAGAACCACCGTAATTACTCAAGTCATTGTCCAAAGTGTCCAAAATTCATTCATGGTTCCTTGGGATCTTCCACATGGTATCACAAGATATTTATGTATATAATGTAATAAATGTACATTTATGAGTAGGGATGGTAAAATAAGAATGGTCCATTTGTACTGAGCTCCTCAACGTAGTAGCAAAATTCCTAGATAAGAGCATTCCCAAGAATCTAGGATATCTATATCTCCTTTATCTATATACACCATGGATGTATTTGCTACCACCATGATAATAATCTAGAAAGTGGTAATTAAAAAATCCATGGTTATTAATAACATTCATGGCATAAACATTTCTATAAGACCCAGTGTCTTGAGACTCAACTGTTCCATCACCTTTAAGGGCATGATATATTCATATTCTCCCAAATTAAACCTAAAATTGTGCAAAAACACTTTATTCACATGCAACGATATATAGAAGGGGCCATTGCTACCATTTGAGCACCATTTATCCATGGTTTGTAAGATTATCGGTGCATCTTCAAAAGAATCCTCATTAACTTTACCAAATCCAAAGATTCTTTCAAGATTCTTCCTTTGTGATGGAATTTTCATAAGTTTTGGAAAAGGAACTACTATGTGATAGTTCACAAGATAAGTATCCAAAGTCCATACATCTTCACAAGTTGTTGTGGGGAAAAATGCCTATGCAGGACGATCCTATCCACCTAAGGTGTGACAGTGCCTTAGCAACAAACGAGTACAGCTATTCTGGTTTCTTCCTTTATGAAATGTGAAAGAAGAGAGATCAATAGACTTACCGGTGTCTTCCGTTTGTCCCTCAATCCGGTCTCTCTTCTCTTTTGGATTTCACAGCTACTTGCCTTCTCACTCGCCCAGCTTCAATGGGTTCTTGTAAGATCACAAGAGAACAGCTACTTGCGACAAGAGAAGAACACTACACAAAGACAGATATTCACATTCATAACTAGTTTAGGATTAGAAATAAACTAAACATACTAATGCATTCACACATCAAAAATACATCAGCATATAGGAGAAACCAAGATAGCTTTATTGATGAATAACAAGGTTCAGGAAGAGATACAACCCAGAGGGCTCCAATCCAGCATCTCCTTCCCAGCAAATGGAATTCCTATCTTCACCCCCTTCAAAGCATTAAGCACCCAATGATTCCAGTCTCAAACCAACAGCAATTCTTTGCAATAACAAAATTCCAGCCTCTAGATCTTATGGAGGAGAGATCCATATATAGATGTTTGGAGAGAGGATGAGTCAGCTTGAGATCTGACTAGTGTCCTCTCCCTTTGTTAGTTCTTGAGTCCACTTGGAGGTTCTTGCTTCCACTTGGAGATTTGGAACCTCTTACTCATCACCAGTCGAATTCCCTGAGGCAAGTGTCATTTTGGAAGCTTCCTGGGTTTCGACACCTTGAGAAATGAGCCTGCCACATGTCCATTCTCGTTCAGCGCAGGTAGCCAGTGTTCCATTTGACATTCAACGCAGGTAGCCAGTGTTGGCTTTGACATTCAGCGCAAACAGCTAGTGTAGCCACTGAAATGATCCTGAATTGACTTGTTTTTGAGCAGTTTCTGGTGGAGAACTTATGTGAATTGCTGTGGTTTGTTAGCCTTGTTCCTCTAGGGGTAGGAACAACATGTTTAGGGACTTTGGATCCCTTAGATTATGGACATTTCATGCTCAATGCTGTAAGGCACAAAAATGTCTATAACAGTTGCCCCCTAAAGTATGAGGTTGTTTATCAGGTGAAATACTTTATCAGGGGGATCCGAAGTTCATCCAATGCTGAGAGGAGACCTGTAATACAATACAATACAATACATTATTTTTCATACTGCTTTCATGATCTAGCTGAGGCGGGCATTCCCATGCTCAGCGTTATAAATTCATTTTTCTGTACATAGAACAGACAATCGTCTGATGGTAGATTGATAATTCTGATGAAATTATCATCCTTTGAGTAGGATGATTATCTGCTGCAATGATGTACATGTCAATGTCTTTATCTTTCCTGAATATATATCGCAGCCTGGATGGATGAAACTAGATCCGGGGTCTTCAAACTCGTTCGATCTTCACTCTAAGTACAAGTCGATCCATGTGAGAAATGTTCTGAAGTCTAACATGGAAAGACATCGCTTGATTACCGGTCAATGATGTAAATCGTTAACGAGCGCGAGAGTAATCACCTATAATGATAATGACCCTCAAGGTACTGCAGTACAATTCATGTGGTGTGAATAAAGGACTTGGCATCGAACACCACGCAAAATCTTTCAGTCGAAGGTCATTGATGTATACCTGTCGCCGGAAGTGAGAAACTTGCCATTTTGGCATGCAAGCTTCAAAGTACTGAAGGGGTTGTTCCTAGATCAACTTCTTGGATAATGAGCTGATGTCGACAAGAAGCGATCCGTCAAAGGAGGGCCTTAATGAATCCCACATCAGTGACACGGAACGGAGCTAATGATTTTAATGGAGGTGAAAACGATCTGTGACATATGATTTAGGGTGGCGGTCATGAAAGGATGAAGGATAATGTATGGCAGTGGATGGGACACGGTTGACTTTTTCTGAACGACTTCTCTTGAACATGTGGCGACACTGATACGATGGATCGGTAGCATTACCCCAAATATGGATGGTATGGCGAGACCATGGATGTGACCGGTGAATGAAACAACCCAACCCGATTGTGGTACGGAGGAAAAGTGTCATGTTCAAGAGCGACTTGCTACCATCAAAGTTTTCTTTAGTTTCTCCCAATTTTTCCCCAGTCATTGCTGACCAGTACCTCTTTATTTTTGTCAAGCTTGAGGAGGATAACATATGCTTGTTCTATAACCTGCCCTTCGGGCAAGCCCATCACTATGTTTTAACGAGCCTAGCGATAGTGAAACTCGTTCTCGTCTAAAGACAAGTTTGTCGCTATTTAATGATTTTAACGAGTCTAACGACAAGGATAACTCGGTCCTTTTCATTTTTAGAGAGTCTGAAAAGGTACATAAAGTTAACTCCAAAATTCCTTTTTCGTCATCTAATCCCTTAAGTCCGAAAAAGTATAAAACAATATAGAAGGGATGAGTTTTCGATAGTTTTAACGAGCCGAATAAAACAAGCGCTCGATCTTTTTGTGCAATAATCCCTTAGGTCCAAAAAGATTAAAATCTAGAGGAGGGATAGCTCTTCCTGTCCCTTTAACGAGCTAGAAGGCCAAGGACTCGGCAATCTTTTCATATTTTACGAGTCAATTGAAAAGAGCTTAAAGAAGACTCGTCTTTTGAGGAACGAGTGATAAACAGGGTTAGCAGCTGATTCCAGGTACAGGTTGGAATTTTCCAATCACGGCAGTGTCACAAGGATGGCTAGGTGAAATCACTCTTCGCAGCTGTTCCTCAAAATGGGTAAACAATCATATGGAGGTGAACGATCGGCCAATGGAAAAGTGGAGGTGACGGTGCAAACACGACCAAGGCTTTAATGGCTGATGATATTACATTCAGAGTGGTTATTTACCGGGATAGTTCATTTTTTAACGAGCTTAAACGCGGGTGGAAACATTTGCTCGATCTTATGTTTATTTTTTAACGAGCATGAACTATGCGCTAAAACTGCTCGGATCTTGCGTTTATTTTTTAACGAGCATGAACTTTGTGCTAAAACTACTCGAATACCCAGTCATATGATAAGAGTGTCTCATTGAGATTCTATTTTTTATGGAGCTTCATCTCACAAAGCTTTGCCCCGCATCCTTTCTTTATGCAAGTTAGGAAACGGCTAACCCAAAAAACAGATAAATAACCGCTCTTTGCTTGCACTCCAAAAGGTTTGCATGCCCCCAGGTATAAAGTAAGATTTCAAGGTTACCGCTACTTCATTTCCGTCAAAACATTCGTTTCACCGAGAGAGGCCTACCTCTTTCAGGTTACCCAAAGATTGTCTCGTTAATCTTTCAAAAAAAACACTTCCTCGGCAATGTCTACCGAAATAGATAAAGGTGAGCGACGTAGCCCGCCAACTCACATAACTTTGACAAAAGAATCTTATTCTAGAATAACCCTCTTCCTAGACAGACGGGGTACAGACTAGTCATATTCTTCCGCGGAAACCTACTCTATACCCAAAGTTTCTCTGCCGAAGCAGACCAGGACGCATGCCCCCTGGGTTACAGTCATATCCTCCCGGATTACTCGCGCTCATCAGGAGGACGGACTGTGGGTTGAGACACTTCTTGCGTGAAGAGACCATTTAGGGATGGTATATGACTATTTGCGATGCGTGATCCGGGAAATGAAAGTTGGTCCACGAGCTTGACCACTCTTCCTTCATGCGGAAAACACATTACTCTAAAGAGTGAGGAGACGATGGCTCCCATGCAATATATATAGTCTCGTCCAAGGAGTAGGTTATAATCCAAGGGTCCTTGAATGACCATCACATTCATTTGAACGGTCTTCCCTTTCAATGTTATGGGCACATTGGGGAGGATCCCTAAAGGTCGACTGGTTCCTTTATCAAAACCTGATAGATTTCTCCTTTCAGGCAAAAGCGCTGGCAAACCAAGCGCTTTCCAAGCAATAGAGGAAAGGATACTCACATATGCCCCTTCATCAATGATAGTACCAGCCATTACCATTCTGTATATTTGAACGATAATTCTGAATGGTATGCTTGCTGGCAACCGGGGTCTGCCTAGTCGGTTCCAATCAAAGGACACAACCAGGTTTCTTGGTGGTGGGACCGAATAAACGGCCGGATATCGCTCTGACGAACTTCCTTCCTGCGATAAAGGAATGGGGGCATTGCCCCCTTGTTCATCAGAGTCAGTGTTGATGAAGAGAATCTGGACGGTGTCGTCTTTATTCTCCTCTGTTATGGTATCATTCGAAGATAGAGCCTCTGAAGGCAAAACCGGGTCAACTGCCGTCTCAACCTTTTGACTTTCGTCAGACATGGATCCAGACGGTTCATCTTCAATGATAGGTGCTTCGACTGACCACCTGGGCGGGCCAGCCGGGTTCTCAACTAGTGAAGGACTTGGCAGGAGTTTTTGATATCCAGGAGGAAGTTGCGCTCGTAAAATCGGGCGATCTTCCAGAACTCTTTTAGCCTCGTCTAAGAAGGGACAACGGTGGATGGCGTGATCGCCTTCACACAGTTTGCAGGGAAATCTAGCTTTCCCTCTCTGTCCTGGGACTTCACTTTCACTAGTCGACGGTGAGCAGTCAACATGGCTATCAGAGGTTGATGCTACCGAATTGTGCAAACGGGGAGACCAGTCCCTTAGTATCCGAGGGATGCAGGGACAATCTCTGTGGAAGTGGTCTCCCTTGCATATGACACATGGCGATTTAGGCCTGGTCAGTGCTGTGTGTGGATTTTTGTCAGACGACACTTGTTTGCCCCCAGTCGCCTTTGGCTCCTTCTTCTTCTTCTCTTTCTTCTTCTTTTCCTTCTTCTCCTTAGGAACCTGGTTTTTTGTTTTACCAGTTCCGTCAAGCGAAGAGGAAGGAGGAGAGGAAGATGAAGTAGAAGGCTGGTGGGCAACTCTGGTCTGGTCTAACTGTTGACTCGACTGTTTAGGAATGGTGGTGTTCTGAACGACATTGGTTGAAAAGAGCCAGACTGGCAGGCCAATTGTCAATCCTGGAAGCGACAATGTGGCCATGTGGGGTGCACCAACATCTCCCCAAGAGGAGAAGGGACTAGGATTTCCACCAAGGGGAATTCCTTGGTTGGTGTGCTCCATTTTTCAACCTAAAGATCAACGCAGGAATAGGGGTGATTGTTCCGTTTAAAATAAATTTTAACGACGCTTTAGACACAACTTGCTTTTTCAATTTTAAAGAGTCGAGAAAAAGCTAAAGATGACTCTAGTCTCCTTCGATGTTTTAACGAGCCCGAAGTGACAAATGCTCGGATGGACTTTTTCCGTTATAGAGTCTAAAAAAGGCCAAAATGAACTGCTAGGCGGAGGGTGTGCCAAACTTTTCGCAAAACTGCAGAATACTTTTTAGGGTACGGGTCGTCGATCTTCCTGAATGCTGTGTTCAGTGCATTGCCATCAGTAGGGCGGCCGACACGGCTTCCTAAGGATAAAGGTTTTATGCCTATAGGGGTCTCCCAATATATACGCGACGGTACGTGGGAGCACAATCCGTACTGGCGCTATCGTCCCTCAGGAGGAATCACCCACCATCCACGAGATCGACAGTCAGCAGGCTTAACGACGCCGGAACACGTCTCTAGCCTAGACCTCTATGTTGTGCGTTATGTTGCAAAGCGTTGTTAAGTTCATTCAATTTATTTTAGGTTGATCTTTTTAAAAGTTTGCCTTTCAAGGTTCACCACGAGATGTATGATACAATTCCTAAATGAAGTCTAAAGATGATAAGCAAGCTTTATATCTTTTCAACTTTGAAAATCCTAGCTACTAAGGGAAAAGAAAGACACCATCTTTTCTCAAAGAGCAATCAGCACACTCTAATGCACTTTTCCTAAATCCAACATGCAAACTGTCAAATGCAAATGCACAATGCAGGTGTTTGTTTTCCACTTTCTTAGTATTGATGCCTACAAAGAAAGCTTTTTGTACAACTTTGAATTTGCTTTTAAATGATAAACATAAACAAGTTTACTTTTTCGAAATCAGAGAAGATAGAAGAGATTACAACACTTAACGATTTTCGAAATGAAGACTTGTTTTGACACTTAAAAGAGACAAACTCAAACCAATAAGCAAAAGAAAATGTATAATCAATCTGCAAACAGCCAATGAACTCTCTTCTAAGATCACAATCAACAGATCTGAATCAAGGGCTACAGGATGACTATTTCACTCATGCAAAGGAAAACAGTAAATGATGCCACAAACACATAAAAACACTCACAGTCTTTTTGTACAAAAGGAGGCAGAATCTAAGCAGAGAAAAGGAGTTATCAGACTGCTACCTATGCTAGTTACAGGCTGCAAAAATCAGAGATCAAAACAAGGCAAAACAGAGCAAAGAACCCCAGCTGCACAAGGACAAACTGGTTCAGCGCAACCTCAACACAGGGGTTTTGACATTCAGCGCAGGTAGCCTTCACAGGAACTGCGTTGAAATGCAAAATCCCTTCACTGGGTCTGCGCTAAAGGAGAAACTCTCGTTTCCCACAGGTTCTGGGTCACAGATTGCTATTTAATTCACTGTTTTAGGCCAAATAAAAGCAACAAGCAAGGTGTAATCAAAGGGATGCTTTGAGGGGCTACTAAGATCTATCACAAGGATCATCAAATCATTTGTGAATCCATTGTTCAGATCATAGACAAGTCCAGTGATTGGATCAAGGCAGCAACTGTCTACTTTACATCCGGGAAAGATGCAGTTCGATTGTTGCTGTCAAGTCTATGAAACAAAAAATGATAGAAACACAAATAAAATGACTAAACAAATTCCCCCAGCGGAGTCGCCAATTTGTTGTGGGGAAAAATGCCTATGCAGGATGATCCTATCCACCTAAGGTGTGACAGTGCCTTAGAAACAAATGAGTACAGCTATTCTGGTTTCTTCCTTTATGAAATGTGAAAGAAGAGAGATCAATAGACTTACCGGTGTCTTCCGTTTGTCCCTCGATCCGGTCTCTCTTCTCTTTGGGAGTTCACAGCTACTTGCCTTCTCACTCGCCCAGCTTCAACGGGTTCCTGTAAGATCACAAGAGAACAGCTACTTGCGACAAGAGAACAACTACTTGCGACAAGAGAAGAACACTACACAAAGACAGATATTCACATTCATAACTAGTTTAGGATTAGAAATAAACTAAACATACTAATGCATTCACACATCAAAAATACATCAGCATATAGGAGAAACCAAGATAGCTTTATTGATGAATAACAAGGTTCAGGAAGAGATACAACCCAGAGGGCTCCAATCCAGCATCTCCTTCCCAGCAAATGGAATTCCTATATTCACCCCCTTCAAAGCATTAAGCACCCAATGATTCCAGTCTCAAACCAACAACAATTCTTTGCAATAACAAAATTCCAGCCTCTAGATCTTATGGAGGAGAGATCCATATATAGATGTTTGGAGAGAGGATGAGTCAGCTTGAGATCTGACTAGTGTCCTCTCCCTCTGTCAGTTCTTGAGTCCACTTGGAGGTTCTTGCTTCCACTTGGAGATTTGGAACCTCTTACTCATCACCAGTCGAATTCCCTGAGGCAAGTGTCATTTTGGAAGCTTCCTGGGTTTTGACACCTTGAGAAATGAGCCTGCCACATGTCCATTCTCGTTCAGCGCAGGTAGCCAGTGTTCCAATTGACATTCAACGTAGGTAGCCAGTGTTGGCTTTGACATTCAGCGCAAACAGCTAGTGTATCCACTGAAATGATCCTGAATTGACTTGTTTTTGAGCAGTTTCTGGTGGAGAACTTCTGTGAATTGCTGTGGTTTGTTAGCCTTGTTCCTCTAGGGGTAGGAACAACATGTTTAGGGACTTTGGATCCCTTAGATTATGGACATTTCATGCTCAATACTGTAAGGCACAAAAATGTCTATAACAGAAGTATCCCTTGATAAGTTTGAATTTGAAGCTCCACTTGAATTCCTTGTTGGTTGAATTGGTTGTTTTTCCTTAAGGCTTGTTTGAGGTTGTGGACTTCGAGTACTTTGGATTTGTTGAATAGAAGTAGTTTGGGGTTCTTGAATTGGAACACTTTGGGGTTCTTGTCATAGTTGCTTACCCCTCCATTGATTTGTGATCCAATCCTTCTCTTGGATTCTCATTCTTATCTACTCTTAGGATGGTTGACGAGCTAAGGCCCTAGAAATGGTAGTTGAATCAAGAACTTTATAGTTGACTCCTTTCAATAGTTCATTAGAGAAATTAGAAACAATATTGATCATATCAGACCACTCACCAACATAGTTTTTAAATAATTAGGTCCATCCTTGTTGATCTCACTTTTTTGTTGAAAAGATTCTTTGAAAACCATACAAGTATGATCTGAATGGAAATTCACCCATGGTATTTATCTACCCATGGTATTCATCCACCTATGGTATTCATCCACCTATGTTATTTATACACCAATGGTTTTTACCCATGGTATTCATTCACCCATGGTATTTAACCACCCATGGAATTTACCCATGGTATTGTAACTTAAAAAGGCTATAAGTAACAAGCCACATTTTGTAAACGGACAAATTGTCCAACATAATGTAGTTGCAATCACCATTATGATCTAATAAAAAATAGTTTTTGAATTTATTTTCTGGGTTGATTTACTGCGTGGGTTTCTTCTTTCACTTCCTGGTGTGGAAATTACTTAGATCTTTGGCCCCCCCCAAGATCCAAATCAGTGGTATCATAGTGGGTTATGACTCAATGGAAATCAATGCTTCAAGGGTCTCCAGTGGAAAATTCTCAGATCTTCTCATACTCTTTCATTTTTATATGAAATAAAGACTTCAGGTCCTTCACCCATAATCAATTCAAACTATCTGTAGTTTCTTATGTTCATCATGTGAATTTCCCTAGATGGTCCCCAACTTTCCTTTGATCTCTGTTGTGTCATTCTTGACCTAGAATTAGGAAAATTTTCTTCATCAAAAGCATTATATTTTGGGGACCCTATTCTCTTATATTACCACTTAATTGAGTTTGATTTATTCGAGGTCTATAAAGGATTTATGAAAAATGGTTTATTTTGTAAGCTTGGATTCTATGGATATTAATGGCGACAACCCTGTTGCCTTGTTGTCAGATTTCGTTTAGAGTGTGTATGATGACTCTAAGAAAATGTAGCCACACCACAAGCTCAACCCAAGCAAGCGACCCGAACATAGAAGGTGACTTTGCCAAAAGAGGGACATCGATCTCACCCTATAAGTCTACTTCTAGACACCTCATGAGCTAACAGATCTAGATCCCATATCCTCTCCGCCATCACTGATTTTCACTCAAATAACTCATGATCCATGTTGATCTAGGCACTATGCAATTGATTTCTTCCTCTTACTCGAACCTGCATCCATTTGCTCCAGCCTTAATGCAAAACTCCTCATGGTCGGATCTGCCTGATATACTTGTGCCATGTATATGGCCAAGGCACTAGACTTAAGAGCTTCATAAACTCTTTCAATGGCAGAGACTTTAATCTTACCAATTTCCAAAGTTTGGTCACAACAGATTGGATTGTTCAATTGTGTTTTCAAATATTGTCCACAACATTCCCACGTCAGATTCAATCACACCAATGGATTGCCACTATATTCTTTCGGGTTCAGTCTAACTGTCATACTGCCAGTTAAATTTCCTTGGTTTTATTTGAGATTTCAACAACATTTGAATTTGAAAAAAAACTCGCATATATTATTCATATTAAATATGATTTCAGACTCTTCATATGCCCACTAAGGGTTATTTATAGCTCGAGGGAACCTGTTAAAGGTTATTTATAGCTGGCATTGATCCCACATTACATCCACACCAGTCAAATTACCAGATTGAAGTCATGGCCCACTCAACCATTCCATGGTCTTCAATCTGTCGACTACGGTGATGGGAGTGGGGATTATGGCTCTACCTAATACTATGAAGGTCTTGGGATTGGTCCTCAATAATATTCTCATTATCTTCATTTATATGTTGACAAATTCTTCAATTGACATTCTCATTAGCAAATCCGGGGCAACAACTTCCTATGGCAATGTCCAGGGATATGCCTTTGGGAAAATGGGGAAGATGTTGTTGTAAATCTGTGTTATTATTAAAAATTTGGGCATTCTTAGTGTTTACATGGTTATCAAAGGTGTGTTTTATCTGTAAAACCATCAAATGACATGCATCATGTTGATATGTTTGAATAAATATTTGGGATTTCATTAGTGGAATGGATGTGTTTTGATCCTATCGCTCACCAAATTCCTTGTTTTGGCTTAGTTGGTGTCTTTCAAGAAAATGAATTATTTGAAATTAACTTATGCATTATTAGTTGGATTCATTGTTGTATTTGTTTTAATCACTACTAATATTGTGATTGTAAAATTATTCAATGGCACCGTCCAAACGCCAATATTGTTACCAGATATTGTGGATCATAATTTGTTCTTGAGGCGTTTCACCATGGTACCAGTTATTACTCATATGTATCATTACAATGTTCATTTCATATACAATGAACTTGATAACCTTTCAGAAACACAATCCATTTTTCATGTACCATTGGCATTTGTATACATATCTTCACAATTTTTTGGTTTTATTCTATTTGGAGGCCAAACTATTTGGCCAATCTTAACACCAACTTGGGAGTTCCTTACAATGTTGTGTTGAATGACATTTCTCATGTGACCTATGTTATGCATTTGATGTTGGCCTTTCCTGAATATTCATATGTTTATCTCATGTTACCCTCAAGAGCATTAAAAATAGGAGCGGACCCCGTTTCAACTTATATGGTTGAGATGGATTACCTAGAAAAGATGCTTTATTTAAGCATGGCAAAGCACATGGATTTATTAATTGATTTATTGCAACGGGTCCTGTGATAATTTACAAAGATAAGCCACCATATTTGTAATATACAAACAACGAGCAAACTATTTCATGCTGGTTATGGGTCAACCACACAAAACCCTTACCACTAAAGTCCATTTTCTCGACTACAAATTGTCAACATCATAATTGACCACAAGAATTATAGGGTATCTCTATCCTTAGATCTTTATTCATCATGGTTATGGGACAACCACACAAAACCCTTTACCAACGAATTCCATTTTCTCGGCCAACCACTATCCACATGACAGTTGGCCCACCAACATTACAAGGTATCTCTACCCTTGACTCTTTGTCCATCATGGTTATGGGTTAGCCACACAAAAGCCTTGTCCTCGAAATCCATTTTCTTCACCACATGCTGTTGATATCACAGTTAGCTTGCAAGCATTACTGGGTATCTCTATCCTCGTATCTTTGTGCATCATGTCTATGGGTCATCCATAAATCTTTGGTTATGGGTCAACCACGCAAAACCCTTGTCTTCAACTACACTTGGTCATCCACAACTCATCTTTAACAAAGGCTTCTCCAGAGGAAACTTCATGCAATGGGGACCATTGCTTCCTAAGGGGGGAGGAATGATCTAAATGGAAATTCACCCATGGTCTTTATCCACTCATGGTATTTATCCACCCAGGGAATTCACCCATGGTACTGTAAGTGGCATCCACCCATGACATTCATCCACCCATGGTATTCATTCACCCATGGTTTTTACCCGCCCATGGAATTAACCCATGGTATTTTAACTGAAAAAGGATATAAGTAACAAGTCACATTTTGTAAAAGGACATATTGTCCAGCACAATGTAGTTGCAATCACTATTTTTTGGGTTGGTTTACTGCGTGGGTTTCTTCTTTTTCTTCCTAGCATGGAAATTACTCAGATCTTTCCACCCCCCACCAAAAGATCTCGATTAATGTATGTTATTCATGTCGTAGTTCACATGAGTTCCAACATGGTAAAGTTTCTTGTTGAAAACCATGCAAGTATCTTCATCATATGGTAGTTCACACGAGTTACAACATGGTAAAGTGTCTTGATCAACCACATCATGTGCATTGAATGGAGTAGGAACCATTTAATTCTAGTTGTATTGACGAGGCGTAGGCTTATCACATCCATTATTTCCCCATTGGTTGAAATATATTTTGTTGATTTTGTCTTTTTAATTAAACATTTTTTTTTTTGATGGCTTGATTTTGTTGTTGAAACACTTCAATTTGTTTGGAAAAAATTTCCTCCATGCACTTCACTACATCTACTAAGACTTACATCATATAAGGGCCTACTTCTGTTGTGCTTATCACCCCTTTCTTTGGTTCACTTCTCGTTCTCGAGGAGCTAGATTGGTTTGACCTACAAATTGTCAATGCCAGTTTAAGGGAGATCATGGTGATACCCTTGAATATTCATGAAATTAAATGGCCTATTCAACTTAGTATTCCAATCACCCATTGTTGTTTGACTATTTTGCACAAAGTTCCCAACACTGGGAGATACTGAGTAGCTTAAATTCTTAGATCTTTAAACTTGTTGGGGAAAATACCTCTAAGGTTTTGAAGGAAGAGTGCCTTAAGAAGATGCTCTTGTGTAACATCTCTTAGGCAGAGGTTCACTTTGTGTATTCATCAAATAAGCTTCAAATTGGTTATCAATTTTCCCAAGCTTATCAAATATTTTAATTTTGAAATTCTTAAACTCATAAAGATGGGTTTTTTTCTTGGCAATGGTGCCAAAATATTACCACTCAAACTCTTACTAAATGAGAAATTCCTAATCACAATACAATATCCTAGAAGCAACTACTACCAAAGCCACTCATTGTCACCTTAATGACCTTGCCTCTCACTTTAGACTAAGGAAATGAGGTTTCCTAGTCTAGAAGATCCCTAAAATTAACCTAACCAATGTGTTGTGGCTTGACAAAATAATTGCTTCAGTTTATTAATAAAGCATTTAAAAGAGACCATCTATTTTATTCTCAATAATAGTGAATTATGTGAAATATCATAAATTAATTGCTTTTATCAATCTCACAATTATATATTCAATAACAAATAAATTATTTAAAAAACACATTATATTATTTTAATAAACTTTTACCAATAAAAGAAAAAAAGGGTTGATTTGAAAATTATGTTTAATTATTATCTTAAGTAAAAATATATTAAAATCAATTAAAAATATAAATAATAAAATTTAAAAATTTAAAAACTAAATTTATTAAAAAATACATTTTAATAAAAACATGTAAAATATAATTAATAATAAAAATCAGTGTAAATTTATTTTATTTTACATTTAAATCCAAACTTTTCCTTAAATTTTACCTATCAAGAAAATTTAGATTTAATACTCTTCAATAAATCTAAAATCAAAATAAATTTACACCAACTTAAAGCACAGGAAAGATTCAAAACTATATTATCATAATAAAATATATAAACATGGTAAAATATTCAAATATTTTACACTAATAAAAGACAAACATTATAAAAAATTATATACATTTTAAAGTGATTAACCTATATCGAGGCATCAATTATTAGTGATAATCGGCACGGAAATAGCAGTTATGGAGAGACTGACATTAAAAGTGTACGCAACAATAGAAAACATGAATATATGCATCGCCACTGAAAAATAATTCCTGATGGTGGGACTCGTTCGAATTTAGTTAACAACAAAAAGAATCACATTATTGTTATATATTAGAGCTCAATCCATATTTATTTATGTTTACATGATCAAAAAATATTATCAAAGTGTAGGCTGCATCAGGTTTGCTGGTAAGTTTAATGTTTCTTTCTAGTTTTGGAGAGATTTGCACATGGTTGCAGAATCAAAATCTATCTGGTAGTATTAATTTATATTATTCATAGATTAGAGAAATAGAGAGCTCATGCTAGAGAAATATAAAAGAAAATAAATATAAAATTGTGTCATTTTACTGTTTTTGATAATTATAATACGAATAAGATTAATATATTATAACAAATAATAGTTTACACATATTTTGTATAGTTATTGTAGTTTATTAAGCAAAAAATGTTAGATTCTTTAAGTTAGTTTTGTCACTAACTTGAATTGTGATAAATGTTATTATATTTAGTTATAATAAAGGAAGATAAGATAATATAATATTTAGATACATCTAAGTGATGAGAGTTGGCCTAATTATTTAGCATTTTGATGATGAAATTGTTAAGGAATTTGTCCTGAAGTTTCATAATATGAGAGATTATGAATATTTTATTGTAATGAGAGGTTTAGAAATTTATGTAGATAAAGAAACTATTGGAAAAGTGTTTGGGCTCCTTATATGGTTGTACTAGGACAAAGAAGAAAGACAAGATGCCATTCATGTAAAGAAATTTTTTTGTAAAAATGGAGTCAAGATGGAAATTCCCTGCACCCTAGAATGAAGTGGCTTATCATATCCTAAAATATATCTCTTATGAAGGTAAACTCAATGCCATGTACGACTACCACTTCAGGGTTCTTTATTAGTTAAGATAGGTTTCCCACCAAGAGCCAATACACAACTTTTGTATACCTTATTTCTTATTGAAATCTTTTAAAAAATGAGTACTAAAGTAAAGGGAGGTAAAAGAGCCAATACACAACCTTTGTATACCTTATTTCTTATTGCAATCTTTAAAAAAAATGAATACTAAAGTAAAGGGAGGTAAAACTGAAGCATTGGCTCATCAAATTGTTTGTTTGCAACTTCTTAAATATCTTGGAGTATAATGTCCCGTGGATTGATTTCATACACATGGAAAAATAGGCCTTTCTAGAATCGAAAGGAAACTATGAAGGCATGAATCATGGCAAAATAAGTAAAGAGAAAGGAAAAAAGGTGTCTAGTAGTCTAGGCCCCTTATGGAAAGGAAATCCCAAACATAAATAGATCAAATTAGAAGCATTGGAAGAAGAAATAGTTGCAACACTAGTCAAATTGAAGATGTCTCCAAAACCAAGGGAGAAGACACCAATTTTCAACATTGGTCCCCAATTTTTTAAAAGGAAAAGGCCTAAATTCCAAAATATACCAAAATAGGCAAGTTTTCCAAATTGAGGATTCCCCTAGCCTTGTAGAAGATCCTCTAAAATGGGAGGATGCACCTCAAGACAAAATGATACCTACAGCAACATGGAAAACCATAAAAAAAGAAGGAATATCAAGGAAAGAACATCCATGTGCAACTTTCCTCTTACATCATGCTAAATTGGAGATAGAAAGAACTAGTATAGAGGCTCACATGTGGAAATAGAAAGGAAAGAGGTACATAGGAAAACTACAAGATCAAGTTGAATGACTAAGGGAGGAGATATGATATTGAGACTATAGGAAGTAG
Organism: Pinus tabuliformis; assembly: GCA_031772625.1. Classification (NCBI taxonomy): domain Eukaryota; kingdom Viridiplantae; phylum Streptophyta; class Pinopsida; order Pinales; family Pinaceae; genus Pinus; species Pinus tabuliformis. The sequence continues at coordinate 543,490,170 of CM062816.1, read as the reverse complement.
ACGATAAAGATGAACTCATAAAAGAAAATCAACTACTAAAGCTAGAATTGCAGATGATCAGAGGATAATTAGATGCTAAGGATGAAAGGTCAAAGTTGTGGATGCCACTTTGAGAATAATCACCTAGCTATCTTAAGAAATGCTTAACTACAAAAAACCTGCCAAGGCCTATACCTTATTTCTCAAGAAACTATGATGCAAACATCAAATCACTTAGTTAGCATAGCTAGATGAACTGAATATTGAAACACCAAGAGAATTAGTAGAAGCCTATCAATTAGCAACAACATAGAAGAAAAGGAAGAATTGTGTGAGTTTTATCTCACAACCCTTGTCTTTTCCCACCTTCATTCCCGGGATCAAAATCCTTATGTAGGGGATGTACAATTAATGGCATTAATATCATGGATGAGGCATCCATAGCTAAGGGTAGTGGAAATGAAGAAGTATAGATAGGAGGAATAATACAACCCTCTCTAGATTAGGGTTGAGGTTTCTAACTTTATAAAGCATCATATTTATCCATAATACCTTGTCCACATATATTATGTAGCTCCAATTTGGGAGCATAGGAAAGAATTCCATTGCACATTGTGAGGATACTTTGATACTTTTGGGGGATGAATGAGATAAATCCTACTAAAGGAGGTGGAAGACCCTACCTCATGACCTCTAGATCCCAAAGCCACACTCCCCCAACACTCTCTAAGTTGAATTTTCTATCATCCCAATCTATAGATAGTCCATGAAGAAATTAAAAACATGGTGGATTGTATTGCGACTTAAACCCCCTCTTCTCCTCAGACCAACATTATCAATATAATTTGATCAAGAAAAGGAAAAGGAATAAAGGAAAGAAATGGGAAAATTGGTAAGGGTTTATCATATTAGGGCCATGACCAAGTATGTTGCATGGGATATTAGAAAGTTTTGTAGGGATCAACAAAGGGAAATACAACAAATATGAGCAGCATACTTTCTCTTGAATAAGGATGTGTAAGAATCCAAGTTGGGGGGTGATGATGGGCTTACAAATTGACCATTCTATAAGCCCAAAATACACATAATTTGACCTTGTTTTATATATGATATGGTTTTTTGTAGGATAATGATGAGTCAACTAAGGTTGTTTAATTCATTAGGTCATGTTCAAGGTTTCACTTGGTTTTGGTATAGTTAGTTTATTAACACTACATGATGATATGGAGGTCTTATGGCCAACAACCTTGAGACAAATTAGGGATCATATTGCCTTTGAAGTTGGAACTTTTTCCAACAAAACCCAAATTAGCTCAAAGATGCTTCAATTGAGTAGGAGACTGAATTTTCTAAAGAGGAGTTAATCCTAGAAATGATTTTGGGATTAAGAGGCGGGGAGAAGCTAGTCCACATATCAAGAGGAATGGTCCCTCATGTTTATGTATAAACAATGGGTTTAAGTCTCAACTTCAAGGGGTTAAAGACTTTTTTTGTAATTTGTTTACAACTTCCTAGAGCTCTTGAGCTAGTTATTTTTAGACTAAGGAATGTACTCTACTTTTATGTTAATTTAATGAAGAAATATTCATGTCTAAAGGTTTAGTGCTTGATATTTTTAGGTTCCCTTAGCACCTTGGGTAGGACCCACAAAATGGTACTCTAAGGAACCCTTTTATATTTCTACTTGTATTTAATTTCTAATTTGTCACTTTAATTAGTATTATGCTTACATATAAATTGTTCATGTTTAGGAATAGTTATTTCCACTAGAAATGATTTGATCATGCAATCAATTATTCTTTTATATAAAAATTATATGCATGGATTTATTTGAGCTACATTTCTATTATTTTTCCTAAAAAAGGCATTTTTCCCATTCTTGTATTTCATGTCATGTTTCCTATAATGTTGTAGAGCTTCGTATAGGATTGTGATTGTTCATGTAGAAAAGTGTAGAATTGTCTTTTCCAACATATTTCTCACTTAGCAACATATGTTTTCTTCATAATATATTGGTGACATCAGACAATGGTGTTCTTAAGGGAAATAGGAGTTATTTATCTATTTTCTACAAAATAGTTTAGTGTTATTTTATACAACTAATTAGACACAATGCTTTGTATTTATTGTTTAACCCTTAAATTAGATTAAGATGTAATAATTAGAGTAAAGTTAAGTCTTCAAGACATTTTCTTTGGCTTTCTACAATGGATATTCTAATTGGTTTCCAATCTTGGTAGATAGTAGTCATAGTTGACCTTTGTTAATGATTTTTTCCCTTTTCTAAATACACAAAGTAAGACCTATGGTGCCACTTTTTCCAACCATCAGATATAAGATTACAGATAACGTAGTTACATAAAGAGAGTTTCTTTAATACATAATGCATAACATTTCCAAAATTTTGTATGACCCTAGGTTGATAATTAAAGTAGGAATACGAAGGAAGTATTCTCGATGTAGTTCTAAGGTCTATGAGGACTGAAAAAAACTTAATATTTTTCAAAATTTATTACCATACCCATGTAACTACAAAAAAGGTCTAGAAATTCCTTTAGTTTGTGCACCATGGGCTTAGTGCCATCATATAAAATAAGTATCTCATCAATGAAAAGGAAATGTAAAATAGTATATCTTGTTAGAAAGCCAAGATCCTTCCACCACCTTGCATAAGTACTCCTTTATGAACTTATACAAACTGATAAACAATTCTATGGGTAAATTATAATGCCTATGGATCTTTACTTTTTATAAATTTTATAGGGTTCTAAGCAATTCTTCCTTTCCCACCTCTACATTAGAAATTTATTGTCTTCTAATTCTATAAATTATGGGAAGAAACTAGAGGGTTAGAGAATGGTGTCTATCATGGTGTGACTTTCCTCTTTAAAGAGGGTTTGATAATGATTAACCCCTTCTAAGGCCATGCTAGAAAAGGTTTATACCCAATATCCATTCCCTTTATCAATTTTCTATATGGAGTTAGTGTTTTCCAAAAGTTTACAAAATATTGAGAAATTTTCAAGTTGTTGTCTCCTAACTCAAGCTAAAGCACCATAATTTTCAGGTGCCACTCTTTTCTTTTTCCTAAAGAATTGTTTTGTCTTGTTTTCCAATTATTAGAGCTCCTTCTTCTATGCACCTGTTAAATACCTAAATCTCCAAATAGAATGCATTACTTAATACTTCTTCGACCTCTTGAAGTACTATTTCATATTTGTCTCACCATTGGATCAATAAGGACTTATCCTTTTTCAAGTTCAAAATAAATTACATAGTTTTATATTCACTTGAAGAGTTATTGTATGGGAACCATACATTTTATAGAAATTGAATGAATCCTTCCTTCTTGAGCCATTATGGGTTTAGCTTAAAATATCTAGGAAGATTTTCTTAGATAGGGACCACTTCCAATAGAACCATTTAATGGTTATAATCTCCTCCAAATGAAAACATTATATGAAATTTTAGATTTCCTTCAAAGAAATATCTTGAAACCAAAAATAAATCAAATTGTTTAATTAAACTCTCTCTAGTTCTTTCATTTTCCATGTTAGGGTGAGTTCAGTTGTCTCTAGTTCCAAGAGGTTGAATTGGTCTAGAATACTGACAATATTTATTAAAAGAGGTCACTTGGATTTCTAGCCCCTAAACCTTAGAAGAACCAAGCATGAAATTTAAATCGCTTCCTAGAATGGTTTTCCCTTCCTCGATCCATGTCTTGGACAAGAGATAGTCTGAATATACCAAGTGGTATTAGTGTGGGCCATATATGTTCATGTAGTTAAACTCATTTACCAAATTGGGAGAGTGAAGGGAGACCCCTATTCCTAATTCAAAATCCATGAATTACCAATAGAAAAAATGTTTGTCTTCTAGCGAGTGACTAGCCCTTCTAAGCAACCTAAAACATCCACGAAATTGAATCCAATCCTTTTAATATTTTTGAGAGGTCTTTGAAATTATTGCCCCATTTTTCCATAATATCTTGTAAGAGAAGTAATGAGGTGTTATGAGTGTTTAATAACCTCTTCAGGGTTGGTTTTTATGAGGTATTGGTCAACATGATACAATTCAGGGCCAAGAAAATCATTATGGTACTACTTTAGGGTAAGATGCTTTAAGGGCCACAATTAAAGATTTTATTTTTATTTTTTCACTTTTCACTTATGAGTTAGCTCACTTTTGTGTAATGGTGAAGTAATATTCTATACCTCTTTACCTAGCCTTAGGTTTTTTTTTCTTTCAAATTTCTAAGGCTAGATTTACCACAACCACTGAATGTACTAGAGCCTTGTTTACATGGTCTAAGGTTATATTTCAAAATATCGAAGGAGAGTAAAATTTGATACCTTGTTTAGAGTGGTTGGTCATGGGAGCAGGGTAAGGGTTTCATGGTTCTATAGGATCAGTGAAGGAATCTCCAAATCCTTCTAGGGGGATGAGAGGAGAAGAATGGGGGATTAAGAATTGTGAGAGACAGAGAGAAAATATTCTTAGGTACTTCTAGGCCCATGCTCTAATCCTCCTTCCATGGTTCTAAATTGTAGATTCCTAGAAGAGTCAATACGAAGAAGGGAAGGTGATAATATGTTATATGGGTATGATGAGATATCGTGACGAAGTATTTCTTTAGAGATGTCCCATTAATCAAACCCCAAAAATCCTACTAAGTGGTCCAGTGTTGGATGATCTCTCATATGATAGGTTTATAGGGAAGAGGTAGGACATTTTTCCTATGTCATAGATGTATTCTCTTTGATAGGAGACTAGAATTTCACACCTAGGAATTTTTGGAGAAATCAAGGACATAATCCATAAATAGATGCCCGTTTTTGTGGCACCTTCCAAACTTGAAAGGAATTCCTTCTTAGTCAAGAATATAATGAAATAAAGTGGAACCTTTCTTTATATTAATGGAGTTTTCCAATCCTTTTGTTAGGTCAAGATATCTAATGATCCTAGCCATCCCAATGTACCTTATGTTTTGAAATGAATTTTCTACCTCATAAGAAAGGCCCAAGGTATTACTGACATTTCTTAAAAACATCATTAGACTAGAGAATCAATGGAAGACACGACATTCTAATCAAGATAAGGGTAAAATGAATTTGTGTTGATCTTGCATCAAATTCTAAATGCCAGATTTTAATAAAGAGAGTCTAATAGCATCATTCATAACAAGTTTGTAATAGTTTGTCCACATCTTTAGGGGCACAAAAGAACAATCTACCCAAAATTTAATTAGAACCCTAATTCTTGGAATGTAAAATGAAGTATCGTTGACCCATTCAAATTTTGAGGTCATTTTCCCCATCCCATGGCTCGAGAATCGTCCAATTAATGAATAATTTTAAAACTCTAAGATTTTATTTAACTTCACACTATACCCTTGGGAGAACATTGATATTGTAAAATTTCTTCTTATTTCACTTCTTTATTTTGTTAGTGTTCATCTATCCTCATATTTATATACTTCCTACTACAAGAGCTTTATATTTAAAGAAGGGAATAATAATCATAAGATTATTAGTGCAAAATTCCCTAATAAAACTACATTTCTTCAAGCTAAGAAATCCATCTTCATTGTCCCTCACTTCTCACCCTCTAATCATCATGCTAATGGGTATTTCTCCCTAAATAAATATGTTGATAGAATCTTCCCTTTACAATGGAATAAAACTCCTCCTTGTTCCATGAAATCACTTTGTAATTTATCAATCTACAAGTGGCCCTCTGGATCATGGAATGAATCTTCCTTGTCTAGGTGGGTGTTAGGTCCCTATATTACTAGTGTAGCCACTTATTATTATTAGTGCAACCCCCTTATTGTATTTTTGTGCCCATGTAGTCCCCATATTATTATTATTGTGCCCCATAGAAGCCCACTATTGTTATTGTTGTGCCCTTAAATCATCCTTGTTATGTCAGCTCTGATTATATTGTGACCCCTTAGACTCCTATATATAGAAATGAAATATTTTAATTTGTATCATCCAAGATTGTTCATTTGTGTAATGTAAAGGAGGTTTCCCCTCGAAGAGTTTGATTTTGAAGTCGTTGATCTATCCCTTATTCTATTTTGTGAGCTAGTTGCATAACATTTGGTATCAGAGCTTTGGATTCTAGTGTTTCGCTGCTTCAAACAAGTCATCATGGTATTTGTGTTATAAAAAAATTTCTACGAAGCTTAATAATCTTAAATTAAAACCCATTTGAGTCCAACTCTTGATAAACCTTTTGTATGAATTTCAGATCTTGTCTCGATATATTTTCGGAGATATGATCCAAGGAATTTAGGGATTTTGCAGGCTCGAGAATTCGATCGCAAACATGTGACCTTAGGACAATCATCATAAATTTCTCTCTGAGCATTGGATATAAATTTTCTAAAGCATGAAGCAAAGGGAATGGACTTTAGTTTGTTGGGTATTTTTTTCAGGGCCAAAGGTCGAAACAATGAAACATGGCACTCCATACAGGATCGCTCTATTGAACCAATCTATAATTAGGTCATCGTTTGAGATTGGGCATAATGCTTTCTTGGAGAATCCAATATTGATAAGAATTGTGGGGTTGGAAAGAGGAATAAAATAGATACCACAAGAATAAATTTCAGACCCTGGAGATCCAAAATTGCAGAGATACATCAAATTTAACATCAAACTCCTATAAAGAAAAAAACAAAGGTCTGTAGTTTGTTTAAAATTTGCATAAGTTTTGTTTGAGAAAGTCATTTGAAGTGATTCAAATGGAATTGTGAAGAATAATTATCATTAATTTATGACCCAAATAAATAAAATGGAAACACCGAGTAAGAAACTCAAAATCTTTACTATTACGCATGAATAAGAGGAAGAAATGCAACATGATATATCAAAATTACGAGACCAAGTGCAACACTTTTCCATCTCACAAAAAGTATTAGAAGCTAAGATGGATGGTTTGAAGAATGGAATCAATGGTATAGAAGAAAAAATGAAAGGAGACATTGAAGATTTGAAGAAAGACATGCAAGGTTGGAAGGAAGGTTCGACAAAGTTGCTACAAGAAAGACTTCCTAACGGTGAAAAGGTAGTAGAGGAAACTCATGACAAGAACAAAATAAATGTTGAACATGATTAGAAGAAAGAAAAAAATGAATATTTGAAGAAATACATGGAAGGTTTGAAGGAAGGTTTGACAAAGTTTCTGCACTAAAGGCTTCCTGACGGTGAAAAGGTAGTAGAGGAAACTCATGATGAGAACAAAAGAAATGTTAATCATGATTTCAGAGACTCTAACGTTGGATTGAAGACCCATCACATTCCAAAGATCAATATGAGGAAGTTTGATGGAAGGATATCGTAACATGGATACTATATATGGGGTAATATTTCAATCTCCATAATATGCAAAACACACAAAAGGTACACATTGCAAATTTATATTTGGAACCCAATGAGTTTGTATGGTATCGATGGCTTTTCTCCTGTAAACAAATTTTCACTTGGTCAATTTTTACAAAGGAAATGATAGCACAATATGAGGATACAAAGAGCAACACCTTCTTTAGCCAATTGATAAATCTCAAACAAAAGGGTTCAATAGTGGAGCACATATAGGACTTCCAAAAATTGAATATAAGGGTAAATGATATTCCAGAGGAGCATAGGATTGATGTGTTCATAGGGACTTTAAAGGATAACCTTCAACATGAGGTTCACCTTTGGGAACCTGATTCATTAGAGAAGGCATTCAGGTTAGCAAGAAAAATTGAAAGCAAAATTATGGCAACAAGGAAGCCTACCACTCACATCTATAAAGATGGAAGTGTTGCTACCCCTAACCTTCCACAACCTACAAGGTTGAAACCACAACAATTGGAAGAAAAAGGAGCAAAAGGTATTTTTTATAGTTGTGATAAAAAATACACTAAAGGTCATAAGTGTGCTAAGAAGAAATTATTTTACATAGATTGTGAAGAGGAGGAAGAAAAGGAACAAGAAACATCAAAAGAAGAGGATATACACCGGGAACCAACCCTAAAGAAAGAATAAATGAATCCAACCATATATTGTAATGCATTGGCAATTTATGGATATCATCCACCATCCATCACATCATCTTTAAGAGAAAATTCTGACGTTCAAGAAGCAGAAAATCACATCAAGCATCAACAACAGGTTCTCCAACTCTTAAAGGATAACCTCACTTTGGCACAAAATCGAATGAAACAACATGCAAATCAACATTGCAACAAAAGAATTTTTGATGTAGGTGACTGGTATTTTTACAGCTACAACCATATAAACAAATGTCGCTAAAGCAAGTTAATAAGGATAATAAATTATCACCAAAATACTATGGCCCTTACAAGGTGCTACAACAGATTCGTACTATGACATACAAATTGGAGCTTCCTGCATCATTCTGAGTGCCCCTACTTTTCCATGTTTCATTCTTAAAGAAGTTTAGAGGTGACAAGCTCCCAGTTCAAACAATATTATCAGAACTTGACGAGGAAGGAAAAATCATATTGGAACTTAAAGCAATCATGGAAACAAGAACTCGAGAGCTACGAAATCGATCATTTTCAGAGTATCTCATCAAGTGGAAGAACTTACCCATTGAAGATTCCACATGGGAGGAAGAGAATTTTATACAAAAGCATCCAGAACTACTCAAGCATTGAGGACAACATTTTTTGAAGGAGAGGGGCATGTTAGGTCCCTATACTACTAGTCTAACCCCTTATTATTATTAGTGCAACCCCCTTATTGTATTGTTGTGCCCATGTAGTCCCCATATTGTTATTATTATGCCCCATAGAAGTCCATTATTGCTATTGTTACACCTTTACATTAGTATTGTTATGTCGACTCTGATTATATTGTGACCCCTTATACTCCTATATATAGAAAGGAGATCTTGTCATTTGTATCATCCAATATCATTCATTTGTGTAATGTAAATGAGGTTTCCCCCTTGAAGAGGCTAATTTTGAAGTCGTTGATCTATCTCTTATTCTATTTTGTGAGATGGTTACATAACAGTGGGGGTTCAATGTAAGGGTACCATGGTGGTTGTTGCCACTGATTCATGGGAATGATTATATGGTACACAATTGGTGGTTATACATGGTGTCACTCCTAATTGGCTCTTGGTATTAATTAGAATAAACTTTAAAGTGAATCTCATGGGCCTAGCATGAACTGAATGATCTATAGGTCACCTTATATATGTTAAGTGATCTACACTGATTTTTTCAATAATTCTACTCATGTTGAAATGGTGTACAAAGTGATTATAATCACTTGGCATAAACCATACTCAAGAAAAATTGCAAAAAATTGAATATGTTTAGCAATCATGTTCAAACAAATTTGAAGGCCTCATTGTGTAGGTCTATTTGTGACCATACACGTTGTAATCAAGATAAGAGTATGAAATTTCCCACACATACTATGTAACTTATTTTCGTTCATCTTCCTCTATAAACTCAACCATCAAGAATGGATTAAAATGAATTACTATATTGTTATATCTATTCACTAAATGATTGTTTACATAAAATCTAGTCCATAGAGGCTGAAAGCCATATTCCTTCACTCATTTATGTAAAACATAGTCCACTTGAACATCCATTCCATCATTCCATTACATTCCTATTAAATTTTCTTAGGGTTATATTGTTCTTTGCTTAAGATAATGCAATCCTCATTTACATATAGAATTCACCCCACAACATCATAAAAATATTCATTTTTATAACATTATTCAGTAGCATATGCAATTGTATAGAAATAACAATATCATCATTAATGCAACGGAACATAAAGGAACAATAGAAGAAAAACATTCACACATAGAGACACTAGGATTGATTGGAGGCTAGCGAAAAACCGACTACGGGGAAAACCCTTTCAAATTCTTCTTCTTATTAGATTGTCATAAAAATTTTAGCAAAGAGAGAGTAGAATGATCCATATCTTCACCCACAAAACTACCTAACAAAATCAACTAAACAACATCCAAGAGATGAACCCAATAATGTTGATAATCAGAAATTTGATTTAGAAGTCTATGATTAACTGTCAAAATCTGTGGTTAACAATAAAAATGAAACCCTAGTTTCCAACCGTATGGAGAGAGTGTACATGCATGTGGCTGAAACTCCCCAACCACACACATGAGCTTGTGTGCCTGCAGTTGCAACTAAAATATACTATAGTGTGCCTATGGCTGGGAACCAAAAACCCTAATCACATGTGCAAGCTTCAAAACCTGCAATTTAGGACATGTACAAACCAATCTCCACAAACTACCTTAGACCTATGTGAGCCAAATCAAAGAAAGAAGAATGATTGATGATCTACAAATGAGGTTCACTTGAATTGTATTTATAGGCATTTTGTGCACATGTTGGCTTCCAAATTAAAGATATAATTTTCCTTAACCAAATTAAATTCTTCCAAGGGCTAGGAGGGGTATTTCTTGATGAGGAAGGTTTTCCAATGGAGGGAATTTGTCCCTCAACTTCCAAATTAACACTCCCTCTCAGCTAGGGAGAAATTACTTACTACAACATATGTCTCATCACAAGTATTTCATCATCATCAAATGTCATCTTTTTTCATCTCTAGTCATCTCTGCTCATCCTTGATCATATATGCTCATTCTTACTTATTTATATTTGTATTTGTATCTCTGCTCATATGTTGAACATTGTTGAATCTAAAAGAAGAATAATTTGACATTGGAGGGGAGTCCAAGCTACCACCCTCTTTCCAATGGGGAGCACATCTATCCCAAAATCTAATGAAAATGAGGAAGGTCCTATCGAAAACTCTCACCTCAATTCATTTCATAGGGGAGCATACATTTTCTACCCTACGTTAGGAAATAGGCAAGATACAATGTATCATTCATCCTATTGCATTTTGATCTTCCTAATAATGACCATCAAGAGTCATTTGGTATAAAACCTTGCACTGTAAGGTTGGGTGAGATACCTAACTTACCAAAGGTAAGGATCACACACCCCCAAGCTCTCTTAACCTATTGGCTAGACGAGCAGCTACAATCCAAACAAACCCAGCTTGTGGGTATGATGCAAAATAGGGTATACTATGTTAAACCAAGATATGGGAACATCATCCACCCTATGGTGACAGATAGAGGTGATACCCTATCTTTTACAGATCGCTCAACCCTAGGATACCTACATCTCAATTCTTTACCCTAAGAGCTTAGACAAGGGGGAATAGTCAACTTAGTGTCCTCAATTAGCCTTGTTCTCTCTGTAGATCAGAAACATATCAACATGTTCTTAAACAGTTCACTGAAAGAGTTCAATCGTACTTCCTCATACATTACCAAGAGTAGCAGTCCTCTTATTACATCAGATATTATGTCAGAATAACTACATGTCACAAAAGGAAACCTTATTCTTCCTTTCTCCCTCTCAAAGAGGTAGCAACTGTGGGCTAAGCTTGTCTCATATAACAACATTTTCTCAACACAAAGAGATATCTCAGTCCCAATAATATACAAGATTCTCTTCCAATCAGATCCGACCTTTATTGTGACAATGTATCACTGTCATATCCAAATCCTGTTCAAACAACTCTCCAAAGAGCTTCCTTAGCCAAACTACCCCACAATTATCCATGCTAGAAACAATGTATTCAACTGCGACTGTGCTTAAAGATAAAAACTTATATTTTCTATTCACCAAAATGTCATGGTAGATCCTAAGCTAAAACAACACCCATATGTTCTCTTTATGTCAATAATTCTTTTCAACCTAGTCCACATTAGTGCATCCATGCAATTTTACATCTCTTATAGTATATCTTAGACCAAGAATGATCGTCCCATGCAAATATCTCAAAAAATGTTCTTATTTGCATCCCAATATGTACAAATCGACTTAATCATGAATTGACTCAAGTTGTTCTTTGCACAATGTATGTCTAGATGGGTGTTACAAGGAACATCAATGCTTGATTAATTGATGGTTGTCATTCAGCAATATTTCCATATAACTTCTTGAAATTCAATTCCATCAGGGTGTCCATGGATTTGTATTCCATCATGCCAAATAAATTTATGACATATTTTATTTTTCCAAACTTCTAATCCCTTAAAGTAATTCATCAAGACAAGATACTTTATCTCGAAATTCAGAGGCCCACTCCCTCTTACTTTGATCACCAGAGGCTCATTACCTATCAAGAATAAATCATCACCATATAAAACCAAAATCAAAGGCATACCTTGGACTACTTTGAAGTACAGGTTTAGATCCACACATATTCCAAGCTTTACCAAATAATTGTCAATGAAGACATATCAAGTTTAGGAAGCTTTCTTAAAACCATACAACGCTTTCTGTAAACATAATACTAACCAAACCAATATAATCAACCTCAAACAAATCAATATTGTGCAATTAAATTAATCAAGTCTGCTTATTAGGCCTTTAAATGTCAAATAAAAAACTAATATGAAATCTATGAAAGTTTATGCTAATATCATTATTTAGCTTTTCAATCCAAGTCCCTAGGTAGAGCTCACATCAAAGTATCAAGTTGCAACCTTATCTATGTCAACAATTTTCATTTATAAAATCAATCTAGACTTCATCAATTCATCCTTATGATCATAATATTAATCGTTTCTGCCACTAAATGTGAATGCATACACCAAGGACAAGTCATATAAGTTTATGAAATCTATTGTGAGATTCTTGCAATAAAAATGACTGCATACTAAATCACAATTGTTTATACTTCAACCAATGAACTGATTCCAATGATGTTAATATAGAATCAATATTGAATACCATTATTAATCATTGAGAGTTACTATGCCCATGTTGTCATGTCACATCAAGGAAAATCACCATTATCAAATACCAGATCTGATCAAAACCCTAACTTGTTATCATTATGACTTCAAACAATCCATAAGCCGAAAATTATCTATGAACTATCAAGTATCATATCAAAATTATAATACTACTTATATATATTAAGTCAATTCAATAAGCCAAATTCTGTCAAGTTCTTTCCCTTGTTACCAAATACTATCATATACTAGCTCAAATGATCAAGTCATGACAAAAAACATACTGATGTGCATATTTCAGTCCCTTACAAACACAAATTTATCCAAGACATCTATAATAAGTCAAACATTATGTAGATATTAAAAACTTCCCTTCCAATAGAACTCTCCATCATCTACTGCATGTTTGTAGGGCTATCTTACACCTAGTACACTCTTAGTCTCAGGCATGAGGATTTAGATTTTGTGACCTATAGGCTGAACTGCACCCATGCACTTTCTTTCGTGTAGTTGGGAGGCTCATAACCACACCATCAAGCCTTTCTCCCATCAATTGGGGCTTGAATTAGGAGAAACCTTCTCTGCTTAGATCAGAACTTGCCAAAACTTTTTCGAAAACATCATATGGTTATTCATATTTGGAATCCTTTCTTCAATAGTCAAGTGTCTTCTTTTCATTTCCTGTAAATAACAATTGGTATTGGGGTCTTATAGAGAGTTTCTCCCTCTAAATGGAAATATACTTCAGTAATCATCATTTAAGACATCAATCTATTTATCATAACGTTTTCATGCATCAACAAAAATGTTAGATCATGAAATCAAACTATATCAGGTTTTCAAACATATATGCATCATATTCATAACATATCAGCATCAACTACTTTATCATCACATATGAACATGACATCAAACATTCATCAAGGGTTAGTGTCATATAATTAGGATAACTGACAGGTGTATCATCATAATTCAAGGATCATAATCACAACATCACTTCTTTATCAAATTACTCAACCATCAAGTCAGGGCATCCATATTTATCACCTTGTCAAATTTACTAAGCTTAGCAAAACCTGAACAAGGTGAGCCTAAATATCAATCTTATTGTCATGCTTTTATCACCATGGTTATCATACTTGTCAAAAGTATTAACAATAACATCAAGTTACCATATATTAGAAATCAATGTTTCTAGTCAACTTTATAAAATTAGGAAATCCATCATGTATAATAAAATGTGAGATACTTTCCCAATACCAAGTGCATCAACACATCACATGTATGATAAATTAAATTTACTTTCATATGCATATATGAGTAATATATGAAGGTGATATTGTCATCATACCTTAGGACTTACTTTTTCATCCAATGTTGCAGCTTACACATACCTTGTAGCATTCATATACCATTGCAATCTTGTAGCTTTTATTTGACATTCGCAGCTAAAGCACTTTATCAACTTTTCATCAAGTTCCTCTTTCCTTTTACAACACTAGCTCTTCTCTTCTTGCACGTGCTCCCTTTTCCTACACCTTATATGGTCCTTAAGAAGGATCTACTTATCACATATCATCTGGAGGTTAGAAGTATTCACATATTCAAATATTCATGAAGGAAGTATGAACAATAATCAAATCAATAAATTTAAACAAGAATAGAGTCACAAAAAGGTAACATAAATCTAATGGATACTTAACTTCAATGAGAGGTGATCATCTCCACTTTTAACCAACCTTCAAGAGTAATTACCATCCATTATCCATATATCAATGTTGCCTCTAATATATCCATTGACTTCATCAATAACAAAGGCCTAATTGAGACTAACCTAACTGGGGTTATGTTGAATCTGTCGCAAGTGCTAGAACAACTCCTCATTGATCATGTTAGGGTTTCTAGATTGAAAAACTCAAGCATTTATCATATTCCAGGGTTTCTTCCAAACCCTAACCTCATGATATTTATCAAACCCTAATAATAAAATTTCCTACGGTTTCCTTCAAACCCTAAGATTCTTTTAGGTCTCCTCCATTTTCTCTTGCTCCCATGAATAGTGTCTTTATAGGGGTGATCTCAATGACTCTTCTCCAGGCCACCTATGATTTCTTCCAAACCCTAACCTCATGATATTTATCAAACCCTAATAATAAAATTTCCTACGGTTTCCTTCACACCCTAAGATTCTTTTAGGTCTCCTCCATTTTCTCTTGCTCCCATGAATAGTGTCTTTATAGGGGTGATCTCAATGACTCTTCACCAGGCCACCTACGATACCATGTTAAATTTTATTAGGGCTATATTTTTATTTTCTTAAGATGATTACATTTCATCTTTTACATACAGAATTCACCCCACAACACCATAACAATATTCAATTTTACAACACTATTCAACAACATATGCAATTATATAGAAAGAATAATAGCATCATCAATGCAGTGGAACATAAAGGAACAATAGAAGAAAATAATTCACACATAGAGACACGAGGATTGGTCAGAGATTAGGGAAAAACCCACTACGGGGAAAACCCTTTCAAATTCTTCTTCTTATCAGATTGTCATAAAATGTTGAGAAAAGAGAGTACAATGATCCATATCTTCACCCACAAAACTATCTAGCAAAATCAACTAAACAACATCCAAGAAATGAACCCAATAATGTTGATACTCAAAATTTTGGTTCAGAAGTCTGTGATTAACTATCAAACTATGTAGTCAATTGTCAAACTCTTCGATCAACTATAAAAATTAAACCATAGTTTCAATTTGCATGAAGATAGTGTACATGCATTCAGATAAAACTCTCCGACCACACGCATGAGTATGCATGCCTGCGATTGCGACCAAAAATATCCTGTAGCATGCCTACAGCTGGGAATCAAAAACCCTAATCACATTTTCAAGCTTCAAACCCTGCAATTTCGGACTTGTATGAACAAATATTTGTGAACTACCTTAGACCTGTGCGAGCCAATTTAATTAAATAAAGAATAATGATTGATGATCTACAAATGAGGGTCACTTGACTTGTATTTATAGACAACCAAGGGTGTCCAAATTCTTCTTAGGGCTGACTTGTCCTTTGTGCACATTTAGGGTTCCAAAAATATAATTATCCTTAACCAAATTAAATTATTCCAAGGGTTAGGAGGGGCCTTTCTTATGAGGAAGGTTTTCCAATAGAGGGAATTTGTCCCTGAGTATCCAAATTAACAATTCCATCTACAAAAGCAGAAGTCCATTTTCCCATCTACACAAATCCTAGTCCATCCAATCCACTCGAGCATCTTTGTCTTCTTGATATAAATCTAACTGTTGATCAACCTTCATGGTAAACATTATCGACCTTAAATAATAACCCAGTTTAGTTGTTGAGTGATAATAAAGGTCTTCATCATTGCAAAAATTTTCCATGGCATTTTTATCTAAGGAAATTTTACAGTGTAAATTAACAATCTATGATATGAGTTAGGATAATGATCATCTAAGATATGAAAATTAACGAAATTGGTTATGTATTAATATATCCAATATAACATAACCAACTATATTATTCCAAAACCCATAAATACAAGTTATTCTTTTGGATTTTGTCCATTGTGTATTACAAATCATTAGGTTTAACAACTATAAAAATTGATAAATTTAATATTGAACACATTTTTAATTAAAAATTTAAACATTAGGCTTGTTAGACTTATTATTACATATTGGTTAGCTTATTATTCTAACTTTAAAGTCCCTTCAAAAAATATTATTACCT
Organism: Pinus tabuliformis; assembly: GCA_031772625.1. Taxonomy (NCBI): domain Eukaryota; kingdom Viridiplantae; phylum Streptophyta; class Pinopsida; order Pinales; family Pinaceae; genus Pinus; species Pinus tabuliformis. Next base: position 543,473,586 of record CM062816.1, on the reverse strand, counting down.
TCGGTTATTAGAATAACAATCTCATATTTAACTTATTATAAAAATAAAAATAAAATTTATAAATACAATATAATCAATTTTTAATATTAATAATAATTTAATTTTAAGATTATAGTCAAGGGAAATACAAAATTAGTGTATGGAACTATACAAACTTGATCTCACTTTGGATTTGAACTTGTGAGCTCTTAAGAGGAAACAGATATTCTTAACTATTTGATTACTTAAGTCTATGAAAGTATACATATTCTATCACTTTCTAAATTTGAAACTACCACTTAAAAAAAACACATTTTCTTAACTATTAAACCCATACATATAAAATTCCTATAGTCATATTTAATAAATTTAAACCATAATCACAAAACATAATAATAAGAATGCAATTTTATAAATACACAACATTGATAGACTATGGAAGAATGCATCAACTACAATGTAACCTTGGTTGGATTAACTTGCCTTAGTTAAGGGGGTTAACATGTACTAATTATGGAAGGGAATATAAGGTTTATGGTAAATAAAAGAGAAATCACTTTAAATATATATATATATATGAATGAGAAAATGTTTATATTTTCTAATTTTTTTTTAAAGATTTTTAAAAAATTATATTAAAATTGTCTTTCTAAAATTTGTAATCTATTACTCAAATCTATTTATATATATCAAAATAAGCTTCAAAATTAAATATAACAAGATTATTACTTTTAGAATAGGTTGGTTTTAGAAGTTTCAAACAAATGTAAAATAGAATCAAATATAAATTAGTAATATTTTTTTTTTCAAAATAATTTATCATTAAATTCAATCAATAATAATTTTTTTCAAAATAATTTATTATTAAGCTCAATTAATAATATTATTACATTTTTTTATGGTAGAGTTTAATTTTTAGACGAAATGGTCTTTTTCACTACATGTTTTCTGGTTAAATTTGATCAAAATTCAATTTAGACTTTTAAAAACTTGAGTTTAAGTTGCTTAATCTATACAAATTGAGTGCCTTGAGAGTGCTCAATCTATTTATGCATTCAAAAATGCATTCTAAATAACAAAAAATTACGTTCTTTCTTAAAATTGTTTTTGCCAAATTCCAATCAAAAAACCTAATTTTTTTTTTTTTATAAATTAAACTATCTCATTTTTTATTCGTAACTATTAAAAAAAAAATCTTTAACATTCAACATTAAAAAGATAGAAAAATATAAAGAGGGTAAAGTGATAATTATTAGTTTGGAAATAATATTGTGAAATCTATAAATAATGATGATTAGAATATGTCGTACAAATATAATTCACGAACTTTACTACGAAACTTGAGTGACTTAGATTAAAAGTGTATGCAACCATAGAAACCGATCATAGCATAAACAACTATACTTAACCACAAAGACAAACCTGATTCTTGAATTTGATGATGGTGGGACTTGTTCCACTTTCGTTAACGACACAAGGAATCACCATATTATTATATTAAATATATATTGTCCCAATTTCATGGTCTATTATATTTATTTATGTTTACATGAACTATCTGTACATAGTTATCTGACCATCCTTTCAATAATAAAACAAAGTACATATTAAAACCTATACATATTTTAAGTCTATGCAAAAGGTATGGTGAGAGTATATGAAGTGTAATGGTCTTTCTTCAATTGGAAAAAATAACAAGGGCATATTGTACTATAAGTCTTACATTGTTAAAAATTATATTATTATATAAATAATAAATTATTAATATTTTAATATTTTATTATTATTATTAGCAAAAGATTTGAATCTATTTTATTTATCAGTGGAAATAATTAAATGATCACGAAATCACAAATCATATACAAGAAGTAATTCAATCAACACATTATACAATGATTTTCTGGAGAAAACTACAACTAAAAAGCCATGCTATCTGTATATTGCATTAGTTAAAAATTATGAGAAGATTACAATGCTTTACGTAAGCCCGAGTAACCTCTGCACTAGCTCTATCTGTCGCATTGCTTCCTAGACAAGCCTAGGCCAATACTTAACCAGTGTCTTGCTTGCCCAAGTCCCTATTTATTTGCATCATTTCCTTGGGAATTAAGCCCCTATTAATTAGGGAAATTCCTCAATATGAAATGCGCAATCCACATAGGCCTTCCTATGACTACATGCACCACCTATACAATTCAGATGATTATACAACTGATAGTACATTATTCCTAAACTCCAATCTCAACTGGGTAACTCTCGGATATGACATGCATGAGTTATTTATGTGTGGATCATTAGTTAATTGGTTGAACACATGAAGCAACTCCCCACTTCCTGACCTCCTATTAGTTCCTCCATTAGTTGGAACTATTTTAATTGACTTTAACTCAGTTAAATTGAATTAATTGATTACAACTCAAAATAAACTCAACTAGGGCTCCTATAATGTAGAAAACACTTTACATGACTCTAGTTGGACCCTTAACTCAAATTAACTAAGCCAACTAAGTCAATTTAACTTAGTTAACATATACAAGTTGTCTTGTGACGTGGATTACAATTTTATTCCTAATTTAGTTCAAGGACAAAATTAAATTAAGATTTTCTTGTTGCATTTTTAACATTTCTTGTTTCCATTTTCAATACTCCCTCTCAACAAGAAAGGAATTCAAATCTATCTCAATCTAGCACCTTTGGAATGTTTTGCATGCAAGACTTCTCACTATTGTTGTTGCTACTGCAACATCTGCAACTAAAAAGCATCCAAAAATAATCACCAATCAATATGAAACTGTCTAGTGGGAAAACTGTGTTGTTGTTGACTCTGTTATTGAGTCTCATTCTCTGCTGCCAAATTTGCTTTGCACTTCTCAATATCTAATTGAAATTGATCCTCCTACTACTGAATATTGTGGGCCCCCATAGAAAGGTAATGATCCATAAGATAAAAAACACTTTAATGGATTCTGCCAAAATTTATTTACTCTTGGGACTATTGCTTCACATCACCCCACCTCTCACCTCGAGGTATGGCTGCATATGCTCCCTTTGCCCACTTAGCTCAAAATTTACCCCCACTGAAGGTCTCTACTTAAGTGGACGTCTCCACTTGGCCTCCTCTTTGCTTCTCCAATTGTGACTACGCCAGAACTTGTTGAGGCTACTTCTAAGGCTGCATGTTGAGAGGTAATTCATACTCCCTCTCAACCACCAAATCACTAACCTTTGCCTTGCTCCTCAAGGCTTTGCATGCATCTTGTACCTTAAGTGCATATAGGTTCTTGACTCATACAATGATCTGTTTCACCTATCTCATGGTGATGTGTCTAAGGAAAGCCTTTCCTTTGATAAATATCACATCGTAGCCACATTATTCAAACACCGCGATGGAAACACGATTCTTCTTTAGTCCTCAAACATACATCACATTTGTGAGTTTGAGAGGGGAGCTAGACTCACTCTAAAAAGTAATTGTATTGATACCGGTTGCGCTAGACAGGTCCCATCATTGCAAACTCAATGTTCTTCTTGAGGTTTTTCTCCTCCAGGTCACTAAAGAGATATCTATTCCCAGTCATATGGAATGAGGCACCACTCTCATGATATGACATGATTCCCATTATTGTGCTTTCCATGCATGCAATGAGAGTAAAATCAAGTTCAAATTGTGAAGCTAGAGCTTCACTTGCTATTGCTACTGCAGGACCCTTATTGCTTGCTTCTTCTATGGACATTTCATGACATAGTGCTCGAACACATGACAGTGAAAAAACTTGATGTTGGACAAGTATTTCTTCTTTCCCTCCTTGCCTTGGGACTTCTTTCCCTTGGATTTCTTTTATTTTTTTACTAATGAAAAATCCTCTTCCACTTCTTTCGATGAGGTCTCATCTCTGGTGTTTTTCTGAATCTCTTCTTGCACCAAGTTAGACCACAAATGATCCCACTCTGGTATCTTCTCCCTCCCATTTACTAAATCTTGGTAGTTGTGCTAGCTCTTGGGAAGGCCTAGAAGTTATAGGCTAATCATATCATCTTCAGAAATTGTAACACCAGCACTTCCAAGCTCATCCCAACATTGGGTGAACTTGTTCAAGTAGTTTGGTATTCTGTCACCCTTCTCCATCTTGATTTTCCTGAGATTTTCCTTCAATGCGAGCTTCTTATGGTCACTGTTGTTTTGAAACAGGTCTATCAAGGCCTTCCACATTGCATATGGAGTCTCCTTACTGTGGAGGTTCGGGGAAATATGGTCTCGAACTCCTTCTAGGATAATCCTTCTCGCCTTTGCAACACATTTTATCCACTCTACCAGATCTTGAGCATTAGTTGTTGAAGGCTTAGGAATATATTTTTCTATGAATTCCTTAAGCCCATCGTCTTCCAACACTGCCTCCATCCTATATTTCCAAGCAATATAGTTTGAACTACTCTCAAGGGCATATTCGAGTCTCAGTCCATAGAATGACATCCTGTTGGCTCTGAAGTATGATATTGCAAATTTGATTTCACCTGAAAAGAAAAACTCGTATTCTCCTCTTTTAGAGAGATTTCTGCTCTGATACCATGTACAGATTCCTTGTAGATTCAAATTTCTTATGTAATTTTATAAAACAAAAGACTTGAATCTAATCTACTCATCAACAAAAACAATTAAATGATCATGAAATCACGAAGCATACAAGAGCTAGAATTCAATCAACACATTACACAATGGTTTCCTAGGGAAATCCACAACTAAAAAACCCTACTATTTGTATATTGCATTAGTCAGACAATATGAGAAGATTACAATGCTTTGCTCAAGCCCGAGAAACCTCTGCACTATCTCTATTTGTGTCACTGCTTCCAGGACAAGCCTAGGCCAAGACTTAACTAATTTCTCGCTTGTCCAAGTCCCTATTTCCTTGTGTTGTTTCCTTGGGAATTAGCCCCCTATTAATTAGAGGAATTCCTCAATATTCATAGACCTTCCTCTGATTGCATGCAGTACTGGTACAATTCAGATGATTATACAACTAATAGTGCATTGTTTCTGAACTCCAATCTCAACTGGGTAACTCTCAGATCTAACATGCATGAGTTATTTATAAGTGTATCATTAGTTAACTGGTTGAACACATGAAGCATCACCCCACTATCTATCCTCTTACGAGTTTGTCCATCAATTGGAACTAGTTTAACTGACTTTAACTTAGTTAAACTGAATTAATTAATTACAACTAAAAATAAACTCAACCAGGGCTCTTATAATGTAGGAGACACTATACATGATTCGAGTTAGATCCTTAACTCGAATTCACTAAGCCAACTAAATCAATTTAACTTAGTTGTACAAGTTATCTATGATGTGAAATTACAATTATATTCCTAATTTAATTCATTGGCAAAATAAAAATAAAATTTTCTTATTACATTTTGAACATTTCCTATTATAATAATAAATTTAATCTTATGAAACATTAACCATAATAAATTCATCAAATGAAATGCAAATAGAATTATTTAGTCACATAAATATTATAATTACTATCGTTTCTGATATTTATTTAAGCAAGGAATAAAATATTAACGAAAAAAAATTGATTATAACAAAACGCAAACACACACCCAATGGCGAGTGCAACTATAAATTCAATTCTTAAGTAAAAACTTTACAACCAAATTCGAATAAAAAAAAATTGTATTAATGTAGGGTAACTAATAAAAAAATTTATATTAATGTAGGGTAACTATAAATTCAAATCTAAAAGAAAAATATTATAATTAAATTATATCTTTCAAAATAATAATAGTAGAATTATATGAACTAAATAGATAATAAATGTGGATAAGTATTATTTTATAATAAACCTCAGATCATTTATTTTATAATATATTTCATATTTTCTAAATTAAAAAAAAGGTCATAAAATTTAATTATATGTTTATTTTGAATTATTATTATTATTGTTTTTATAAAAAAATTAATAAATGAATTAAACATATATACATTAAAAAAAATTAACAATGTTCTTAATCATGGAAATTTATCTCCAATTTATTATAAAAATTCTTAACTTGGCAATAATTTTTATTACAATATCATGGCTTATCAATACCACACCCAATATGACATATGTCGATATGACATTTTTTAATTAATTAATTTCAAATAAATTAATTAAATAAACATAACTAATTTGGAAATAGATATTAACCATTAATCTATGAATACTATTTCGACATATTCCATGGAGGTTAAATCTATACCATCCACCTAATATTCATTGATAATTAAATTAAAATTATAGAAAACCTATTATAAAATAAAGATGCTTATTGACATAAAAATAATACAAATTTAAAAAGAAAACTTAGAAAATATCAATTCATGGGAAAGTGCATAACATTTATTAGTGATTAGGCAAATCATCAATGAAAGATAAGATTATATTAATGTATGGTAAAGGAAATAATCAAAAATATATTTTTTAAATAAGTTGTAAAATCATATTCCATTCAATTATTAATTTAATTAAAAAATATATTAATTTAATCATAATTAACATATTTTAAAAAAAAATAATATCTATATAATAATATTTTTTTTTATATATTTATATTTTTTTGGTTTATTAAGTAACCGTGAGTCTTGATATCCATGACCCAAGGGTATCTAATATATCAAAATCACTAGAGGATCAAAAATGGCCTTGCTCACACAAGCCTTTAACATGACTGGAATTTTGCCCAAATTTTTGAACTAATGCTCTTTTTACCATAAAATGCCTTAACATAACACTTATCACCACCTACTTACACCTTGTGAGCTATATTCATATTTTATTATTATAAAATATTTAACATATATATGTAAAGAAAGATATATATGAGCTATAACATATATATAAAATATTTTATTCCTTCCTTTTCTCTATGTTCTTATTTCAAAAAGGGTTGACGATTCTTTCTCTCATTAGGTGTTTCAAAAGAAAACTCACACAGAGCAATATCTTCATGCGAGTTTGCATCATTTCCCCACTCAAAATCTCAGTGTTCTCAACACCTTAGCCACTCGGCATTACGAGTTTCTGATGAAAATCACCTCAAAGATGAAAAACTCACCTCCTTAAGGTTTTTAATAAGAATGGCTATAATAGGTCCCAGTGTCTTAGAGCCTTCCTTAAGGCAGAAAGAGGTCCTAGGAAGAGGAATGATCCTAAGGATTGATTTTATGGAGTGCACCTTCCATTTATTCAAGGGACCACAGATAAGATTGCAAGGGTCCTAAAAAATCATAATATTCCTTCAAAATTTAGGCCCCTTAACACTATTCAGAGCTCCCTAAGATCAGTTAAGGACCTTGTGAACCCCAAAGATGGGAAAGGTGTTTACATCATTCCTTGCTCATGTGGGACTCCATATATTTGTGAAATTGGTCGATCAATAAATCAAAGGATTTATGAGCACGCAACTAAAATCAAGCATGGTAGGTCTTGCTCCTTCACTTTGGTAGAACATACAAAAAAGACAAATCATCACATCTGCATCGAAGAGGCTAGGGTCATTGCAAAGATTAACCATTTTCATCATTGTAAATTTAGGGAGGCATTGCAAATTGGAAAAAGACCTATAAATCTGAATAGAGATGATGGTTAGAATATCAAGAGGTATTAGATCCCTACACTATCTTCCTAGTTTTTTTAGACTTTTTATTAATTTTGATTAGATTTAAAAAAAAAAATTTCTTATTTTTTTTGTTAGTAAATATAGCATATTTTTTTAGTGATTCTTTTTTCATATGTCTTATTTAGAATAGTATTATTATAATCAATCTTATTAATAATATTATTTATAATAATAAATTTGATTACTAATAATTTTTAATAATATATTTATAATAAAGTTATTTTCAACCATTTCTTATTAAATTTATAGATATTATAATTAAATATTAAATAATAAATTTATTTCGAATAATTTATAGTAATAAATTATTTCTAATAATTTTTTAATTTATTAATAACCGTTTTGAATTAAATTAACCATTATAATCATCCTATATGTCTTGTTGGGTAATATCATTATTATAATTCATTTTATTAGTAATATTATTTATAATAATAAAAATATTATTATAATAGAATTATTTATATTAAATTTATAAATATTATAAATAAATATCATTATTTATAATTAATTCATTTTAAATAATTTTTTTACATAATAAATTTATTAATATTAATAACAATTTTTCAGTTAAATTAGCAATTATAATTTCATGGTTAGTTGGTTTTTTTACATATTTATTTCGATGTCTGGATTGGATTCCTCATTTTGTGTTGAAAATGAACTACAATGAACCACACTAGTTGATTCAAAAACAAAAAAATACATACATTTTTTTAACTTCCTTTCATTCACATCATAGTTTGATATGCATTATGTAATATATTGTTGGAATGGCTAGGAAAGTCTTTACTTCCTTTCATTCACTGGGTTTGATAAGTATTTTGTAATTTGTTATTTGAAATGAAGTTTATTATAAGTTATTTGGTTCAATCATTGTTATTGTAGTTATTTTGAGGAAAAAAATCATTGTACTGTCATTTTTAAAACATATATAATTTATTTTTTAATAAATTTTTATAATTATTTATTTAAAATATTTTTTTACTTAATTTTAAAATTAATAAGTTAATATTTTGTATAAAAAATAATAGTATTAATTATTATATATGTTAATTGTGTTATTTTGAGTGGTTGGGTTGAATCACTATTATTTTTCCCATTTAGGTTTCAAGTTTTGTTAATGAACTATAATGCTAGTTGTAATGGTTTTGTTCTTATGAATATTGTTGTATTGACTTCAAGTCTTGTCACTGATATATATATATATATATATATATATATATATATATATATATATATATATATATATATATCTAAACATATATTTTTATTGTAATATAATTGTTATTTATTCTCTTGTTTTTTTCACAATAATTGATGAATCTATTACTTCAAAAGATTCTTATGGGCAAAACCTTTTCACCTCAATATCAATATATTCAATTTTTCCTGCCCTTGGGATTATGGGAATAGAAAATGATACAAATAATCTAAACATACATTTTTATATTAATATAATTATTATTTATTCCTTTTTTTAAGGTAATTGGTGAATCCACAACTTTGGAGGATTATTCTAGTGAAGGACATTTTCACCTCAATATTAATATATTCAAATTTTCCTACCCTTTATGCTTATAGGAATTACTCGTCATGATTTTCAACTTGTTCAATTTTTTCCACACAACCTAACATGTCTAGGAAGAAAAGAGCCCGAGTGGAGAGGGAATTAAACTTGAGCTACGGTCATTTGACAATATTGTTGACACCTAATCATCAGGATTGGGTGAATAAATATAATTGATGTAAATAAATAATAAGAAATATGAACATTCATCGAGAGATGAAGTGAACAATCGTCCTCATGTATATAATAAAGTCCAACCTGAAGGAATAATATGAATTAATTTGGTGGAGTTACTACCTGGCCTGACATGGTATCAGAGCCAAGTTCCTAAAATTAGTTGTAACTCCTTTTATCAGTTTTTCTGCCATATTTGCTCTCTGGGCTCTCTGCCATAATCATTGTCTGCACCCTCTGTGCTCCCTGGGCTATCCATAATTGTCCTCTTTGTGCTCTCTGGGGTCTCTGCCATAATCATTGTTGGCATGGTTTTTTTGTATGGGTGTAATATTTTCTTTACCCACTTCCATCTCTTGGTTTTCCAGAAGAGGAGAAGGTCCAGGGTTTGGGAATAGCAAAATCCATTAATTATTGACGAGGAGGAATTTGCACCTTCTCCAGTCGAACGAGTTTCGATTTGGATTTGGGATTGGGAGTAGGAGGAGGCTCCATTAATCACTAGAGGAGGAGTCTGCACCAACGAAGTTATTCATTGGATTGATTGCCATCTCTCCTTGCGATTCTCCTTTTTTGATCCATCAAATTCATAATATGGTGTGCCTACCAGGAGGGAGCAACGTTTGGAGGCTGTGTGGTATACACTGTGGTATACACCGTTTAATGCCTCTCCGTACCCTGATCACCAGCATACATCATTCTTTACCGCCATTACCATACCTGGCACTGATTCCACTGCCGCTGCCTGCCGAAGCAGATTCCACTTGTGCAACTGCTACAGAAGTCCTCCACCCTATCGAATCTCCACTGGTCCATGTCCCCACAGCGGGAGGGTTGAGCAACTCTACAAATTTGGATTACCATACCTGTTCTGCCTATTATGCTGGAATGGATACCTGTTATGCCTGTTAATGTTGTCTGGTTTGATACACAGTTTTGTGTATTACGTTAATACACAGTTTTGTGTAATACACTCACCATATATTTACACTGCCCCACCCATATATTCTATACTTTAACACTGTCTAGTTTAATGCGTATTGATATTTGAATTTGTTGTCCCGTCATATCATAATTATATTTTTTCCCATTAGGAGTAAAATTTTGCAGCATAAGTATTTTTTTACAGTACACAGTTTTTAAAATGCATTCAATCATATCTATTGTGGGAATAGTTCTCACTGGCAAGGAGAACTATCCTGAGTGGTCCCGCATGATAAAACACACCCTCATTTTCAATGAGTTGTGGAAAGGAGTGTGTATTGGAGACAGAGACAAAGAGCCGGAACAACCTAACTCAGACAAATAGCTCGCCATTTTGGAAAATGAGAACAACAAAGCTTATGTGATTGATGCTATGTGATTCGTTCTCCACATTTCACTAGTTTCAATCCCACTTCTTCACCCCTGTGAGCATCACCCGATGCAATGAGTGCTAAGTGAACTATTCAAAAATCATGAGAAATTAGTCAGTTACGACTACCTCTCATGGAAATGGTCATACGTTTGAATGACTTACTTAACGCAGTTGAATCCCAAAAATGATATCTAACAAAGCTTATGCATAAATTGCAGCATCTGTAAATGAAGAGGTGAGTCGCCATATTTTGCCATTTTCAGCTGCTTTTGAAGCCTTACAAAAGTTGAAAGAACTCTATAACTCACATTCTGCACTTGAAGTTGTTCAACTCAGAATTAAACTCTTCACTCTTGAATTGCAAAATAATGATCCTCTTGCTCTTGCATCCGAAGTAGAGTCTATAATGCATGATATCAAAGTCACTAACGTTGAATTGGATATTCCTCTTTTCACTTTTCTCAAGGCATTTTATCCTACTTACTCCAATTATCTTGAGTCATTGCAAGCAAATGGAAATCTCAAAGATATTACCTTTGACTCTCTTGTGAAAAAAATTGTTGAAAGAGAGAAAGATTTTGGAAAGAAGATAGCCCCTGAATCTTTTGAAGAGGTTGTGTGCCTTGCACATAAAGAAAAGAATCTTGCTCAAGATTCTTCTAGAGGAAGAGGTGGTCGAAGAGGAAGAGGAAGATATTTTAGAGGCAGGGGGGTAGACACTCTCAACGAGAAAAGGCAGATTTTCTCTGCATATGATGCAAAATAAATGGATCACATGATGCCTCTACATGCAAGCTACCATGGGACAAAATTGAGCAGCAAAGAAACCAACAGAAAGGTAAAGCTAATGACATAGACAAACGTAAAGCACCTGAATCTGCACATTATGTGGTGGCACAATGTAATATTGGAGTAAATGAAGATTTATTTAATGCTTCACTTGCTTCTTGGAAAAATGATTGGTTACTTGATTCAGGAGCAACTTGCCACATGACTCATAGAAAAGATTTTTTTGAAGAATTTACTCACAATGTTGATGGAGCAGCATAATTTGGATACCAATCAAAAATCAAGCCATTAGGGCTTGGCACAATCAGGTTTAAATTACCTGGTCTTCCAGACTTTCTTCTACATCATGTTCTATATCTCCCACAGCTGAAGAGAAACTTGCTATCCTTGGTCCACATCTGCCAAAAAGGTCACTCCATTCATATGTTTGATGGCAAGCTTGAGGTGAGAAAAGCATCTGACCACTCACTTGTCATGAGGGGTGTCACACGGAATAAGTCGATCTTGCGGACAAGATAGACCTTCCTAGAATCTAAAGAAGACCTAATGACAAGCAAACCAACCAGACACTATCTTTCTCTAAATATGCTTTAATGAACAATAGCAAACAAGTGTTTTTAGGGCCTACCTTAAGTCCAACACTAGCTTGTGGATGCCCTTGCTCCTTCGATCCAAATGAGCTCCTTTTCGCGAATCTGCAAACACAAACAAGGCAAACAAATTAAATATCACCTAAAAAGCCAATTGCATAAAGCATATTTAACATGAAAGTCAAGGAGTCCATGAAACAAATAACATAAGATACTTGTTGAGAAAAATGAGTTTGATTGTATTAATTCAAAAGAAGAAGAACTTTACAACCTTTGCCTTGACGCTGTACAAGCTCCTCCCAGGGTCCAGCAAGAAGTCTCCTCTACTTTGACAAGTTTCACTCACTCCCCAATGAAGCCAAAAAGATGTGTGATCTCTCCTCTTAAGCTCAACTAGGAAGTCTTGATTTCACCAGCATTTACCCTCAAATATGTTCAGCTTCTAACCTCCCTAGAAACCAGCCCAATGCCTGTATTTATAGTGCAATGGAGGGAGGTTACTAGGTCCTCCTTCAAAGGGATAAAGCCCTCCTTCAAAGGGATAGCTCCTCTCATCAAGGGATTAGCTCCTTCTCTTTTGGGATGCATGAACCACCTCAGAGAGAACAATCCCCGTCAAAATTCCTTCTAGAATCCTCTAGAATTAACCCAAAGTGAGTTTTTTAAGATAAAACTTGCACCTTTTGACTTTCACAGGGGTCCGCACCTACACCATTAGGGACAGAGCGGGCAGGTCCACAGTTTTTGTACACAGAAGGTGCGGGACCGCAGGTGACCATGAGAGAAAGTGCGAAACTAGAGTTACATTGATTTTTAATGTCTTTCTCTCATTTCCAAAGTTTGATTTAAAGAGCTGAGGTCTGAGACTTGCTTAGGAGGATAGTACAAGTGATGATAGACCCATACTGACTGCAAATAATCATGATGACGATATTTTTGTGTAACAAGGGGAATAGAAGAAGAAAGGCTTCTCAAGCTGCAAGGTACTTCTGCTCGTGCACAACATTTCTCATACAATTATCATTATGAAGAAGGTACACTTCCATAAAGTTTATTATGGCATGCTAGATTTGGACATTTGAACTATGACAGCCTCCGCTTGTTGAAGAAAAATGGTGTTGCTGGTTTGCCTACAATTCCTAGGAAATTTAAGCAATGTGATGCTTGCATTCTAGGAAAGCATAGCAAACAATCTCTTCATGATTCACATTCAAGAGAACATAGAAAAATTGAACTCATTCATTCAGATTTATGTCATCCAATTGTTTGCATTTTGACACAGGTGTGGCGCTATGTTATAGGTGTTGTCCTTGATGGCAACTCTCTTTGGTGACAGATCTCAGTTCAGGTGCTCAGAATGAAGGAAATCTTTTATACGCAGGTACACCTTGAAGAAGTCGCATATACATGCGGGTTATACGTTCCGAAGTCGCGTATGCGTATACACGCACTTTTATGCACATAAAAGCGCGTACATGGTGGGAAACTTATTTTTGGTCTGTGGTTGTTAGTCCTTGGAATTTGAACCCATGGTTGTGGACCATTGTATCTCGTCAGAAGAGTTGACCCCAGGTTTTGGGCCCTTGGTATTGTTTATTATGGTTTTGGACCGTGGTATTGTGCAAGGCCTATAACTATAAAAGAGGAAGGAGATCATGTGGCAAGGAATCATCTGAATAATTGAATATCTGATATCGTGCTAGATCTGGAATAGGTGTGATCGGGTTATGGTGCAGATCTAGATCTGAAAAAGGAGGAACCTAAGCGCAAGAAGGATAAGGGCTATTGATGGATCAAAATCTCAAGGCTTGAACATTGGTATCTCTGTATAATTTTGATCTATTTGGCGCTCTCTTGATCTATAAATCCGGGTTAACTAATGTTTGAATGCTTAAAAGAATAAATTATCCTTTATAGATCTGTACGCAGGTTCAATGAATTGAAGGTGCGTATACACGCTTTTTATGTGAATGAATTACGCGTATATGCAGGTTGGTTGTGGTACAGAAGCGTATACTCGCAGGTTGTTGAACAGTGAAGTAGCGTATATATCTTGATTTATGTTCTAGCTGCTTCTGTTTTCTTGTTGCAGTGCTCTGGGTTCAGAATTGGTGGTTGATTACAGTTACTGTCTTCTGGGTACAGTGATTAGAGAAGTGCTTATTTGTTTCGGCTTTTGATTGGTGAAAAGAAGTTTGGGTTATGCAGAAATTCTTGATGTGTGATTGATGTTACTTGTGGATCCAGTCTGAAAATTAATGAAAGGAGCTCCCTGAAAGCAAAGAGAAGGTTGCAGCCTTCTGCAGGTAGGAGCCTGCGTACTAGTATCTCAAGCTAGTACAAGATCTAAGGGGGTTTGAGCTCCCTTCCAGGAAAGCTGGAAAAGGAGAGAGGGTTGTAGCTCTCTGCAAGTTGCAGCCTGCGTACTGGTAAAGAGTGCTCCAGTACAAGACATTGTAAAGAGAAGTTTCTAATCAAAAATAAGATAGAGACAAATTGCAGCAGGGGGTTTTCACCCACATTGGGTTTCCTCCTTATATCTTGTGTTCTTGTGTGTGACTATCTTCTGCTCTGTTTCATTGTTTCTGGTACTATTTATGTGCATTTGAATCACAGATTAATAACTGACATCTGAAAGATATTCCAAATTATAAGTCTGCTTTATATACGCGAGTTTCTTTATCTGTAGTTGCGTATATATGCTATTTTTATTAACTGAAGTAGTGTATATCATCTGGAATTTAAAAAGGAAATATTTGGCTTGATAATACTGATTCACCCCCCCTCTCAGTATTATTTCCAACAATTGGTATCAGAGCAGGTCCTTCTGAAACAACTTGATCGCTTGAAGGAAGATCTTTCATCATGAGCAACTACGAGAGGGAAGAATCAATCAGGCCACCGGTTTTTGATGGGACAAACTTTGTATATTGGAAGGTAAGAGTTACTGCCTATCTTCAATCCTTGGGTACAGAAGTCTGGGATATCATAGATACAGGATATACTTTTCCTGCAGCAACTCCTACAGATTCGGCTGAGAAGAAGAAATATGAAACAAATGCAAAGGCGGTCAATACTCTATTGGGATGTCTGTCGCAATCTAAATTTATCAAAGTTATGCAGTATAAATCCACAAAAGAAATATGGGACAAGATTGTTCTGAGCTATGAAGGAGATGATCAGGTAAAAAGAGCAAAACTTTAAACCCTCAGGATTTAGTATGAAAATCTCAAGATGTATAATGATGAAAGTGTGGCTAACTATTTTCTTCGTGTGGATGAGATTGTTAATTGCATGAAAAATTTGGGTGAAGAAATAAAAGAGGCTATTGTGGTTGAAAAAGTTCTAAGATCTTTGTCACCTAGATTTGAATCTAAAGTTTCTGCTATAGAAGAAAAGGAGAATCTACAACATCTTAAAATGTCACAACTACATGGAATTCTAACTGCTTATGAAATGAGGAAAGGAGGTCCATCTGACAGGAGAGAAGCTGCCTTCAAGGCTTCAGGCAAAGGAGAGTACTATGAATCAGGACATGGGTCAGAAGAAGAAGAAGAATCAAATTTTGTCAAAAATCTTCAAAGGGGTGCTGGACGATTCTGAGGTAAGTTACCTTTCAAGTGCTTTGCTTGTGGAAGAGTAGGTCACTATGCTGCCAAGTGTCCTCATAAAGATAAGATTGACAAAGGAAAGGAACCTGTTAGATGGAACAAGAAACAAAATCCAAATAAGAAAAGCTATTACACTCATGAAGATAGTGATGGACTCTCAAATAGTGACGAAGATGAACGAGGTAATGAGTATAAACTTTTAATGGCTTTTGAAGATGATGAGTACATGGATGCTATAGATGTAGAGGGTTTTTATAATGAAATGTCTGATCTCAAAGTTTGCTTAGAAGAGAAAAGTGCAATTATTGATTCTCTACAATGTCAACTGGCTGAAAGGGAAAAACATCTAGAAAAATTGGAATGTGAAATTGTTTGTCTTAGAAAGGAGATTGAGAAAACAAAAGCTATTAATCTTAAATTTGTTAAAGGATCTGAAACTCTGGATGAGATTATCAATGTGCAGCGTTCTCCACTAATCAAGACAGGTCTGGGATATAATGGAGAAACATCTCAAGCATCCACATCCAAAAGTTATCTTGATGCAGCAAGGAGGAGCGAGCAAAGGCCTAATAGAAATCATCAGGTAAATCAGGGACAGTTTACCTCAAGAACAAACAAAGATTATCAAGAAAATCGGGGGCAAGCTATCTTAAGGACAAATAGAAGCTACAATCAGCCACAGGTAAAATCTTCTCAATTTGCCTCAAGAATGGATGTCAGTAGAAACTACAATCGGTTGGATGATAGATTTGATAATCGCAGGAGTTTCTTCAATGGCCAATGTTTCTCTTGCCATAATTTTGGTCACAAAGCAGCTCAATGTGTTGCCTATAAAACAATCATGACTAGAGAAGCCCAAAAACAAAAGAATATGACTGGGATCACGAAAAGGACCTATAACAACTTTTCGGCCCTTGAAAATGAAGTTGAATGTTCTATTTGTAATAACTTTGGTCATGAAGATTCTGAATGCAGGAGCAGGTTTTGGAAGACAACTCAGAAGGAACAAACCTCAAGTGCCAGAACATGGAGAATGAAGGAACCACAACCAGAAAGATGTGGGATAGCCTTTTATGCAGAAGGACAGGAAAATCTATGGTATATTGACAGCGGATGTTCGAAGCATATGACAGGGGATAAAGAAAAACTTGAATCATATACTGCATTAGAAAAAGGGAAGAAGGTTTCTTTTGGAAACGATTCCCCTGCAGCCATAAAAGGAAAAGGTACTGCTCAGTTGAAAGAAAAGGTCAAAGCTGGAAATGTGTTGTATGTTGATGGATTGAAACATAATCTTCTGAGTGTCAGTCAGATGTGCGATCAAGGAACCGAGGTAATATTTAGATCAAATGGATGTCGTGTTCGCGATCTTGATACAGGTGAAACAGTGATCAAAGGTAGAAGAACTCCAAATAATCTATACATATTTGAAGAAGAATAACAACAATGCTATTTGTGCAAGGATGATGAACACTGGTTATGGAACCGGAGGTTGGGGCATCTAAGCTTTTCACAAATAAGGAAAGCATGCAAATATCAGGCAGTTCGTGGTCTTCCAGATATCAAAATTCCAGACAACACCATATGCAAATCATGTCAGTTTGGTAAGCAAACCAGAACTAACTTTCCTGAGAAGGAAGGATTAGCTAGCAGGCCTCTTGAGCTAGTTCATACAGATGTATGTGGTCCATCTAGGAAAAGGTCACCTCGAGGAGAAGAATACTTTATATTATTCATTGATGACTTTTCCAGGATGGTTTGGATAGGACTGATGAAGCACAAAGATGAAGCGTTCGAAAAATTCAAATCTTTCAAAGCATTGGTTGAAAACGAATCAGATCGCAAAATTAAATGCCTCAGGTCTGATAGAGGTGGGGAGTTTACCTCAAATGAGTTTTTCGATTTCTGTGAAGAACATGGAATAAGAAGGGAATTCTCTACAACTAGGACTCCTCAACAAAATGGAGTAGTGGAAAGAATGAACAGAACGGTTCAACAAATGGCTCTTGCTATGATTGATGAGTCTGGAACTCCTGCAACCTTGTGGGGTGAAGCGGCTTATGCTGCGGTGGTTATTCTCAACAAAACAAATGTCTGGGTAAATAGCACACAAACTCCTCATGAGCTTTGGTATGGTGAGACTCCCTCGGTAAAACATTTCAAAATTTTTGGAAGCAAATGCTACATTAAGAATAATGATGAACATCTTGGCAAGTTTGAACCTAGAGCCGATGAAGGCATTCTTCTTGGTTATTCTCCCCACAACAAAGCAAATATATGTTACAATAAAAGACATGGAAGAATTGTTGACAGCATTGATGTTGTGGTTGATGAAAAAGGAAACGTTCCTAGGCAAGTAAATTATGAAAATATAGAAGAAGATGAAGACTACCCTCCAAATCAAATTGATGATGAATAAGAATCTCAAGAGGCACTAGTGGAACAGATAAGGATATAAGAGAAGACTCCATCCAGGTATGTGCAGAAGAATGGCAGAAAGAAGCAGGTGTACAAACTAGAAGAACAATTGCAGAAGCCTCAAGCTATTTGGCATTGCTCTCCTCCACTGAACCACAAAATGTAAAAGAAGCGTGCAAAGATGAATGATGGGTCAAGGCAATGGATGAAGAACTCGAGCAGATCGAAAAGAAAACACTTGGGAGTTGGTCCCTAGACCAAAAGATAAGAATGTCATAGGAACAAAATGGATCTTCAAGAACAAGTTGAATGAAAATGGGGAAGTTATTAGAAACAAGGCCAGGCTTGTTTGCAAAGGGTATGCTCAACAGGAAGGAATAGACTTTGAAGAAACTTTTGCTCCTGTAGCTAGACTTTAGGCCATCAGAATGTTCCTTGCCCTCTCTAGCTTTCAAAAATTCAAAGTATTTCAAATGGATGTAAAATCAGCCTTTTTGAATGGAGACTTAGAAGAAGAAGTGTACATTGAGCAACCAGATGGCTTTATCCTTGGAAATGATCCAAATCTTGTATGCAGACTTAAAAAGGCTCTCTATGGGCTTAAACAAGCTCCAAGGGCTTGGTACTATCGGTTGGACAAATACCTTCATCAACAAGGTTTTTCAAAAGGATCAGCAGATAACAATCTCTATATAAAAATTGAAAATAACAAATTGCTAATACTTGTTGTGTATGTAGATGATATTATCTTTGTAAACAATGAAGAAGCTATGAGTCAAAGCTTTGCCTTGGTAATGCAGAAAGAATTCAAAATGTCCTTGCCTGGAGAACTGACATACTTTCTTGGATTGCAAATCCAACAAAATGAAGGCGGTATCTTCTTGTCTCAAACCAAGTACCTCAAGCAGATTCTGAAGAAGTATGGCATGGAAGATTCAAAACCTGTATGTACCCCCATGATTACAGGATGCAGCCTCAGTGCAAATGATGAATCAGCAGCAGTGCATCAACCAACCTACAGATCCATGATTGGGAGTTTTCTTTATTTGACAGGTACCCGACCAGATATTATGCATGCAGTGGGAATAGTTGGAAGGTTTCAAGCCAACCCAAAGGAAACTCATCTTCAGGCAGTCAAAAGAATCTTCAAGTACCTTCAAGGAACTCAAAACTATGGCTTATGGTATCCTAGAGATACAGATCTCACTCTTCATGCTTACACAGATGCAGATTGGGCAGGAAGTGTGGATGACAGGAAGAGCACAAGTGGCGGTGCATTCTTTATGGGTTCCAGATTAGTATCTTGGTTCAGCAATAAACAGAGTTCGATTGCTTTATCTACAGTTGAAGCGGAATATGTGGCTGCTGCATCTTGTTGCACTCAACTCCTTTGGATGATGCAAACCTTGCAGGATTTTCAAATCACTTGTCCTCCACCTGCCTCTATCTTATGTGATAATACAAGTGCAATAATCATTTCAAAGAACCCAGTCATGCATTCAAAATTCAAGCACATACCGATCAAGTATCACTTTCTCCGCGAACAAGTGTTGGAACAAAAGGTCAAATTGGAGTATGTTCCTTCTAAGGAACAAATTGCTGATATTCTCACCAAACCACTGCCCAGGGAAACTTTTGAATATCTCAGACAGAAGCTGGGAGTCGTTGATGCTTCATCCTGCTGTTGAAGCTTGTCTGTTCCAAAGAAAAGTTGGTATATGTGAGTTGGATGAGGGTTATCCGCGTACATACGCCGATTTATGCAGGTTCAGTCGCATATATGGAGTTCTGAAGAAAATCAGCAAGGGCAGACTCTGGTTGGAGAGAGTCTGAGATGGGTCTGTCAGAGACCATCAGGCACAGGTTCAGGGGGAGCAATTAATCTTCTAATAATGCATTGTTGGCATTTCCTTAGAAGTTCTTGGTTCTCGTACTCAAGCTGTTTTGGTTCAGGTGGATCAGCTGCAGAAAGGAGATCAGAAGGAGAACATGATTGCTGATATCTACAGTGATTGTCAGATGCTGCCGATAATTGTTTTTGGTGATTTGCATAGTCTTGATATTTCGTCTCTATGTCATGTATTTTTTTATCAAGGTCATGTAACGACCTATTTTGGTTTCCCCACTATGCCTGGGATGATTGATGCAATTGGTTGTCATATGTGAATTTCTGATGTATCCTCACTTGGTTGGGTGATGGTTGTATGTATTGAGTCTTTTGCTGATAGGAAGGTCTTTTATGATGTTTAAGTCATGGTTCCTCTTGAAGAACATCTTTTTGCAGATCTTGCCTACAGTCAGGGGGAGCATGTTCAGCACAACAGAGCAGAGATATCATCATGTACTCAGGGGGAGCACAGCCCTTTGCCCTTGATGACAAAGGGGGAGAATGACTTTGAGGATCTTGGGGTTGCCATCAAGTCCAAAGGGGGAGATTGTTGGCATTTTGACACAGGTGTGGCGCTATGGTACAGGTGTTGTCCTTGATGGCAACTCTCTTTGGTGACAGATCTCAGTTCAGGTGCTCAGAATGAAGGAAATCTTTTATACGCAGGTACACCTTGAAGAAGTCGCGTATACACGCGGGTTATACGTTCCGAAGTCGCGTATGCGTATACACGCACTTTTATGCACATAAAAGCGCGTACATGGTGGGAAACTTATTTTTGGTCCGTGGTTGTTAGTCCTTGGAATTTGAACCCATGGTTGTGGACCATTGTATCTCGTCAGAAGAGTTGACCCCAGGTTTTGGGCCCTTGGTATTGTTTATTATGGTTTTGGACCGTGGTATTGTGCAAGGCCTATAACTATAAAAGAGGAAGGAGATCATGTGGCAAGGAATCATCTGAATAATTGAATATCTGATATCGTGCTAGATCTGGAATAGGTGTGATCGGGTTATGGTGCAGATCTAGATCTGAAAAAGGAGGAACCTAAGTGCAAGAAGGATAAGGGCTATTGATGGATCAAAATATCAAGGCTTGAACATTGGTATCTCTGTATAATTTTGATCTATTTGGCGCTCTCTTGATCTATAAATCTGGGTTAACTAATGTCTGAATGCTTAAAGGAATAAATTATCCTTTATAGATCTGTACAAAGGTTCAGTGAATTGAAGGTGCGTATAAACGCTTTTTATGTGAATGAAATACGCGTATACGCAGGTTGATTGTGGTACAGAAGCGTATACTCACAGGTTGATGAACAGTGAAGTAGCGTATATATCTTGATTTATGTTCTAGCTGCTTCTGTTTTATTGCTACAGTGCTCTGGGTTCAGAATTGGTGGTTGATTACAGTTACTGTCTTCTGGGTACAGTGATCAGAGAAGTGCTTATTTGTTTTGGCTTTTGATTGGTGAAAAGGAGTTTGGGTTATGCAGAAATTCTT
This sequence comes from Pinus tabuliformis, assembly GCA_031772625.1. Taxonomy (NCBI): domain Eukaryota; kingdom Viridiplantae; phylum Streptophyta; class Pinopsida; order Pinales; family Pinaceae; genus Pinus; species Pinus tabuliformis. The sequence continues at coordinate 543,452,038 of CM062816.1, read as the reverse complement.
GATGTGTGATTGATGTTACTTGTGGATCCAGTCTGAAAATTAATGAAAGGAGGTCCCTGAAAGCAAAGAGAAGGTTGCAGCCTTCTGCAGGTAGGAGCCTGCGTACTAGTATCTCAAGCTAGTACAAGATCTAAGGGGGTTGGAGCTCCCTTCCAGGAAAGCTGGAAAATGAGAGAGAGTTGTAGCTCTCTGCAGGTTGTAGCCTGCGTACTGGTAAAGACTGCTCCAGTACAAGACATTGTAAAGAGAAGTTTCTAATCAAAAAGAAGATAGAGACGAATTGCAGCAAGGGGATTTCACTCACATTGGGTTTCCTCCTTATCTTGTGTTCTTGTGCGTGACTGTCTTCTGCTCTGTTTCGCTGTTTCTGGTACTGTTTATGTGCATCTGAATCACAGATTAATAACTAACATCTGAAAGATATTCCAAATTATAAGTCTGCTTTATATACGCGAGTTTCTTTATCTGTAGTTGTGTATATACGTTGTTTTTATTAACTGAAGTAGTGTATATCATCTGGAATTTAAAAAGGAAATATTTGGCTTGATAATACTGATTCACCCCCCCCCCTCAGTATTATTTCCAACAAAAATGCCTGTTCCTTCTGCAAATAGAAATAAATATGTGATGACATTTATTGATGACTACACCAACATGCGTTGGGTTTATTTATTGAAGAACAAATCTGATGCTTTTCAAACATTCAAGAACTTTCATAAATGGATTGAAAATGATGCACAATCTCATATTGGGTCTATTTGCACTGATAATGGAAAAGAATACACATCAAATGAATTTGAAAACTATCTTCGCCAACATGGGATCAAACATCAAATGATTGTACCTTATAATCCCCAACAGAATGGTGTAGCTGAAAGAATGAATAGGACAATCTTAAATATGGTATGCTCCATGCTCTTCTTCAAAAATGTAAAAATAATGTTTTGGGTTGATGTTGTTCTATGTGCTGCATATATAAAGAATAGATGTCCATCTAATGCTATCAGAAACAAGACTCACTATGAAATTTGGTATGGGCACATTCCTTCGATAAAGCATCTCAGGGTCTTTGGTTCCACCTGTCATGCCTTGATACCAAAGGTACATAGAAATAAACTTGGTGCAAGAAGTCGTAAGTGTATCTCTCTGGGGTATTTAAACACCTCCAAAGCATACCGTCTCTATGATGAAGTCAATAAAAAGTTTGTTGTATCTAGAGATGTAATCTTTCTTGAATCATCCAAAACTGACAATGTTGTTGAGTGGCAACTTGATCGCTTGGATAGATTCGCAAATGCATAATAATTTCAAGAATTTGATAATCAGATTCCACATCTTGAATGGGGGATTCCTATACTATATCAATATGTGGAATCTTCTTCTGAAGAACTCTCTCCCCCGCATGAAACTCCAACAATGGATGATGCTTTAAGGGATGTGATTGATAGACTCAATCTTGATTCAGTCCCAACTCAATCAACAGAGTAATGTGGACCTTCTGGGAAAGGTCCCCCAAAGTGGCTGACAAAGACACTTGAAAGTGTTGATCTTGATGAGGTTGGAAAGACAGGAACTAGAAATTCAAACCAACAAAATGGAAGTGATGCAGATGACTCTAATTCACCTGTTGATATGGATGTTTCTTATGACTATGAATTGAATTTGTCTACAGATTTTGAACCAACTTCCTTCAAAGAAGTTGCTTCTCATGATGAATGGAAAGCAGTTATGCAAAAGGAGTATGATGCCCTCATAAAGAATGGCACTTGGAAGCTGGTTGATCCTCCATTAGGAACCAAACCAATTGGCTGCAAGTGGGTCTACAAGAAAAAGTATAAAGTTGATGGCTCACTTGACAAGCACAAAGCTAGGCTTGTGGAAAAATGTTTTGCACAGAATAAAGGGGTCGATTATGAGGAGACTTTTGCCCCCACAACAAAATGGTCTACCATCTGAACACTCTTTGCCCTAGCAGCTTAGAACGGTTGGAAAGTCCATCAAATGGATGTAAACACTGCTTTCTTGAATGGAGATCTAAAAGAGAATGTTTTTATGTCCCAACTTGAAGGATTTGCTATGAAAGGACATGAACATAAAGTATGCAAACTTGTAAAATCCTTGTATGGCCTCAAACAAGCACTGCAAGCCTGGTATGAAAAACTAACTGAGCACCTTCTAAAACTCAATTTCAAACATTATGATCTTGATGATGCAACTGCATTTGTAAAGAAAGTTGGCAAAATAGTTGTATATCTTGTGGTATATGTAGATGACCTTTCGATGACAGGGAATAATGAAAGCTACATTGCATCCATAAAGAAGGAATTGGGAAAAAGTTTTGAAATGACTGATTTGGGCTATGTTCATTACTATCTTGGTATTGAAGTAACTCAACATCTGAAGTCCATATTTCTTTCTCAAAAGAAGTACATTGGAGATCTATTGAATAGGTTTGGCATGACATAATGCAATCCTCTTACTACTCCAATGGGAAAAAACTTAAAACTCACATCTATTGAAGGAAAAGAATTTGAGGATGCAACAAAGTATAGACAGCTTGTAGGAAGTCTCAACTACCTAACTACTACCATACCAAACATTTCGCTTGTTGTTGGAATCATCTCCAGGTTTATGCAAAATCCTTGTGAAGGATTTTCGTCTGCTGTAAAAAGAGTTCTAAGGTACTTGAAGGGAACTCAAGACTTTGGAATCAAGTATACATAGGTGGATGACTTCAGTTTGATTGGATACTCTAATTCAGACTTTGATGGAGAAAAAGAAACTAGGATATCTACTTCAGGATATGCTATGAGTCTTGGATCAGGAGCTGTCTCCTGGAGATCAAGCAAATAATCAGTTCCAGCAGATTCCACAACAAAAGCAAAATACGTGGCAGCAGCTGAGGCAACAAAATAAATTGTGTGGCTCAAGAAATTCTTGAAGATTTGTAGGTAAAACAAGTACAATTAACTCCACTCATGGTTGACAATACCTCTGCAATAAAGTTGGCCAAGAACCCAAAGTTCCATAATCGAATGAAGCACATCAATACTAAATATCATCTGATTCGACATCATGTTGAGGCCAAAGCAATCCATATCCATCATTGTTCCACTAATGAGAAAATTGTAGACATCTTCACCAAAGTGCTTGGAAGAGAAAAGCTTGAACGATTCAGAATGATGCTTGGACTCACCAACATCCCTTCAGATTAAGGGGGGAATGTTGACACCTAATCATTAGGATTGGGTGAATAAATATAATTGATGTAAATAAATAATAAGAAATATGAACAGTCATTGGGAGATGAAGTGAACAGTCTCCCTCATGTATATAATAAAGACCAACCTTAAGGAATAATATGAATTAATTTGGTGGAGTTACTACCTGGCCTGACAAATATAATTGTTATTTATACAAAAATAATTTAAGCATGTTTGTTACACCAAGGGGTTTTTTTTGTGGGCTTCTGGCTGAACTAGATATCTCGTTGGGGGACCTTACTTTTGGCTAAAGGGTATATTTTTAGAAGGTTCCTTTTAGGTGTTATTTGTGCCATGAAATATGGCACTTTGAAGCAAATTGTAATGTCAAGAGATCAAGAGGACCTAAAAAAATGTGTAATGATACACCTTCTAGTTTTATTGTGACTAAATATTGCACCAGCAACATAAGTGCAGCAGGAGGCAATGAAAGCTCCCTAGAGACAACCTTTGGGTTGATTGTAGACCATTGCCTAGGACATCTTAAATAGGGGAGTGATTGTAAGGTTATATGTGAGGGTTTTTCAACACTCCAATTGTCACATAATGAAATATAATGAGGGGGCTTGGTTCATTCCTCCAAAGGTATGATTTATGGATTCCAGGTACTTCCTCACACACACAGTTCCCAATAGTTTCTCATAGAACAACAGAGGTTTATTAATTCAAAGGGGATTAAAGCTTAATAGGATTTGTTGAGTAAATGAGAGAGGGTTAGGAGAGAACACAACTCATCATATAGAGCCCAAAACATCTAGAATTCTATGTTGAAAACGTAGAGCCGCAAGCAATAGGAATTCTACACTTGTTTGAATTACAAGCAGAAATAATGGATTGAAGAGAGGATGGGTGCTATGATTCTCATAGAGAAGTTTAAAGGTATACTTCAACCCTTCATATAGGAATTATGCATTAATAAATCAACACACATGGATCTGTAAGGAATCATGAAATATTTTCTAACAGCTATTGTAGCACACATCCATAGAAGAATATGAACATAGTGGAATTAACAGAAGGAAAAACATACTGTAATGCTAAGAAGGATGAATTACCACCATTTTTTTGATAGTCTAAAGATCTTCCTATGTAAATTTATACAATCTAAGATAAAAATCATTCACTTACAGAGTTATGAGCCAAAATGGTATCACAAAGTTCATCCCTCTTAGGTGAGAAATTCCGGAACCTTTTTTTATAGATTTCATCCCCTTATTTATAAGAAGAGGGGGAGAGCTTTGAGTTACAATCAAAATATTTGAGCTTGAGACCTAGCTATCATGCTAGACTAGTTGTCTCGGCTCTGTAAGGCTTTGCTACCACCTACCTAAATATTACAACAAGGATCAAATCCCTTTCTTAGAAAAGATGCAGAAATAAATGCACAGCGAAATAAAATCGAGAGATAAAAGAGGAGGTGTCCCCTTGCTGCTTTAGTGGAGGCCTTGGATAGAGCCATGTCCTTGTTGTCATTAGTATTATTTTCAAGTGCTTGAGGTGGTTCACTTCTCCTCGGTCAGTTTCTATCAATTCTGCCTTAACTGCCTAAGTGACGTTTTAGGTGGAATAGGGAGTGGAGTGGGAAAGGCATGTTTCTAGGCAGTCCTTTTCTATGTAGAGGGAATGGAGCACCATGTCGTGCCATTAAGATTTCCTGAATCCTCCCCATACCGATATGGATCTTTACCATGCCTTATTTAATATCACGTTGCTGACCAATTTTCCCATTTAATCTCTGCAACAACGCTATTAGTGCACCATGACTACAGGTATTTTAATCATTTAAAATAGACAAAACATGTGACACTTTTGATTTCCCCCTTAGCCCCCTTATTACAACCCCTTTTGTGGTTCTCTGCATATGATTGGGGGTTGGGACCAAGGGCTTATCCCTTGGGCGCTAAGGCCTTCAGGTTCCTGTCTGGGGGCTTCTTTCCCTTTGTTACACCAAATACCACATATCGGCGCTTTACTGTGTTTCTCTTGTGGTGCTTCCCTCTGTCCTCGCAATCACTGATCTGCGGGGTCGAGCCCACCAAAAGAAATCACAATCACAACCATGGAGAAGGGGAAATCTTTCCTTTTCTTTTGAGTGGGCTGATAGTCCAGACGTGAGATCTTTATAGACCCTACCATAATAATTTATCGCATCCGGGGGAGGAGTTCTGCATATCGCAATCGTACTACATCGTTGTCTTAAGCCTTTACCCCTTAATTCTTATGGTCGCTAATCTATGGGGTGACATCATTACTGCCACGTGTCACCCTGTGATTGGTGACACATGACACCTAGAAATGGTCCCATGTCACTTCCAAAAACACTGAAATCAGGTGACACTTGTCCTCTGCCACATCATCAATCGTATTGCCTCATCACTACTGATGTTAGCTTCCCTGTTAACTTTGAAGACCAATCGCATGCCGTCGCATGGCCCCTTGGAGGAGAGGGAAAAATGCCTACTCAACCCTATTTTGCAAGCCATTCCTTTGTTAATGAATTTCAGCCTTCCCCGGTGACAAAATACTTTATCGCAAATCAGCCCCCACACAGTCTTTGGAGTTTAGAACACTGCCAATCCATCGATTGTTGAACGCCAATACCACCGTACTGCCACGTGGAGGGGAGAGAAGGGGGGTGCCCTGCTCTTGTTTTTCTCCACTTTCCTTTGTATTTGGTTTCCTCCCCCCCCAATGATGCACTAATTTATCGCATGGTCGGTGGTTCTATAGATCTTTAAGTTAAAATACCTCTGATACACCGATCACCCATATCGCGTGACTATGGGACTGCAATATCGGCCTTCGGCACCGAGAACCCCTGATAATCCTTAAGTGTGAGCCCCAGGACTCTGCCGATGGCCAATTGCGATATATACTCTACCTGGACCCACCAACTACCGATATGCGATATCGGCAATCGACGAATCATTGTTCCTTACTCCGTCAGTGCTCCTTACCTGCCTGAACGCTGATATACGATTTTTCCCTCATACTTAGCCCTTTTTTGATTTTCTAAGCTTTTCAATGTAATCTTAAGAATTCTTTAACTTCTGCTCCAGGAGTCCATTTTTGGACTTCATATATCATTGGAAATCTCTTTCTAAGAAATAGGCAATGGAAAGGGACTGATTAAGCTCTGATAGCTTCTGTGCACAAAAAATTAGCATCAAATATCATTTTTATTTTACTTTTTAAGCAACTGAAGACTAATGAAGCAGTGAGTGACAATAGGTTCCTCTATTCCTATTGATGTATCGTCATGTGGGGTTATTGGTTTTGCTAGAAGTTCTAGATTGTAGTGGACTCCTTTTGGTCTGGGCATCATCGGGGTATCTTCTATTCAGGAGTAGTCTTTATACCATCATGAGATTTCCATCTAGGAAATATTCTTTCTATTCTTGGTGTCAAGGGCTCAAAGGGTATGGTGGATTATGCTCTTGAAATTAGTGGTGTTGGATTTCCCTTCTTAGGATGATGTTGGTGGTGATTTGGGCATTTTGGATGGTCCACATGCCTTTGGATAACAGGATTCCATTGGAAAATATCTTTCGCTATCTCCTCCAAGGGCATCATACTTGCCAATGGAAGCATTATATGGTAAGCTTGTACAGTTGCTCTCTATTGAAGATGATGTTTTATTGGATAGTATTGCAAATAAATTGCCCAAACCTTCCTCTGATGTGTATTCTCCTTTTAGAGCCTCACAAGATATCTCTAATTCCTTTTTTGAATCTCCTCCTACTTCCTCTATATCTCCCTCTATAATTATGCCTTCTCGCATTAACTCTATCCTATGTTCCTTAGGAATTTGTTGATCTTCACTATTTTCACCGAGATTTCTCAAAGATCCCTTAGTTTGAACCCTTATCCCAATGACAAGCTCTTCTTCTAAGAAAATTCTTCCTATCTACTCTGAACCTCATGGTGGGGTTTTCAAAATGTCGGGTTCCCTTTCTTTGGATCCCTCCTATTGATCCTCCCTTAATCTTACTGCCATCTCCCTTATCCCCTCTCCTTTATACACTAAAATTCCTTTGGATGACTTGAATCCCTCTTTCCAAAATATTACTATGCATAATTAAAAGCCTAATAAGAAATATCTAACTCACGACTGTGCCACCTAGGGGGTATTTCTCAGAAATTTAAAATATTCTTGTCACCTTAAGGGCCCCTAGAGCATTGATTCCCTCTCATGAAGGTTTACTATGATTATAATGTTCTTGAATATCATGGGTATTTGATGAAAAGAGGTTTTGCGGTTAAGCCAAAATCCATTTTCCTTAAGTAAAATCGATCTTGAGGCTTGTGGGTTATGGGACCACAAAGCCTATTGGAAGTGGTTGTGAGGCTATAAGCCTTTGTAATCAGACCACAACACTTATCAGAGCTTTCTTTACACTATTGGGAGCCCATACGCTAGCAAAAGCATTATTGAGCATTTTACGCCTAAAAACCATGGGCTACACATTTATTGGATTCCCTTTAATAATCCGAAAATATATATCTTAATGCAATACACAGGAAAGAATGTGGGCGAACACATAAGCCAGATCTGAAATAATATTAACCCGACTACATAAATCGTCAGGTCCGCACTCCATAACCTCCGATCTCCTGTAGTCGATAATCCCATATCGGCGATATTGTTTTTATTGGCCTTTGGTTTATCAGCGATATTGTTATTGGCCATCGACACATCGGCAATCCTCCATTCTTTGATCTTCGCCCCTCCAATTTGTGATCAGCAATTAGAATGTGACAGTCGTTCTTGGTTCTTGATTTGACAATCGACGATTAATTGCAGGGTCGCAATCACACTGTTTCAAGGATCGATTCTGATAACTCTGGAAGGTTTCTGCCGATGGGATAAAGGTTCGAAATCACAGCAATTGGATCGGGCCGTTGATCTTCTAGATCTAACTGTTCCTCTTTGTTATCATTCAGTTCTTCCTTAACTTAATCTCGCTTATTTTGATGGATCTTTGTGTTAAAAACATGGATCCGCCATAATCTGGAAACACTTTGTTTAAGCATGCCATCACTCCATACAACAGTTAACTCAAATATCTTTGGATCCCCATCGATCCTACCGTGATCGATGGTCGATCAACACACTTATAAACACAGGACTTCAAGCCATTAATGCATATATATATATATATATATATATATATATATATATATATATATATATATATATATATATATATATATATATATATATATATATATATATATATATATATATACATACGAAACACATACAGGCACACAATCAACACTGAAACACACAATTTTCTATTTTACATAGTACGATTACAAATCTAAGGCCTTTCAGCCTGAGGACGAGTTCTCCTTTCGTCTACATTGTGGATACTCTATCTCTGTTACTCTGTTTATCTTATGATATATATTCAACACGTAGATTCATCAACATATATATAAGGAAACATTGGATCATATCACTGAAAGGATCCAATCATATCTTTTCCTTGAATCACTCAACTGAATCCCTAAATCTCGCTACAGAATACATATGTGGTAGAATGTAATTAATAAGTCTTCGAGAGACTTATCGATTCCATATTTTTCTTGGTTTTAAAATAGAAAAGTCCCCTTATTCAGCTCAATGGTCCACGTCCTCCTCCTTCTTCACTTTGGATTCCTCCTTTCGACTAAGGGTGTTAGATGCTCCTGCATTAGACTCCTGAGGCACAAAAATTTATGACCTCTTGCGCATATGCTTCTCCTTGTCCTTAGCAATTCTACCCACTTCACTTCTTCAGTGGAACTTCCTTAATGGTATTCTGTGAGCTACAACCAACCTCTGCAGTAACATTCTTCCTCTTCTAGATGATACCTCACCAAGCTTCCTCCTCTGAGCTTAGTCTTTTGGCATCCTTATAGTTCTCTCTTCTGGAACCATATGAGCACTCCATGCTCTAGGTTTGCTACAATCTAATCACCTTCTTCTGTCGTTCTTTGTGTGACAGTAAGACCATAACTCTCCAACTCTATCAATTGTACCTCTTTCTCCTCTACTTGCACTCCTTCTTCCTTCTCGCGAAAATCCTTTAACCTTCCTTTGTGCACAAAATCTTCTTCTACTCTGATACCAAATGATAAAAAGAGGTTTTGGGGTTAAGACAAAATCCCTTTTCCTTAAGTAAAATTGATCTTGAGGCCTGTGGGTTATGGGCCCACAAAGCTTATTGGCAGTGGTGGTGAGGCTATAAGCCTTTGTAATCGGACCACAACACTTATTAGAGCTTTCTTTACACTATCAGGATCCCATATGCTATCAGAAGAATTATTGAGGCTTTTACGCCTTAAAACCATGGGCTACACATTTATCAAATTCCATTTAATAATATGAAAAGATATATCTTAATACAATACACAATAAATAATGCGACCAAACACATAAGTCAGATCTAAAATACTATTAACCCGACTACATAAATCATCGAGTCTGCACTCCATAAACTCCAATCTCTCGTCGCCGATCATCCCATACCGGTGATATCGCTTTATCGGTCTTTGGAATATTGGCAATATTGTTACGGCCATCGGCACATCGGCAATCCTCCGTCCTTTGATATTCACCCCTCCCATTTGTGATCAATGATTAGATCGCAACCATCGACCTCACTCTCGATCCGACGGTTGACGATTAATCACAGGGTCACAATCGTATTGTTTCAAGGATTGATTTTGTTAACTCTGGAAGGTTTCTGCCGATGCAATAACGGTTTGGAATCGCAACGATTGGATTGGGCCGTTGATATTCTAGATCTAATGGTTCCTATGTGTTATCATCAAGTTCTTCCTTAACTCAATCTCGCTTATTTTGATGGATCTCTGCATTAAAAACATAGATCCGCCACAATCTGGAAACACTCCATTTAAGCACGCCATCACTCCATACAATAGTTAACTCAAATATCTTCGGATCCCTATCGATCCTATCGTGATCGATGGTCGATCAACACACTTATAAACATAGGACTTCAAGCCATTAACACACACACACACACACACACACACAGATATCTATATATATATATATATATATATATATATATATATATATATATATATATATATATATATATATATATATATATATATATCTATATATATATATATATCTATATATATATATATATGAAATACATACAGGCACACAATCAACACTGAAACACACAATTTTCTATTATACACAGTACGATTACAAATCTAAGGCCTTTCAGCCTTACGATGAGTTTTCCTTTCATCTACATTGTGGATACTCTATCTCTGTCACTCTGTCTAGCTTATGATATATATTCAACACATAGGTTAATCAACATATATATAAGGAAACATTGGATCGCATCACTGAAAGGATCTGATCATATCTTTTCCTTGAATCATATGTGGCAGATTATAATTAATAAGTATTCGAGAGACTTATCCATTCCATATTTTTCTCTGTTTTAAAACAGAAAAGTCCCCTTATTCAGGTCGATGGTCCACATCCTCCTCCTTCTTCACTTTGGATTCCTCGTTTTGACTAAGGGTGCTGGATGCTCTTGCATTAGTATTGGGGGCCCTTCAAAGGCTCACACTCATTACAGATTGATGTCTTTTCATCGCCCTCCGATTATCTTCTTTTAGGAAACTATGGTGTCTTATGAAAAAGCCACCAATTCTCTTCTATTTTTTTTTTCTAGATTGATTCATCTATGTTGTTGATGATGTGAGTCATTCAGGGGGACTATCAGTGTTGTGGAACGCTTGAGACACTACTCTTAGACCTTATTTCTCTTCGTCTAGAATTATTATGGAAGGGTCTCTTAAGGGTTTGGATATATAGGTTAACATTGTCAATTGTTATGGGCTTTACCAGGATAGGGAATGTTTATGGGATATAATCTTCCATATTGGTATTCTCAGAGAACACTCTCTCATCCTTGCATAGACCAAAATTTCATGACCTCTTTCAATGAAGTGTGGGGTGATTCTGTTCATCCTAATCTATTTTCTTTAGTGATCTCTCAGCTTATTCTTAACTCAAACCTTGTTGACATTCATCCTATTCCTATTTATACAACTTGGAGGAATAGGATATCTAGGGATGATGGGGTTGCTAAGTGTCTAGACCATTTTCTTCTAGCTGAATCCTTTGTGTCTAAGGTGGGTAAATATCATTCTTGGATTTGCTAATTTGTTGTTTATGACCATTCCCCGATTTGTATGTAGCTTGATTTTAACTCCTTTTTTCATATGACTCCTTTCAAAGTAAACCACTCTTGGCTTAATGAGGGGTCCTTCTTATATCTAGTTCATGATTGTTGGAAAAGATTGCAAGTTAACCTTTCTTGCTCTGCAGTGGATGCCTAGAATTGTAATATTTCTTTCTTAAAATAAAATGTTAAATTATTTTCACATCTGAGGTCAACAGAAGGAAATGGGAAATGTTGAGGCTTCAATTAACTCTTTTCAATCCTCACTCATTTCTATAGGTTTTTTGGAAGCTACAAAATAGAAAATTTCACCTTTGTCAGAAAGGAAGGCTTACCTTCTTAAAGCAGAGGAAGAGTGATGGTGTTTAAAGAGTAAGGCTATATGGATCAAGGAAGGAGATCGAAATACTATTTTCTTTCGCAATTGTTCCTCCAATCGAAGAAACAAAAGAGCCATTTGCGACATTCAAGATAACAAGTGTACTTGTTTTTTCTCTCAATGAGATTTGGAGAAGGTTGTGTAGAAATTATTGCGTAGATTCAAAATTTCTCATGAAATTTACTAAATCACAAGACTTGAAGCTAATCTACTGATCCGAAGAAGTTAATTCACCATATAAAACAAGAATCATTGACATGCAAAAGGAAACATCACACATACACATATATTTGTCTAGGGGAAAGAAACTGCTTGAAACCCCTTATTATCTGTAGTGCATTAATTAGAGAATATAGAAGAAATACAATGCATTCTCAAGCTTGAGAACACCTTGCACTAGTATAGACTCCCTCTGCTTGACTGACTAAAACTGGCCCAACACTTAACCAATTTGTCAAGCCTCCAAGCTCTTATTTCCTTGCGTTTTTTCCTTGGGAAATCACCCCTGTTATTTAGGAATTTCACACCAAGGAATTGTTCAATTACCATAGGTCAATCCTCTGACTCCATGCACCACCTACACAACTTGGAATAGTTTGCAACTCATTGTACACTACCCTTGAACTCCAATCTCAACTAGGTAACTCGAATTCTCTGCATGCAACAATTATTTTGGGTTGATTGATCAGTTAACTTGTTGATAACTTAGTGTGGTTGTAGTTACACATCCACAACTTGACATTCACTAGTTATTCTAACAATTAGAACTAGTTAAAATGACAATAACTCAAATTAACTGAAATAGATTGCTACAAATTAGAAATCAATCATGTAGAACTAAAATCAAGTGTCCCCAACTTGAATTTACTAAGTTAACTAAGTGACAAGATCCATGCCACCTTAGTTAACTACCTCCAAGTATTCTACTGAAATTGAAATTCGAATTTTGATCCAGATTTAAATAGGAATGCAATAAATTATAGATATAACCATAAATACAGAGTTGCAACAGAATGGAAATGAGACTAGCTTAGCGATGGTAGCTTATCTCTGAGAAGAGATGTGGTGGCTACATGCCTCTAAACTATGTTACAATGAGGCTGAAGGGCCTTTTTATAATCGAACAATAATAGAAAACCCTAAACAACCAAAACCCTAACCCGAGGAGATGTAACACCAACAGTTTATGGGCCCTGTCGGGGTTAGTTGGGAAACCAACTTCTCGGGGTCGTGACTTGGTCATATTATCTCCATTTCACATGCATGATATCCAATTAGAAAGATCTCTCTGAGTACTACGACAAAAAAAAATGACTTTGTGGAATTCATTGGCGATATATTGCCAAAATATGTCATTTAGGGCCTCAAAATGGCTCTGGAAGTTGAGGACCCAAAAAACTGCTAAAAATAGTAAATTGTGCTATAATTAAGGAAACTGAAAAACTGAAAGAAACAATGGTGGGGGTCCAAGTGGAACTAGCGAGTGGCCACCAATATCCACCTGGATCATTCCTCCCCCTTAGGAACCAATGATCCCCATTGCGTTGAGTGCCTCCATGAGATGGGGAAACTTACGCTGAACTTGGCCCCTATTGAGTTGTTCTGCAATCTCTGATGTGTCCAGTAATGGTGGGAAGCAAGGTCAAGGGAGGTCCACATTGAACACTCAGTGCAAGCCAAGGAATGGAGGAATGTTGTGCTCTAATGCATTATTTCCCACATATTTTTTAATGGTGTAAGGACCATATCAGAGTGTTCTGAGCTTCCGATGGGCTCTAGTAAGGCATTCTTTCTGCAAATGCAACCAAACTTTGTCATCCACTTGAAAATTGTGTGACACCTGATGTTGATCATGTTTCTACTTGTACTTTGCATTTTCCAGAATGGAGTGGTGATATATCAGCCCATTGGGTAGAGGTGCTCCACGAGTCAGATCGAACAAATGCTTGACTTGACACTGTAACGGTACCCCTGTCGATGAGGAGAAGATGTCCCTATATCCTTTCATGATTATATCCACCTGCTTATGCTGCGTGGAGGAACCCTTCCTGGGGGCCATGGATGTGGCTACGATCTTCCCCTTACTTTGAGAGTGAACCAGAAAGAAAATAAATTTCCTAGTCTAGGAGATGATCTTACTGCCTTTCTTAGCAGAGATCAAAGAAGTGGCAGTAGGTGGGGCTACCTCCGGTATCCTGTATAATGTATTACATAAATAAATAATAACAGCGCGAGGCCTTGACTCATACACATCATGTCACTTTCACAAGTATGGTTGGCCTAATAATACATCAAAAACATCAAGAGGTGCAACATCACACAACACCTCATTTGTGAAAGGCTTGATGCTGTAGGGAAGGCAGTGCTACTGGCAGACTCAGAGATCTTGTCCTTGGTGAAGCCACCAGATGTTGTATGGTTGTAGGTGTGGTATGGTCAGTATTCCTAGTTGCTTCATGACCTCTGCTGAAATGAGGTTCTTTTGGCTCCCACTATCAACAATGAATTGCAGCGGCGAACCCTTCACCCACATTTGTGAGTGGAAAAGATGCTCCCCCTCCTTTGGATCTTTGGGCTCATTCTCCTAGATATTAGTGGTGGAAACAATGGCACTAGGCTCCACATTAATGATCTGCTCCCCTTTGTCATTCCTCTTATCGGATTTTGACTCAGGGTCAGAACATGCATCTGATTTTGAAGCCTTCGACTCGGCCACCAACAACTGCTTGGCCCGACACTCACTTATGCTGTGAGTGTGGCTCTTGTGTAACTTACACCACTTTTCTGTGTCCTTCTTTGAATTCGTGGTGTTGTTCTTTTCTTGCGGATTCGATGGGTTGTCTTGGGTCATGCTGCCTTGGCTTTGTTCTTTGTTCTCCGGATTCGTAGATCCAAAGTCTCGCTTCTTTTGTTTAAACTTTTGCTCGATCTTGATAGCATATCGGTATGCCATGCTGAGTGAGGAGATGTTTAGGAACTCCATCTCATCTTTGATTTATCTATGTAGGCAGTCGTGGTACTTGAGTACCAAATGTTTCTCAGAATCCTTGATGCCCAACTTCATGGGTAGGGTATGAAAAACATTGGTAAAATCTGGCACATCTTGGTCCTTTCCCTATTGTAGTGTGGTCCACTTTATGTATTTTTCCTCATAGCTCCTAACAAGGTAGTACTACTCCTTGATGGCATCCCAGAATGAATCCAAGTGGGAGCGGCTGAAAACAGTGAGTTCATACTTTCATCCTTCTACTCACAGTAGGTTTCCTGCTAGTCCTTAACGTAGGGGGCTTCTTTGAGAAGAGAAAAAGTAATCTTTTCTCGGCTGGAAAAATCATGAATAGAAAATACCCTTCTAGTAGATTTAACTATTTATCTACAAAATCTACATCTATCTGACCCTCGAATATGGGGATTTCAAAGTTAACTTGTACCTTAAAGGGTGTGGTGTTTTGAGAGTAACTATTAGATGCATCGCCCCTAGGTAGCCGCTAAAGGATCTGGTCAAAGTTGTCCATCATCGCATTCCTTTGTCACTCAAGGGCTTCTTCAAGCAAGATTTTGATAAGATCTCCTGCCCCCTCATATTTATTTTCATCCGACATGGGAGGCCATCAAGATTTGTGAGGTGGGTCTTGCAAAGGTTCGACCAGTTCAAGCCCGAACTCCTTATATCCCGACCTTGTTGGGGACATGCAAAGAAAAATAGAGAAAGAGCAGACTCGCTCTGATACCACTGATCCATATTTAATAGGAATGCAACAAATTAAAGATATAACCATAAATACAGAGATGCAGTAGAATTAACACTTCATTTGATTAATATCAAATAATGAAATATGGTTACAAATAGTATGGAAATGAGACTAGCTCGACGATGGTAGCTTATCTCTGAGAAGAAATGTGGTGGTTACATGCCTCTGAACTCTGTTACAATGAGGCTCAAGGGCCTTTTTATTATTGAATAATAAGAGAAAACCCTAAACAACCAAAACCCTACCCCAAGGAGGTGTAACAACAAGAGTTTATGGGCCTCGTTGGGCTTAGTTGGGCAGCCAACTTCCAAGGGTCATGATTTGGTCATATTATCTCCATTTGACGCGTATGATATCCCGATGGAAAGATCTCTCAGAGGACTACAATTTAAAAAATGACCTATCATATGTCACTAATGGTATATTGCCAAAAAAACATCGTTTAGGGCCTCAAAACTGCTCCGAAGTTTAGGACTCGAAAAACTGCTAAAAATAGTAAACTGTGATACAATTAAGGAAACTGAAAAGCTGAAAGAAAAAATGGTGGGGATCCAAGTATAACTGGCGGGTGGCCACTAATATCCAGCTAGATCAAATTTTAATCTCGTTTGACCAAGGCAAAGTCAAACTAGATTTTCTTGCAGCATTTTCAACACTCCCTCTTAGCAAGAAAGGGATTATCAGATACCCCAAATCTTGCTTCTATGGAACTCAAATTTTCCTCTAGAGAAGGCCTTTGTCAAAATATTTTCATCTTTTTCCTCTATTAGAATGTACTGCAATAATATAATTCACCTTTTCACACAATCTCATAGATGGTGATACCAGATGTCGATATGCTTGGATCGATCATGAAATAATGGATTCTTAGAGAGTGTTATACAACTATTATTGTCATAGTAAATCACTATAGGATCCATCTTCTGACCAAATAACCCAACCATAATATTTCTCATCCAGATAACCTCTTATGCTACTTAACTTGCTTCTATGTACTCTACTTCTGCTAAGCTCAGTGCCACATATATCTGCTTCCTGTTGTACCAAGAAACTGATATTGACGCAAAACTGAAAAATTCCTCCCAATGTGCTCTTCCTGTGTGATGGACTCCCCACCCAATATGCATCTGTGAAGCCTTGCAACTTCACTCCCTCTATCCATTTGTATTAAAGACCAAATTGAGTAGTGTCTCTGAGGTATCTCAATAAATGCTTTTCTACCTTCCAATATAGTTTGGTTGGCTTAACCATTGCTTGAATAAGCTAGTTAACTACATAACACATGTTCGATCATGTGTTTACTAAATACGTAAATGAACCCACAAACTGCCTATAAATGGTAGCCTCCACTACTTCACTTGATGTAACATCCTCTTTCCCCCAGTTTCCTTTTAGAGGAGTCTCCATTAGTTACACCTATCCATGCAGAACCTCCGAAGTATCTTATTGGCATACTTGCCCTGAGAGACAAACAATTCCCATCTCCTTGTCATACTTTCAAACCAAGGAATTAGTGCATGATGTCCATGTCCTTCACTTGAACTCTCTTGCAAGGTCCTCCTTGCAAGATCTAATTAGCTACTCATCACCAGTAAGGATCAAGTCATTGACATATAAAACAATAATCAATAATTTACCTTATACCACAATGTGATAAAAGTTTGCATCTGCTTCAGTTTTGTTGAAGCCCAAACTAGTAACATAGCTATTGATCTTGGTATACCAAGCACAAGGTGCTTGCTTGAGTCCATGCAATTCTTGCTTGTGTCTGCACACATGCGAATCTTTGTCAAAGGTCTCAAACCTCTCTGTCTGCTCGATATACACCTCTTCCCCAATAGCTCCATTGAGGAGTGTTGTCTTCACATACAACTAGTGGATCTTCCACCCCGTATGTTCTAATAGTGCTAGAATTGACCTGATGGATGAGTACCTTACTACTAGAGCAAAGGTCTCCTCATAGTTAATTCCCTCCACCTGAGAGAACCACTTGGCCACAAATATGGCCTTGTGTTTCTCTATGCTACCATTTGTTGCATAATTTAAGTTGTAAATCCATCTCAAACCAACCACTGATTTTTCGATTGGTCTTTGGACCACTTCCCAAACATTGTTTCTGACAATGGAATCATATTCCTCTACCATAGCATCAACCCATACTAATTTCTATACAACTTCCTCGAATGAGGATGGATCTATCTCTACCATCTCACTCATCAGATCCATGTAGCCAATGTACCGATCCGGTGACCTCCTCTTCCTGCACTATGATGTGGGTGCTCCCACATTCTATCTAGAATCCTGCAATAATATGTCATCTTCCATGGTTCACTTCCTTCCTTCTTTGAATGTCTCTGCTCGTGTGGATGTCTTCACTCCCTCCTAACCACTGTCATCCTAAGAGATGGAAAGTACACACAATAGTTGTGAGTGGTTTCTGTGTACCCCACAAATATGCCCAACTCTGCTATAAACTCTCCTTAGAAACATGAAAGTAAACTAATGATCCAAATATCCTAAAGTGTGACACATCTGGTTTCTTCCCTGAAAATCCTTCCTCTAGTGTAGTCATGCCAAGAATCCCATGAGGACTCCAGTTCTGCAAATAGACTGTTATGTTGCACGCTTCAACCCACAAGTGTAGAGGTAGGTTTTGGTTATGCAACATCACTCGTTATGTTCCCATAATACTTTTGTTATTCCTCTCATCCACCCCATTCTTGTTGGGTGTGGAGCCTCATTATCTTCTATATTCAAAGGTATCACCACATTGGACCCCAGTTCGAAATGGGGGCGGCAACGCCGCCCGTAAAATATTCGCTGCAGGGGGGGTCTAGGGGGGGGCGACTGCGACCTTTGGGAGCCCCCCCCTGGCGGGGGGTTTCGGGGGCAGCGCCCCTGAAGCTAGAAACAACTATAAAATTGCATTGTAAAAGTATAGTAATTTCTAGTCAATCTGGGTTGTTCATTGGCAGATGATCTGACAGTAGAACTTATGTTTAGTTTAGGGTTTTTTGCCCTAGAAGGCAACCCCTCTCTTTGTATGAGGGCATTGTATTTGAGGCTGTGTGATAGATGTGTATTTAGTGAGTGGGAAATAGAGAGGTGAGAATGTGAGAGAAAACAGAGGATATTACAGCAGATCTGCTATAGGTTGTGCTTCTTCATTTTGCTAGATAATAGAAAGGAAGGACTGGCTGTTAGGGGTGGACGTAGCCCAAAATGGGTGAACCACGTATATTTGTGTCTCTCTTGTTTTGTGCGTTTTCTGTGTTTATATTTCTGCAATATTTTATGTGTTCCATTGCTCCATAATATAAAATTTTCTAACAACTGGTATCAGATCCGAAGGTCTATTTGGCTGATAAACTCGCAGGAAAGAAGTGTTCCTGGTTCGAGTGGGAGCAATGGCAGAAGATGGTAAGTTTAGGGTCGAGAAATTTAACGGCCAAAAATTCTCGCTGTGGAAGATGCCGATGGAAGATTATTTGTATCAGAAAGATCTATACCTACCATTGGGTGGAAAATCAAAGATGCTGACGGGTATGACAGAGGAAGAATGGAACCTTCTCGATAGAAAGGCACTCGGAACAATATGGTTATGCCTTGCTACGTCAGTCACGTTCAACATTTCGAAGGAAACCACGACAGAGGGTTTGATTCAGACGTTATCGAAACTATATGAAAAACCCTCGGCCTCAAACAAGGTATTTCTTATGAAACGGTTATTTAATATGAAGATGTCGGAAGGTGGATCTGTTGCAGACCATTTAAATGATTTTAATACAGTTATAAGTCAGTTAAGTTCTGTAGGGGTAAAATTTGATGATGAAGTTAGAGCTCTGTTATTCTTGTGCTCATTACTAGAAAGTTGGAATGGTTTGGTAATGGCCATTAGTAACTCTGTTTCTGGATCTAGTACTTTAAAGTTTGATGATGTTGTCGGTGCTATCCTTAGCGAGGAAATGCGACAGAAAAGCTCCGGTGAGACATCAGGAAATGCTTTGAGTGTAGAGTCTAGTAGAAGAAAAATGGAAAGAGGAAAGAGCTCAGGATATCGCAGTAAATCAAGGAAAGGCAGATCCAAGTCTAGATCGGGGATAGTGTGCTGGAAATGTGGAAAGAAAGGACACCTAAAGAAAGGCTGTAGATCTCGGAAGGGAAAAGAAGGAGATGCACAGCAAGAAAACAATCATGAAGAAAATGTGACAAGTGAGGTGTTACAAGATGCTTTGATTCTTTCTTTCGAAAATATTACTGATTCCTGGGTGGTAGATTCGGGGGCTTCATTCCATGCCACACTTGATAAGAAATACTTTCATGACTATGTTCAAGGAGATTTTGGACAAGTTCGTCTGGGTGATGATAAACCCTGTAAAATCGTTGGAATGGGTAAGGTTCTTGTAAAAGAACAGAGTGGAAACCAATGGCTATTAAAGGAGGTAAGGCATGTTCCAGATCTAAAGAAAAATCTGATTTCAACAGGGCAGTTAGGCGGTGAAGGTTGTGTGACAAATTTCACAGATAAAGCTTGGAAGGTCACCAAAGGAGCCTTGGTAATAGCAAAAGGCGAAAAGGTTGGTACATTGTATTTATGCAATGGTATTTCTAACTCTGTTAATGCTTTAACTTCCAAAGGAGCAGATGCAACATTATGGCATCATAGGCTCAGACACATGAGTGAAAAGGGGATGAAGGTTCTTCACTCAAGGAATTTGTTGCCGGGTTTGAAGAATGTTGATTTGGACTTCTGTGAGAATTGCATTTATGGAAAACAAAAGAGAGTCAGATCTCTCAGAGTTGGGAAAGAAAAGAAGAATGAAAAATTAGAGCTTGTGCATACAGATGTATGGGGACCTGCTCAGGTATCATCTCTCAGTGGCTCTCGTTATTATGTTACTTTTATTGATGATGCAACTAGAAAAACTTGGATTTATTGTATTAAGAATAAATCTGATGTATTTGATACTTTCAAGAAATGGAAAGCTTTGGTTGAGATTGAGACAGGAAAGAAATTGAAGTGTCTTAGATCAGACAATGGAGGTGAATATTGCAGCAAAGAGTTTGATAGGTACTATTCAGAGCATGCAATTCACAGAGAGAAGACAGTTCCAAGAACACCACAAGAAAATGGTGTGTCAGAAAGGATGAACAGAACAATCATGGAGCATGCAAGGTGCATGAGATTGCATGCAGGATTGCCTTTAAAGTTTTGGGCAGATGCTGTAGATACTGCTGTTTATCTAATAAACAGAGGGCCTTCAAGTTCCTTGGATGGTGGTGTTCCAGAGGAAGCATGGACAGGTAAAAAGGTAAACTACTCTATTTTAAAGCCTTTTGGTTGTGATGCCTTTGTCCATATTGATAAAGAAAATAGAACAAAGCTTGAGGCAAAGTCAAAGAAATGTACCTTTATTGGATATGGTGTTAATGATTTTGGTTATCACTTATATGATTACGAAAATCACAAAATCATTAGGAGCAGAGATGTAATATTCAATGAAAAGGTTTTGTATAAGAATCATTTGCAGGAAAAGAAACAAGAAAAGGAAAACAAGGAATATGCAGTTCTTGATGAAACCACTGAAAAAGTAAAGGTTCTTGAAAATAATAATAATCAACAAACACAACAACAGCAACCACCACAACAACAACAGGCACCCCAAACACCTGAAAGTGGTGTTAGAAGATCTACCAGGATAAGTAGACCCCCTGAACGATACTCTCCTTCATTATATTATTTATTGTTGACTGATTCTGGTGAACCCGAATGTTATGAAGAAGCAATGAAGGTTGAAAGCAAGAATAAGTGGGAGGTAGCCATGGAAGAAGAGATGGAATCCTTAATGCATAACCAAACTTGGGATTTAGTCAGGTTGCCTGTAGGAAAAACTGCATTGAAGAATAAATGGGTTTACAGGCTGAAGGAAGAAGATGGAGGAAAACAGAGGTATAAAGCTAGACTTGTGGTGAAGGGGTTTGCGTAGAAGAAAGGTATTGATTTTGATGAAATATTTTCTCCTGTTGTTAAAATGACTTCAATTAGAACTATTTTAAGTCTTGTAGCAGTTGAAGATTTGCATCTTGAGCAGTTAGATGTAAAGACAACCTTTCTCCATGGGGATTTGGAGGAAGAGATATATATGCAGCAACCACAAGGATATGAGGTGAAAGGGAAGGAGAAACTAGTGTGCAGGTTGAAGAAGAGCTCGTATGGCTTAAATAGGCTCCAAGGCAGTGGTATCTAAAATTTGACAAGTTTATGTCTGAACAAGGTTATACTAGATGTCACTCTGATCATTGTGTTTATTTGAAAAAGCAAAATGATGGCAGCTATATTATATTGTTATTGTATGTAGATGACATGCTTGTTGCAAGATCTAACATGCAAGAAATAAATGTGCTCAAAAGAAAATTGGAAAATTCATTTGCAATGAAGGACTTGGGAGCTGCAAAACAAATCCTTGGTATGAGAATAACTAGAGACAGGAAAACTCGTAAATTAACATTGTCTCAGAATGAGTACATACAAAAGGTGTTGAAAATATTTAACATGCACAATGCAAAACTAGTTAGTACACCTTTTGGTAGCCATTTCAAACTTAGCAAGGAAATGTGCCCAAAGACACAAGAAGACATGGATTATATGTCTAAAGTTCCATATGCATCAGCAGTTGGAAGCTTAATGTATGCAATGGTCTGCACAAGGCCCGATATTGCACATGCAGCGGGAGTTGTAAGCAGGTACATGAACAATCCAGGAAAGGAACATTGGATGGTAGTGAAATGGATTCTCAGATATTTGAAAGGTACCACAAATCAAGCATTATGCTTTGGTGGTTCAAACATCTCCCTACAAGGATATGTTGATGCAGATATGGCAGGTGACAGAGATAACAGGAGGAGCACTACAAGATATGTATTTACTGTTGGAGGAACAGCTGTCAGTTGGGTTTCAAAAATCCAAAGTGTTGTTGCACTTTCAACAATAGAAGCAGAGTATGTTGCTGCTACAGAGGCTAGTAAAGAAATGATTTGGCTACAAAGGTTTATGGGTGAATTGGGTAAGGAGCATGATATGGGAACGTTATACAGTGATAGCCAAAGTGCCATTCATCTTGCAAAGAACTCAGCATTTCATTCCAGGACTAAACACATACAGCTCAAGTACCATTTCATATGATCAGTGTTGGAAGATGGAGAGTTGAAGCTGGAAAAGATACACACTAGCCAGAATCCTGCAGATATGCTAACAAAAGTTGTAACGAGGGAGAAACTGAGAATATGCTCAGTTTCAATTGGTCTTCAAGGATGACGATGAAGATGAGGAACAGCCAGGTCCCAAGAGGAGTCATTGTCCAACAAATGGAGCAGCGGTGGAGTTGCTACAATCAGTCTCCAAGTGGGAGATTGTTGGGTGTGGAGCCTGATTATCTTCTATATTCAAAGGTATCGCCACATTGGACCCCAGTTCGAAATGGGGGCGGCAACGCCGCCCATAAAATATTCGCTGCAGGGGGGGTCCAGGGGGGGGGGCGGCTACGGCCTTTGGGAGCCCCCCCCTGGTGGGGGGCTTTGGGGGCAGCGCCCCTGAAGCTAAAAACAACTGTAAAATTGCCTTGTAAAAGTATAGTAATTTCTAGTCAATCTGGGCCGTTCATTAGGTGGATGATCTGACGGTAGAACTTATGTTTAGTTTAGGGTTTTTTGCCCTAGAAGGAAACCCCTCTCTTTGTATGAGGGCATTGTATTTGAGGCTGTGTGATAGATGTGTATTTAGTGAGTGGGAAATAGAGAGGTGAGACTGTGACAGAAAATAGAGGATATTACAACAGATCTGCTGTAGGTTGTGCTTCTTCATTTTGCTGGATAATAGAAAGGAAGGACTGGCTGTTTGGGGTGGACGTAGCCAAAACTGGGTGAACCACGTATATCTGTGTCTCTCTTGTTTTGTGCGTTTTCTGTGTTTATATTTCTGCAATATTTTATGTGTTCCATTGCTCCATAATATATAATTTTATAACAATTCTATTGTGGATTATGAATTGATGTTAACTCTCTTTAAATGACTTCCTTTGCACAATTTCTTTTAAAATCATTTGACACATACTCACCACCATTATCGCTCCTGAGAGAGTTCACTTTCCTACGAATCTCTTTCTCAACAAGTGCTTTAAACTCAACAAATTTGGAGAATTTCTAGTCTTTCATCTGCATGAAGTATATCCAACACTTCCATGAGAAATAATCTACAAATATAACATAATACTCGTGCTTGGAAGTGGAGGCCATCGAGAAAGGTCCACAAACATCAGAGTGGATCCTTTCAAGGATTGCATGCACCCTACTATCCCGATCATTGAATGTGGATTTTTTCTACTTCCCCAATGTACACCATTTGCATGAATCATGCTGTTCTAGTGCTCCTTTTGGGAGGCATGTAGAAATATGTTGCATGATCTTCAAAGCACCATGATGTAAATGACCAAGTCTTCTATGCCATAATTCACCGACATCTCAGCTCTACACCTTCTCTACTTTTGGGCTCAATGTTGAACAATCTTCCACATCTAATTTGTAGAGGTTCTTCACTCAAACCCTGATCTAATTCACTTGTCTCGTGGTGATATGTCTCATGAAAGCCTTTCCTTTCCTAAATATCACATCATAGCCATGATCCTCCAACACATCTACAGAAACTAGATTATTCTTTGGACCTGGTACACACATGACATCCTTAAGCTTGAGGGGGAGCTAGGCTCCCTCTAAAAAGTGATTGTACCAATATTGGTCACACTATACCTTCCATCATCTCCCATCTTGATGTGCATCTGGAGATCCTTTTCCTGCAAGTCACTGAAAAATTATTTGTTGCCAATCATGTGGAATGAGGCACCACTGTCAAGATACCACACACTACCCATCATTGTGATTTCCATGCATGAAACGAGGGTAAAATCAATTTCGAACTGTGAAGCCATAGATTCACCTGCTTCTCCTCCTGCGGTATTCTTTCTTGCCTTCTTATGTGTACACTTCGTTGCATAGTGACCAAATTCATGACTGTGAAAGCACTTAATTTTGGAAAAGTTTCTATTCCTTCCCCCTTGACTCGAATCTTCTTTGGATTGGGATTTCTTCCCTTTCCATTTCTTTGCATTTCCATCCAAGAAAAAAATCTCCTCATCCTCACACTTAGTTGAGGTCCCATCTCTAGTGCTCTGCCTTATCTCCTCGTATACCAAATCAGACAACAAGAATTCCTAATTTGGTAGCTTCTCCCTCCTGTTCGCCAAATCTTTGTAGTTGTGCCAACTCTTGGGAAGGACTAGAAGGGCCAGGCTCACCAAATCATCCTCTGCTACAGTAAAACCAACTTGACCAAGTTCATCATGACATTGTGTTAAACTGCTAAGGTACTTTGGAATGGTATCATTCCTCTACATCTTGATATTCCGAAGCTTGTCCTTGAGTGCCAATTTTTCTATGGTCACTACTATTCTGGAACAAATCTATCACCACTTACTCTATTGGATAGTACCTTAGAAATCAGCTTGTAGATGAGATTACACAAAGATATCATCCGATTGTTGTCAAATTAAAGAGGCTTTGAACACTTAGGGATTAGTGCTAAGAATGTAGCGTTAATTTCCCTAGAAACCTTCTAAGAGGTTCTAGCCTCCTCCAAAACATTGAGAACATATTTCTCAATCAGATCAAAAAATAGAAGACAAAATTCCTTAATTCACTGCTAAGGTACTCTTCTTCTCTTTCATTAGAGAATTTTAATTTCCTTCCTGGAAGGTTAATCCATGATGCCATTGGGGTGGCTTAGGAGCCCCTTCACTCCATCAATACTAAACAATGTATTGATCTTATTCTCAAGATGGATTTAATCAAAGTTTATGACCAAGTGAACTAGATTTTTATTTTTCTTACACTCCTTCTCCTTCACATTGGACTAGGCTTTTACGTGAAGAATTAGATTATGGGATGCATTTCTTCGACTTATTTTCTTGTTCTCATAAATGGATTACCTACTTCTTTTTTCTCAACTTCAAGAGGATTGAGATAGAGTTGTCCTCTATCTCCTCTATTATTTCTTTTAATTATTAAGGGGCTGAGTAAGATGATCAATCAAGCTATGAATGATGGTCATATTAAAGGATTTAATGTAACTAGTGCTTTCTACATAATAAATTTATCTTTGTTGATGACATTCTTGTCTTTGGTGATGGATCAATTTCAGAATGGGAAGTCTACAATGATATTTTTACTACTTTATGATCCATTACATGCATGATGGTTAGTTAGTGCAAATCTTCCTTTTCTTAGAGCATAATAAGTTGGATGATTACATTGCATCTATTGTCTCTTTTCTGCCATATAAAGTGGCTCAGTTGTTTCAAGGCTTCACATATCTAGGATTTCATCTGAAGCTTAATTGTTACCTTGTGGATGATTGGTCTTGGATTTACAAGTGCATCGAGCATCACATTAGTAATTGATGTTACAAGTGGCTCTCTCTTGGTGGGAGGATGAATTTGGTAAAGTCGATACTTGAAAGTATTCATGTTTAATAACTCACTTTATCTAAGGTTGCTATATCCACCATTAATAGGATCATACAATACATGTTTCACTTTCTCTACGAGAGTAAGAAAAATAATGGAGTCTCTCAATTGGTTAGATGGGAGGTTCTTTCCCAAGAAAAAGGATGTGGGGATGGGGCTTTAAGAATATACACTGGTTTGGGTTAACATTGAATTTTAAAATTATTTAAAGAGTAATAACAAGCTCAAGTATATAGAATAACCTCATTTATGATAAGTATTTAAATCATCACCCTTTTTCTAAGTGGTTGCAGTTTGTTTAGGCTAAGAGATACTCTGTGGGATCAAATATTTGGCAATGTTTTTTGATAACCCTTCCTTAGATTACATCTTGGATGGAATGGAAGGTGGGTAATGGACATCAAGTCATCCTTGGGAATGATCCTTCCATTGGAGGGTCATATTTCTTTATTTTATCCTTTGATCTCATTACACAAATTAATGATCATGGTGTCTATAGGATTTATAAATCTTTTAGGTCTTGTTTTGATGCTACACTCATTAGCAAGTGGAAACAATCCACTGATTTAGGGTTACATGGTTTGTTGGTGTATGAATGGGATGGCCTCATTTCTAAATTGAATATACATGGTCTTATTTTTTTTTTCAAGTTGTATGTGATCCTCTAGGCTTGACTTGTGGCTTGAGGAGTTGTGACCCAGGGGCATATAAGCTGTCAAACTCACCCGGGGATCATACCCTACCTAGGACACACCATCCCTTAGTTGAATGGATTTTTAGCATGTCTCCTCCCCCTAACATAGGGCACAACCATCCCCCATGAGGTTTGATCCTAGGTCGCCTTGTTGAAAAGGCCCATCCTAAACCTGTTGTGTTAGTGAGACTTGTCATACATGGTCTTACATTATCTAAGGAGCATGAATCTATTGTTTTGATACAGAATTCTTATTCTGGCCAGATCACTACCAATCTCACTTATGATGAAATTTTTTCTTCTTTTGAATTGTCTAGGGACAACTAGTGGATCTGAAAAATATGGCAGTGGCCCATTCCTCGTAAGCTTTGATGTTTCATCTGGTTGGCACTGGAAAACAAAATCTTGAATTGGGATATTTTCTCCGACATGGTTTTAATGGTCCCAATGTATGTATCCTTTGTTTGAGAGTTCTATAATCGATTGACCATCTTTTCTTCCACCGTGTGTCTGCGCAAGTTTTGTGACAAAATGTTCTATTCACTCCATATATTTTGGATGGTGGTTTGATTAACTTTCTGAAATCCTGTATCAAATGGTGTGATCATCGAATGGGAAGGCATAAAGCTCTACCCATGTTCATTTCTTGAGATATTTGGGGGTGAATGCATGAAGATGGGTTACAATTTTGGGCCAAATGTGGTGATGAAATTTCAAAATTTTACTTTTTTATTGAATTGAAGCCCTCAAAATTCATATAAGCATTGTGAATTTTGATTCGGAGTAATATATATATATATATATATATATATATATATATATATATATATATATATATATATGAGAAATTATGTTGTTGTCCTAGTGATTTTTTTTGTAAAAAAAATTAGTGTCATATAATATGTCAATTTTCCATTAAATGAAATGCTTGTCCTTGCAGATTTTCGCACATCTATGTTTGTGTTCACTTAGCATAACTTAGTCTAAAATGTGTAATTTTATATATATATATATATATATATATATATATATATATATATATATATATATATATATAGTGTACACAAAGAGAACTAAGTTTTTCATATTAATTTTTATTTTTTTAATGAAAAAATATATTTTTTTATTATTTTTCGAAGTTGGCTAAGTAATATTCCAATCGCATTTCTTAGACATATATGTTCGTGTAATATTTTTTTCTACTATTTAAATAAATTAGAAAACGAAGAGTACCCTTTTGAAGAAGACTGGAAAAGGAAGAAATTTTCCTTTTTTGAATTTTTTTTTATTTTTTATATTTTATGATATTTATTTTTTATTCAGCCTCTTTGAAATTATCCAAAAAAGTTTGCATTATGTTTAAAAGAAATTAGATAAAAAATATCATATGAATTCAAAAATGTGAAAATCACATGCCATTGGATAGAGGATTCATTCCTGAATCCAACATGATCAACTCTACCATTTAAGGAAAAAAATTTATAAATTGGTGTTGCAGAGAAATTTGTAGAAGATGAGCTAAAAATCTGTTTTTTAGGCTCTTAGTAGCTCAATTGAGTGCTTAAAATACTCGATCAAGTGCTTAAAATGCTCGATCGAGTGTTTGAAATAAAAATTTCAAATAGTTCGATTGACGCTTTAAGAAACCCTCAATGAGCCCTTAACATGATTAAATAGAGGCTCGATTGAGCTATCATAATTATCTAAAAAAAGAAAAAAAAAAAGAAGAAAAAAAACGAAGCCTCTTAAGACTTGTATTTAAGCCAATTATAAAAGTTATTTATTCCACAATTATTTTTTGTTATAAATATTCAAATATATTCCAAATTCTAATATTTCTTAATTATTAATCCAAAATTTATTTTATTTTACCAATAAAATAATTATAATAATACATAGATAACTTTCTATAAAAGATTTTAACTTTTCTTTTTCAATTTTGAAATTCTTAAAAATGATAATTTGTTTATTGTTTTGATTTTAAATATAACATATTTGTATACTCCTTTATTTATTTATATATATATATATATATATATATATATATATATATATATATATATATATATATATATATATATATTCTTTTAAATAAAAATAAATCAAATTATAATAATAAAAAACAACAAACTAAA
Source organism: Pinus tabuliformis (assembly GCA_031772625.1). Classification (NCBI taxonomy): domain Eukaryota; kingdom Viridiplantae; phylum Streptophyta; class Pinopsida; order Pinales; family Pinaceae; genus Pinus; species Pinus tabuliformis. Next base: position 543,423,013 of record CM062816.1, on the reverse strand, counting down.
CTAATTCTCACTAACATTTATGAATTTGTTACCATCCAGTCAACTTGAAATATGTTCACAGTATAATACAAAACCAAACACTAATTATTAAGATGCTAAACACTAATTATAAATATCATATAGTAGATTATTCATTAATCACTAAAAAAAATCATATATTATATTTTTTCAAAAATTTAAATTTCTATAAATTTTATGATATTATTATTTTAGAAATAATTTCTTGCACACATTTAAATCTAGATTACTCAAATTCAAATTAGTCAAATGTTTTTTTAAAATTTATGATTTCTTTATGTTTTAATTATTTTAAAAATATATATTGCAAACCTAGTCAAGAGTAAAGATTTCTATATATACTTTACACTTGTATAGACTGAGGACAAAATTGAGTTTAATCACATTTTACAGGCTGAGAGAGATTTATATCTGCAGCTACCATTGCATCCATTATAACTGTATTAATTATAACTTACAACTATTACAACTACGTCTACCCTCACTTTTTTCCTTGAACAAAAGAATATTACTGCATTATATATATATATATATATATATATATATATATATATATATATATATATATATATATATATATAAGAGAGAGATTTTAGTAGATATGATTATGACTAGTGGCTCATGGTGTATTAACTCTTAAGTGAATTTTATAAAATATACATTTTTAGTAGGGTCAAATTCACATTTTTGAGTTACACTTATTTATAATATTATAATATTTATAATATTTATTAAAATCAAATTAATAAATTTTCATATGTTTAATCAATATATTATTTTAATTATATTTATAATAAATTTATTATTTAAATTATAACCTTGGAAATTTAAATCATATTAAAAACTAATTTTTAAGTTACCAAATTATAAACATAAGAAAATTACAATTTCAATTGTAAGTGGGATAGAATCACTTTCCAAGTCTATACACCAAAACACTAGAAATGTAATGAGAAATTAATCCACACCATTATTAATTACCTATTCAAATGTAATTAGTAATTAAATTTGTTTTTATTTTTTATTTTTGTTGTTTTTGTTTTTTTAACTATCAAATACTTACAATTTTAAAATTTGCATATCATTATTGATATTCAAATTATTTTTAAAATTTCCAGCTTTAAGGCTCAATCAAGCTCTTTACGTAGGGTTACACATGAGCTCGACCGAGAGTTAGTTTTAATGCTCAATCAAGCTACTTTTTTAGTTCTTGAGGAGCTCGATCAAGCACTTAAAAAAGGGTCAATTGAGTGCTTAAAAAAGGCTCGATTGAGTGTTTAAAATGCTTGATCAAGCCATCTTTTTTTCACCTAAACGCTCTCTCCCTTGCCAAAATGTGTAACCCAGTTCCATGCTTTTAACCTTGGAAGGCCCGAAACAAGTTGCATTTTTAGGTCAATTCCTCAATATCCCTCCGATTTTGCCATAGATCCTTGGATTTTTCTTTGAACACATTTCTTCTCAAGAACCCATGAGACTTTGTTGTTTTACCTATCCTCCGACATCCCTACCTGACAATGTTGGTTTCTTTGATGTTGCCCAATAGGGTGGTACTTGTGGCAGTGAGGCTTATATTATTCTCTAAGGAAATATCTCTTATTTCATATGGTTGAATCTTGGGGATGGATCCAATACAAAAGTTAAAGTCGTAGACTGTTGGGCTATTATATTTGTTGTTGCTTCCATTAATGTTGCTTCTTTGAAGGTATATGGGAAATTACCAACATCAATCTTTTATCCTACAATGATAGATGGAAATAATCAAAATTTTAAGGAACCATTTTCATACCTTGTCTTTTCAGCATATTTATAGCGAATACATTATCTAGGCTGATAATCTTTCTAAGAAAGGTCTCAATGTGGAGGAATGTTTCATCTTCTATGAAAAGAGGCAAGGAACTCAACTTCTAAATAGGGGGAGCTAACATTTCCTTTCAATTAATAAATTATAACTTTCTCTATTACTACAATAATCTTTGTCAGTTTATTGATTCTTTCTTTTACTATGTTGCTGAAGAGGTTTTTGATGGCTAAAATTTTGACACCCTGTAGTCTTCTTTGTGTCATCAAGTTTTTTGTACAACTTTAAATGTTGTTATTTTTGGTTGATGACATACTTCTATGTCTTATTATTTGATATGTTTTTCAAGTCTTACGTATCTATGTATATGTTGTATGTACTAGTAATATATTGATTTTATCCCTGGTTCTTCTATGAGATATTTCAATGACTGCATTTTTTGTATGCTTAATGAAAATGACAAAATTTATTTTCTAGAAAAAAAATAATGCAATCATTTTAATTAAATGGTTGATAGACACCTATAGGAATCAATCCATGATAAACATCAAAACACTTACCCCATGATACATTTCACATTGCCAAGATTAAAAAATCACAAAAATTAACTAAATTATAACTTTATCTTAAATGATTATTATTATTATTTATAAAAAAATTAATTACAATGATAGGCGTGTCTAATTTGGAATAGGACTTCCAACAGTTTAATTTAAATAATTATTAAGTGGATGCCACATATTTAATCTCCACAAAATATTTTAGAATATTTGCACTGAGAGGCACTCTCTAGCCCAATATGGTAGATATGTTGTAATGTCATGTAAACATTTTGACTTGGTGAAGTTAGATAATAGGGAATCTACCAAGTGACAAGGGGGATCAAATCTCTTGATATGCAGACCTATTTAGTGAAAAGAGATTTGATCCCTCTCAATAGATGCAGAGTTAAGATGGATCTAGGATGGTCATAGTAGTATACACAAATAAAAGGTTAATATTTATCTCCATAGTAGTTATGTTCTTTTTTCCCTTTTAATTAAATTAATTAATTAAAAAAATGTCATATGAACCAATGTTATATGAATTGAGTTATGGTTTTATGGGAATGCAATATTTAGAAGCCATGGTATTGGCCCACGATATCATAACAAATAATATTTACAAATTAAGAATCTCTATGATAAAATGAGTATAAATCTGAGTTGTTTTTAAATGCTATTTTTTGACAAGTTTTCCAGTTTATTTTCCGATCTAATTTTCCTAGAATCTATTCTGCATTTATTGAAATCACAAGCTTTATGGGTGAACTCTGTGCAATTGAAGTTCCGTGTGGGTTTTCAAGGTACTAAATCCATATATGTAGTCAAAAAACCAGTTTAAACAACAATTGTTTCTACCAGATTTCGACAAAAAATCCACCACAAATTCTAAAAAGCCACACTTAAAGACTATTGTCCATAAATCTCCATGGTTAAGAATCTGTTTCCATGTTTTTTAAATGCATATATGTTTAAGTTATATACTAATTTTTATTATTTTTTAATAATAATAATTTAAAAGAAGTTATAGTTTAATAATATTTAATGAATTTTTTAATTTTAAAAATATGAGATGTATCATGTAGTGAATGTTTTGATATAAATGTGTGTGTGTGTGTGAGTTTAAAAAAAAAAATAACAATTAATTTATGAATACTATATAGAAAATGATACAAATCTAAACATAAAATAATATATTAATATAATTTCTATTTATTCAAAATAATTTAAGCATGTTTTTATTTTGAATTTCAAAATTAGCAAATTAATATTTTATATAACTAAAATTAAGTAGTATATGTGTTTTTTAATGCATAACATGTTTAAATTAAATATAAAATATTTATGTTGATAAGTATGTCTATTTTAGAATATGACTTCTATAATTTTAATTTACTTATCAATAACTAGTGGAGTCATTTAAATTAAATGGTTAGTAAACACCTATAGACATCAATCCATGATAAGCATAAAAAAATTTACACCATGATACATCTCACATTGCTAAGATTAAAAAAATCATAAAAATTAACTAAATTATAACTTATTTTAGATTATTATTATTAATTATAAAAATATTTAATTATATTGATAGTTGTGTCTAATTTGGAATAGGACTCCACAATTTTAATTTAATCATCAATAATATTAAGTGGATTGTAGAGATTTAATCTCCATGGAATATTTTAGAATATTAATAGTAGTGTACACAAATCAAAGGTTAAGATTGATCTCCAAAGTAGTTATGCCCTTTTTCCCCTTTAAATTAAATTGATTTGTTAAAAAAATGTCATATGAACAAGTTTCATATGAGCTGAGTTATGGTTTTATGTGCATGCAATATTCAGAAGCCATGGTATTGGTTCATGGTATTCTAAGAAAGACTATTTACAAATTAAATATCTCCACGATAAACTGAAGATAAATCTCCATGTTTAAGCATCTTATTCCATGTGTTTTTTAATGTATATAAGCTTAACTTATATATTAATTATTTAATAATAATAATAATAATAATAAAGTTATAATACAAATAATTTTTAATTACGCATCATAAACTATTTTCTATATTTCAAACACAAATATATTACATGTATATAGTTGGAGTGAGATCCAACTATTCCCAATCTTGGAGAGAGAGGTTGAGAGAATATCTCAACAAACCCAACCCAACCAACAAATCAAATCTACTAATGTAAGCATTAATCCTAACACCGTCCCTTAATGCTTACATTACAAAGAATAACACTAAGTCACATAAACATATTTCACATTGATCTTTATGTTTGGACTAGTCTTCATCAACACTTCCATCCACTCAAGAATCTCATAAACTTCGTTCTTTCTTCAACCACCATTTTTTAGCTACCACTTGATCCATTTGATATACAATTACTTTTGACCATCATTTACATATTTATAGGATCAAGGATTCTTGACATGCCTTGAAAAATAGTCAAGATACTGAATCATTCTATTGACTTACTTCCATCTATCAAAATGCAACAAATTGAACACTCCTATCCACGAATTCCCTTCTTTGTAATGGTTGGTGACTTTGAAGAGGTACCAGAGAACACAATGATTTTCACTATAATAGGGCTACCAAAAATCTTGCCAACTACCCACCAACCATTGGGATTATAGGTATCCAAAGAGAATGTGCCACCATGGTCATCTAGTTTGTTTATCATTGAGAAGGTTCTAATCTCATCTCCTTCGAGCACCAAGTATAGTTTGCCTTGCAAATTCTTCTACTACCATTAAGAACCAACATAAGAGTAGTCTATCGTGTCTTTACCAAATAAGCCTTCCACCACTATCTAATCGAATGTTGGCACTTGAATGATAGTGAGTATTGGGGGAGGTAGTGTGTCATGCATGTAAAACAAGAGTTATAATTCAAAGGGAACTGTGAGTATTGATTTTACTGAGCACTTTTTGTGTCAGGGAGGCCACCCGTGGTATTCAAACATTGAATGTAAGACACTCAATATGCAACCCCAAAGCTTTTATGGAAGTTGGCCTCTGCCAAAACTTTCTAAAGGCTTACAAAATTTGAACAAGTTGTGATGCTATCTCATTTCTTCAAACACATAAAAAAATGTCTTGATTTAGTGTTATTTGACTGCAAGGAACTTGCATCATACTCAAAAAGAATATAATCTCACATCTCACAAATGACAATAATATACTCTAATATATTCTCACTCTACAACAAACTAATATTCAAATTTTCATTTTTTTTTGGGCCTCCTACAAGGGAGATACACCTAGATAATAGATCTGATACCAACAAAAAAAATTTAATCACACACCATAAACTATTTTATATATTTCAAAGTCAAATAAATTACATTTATATAGTTAGAGTGAGATCCAACAATTTCTAATCTCGGAGAGAGAGGTTGAGAGAATATCTTAACAATCTCCAACAAACCCAACCAAACCAACAAACCAAATCTACTAATGTAAGTTTTGAAGTTTGAAATTGTTTCCTTTTTGACTACTTGTTTCCATCTCCTTCCCTTTTTGTCACCATATTTGTAGAAGTCTCAACATACTCAAGGTCAATTCAACTTAGAAAAAGGTATTTATAATTCATGTTTATAATCTATTTTTCTTTATGAATTATAACGAAAACATTCCTAAAATAACAAAAATGTGAGCATTCCGCAACTAATGTTGAATTCGGCAATGATATTCATGTTTAGACACGTTGTAGTGCATCGATAAAAGGATGAAGAGTATCTGAAGATGAAAAATGTCACCACATGGATGACCACTTATTGACATGACTTGGCAGGCTATACAAATCAAGAGATCTAAGAGTCAAAGTCAAATTCAAACTTTGAGTATTACGATGCCATAGTCAAGTGAAGGAAACATGAGATTAAAATGACATCAGGCGAGCATGCAGAAGACTTTTTCAAACATGAGGATGTGATTCGAGAAGAATCCCTCATGATTTTCTCTTTCAGTAGCAAATCATGAGGAGATAAAGTCTTAGTTTAAATATATTCTCTAGAAGACAAAGTAGTTTGATTTCATATTGACATAAAACTCTTCAAGTTTTTTAATGAAAAACTTGTATAAAATCCATAAGATGAGACCCAAAACTCAGTTCAATTATTAAGTTTATTGTGGTTCATTTATAGAATTTGTGATACTCTGTTCAAGTAAATACAATTCTCTATTTTCAATGCGTGACTAAGAAATCATCTGATCGATAAAAGACTTACGCTAACAAGAGGACCCTCTCTCGAGTTGTAAGGATATCTAGTTTTGTTTATGTTTCCATTTTATCATAGTGTCATAGTATTTCGAAGTTTATTTTCTCTTAAAACAGTTTCATTACATTTATGATTTGATATTTTGTTATTCCAATTTTTAGAGTGATCATAAAACAAAATTACCAAAAAGATTTAACTTTTATATGCGTTTCCTTTCAAGTTCCATTACTTAGTTAATTTCATAAATGGAAAAAGAGATGTCTTTTAGAGTTACAAGTTCTCAGTTCTCTCTTGATTTTATTCCCATCAATAGTTTCTTTTTTCAATTAGTTTTTCTTATGCAATTTCCTTTTTTGCAATAGTGTAAAAGTGCCTTTCTACAAAATAATGTTGTAGTGCTTTCAATTATGCAAGTAAAATTAGAATATTTTTCCTGCAATTTAGTATTAGCATTTCATTTTATGCAAGTAGAAGTAAGTTTTGAATTCTACAATAAAATAGATTTTCAATTCTTCAAGCAATAGATTTCAATTCAATTAACTAATTGGTTTTGATGTAACTTTAAATAGAAATAACTTGTGCATGTTTACTCTCTAAATCTCGTTCAAATATTTATCCATACTTATGATAATTTCATACTTAGAATAATTCAGTCCATAGATATAACTCCTAGCATATATATTGTAGATACATCTAATAAGTACATGAAATTTTGTTGATGGTTAACGAAGTAATTTAAGAACAATTAAATTACCCAACTTTTTGGCATCGTTTTTAGGGAGGTGTATATAGGATTCCATTCATGGTTTTCATATCATTGTAGGTGCATTAAATTTTGTAGATGCATAATTAAAGCCTGGTAAAATATAATTTATGCATATAGAAAGGGATTCTAGAAGTCAATTTGTAACTAGAGATAGAAGTTCAATTCCAACATCACCGCTCACCCTCGCTAGACCTCATAGTGCCACACCATCCACTCATACTCACATTCCATAATTGGCAAGCAGACATAGACTTCCTAAGGTGCATAGATCTGAAATCCAACCAAAAGATTCACCAAATTCCTCTATCGAAGTTGTGGTTGAAGAACCTACATCGCCAACAGAGGGAGTAATTTTCCCCTCTTCAAAAAGAGAGAAAATTCTAGGACACGAACTAGAGGTTCCTAGTGAAGAGAAGAAGAATAAGAAGCTTATTATAATATACCATTAGTAGAGGAACCAGAAGAAGATATAGAAAATCCTATCATACAACCTTATATTAGCTCTAAGGAATCTACAATGGTAGGGGAAGGAGAAGGAGAAGTACACAATGTAAATGGTGAACTTAGGATTAGAGGTGGAAGAGGCATAGGAGGAAATAAAGGAGGAGGAGGAGGTGGAGGTGGAGGTGGTAGGGGTGAACCAAACCCTTTTGGATTTCCCATTTTTTATGAAGATACCACAACCACAATGAAGAAAATCTCAACCTTCATCCTTCCCAATTCCCATGGTTTGAGAAATGAGGACCCTGAAACATTTATTTTTGAGTTTCAAGTTTTATGTAGAGGTTATGACTACTTACTTGATCCTCAAAAAGTGAAATTATTTCCAGCTACTCTTAAAGATGGAGCACTTAAATGGTTCATGGGATTAGTAACACATACTATTAGAACATGGGAATAAATGAAAACTGTGTTCTTAGAAAAATATAGGGACTATTGCATGCCCCATAACTCAAGGATGAAGTCTTTAAGATGATATAGAAAGAGGATGAAAGCCTTGAAGACCTAGTTGAAATATTTTCTTACAACATTAAAAGGGATAAGATGTATAACTTAGATGATTAAACATTAGAATCTCTTTTGTTAAAATCCATCAAAGATGAATTATTTGACCTTCTTAATTTAATCAGCAAGGGAGATGTTTCACAACTTTCATTTGGAGAAATATGTTATTTGTGTAAGCATATTTAAAGGGGTAAGGGAGATGTTTCACAACTTTCATTGGGAGAAATATGTTATTTGTGTAAGCATATTTAAATGGGTAAGTCTAGAATTGGTAAAAATTCAAGGGATCCTGTGATTTCCAGAATTAATAAATATGAAATTGGAACAATAAGTAGAGCTGAAATAGGCAGTTTGCTTGATAATTTTAAAATAGATATCCCATGGAGTCTTAGTGAACAACTAGATACCCTTAAGATACAAAACAAGCAAAACATTGAGAATGTTGCATTATCTATTTTCTATCTCAAGTGTAGAAAGAAACGTGACTTAAGATCATTTCCCGTTAATGGTATAGAAATTTGTGGCATAAGTGCTGAAAATCATAATACAAAGGAATGCCCCTTGATACTTGGTCTTGAAGCTTGTTTTCAACATGAAGCTGGAACAAGCCAATTTGAATCTCTTTGTTTTATTGTTAAAATACCATGGAAAAACCAACAATCAAATATGACTCAAGGTTTCAATACTCAGTCATATGCACAACCATAAATAACTGGACTACACCCATGCCATGGCAACATTGGGCACCAAAATCTCAAAATCCATCTTGGGCACAAGGTTGGAAAATATGCTCAATTCAAACAACCTTATCCTTCTTTTCCAGCACAATATTACCCTTCTCAACCAACCTAATCTCCTCAATTTATAAATCCAAATCAACAACTTTTATTACCATTTCCTCAAAAACCTAATCAGCTACCTGCTCAATCGCTTCCAAATCCAAACAGTAAGAGTCAACAAGCTATTTATAATATTGAAGGACAAAATTTTCAAGCTTTTATGATTAACCCATTAGGTCTAAATGATGTTAAACTTAGATCTGGTAGGGATTTACAAAAGAAGTCACCAACAATCACCATCCAAAAGTCAAAAGAGGGTGAAGTTCACGAAAAAGATGCAAATTTTGGTCAAGAAAATATTCTTGTAAAGGAATATGTTCCTGTACAATCAAAGGACGAGAAAATAAAGAAAGCACTTACAGTTTCTCTAGTAGAGGAACCTTCTATTTCTTTGTAGGACCCAACTTTTCCTGAAAAGCTCAAAATTAATAGAAAGACGAATTGTTTTGCCAGACTATGATATGCTATATGAACTTAAAACTGTTTGCATAAAGATTCCTTTACTTCAAACTATAAAGGAAATACCAAAATTTACAAAAACTATTAAGGAACTATGCATTAGAAAACCAAGAAGAAAGGGAAAAGATGTTAAAAAATCCAATTCGTAGGAAAAATTGTTGATATCATGATGGGAAAACCTATTGTTAAAAAATATCTAGATCTTGGTATTCTCAATGTGAAAATACATATCAATGGTGTTGAAATTACAAAAACTTTAATTGATTTAGGAGAAGCAATTAATATCACGAGTAAACAAACAATCGAGCAACTCAAGGTTCGTAATATTCAATATACTCCTACATTATTACAATTAGAAGATAGATTTGTTATCAAACCAGATGGAGTATTAGAGGATGTGTTTGTTTCTCTAAATTCTTGGGAACATCCTATAGATTTCATGATTTTAACTCCCAAGAATAATTTAAGAGGCCATCCATTGATTCTTGGTAGACCTTTGCTAGCTACAATTAATGCATTCCTAAGTTGTATATATGGTGATATTTACATCTCTGATGGAAGTTCCACTAAAAAATTTACATTGTATCCTCCTACAAAAGCAATAACTGAAGTAGAAAGTGAAATTTGGATAGATGATGATAATGAACACTTTGATGATATGCAACTAGTTTATACTCTTTCACAATTAGATGAAGAAAACCAATTGATAAATTTAACGAATAATAATGATGCTTCTTCATAATATGAGAAATATCAAAGTTTTCAAGAAAAATTCAATATTGAATATCTATCATCTAACCAAGTGGCTTTACATTCTATGGAAAAGTTTGGCAATTCTCAAGTAGAATTTTTCCAAATAAAACAATAAATATTAATAATAATTTGGAATAATTTCAAAAGTGGAGATTGATACAAATTCTAAAAAATAACTCTTCTTCTTATGCATGGGAGTACATTTATATGAAATGGATTGATCCTAAAACTTGTATGCATCATATTTGTATTTAGGAAAATTCCAAACCTGTTAGACAACATCATGGAAGGATGAATCCTAATCTGAGAGAAATTGTTGAGGAATTAAAAAAGTTAATGTGAATTTCATTTATCCAATATCATATAGTCAATAGGTGTCACCCTTAGTGATTATTCCTAAGAAAAATGGAAAATGGAGAGTGTGTGTTGACTATAGGGAATTAAACAAGGTTACTTTGAAAGACAATTTTCTACTACCCTTTATAGATCAAGTATTAGATACCTTGGTAAGAAAGAAGTATTTTTCATTTTTGTATGGTTTTAGTGGATGTAACTAAATCCAACTAGCATCAAAAGGTCAAGATAAAACTAATTTTACATGTCCATGGGGAACATATGCCTATAGGGTTCTTTCCTTTAGATTATGTAATGCACCTGCCACATTTTACAAAGCATTTTTAGGTATCTTTTATGATCTAATTAATGAATGTGTGGAAGTATACATGGATGATTTCACTATGTATGGTGATACTTTTGAGGAAGCTATTGAAAATTTGGAAAAAAACTTATTACATGTAAAGAGGTGAACCTTTAATTAAGCGATGAGAAATATTCTATGATGTTCAATGAAGGGATTGTTTTAGGCCACCATATTTCAAGTGATGGAATTAAAGTGGATACATCTAAAGTAGAAATAATTTCTAAAATTTCAATTCCTATTTGTCAAAAAGATGTTAGAATTTTTCTTGGATTTACTGGATATTATAGAAGATTCATAGAAAATTTCACAAAAATAGCCTCTCCACTTTTCAAACTCACAAAATATTATGAATTTGTTTGGAATTCTGATTGTCAAAAAGCATTTGAGACATTGAAACAAAAGATTACTGAAGCACCAATTTTAAGGGGACCTAATTGGGCTCTTCCTTTCCACATTTCTACTAATGCTTCATATACAACTCTAGGAGCTGTATTGGGAAAAAAATATTTAACTCCTTATGCTATCTATTATACAAGGAAAAATTTGACTCCAATAGAGTTATATTACATTGTAACAGAAAAGGATTTTTTAGTTGTTGTGCATGGCATTAATAAGTTTCATCATTATATCACTTGTTTTGAAACTTTCATTCATACAGATCATTCTGCCATTATATGTCCAATGAAAAAACCAATTACTAATGGAATAATTACAATATGGTTGCTATTATTATAAGAATTCAACATTACTATTTGTGATAGACTAGGAAAAAAAATACAATTGTTGTTTCTTTATAAAATGCAGAATAATAATGATGATGTTCCTATAAAAGATAACTTTACCGATGAATATATTTTTACAATATCTACTAAAACACCTTGGTTTGTAGATATTGTTAATCATTTGGCTATAGGAACTATACCTCCACAACTATCATCTAGAGAAAAACAAAAAGTGATCAAAACCAATGCACCTTATTCTTAGATAGATGGAGAATTCTACAAAACTTTACCTGATTTGATTATTCAAAGATGTGTTCAAGAAGATGAAGCACCTGAAAGCTTGAAAGATTTTCATGATGAGCCATGTGGAGGACACTTTTCTGACAAAATAACTTCTTTCAAAATCCTTCTTTTGGGATATTATTGGCCATCCATTTTCAAGGATGCCAAAGAATATGTAAAAATATGTGATAGTTGTCAGAGAATGGGGAAGCCTATTCCATTAGATGAAATTCCTCAACAACCATAGGTACTAGTATAACCTTTTGAAAAATAGGCTCTAGATTTTGTTGGAACAATAAATCCTCCATCTAAACAGAAAAGGTGAGTACTTGTTTTCACTGATTATCTTACAAAATGGGTAGAAACTAAAACTCTTTTATTTGCAACTCAAAATGTTGTAGTTACATTTATTTTTGAGGACATTTTTACTCGTTTTGGTGTTTCAAGAGAAATTTAAAAGATCAAGGTCAATTCACATCCAATTTGGTGCAAAAGATCATGGAAAAATATAACATCAAGCATCAAAAGTCTATTCCATATCATCCACAAGCCAATGGAAAAGTAGAATCCACCAACAAAGTACTTGAAGCAATTCTTACCAAGACTATGCATTTTCATAGGAAGGATTGTGCAGAAAATCTTTCAGAAGCACTATGGGCATATCGAACTACATGGAGGAACACAACTGGACACACTCCCTATGAGATTGTCTATGGAAATAAGTTTTTTTTTTTTCCAATTGAGTTCCAAGTGGAGACCATTAGAATAGTAACTAAACTTGGCCTTGATCTATTAGAAGCTAAAAAATAGAGACTAGTACAATTGAATGAGGTAGATGATATCCGACAAGATGCTATTCAAAGAGCCAACATAATTCAGTAGCAAAGATCAAAGTGGCATGACAAATTCATCGAAGCTAAAAATTTCAAGAAAGATGACCGGGCTCTTCTTTTTTATTCCAAATTCAAAGATTTTCAAGGAAAATTTCAAACTCATTGGCTTGGTCCTTATGAGATTGATACTATCTTTTATAATGGAGCAGTCAAAATAAAAACTATTAATGATGGACAAGTTACTTTCCTTGTCAATGCTGATATATTAATGTTGTATCATAAACCACTAACAAAGGAGGAGTTTGTCAAATATTTGCAAGAAAATTATGAATTCAAGTTGATCAAGAAAGGAGATTCTTCTCCCTATTCTCCAACATCATTGGAATTTTTCCAAATAAATAATAATAATAATAATAGTATAAACATGAAAACCAACTATGTTAGCATGTTTATAAAGAAAATCTTAACTGAAAACAAATATTTCTTGGCGGTTTAGATTTTCATAATTCCATCTTTGTTGTCCCTATTTATTTATACCATTCTTTTTCTAACAATTTTTAGGTGGAAAGCAATATGTCTAAGGACCAGTCCTTTTTACTGACCACCAAAAGCATCAACAACAATAAAATATCTTCTCCTAATCAAACAAGAAAGAATGGTAAGGAACAACATAATTTATGTTATTCTATAGTCGATCTTCAATTTTGCAGCCAAGTCTGAATTCTACATCAGCATTGTAAGATCTATAACAAAAGAATATTAATGGAATTCACAAAAGTAAAGGTATGTAGAGTTTTGAAATTATTTTTCATATAAGAACTTAGGTTTTAATTCATGGATGATTTTATCAAAGAAAAGTTTGAAGACCTTATAAAACTACTAAAAATTACACCCATTATCATGACTGTTATACCCCACTCCCTCATCATTACTTAGTCAATCACATCAATCTGATCGAAATCAAATACATTCCACCGATCCTATGAAATCAGATATAGGGATCGTGGGTAATCATATGAAAGGAATTGTCTGATCATAAAACAAATACTTCTGAGGACACCTTATTCTACTATCATTTTACTCTGTCTCATTTCATTCTGCTCCATTCTGAAACCCCTTCCATTCAAACTTCGCTCATTATCAGCCTTCCATCATCCCTGTCAAAAGGAATAGTTGAGGACCAAAAATTCTTCTCGCCGTGGGGATTATTTTCTGCTCTAAACCAAACATAATTATGTTTCTTCAAGCATTCCTGAGAGTTAGAGATTAGTTGCGACAAGTATGGTGGCTTAATTTCTTTGAAAAATTCGATAGGCATGAGGCAAAGGTTACCAAAGTTTTTTCTCGATCTTTTGATGGGGTCGAGCCATAAATTGGAGACATCAAGCTTATTCTGACATTGTCCATCATGGCAGAAGGTGCAAAATTACCCAGAAATGGAGAAAGTCAGTTCAAGAATAGGAGAATCAAGGTGAATGACTATATACACTTCCTCATAGAACCAGGTATGGAGATGTCCATATTTAAAAAGGGAATTCCACTTACGACATTGAAAGGAAAATGGAGAAATTTATTGTTTATTATACATTTTTTTCTAACTTGTGGGGGTATATTTGGAAGTTTGTTTTTCTACCATGCCAGAATTTTGATGCATTTTATTGATGGGAATGAGATCAATTTACCTTAATTTTTTCTTAAAAGTCTTAGAAATATGGCATCTAGTATACAGAGAGAGTCTAGATCCATTGATAATTCCCTCTACCATCATGGACTCATAAAAATCCTTATAGATGCACATTTAGAAGCTAAGGGAGATAATTGGAAATAACCTTAGTTCCAAATCATTTTGTAGAAATCTAGAAAGGAGAAACAAGCAGTAGGGTTAAACGAAGTCGACGAAGGTCAGCATCAAACCCTAACCCTGAAAAAGAGAAAATTGAAGAAGAAAGTCCAGAATAGAATGAGATAGAAGTAATAGAACAATTCTTTGAGGATGATACCCCTCTCTCTCAGTACCTTGAAAAATATAAGTAGAAAAATGAAACATAGAGTTTTAAAAGAAAAAAAACCAGCTCAAGTTCTAAGCTACCTATAGAAAGTGAAAAATTAGAGAAGAGAAGAAAAGAGGTTAGTAAAGAAAAAAGTCAAGACAGTAAAGGATCAAGAATAAAATTGAAAAGAAGCAGGAGAATTTCAAAACTTTCAAATACACAGTCTCTATAAATGATTAAGATTGAAGAACAAAGGTATAGAACACCACCTCACACGGTGAGTCTGACAAGAAAAACTCCAGGCATTGACCCAATCCAACAGGAAATTTATGATTACAAAGAGCACAATAGAAGCAAAATCTCTCTCAGTATCAAAATAATGAAATTGGTGAAACTCCCTTGACAGAAAAAACTCTAGAACAAGAATATAGAGTTTAATATGCTTTGAAATAGGACATATATGAGCTAGCGGTTCTTATAAACACCTGACATAGGAAAGGGAAGCAACAAAAGTAAAAAATGAGATATTAAGGACCTAGAATGATAACATACTTCTACATCTCTGCCATTGGTATAAGAAAAATAATAAACTCAAGGCTAATAACAAGTTTCTTAAGAATAGGATAAGGGGTTTGCAGAGTAAAATTTTGATGAAGAGACCAAGGGCCACCTTCTATATTAGGAAGAGAAAGCAAAGCACTAGTCTAGATATGCTTGCACAAGATTCAGAAATCATATATTGTAGAAGAAAATAAGAACCAATTTTGAATTTTTTTGCATGAGGACATGCAAGATTTTTGGTGTGGGGGAATGTTGAAGTCTAAAAACGTTTCCTTTTTTACTACCTATTTCCATCTCCTTCACCTTTTTGTTACCAATTTTGTAGCAGTCTCAACGTACTTAAGGTCAAATCAACTTGTAAAAAGGTATTTATCATCCAAGTTTCTTTATGAATTATAACAAAAACATTCCTACAATAACAAAATTGTGAACATTCTGAAACTAATGTTGAATTCCACAACGATATTCATGGTTTGACAAGTTATAGTGCATTAGTAAGAGGATGAAGAGTATCGGAAGATGAAAATGTTCACCACATGGATGACCACCTATCGGCATAACTTGGCAGGCTATAAAGATCAAGAGATCTAAGAATCAAAATCAAACTCTAAGTATGATGGTACAACGGTCAAGCGAAGGCAACTAGATATTAAAATGATATCAGACGAGCGTGCAGAAGACTTTTTCAAACATAAGGATGTGGTTCAAGAAGAATCCCTCACGAGTTTCTCTTTGAATGTCAAATCATGAGGAGATAAAGTGTTAGTTTAAATCTATTTCCTAGATGGAAAAGTAGTTTCATTTCATATCGGCATAAAACTCTTGAAGTTGTTTAATGAAAAATTTGTATAAAATCCATAAGGTGAGACCCAAAACTCAATTTGATTATTAAGTTTATTGTGGTTCATTTACAAAATTTGTGATACTCTATGTCAAGTAAATACAATTCTCTTTTTTCAATGTGTGACTAAGAAATCATATGATTGGTAATAGACTTATGCTCATAGGAGGTCCCCCTGTCGAGTTGTAAGGATATCTAGTTTTTTTATGTTTCCATTTTCTCATAGCGCAATTTCCTTTTGAAGTTTATTTTCTCTTAGAACAATTTCATTACATTTATGATTTGATCATTTGTTATTCCAGTATTTAAAGCACTCATAAAAGAAAATTATCAAGAATATTTAACTTTTATATGCGCTTCCTTTCAGGTTCGATTGCTCATTTAATTTCATAGATGGAAAAAGATATATCTTTTAGAGTTAATCATGCACATTAGTAATCATTTAGAGTTACAAGATCTTAGTTCTCGCTTGATTTTTGTTCCTCTCAATAGTTTCTTTCTGCAATTAGTTCTTCTTACGAAATTTCTTTTTTACAATAGTCTAGAAGTTCCTTTCTGCAAAATAGTGTTGTAGCGCTTTCAATTATGCAAGTATCATTATAATCTTTTTCTTGCAATTTAGTATTACCATTTCCTTTTATGCAAGTAGAAGTAAGTTTTGAATTCTACAATTGAAATAGATTTTCAATTCTGCAAGCAATAGATTTCAATTCAGTTAAGTAATTAGTTTTGATGTTACTTTAAATAGAAAGAACTTATGCGTGTTTACTCTCTAGATATCATTCAAGCTTTTGTCCATACTTATGATAATTTCATACTTAGAATAATTCAGTCCATAGATAGAACTCCTAGCATATATAGTACACATACACCTCACAAGTACACGAACCTTGGTTGACAATTAATGAAGTAATTTAAGAACAATTAAATTACCCAATAGTAAGCATTAATCCTAATAATAATAAAGTGATATTTTATGTATTTTGTAGGTTTAAGAATGTTGAGATGTATTATGTAGTAAGTATTTTGATGCTTATTATGAATTGGTGATTGCATGAGGATGGGGGAGAGCCTACTCCTTGAGCCTTATCACAATGTTTGAATATGTTTTCATGTGGGATTTGAAACTAGGTGGATGGGACAACAACCCACTATACCAACAACTCGAGGAGACACCATCCACCCAATAATAATTAATTATTAAATTAAAATTTTGGAAGACCTATTGTAAAATAGATACACCAATCTATGTAATTATTAGGTGGGTGGTAGGAATTTAACCCCCATTAAATATTGTAGAATATTCTTAGTAGTATTCACTAATCAATAGTCAAGAGTTATCTATAAAGTAGTTATACTATTTTAAGTAAATTGATTAATTAAAAATAATATCATATGAAAGTGTGATATAAATTGAGTTATGGTTATTTTTGGAATGTGATATTTATTAGCCATGCTATTGGTTTGTGGTATTGTAACAAAGTCTAAACAATGTAAACTTTCATACAAGAACTGTACTGATTACCCAATTTTTTGAGGGAGCAAAAAAATCATCCGATTTTGAAAAACACTGATTCAAAATACACATTTTTTAGCTTATTTTTGACACTTTTAAATTTTATTATGTATCAAGTATGAACATTTTTTTTTAAATGTTAATGATTTTCACGTTGATTTTGAAAAGTGTTGATGAGGCATCAAGCCTTTATTTTAGAGGGCTTCTTTTTGACACTTTAAATTTTCTAATGTATTAAGTGCAGATACTATTTTTTAAATTTTGGTAATTTTCATGTGGATTTTGAAAAGCATTAACATTTTTTAAGGCATATTTTTGACACTATAAATTTCTTATGTCCTAAGTATGCGCAGTTCTTTTTTAAATGTTGATTATTTAACCATTTTTCAAGTTGTCTAATTCTAGGACAAAAAAATAAAAAACATTAAAACATTGAGAAAAATAAAAAACAACACCAAAAGAAAATAAAAATAACAAGTAAATAAGATATATATTAAAACATAACAAAATTAAAAGGCATGGCAAAATATCAAATATAAAATAATATCTAAAAAACAAGACAAAAAAATAAAAACCAAACATAGAAATGTTAAAGAAAACAAAATTAATTTATAAATGATAAAAATTTAAATAAATATATTTAAAAAAATATAAGAAAATATTAAAAAAACATAACTTAAGAAAAAGAAAAAAAATTAAGAAAAACAAAGGTTAATAAAATAGATAATTTAAATTTAAAAAAAAAAACATTTAAAAATAATAAAAACAATAACAAGTTTAAAATAAAGCATTCAAATATAAATGTAACAAAAATACATTAAAAAAATAACAATAAATTAAAATTTAAAAAAAAAATGTTGCCCTTTCCTGCCCTACCCCACGGCCCAATGGGCCCAGGGGTGAGGGCCGATTCTGAGGATCGACCCTCATCCCTTGGGCCTGTTGGGCCACACTTGGGCCCCTGGGCAAGGCTCAATCTGATTCCTAGAAACAGGATGAGCCTACCCGGGAGCTCGAAGTGTGCAAGTTCTATTTCTTTCTTTTTTATATATATAAATTTAATTTTTATTTTATTTAATTTTTCTTGTTTGTTATTTTAATTTTTTTGTATCTTAAAATTTTTAATATTTTTCTTTAATGTTTTATTTTTACTTATTTCTTATTTATTTAAATACCTTTTTTTCAATTTTTTTTATTTTTTTTTTAACTTGTTTATTTTTTTGAATTTTTTTATAATGTTTTTTATTTTTAATGTTTTTTTTGTTTTTTTTAATTGTCCAATAAAGTATTTTTTATTTGTCTTTAATTTTTCCTTTTGTTTCTTTCATTAATTTTTCTTCTTTAATCATTTTTTAAGTTATATATATATATATATATATATATATATATATATATATATATAATCTTATCTTCTATATGATAATTTATTTTTTCTTTACATTTTATGTTTGATTTTTTTTTTTCATTTTTATATATTTGATTTTTTTTGTCATAGTCTAACGATTATGCTTTTTTGCCTTGAAAGTTATGGAAATTCCGACCATATTTTGAAAAAATAAGGCAGGGATTTTTGTAAATCCAAGTAAAAGTTGTCAAACTTCATAATTTTAGGTGCCCTGGAAGTTTTTGATGGTGTTGAATCCATTTCCACCATTAAAACATGATTCAAACTCTAATTCTACAAGATTTTTTGAAATTTTTTTGCCCAGATTCCGACCACTTTTGGTTGTCCATGCAATTCCTCCACCTCCATAGATGACTCCATTTTTTTGTCATATTTTTAATTTTATGTTTTTTTTTTTTCTAATATATATTTTATTTACTTTTTATTATTTTTTTTAGCTTTTGTTTTTTTGTTTTTTTTGTTTTTTGTTTTTTTCCATTGTTTTAGTTTTTGTTTTATTTGTAAAATTTTGTTTTCATTTTTCTTTTGAAATTTTAAGGTTTTTTGGAGTCATGACAAAATATTTTACGCCATTATTTCAAAATGTTGAAAATTTATCCTTAAAAAAAGACATTATTTCAACATCAACACTTTTTTTCAGGTTGTTTTTGGACCAAAAAAATTCGTTTTCACTTCCATTTTTAAAACATGTTGAAAATTTACCTCAGAAAAAAAAATGGTACTCCAACATCAACACTTTTCATTTTCGATCCGTTTTTTCATGGTTTTTGAGGATTTTTTGCTAGAGTTATCATTTTGAGTTTATAATTCCTGTTTCAAAGTTTACATTGTTCCTATTTACATATTAGGAATTTCCCCCGTAAAGTTGGGGTGAATTTCCATAGTTAAGAATGTTGTTACATGTGTTTTTAAATGTATATATTTGTAAATTATATAATGATTCTTTTTATGATTAATAATAATAATAAAAACAATTGAAATTCAAGGACAATGGAAAGAGCTTTGGGTAGTATGGTTTTTTGCGTGGGATTCATTTTTGGCCTTTGGGTTATTGAGGCAAGTGATCACGTGGCTATTCTAGGAAAGAAAATGATGTCAACCACCGAAGAAGAACACATCAACGTCACCCAAGTTGATGTCTGACAGAGGATATGGATGATTGGGGGAGGGACCTGACCAGTTTATGAATTTTCTGCAACGATCTAAGAAGGATGGGTGGAGGGATCAAATTAAGCTTGATCTAGCCCTTTCCTCAGGTTTTCTCAGTATTTAGACCTAATGTCAAACATTGGTTTAGATCAAGCCAGATCTAGCCCTTTTCTTTGGTTTTAACTAATTTTAGATTCATTGTCGATTGTTGGCTCAGGTGAGGTCTATTGGAAATAATACTGAGAGGGGGGGGTGAATCAGTATTATCAAGTTCTTTAACAAATCTTCCTTATTTATACTTTGAATTATTTTTGCATATCAGTACCATAAAATAATGATCATGAACAATAAAAACAGATAGTCAAACCAAAGAACACCAGATATAAGGTGGAAACCCAATGTGGGTGAAAACCACCTGCTGCAATATGTCTCTATCTTCTTTCAAATTAGAAACTCCTTTTACAATGATTTTGTACTGGTGCAGTCCTTTACCAGTACACAGGCTGCAACCTGCAGAGAGCTACAACTCTCTCTCGTTTTCGAGTATTTCCTGGAAGGGAGCTACAACCCCCTACTTCTTTTCTTACAAGGACCACTTTTCATAAATTTTCAAACTGGATCCATAAGCATCAAATGATCATCAAGTACATGTAAATTACACAGTCAACTGCAGTAACCAGATCAACAATAACAGAACTAACCCAGAACACCTTATCAACAGAAAAATTCAGTCAACAGAAGATCTTAAGACAGATACGCAATTTTTCTTTCTCTGGCCTGCGTTGCTACGCACTTCACCTTCTACTTCCCTGCGTATACCCGCAGAGAGCCTTCTGCTGCACCGCGTACCCACGCACTTCTTCTTCAATCGCGATGCGTGCTGTTACTGTAGGTATGCACCCAGAGACACTATCGCGCCGCGTACTGTTACTGAAGCCATGCACTCAAAGATACTATCGCGCTGCGTACTTTTACTGTGCGTACGCACCTGAACCTTTGTCGCGCTGCGTATGCACGCAGTTCTCCTTCTTCCGCTCTGCGTACCCACGCAGTGCCCCTTCTTCTGCTCTGCGTACCCATGCAGCTCTCTTGTTTCTGCTCTGCGTACCCACGCACCTGTATCGTTAGTCACCTGTGTACTTCTGATTAGGGCCGAATTGGCAGTTCACCAGAGTGCTACAGTTAGTCAGATGCCCAGATCTGATCATGCGCTCGAGAGATCACCCTTCACAGATTCGCTTTCAACTTCACTTTCATATAGATCAAGCTTTTAAAACAATAACCCAATATTTCAGATCTTAAGATATTCAATTTGCAAAAGATGCTTAGCCAAGTGATCTCCTTTGCTTTATATAGGCAAGCTCCTCCTAAAATCATGGATCAATACCATAGATAACCAATAAAAGGGGCCCAAAAACATGAGGCTCAATAATAATAATAATATAAAACCAATACCACGGGCCAAAACCATAGAATCAAGAGCGACAGGCTAAATACCATGGGCCAAACATAGGAAACCCCACGTGAATGCGCTTCTTTGCCTTGAAGTAAGTGAAACTGGGGGTACACACCTTCTGAGCAGGTGACCTGCATGTCTGGCCGCGGTCCCTTCACGGTGTACCTGCGTGTACGCATCTCTTGAACTGTTCTCCTGCGTACTTCTTAATTTTCAACATTTTGAGAGCCTGATTAGAGCATTGCTACTTGAGGGTGTTGCCATCAAGTACAACATCTGTAACATAGAGCCATACCAGAATCATAATGCCAACAATCTCCCCCTTTGGACTTTATGGCAACCTCAAAATATTCAGCTTCATTCTCCCCCTTTGACATCAAGGGCAAAGGGGTGTGCTCCCCCTAAGAACATGCTCCCCCTGAATATGAACCAGATCCGCAAAGAAGAACCATAATCCACCAAACACCATAAATGACAATGAAATAGATAGAGACATATTGCAGCTATATTCAGACCAGCTTCCATGATCTCCTTCTGTACATCCTCCATAATGCCAACAATGCATTATATGCTCCCCCTGAACCTGTGCCATTCAATCTTCAACCAATCCGCAACCCAGCACATGTACGCATATACCCCAGATGAACCATGCGTACAACCATCAATCAGAAGAGATTTAACAACAAGATGATGCATCAACAACCCCCAGCTTTTGCCTGAGGTATTCAAAAGTCTCCCTGGGCAATGGTTTGGTGAGTATATCAGCAACTTGTTCCTTAGAAGGAACATACTCCAACTTGACCTTCTGTTCAAGCACTTGTTCCCGGAGAAAATGATACTTGATTGGTATGTGCTTGGTTTTTGAATGCATGACAGGATTCTTTGAGATGCTTATTGCACTTGTGTTGTCACATAAGATGGGGATAGGTGGTGTACAAGTGATTTGAAAATCCTACAAAGTCTGCATCATCCAAAGGAGTTGAGTGCAGCAAGATGCAGCGGCAACATATTCCGCTTCGGCTATAGACAAGGAAATCGAACATTGTTTCTTGCTGAACCAGGATACTAGTCTGGAACCCATAAAGAATGCACCACCACTTGTGCTTTTCCTGTCATCCATGCTTCCGGCCCAATCTTCATCTGTATAAGCATGAAGTGTGAGATCTATATCTCTAGGATACCATAAGCCATAATTTTGAGTCCCTTGAAGATATTTGAAAATTCTCTTCACTGCCTGAAGATGAGTCTCCTTCGGATTTGCCTGAAATCTTCCAACTATTCCAACTGCATGCATGATGTCCGGTCGGGTACCTGTCAGATAAAGTAAACTTCCAATCATAGATCTGTAGGTTGGTTGATGCACTGCTGCAGATTCATCATTTGCACTGAGGCTACATCCTGTGACCATGGGTGTACATACTGGTTTTGCATCTTCCATGCCATATTTCTTCAAAATCTGTTTGAGATAATTGGTTTGAGACAAAAAGATCCCTCCTTCTTTTTGTTGGATTTGCAAACCAAGAAAATATGTCAGTTCTCCCAGCAAGGACATTTCGAATTCTTTCTGCATTACCAAGGCAAAGCTTTGACTCATAGCTTCTTCATTGCTGCCAAAGATAATGTCATCTACATACACAACAAGTATTAGTAATTTGTCATGTTCAACTTTTATATAAAGATTGCTATCTGCTGATCCTTTTGAAAAACCTTGTTGATGAAGATATTTGTCCAAACGATAGTACCAAGCCCTTGGAGCTTGTTTGAGACCATAGAGAGCCTTTTTCAATCTGCATACAAGATTTGGATCATTTCCAAGAATGAACCCATCTGGCTGCTCAATGTATACTTCTTCTTCCAAGTCTCCATTCAGAAAGGCTGATTTCACGTCCATTTGAAATACTTTGAAGTTTTGAAAGCTTGAGAGAGCAAGGAACATTCGGATGGCCTCAAGTCTTGCAACAGGAGCAAGGGTTTCTTCAAAATCTATTCCTTCTTGCTGCGCATACCCTTTACAAACAAGTCTGGCCTTGTTTCTAATTACTTCTCCATTTTCATTCAATTTATTTTTGAAGACCCATTTTGTCCCTATAACATTTTTATCTTTTGGTCTAGGAACCAACTCCCAAGTGTTATTCTTTTCGATCTGCTCAAGTTCTTCATCCATTGCTTTGACCCAACATTCATCTTTGCATGCCTCTTTCACATTTTGTGGTTCAGTGGAAGAGAGTAATGCCAAATAGCTTGAGGCTTCTGCAATTGTTCTTCTTGTTTGTACACCTGCTTCTTTCTGCCCCACAATCTGAGATTCTGGATGATTCTTCTGAACATATCTGGATGGAGTCTTCTCTTCTATTCTTGTCTGCTCCTCTGTTTCTTCTTGAGGTTCTTCTTATTCATCATTCTGTCTTTGAGGGTAGCCTTCATCTTCTTTGATGTCTTCATGATGTACTTGCTTAGGAATGTATCCCTTCTCATCAACCACTACATCAATGCTGTCAACAATTCTGCCAAGTCTTTTATTGTAGCACTTGTATGCTTTGCTATGAGGAGAATAACCAAGAAGAATGCCTTCATCTGCTCTAGGTTCAAGTTTTCCAAGTTGCTCATCAGTATTCTTAATATAACATTTGCTCCCAAATATTTTGAAGTGCTTTACCGAAGGAGTCTCACCACACCAGAGCTCATGAGGGGTTTGAGTGTTGTTTACTCGGACATTTGTTTTGTTGAGAATAACAACCGCAGCATGTGCAACTTCTCCCTAGAAAGTTGCGGGAGTTCCCGACTCATCAAGCATAGCACGAGCCATTTGTTGGACTGTTCTGTTCATTCTTTCCACAACTCCATTTTTCTGAGGAGTTCTAGCTGTAGAGAATTCTCTTCTTATCCCATGTTCTTCACAGAAATCAAAAAATTCATTTGAGGTAAACTCCCCACCTCTGTCGGATCTGAGGCACTTAATTTTTTTGTCCTGATTCATTTTCAACCAAGGCTTTGAAGGATTTGAATTTTTCGAATACTTCATCTTTGTGCTTCATAAGTCCTAACCAGACAAACCTGGAGAAGTCGTCAATGAATAATATCAAGTATTCTTCTCCTCGAGGTGTCCTTTTCCTGAATGGACCACATGTATCTATATGTACTAGCTCAAGAGGCATGCTAGCTGATCCTTCCTTCTCTGGAAAGTTAGTTCTGGTTTGCTTTCCAAACTGACATGATTTGCATATGGTGTTGTCTGGAATTTTGATATCTGGAAGATCGCGAACTGCCTGATATTTGCATGCTTTCCTTATTTGTGAAAAGCTTAGATGCCCCAACCTCTGATGCCATAACCAGTGTTCATCATCCTTGCTCAGATAGCATTGTTGTTGTCCTTCTTCAAATATGTATAGATTATTTGGAGTTCTTTTACCTTTGATAACTATTTTACCTGTATCAAGATCACGAACAAGACATCCATTTGATCTGAATATCACCTCGGTTCTTTTATCACACATTTAGCTGACACTTAGAAGATTATGTTTCAATCCATCCACATACAAAACATTTCCAGCTTTGACCTTTTCTTTTAACTGAGCAGTGCCTTTTCCTTTTATAGTTGCAGGAGTATCATTTCCAAAAGAAATTTTCTTTCCTTTCTCTAGAGCAAAATATGATTCAAGTTTTTCTTCATCACCTGTCATATGCTTCGAACATCCACTGTCAATGTACCATAGATTTTCCTGTCCCTCTGCATAAAATGCTATCCCACATCTTTCTGTTTGTGGTTCCTTTATTCTCCATGTTTTGGTGCTTGAGGCTTGTTCCTTTTTCTGCTAAAACCTGCTCCTGCATTCAGAATCTTCATGACCAAAGTTATTGCAAATAGAACATTCAACTTCATTTTCAAGAACCAAAAAGTTGTTATAGGTCCTTTTTGTAATCCCGGTCATACTTCTTTGTTTTTGAGCTTCTCTAGTCATGATCGTTTTATATGCAACACATTGAGCTGCTTTGTGACCAAAGTTATGGCAAGAAAAGCATTGTCCATTGAAGAAATTTCTGTGGTTATCAAATCTATCGGCCAAATGATTGTAATTTCTATTGTCATCCATTCTTGAACCAAATTGAGAAGATTTTACCTGTGGCTGGTTGTAGCTTTTGTTCACCCTTAAGACGGATTGCCCCTGATAGTCTCTGTTTTCAATTCGTCCCTGCTTTACCTGATGGTCTCCATTGTGCTTTTGCTCATTCCTTCTTGCTGCATCAAGATAACTTTTTGAGGTGGATGCTTGAGAAGTTTCTCCATTATAGCCCAGACCTGTCTTGTTTAGTGGAGAACGTTGTACATTGATAATCTCATCCAAAGTTTCAGATCCTTTGACAAACTTAAGATTAATAGCTTTTGTTTTCTCAATCTCTTTTCTAAGACCAACAATTTCACCTTCTAATTTTTCAAGATGTTTTTCCTTTTCATCAATTTGAAATTGTAGAGTATCAATGATCATATTCTTTTCTTCTATATATCTCTTGAGTCTAGTAATTTCTTCATAAAGGCTATCCACATCTATAACATCCATATAATCATCATCTTCAAATGCCATTAACAGTTTATAGTCATTACCTCGTTCATCTTCATCACTATTTGATAGACCATCACTATCTTCATGAGTGTAGTAGCTTTTCTTATTTGCACTTTGTTTCTTGTTCCATCTAGCAGGTTCCTTTCCTTTATCCTTATAAGGACATTTTGCAACATAATTACCTACTCTTCCACAAGCAAAGCATTTAAATGGTAACTTACCTCTGAACCTTCCGGAACCCCTTTAAAGATTTCTGACAAAATTTGATTCTTCTTCTTCTTCTTCTGGCACATGACTTGCTTCATAATAATCTCCTTTGCCTGAAGCCTTGAAAGCAGCTTCTCTTCTGTATGATGGACCTCCCTTTCTCATTTCATAAGCAGTTAGAATTCCGTGTAGCTGAGACATAGTAAGAATTCGTAGATTTTCCTTTTCTTCTATTGCAGACACTTTAGATTCAAACTTGGGGGACAATGATCTTAGAACTTTTTCAACCACAATAGCCTCTTTTATTTCTTCACCCAAGTTTTTCATGCAATTAACAATCTCATCTGCTCGAAGAAAATAGTTAGCCACACTTTCATCATTATACATCCTGAGATTCTCATACTGAATCCTGAGGGTTTGAAGTTTAGCACGCTTTACCTGTTCATCTCCTTCGTAGCTTAAGACAATCTTGTCCCATATTTCTTTTGCGTATTTATATTGCATAACCTTTACGAATTCTATTTGAGATAAGCATCCCAGCAAAGTATTGATTGCTTTAGCATTTTTTTCATATTTCTTCTTTTCAGCCGTATCTGTAGAAGTAGCTGAAGGAAAAGTGTAGCCTGTATCTATGATATCCCAAACTTCTGTACCAAGAGATTGAAGATAGGCAGTAACTCTTACCTTCCAATAATTGAAGTTTGTCCCATCAAAAATTGGTGGCCTGATTGATGCTTCCCTCTCGTAGTTGCTCATGATGAATGATATTCCTTCAAGCAATCAAGCTTCTTCGAAGGACCTGCTCTGATAACAATTGTTGGAAATAATACTGAGAGGGGGGGTGAATCAGTATTATCAAGTTCTTTTAACAAATCTTCCTTATTTATACTTTGAATTATTTTTGCATATCAGTACCATAAAATAATGAGCATGAACAATAAAAACAGATAGTCACACCAAAGAACACCAGATATAAGGTGGAAACCCAATGTGGGTGAAAACCACCTGCTGCAATATGTCTCTATCTTCTTTCAAATTAGAAACTCCTTTTACAATGATTTTGTACTGGTGCAGTCCTTTACTAGTACACAGGCTGCAACCTGCAGAGAGCTACAACTCTCTCTCGTTTTCCAGTCTTTCCTGGAAGGGAGCTACAACCCCCTACTTCTTTTCTTACAAGGACCACTTTTCATAAATTTTCAAACTGGATCCATAAGCATCAAATGATCATCAAGTACATGTAAATTACACAGTCAACTACAGTAACTAGATCAACAATAATAGAACTAACCCAGAACACCTTATCAATAGAAAAATTCAGTCAACAGAAGATCTTAAGACAGATACGCAATTTTTCTTTCTCTGGCCTGCATCGCTACGCACTTCACCTTCTACTTCCCTGCGTATACCCGCAGAGAGCCTTCTGCTGCACCGCGTACCCACGAACTGCTTCTTCAATCGTGATGCATGCTGTTACTGTAGGTACGCACCTAGAGACACTATCGCGCCGCGTACTGTTACTGAAGCCACGCACTCAAAGATACTATCGCGCCACGTACTTTTACTATGCATACGCACCTGAACCTTTGTCACACTGCGTACGCACGCAGTTCTCCTTCTTCTGCTCTGCGTACCCACGCAGTGCCCCTTCTTTTGCTCTGCGTACCCATGCAGCTCTCCTGTTTCTGCTCTGCGTATCCACGCACCTGTACCGTTAGTCACCTGCGTACTTCTGATTAGGGCCGAATTGGCAGTTCACCAGAGTGCTACAGTTAGTCGGATGCCCAGATCTGATCATGCGCTCGAGAGATCACCCTTCACAGATTTGCTTTCAACTTCACTTTCATATAGATCAAGCTTTTAAAACAGTAACCCAATATTTCAGATCTTAAGATATTCAATTTGCAAAAGATGCTTAGCCAAGTGATCTCCTTTGCTTTATATAGGCAAGCTCCTCCTAAAATCATGGATCAATACCATTGATAACCAATACAAGGGGCCCAAAAACATGAGGCTCAATAATAATAATAATAATATAAAACCAATACCATGGGCCAAAACCATAGAATCAAGAGCGGCGTGCTAAATACCACGGGCCAAACATAGGAAACCCCACGTGAATGCGCTTCTCTGCCTTGAAGTAAGTGAAACTGGGGGTACGCACCTTCTGAACGGGTGACCTGCGTGTCTGGCCGCGGTCCCTTCACGGTGTACCTACGTGTATGCATCTCTTGAACTGTTCTCCTGCGTACTTCTTAATTTTCAACATTTTGAGAGCCTGATCAGAGCATTGCTACTTGAGGGTGTTGCCATCAAGTACAACATCTGTAACATAGAGCCATACCAGAATCATAATGCCAACAAGGTCAGATATAGTCCTTTTATCTAGTTTTATTTTAAAACCACTATTACTTGCTAGTCCAAATTAGGTAGGTTCTAGCCCTTTTCTCTGGTGTTCTCGGGTTGCAACCCCAGATCCTGACACACATAATCAAGGTAGCCCTCAATATGGTGTAGATCTATTAGATTAAATCCTCCGCCCTAAATGAATTGTGCTTAGTGAAAGGTTTGAAATAGGGGGAGGAGTTTTATCTCTTTATCAATAACCTCAATGGAAAGTTTTGTCTTATTTGTGTTTCAGGATTGGATTAGGTGGTGAATCTTAAGCTACAGATAGAGACCCGATTAGAATTTCATGTAGATAAACAATGCCTCCTTTATGAGGGGGAGAAATTATAAGATCTTATTCAGCTATAGGATTACAACATTATAGGAAACTCCATCGTCGTCTTAAATTTACGATTGTGTGGGTGCATTGGGACTTAGGAGGCTTAGCCTCCTACAAGGATGCAATGAGGGGTAAATTCTCTAATCGATTGGATACACCAAATACAATCTTGACCTTACATTGTTGAACAATAACAACAAGCACCTTCCATGCAGGTAAATCTACTAAGGTTAATCAAATTTTCTTTATACTTCAGACTAGGGTAGTAATTTGTAGATTCAATAGTTTTTGGCCCATGTATGGTGCTTTACATGATTGTTTTTTCAAAACCTCGACAAATAATTCTAAGATATACCTATGCTCCAAATGTTTTTTCATTTTCTAGTTTGATACCCAGGAGATCTGGCAAGAGTATTGAAAGAAGGACCTTAGTTTTGGGAAAATGTGGGGCTATTCATTACCCCTTGGGTCGAAGAATTTGATGCCACAATAATGGTGGTCTCATCAATGCTAATATCGGTGAGGCTACCAAATCTTCTCCTTCCCCTGTAACATCATAAATTCCTTAAGGAAATTGGAAACACACTAGGAACATTAAAAAATATGGGCACTGAGAGAAGAGAGAAAGGATTATTTAATTTTTCAATAATCTATGTAGAAATAGACCTAAGTAAAGGCCTACCTAATTACATTCATTTGAAACACAAAAATTTCTAGTGGACCCAACTTATGGATTATGAAAATATGGCATTCAAATGTCAATTATGTTACCAAACAGGACACTTGTAGGACACATGCCCTAAGGTAAAAGTACCCAAAAAATAAAAAGGGGTAGGATTGCAAATCAAAGGGATTGCAACCCTTCAATCCCTATCTCTCGGAGGAAGAGGAAAGAAAAATCACATAGAACCCTCAAATCAAGAGGAAGGGGGTACTCAGGACCAAAATGGAAACACAACCCATAAGCAGAATGGAACAAAATTAGAAATGATCCATGAACCAGAGCAACATAAAAATGTGGCACAAAAAGGGGATGATATGGTGGGTGCAAAGAGAGCTCATGCCTCAGAACTTTCTAATTCTGATGAAGAACACCCACCATAGACAACTATGAATGAATTGGAACTGGTTCGTATGGATCATTCTGTAGGGGGGTGGTAGAAGTTCTAGTAAAAGAAAGTAAAGAAAGGGAAGATTAGTGATTCTTATATTACGTAATCATCCCCTTTGTATTCTCTATTTTTAGTTTTCTCTTTATTTTTTCTAAAGTTTTGTTTGTTTTCTTCGAAAGTGAAATGAAAGTACATTTTTTTTCCTTCTGGGAAAAATAATATTAATAATAATTTAAAATAAACTTATAATATAGTTAATTTTTATGATTTTTCTTAATTAAGAATAGGCTTGTATATTTTGATATAGGGGTTCCAAAATTTAAATTTAATTATCAATAATTATTAGGTGGATGTAGAGATTAAAATTCTATAGGATATTCTAGAATATTCATAGTAGTATATACAAATCAAAGGTTGAAATTTATCTCCAAAGTAGTCATGTCATTGTTTTTCTCTTAATTAAATTAATTAATAATAAAAAATGTCATATGAACAAGTATCATATGAAGTGAGTTATGGTTTTTTGGGCATCTAGTATTGATAAGTCATGGTATTGGTGCATCGTATTGTAACAAATATTATTTATAGATTAATAATATCCATGGTAAAGTGGGGATAATTCTCCATGGTTAGGAATCTTGTTCCATTTTTTAATATATATGCTTAATTTATATATTAATTATTTTTATAAATAATAATAATAATAATAGATTTATAATTTAACTAGTTTTATGATATTTAATTTTAGAAAGGTGAGATGTATTATCAAGTAAATGTATTTATATTTATTATGTATTGATTGCTTTTGACACTTACCAACCATTTAATGTATATGGTTGCACTAGTTTTAGCAAGGTTATCTCTGAAGTAGTTATTTCCTTTTTCCCTTTTCTCATTAAATTGACTAACTAAAAGAAAAGGAATATGAATCAGTGTGATATGAAATGAGTTAAGGTTCTTTTGGCACATGGTATTTATAAGCCATGGTATTGGCGCATGATATTGTAATAAAGCCTATTTACAGACTAAGAATATCCATCGTAAAGTAGGGATGAATTTCCATAGTTAAGAATGTTGTTACATGTTTTTTTAAATGTATATGTGTAATTCATATATATTAATTCATTTTTATAATACTAATACTAATACTAATACTAATAATAATAATAATTTAATATAAACTTATAGTTTAAATAATTCTTATGATTTTGTTTAACTTCTATAATCATAATAATAAAAATATTCATGTTCCAGTACAAGTCAATTGTCTTCATTATTCTCTCTACTTATTCAAAACCATGTATTAAGTACACAAGGAATCATCTCCTCATATACTTTGTCACTTGATGTTAACCCCCTTCTCTCATATCTTATGCTCAATTTCTTCCACTTCTTAACCTATATAGATCCTTATATTATAAACGTATGTAGTTGTCGTTGGAGATATTTGATCACTATTCTTTAATGTAGTCTTTCATTGATGACTTAAATAAATGAACTTGAAATAACATATTTTCTTACTTAGACACATAGTGGGTTTAATTAAGGGAAACTTGTTCTTCAATTTCTTTCACAATTCAAAGATTACATGTTTTGTTTTAATTATAAATTAACATCAATTGGATGTGGCTCAAATGGTTGGGAGAAATTTCTTATTCTCCCCACCTGTGTTTAATTCTAGCATGTGACATGTTTGAGCTGGTGATGAGTATATTCTTTTAATGGCTTTGAATATTGTTATCTAAGAGTCCCTCCAGGACCGTAACATATATATTCTTTATATGGAATACAAAGACATTTCTTCAAAGATAAAAAGTATAGATTGATTATTATGTATTATTTAATTTGTTTAATTTTTGGGGAAGTTGTTGAAATATGGCAACAAGAATATTCCAATTTAATTTGTCCGTGAATTAAATTGTAAATTAAAATCGAATTTAGTCTTAATAGCTACTTGGAAATAATTAACTAATTTATTTTAAATTAATTAGTTGGAGAAATTCAAGTTATAAGTCTTTCTGAAGTCATGCAAGAGTTATCCCTTAAATTAAGGAGATAAGGTTGAGTTATATTTGAGTTGTAGAATTGAGGCTTCTATGATCCATATCAAGTTATGAGAAAATTATTCGGCGCAAAACACATTATGATATATTCTTCGACACGTTTCGAACCAGCAAGTGTGGTTCATCGTCAGGACAAGTTGTAATTAGTTAACTCATTTTACTGAGTTAAGCCCAATTAAATTAGTTCCAAACCATTTGAGGAACTAATAGTGATTTAACAGTCAGTTGATCCATTAATGCACTCAACTAGTGCTACTCCAGTTAACTGAATATTCCCTCATCAGAAACTCATGCATGTCTATTCTGAGAAAGACCCAGTTGAGATTAATATTCAAGGATAGTGTATGATCAGTTGCATGTGTTTTCTCCTGGAGAAAACTTATGCATGCAGTCAAGGATTTATCCTTGAGGATTGTGCAGTTTTGAAGGATGGGTTTTCCACTTGGTAATAGGCAGATCATCCAGATGGAACATCGCAAGGAAATAGGAGCTTGGAGGGTAGAGAGGAAGGCTAGAGTGAAGCCAAGATTGCCTGTGAGCATCTGTGAGGATTGTACTGAGAGCTAGCTAGCTGTGAAAGCTAAGGATTTGTATAACTACTATGTATTTACACCATGTATGATAATACAATAGTGTGGGGTTTTTAGCTGAGGCTTTCCCCAAAGTATTTTCATGTGTATTGTGCCATTGATTCTTCTTCTTCTAGTTATATTGTTTAGATCAATATTTAAGCTTTTGCAAATTGATAGTAGAAGTAGGTTATAGTATTCTGCTTTGATTTATATTGCATTATCGGGTTAACCTGTTATAGATTTTCTACATGGTATCAGAGCTGTGAACAATATATTGAGAAGAGAATTCGAAGTTTTAAGTTCAAGGTTGCAGGTGCAAATCGAATTCATATCATGCTTCAAGGTTGGCCAATGGAATTGTATGGCTTGAGACTCGAGTATGCCTTGGAAGGTAGCTCAAATTACATAGCATGGAAAGATAGAATGGAGGCTGTATTAGAAGACAATGGTTTAAAGGAATTCATTGATCAAGAAATCCCAAAGCTAGCTTCAACTAATGCACAAGAGTTGGCTGAGTGGAAGAAGTGTGTGGTGAACGTGAGACGGATCATCCTTGAAGGAGTTTGAGACCATATTCTCTTGAGTCTCCATGGGAAGGATACTCCATTTTCAATGTGGAAGAAATTGAAGGACCTCTACCAAAACAGTAGCGACCAAAGGAAATTGGTGCTCAAGGATAAGCTTCGAAGAATCAAGATGGATAAGGGCAATACTATTTCCACATATCTTAACAAGCTCATCACCTACAGAGATGAGCTTGGCAGTGTGGGAATAACTACTGCCGATGATGATATGGTGAGCCTCACTCTCCTTGGCCTTCAAAAGAGTTGGAATATCTACCATGACTCTATGAATGGAAGGGAGAAACTGCCAGATTGGGAATGACTGTGGTTGGATCTTATGCAGAAGGAGATCAGGAGGAGCACACGAGATGGTTCTTCATCCAAGAATGATGATGAAGAAAATCTGGCCTTAGCAAGTAAGTCAAGGAAAGGGAAGGGGAAGGCTTCCCATTTCAAATCGAATTCTTCTCATGGAGGGAAGAAGGGTTACATGTCTAAAGTAAGATGCTTTAATTGTCGCAAGATGGGAAATTATGTGACCAATTGCCCATTGAAGAAGTCCAAGAAGGGATCCTCGGAAGGATCGGAAGGTGAGGCATTAGCCTCTCAATTCGAAATGGACTTTACCCTCATCACATGCATGGTGTCATCAATGATGGGTTGTGTCTGGTATCTTGACAATGGAGCCTCATTCCACATGACCGGTGATAAAAAATTATTTAGTGCCTTGGAGGAAAAAGACCTCAAGATGTGCATAGAGATGGGTGACGATGGAAGGTATAGTGTTTCAGGATTGGGCACGGTTGCTTTTCTGAGGGAGCATGGAGCTCCTCTCACCTTGACAGATGTGATGTATATGATTGGATTGAAGAACGACTTGGTATCGGTCGTGATGTTGGAGGACAAAGGCTACGATGTTGTCTTCAGTGAAGGAAAGGCATTCCTAAGACACATAGCCACGGGTCGGATGAAGAGGATAGGGATTTGGGTGAAGAATCTTTATAAACTAGAGGTAGATGATTGTGCAACATTGAGTACGAAAGCATAATTGGTGCAAAGCCAAGAAATTGGCAAGTTGTGGCACAGGTGGTTGGGCCATTTGCATCATGGTGCTTTGAAGATAATGTAGTTGATATCTACAGGACTTCCTAGAGGTAAACTTGAGCAAGTTGACACATGAAAAGGTTTTACCTCGGGAAAGTACACCAAGTCTTCCTTTCATGATGGAGACAGTTGAGTAGAGGCTATCTTAGAGCGAGTTCATACTGATTTGCGTGGACCATTCTCGATGGCATCCACAACGAAGCAAAGGTATTATGTGATTTTCATTGATGACTATTCTCATAAATTCTGGATTTATTTCATGCAGAAGAAGGACCAAACTTTCACAAGGTTTTGTGAATTCAAATATTTGGTCGAGAAAGAGTCAGGGAAGAAGCTAAAGGCCTTGAGAAGTGACAACGGTGGAGAATATGTCTCTCAAGAGTTTAAGGACTTCTGTGTAATGGAAGGAGTTAAACGAGAGTTGACGACACCTCATAACCCACAACAGAATGAGGTGGATGAGAGGAAGAACAGAACTATTCTAGGGGCAGCACGGGCAATGTTGCATGACCAAGGCCTACCAATTCACTTGTGGGCTGAGGCATGAAACACAGTGGTCTATTTGTAGAACAGAAGCCTGCATCGCATACTTGGGATGAAGACACCAGAGGAAGCTTTCTTCGGTAAGAGATCAGATGTGGGTCACTTCAGGATCATTGGCTCATCGGTATATTGCCATGTGACAAAGGATGCATGGAAGAAGTTTGATATGATAGTAGAGTTGGGGATATTTGTGGGGTACACTGATACACCTCACAACTATCGGTCGTACTTGCCTACCAGTCAGAGGACAGTGGTTCACATAGATCTCAAGTTTGATGAGGAGAAGGCCATCGAAGTTTCCCTTGAGAGGGAGCTCCAACTAGAGGTTGTGGAGGAATTTTTGGTTCCTATTGATGCTTCTAAAATCGTGGCACCAACATTGGGGATAACCATCCAGTCTGGCCCTTCATACAGTTCCTTTTCCGTTTGGGATGGTGGCTCCGACTAGATAATATGGGACCAGTTTACCAATCAAATTTGTTTTGATGAATGATTGTTTTAAGTATATAACGAGATGATAGATGGTTTGAGTTGCAAATTTACAAAAATATACAAATAAATCTATATATAAATAACCCGGGTAATGCAATATCAATGCGATTTATAATTATTTCTGGTAATCGAATGCTAATAAAGATCAATCACTTGACTATAGAAATTTAAGCATGAATGATGATCACAAAGTGACATAAAACATATCACATCTCATAATAACATCAATTGTCAGCATATGTGCTTATAGAATATCAATTCCAACTTACTCAAAAGTGATGTAATGGAGAACTGTATGAACATTTACATATAACAACAATATCGAATCAAAATATTGTTTATTTGTATAACATGTAACAAAAAGACATTTGATAATAGTACCATATGTATTTGACTCCTACTACCAAAATAACAGTATCTTTCGTTCTTCTTATTTTCGAAAACTCCAAAACAATATAGAAATGCAAGTCCTCTTGAATTCTCCTTTATAACAAGTTTGAACCTTGATCCTTGTCCTCTACAAAAAATAAATCCAGAAGTGCAGAAATGCTATCTTCTTAAATCTAATTTTAATACAATTTCAGGACTCTTTCTGAAATAACATGAAAGGGACTTTATAGTAAAAATAAAACAAATTGTTCGTAAAAATTTCTTAAAGTAGTTGGAACATCCTTTCTCAAAATATGGGATTTCATGATAAAACTAGAATTGCAATAACTATAAAAATATGCATCGCATCTATCATTCCTCCTGTGGCTTTAACTGACAAATCTCGAGCATAGTTTGGAGTTATTGTGGATGACTCATCATAGCATGCAATTGAACTGTGTACACCACAATCGAGAGTTCTGGCATCATGTGATCGACTGCATCAGCAAGACATTTGATCATCATTTGTTGGATATGTGGTTTGACCAAGTAGAACCAATATGCATCCTAATTGAGACTTTTTAATTCTTTTAGTTTCTCCTCTCTGTGATTCAAATCTTGCTTCCATTGTTTTTCCAATACTTTTTCCTTTGGAAGATTTTTAGGGGAACACTCAAAAATTAAATTGGGGATATGTAAATTATCATTTATCAGCTCAATGATATTATTCCTCACTGCCCTGGCCCTGGAAGTTTCTCTTTCTGTTTTGATCAATTGTGTTTCCCATTCTGAAAATAATATCTCTTTGTGATATTCTTCAATTACTGGTGATTTAGTAGCCTTTACGTTTCCCGTGTTCTTCCAAGAGATATAATATGTAACTTTGTCATCTGCATCTTTGAATTCCAACCTAGAATTGACTGCCTGATATATCAACGTGCTGGTTTTGATACATAGTGGATGAATGAGAGATATCTTTTAACAGAGTTGGGTTAGCTGTTGAGACAAGAAATTATTTATCTCTAAGGCTTCCTTTATAAACTCTTCAATTTTGGGATTGTCTTTGAATTGCTCCATTGAGAGTTGTAGCTGCCTTATTTGCTCATCCTTAGATTTGATCTCTTCATGATGAGCCAGTTTCAACTGTTCGAATTCGTGAGATAGGTGATGTTGTCTTTTAATAGCCTGTTGATCAATTCTTTGTTTTTCCACCCTTAACTATTCTTCCAGTTGTTTAATCCTATGATCCTTTTCCTTGATTAATTGATTAACTTCAATTGCTTTGTCAATCGTAGCCATTATATATGCCCCTACAAACTAAGATTGGTCAAGTCCTCAGAGGAATCAACTTCTGAATCTCTCCAAATGATATTCACAGATTCATTTTGAGGAAGTGTAGCTGACACTTGATCTATCTTTCTCTTTTTTTGCTGCCTTTTGACTACAACTCTCTGTTTAGGGCTATGAAACACATCCAACGGTGGAATTTCTTCTATGCTGAGTGTAATCTCTAGCAATGGATACTCAGGGATTACCTCGATTTCCTTTAGAGGTGAGTCCATGCCAGATGGTCTATCAATCATAGTCTCATGAATCATGGGCTATTGTTTTAAGGGAGAATATGGTGCGATAACAGTTTGGGTACTAGTCCGACCTTTAATCTGTTGATCAAACTGTTCCCATTCTTTTATCAATATCAGATCAATGTGAACATCTGTGTCCAACTATTCAATTGCCTTCTCGCTTGTCTCGGCCGCCTCAAAAGTTTTCTCCTACTCTGTGCTTTGTGCTGTTTTCTGGATGACAGGTGCAATATTCAATAAGTCTAGTGGCATTGTCTAAAGCCTTTGTGTCTTGTTGGACAAATTGATCCATTTTATCTGGTTCCAACTTAATCTTTTCCAGTTGGTGTACTTGTGAGAACGTCTCGGCTGATCTGAAGAAGTCATCGAATTCATCTTTCTCATGGATGCATTATTTAACTTTTACATGAGTAGTAAAATTATAAGAAAATTTATTCAGGTCATAATGCCTTTTGGGAATAAACGCTAGGTTCAAACCCCCTATTTTCTCAGCTTCAATTTGGGCTTGCTTATAATCATGCAATGAATAGATGCCATAGTGAATTAGAAAGTCAGGCCATAACTATTTCTTGGCATCTTTGAGATTTTTTGTAAGCCCTTTTTCAACTGTCTGACATGCTATTTCCCTAGCCAATAATTTATCTAGGACATACAAAGGAAGTACATGTGGGTCTGTAATGCTGTCAAAAACACTAATTTATGTAAACAACTCTTGCCCAAACCAACTGCCAATTGAAGTTAAATCGATGCTAGCTTACTCGCACTGTCGAGGGGCTAGTCTTTTAAAAATGGCCTGATGAATGGGTAAGATGAAGCCATGACAAATTTTGTAAAAATGCTTCTTATATTGTTTCTGCCACAGGTATTTATGGTAAATATGGATAGGGGTTGGGTCCTAAATAGTCCATTTCCATCCCATGATGGGAAAATCGGAATTGAAACAAATGGTATCGACTATGTAGGCACTCATATAGAATGGGTGAAAAACTCGAGTGGTCATAAACCTATTTTTCCCATAATCAAGTATTTGAATGATCATTTTGTCTAATAGGATAGTAGCCCAATCCATCACAAAATAATTCAATGCTGCTTCTATTAACATAACCATTTCAATGGAAAACTTAGCAGAATTGGGGCTTCCAAATAGTCTACACATCATTGCAGCAGCATAACAATATGGAGACACTAGAGAGTCCACAGAATACATACTGGATGACTCATGGTTGTGTTTGTTAGGGAAGTGCCTCCATTATTTGATGGGGTTCGACTCTATTTCATCTTCCTTCGAGAAAGCTTCAAGGAATGATTTGTTGTGGTACTTATAAGGCTTTGGCAAATCATACATTTTATTCAAGTCTTTAAGCTTGAAGGATCCAAACATTCTTCCACTGGATGTGAATAGCATCCTATCCATTATATTGATGCCCTAAACTACCCATTCTACCATGTCATTATATGGAAAAATATTTGGTCGGGCTGCTATTTTATGAAGAAAAGAGTCAGCTAAATCTCCAAGTGTGTTCTCTGACTCTGCAGGTCCATCAGCTGTAACATGTCCCTTAGTCACCTTCAGCTTTTCCTTTTCCAACATATCATATATACCTTCCCATGAAATTTTCCCATAGTCTTGGCATGTCGTATCTGAGATTAACACAACTTTTTCTAGTCCTTCGGATACTGTAGGGAAAGCTTTCATCTTTCGGGCTTTCTTTGACATTTTAGCTGGCTGCATACTTCCAGATTCAAACTGCAATTATATGAAATAGAGAGGAGTGATAAAATAAAACTTTTAGAGCAGCTAATGCTTGAACAAATAGTGGTGATAATAGTATAGTCGAAAATCAGGGCAGG
Source organism: Pinus tabuliformis (assembly GCA_031772625.1). Lineage (NCBI taxonomy): Eukaryota > Viridiplantae > Streptophyta > Pinopsida > Pinales > Pinaceae > Pinus > Pinus tabuliformis. The sequence goes on along the minus strand of CM062816.1, from coordinate 543,383,396 downwards.
AGCATTTGGTGTGAAAGATTTCGTATTATGAATTAATATTAACACAAAAGATGAAATCTTGAAGGACTGAAGTCATTACTATTCTTAATGCTTTGTCGTATTCAACGATGTGAAACTTAAATGTTCAATAAATAGATCGCATCACCATTTTCTTAAGGCCTAATTAGAATGTGTGCAATAAATTTTCTGATTTTGCAATGAGTGATTTCAATATATATTATTTTAATACTCTAAGAGCCATCGCATATCACAAGTCAGGATGTGTAAGCACCATGTTCTAAGAGTCTTTCAAATTTCTATGAGTACAATCAGTGATGACCTGGCACATTGAGTTGGGAAAATATTTATTTAACTTCCCGCATCATGTTTTCTCCGTATTATCATTAAACCAATTTATTATATTTTAACACCGCATCGCACGTCCCCAAGGTGATTATCACTTATTTCTACTGAGATTGTGATATGCGAGATGCAAAAATCTTATCGCATTGCAAGTTTTTGGGTGTGGCTTCTTTTGGTTTTTCGGCGATATCTGAGTGCGAGAATGTTTATCGCATTGCAAAGTTTCAATGTTCCGCTAAACCTATCACTTGGAATCTACGATGCGATAGGCGATATGCGATTGCTTTATTGCATCGCATGTTTGTCAATGATTTGCTTAAGAAGCTCTATGATTAAGACTTTCGGATTGCAACAAGATTATACGGATTATATGTTCCTTAACCTTATGTTGGAAATAATACTGGGGGGGTGAATTAGTATTAAGAAATCAATAATATTTTCATTTCCATTATCAGATTCATATATGCTACTTCAGTTAAGGCAACCTACGTGTATACGCAACTGTGTTTAATGCAACTAGTGTATATCTAGTAAACTTATGATTCAGTTACTTGATGTTTAATGAGTGCATCAGAACATTATTAAACATATAAATAGTAAACAGGTGCAGTAAAACAGAACAGATCATCACACATAAGAAGCGCACATGAACACCATGATATAAGGTGGAAACCCAATGTGGGTGAAAACCATCTGCTGCAATCGTCTCTATCTTCCTTTTAATAAGAAACTTCATTTTACAATTTTGTACTGGCGTAGACTCATACCAGTATGTAGGCACCCACCTATAGAAGGCTACAACCTTCTCTTTTTCTCCAACTACTACTGGAAGGGAGCTGCAACCCCTAGCTCTTGTACTAGTTGATGTACTAGTCAATAGGTGTTGATCTATAGAAGGCTACAACCTTCTCTTTTCTTCCAGGGACCACGTTTCATAAATTTTCATACTGGATCCATCAATACAAAACAATCACTACTGCAATATAACCATCAACTCTAAATCACCCTACAACTGAATCATTGAAATGCTGTCATCAAAACACAGTCACCATAACACATAGCAGAGCACAGAACTCTGCAACAACCACTAGAACCAACAGAAACCTCTAATTTCAAATCTCATAAAGTATACACTACTTGACTATGTTGAACTAGCGTGTATGCACTCTTTCACCAAAGGGAACCCGTGTATAGATCTGAAAATAATTACTTATACCTTCGCTGCAATTTTCAACTTCAGATATACCCAGAACATAAGATATAAAGGATAAGACATGCATCAATATTTAGATCTATTCATGATCATACCATATAATGATAATGCATCTTAGTCTTCATGATCCCGATCCATCAACCTTCATCAACCACATAGGTGCACCCTTGGTTCAGATCAAGCAAAGCATCACAAACCCATAACCAGCATACTAGATCTCACACTTCATCAGATATTCATTACTTGAATACTTGCACACCTTGGCCTAATGATCTTCTTCTCCTTATATAGGTTTAGGCCTCTCTCAATACCATGGTCCAAAACCACGTAGAACCAATACCTTGGACCCAATACCTGGGGTCAACACTTCAGACCAAATGCCACAGACCAAAACTTAGTTTTCCGACATGTACGCACCTTTCCTTCAGTGAAAGTGCATGTGTACGTTATACACACCTTTGTATATAGTGAACCTGCATGTATACACTACTTGGTATATAGTGAACCTACGTATATACACGACTTGGTATATAGTGAACCTGCGTATACCTTTCTTTCTTCATTCTGTGAGTGTGAACTGTGATTTTTCATCTGAGTGAGTTGCCATCAAAGACAACACTTGAGTTATACCTTTATCATAATGCCAACAATCTCCCCTTTTGGACTTGATGGCAACAACCACACCAAGTCACTCTCCCCCTTTGACATCAATGGCAAAGGGCAAGCCAAGATATTTTCTCCCTTGATATAAATTCTGTTGTCCATACTCCCCCTGAGTACATGCTGAAATCTCTGATTGAGCTCCCCCTTTGTTTATGCTAAGATGTATCAATCCATTCATGCTCCCCCTAAGCACATGCCAAGTCTAAACAAGACCATGATAATCATCAACAACTATCATACACCGTATGATCTACACTATAAGCATCTCTCATCAACATCAACAACTTGTAACCTGCAATATCATTCTCTTGACCAACCAACAGCAAGTAGCAAGATGTATCATTAGCCACATAAGCATTATCACCAAAGTCTTCTAACCATAATTCCAACAATGCCAACAATTATGCCAACAATTATTTGAAGCATATGCTCCCCCTGAACCTATGCCAACCAACATATACCATGACTGAACCATATTAGACTTCTTTCCCTGAGTCTATCCTGTTGCTTTTTCTTCAGAGCTCCATATACGCAACTTTGTAGCCTCTAACTCGCGTATATACGTGATTTCTCTTTATAATATATGCTTATGTAAATTGGAATACTGAAGGTCTACACTTTCAGTTTCCCCTATGTCTGTTATGTCTACTAACTGAGTTATGCCACATCTTTCTAATTCTAATTCTATCTTCTTCAATACCTGGAATTGCGATGATGTATGATCCTTTTGCTTTGGTGTCCGAATTTTTCTCCTGCATTCCTTTACTTTATGTCCAAACTTGTTACATGGATAACATCTTACTTGTTTCATATTCCTTTTATTGCAATCAATAGCTTTGTGACCAAACATATTGCAAGAAAAACAATATCCCTTAAAGTACCTATAACATGATGATATTTCTGTGTGATGGTCTTAAACCATTCTTCTTCTGTATCTAGCTGCAATATGTCCAAAATTATGACATACATAACATTCAACATTATTCATTTGAGGAAATAACTGATTATCACTTCCATAGTTAGGAGCAAAAGATCTTCTTTGAAGAATTTCTTTCCTTAGTTGTTGCTGGGGTTGACCACATATCTCTTTGTTGATCATTTCAGATTCTGCATTAGAATTCCTTTCCTCACCCTATGAGCTAGATTCACCTTCGACAGTTTCATAAAAGCCAATACCAGTTTTGATAGTAGGGGATCTTTGACTACTAAGAATATCATCCAAAATCTTAGTACTATCTTGAAATCGTAATAGTTTATCCTTTTCTTCTAATTTACCTTTTAAGATATTTACCTCAACCTGATGTTCTTCTTCCTTTTCCAGATATTGCTTCTTTATGTTTTCTTTAGCTTTTCTTCCTTCTTCCACTTGTTTCCTTAATTCGAGCACTTCATGTTCTTGTTCTTCAAGAGATTCATTATTCTACTTTTTTTATTCTTTAAGATCTTCTTTTAGAGAGAGGATCTTAGATTCAAGTATTTGAATTGTTATGCTCTGATCTTTTACTACATCCTGCAGCTACTCCCTTACTCTAGTTATTGTGTCCAGCTGATCTTTTCATCTCGTAACTTCTTTTGTTTCTACATCCTTATTTTCATATGCCATGAAAAGTCTAATGTCTTCATCACTATTGGATGAGTCATTACTTTTATCATAAGTATAATAACTTCTATTACCTTCTTCAGACATCTTTCCTTTGTTAAGACGGCATCTAGCAGCATAGTGACCAACTCTACCACAAGAGAAACATTTGAAAGGTAGCTTACCTTCGAACCTTCCAGATTCTTGTTGAAGATTCTTGACAAAATTTACCTCATATTCTTCTTCTGAAATATATCCTGATTCACTGAGTTTTCCTTTTCCCTTTGCTGAAACTTTAAATGTGGCTTCTCTCATATCTAATGGTCCTCCTTTTCTCATTTCAAAAGAAGTTAGGATTCCGTGAAGCTGCATCATAGTGATTTTCTACAGATCCACCTTTTCTTCTATGGCAGACACTTTGGATTCAAATTTAGTAGACAAGGATCTCAAAACTTTCTCAACTAAGACAACTTCCTTAATTTCTTCACCCAGATTCTTCATACAATTGACAATCTCATCTATACGTAGGAAGTAATTAGCTATGCTTTCATTACTATACATCTTAAGAGTTTCATATTGTATTCTGAGAGTTTGAAGCTTAGCACATTTTACCTGATCATCTCCTTTGTAGCTTAGAATGATTTTGTCCCATATTTCTTTGGTTGATTTGAGCTGCATGACCTTGACAAACTCTGATTTTGACAAACTTCCCAATAAGATAGTAATAGCTTTGGCATTGAGTTCATATTGCTTTCTATCTGCCGTATCTATAGGAATTGCTAATGGACATGTATATCCTCCTTCCACGATTCCCCAAACATCCATTCCAAGTGATTGTAGATATCATGTGGTTCTTATCTTCCAGTAGAAAAAATTACTCCCATCGAAGATTGGTGGTCTGATGGATCCCTCTCTTTCTTAACTACTCATCCTGATGGATCTTCCTTCAAGCGATCAAGATTCTTCTGAAGCACCTGCTCTGATACCAATTGTTGGAAATAATACTAAGAGGGGGGGTGAATCAGTATTAGCAAATCAATAATCTTTTCATTTCCATTATCAGATTCATATACGCTACTTCAATTAAGGCAACCTGCGTGTATACGCAACTGTGTTTAATGCAACTAACATATATCCAGTAAACTTATGATTTAGTTAGTTGATATTTAATGAGTGCATCAGAACATTATTAACCATATAAATAGTAAACAGGTGCAGTAAAACAAAACAGATCATCACACATAAGAAGCACACATGAACACCATGATATAAGGTGGAAACCCAATGTGGGTGAAAACCACCTACTGCAATCGTCTCTATCTTCCTTTTAATAAGAAACTTCTTTTTACAATTTTGTACTGGCACAGACTCATACCAATACACAGGAACCCACCTGCAGAAGGCTACAACCTTCTCTCGTTCTCCAACTACTACTGGAAGGGAGCTGCAACCCCCTAGCTCTTGTACTAGCTAATGTAGTAGTACATAAGCACTGACCTACAGAAGGCTACAACCTTCTCTTTTCTTCTAGGGACCACGTTTCATAAATTTTCATACCAGATCCATCAATACAAAAAAATCACTACTGCAATATAACCATTAACTCCGAATCACCCTACAACTGAATCACTGAAACCCTGTCATCAAAACACAGTCACCATAACACGGAGTAGAGCACAGAACTCTGCAACAACCACTAGAACCAACAACAAACTCTAATATCAAATCTCATAAAGTATATGCTACTTGACTGTGTCGAACCATCATGTATATGCTCTTTCACCAAAGGGAACCCGCGTATAGATCTGAAAATAATTACTTATTACCTTCGCTGCAATTTTCAACTTCAGATATACCCAGAACATAAGATATAAAGGATAAAACATGCATCAACATTCATATCTATTCATGATCATACCATATAATGATAATTCATCTTAGTCTTCACAATCCCAATCCATCAACCTTCATCAACCGCATAGGTGCACCCTTGGTTCAGATCAAGCAAAGCATCACAAACCCATAACCAGCATACTAGATCTCACATTTCATCAGATATTCATTACTTGAATACTTGCACACCATGGCCTAATGAACTTCTTCTCCTTATATAGGTTTAGGCCTCTCTCAATACCATGGTCCAAAACCATATAGAACCAATACCTTGGACCCAATACCTGGGGTCAACACTTTGAACCAAATACCATGAACCAAATACCAAAATACCTGGACCAAATACCATGGACCAAAACTTAGTTTTCTGACATGTATGCACCTTTCCTTCTGTGAAAGTGTGTGTGTACATTATACATGCCTTTGTATATAGTGAACCTGCATATGTACACTACTTGGTATATAGTGAACCTGCGTATATATGCGACTTGCTATATAGTGAACCTGTGTGTGTACACGACTTTGTATATAGTGAACCTGCGTATATACATGACTTGGTATATAGTGAACCTGCATATACCTTTCTTTCTTCATTCTGTGAGTTTGAACTGTGATCTGTCATTTGAGTGAGATGCCATCAAGCACAACACTTGAGTCATACCTGTATCATAATGCCAACACCTTAAACAATTGCGATTTCCAATGTGTGTGGTTTTAAGAGTTTTTTTTGAAGCACTTTTATTTAAAAAGCAAGAAACAAAGAAATTGATTTCTATGAAAGGTTTTATTGCTCTTTACAAACTAAGGGACCCTATTTCCTATTTAGAATCTTAGAATAAAATTAAGAAAAATTTTGAAATGGGGGGGTTGTTGTATAGCAAAACAATTGGTGATTCACTGAAAGAACCAGTTATCTCTGAATAAAAGTATGAAATTTCTAACACTTTCTTTAGTATAAACAATTGAGGAAAAGGAAACTATTTTGAAATTTGTGAGATAAATAAAATTACTCTGAATAAGAAAAATTGATCAATTTTGCAATTTCTTTTACAAACCCTTATTATCAATGAAAACATTTATAGTTTCTTGAAGCTTTGATTCGTTGTTAAAGATAAATTAGGGGGCTTCTCCAACATAGCTTTTGAATTTACTCTCTTGTCATAGGTAGAGCCGCTCCTGCCAACAAATGTATATAGTCTCGATAGGGTTACCTTTTAACAATCACTTACTCATTATCTCATCCATCTAAGAATATAATCTTTTAAAGATAAATTTAGAAAGATATGTCTATATATTTTTTCTTTTTATTTTTTACTTTTTTGTTTTCCTCTTTTCTTTTCCAGATAAAAGCCATTATCCTGGTTCGACAGCTAGAAGATGATAATGCCATTCACTGGTTGTAATTGAATTGAACAAGCTAGCTTGTAATGAGACCCCTTGTTTTATTATTATAAGCCATTACCCTATTTCGGTATACAGTATTGGTAATGTCAGTTTAATTAGTTCCCTATGATCATGGTAAGCAAGCTCGTAATGAGACCTCTTATCTTTTAAATCAAATATATTTTAGAATTACACTCTAAAAAGCATAGTCCTAATGGATGGGGTGAATCTTTGACTCCTTAAGAGTTATTGGATGACAATTGTAGAGATGTAGATGCTCAGTAGTAGAAAGTCTTTACTTTTTTACAAAATAACCTCTCTCAATTGATAAAACTTAAAATGATTCACTACATTTTCCCGGTTTGAAATATTTCACAATTTCAAAGAACATGAGAGAGTTTTACGATGTTTATCTAATTTCTCAAAATTGTAATCATTTCCTTAAAAGTTTCTACTTTCTAAAAGTGGATATTCACAATATGTTTTCAAAGAGATTCCAATAGTAGAAAGCCAATGGTATACTATTAACAACATTATTGAAAGAAATAAAAATTTTCATAAAAAGAATATGTACAGATAAGAAGGGGTTACCTCCTTAGGGAAAGAATTTCTTTAAGATAAGTCCATTCACAGGAAGAGAATCTTTCTTTCCTATTAAGTCTTGCAATAAAAATGTTTATGAGCCTATCTTTTTGACGATTTGAAATGGTCCAAGCCACATCTTCTAAAATTTGGTGTGCTTACCTTCGTCTTCATGTGTTTTGTCCCATTTCAAAATGAGATGACCAATCTATAATGTTTTTGAGCTGGATGAACTTGCATCGAAAGAGGATTTAATGACTTTTTGATGTTTAGCATGAGTAATCTTGGCTCTTTCTCTTTCCTCATCTAATTTAAGACTTTGATTGAACCTTCATTGAATAGAGGAAGAAGGAGTTTCTTCAATGAATTGTACTAGGGCTAGTGATGGGAGGGCTAGATTTGGTGGAATAATAGCTTCTTTCCCATATACTAAGTTAAAAGGAGAAGTAACTATTGAGGCCTTTTGAGTTATACGATCTGCCCATAGTGCAAATATTAAATATTTATGCCAACTCTTTTGGCTTTGTTCAATAGTTATTTTGATAATCCTTATGAGATTTTTGTTCGTTGACTTTGCTAAGCCATTTCGTTGAGGATAGTAATTTTCAGAGTATTTTAACTTAAAACCTCTCTTAAGAGAAAATTCAACTATACTATTTCCAGAAAAATAAGAAGCATTATCAAAGATAAGCGTATTAGGTAAACCAAACCTGGTGATGATGAAATGTAGATTTGAGGCTTCTGCGATCTTCATTATGACTCCACAAAATAACAATACACAAGATGATGAAATGATCAATAAATTCAATAATCATATCAGAATTTGCTACCATTAGTGGAATTGCTTCTACCCACTTTGTGAAGTAGTCTGTGGCTATAAGGATATATTTGTGCTGCTTGGAAGAATGAGGAACAATTTCTCCTATAATATCAATCCCCCACTACTCAAATGGTTTCTCAATGTTAACTGGTTGTAAAGGAAAGGTTGGTTTCCTTTGCCTCCCACTAGCGGTTTGGCATACCTTACATTTCCTCACATAGTCATGGGTATCTTTGAGCAAAGTTGGCCAATAGTACCCAACATGCAGTGTTTTGTGTGTTGTACTATCTCCTCCAAAATGTCCACCAGCTAGGCCATCATGCAATTCCTGTAAAACCATTTATGCTTCAGATTTTTCAAGGCATTTTAATAGAACAAAATCATAATTTCTCCTGAATAACACATCATGAATGATTTCATAGTGTTTGGCTTTTAACCTTAGAGCATGCTTGTTTTTGTAGCTGAACTCAGGGGGGAAATATGCATTCCTTACATAAAAAATCTGATTAGCATATTGAGATTCAGAACCAATCATACTTATCTCATTTACTTGTGTGGTACTACCTGAATCTTCATGATCTAATATATTGGAAGCTCGTTCTAGCAACCTGCCAAAACCCTGTCCTCTAACAATTTTTGCTGGTTTAATATCAATATCATATTCTTTTAAAGTTGTTACCCAGTTAGCTCTTTTCTCTCCTACTTCTCTTTGAATTAGAAATTACCTCACTACAAAGAATGGGACTATTACTTTTGTATGTGTTTTCAGGAGGAAAGGTCTAAAATGTTTAATAGACTTAAACACAGCGAAGGCTTGTTTTTCGACTTCTGAATAATTAAGCTCAACACCTTGTAAATTGGAACTAAAGAAAGATATGGGTGCTTCCACTTACTGATCATTGATTTGTGTTAAAACAACAACATAAGATGATTTAGTGGCCAAAGTATATAAAATAAAATGACTAGAAAAATTTGGAGTATTCAATGCAGGAGCATTAATGATTGCTTGTTTGATTGAGTCAAAATCTTCCCTTTCGTTATGTCCCCATTTGAAGACTAAATTTTTCTTAATCATGGATTGCAGGGGTAGAAAAATATGAGAAAAATCAGGAACAAATATTTTTACAAAATTTATCTGTCCCAAGAATGATTGCATAGACTTTTTATTATGTGGTAAAGGGATATCAAAATTCTCCTTTATCCTATTAGGATCAACATATATGCCATTTTTGGATACAATAAACCCTGAGAGTTTACCTTCATTAAGAGAAAAGAATGATTTCTTGGGATTTAAGGAAATCCCAAACTTTTTGCAATGTTCAAAAAATTTCTTTAAATCATGCAAATGGTTACTCTTTTTCTTTGAATAGACAGTTATTTCATCCAAGTAAACAACAGTCGTTTTATTGATCAAACCTTTGAAAGATATGTCCATGGCTTGTTGGGAAGTACCTCCAGCATTTATCAAACCAAAAGGCATTTTCTAATAAGCATATGTTCCACATTTGGTTCTGAATGTAGTCTTTAACCTATCATCTGGATGAATCGGGATTTGATTATATCCTGAAAAACCATCAAGAAAAGACATTAATTCTGAGCTAGCTACTGATTGAAGTATTTTCTCCATTGTTGGTAATGGGAAATTATCTTTTTGACAACCTTTGTCCAGACTTCTAAAATCTATGCAAATCCTAATATTGCCATTATTTTTCCTAACAGGTACCAAATTTGAGACCCATTTCGAATGTATGATAGGAAACATTATTTTGGCTTTAAGGAGTTTATTCAACTCTACTTTTATTTGACTCTCAAGATTGGGGTGAATTTTCCTTAATTTCTATTGTACAGGTTTCTCATCAAAAATCATTGGAATTGTATGTTGAATAACAGAGGTATCATAAGCCTTCAGATCCTCATAATTCCAAGCAAAAATATTGTTGTATTTATTCAATAATCGGATGAAAGAAAATCTTTCAACAGGTGAAAGTCCAAGCCATAGATTGACATTTTGTGGTTTGGTATCTGTACCAAGATTTACTAATTCAAACCTTAAAGTTGAACTTTGAAGTTTTGCATTAGTGACCTTTTTTAATCTATCCTTAATATCATAAAGATCTTCCAGTTTAACCACAGATTTAGGAATAGGATTTTCATTGAATTTCTACTTTAATTGAAGATCATGATTGCCTTCATCAATGATTTGGTTGTCATAAGACCCTTCAGATGTCAAGAAATTTAGGATATCCTCATCATGATTGAACACACGCCAATTGGTGACATTATCTGGGATGCATGGTCTAAAAATTAACTCAATAGAAAATCTATTTAGACTATAATCCTCAGATGGAAGGAGCTTAGAAGCTACGTTAGCCAGGAGATCTATTGCTGCATTTTGTGATCTGGGAATAGGAGAGATGTCAAATGCCATAAAATGAGAAATAAGATCTTGAGCGAGTGATTGATAGTGCTTGAGATTTCCTGACAGACAATGAATAATATTTCTTACTTGTTTTATCATTATTTCAGAATCACCAAACACTTTCAAATATTTCACATCAAGATTTATTGCTTTATAAAGACCTTGAATCAAGGCTTCATAATCTGCAGTATTATTGGTACACTCAAATCCTAACCTTCATGATAACATAATTTTTTCTCCTTCAGGACTGGCTAAAATACATCGTGTCCCTACACCGTCATTGGATTTAGATCCATCGAAATATAAAGACCAAAATAAAGGCTTATTTACTGTTTATCTACAATATTAGCACACTTAGAAGTATCGATCTATGAAAAATTTTCAACTTGTGAGGTGACATTAGTAGCTGAGAAAGGTGATTGCTAAGCATTCAAGTTCCCAAAAAATGATTCAGCCAAATAGTTTCCAAGAATATTATTATTGAAGGCTACTAGCTCATTTTCTTCTTCAAATTCAGTTACTGCATGAGTGAGATACTCTTCACGCTCGATTCTGATTTGATTTGGCTTCCCATTATAAGGAAGCTACATGTGAGACCAATCTATTGAAATATAACCATGGAGCTTTCAGACCAATCTCTGCTAAGAATTAAACCATAAAACTCATGGATGTTAGCAATCAATATATAAATTATTTGAACAACCCTTGGATCAACAAATAATCTAATAGTAACTAAATTTATTTCTCCTAAAACTTGAACCTTAGTCCAATCTAACTAAACAATATGAACTGTAGACTTCTTGGGTTCAATATTTAATTTATAGGAAACTGATGCTTGCATTATATTTGATGAAGCCCCTGAATCAATCAAGCAGTTATGCAAGTTTCTATTGTAGATCTCGTAAGTCAAAAGGAAAGGATGAGTATGAGAATTTGATCTATCTTCCATTAGAATAGCATCAGTAGCATCCACCTTATAAGATGGTGGCTTACCTGATCCTCTGGTAGCCTTGGATAATACACTAGTTGGAAGAGGAGAAGAAGGTACTGCATTTAATTCCTTAAGCAACAACTTTTGTTGATGTTTGAGCTTGCTAAGTTCATGTAGAGAAATGTTTGCTCGAGTCTTCTTCATATCTTCAACTATGTTATAATCCATGGAATCTAAAACCACTAGAGTCTTTGATGATGATGGAGGATTAGAGGAAGATGATTTTTCTTGAGGAGATGAAGTTGGAGTTTTCTTCGTGGGGGATTTCTCATTAGTAACACAATTTTAGTTTTTCTTCCTTTGAGTTGACTGATTAGGTTCTATAATACTCTTACTTCTAGTCTTCACTGGTAAGGCTTCCTATTCATTTTCATTATCCGAGTTGGGTAAAATAAAGTCGCACATTCCATAACATTCAACTGTTTCTTCTTCGTCTATTTCATCAACTCATAAAGTTGTATCTCTTGTTCTTCATCATCTAAATCAGATTCTACATTTGATATAGCATATGGTGGTTTAGGATCATTTTCCTGATTTCTTTTAAAATTCCTAAATGGTCTTTTTGATGATGTTTCAGCTACCTGCTTTTTAATCTCTACCATTTTGTTGGACATAGTCTTAAGAATTTTTTGCAAGCCTTCCATGTCATATGGGTATTTCGTTACTTTCTTCTTTGATTCATCTCTAAAGGTTACTTTTATGGATTTTCTTTCCTCTAGTGCATTTTTCTTTTCTAAGGCTAAGATACGTTTTTCAACAGTTATTGCTTCTTTCATATTTTCTGCTAATGTTGGTTTGGCAACTCTATCAATAAAGATGGCTGTGTTTGAAGGTACCGCAGAAATGTACCATTCATTTCGAACCCCTTTAGTTGGCTTGGATGCCGTAGGTATTTTATTCAATAACTTATTGAAACGTGAGTTGAAATCCTTTATGGTTTCTTTGGGTTCAGCTTTCAAATTGGAGAGGTCATTTATTAAAGTTGTTGTAGACCTATTGTCTCCAAATTTAGTTAAAAATTGCTCTTGAAAAGAATCCCAGCTATTAGTCAAGCCTGATGGTAACGAGAAGTACCATGATCTAGCTAATCCTTGTAATGTATATGGGAATAACCTTACAACCACATCCTCCTCTGTTACTCCATTCAAATTAATGGACAACATGAAATTATTTATATGTTCTTCCGGTAACAAGCCATTATCAAGATTGAATTTAGGTAACCATTTTTATGGATGAGCTGGAAATTGGGTCAAAGGTTCAGGCATTGTAATAGCTCCTAGATTGGTCCATGGCGTTGGTTGAGGTTGATTATGTGCCATTATTAAACTATTAGTAGAAGAGGATGAAGAAGTGGTTGAAAGTGATTGGGTAGAGGATGTTGACGCTCATGTACCTATGTGGAATATGATCTATAGTCGAGAAGCGGGTGTGTGACCTTGCAATGGTATGGATGATGATGAAAGAATCTCGTTGTTAGATTTTGATGGTGTCTTCCTGGCCCTTTTTTGACTTGGCAGAGGAAATTCAACTGGTGGGATTCCAAGTTTTTCACTCTTTACTCTAGTTAACGGTTGTGATGGGATATACTGGGAAGTGACACTACCTTGGGATAACTTAGGTTCTTCTTGAGAAATCGAAATCCCCTGCAATTTGTGGATCAAAGATTGTACTTTAGGGGTTTCAAAAGGAGTAATGTCTGGCTTGTTTAGGATTTTAGCAGTGGGTTCTGTATTTTTCTTTTCAACTTCTCACTTGGGAATAGGAGATTTAGAATGCGAAGGAGAAGTTGGAGGTGATGGTGAGGGAGTTTTACTCTTAGAATGGCCTGTAGATTTAGATTTACTCACCATTCATAGTTAGGCCCTTGTTATAGCACCAAAAATGTTGATTCTTCTAAAATCAATGCACCATCATTGGGGATAACCACCCAGTTTAGCCCTTAATACAGTTCCTTTTCCATTTGGGATGGTGGCTCCCACTGGATAATATGGGACCAATTTCCCAATCAAATGTGTTTTGATGAACGATTGTTTTAAGTATATAATGAGATGATAGATGGTTTGAGTTGCATATTTAAAAAAATATACAAATAAACCTATATATAAATAACCCGAGTAATGCAATATCAATGCGATTTATAATGATTTCTGGTAATCGAATGTTAATAAAGATCAATCACTTGACTACAAAAATTTAAGCATGAATTATGATCACAAAGTGATATAAAACATATCGCATCTCATAATAACATCAATCGTCAGCATATGTTCTTATAGAATATCAATTCCAACTTACTCAAAAGTGATGTAATGCAAAATTGTATGAACATTTACATATAACAACAATATTGAATCAAAAGACTGTTTATTTGCATAACATGTAACAAAAAGACATTTGATAAAAGTACCATATGTATTTGAATCCTGCTACAAAAATAACAGTCTGGTTCATTCTTCTTATTTTCAAAAACTCCAAAAAGATACAAAAATTCAAGTCCTCTTGATTTCTCCTTTATAACAATTTTGAACCTTGATCCTTGTCTTCTACAAAAAATAAATCCAGAAGTGCAAAAGTGCTATCTTCTTAACTCTAATTTTAATACAATTTCAGGACCCTTTCTAAAATAACATGAAAGGGTCTTTATATTAAAAATAAAACAAATTGTTCATAAAAGGTGCTTAAAGTAATTGGAACAACCTTTCTCAAAATATGGGATTTCATGATAAAAATAGAATTGCAATAACTCTAGAAAGATGCATCACATCTATCATTCCTCCTGTGGCTTCAACTGACAAATCTCGAGCATAGTTTGGACTTCGGGTGGATGACTCATCCTAGAATGCAATTGACCTGTGTACACCACATCCAAGAGTTTTGGTGTCATGCAGTCAGTTGCATCAACAACACATTTGATCGTCATTTGTTGGCTATGTGGTTTGACCAAGTAGAACCAATATGCATCCTAATTGAGAATTTTTAATTCTTTTAGTTTCTCCTCTTTGATATTCAAATCTTGCTTCCATTGTTTTTCCAATACTTTTTCCTTTGAAATATTTTCAAGAGAACACTCAAAAATTAAATTGGCACTGTGTAAATTATCATTTATCAGCTCAATGATATTATTCCTCACTGACCTGGCCCTGGAATTTGCTCTTTCTTCTTTGATCAATTGTGTCTCCCATTTAGAAAATAATATCTCTTTGTGAGATTCTTCAATTACTGGAGATTTAGTAGCCTTTCCCTTTCCTATGTTCTGCCAAGAGATATAATCTGTAATTATGTCATCTGCATCTTCGAATCTCAACCTAGAATTGACTGCCTAATCTATCAGCGTGATGGTTTTGATACATAGTGGATCAATGAGAGATATCTTTTGGCAGAGTTGGGTTAGCTATTGAGACAAGAAATTATTTATCTCTAAGGCCTCTTTTATAAACTCTTCAATTTTTGGATTGTCTTTGAATTTCTCCATTGAGATTTGTAGCTTCTTTATTTTCTCATCCTTAGATTTGATCTCTTCATGATGGGCTATTTTTAGCCATTCAAATTTTTGAGATACGTGCTTTTGTCTTTCAATAGACTACTGATCAATCCTCTATCTTTCCACCCTTAACTGTTCTTCCAGTTGTTTAATCCTCTGATCCTTTTCCTTGATTAATTGATTAACTTCAGCTGATTTGTCAATCGTAGTAATTGTATATGCCCCTGTAAACTGAGATAATTTGGTCAAGCCCTTGGAGGGATCAACTTTGAATCTCTCCAAATGATATTCATGGATTCATTTTGAGGAACTGTAGCTGATACTTTATCCATCTTTCTCCTTTTCCGCTGCCTTTTGACTACAACTCTCTATTTAGGGCTATAAAACACGTCCAACGGTGGAATTTCTTCTATGCTAAGTGTAATATCTGATGAAGGATACTGAGGGATTACCTTGATTTCCTTTATAGGAGAGTCCATGCCGGATGGTCTATCAATCATAGGATCATGAATCACGGGCTACTATTTTAAGGGAGATTCTGGTGCGATAAAAGTTTGGGTATTAGTCTGACCTTTAATCTATTGATCAAACTATTACCATTCTTTGATCAATATTAGATCAATGTGAACATCTATGTCCAACTGTTCAATTGTCTTCTCGCTTGTCTCGACTGCCTCAGAAGTTTTCTCCTACTCCATGCTTTGCGCTATTTGCTGGATGACTGGTGCAATATTCAATAAGTCCAGTGGAACTGTCTGAAGCTTTTGTGTCCTGTATCGGACAAATTTATCCATTTTCTTTGGTTCCAGCTTAATATTTTTCCAAGTGGTGTAGTTTTGAGAACATCTCAGCTGATCTGAAAAAGTCATCGAATTCATCTTTCTCATGGATGAATTGTTTAACTTTTACCTGAGTAGTGAAATTATAAGCAACTTTATTCGAGTCATACTGCCTTTTGGGAATCACAGTTAGGTTCAAACCCCCTATTTTCTCAGCTTCAATTTGGGCGTGCTTGTAATCATGTAATGAATAGATGCTGCAACGAATCAGAAAGGCAGGCCATAACTATTTCTTGGCATGTTTTAGATCTTTTGTAAACCCTTTTTCAACTGTCTGACATGTTATTTCCCTAGCCAATAATTTATCCGAGACATACAGAGGAAGGACATGCGGGTCTGTAATGCTGCCGAAAACCCTAATGTATGTAAAGGACCCTTCTCCAAACTAACTACCAATTGAAGTTAAATCGATGCTAGCTTCCTCAGACAGCCAAGGGGACGGTCTATTAAAATTGCCTAATGAATGGGTAGGATGAAGCCATGACAAATTTTGTAAAAATTCTTCTTATATTGTTTCTACCATAGGTATTTATGGTAAATATGGACAGGGGTTGGGTCCTGAACAGTCCATTTCCATCCCATGATGGGAAAATCAGAATTGAAACAAATGGTATCGACTATGTAGGCACTCATAGAAAATGGAGGAACAACTCGAGTAGTGACAAAGCTATTTTTCCTATAATCAAGTATTTGAACAGCCATTTTTTCTGATAGGATAGTAGCCCAATCCATCACAAAAGAATTCAATGCTGCTTCTATTAACGGAACCATTTCAGTGGAAAACTTAGTAGAATTGAGGCTTCCAAATAGTCTACACATAATTGCGGCAACATAACAATATGGAGACGCTAGAGAGTCCACATAATACATACTAGATGACTCATGCTTGTGTTTGTTGGGGAAGTGCCTCCATTGTTTGATAGGGTCTGACTCTATTTCATTTCCTTTGAGAAAGCTTCAAGGAATGATTTGCTGTAGTACTTCTGAGGCTCTAGAAAATGATATATTTTCTTCAGGTCTTTAGGGTTAAAGGATTCAAACATTCTTCCACCGGTTGTGAATAGCATCCTATCCGTTATATTGATGCCCTCAACTACCCATTTTATCATGTCATTATATGGCAAAATATTTTGTCTGACAGCTATTTTATGAAGAAAAAAGTCGGCTAAATTTCCAAGTGTGTTCTCTAACTCTGCAGGTCCATCAGCTCTAACATGTCCCTCAGTCACCTTTAGCTTTTATTTTTCCAACATATCATATATGCCTTCCCATGAAATTTTCCCACAGTCTTGGCATGTCGTATCTGATATTAACACAACTTTTTTCAATCCTTCAGATACTGTAGGGAAAGCTTTCATCTTTCGAGCTTTCTTTCACATTTTAGCGAGCTGCATACTTCGAGATTCAAAGTGCAATTATATGAAATAAAGAGGAGCGATAAACTAAAACTTTCAGAGTGGCTAATGCTTGAATAGATAGTGGTGATAATAGTGTAGTAAAAAATCAGGGAAGGAGCATTTGGTGTGAAATATTTCGTATTATGAATTAATATTAACACGAAAGTCGAAATCTTTAAGGACTGAAGTCATTACTGTTCTTAATGCTTTGCCATATTCAATGATGTGAAACTTAAATGTTCAATAGATAGATCGCATTGCAGTTTTCTTAAGGCCTAATTAGAATGTGTGCCGTAAATTTTCTGATTTTGCGATGAGCGATTTCAATATAAATTATTTTAATATTCTAAGATCCATCGCATCTCCCAAGTCAGGAGGTGCAAGCACCATGTTGTAAGAGTCTTTTGAATTTCTACGATTGTGATTAGTGATGACCTGGCACATAGAGTTGGGAAAATCTTTATTTAACCACCCACATCATGTTTTCTACGTAATATCATTAAACCATTTTATTATATTTTAACACTGCATCGCGTGTCCCCGATGTGATTATCACTTATTTCTGCTGAGATTGCGATATGCGAGATGTGAGAATCTTATTACATTGCAATTTTTCAGGTGTGGATTCTTTTGATTTTTCAGCGATATGTGAGATGCGAGAATGTTTATCACATAACAAAGTTTCAATGTTCCATTAAACCTATCACTTGGAATCTATGATGCGATAGGTGATATGCAATCACTTTATCACATCGCATGTTTGTCAATGATTTGCTTAAGAAGCTCTACAATTGAGACTTTTGAATCACAACAAGATTATATGGATTGTATGTTCCTTAACCTTAAATGACATCGATTTGCGATGTGTGTTATTTTCAGAGGGTTTTTTGAAGAACTTTGATTTAAAAAGAAAGAAACAAAGAAATTGATTTCTATGTAAAGTTTTTATTGCTCTTTACAAACTAAGGGACCCTATTTCCTATTTAGAATCTTAGAATAAAATTAAGAAATTTTTTGAAATGGGGGGGTTGTTATATAGCACAACAATTGTTGATTCACTGAAAGAACCAGTTATCTCTAAATACAAACATGAAATTTCTAACACTTTCCTTAGTACAAACAATTGAGGAAAAGGAAACTATTTTAAAATTTGTTAAATAAACAAATTACTCTGAATAAGAAAATTTATCAATTTTGCATTTTCTTTTACAAACCCGTATTATCAATGAAAACATTTATATTTTATTCAAGCCTTGATTGGTTGTTAAAGATAAAGTAGGGGGCTTCTCCAACTTAGCTTTTGAATTTACTCTCTTGTCATAGGTAGAGCCACTGCTGCCAGCAAACATTTATAGTCTTGACAGGGTTACCTTTTAACCATAAATAATTCATTATCCCATCCATCTAAGAATATAATATTTTAAATATAAATTCAGAAAGATATATCTATATATATTCTCTTTTCTTTTTTTACTTTTTTTTTCCTTTTTCCTTTTCCAGATAAAAGCCATTGTCCTAGTTTGGGAGCTAGAAGATGACAATGCCATTCACTGGTTGTAATTGAACTGAACAAGCTGGCTCGTAATGAGACCCCTTGTCTTATGATTATAAGCCATTACCCTATTTTGGTATGCAGTATTGGTAATGTCAATTTAATTAGTTCCCTATGATCATGGTAAGCAGGCTCGTAATGAGACCTCTTATCTTTTAAATTAGATATATTTTAGAATTACACTCTAAAAAATCATAATCCTAATGGATGGGGTGAATCTTTGACTCCTTAAGAGTTATTGGATGACAATTGTAGAGATGTAGATGCTCAGTCGTAGAAAGTATTTACTTTTTTATAAAATAACCTCTCTCAACTGATAAAACTTAAAATGATTCACTACATTTTCCTAGTTTGAAATATTTGACAATTTCAAAGAACATCTGAGAGTTTTATGATGTTTATTTAATTTCTTAAAACTGTAATCATTTCCTTAAAAATTTCTACTTTCTAAAAGTAGATATTCACAATATGTTTTCAAAGAGATTTCAATAGTAGAAAGCCAATGGTCTACTATTTACAGCATTATTGAAAGAAATCAAAATTTGCAGAAAAAGAATATGTACAGATAAGAAGAGGTTACCTCCTTAGTGAAAGAATTTCTTCAAGATAAGCCCATTCACAAGAAGAGAATCTCTCATTCATGTTAAGCCTTGTAGTAAAAATGTTGATGAGCCTATCTTTACGACAATCTGAAATGGTCCAAGCCACATCTTCTGAAATTTGGTGTGCTTACCTTTGTCTTCATGTGCTTTATCCCATTTCAAAATGAGATCATCAACCTGTAATGTTTTTAAGCCGGCTGAACTTGCATCAAAAGAGAATTTAATGACTTGTTGATATTTAGCATGAGTAATCTTGGCTCTTTCTCTTTCCTCATCTAATTTAAGAATTTGATCAAACCTTAATCGAATAGAGGAAGAAAGAGTTTCTTTAATGAATTGTACTAGGGCTAGTGATGGGAGGGATAGATTTGGTGGAATAACGAGTTCTTTCCCATATACTAAGTTAAAAGGAGAAGTATCTATTTAGGTCTTCTAAGTTATATGATCTACCCATAGTGTGAATATTAAATATTTATGCCAATTCTTTTGGCTTTGATGAAAAGTTATTTTGATAATCCTTATGAGATTTTTGTTAGTTGACTCTGCTAAGCCATTTCTTTGAATATAGTAATTTGTAGAGTATTTCAACTCAAAACCTCTTTCAAGAGAAAATTCGACTATACTATTTCTAGAAAAATAAGACGCATTATCAAAGATAAGCGCATTAGGTAAACCAAACCTAGTGATGATGAAATGATCAATAAATTCAATAATCGCATCAGGATTTGCTACCTCTATTGGAATTTCTTCTACCCACTTTGTGAAGTAGTCTGTGGCTGTAAGGATATATATGTGTTGCTTGGAAGAATGAGGAAAAATGTATCCTATAATATCGAGCCCCCACTCCTCAAATGGTTGCTCAATATTAACTGGTTATAAAGGAAAGGTTGGTTTCCTTTGCCTCCCACTAAAAGTTTGGCATACCTCACATTTCCTCACATAGTCATGGGTATCTTTGAACAAAGTTGGCCAATAATACCCAGCATGCAGTATTTTGTGTGCTATAGTGTCTCCTAAAAAATGTCCACCAGCTGGGCCATCATGTAATTCCTATAAAATAGTTTGCACTTCAAATTTTTCAAGGCATCTTAATAGAAAAGAATCATAATTTCTCCTGAATAACACATCATCAATGATTTCATAGTGTTTGGATTTTAACCTTAGAGCACGTTTGTTTTTGTAGATGAACTCAGGGGGGGCATATCCATTCCTTAAGTAAAAAATCAGATCAGCATATTGAGATTCAGAATCAATCATACTTATCTCATTTACTTGTGTGGTACTACTTGAATCTTCATGATTCGGTATATTGGAAGATCCTACTAGAAACCTACAAAAATCCTGTCCTCTAACAATTTTCGTTGGTTTAATATCAATATCATATTCTTGTAAAGTTGTTACCTAGTTAGCTCTTTTCTCTCCTACTTCTCTTTGAATTAGCAATTGCCTCACTGCAGAGAATGGGACTATTACTTTTGTATGTGTTTTCAGGAGGAAAGGTCTAAAATGTTTAACAGACTTAAACACAACGAAGGCTTGTTTTTCAACTTCTAAATAATTAAGCTCAACACCTTGTAAATTGGAACTAAAGAAAGATATGGGTGCTTCCACTTGTTGATCATTGATTTGTGTTAAAACAATAGCATAAGATGATTCAATGGCCAAAGTATATAAAATAAAATGACTAGAAAAATTTGGAGTATTCAATGCAGGAGCATTAATGATTGCTTGTTTGATTGAGTCAAAAGCTTCCCTTTCATTATGTCCCCATTTTAAGATTGAAGTTTTCTGAATCATGGATTGCAAGGGTAGAACAATATGAGAAAAATCAGGAATGAATCTTTTTACAAAATTTATCTATCATAAGAATGATTGCATAGACTTCTTATTATGTGGTAAAGGGATATCATAAATCTCCTTTATCCTATCAGGATCAATATATATGCCATTTTTGGATACAATAAACCCTAAGAGTTTACCTTCGTTAAGAGCAAAGAAGGATTTCTTAGGATTTAAGGAAATCCCAAATTTTTTGGAACTTTAAAAATATTTCTTTATATCATGCAAATGGTTGCACCTTTTATTTGAATAGACAATTATGTCATCCAAGTAAACAACAACCGTTTTATTGATCAAACCTTTGAAAGCTATGTCCATGGCTCATTGGAAAGTAGCTCCAGCGTTTATGAAACCAAAAGGCATTTTCTGATAAGCATATGTTCCCCATTTGGTTTTGAATGTAGTCTTTAACCTATCATTTGGATGAACCAGGATCTGATTATATCCTGAAAAACCATCAAGAAAATACATTAATTCTGAGCCAGGTACTGATTGAAGTATTGTTGCATTGTTGGTAATCGGAAATTATCTTTTTGACAAGCTTTGTTGAGATTTTTAAAATCTATGCAAATCCTAATATTGCCATTCTTTTTCCTAATAGGTTCCAAATTTGAGACCCATTTCGAATGTTTGACAGGAAATATTATTTTGGTTTTAAGGATTTTATTCAAATCTGCTTTGATTTGACTCTCAAGATTGGGGTGAATTTTCCTTAATTTCTGTTGTACAGGTTTCTCATCAGAAATCATTGGAATTGTATGTTGAATAATAGAGGTATAATAAGTCTTCCGACCCTCATAATTCCAAGAAAACACATTTTTGTATTTCTTCAATAATCTAATGAAAGTGAATCTTTCATCAAGTGAAAGTCCAAGCCCTATATTGACATTTTGTGGTTTGGTATCTGTACCAAGATTTACTAATTCAAACCTTAAAGTTGAAATTTGAAGTTTTGCATTAGTGACCTTTTTGAATCTATCCTTAATATCATAAAGATATTCCAGTTTAACCACATATTTAGGAATAGGATTTTCAGTGAATTTCTACTTTAAGAAGATCATGATTGTTTTCATCAATGATTTAATCCTGATAAGAACCTTCAAATGTCAAGAAATTTACGATATCCTCATCATGATTGAACACGCACCAATTGGTGACATGATCAGGGATGGATGGTCTAAAAATTAACTCAATAGAAAATCTGTCTGGACTATAATCCTCAGATGGAAGGAGCTTAGAAGCTACATTAGCCAGGAGATCTGTTGCTGCATTTTGTGATCTAGAATAGTAGAGATATAAAATGACAGAAAATGAGAAATAAGAACTTGAGTGAATGATTGATAGTGATTGAGATTTCTTGACAGACAATGAATAGTATTTCTTACTTGTTTTATCACTATTTTAGAATCACCAAACACTTTTAAATATTTCACATCAATTTATTTCTTTATAAAGACCTTGAATCAAGGCTTCATATTTTGTAGTATTATTGGTACACTCAAATTCTAACCTGCATGATAACATAGTTTTTTCTCCTTCAGGATTGACTAAAATACATCATGCCCCTACACCGTCATTAGATTTAGATCCATCAAAATATAAAGACCAAAATAAAGGCTTATTTACATGTTTATCTACAATTTTATCTATAATATTAACACACTTAGAAGTATCGGTCTGTGAAAAAATTTCAACTTGTGAGGTGAAATTACTAGCTGAGAAAGGTGATTGCTGAGCATTAAAGTTCCCAAAAAATGATTCAGCCGAATAGTTTCCAAGAATATTATTATTGAAGGCTACTGGTTCATTTTCTTCTTCAAATTCAGTTACTGTGTGAGTGAGATGCTTTTCACGGTCGATTCTGATTTGATTTGGCTTCCCATTATAAGGAAGCTGCATGTGAGACCAATCTGTTGAAATATAACCATGGAGTTTTTCATACCAATCTCTGTTAAGAATTAAACGATAAAACTCAAGGATGTCAGCAATCAATATATCAATTATTTGAACAACCCTTGGATCAATAGATAGTCTAATAGTAACTGTTGGCATTGTGGCATAGGTTTGGAGCTATGGCACAGGTGTTGTCCTTGATGGCAACTCTCTTTGGTAACAGATCTCAGTTCAGGATTTCAGAATGAAGGAAAAGTCATATATGCAGGTTCATCTAGACGAAGACGTGTATACATGTGGGTTAGACGTTACAAAGGCGCATATGCGTATACACGCACTTTCATGCAAGGAAAAGCGCGTATATGTTGGAGAACTTACCTTTCGTCCGTGGTAGTTAGTCCTTGGTATTTGAACCTATGGTTTTGGACCATGGTATCTCGTCAGAAGTGTTGATCCCAAGTATTGGGTCCATGGTATTGTGTTAGTATGGTTTTGGACCGTGGTATTGTGAGAGGCCTAAGAATATAAAACAGGAAGGAGATCATTTGGCAAAGGATCATCTGAATTAATTGAATATCTAATAAGTGCTAGATCTGAAATATTGGTGATTGGGGTTATGGTGCAGAACTGAATCTGAATGAAGGAGGAACCTTAGCACAAAGAGAAGGATAAGTTCTATTGATGGGTCATAATCTTTAGGCCTGAATGATAGTATCTTTGTATGATCTTGATCTGTTATATGTGGCGCATGTTTGATCTATAAATCTGGTAATCTGGGTTAACTAATGTCTGAATGTTTGAAAAGAATGAATTATCCTTTATAGATCTATGCGCAGGTTCAGTGAAGCGAAGGCACGTATACACGCTGTTTTGGTAAGGGAAATAAGCGTATACACAAGTTGGCTTTAACACAGAAGCGTATACACGCAAGTTTCTGAAAAGTGAAGTAGTGTACATCTCTTGATTTATGTCCTAGCTGCTTCTGTTTATTGCTACAGTGTTCTGGGTTCAGAATTGGTGTGTGGTTACAGTTACTATGTTCTGGGTACAGCTGTCAGAGAAGTGTTTATTTTGATTCAGTTTTGATTGGTGAAAAGGTGATTGGTTGATGCAGAAATTCTTGATGTTTGATTGATGTGGATCCAGTCTAAAAATTTATGAAACGTGGTCCCTGGAAGAAAGAGAAGGTTGTAGCCTTCTATAGGCCAGCACCTACGTACTAGTATCTTGTCTAGTGCAAGAGCTAAGGGGGTTGTACCTCCCTTCCCGGAGACGCTGGAAAACGAGAGAGGGTTGTAGCTCTCTGCAGGTTGTAGCCTGCGTACTGGTAAAGGACTGCACCAGTACATTGTAAAAAGAAGTTTCTAATTAAAAGAAGATAGAGACGAATTGCAGCAGGTGGTTTTCACCCACATTGGGTTTCCACCTTATATGTTGTGTTCTTGTGTGTGATTGTCTTCTGCTCTGTTTTACTGTTTTTGGTTACTGGTTATTTGATTCTGATACACAGATTAATAATCAACATCTGTAAGATAAATTAAATTTTAAGTTTGCATTGTATACGCAGGTTTCCTTCTACATAGTTGCGTATATACACGTTTTAATTAACAGAAGTAGCGTATATTATCTAGATTTAAAAAAGGGAATATTTGACTTGATAATACTGATTCACCCCCCCTCTCAGTATTATTTCCAACAATTGGTATCAGAGCAGGTCCTTCTGAAGAAGCTTGATCACTTGAAGGAAGATCCATCATCATGAACAACTACGAGAGAGAAGCATCTATCAGGCCACCGATTTTTTATGGGACAAACTTTGTATATTGGAAGGTAAGAGTTACTGCCTATCTTCAATCTCTTGGTACAGAAGTCTGGGATATCATAGATACAGGGTACTCTTTTCCATCAGCAACTCCTACAGATCCGACTGAGAAGGAGAAATATGAAACAAATGCAAAGGCTGTCAATACCCTATTAGGATGTCTATCTCAATCAGAATTCATCAAGGTTATGCAGTATAAATCCACAAAAGAAATATGGGACAAGATTGTTCTGAGCTATGAAGGAGATGAACAGGTAAATGAGAAAAACTTCAAACCCTCAGAATTTAGTATGAAAATATCAGAATGCATAATGATGAAAGTGTGGCTAACTATTTCCTTCGTGTAGATGAGATTGTTAATTGTATGAAAAACTTGGGTGAAGAAAGAAAAGAGGTTGTTGTGGTTGAAAAAGTTCTAAGATCTTTGTCCCCTAGGTTTGAATCTAAAGTTTCTGCAATAGAAGAAAAAGAGAACCCACAAAACCTCACCATGTCCTAGCTGTACGGAATTCTAACTGCTTATGAAATGAGGAAAGGAGGACCATCAGACAGGAGAGAAGTTGCCTTCAAGGCTTCAGGCAAAGGAGACTACTATGAGTCAGGACACGTGTCAGAAGAAGAAGAAGAATCAAATTTTGTCAAGAACCTTCAGCGGGGTGCTGGAAGATTCCAAGGTAAGCTACCTTTCAAATGCTTTGCTTGTGGAAGAGTCGGTCACTATGCTACCAAATGTCCTCATAAGGATAAGATTGACAAGGGGAAGGAACCTATTAGATGGAACAAGAAACAGAATGTAACTAAGAAAAGTTACTACACTCATGAAGACAGTGATGGACTTTCAAATAGTGATGAAGATGAACAAGGTAACAACTATAGACTCTTAATGACCTTTGAAGATGATGATTTTGTGGATGCTATAAATGAAGAAGGTTTTTATGAAGAGATTTCTAGACTCAAAATATGTTTATAAGAGAAGAATGTGATCATTGACACTCTTCAATTCCAACTTGCTAAAAAAGAAAAACTTCTTGAAAAGTTAGAATGTGAAATTGTTGGTATTAGAAAAGAGATTGAGAAAACAAAATCTCTTAATCTTAATTTTTTTAAAGGATCTGAAACTCTCGATGAGATTATCAATGTGCAGCGTTCTCCACTAATCAAGACAGGTCTAGGATATAATGGAGAAGCATCTCAAGAATCCACCTCCAAAAGTTATCTTGATGCAGCAAGGAGGAGCGAGCAAAGGCCTAATAGAAATCATCAGGTAAATCAGGGACAATTTACCTCAAGAATGAACAAAGACTATCAGGAAAATCGAGGGAAATCTGCTTTAAGGACAAACAGAAGCCACAACTAGCGACAGGTAAAATCTTCCCAATTTGCCTCAAGAATGGATGTCAGTAGAAACTACAATCAGTTGGTTGATAGATTTGATAATCGCAGGAGTTTATTCAATGGCCAATGTTTTTCTTGTCATAACATTGGTCACAAAGTAGCTCAATGTGTTGCCTATAAGACAATCATGACTAGAGAAGCTCAAAAACAAAGAATTGTGACTGGAAGGACCTATAACAACTTTTCCGCCCTTGAAAATGAAATTGAATGTTCTATATATAATAACTTCAGTCATGAAGATTCTAAATGTAGGAGTAGGTTTCGAAAGATAACTCAGAAGGAACAAACCTCAATGCCAGAACATGGAGAATGAAGGAACCACATCCAGAAAGATGTGGGATAGCTTTATATGCAGAAGGACAGGAAAATCAATGGTACATCGACAGTGGATGTTCGAAGCATATGACAGGTGATAAAGAAAAACTTCAATCATACAGTGCTTTAGAAAAGGGAAAGAAAGTTTCTTTTGGAAATGATACCCCTACAACCATAAAAGGAAAAGGCACTGTTCAGTTGAAAGAAAAAGTCAAAGCTAGAAATGTTTTGTATGTTGATGGCTTGAAGCATAATCTACTGAGTGTCTGTCAGATGTGTGATCAAGGAACTGAGGTAATATTTCGATCAAATGGATGTAGTGTTCATGATCTTGATACAGGAAAAACAGTGATCAAAGGCATAAGAACTCCAAATAATTTATACATATTTGAAGAAGGACAACAACAATGTTATTTGAGCAAAAATGATGAACACTAGTTATGGCATCGGAGGTTGGGGCATCTAAGCTTTTCACAGATAAGGAAAGCATGCAAGTACCAGGCAGTTCGTGGTCTTCCAGACATCAGAATTCCAGACAATACAATATGAAAATCATGTCAGTTTGGTAAGCGGACTAGAACTAACTTCCATGAGAAGGAAGGATCAGCTAGCAGGCCTCTTGAGCTAGTCCATACAGATGTATGTGGTCCATCTAGGAAAAGGTCACCTCGAGGAGAAGAATACTTTATATTATTCATTGACGACTTCTCCAGGATGGTTTGGATAGGACTTATGAAGCACAAAGACGAAGCCTTCGAAAAATTCAAATCTTTCAAAGCCTTGGTTGAAAACGAATCAGATCACAAAATCAAGTGCCTCAAGTCTGGTAGAGGTGGGGAGTTTACCTCAAATGAATCTTTTGATTTTTGTGAAGAACATGGAGTAAGAAGGGAATTCTCTACAGCTAGGACTCCTCAGCAAAATGGAGTAGTGGAAAGGATGAACATAACGGTTCAACAAATGGCTCGTGCTATGCTTGATGAGTCTGGAACTCCCGCAACCTTCTGGGGTGAAGTGGAATTTGCTACGGTTGTTATTCTCAACAAAACAAATGTCTGGGTGAACATCACTCAAACTACTCATGAGCTCTAGTATGGTGAGACTCCTTCGGTAAAACATTTCAAAATCTTTGGAAGAAAATTATATATTAAGAATAATGATGAACATCTTGGAAAGTTTGAACCTAGAGCAGATGAAGGCATTCTCCTTGGTTATTCTCCCCACAGCAAAGCATATAAGTGTTACAATAAAAGACTTGGAAGAATTGTTGACAGCATTGATGTAGTGGTTGATGAAGAAGGAAACATTCCTAGGCAAGTAAATTATGAAAATATCGAAGAAGATGAAGACCATCCTTCAAATCAGACTGATGATGAAGAAGAACCTCAAGAGGCACCAGAAGAACAGATAAGGATAGAAGAGAAGACTCCATCCAGGTATGTTCAAAAGAATCATCCAGAATCTCAAATTTTGGGACAGAAAGAGGCAGGTGTACAAACAAGAAGAACAATTGCAGAAGCCTCAAGCTATTTGGCATTGCTCTCCTCCACTGAACCACAAAATGTAAAAGAGGCATGCAAAGATGAATGTTGGGTCAAGGCAATGGATGAAGAACTTGAGCAGATCGAAAAGAATAACACTTGGGAGTTGGTTCCTAGACCAAAAGATAAGAATGTCATAGCTACAAAATGGATCTTCAAAAATAAGTTGAATGAAAATGGGGAAGTGATTAGAAACAAGGCCAGAATTATCTGTAAAGGGTATGCTCAACAAGAAGGAATAGACTTTGAAGAAACTTTTGCTCTCGTTGCTAGACTTGAGGGCATCAGAATGTTCCTTGCTCTCTCTAGCTTTCAGAAGTTCAAAGTATTTCAAATGGACGTAAAATCAGCCTTTCTGAATGGAGACTTAAAGAAGAAGTGTACATTGAGCAACCAGATGGTTTCATTCTTGGGAATGATCCAAATCTTGTATGCAGACTAAAAAAGGCTCTCTATGGTCTTAAACAGGTTCCAAGGGCTTGGTACTACCGTTTGGACAAATATCTTCATCAATAAGGTTTTTCAAAAGGATCAGCAGATAGCAATCTTTATATAAAAATTTAAAATGACAAATTGCTAATACTTGTTGTGTATGTATATGATATTATCTTTGGTAGAAATGAAGAAGCTATGAGTCAAATCTTTGCCTTGGTGATGCAAAAAGAATTCGAAATGTCTTTGCTTTGAGAATTGACATATTTTCTTGGATCGCAAATCCAACAAAATGAAGGCGGTACCTTTTTGTCTCAAACCAAGTACCTCAAGCAGATTTTGAAGAAGTATGGCATGGAAGATTCAAAACCAGTATGTACCCCTATGGTTATAGGATGCAACCTCAGTGAAAATGATGAATCAGCAGCAGTGCGTCAACCAACCTATAGATCCATGATTGGAAGTCTACTTTATTTGACAGGTACCCGACCAGACATCATGCATGCAGTGGGAATAGTTGGAAGATTTCAAGCAAATCCTAGGGAAACTCATCTTCAGGTAGTTAAGAGAATCTTCAAGTACCTTCAAGGAACTCAAAACTATGGCTTATGGTATCCTACAGACACAGATCTCACACTTCATGCTTATACAGATGCAGATTGGGCCGGAAGCGTGGATGACAGGAAGAGCACAAGTGGTGGTGCATTCTTTATGGGTTCCAGATTAGTATCTTGGTTCAGAAAGAAACAGAGTTCGATTGCTTTATCTATAGCTGAAGCGGAATATGTGGTTGCTGCATCTTGCTGCACTCAACTCCTTTGGATGATGCAGACCTTGCAGGATTTTCAAATCACTTTTACACCACCTATCTCCATTTTATGTGATAATACAAGTGCAATCAGCATTTCAAAGAACCCAGTCATGCATTTAAAGACCAAGCACATACCGATCAAGTATCACTTTCTCCAGGAACAAGTGTTGGAATAAAAGGTCAAATTGGAGTATGTTCCTTCTAAGGAACAAGTTGCTGATATTCTCACCAAACCATTGCCCAGGGAAACTTTTGAATACCTCAGACAGAAGCTAGGAGTAGTTGATGCATCATCTTGCTGTTAAATCTTGTCTGTTTCAGAGAAAAATGGGTGTACGCGAGTTTCCTGAGGAGAATCCGCGTACATACGCTGGTTTTTGTAGAGACAGTCGCGTATATGGAGGCTTGATGGATTTCAGTAGGGACAGGCTCTTCTTGAAGATAGTCTGATATGGGTCTGACAAAGACTATCTGGCACAGGTTCAGGGGGAGCAGATAAACTTCTAATGATGCATTTTTGGCATTATCTTTGAAGCTTTTGGTTTCAAGTGGAACAAATGCAGAGGGAGAATAGAAGAAAATCATGGTTGCTGATCTGAATGGTGATTGACAGATGCTGCTGATATCAGTTATTGATGACTTTCATAAGTCTTGCTCTAGATATTTCGTCTCTATGTCATGTATCTCTTTTATGGTGTCAAGGTCATGTAACGGCCTATTTTGGTTTCCCCACTATGCTTGGGATGAAAATGTAATGTTCTTGGTTGTCATATGTAAATTTCTTATGTATACCCACTTGGTTGGGTGATGGATGTATGTATTGAGTCTTTTGGTGATAGGAAGGTATTTTATGATGTATAAGTCATGGTTCTTCTTGAAGAACATCTTTTCCAAATCTTGCCTACAGTCAGGGGGAGCATGGTCAGCAAAGTAGGGCAGAGATTTAGCATGTACTTAGGGGGAGCACAACCCTTTGCCCTTGATGACAAAGGGGGAGAATGACTTTGAGGATCTTGGGGTTGCCATCAAGTCCAAAGGGGGAGATTGTTGGCATTATGGCATAGGTTTGGAGCTATGGCACAGGTGTTGTCCTTGATGGCAACTCTCTTTGGTAATAGATCTCAGTTCAGGCTTTCAGAATGAAGGAAAAGTCATATATGCAGGTTCATCTAGACGAAGACGCATATACACGCGGGTTACACGTTACAAAGGCACGTATGCATATACACGCACTTTCACGCAAGGAAAAGTGCGTATATGTTGGAGAACTTACCTTTGGTCCGTGGTAGTTAGTCCTTGGTATTTGAACCTATGGTTTTGGACCATGGTATCTCGTTAGAAGTGTTGATCCCAAGTATTGGGTCCATGGTATTGTGTTAGTATGGTTTTGGACCGTGGTATTGTGAGAGGCCTAAGACTATAAAAGAGGAAGGAGATCATTTGGCAAAGGATCATCTGAATTTATTGAATATCTAATAAGTGCTAGATCTGAAATATTGGTGATTGGGGTTATGGTGCAGATCTGAATCTGAATGAAGGAGGAACCTTAGCGCAAAGAGAAGGATAAGTTCTATTGATGGGTCATAATCTTTAGGCTTGAATGATAGTATCTTTGTATGATCTTGATCTGTTATATGTGGCACATGCTTGATCTATAAATCTAGTAATCTGGGTTAACTAATGTCTGAATGTTTGAAAAGAATGAATTATCCTTTATAGATCTATACGCAGGTTCAGTGAAGCGAAGGCGCGTATACACGCTATTTTGGTAAGGGAAAGAAGCGTATACGCAGGTTGGCTTTGACACAGAAGCGTATACACGCAGGTTTCTGAAAAGTGAAGTAGCGTACATCTCTTGATTTATGTTCTAGCTGCTTCTGTTTATTGCTACAGTGTTCTGGGTTCAGAATTGGTGTGTGGTTACAGTTACTGTGTTCTGGGTATAGTTGTCAGAGAAGTGTTTATTTTGATTCAGTTTTGATTGGTGAAAAGGTGATTAGTTGATGCAGAAATTCCTGATGTTTGATTGATGTGGATCCAGTCTGAAAATTTATGAAACGTGGTCCCTGGAAGAAAGAGAAGGTTGTAGCCTTCTATAGGCCAGCGCCTATGTACTAGTATCTTGGCTAGTGCAAGAGCTAAGGGGGTTGTAGCTCCCTTCCAGGAGAAGCTGGAAAATGAGAGAGGGTTGTAGCTCTCTGCAGGTTGCAACCTGCGTACTGGTAAAGGACTGCACCAGTACATTGTAAAAACAAGTTTCTAATTAAAAGAAGATAGAGAGGAATTGCAGCAGGTCGTTTTCACCCACATTGGGTTTCCACCTTATATCTTGTGTTCTTGTGTGTGATTGTCTTCTGCCCTGTTTTACTGTTTCTAGTTACTGGTTATTTGATTCTGATACATAGATTAATAATCAACATCTGTAAGATAAAGTAAATTATAAGTTTGCATTGTATACGTGGGTTTCCTTCTACATAGTTGCGTATATACGCGGTTTTAATTAACAGAAGTAGCTTATATTATCTGGATTTAAAAAAGGGAATATTTGACTTGATAATACTAATTCACCCCCTCCTCTCAGTATTATTTCCAATAGTAACTAAATTTATTTCACCTAAAACTTGAACCTTAGTCTGATCTAACTGAACAATATGAACTTCAGACTTGTGGGGTTCAATATTTAATTTGGAGCAAACTGATGCTGACATTATATTTGATGAAGCCCTTGAATCAATCAAGCAGTTATGCAAGTTTCTATTGTAGATCTCATCAGTCAAAAGAAAAGGAGGAGTATGAGAATTTGATCTATCTCCCATTAGAATGGCATCAGTAGCATCCACCTTATCAGATGGTGGCTTACCCGATCCTCTAGCAGCCTCGGATAATACACTAGTTGGAAGAGGAGAAGAAGGTACTGCATTTAATTCATTAAGCAACAACTTTTGTTGATGTTTAAGCTTGCTAAGTTCATGTAGAGAAATGTTTGATTGAGTTTTCTTCATACCTTCAACTATATTATAATCAATGGAATCTAAAACCACTAGAGTCTTTGATGATGATGGAGGATTAAAGCAAGATGATTTTGCTTGAGGAGATGAAGTTGGATTTTTCTTCACGAGAGTTTTCTCTTTAGTAACACGATTTGAGTTTTTCTTCTTTTGAGTTGACTGATTAGGTTTTATAATCCTCTTACTTCTAGCATTTGCTGGTAAGGCTTCTTGTTCACTTTCATTATCAGTGGTTGGTAAAATAAAGTCCCACATTCCATGACATTCAACGGTTTCTTCTTCCTTTGTTTCATCAGCTGATAAAGTTGTATCTTCTTCTTCTTCATCATCTAAATCAGATTCTGCATTTGATATAGCATTTGGTGGTTTAGGATCAGTTGCCTGATTTCTTTTAAAATTCCTAAATGGTCTTTTTGATGAGGTTTCAGCTACCTGCTTTTTAATCTCTACCATTTCATTGGACATAGTTTTAAGAACTTTTTGCAAGCCTTCCATGTCATATGGATCTTTGGTTACTTTCTTCTTTGATTCATCTCTAAAGGTTACTTTCTTGGATTTTCTTTCCTCTAGTGCATTTTTCTTTTCTAAGGCCAAGATATGTTTTTCAACAACTATTGCTTCTTTCATATTTTCTACTAATGTTGGTTTGGTAGCTCTATCTACAAAGATGGTTGTGTTTGAAGGTAGCACAGAAATGTACCATTCATTTCGGACCTCTTCACTAGGCTTGGATGCCATAGGTATTTTATTCAATAACTTATTGAAACGTGAGTTGAAATCCTTTATGGGTTCTTTGGGTTTGGCTTTCAAATTGGAGAGGTCATTTATCAAAGTTGTTGTAGGCCTATCATCTCCAAATTTAATTAAAAATTGCTCTTGAAAAGTATTCCAGCTATTAATTGAGCCTGATGGTAATGACAAGTGCCATGATCCAGCTACTCCTTGTAATGTATACGCGAATAACCTTACAATCGCATCCTCTTCTATTACTCCATTCAAATTAATGGACAACATGAAATTATTTATATGTTCTTCCACCAACAAGCCATTATCAGGATTGAATTTAGGTAACCATTTTTTTGGATGAGCTGGAAATTGGGTCCAAGGTGTAGGCATTATAACAACTCTTGGATTGGTCCATGGCCTTGGTTGAGGTTAATTATATGCCATTATTGAGCTATTAGTAGAAGAAGGTGAAGAAGTGGTTGAAAGAGATTGGGTAGAGGATGTTGAAGCTCATGTACCTGTGTGGACAATGATCTGGAGTCAAGAAGCGGGTGTGTCACATTGCAATGGTATGGATGATGATGAAAGAATCTCACTATCAGATTCTGATGGTGTCTTCCTAGCCCTTTTTTGACTTGGCAGAGGATTCAACTGTTGGGATTCCAAGTTTTTCACTCTTTGCTCTAGTTAATGATTGTGATGGGATATATTGGGAAGTGACATTGCCTTGGGATAACTCAGATTCTTCTTGAGAAATTGAAATCCCCTACAATTTGTGGATCAAATATTGCACTTCCGGGGTTTTAGAAGGAGTAATGCCTGGATTGTTTAAGATTTCAGCAGTGGGTTCTGTATTTTTCTTTTCAACTTCTCGCTTGGGAATAGGAGATTTAGAATGCGAAGGAGAAGTTGGAGGTGATGGTGAGGTAGTTTTACTCTTAGAATGGCCTGTAGATTTATATTTACCCGCCATTCACAGTCAGGCCCTCGTTCTAGCGCCAAAAATGTTGCTGCTTCTAAAATCATTGCACCAACATTGGGGATAAGCACGTGGTCTGGTCCTTAATACAGTTCCTTTTTCATTGGGGATGGTGGATCTGACTAGATAATATGGGACCAGTTTCCCAATCAAATGTGTTTTGATGAATTATTTTCTTAAGTATATAACGAGATGATAGATGGTTTGAGTTGCAAATTTACAAAAGTATACAAATAAATCTATATATAAATAACCTGGGTAATGCAATATCAATGCGATTTATAATGATATCTGGTAATCGAATGCTAATAAAGATCAATTACTTTACTACAGAAATTTGAGCATGAATGATGATCACAAAGTGATATAAAACATATCGCATCTCATAATAACATCAATTGTCAGCATATGTGCTTACAGAATATCAATTCCAACTTACTCAAAAGTGATGTAATGCAAAACTATATAAACATTTACATATAACAACAATATCAAATCAAAACACTGTTTATTTGCATAACATGTAACAAAAAGACATTTGATAAAAGTACCACATGTGTTTTAATCCTGCTACGAAAATAACAATCTGGCTCATTCTTCTTATTTTTGAAAACTCCAAAAACATACAAAAATGCAAGTCCTCTTGAATTATCCTTTATAACAAGCTTGAACCTTGATCCTTGTCTTCTACAAAAAATAAATCCAGAAGTGCAAAAGTGCTATCTTCTTAAATCTAGTTTTAATAAAATTTCAGGACCCTTTTTGAAATAACATGAAAGGTTCTTTATAGTAAAAATAAAACAAATTGTTCGTAAAAAAGTGCTTAAAGTAGTTGGAACAGCCTTTCTCAAAATATGGGATTTCATGATAAAAAAAGAATTGCAATAACTCTAAAAATATGCATCGGATCTATCATTCCTCGTGTGGCTTCAACTGACAAATCTTGAGCATAGTTTGGACTTCTGGTGGATGACTCATACTAGCATGCAATTGACCTGTGTACACCACATCCAAGGGTTCTGGCATCATGTGATTGGCTGCATCAGCAAGACATTTATGTTGAAAATAATACTGAGAGGGGGGGTCAATCAGTATTATTAAATTCTTTTTCAATTTATACAAATATTTGTAGATTTGACTAATGAACTTTCATATACCTCCCAGAATTAAAATTTATTTTATTCTTTAGATTTTGATCATTAATCAGTGTGTTAGAATCATCTAACAATAAGCAGGAACCGAAAAGTAGAGCAGACAGTCACACAAAAGAACAGAAGATATAAGGTGGAAACCCAATGTGGGTGAAAACCACCTGCTGCAATATGTCTCTATCTTCTTTCAATTAGAAACTTCTTTTTACAATGATTCTGTACTAGTGTAGTCTTATACCAGTATGCAGGCTTCAACCTGCAGAAGGCTACAACCTTCTCTCATTCTCCAGACTCTTCTGGAAGGGAGCTACAACCCCCTTAGCTCTTGTACTAGCTGAGGTACTAGTACATAGGTGCTGACCTACAGAAGACTTCTCTTTTCTTCCAGGGACTACGTTTCATAAATTTTCAAACTGGATCCATGAATATCAATCAAACATCAAATAGATCTGCAATCAACCAACTTCCTTGTACAAATACTGAAGCAATAACTTCTCAGAACACAGTACCAGTAACCAAACACCAATTCAGAACCCTAAACACTGCAGTAATAGACAAAAGAAACTAAAACATATTTCAAGAAAAAGTCCGCAACTTCACCAATAGAAACCTGCGTACGTCCGCAGTATTCAGTTCTTTGATCTGCGGGTATTCGCACTTCCGCTGTGTCGAACCTGCGGGTATCCACACCTGCACTGTGTTGAGCCTACGGGTATCCACACCTGCGCTGTGTCTAGCCTGCGAGTATCTGTGCCTGTGCTCTGTCAAACCTACGGGTATATGCACCTGCGCTGTGTCGAGCCTGTGGGTATCCGCGCCTGCGCTGTGTCACACCTGCGGGTATAGATAATTTATCAGACTTCACTTATACCCAGATTATCAAATTTATAGATCTGATCATGCGCCAAAGAGATCTCGACCCATCAGTAGATCCGTCTTGTAATGCTTTAGTTTCTCCTTGATTCAGGTCCAGCTATAACTCACCAACCGATCACCAATATTTCAGATCTTGCACCTCTCAAGATATTCAACACATTAGTTACTCCATCCAAATGATCTCCTTTCCTTTTTATAGATTAGGCCTTACTCAAACCATGGTCCAAAACCATACAGATCCAATACTAGGGACCCAAAACCTAGGTTCAATACTTTAGATGCAAACACCACGGACCAAAACCATACGATCAAAAATGTCAGACTAAATATCATGGACCAACCATAAGATTTCCCACGTGCATGCTTTTCTCTGCATGAAAGTGTGTGTACTTTATGTCCGCACTTTTTGTTCGGAGCACCTGCGCACATGTCCATAGCTTTTGTTTGGCACACCTGCGTATGTTCGCGACTTTCTGAACAGGAACCTGCGGGTATCTTATTTTCTACTATTTTGAAAGCCTGAACTTGTGATCTGCTATTTGAGTGAGTTGCCATCAAGGACAACACTTATGTCATCGAGCCAAACTTATGTCATAATGCCAACAATTTGATCGTCATTTGTTGGCTATGTGGTTTGACCAAGTAGAACCAATATGCATCCCAATTGAGACTTTTTAATTCTTTTAGTTTCTCCTTTCTGGTATTCAAATCTTGCTTCCATTGCTTTTCCAATACTTTTGCCTTCTGAAGATTTTTAGGGGAACACTGAAAAATTAAATTGGCACTGTGTAAATTATCATTTATTAGCTCAATGATATTATTTCTCACTGCCCTGGCCTTGGAAGTTGCCCTTTCTTCTTTGATAAATTGTGTCTCCCATTCTGAAAATAATATCTCTTTGTGAGATTCTCCAATTACTGGTAGTTTAGTAGCCTTTCCCTTTCCTGTTTTTTGCCAAGAGATATAATCTGTAAGTCTTTCATTTGCATCTTCGAATTCCAACCTGGAATTGACTGCTTGATCTATCAACGTGCTGGTTTTGATACATAGTGGATGAATGAGAGATATATTTTGGGAGAATTGGGTTAGTTGTTGAGACAAGAAATTATTTATCTCTAAGGCTTCCTTTATAAACTCTTCAATTTTGGGACTGCCTTTGAATTGCTCCATTGAGAGTTGTAGCTGCTTTATTTTCTCATCATTAGATTTGATCTCTTCATGATGGCCTAGTTTCAGCTATTCAAATTCCTGAGATAGGTGTTACTGTCTTTCAACACCCTGCTCATCAATCCTCTGTTTTTCCACCCTTAACTTTTCTTCCAGATGTTTAATCCTCTGATCCTTTTCCTTGATTAATTGATTAACTTCGGTTGCTTTGTCAATCATAGCTGCTGTATATGCCCCTACAAACTAAGATAATTTGGTCAAGTCCTTGGAGGGATCAACTTCTAAATCTCTCCAAATGATATTCATGGATTCATTTTGAGGAACTATAGCTGATATTTGATCTATCTTTCTCTTTCTCCACTGCCTTTTGACTACAACTCTCTGTTTAGGGCTATAAAACACATCCAACAGTGGAATTTCTTCTATGCTGAGTGTAACCTCTGACAAAGGATACTGAGGGATTACCTTGATTTCCTTTAGAGGTGAGTCCATGCTGGATGGCATATCAATCATAGGCTCATGAATCACGGGCTACCTTTTTAAGGGAGATTCTAGTGTGTTAACAGTTTGGGTATTAGTCTGAACTTTAATCTGTTGATCAAACTGTTCCCATTCTTTGGTCAATATCATATCAATGTGAACATCTGTGTTGAACTGTTCAATTTCCTTCTCACTTGTCTCAGCCGTCTCAGAAGTTTTCTCCTGCTCTGTGCTTTGCACTATTTTCTGGATGACTAGTGCAATATTCAATAAGTCCAGTGGCTCTGTCTGAAGCCTCTATGTCCTGTATTGGATGAATTAATCCATTTTCTCTAGTTCTAGCTTAATCGTTGCTAGGTGGTATACCTGTGAGAATGTCTTGGCGATCTGAAGAAGTCATCGAATTCATCTTTCTCATGGATGAATTGTTTAACTTTTACCTGAGTAGTGAAATTATAAGCAACTTTATTTGGG
Organism: Pinus tabuliformis; assembly: GCA_031772625.1. Classification (NCBI taxonomy): domain Eukaryota; kingdom Viridiplantae; phylum Streptophyta; class Pinopsida; order Pinales; family Pinaceae; genus Pinus; species Pinus tabuliformis. The sequence continues at coordinate 543,344,731 of CM062816.1, read as the reverse complement.
TCATACTGCCTTTTGGCAATAACAACTAGATTCAAACCCCCTATTTTCTCGGCTTCAATTTGGGCATGCTTATAATAATTCAATGAATAGATGCCATAGCGAATCAGAAAGGTAGCCCAGAACTGTTTCTTGGCATCTTTGAGATTTTTTGTAAGCCCTTTTTCAACTGTCTGACATGCTATTTCCCTACCCAATAATTTATCTGGGAGATACAGAGGGAGACCCTAAAAACCCTAATGCATGTAAACAACTCTTCCCCAAACCAACTGCTAATTGAAGTTAAATCGATGCTAGCTTCCACAGATAGCCGAGGGGCTGGTCTATTAAAAATTGCCTGATGAATGGGTGGGATGAAGTCATGACAAATTTTGTAAAAATGCTTCTTATATTGTTTTTGCCATAGGCATTTATGGTAAATATGGGTAGGGGTTGGGTCTTGAAGAGTCCATTTCCATCCCATGATGGGAAAATCAGAATTGAAACAAATGGTATCGACTATGTAGGCACTCATATCGAATGGGGGAACAACTCGAGTGGTCACAAACCTATTTTTCCTATAATCAAGTATTTGAACGGCCATTTTGTCTGATAGAATAGTAGCCCAATCCATCACAAAAGAATTCAATGCTACTTCTATTAATGGAACCATTTCAATGGAAAACTTAGCAGAATTAGAGCTTCCAAATAGTCTACACATCACTGAAGTAGCATAACAATATGGAGACGCTAGAGAGTCCACATAATACATACCAGATGACTCAGACTTGTGTTTGTTGGGAAAGTGCCTCCATTTTTTGTTGGGGTCTGACTCTATTTCATTTTCGTTCAAGAAAGCTTCAAGGAATTATTTGTTGTAGTACTTCTGAGGCTTTGGAAAAAGATACATTTTCTTCAAGTCTCTAGGCTTGAAGGATCCAAACATTCTTCTGTTAGCTATGAATAGCATCCTGTTCATTATATCGATGCCCTCAACTACCTATTTTACCATGTCATTATATGGAAAAATCTTTGGTCGGGCCACTATTCTATGAAGAAAAGAGTCGGCTAAATCTCCAAGTGTGTTCTCTGACACTGCAAGTCCATCAGCTGTAACATGTCCCTCAATCACCTTCGGCTTTTCCTTTTCCAACATATCATATATGCCTTCCCATGAAATTTTCCCATAGTCTTGGCATGTCGTATCTGAGATTAACACAACTTTTTTCGGTCCTTCGGATACTGTAGTGTAAGCTTTCATCTTTCAGTCTTTCTTTGACATTTTAGCTAGCTGCATATGTCCATATTCAAACTACAATTATATGAAACAAAGAGGAGCGATAAACTAAAACTTTCAGAGCGACTAATGCTTGAACATATAGTGGTGATAATAGTATAGTCAAAAAACAGGGCAGGAGCATTTGGTGTGAAAGATTTCGTATTATGAATTAATATTAACATGAAAGATGAAATCTTGAAGGACTGAAGTCATTATTGTTCTTAATGCTTTTCCGTATTCAATGATGTGAAACTTAAATGTTCAATAAATAGATCGCATCACAGTTTTCTTAAGGCCTAATTAGAATGTGTGCCGTAAATTTTTTGATTTTGCGATGAGCGATTTCAATATATATTATTTTAATATTCTAAGAGCCATCACATATCGCAAGTCGGGAGGTGTAAGCGCCATGTTCTAAGAGTCTTTCGAATTTCTATTATTGCGATCAGTGATGACCTGGCACATAGAGTTGGGAAAATATTTATTTAGCTGCCCGCATCATGTTTTCTCTGTATTATCATTAAACCATTTTATTATATTTTAACACCGCATCGCGCATCCCTGCCGTGATTATCACTTATTTCCCCTGAGATTGTGATATTCGAGATGCGAGAATCTTATCGCATCGCAAGTTTTTGGGTGTGGCTTCTTTTTGTTTTTTGGCGATATGCGAGATGAGAGAATGTTTATTGCATCACAAAGTTTCAATGTTCCGCTAAACCTATCACTTGGAATCTGCGATGCAATAGGCGATATGCAATCGCTTTATCGCATTGCATGTTTTTCAATGATTTTCTTAAGAAGCTCTATGATTGATACTTTAGAATCTAAACAAGATTATATAGATTGTATGTTCCTTAACCTCCTTATTATCAATGAAAAAATTTATAGTTTCTTCAAGCCTTGATTGGTTGTTAAAGATAAAATAGGGGGCTTCTCCAACTTAGATTTTGAATTTACTCTCTTGTCATAGGTAGAGCCATTGCTGCCAACAAATGTCTATAGTCTCGACATGGTTACCTTTTAACCATCAATTACTCATTATCCCATCCATCTAAGAATATAATATTTTAAAGATAAATTTAGAAAGATATATCTATATATATTTTCTTTTTATTTTTTACTTTTTTGTCATTTTTTCTTTTCCGGATAAAAGCCAATGTCTTGGTTTGGGAGCCAGAAGATGACAATGCTATTCACTGGTTGTAATTGAACTGAACAAGCTGGCTCATAATGAGACCTTTTGTCTTATGATTATAAGCCATTACCCTGTTTTGGTATGTAGTATTGGTAATGTTAGTTTAATTAGTTCCCTATGATCATGGTAAGCAGGCTCGTAATGAGACCTCTTATCTTTTAAATCAGATATATTTTAGAATTACACTCTAAAAAATCATAGTCCTAATGGATGGGGTGAATCTTCGACTCCTTAAGGGTTATTGGATGAAAATTGTAGAGATGTAGAGGCTCAGTCGTAGAAAGTATTTACTTTTTTTTATAAAATAACCTCTCTCAACTGATAAAACTTAAAATGATTCACTACGTTTTCCTTGTTTGAAAGATTTCACAATTTCAAAGAACATCTGAGAGTTTTACGATATTGATCTAATTTCTCAAAACTGTATTCATTTCCTTAAAAATTTCTACTTTCTAAAAGCGGATATTCACTATATGTTTTCAAAGAGATTTCAATAGTATAAAGCCAATGGTATACTATTTACAACATTATTGAAAGAAATCAAAATTTGCATAAAAAGAATATGTACAGATAAGGAGTTACCTCCTTAGGGAAAGAAATTCTTTAAGATAAGCCCATTCACAGGTAGAGAATCTCTCTTTCCTATTAAGTCTTGCAGTAAAAATGTTGATGAGCCTATCTTTTCGACGATCTAAAATGGTCCAAGCCACATGTCACACGGAATCTGTCAAGGGTACGGACACGACTGACCTTCCTAGAAGTCTAAGACATTCTAATGACAAACAAGACAAAATGGAGTGATCTTTCTCTAAATACACCTTTTACAACATGAAAACTACAAGTGTTTAGGCTTACCTTATTCCAAAACGCTGTTGTTGAAGTCCGTTCTTGACGATCCGGATGAGCTCCTCCTTCAAGTCAATTCCTGCAACCACAAACAATCAAACAATTACCAAGCACTTGCATTTCATATAATAAAACATATATTCAACATGCAGACCAAGGAACACATGAAATAACTCATTAACACAAGCTATTGAGAAAAATAAACCAGTTTGTATTAATAACGAAACAAAGAAACTCTTACAACCTGGCCTTGGTGTTGTGCAAGTTCCTCCCAGGGTCCATCAAGGGTTTTCCTCTACTTTGACAAAGCTCACCCTCTCCCAAGTAGAATCAAGTGAAGACAATCTCTCCTCACAAAGGCTCTAATGGAAGACCTAAATCCTGCAACATTTACCCAAAGAAAATGTATAGCTCCAACCTCTTCTCCTTCTGGCTCAATGCCTTTATTTATAGTGCTGTAAAGAGGTTATTCAGGTCCACTATCAATGGGATCATCCCCCTCTATGGGTGGGATAGCTCCCTTATTGATGGGATAAGTTCCCCCTTAATAGAGATACATGAACCAACTGGAGGCGCATCCATTTCATCAAACCGACCTCTAGAATGTTCTAGAAGTAACCACAAGTAACTTTTTCAAGATAAAACTCGCGCATTTTGTCTTTTACAGAGGGACGCACCTGTCCCTTAACATACAGAGCGTCCATGGACGCAGATTTTGTGAACAAGGTCCGCGTCCCTGCAGGTAAGACTAGAGAGAACCTGCGACCCCAGAGATAAACATGATTTTTACAAGACTTTCTCTCTTCTTTGAGTTTGAGATGGATAACAGAGGCATGAGACTTGCCTAAGAGGGTAGCATGACTGTTGATTTGAGCCATACTAACTGTAAGTAGTCAAGGTGACATTTTTTAGTGTAACAGATTGCCCCCTAAAGTGCGAAGCCTGGAATAGAATAGGGTTTTGTAATTCTAGGAAGGGTGAAGCGCTTTATTATTTCAAGGATTGCCTTGTGGATGGCCTGGTTGGAACCTGCAATTTTCAACACAAAATACATGGATAAGATTATATCATCACTGAGGTATGCATTCCCATACTCAGATTCAAAACTTTAACTAATGGACTAACTATTCTGATACAGGAATGATCTTGCAGTACATCATTTTTATAGACTTTTGTAGACACAGTATGGACGCAGCCATCTGTTTATGATTAGTCTACATAGATAATGAATACAAAACTCCTCGCAGCCTGGATGGTAGAAACTAGATCCAGGGTCTTCACTTCTACTTCTCGAATTGGTACGATTCTAGCCATGTGATTAAATGATTCGATTTCGAACATGGTAGAAACCACTTGATTACCAGTCAATGATGTAAACTGTTAACAAGCGTGAGAGAAACCACCAGTAATGTCAATGGTCCCCAGCGGAGTCGCCAATTTGTCACACGGAATCTGTCAAGGGTGCGGACACGACTGACCTTCCTAGAAGTCTAAGACATTCTAATGACAAACAAGACAAAATGGAGTGATCTTTCTCTAAATACACCTTTTACAACATGAAAACTACAAGTGTTTAGGCTTACCTTATTCCAAAACGCTGTTGTTGAAGTCCGTTCTTGACGATCCGGATGAGCTCCTCCTTTAAGTCAATTCCTGCAACCACAAACAATCAAACAATTACCAAGCACTTGCATTTCATATAATAAAACATATATTCAACATGCAGACCAAGGAACACATGAAATAACTCATTAACACAAGCTATTGAGAAAAATAAACCAGTTTGTATTAATAACGAAACAAAGAAACTCTTACAACCTGGCCTTGGTGTTGTGCAAGTTCCTCCCAGGGTCCATCAAGGGTTTTCCTCTACTTTGACAAAGCTCACCCTCTCCCAAGTAGAATCAAGTGAAGACAATCTCTCCTCACAAAGGCTCTAATGGAAGACCTAAATCCTGCAGCATTTACCCAAAGAAAATGTATAGCTCCAACCTCTTCTCCTTCTGGCTCAATGCCTTTATTTATAGTGCTGTAAAGAGGTTATTCAGGTCCACTATCAATGGGATCATCCCCCTCTATGGGTGGGATAGCTCCCTTATTGATGGGATAAGTTCCCCCTTAATAGAGATACATGAACCAACTGGAGGCGCATCCATTTCATCAAACCGACCTCTAGAATGTTCTAGAAGTAACCACAAGTAACTTTTTCAAGATAAAACTCGCGCATTTTGTCTTTTACAGAGGGACACACCTATCCCTTAACATACAGAGCATCCATGGACGCAGATTTTGCGAACAAGGTCCGTGTCCCCGCAGGTAAGACTAGAGAGAACCTGCGACCCCAGAGATAAACATGATTTTTACAAGACTTTCTCTCTTCTTTGAGTTTGAGATGGATAACAGAGGCATGAGACTTGCCTAAGAGGGTAGCATGACTGTTGATTTGAGCCATACTAACTGTAAGTAGTCAAGGTGACATTTTTTAGTGTAACACCACATCTTCTGAAATTTGGTGTGCTTACCTTTGTCTTCATGTGCTTTGTCCCATTTCAAAATGAGATCACCAATCTGTAATGTTTTTGAGCCGGTTGAACTTGCATCAAAAGAGGATTTAATGACTTCTTGAGGTTTAGCATGAGTAATCTTGGCTACTTCTCTTTCCTCATCTAATTTAAGAATTTGATCGAACCTTAATTGAATAGAGGAAGAAGGAGTTTCTTGAATGAATTGTACTAGGGCTAGTGATGGGAGGGCTAGATTTGGTGGAATAACAACTTCTTTCCCTTATACTAAGTTAAGAGGAGAAGTACTTATTGAGGCCTTCTTAGTTATATGATCTACCCATAGTGCGAATATTAAAGATTTATGCCAATTCTTTTGGCTTTGATCAACAGTTCTTTTGATAATCCTTATGAGATTTTTGTTAGTTGACTTTGCTAAGCCATTTCCTTGAGGATAGTAATTTGCAGAGTATTTTAACTTAAAACCTCTCTTAAGAGAAAATTTGACTATACTATTTCTAGAAAAATAAGACACATTATCAAAGATAACCACATTAGGTAAACCAAACCTGGTGATGATGAAATGATCAATAAATTCAATAATCGCATCAGAATTTTCTACCTTTAGTGAATTGCTTCTACCCACTTTGTGAAGTAGTATGTGGCTGTAAGGATATATCTGTGCTATTTGGAAGAATGAGGAACAATTTCTCCTATAATATCAAGCCCCCACTTCTCAAATGGTTGCTCAATGTTAACTGGTTGTAAAGGAAAGGTCGGTTTCCTTTGTCTCCCACTAGCAGTTTGGCATACCTTACATTTCCTCACATAGTCATGGGTATATTTGAACAAAGTTGGCCAATAATACCCAACATGTAGTATTTTTTGTGATGTAGTGTCTCCTCCAAAATGTCCACCAGCTGGGCCATCAAGCAATTCCTGTAAAACAATTTGCGCTTCAGATTTTTCACGGCATCTTAATAGAACTGAATCATAATTTCTCCTGAATAACACATCATTAATGATTTCAAAGTGTTTGGCTTTTAACCTTAGAGCACGCTTGTTTTTGTAGCTGAACTCAGGGGGGCATATCCATTTCTTAAGTAAAAAATCAGATCAACATATTAAGATTCAGAATCAATCATACTTATATCATTTACTTGTGTGGTACTACCTGAATCTTCATGATCTAGTATATTGGAAGCCCTTGCTAGCAACCTACAAAAACCCTGTCCTCTAACAATTTTCACTCGTTTAATATTAATATCATATTCTTGTAATATTGTTACCTAGTTAGCTCTTTTCTCTCATACTTCTCTTTGAATTAGCAATTGCCTCACTACAGAGAATGGGACTATTACTTTTGAATGTGTTTTCAGGAGGAAAGGTCTAAAATGTTTAACAGACTTAAACACAGCGAAGACTTGTTTTTCAACTTTTGAATAATTAAGCTCAACACCTTGTAAACTGGAACTAAAGAAAGATATGGGTGCTTCCACTTGTTGATAATTGATTTGTGTTAAAACAGCAACATAAGATGATTCAGTGGCCAAAGTATATAAAATAAAATGACTAGAAAAATTCAAAGTATTCAATGTAGGAGCATTAATGATTTCTTGTTTGATTAAGTCAAAAGCTTTCCTTTCGTTATGTCCCCACTTGAAGACTGATTTTTCTTAATCATGGATTGCATGGGTAGAACAATATGAGAAAAATCAAGAACAAATCTTTTTACAAAATTTATCTGTCCCAAGAATGATTGCATAGACTTCTTATTATGTGGTAAAGGGATATCAGAAATCTCCTTTATCCTATCAGGATCGATATATATGCCATTTTTCATACAATAAACCCTAAGAGTTTACCTTCGTTAAGAGAAAAGAATGATTTCTTGGGATTTAAAGAAATCCCAAACTTTTTGCAACATTCAAAAATTTGCTTTAAATCATGTAAATGGTTGCTCTTTTTCTCTGAATAGACAGTTATGTCATCCAATTAAACAACGACTGTTTTATTCATCAAACCTTTGAAAGATATGTCCATGGCTCGTTGGAAAGTAGCTCCAACATTTATCAAACCAAAAGGCATTTTCTGATAAGCATATGTTCCCCATTTGGTTCTGAATGTAGTCTTTAACCTATCATTTGGATGAACAGGGATCTGATTATATCCTCAAAAACCATCAAGAAAAGACATTAATTCTAAGCCAGCTATTGATTGAAGTATCTACTCCATTGTTGGTAACGGGAAATTATCTTTTTGACAAGCTTTGTTGAGATGTCTAAAATCTATGCAAATCCTAATATTGCCATTGTTTTTCCTGACAGGTACCAAATTTGAGACCCATTTCGAATGTCTGACAGGAAAGATTCTTTTGGCTTTAAGGAGTTTATTCAACTCTTCTTTGATTTGACTCTCAAGATTGGGGTTAATTTTCCTTAATTTCTGTTGTACAAGTTTCTCATCAGAAATCATTGGAATTGTATGTTGAATAATAGAGGTATCATAAGTCTTCAGATCCTCATAATTCCAAGAAAAAACATTTTTGTATTTCTTCAATAATCGGATGAAAGCAAATCTTTCATCAGGTGAAAGTCCAAGCCCTAGATTGACATTTTGTGGTTTGGTATCTATACCAAAATTTACTAATTCAAACCTTAAAGTTGAACTTTGAAGTTTTGCATTAGTGACTTTTTTGAATCTATCCTTAATATCATAAACGTCTTCCAGTTTAACCACAAATTTAGGAATAGGATTTTCATTGAATTTCTATTTTAATTGAAGATCATGATTCCTTTCATCAATGCTTTGGTCGTGATAAGACCCTTCAGATGTTAAGAAATTTAGGATATCCTCATCATGATTGAACACACGCCAATTGGTGACATTATCTGGGATGGATGGTCTAAAAATTAACTCAATAGAAAATCTATCTGGACTATAATCCTCAGATGGAAGGAGCTTAGAAGCTACATTAGCTAGGAGATCTATTGCTGCATTCTGTGATCTGGGAATAGGAGAGATATCAAATGCCAAAAAATGAGAAATAAGATCTTGAGCGAGTGATTGATAGTGTTTGAGATTTCCTGACAGACAATGAATAGTATTTCTTACTTGTTTTATCACTATTTCAGAATCACCAAACACTTTCAAATATTTCACATCAAGACTTATTGCTTTATAAAGACCTTGAATCAAGGCTTCATATTCTGCAGTATTATTGGTACACTCAAATTCTAACTTGCATGATAACATAGTTTTTTCTCCTTTAGGACTGACTAAAATACATCCTGCCCCTCCACTGTCATTGGATTTAGATCCATCGAAATACATATACCAAAATAAAGGATTATTTACATGTTTATCTACAATTTTATCTACAATATTAACACACTTAGAAGTATCGGTCTGTGAAAATTTTCAAATTGTGAGGTGACATTACTAGCTGAGAAAGGTGATTGCTGAGCATTGAAGTTCCCAAAAAATGATTCAGCTGAATAGTTTCCAAGAATATTATTATTGAAGGCTACTGGCTCATTTTCTTCTTCAAATTCAGTTACTCTGTGAATGAGATGCTTTTCACGGTCGATTCTGATTTGATTTGGCTTCCCATTATAAGGAAACCACATGTGAGACCAATCTGTTGAAATATAACCATGGAGTTTTTCAGAGAAATCTCTGCTAAGAATTAAACCATAAAATTCAAGGATGTCAGCAATCAATATACCAATTATTTGAACAATCCTTGGATCATCAGATAGTCTAATAGTAACTGAATTTATTTCTCCTAAAACTTGAACCTTAGTCCGATCTAACTAAACAATATGAACTGTAGACTTCTGGGGTTCAATATTTAATTTGGAGCAAATTTATGATGGCATTATATTTGATGAAGCCCCTGAATCAAACAAGTAGTTATGAAAGTTTCTATTGTAGATCTCATCAGTTCAAAGAAAAGGAGGAGTATGAGAATTTTATCTATCTCCCATTAGAATTCCATCAGTAGCATCCACCTTATCATATGGTGGCTTACCTAATCCTCTGGCAGCCTTGGATAATACACTAGTTGGAAAAGGAGAAGAAGGTACTACATTTAATTCCTTAAGGAACAACTTTTGTTGATGTTTGAGCTTGCTAAGTTCATGTAGAGAAATGTTTTCTCGAGTCTTCTTCATATATTCAACTATGTTATAATCCATGGAATCTGAACCACTAGAGTCTTTGATGATGATGAAGGATTAGAGGAAGATGATTTTTCTTAAGGAGATGAAGTTGGAGTTTTCTTCGGGGGAGCTTTCTCTTTAGTAACAGGATTTGAGTTGTTCTTCTTCTGAGTTGACTGATTAGGTTCTATAATACTCTTACTTCTAGTGTTTACTGGTAAGGCTTCTTGTTCACTTTCATTATCAGAGTTGGGTAAAATAAAGTCCCACATTCCATGACATTCAATTGTTTCTTCTTCCTCTATTTCATTAGCTGATAAAGCTGTATCTTCTTCTTCTTCATCATCTAAATTAGATTCTGCATTTGATATAGCATTTGGTGGTTTAGGATTAGTTGCCTAATTTCTTTTAAAATTCCTAAATGGTCTTTTTGATGAGGTTTCAACTACCTACTTTTTAATCTCTACCATTTCATTGGACATATTTTTAAGAACTTTTTGCAAACCTTCCATGTCATATGGATATTTGGTTACTTTCTTCTTTGATTCATCTCTAAAGGTTACTTTCTTGGATTTTCTTTCCTCTAGTGCATTTTTCTTTTCTAAGGCCAAGATACGTTTTTCAATAGCTATTGCTTCTTTCATATTTTCTGCTAATGTTGGTTTGGAAGCTCTATCAACAAAGATGGTTTTGTTTGAAGGTAGCGCAAAAATGTACCATTCATTTCAGACCTCTTCACTATGATTGGATGCTGTAGGTATTTTATTCAATAACTTATTGAAACGTGAGCTAAAATCCTTTATGGGTTCTTCGGGTTCATATTTCAAATTGGAGAGCTCATTTATCAAAGTTGTTGTAGACCTATCGTCTCAAAGTTTAGTTAAAAATTGCTCTTCAAAAGCATTCCGGCTATTAATCGAGCTCGATGGTAATGAGAAGTACCATGATCCAACTTCTCTTTGTAATGTATACAGGAATAACCTTACAACTGCATCCTCTTCTATTGCTCTATTCAAATTAATGGACAACATGAAATTATTTATATGTTCTTCTGCTAACAATCCATTATCAGGATTGAATTTAGGTAACCATTTTTCTGGATGAGCTGGCAATTGGGTCAAAGGTGCAAGCGTTGTAACATCTCTTGGATTGGTCCATGGCCTTGGTTGAGGTTGATTATGTGCCATTATTGAGCTATTAGTAGAAGAGGGTGAAGAAGCGGTTGAAAGTGATTGGGTAGAGGATGTTGAAGCTCTTGTACCTGTGTGGACTACAATATGGAGTCGAGAAGCGGGTGTTTGACCTTGCAATGGTATGGATGATGATGAAAGAATCTCGCTGTTAGATTCTGATGGTGTCTTCCTAGCCCTTTTTCGACTTGGCTAAGGGAATTCAACTGGTGGGATTCCAAGTTTTTCACTCTTTTCTCTAGTTAACAGTTGTGATGGGATATACTGGGAAATGACATTGCCTTGGGATAACTCAGATTCTTCTTGAGAAATTGAAATCCCCTGCAATTTGTGGATCAAAGATTGTACTTCAGGGGTTTCAGAAGGAGTAATGCCTGGCTTGTTTAGGATTTCAGCAGTGGGTTCTATATTTTTCTTTTTAACTTCTTGCTTGGGAATATGAGATTTAGAATGTGAAGAAGAAGTTGGAGGTGATGGTGAGGGAGTTTTACTCTTAGAATGGCCTGTAGATTTATATTTACTCCCCATTCACAGTCATGCCCTCCTTCTAGAACCAAAAATGTTGATGCTTCTAAAATCATTGCACCAACAATGGGGATAACCACCCGGTTCGGCCCTTAATACAGTTCCTTTTCCATTTGGGATGGTGGCTTCGACTGGCTAATATGGGACCAGTTTCCCAATCAAATGTGTTTTGATGAATGATTGTTTTAAGTACATAACGAGATGACAAATGGTTTGAGTTACAAATTTACAAAAATATACAAATAAATCTATATATAAATAACCTGAGTAATGCAATATCAATGTGATTTATAATGAATTCTGGTAATCGAATGCTAATAAAGATCAATCAATTAACTATAGAAATTTAAGCATGAATGATGATCGCAAAGTCATATAAAACATATCACATCTCATAATAACATCAATTGTCAACATATGTGCTTATAGAATATCAATTCCAACTTACTCAAAAGTAATGTAATGCAAAACTGTATGAACATCTACATATAACAACAATATCAAATCAAAAGAATGTTTATTTGCATAATATGTAACAAAAGGACATTTGATAAAAGTACCATATGTATTTGAATCCTGTTATGAAAATCACAGTCTGGTTCATTCTTCTTATTTTCGAAAACTCCAAAAAGATATAGAAATGCAAGTCCTCTTGAATTCTCCTTTATAACAAGTTTGAACCTTGAACCTTGTCTTCTACAAAAAAATAAATCCAAAAGTGCAGAAGTGATATCTTCTTAAATCTAATTTTAATACAATTTCAGGACCATTTCTGAAATAACATAAAAGGGTCTTTATAGTAAAAATAAAACAAATTTTTCATAAAAGGTGCTTAAAGTAGTTGGAACAACCTTTCTCAAAATATGGGATTTCATGATAAAAATAGGTTTGCAATAACTCTAAAAAGGTGCATGGAATCTATCGTTCCTCCTGTGGCTTCAACTGACAAATCTCGAGCATAGTTTGGACTTTTGGTGGATGACTCATCCTAGCATACAATTGACCTGTCTACACCACATCCGAGAGTTCTGGCATCATGTGATCTGCTGCATCAGCAGACATTTGATCGTCATTTGTTGGTTATGCGGTTTGACCAAGTAGAACCAATATGCATCCCAATTAAGACTTTTTAATTCTTTTAGTTTCTCCTCTCTGGTATTCAAATCTTTCTTCCATTGTTTTTCTAATACTTTTGCCTTCGGAAGATTTTAAAGGGAACACTCAAAAGTTAATCTTGCCCTATCTAAATTATCATTTATCGGCTCAATGATATTATTCCTCACTACCCTGGGCTTAGAAGTTACTCTTTCTTCTTTGATCAATTGTGTTTCCCATTCTAAAAATAATATCTCTTTGTGAGATTCTTCAATTATTGGTGATTTAGTAGTCTTTCCCTTTCTTGTTTTCTGCCAAGAGATATAATCTATAATTTTTTCATCTGCATCTTCGAATTCCAACCTAGAATTGACTACTTGATCTATCAGTGTGCTGGTTTTGATACATAGCAGATAAATGAGAGATATCTTTTGGCAGAGTTGGGTTAGCTGTTGAGATAAGAAATTATTTATCTCTAAGGCATCCTTTATAAACTCTTCAATTTTGGGATTGTCTTTGAATTGCTCCATTGAGAGTTGTAGCTGATTTATTTGCTCATCCTTAGATTTCATCTCTTCATGATGGGATAATTTCAATTGTTCGAATTCCTGAGATAGGTGTTGTTGTCTTTCAATAGCCTGCTAATCAATCCTCTATTTTTCCACCCTTAACTATTCTTCCAGTTGTTTAATGCTCTGATCAATTTCCTTGATTAATTGATTAACTTCAGTTGCTTTGTTAATCATAGACATTGTATATGCCGCTGCAAACTAAGATAATTTGGTCAAGTCCTCGGAGGCATCAACTTATGAATCTCTCCAAATGATATTCATGGATTCATTTTGAGGAACTATAGCTGATACTTGATCTATCTTTCTCTTTTTCCGCTACCTTTTGAGTACAACTCTCTGTTCAGGGCTATAAAACACATCCAACAGTGGAATTTCTTCTATGTTGAGTGTAATCTCTGACGCAAGATACTCAAGGATTACCTTGATTTCCTTTAGAGGTGAGTCTATTCCAGATGGTCTATCAATCATAGGCTCATGAATCATGGGCTACCGTTTTAAGGGAGATTCTGGTGCAATAACAGTTTGGGTATTAGTATGACCTTTAGTCTGTTGATAAAACAGTTCCCATTCTTTGATCAATATCAGATCAATGTGAACATCTGTGTATAGCTATTCAATTGCCTTCTCGCTTGTCTTGGTCGCCTCAGAAGTTTTCTCTTGCTCTGTGCTTTGCGCTGTTTGCTGGATGACTGGTGCAATATTCAATAAGTCCAGTGGCACTGTCTGAAGCCTTTGTGTCCTGTATTGGATGAATTGATCCATTTTCTCTGGTTCCAGCTTAATATTTTCCAAGTGATGTACTTGTGAGAACATCTCAGCTAATTTGAAGATGTCATTGAATTCATCTTTCTCATGGATGAATTGTTTAACTTTTACCTGAGTAGTGAAATTATAAGAAACTTTATTCGGGTCATACTGCCTTTTGGGAATAACCGCTAGGTGTTATAGACATATCTGGGCACTGCAACCACAATCACATATGTACATAAACCAAGGGCTTCTAAGTCCCTAAAAGTGTTGTTTCATACCCTAAAGGAGCAAGACCAGCTGATTACATCATCTCCCAGAAGTTCTCCATGAAAAACTACTCAGAACTGGTCAAAGCAGGACCATACAGACTGCCCAATGCTAAAGGTGCGATTCATCTCACCTACCACATGAAAAAAGTGCGATGCATACTGGAAATCCCTTCTATAGGGTGTGATGAGTGAGAGCAGACAAATGGCACAAGCAGTTTGCTAGGTGGAAACCTAGAGAATCTTCTAGAAACTGCTCATTTGACACTTGCCTCTCTGAGTTCACCCAGGGTTGAGTAAGAGATCCAAAATCTCCATGTGGAACCAGGAACTATCAGAGAGATGACACTAATCAAAATCCGAGAATCTGACTCACCCCCTTGCAAATATCTATAAATGGATCCCTCATCCAAGAGATCCAAAGGATGGAATTGGGTAATTTGTAAAGAGGTGTTGTTGGTTTCTCTTTGAAGACATTTTTGGGTGATCTTGCTTTGTGTGAGGTGAAGAGGGCTTTCAAGCTGGTAGGATGGTGCTAGGTCAGACCAAGTGGTTGCAATCCTCTCTTCTACGACTTTTACTAATAAAGCTATTTCAGTTTTCCTCCATATTCTTGTGTATCTATGAATATTGTGTTGTTATATGCATTTGTATGGTCAATATATATCTAATCCTATAGTGTTTACAGTGAAAGATCTCTATGCTTTGATGGTATTATGATGCTGTGAATCTACAGGTGCTCTTTGAAGCGGGACAAGTAAGGAAGAAGTGGCGAGATTTTGTCAAAGGGGAAAGGAAACAAGAAAGGAGCCAAGTGGAAGACCGAGGTTGGTACTCTCTGCTTCTTTCCCATCTCTCTCTTGTAAAGGAAAAGCAAGTAACTTTAATCTATTTGTTTCTAAGATAGCTACCCATCTTAGTGGGACTAGTAGCTCCGAATATACACTAGATTTCCCTATAACAAAATGGTGACTCCACTAGGGAGCGATTAGTTTGATTGCTTGTCTCTATTTGTTTGATTCTTAAACCATAGATGGAGCCTAAAGTTAAGCTAGCTATCCTTTGAGCTGCATTTGCTATGCAAGTGCAAAGTAGATCAACACTACTTCAGTCAATCTATGGGTTTGTTTATGAGCTGAAAAATTGACTTTCAAACATCGTAAGTGCCCTAGAGGTAGCTTGAGTAACCTCATTAGATCAGCCCTTATACTTTGTAGTTACTGACTATCATTTCCTCAGCCTAAATCCCTAAACTAAACTGCAAACTGTGACCAAAAACCAAGTTAAAGTCTTGTTCCTTGACAATCGAACCCTCTCCTTTAGGAAATCTGAATGCTTCACACCTCCCATGTGCAGTAGGTGGGATGCATCCCTGTTTCCCTGTGTTACAGGTGCGATGATCAAAGAAGACTAGATCTGCCTCCAGATTTTGGTTTTTTCTTCACTGTCTTCAATTTTATTCAAGAGTTTTGTTGTCTGTGATCAGTAGACCACTATTGAAACCCCCATCTTTGCATCATGCAACCTCTATTATAAAAAGAATTGTGAATGTTTTTATGTATTTTGCGCCATTTACAGTTCTCTTTTACAAAATAGTAGCTTAATCGAACTGTCGTCTTTTGATTTAGAAGTGTCGCAAGTGTCGTTTTCAGTCAAAGAAAAGAATCCTACTATTCTTGATAGTCGATTGTACTATTACTCTTGCTTTTGATCTGAATTTATAAGTATTTCAAGTGTCAAAATCATTTTTCAATTCAAAATCGCAAAGTGTCATCTTGCCTTCCTGTAGTTTTTTGAGAAGAAAATTGTTAGTACTGTCGCTTTGAAAGAAGAGATAATTAATATTTATATTTAGCATTCTTTTTGTCATTCACACATTAAGAAAGCAGAAAAAAAATACATTGCATGTGCATTTGAATTTAGATTGCTTGTTGACTTCGATTTAGGACAGTGTATCTAGTGTGTGCTACTTGCTCTTTGTTGAAAGGATTTAATTTCTCTTTCCTTAGTAGCTAGGATTTTCAATGCAAAAAGAAGATTAAATGACTGTTTATCATCTTAGATTACATTTTAGGTATTGTACATCTACATCATGTGGTGAACCTGAAAGGAAAATTTCTTAAGAAAGATCAACTGTAAAATAAATTTAATGAACATAAAAACGCTTTGGAACCTAACGCACAACATCTAGAAGTCTAGGCTAGAGACGTATTCTAGTGTCATAAAGCCTAGTAACTGTCTCTTTCATCGTAGGTTAGGTGATTCCTCCTCTTTGAGACGATAAGTGCTGGTACGAACTTGTGCTCCCATGTACCGTCGAGTATATATTGGGAGACCACAATAGGCTATATCCTTTATCCTTAGGAAGTTGTGTCTGCCGCCCTATCAATCGCAATGCACTGAACACAACATTCAGGAAGATTGACTGACGTACTGTTAAAA
Organism: Pinus tabuliformis; assembly: GCA_031772625.1. Taxonomy (NCBI): domain Eukaryota; kingdom Viridiplantae; phylum Streptophyta; class Pinopsida; order Pinales; family Pinaceae; genus Pinus; species Pinus tabuliformis. The sequence continues at coordinate 543,327,928 of CM062816.1, read as the reverse complement.
GCATTCTGGAGTTTTTCGATTGGTTTGGTAATCCCTCTGTCTATATTTCCAGAGTAGTCTCTTTCATTCCTTTTCAGACTCCTTAAAGGAAAAGGTCCATCTGAGCACTTGCCACTTCAGGCTCATTAAAAATCAAAGGTGATTAGAGTCATCTTTAGCTTTTTCTCGACTCTTAAAAAGTGAAAAAGCAAGTTGTGTCGAAGCGTCTAAAATTTATTTTAATCAGAATAACATCACTGTTCCCTCGTTGGTCTTAGGTTGAGAAAATGGAGTCCACCAACCAAGGATTTCCCCTTGGGGAAAGTCCTAGTCCTTTCTCCTCTTGGGGAGATGTTGGTGCACCTCATATGGCCACATTGTCCCTTCTAGGACTAACAATTGGCCTGCCGGTATGGCTTTTCTCGACCTCTGTCGTTCAAAGCACCATGATTCCTGAACAATTGAATTAGCAACTAGATGATACCAGAGTTCCCCCCCCAACCTTCTACTTCATTTGTCTCTCCCTCTCCTTCTTCCTCTTCGCTTGGTAAAGATAGTAAAACTGAAAACCAAGTAACTGAGAAGAGAAGAAGGGGAAGGAGAAGAAGAAGAAGGATCCAACGGAAAAAAGGGGTAGCCATGCATCATCTAGCGAAAATCCACATACTGCACCATCCAAACCTAAATCTCCATGTGTCATCTACAAAGGACACCACTATCACTGAGATTGTCCTTGCATCCCACTGTTCTAAGGGACTGGTCTCCCCGCTTGCACAATCTGGTGTCGTCAGCCTCTCACAATCATGTTGAAAGTAAACTGTCAACTAGTGAAAGCGATGTCACCAGACAAAAAGGAAAATCTAAATTCCCTACAGACTATGTGAAGGTGACCGTGCCCTCCATCGTTGTCCCTTCCTAGACGAAGCTAAAAGAGTCTTCGATAATAGTCCTGTATCATCACAGCGACTCCCTCCTGGGTACAAGAAACTCTTGTTGAATCCATCGCTAGTTGAAAATCCGACTGACCCACCTTTGGAGTCGGTCGAAGCACCTATCATTGAAGATAGACCCTCTGAGTCCACATCGGACCAAAGCCGACAGGTCGAGGCAGCAGTCGACCCCATCTTGACTTCAGAAGATTTACCTTTAGATGATACAGTCACCGGAGAGAATGAGAATGACACCGTTCAAATTCTTTTCGTAAACACAGACTTCGATGAACATGGGGGCTTTCTTCCCATTCCTTTACCATAGGAAGGAAATTTGTTGGAGTTGTATCTAGCTGTTTATTCGGTCCCACCTCCTGTTGTTGGGAAAAGTATCCATTCGGAATGCCCCTATCCCACTCTAAGGTGTGATAGTGCCTTAGAAACAAACAAGGTAAACTAATTGAGTATTCTTCTTTATGAAATGTAAATGAGGAGGAAGGATATAACTAACCTGTGTCTTCCACTAGTTTGTTGATCCAAATCACTCCTCTCTTCAGTAGCTCCCAGCTCCTTGCTCCTTCACTGGCCCAGCTTCACCGAATTCCAGAAAGATCACAAGAGAGAGAAACTACACGAAGATATAGATATACATTCATAAAAAGCTCAAGATCAGATTAAGCTAAACATGTAAGCATAACAAAACATCATTGGTACACAGCATGTAGGAGAAACTCAAATAGTTTATTGATAGAATAAGAAAGTCCAAGAGGAGATACAACCAAGTGAGTTCCGATCCAGCATCTACCTCCCAGCAAAGGAATCCCTTCCTCTCCTCCAACAAAGCATAAATCACCCAATGTACTAATCTCAATCTCAAACCAATAGCAATTCTCTGCAAAGTACAAAATTCCAACCTCCTGGATCTCTGGGTGAGAGATCCATATATAGATGTAAGCAGAGAGGATGAGTCAGCTTATGTTTTGACTTGTGGCTTCTCTCTGTCAGTTCTTGCTTCCACGAGGTTGAGAGCCTCTTACTCATCACTAGTCAAATTCATTGAGGCAAGTGCCACTGGAGAAGATTCTGGAAGCTTCCATGGTCTTTCCACCTCGTTGAATGAGCTTTCCATTTGTCATTTCCCGCTCAGCGCACCTGGGTAGTGTATCCAAGTGCGTTGCAATGCACCTAGCCAGTGCATTTGGGTGCTTTGCAACACAGGCAGCTAGTAGAGCATCTGAATTGATCCTGAATTGACTGTTTCTGAGTGGTTTTTGGTGGAGAACTTCTGGGAGAAGCTGTCATTGGTTGACCGTGTTCATTTAGGAGTTGTAACAACATCTTTAGGGACTTTGGATCCCTTGAATTATGGACATTTCATGCTTATAGCTGTAAGGTACAAAAATGTCTATAACAGTTGCCCCCTAAAGTATGAGGCCATTTATCGGGTGAAATGCTTTATTAGGAGGATCCGAAGTTCATTCAATGCTGGGAGGAGACCTGTAATAAGATACAATACAATACATTATTTTTCATATTGTTTTCATGATCTAGCTGAGGCGGGCATTCCCATGCTCATCTTTATGTACATAGGACAGACAATTGTCTGATGATAGACTGATGATCCTGCTGAAATCATCATCCTTTGGTAGGATGATTGTCTGTGCTGCAATGCTGTACATGTCAATGTCTTTATTTTTCCTGAATATTTATCGCAGCTCGGATGGATGAAACTAGATCTGGGGTCTTCAATCTCGTTCGATCTTCACTCTAAGTACAATTCGATCCATGTGAGAAATGTTTTGAAGTCGAACATGGAAAGACATCGCTTGATTACCAGTCAATGATGTAAACTGTTAACAAGCGCGAGAGGAATCACCGATAATGATAATGACCCTCAAGGTACTGCAGTACAATTCACGTGGTGTGAATAAAGGACATGGCATCGAACACCACGCAAAATCTTTCGGTCGAAGGTCATTGATGTATACCTATCGCCGAAAGTGAGAAACTTGCCATTGAGGCATGCAAGCTTCAAAGTACTGAAGGGGGTGTTCCTAGATCAACTTCCTGGATAATGAGCTGATGTCGACAAGAAGCGATCCATCAAAGGAGGGCATTGATGTATCCCACATTAGTGACACAGAACGGAGCAAATGATTTTGATGGAGGTGAAAACGATCTGATGATATATGGTTCAGGGTGGTGGTCATGAAAGAATGAAGGATAATGTATGGTAGTGGATGGGACACGGTTGAATTCTCTGGATGACTTCTCTTGAACATATCGGCGACACTTATGTGATGGATTGGTAGCATTTACCCCAAAGGCGGATGGTATGGCGAGACCATGGTGATGTGACCGGTGAATGAAACAACCCAACCCGACTCAGGCACGGAGCGGAAGTGTCATGTTCAAGAGCGACTTGCTACCAAAAGTTCTTTGAGTTTTTTCCAAATTTTCCCCAGTCATTGCTGACCAGTACCTCTTTATTTTTGTCAAGCTTGAGGAGGATAACATATGCTTGTTCTATAATTTTCCCTTCGGGCAAACCCATCGCTATGTTTTAACGAGCCTCGATAGTGAAACTCGTTCTCGTCTAAAGACAAGTTTGTCGCTATTAATGCTTTTTAACGATTCTAACGACAAAGATAACTCGGTCCTTTTCATTTTTAGAGAGTCTGAAAAGGTACGTAAAGTTAACTCCAAAAGTTCTTTTTCATCATCTAATCCCTTAAGTCCGAAAAAGTATAAAACAATACAGAAGGGATGAATTTTGGATAGTTTTAACGAGCCGAACAAAACAAGCACTCGATATTTTTGTGCAATAATCCCTCAGGTCCAAAAAAGATTAAAATCTAGAGGAGGGATAGCTCTTCCGGTCGCTTTAATGAGCTGGAAGGCCAAAACTCGGCAATCTTTTCATATTTTACGAGTCAGATGAAAAGAGCTTAAAGAAGACTCGTCTTTTGAGGAACGAGTGATAAAATGGGTAGCAGCTAATTCCAAGTACGGGTTGGAATTTTCCAAGCACGGCAGTGTCACAAGGATGGCTAGTGAAATCACTCTTCGCAGCTGTTCCTCAAAATGGGTAAACAATCAAATGGAGGTGAATGATCGGCCAATGGAAAAGTGGAGGTGACGGTGCAAACACGACCAAGGCTTTAATGGCTGATAATGTTACATTCATGGTGGTTATTTACCGGAGAATAATTCATTTTATAACGAGCTTAAACACGGGTTGAAACACTTGCTCGATCTTATGTTTGTTTTTTAACGAGCATGAACTATGCGCTAAAACTACTCGATCTTATGTTTATTTTTTAACAAGCATGAACTATGTGCTAAAACTGCTCGATAATCCAGTCATATGATAAGAATGTCTCATGTAAGATTCCATTTTTTATGGAGCTTGCACCTTACAAAGCTATGCCCCGCATCCTTTCTTTATGCAGTTAGGAAACGACTAATCCAAAAAACAGATAAATAATCGCTCTTTGCTTGCACTCCGAAAGGTTTGCATGCCCCCAGGTATAAAGTATGATTTCAAGGTTACCCATTCTTTAGTCCGTTAAAACATTTGTTTTAATGAGAGAGTCCTACCTCTTTCAGGTTACCAAAGATTGTTCTATTAATCTTTCAAACAAAACACTTCTTCGGCGATGTCTACCGAGATAGACAAAGGTGATTGACTCAGTTTTGTCAACTCACATAACTTTGACAAGAGAATCTTATTCTAGAATAACCCCACTTCTGAGACGGATGGGGTACAAACTAGTCATATTCTCCCACGGAAACCTACCCTATACCCAAAGTTTTCCTGCTGAAGCAAACCAGGATGCATGCCCCCTGGGTTCCAGTCATATCCTTCCGAATCACTCGCGCTCATCGGGAGGACGAACCATAGGTTGAGACATTTCTTGCGTGAAGAGACCATTTAGGGAAGGTATATGACTATTTGCGATGAGTGATCCAGGAAATGAAAGCTGGTCCACGAGCTTGACCACTCTTCCTTCGTGCGGAAAACACATTACTCTAAAGAGTGAGGAGACGATGGCTCCCATGCAATATATATAGTCTCATCCAAGGAGTAGGTTATAATCCAAGGGTCCTTGAATGACCATCACGTTCATTTGAACGGTCTTCCTTTTCAATGTTATGGGCACATTGGGGAGGATCCCTAAAGGTCGACTGGTTCCTTTATCAAAGCCTGTCAGATTTCTCATTTCAGGCAAAAGCGATGGCGAACCAAGCGCTTTCCAAGCAATAGAGGAAAGGATACTCACAGATGCCTCCTCATCAATGATGGTGCCAGCCATGACCATTCTGTATATTTGGACGATAATTCTGAATGGTATGCTTGCTGGCAAACGGGGTCTGCCTAGTTGGTTCCAGTCGAAGGAGACAACTAGGTTGCTTGGTGGTGGGACCGAGTAGACGGCCGGGTATCGCTCTGACGAACTTCCTTCCTGTGATAAAGGAATGGGGGAATTTCCCCCGTGCTCGTCGGAGTCTGTGTTGATGAAGAGAATTTGGATGGTGTCATCTTTATCCTCTTCAGTGACTATATCATTCGAAGACAAAACCTCTGAAGGCAAGACTGGGTCAACTTCCACCTCGACCTTTTGACTTTCGTCGGGTATGGATTCAGCTGGTTCATCTTCAATGACCGGCGCTTCAGCTGATCACTTGAGCGGGCCAGCTGGATTTTCAACTAACGAAGGACTCGGCAAGAGTTTTTTATATCCAGGAGGAAGTCGTAACGGTGAAACCGGACGATCATCCAAAACTCTTTTCGCTTCGTCTAAGAAGGGACAACGGTGGATAGCATGATTGCCTTCGCACAGTCTACAGGGAGATCTAGCTCTCCCTTTTTATCCAAGGACTTCACTTTCGCTAGTTGATGGTGTGCATTCAACATGGCTATCAGAGGTTGATGCCACCGGATTGTGCAAACGGGGAGACCAGTCCCTTAGTATCCGAGGGATGCAGGGACAATCTCTGTGGAAATGGTCTCCCTTGCATATGACACATGGCGATTTAGGCCTAGTCAGTGTTGTGTGCGGATTTTTGTTAGATGACACTTGTTTGCCCCCAGTCGCTTTTGGCTCCTTCTTCTTCTTCTCTTTCTTCTTCTTTTCCTTCTTCTCCTTAGGAACTTGGTTTTTTGTTTTACCAGTTCCGTCAAGCGAAGAGGAAGGAGGAGAGGAAGAATTAGAGGAAGTAGAAGGCTGGTGGGTAACTCTGGACTGGTCTACCTGTTGATTCGACTATTCAGGAATAGTGGTGTTTTGAACGACATTGGTTGAGAAGAGCCAGACCGGCAAGCCAATTGTCAGTCCTGGAAGCGACAATGTGGCCATATGGGGCGCACCAACATCTCCCCAAGAGGAGAAGGGACTAGGATTTCCACCAAGGGGAATTCCTTGGTTGGTAGGCTCCATTTTCTCAACCTAAAGATCAACGCAGGAAAAAAGGTATGAATATTCCGTTTAAAATAAATTTTAACGACGCTTAGACACAACTTGTTTTTTCAATTTTAAAGAGTCGAGAAATAGAAAAAGATGACTCTAGTCTCCTTCGATGTTTTAACGAGCCCGAAGTGACAAATGCTCGGATGGACTTTTTCCGTTATAGAGTCTGAAAAAGGCCAAAAGGAACCGCTCTGGAGTTTTAGGTAGAGGGTATGCCAAACTTTTCGCAAAACCGCAGAATACTTTTTAAGGTACGGGGGGTCAATCTTCCCGAATATTGTGTTCAGTGCATTGCGATCAGTAGGGCGGCCGACACGGCTTCCTATGGATAAAGGTTTTATGCCTATAGGGGTTTCCCAATATATACTCGACGGTACGTGGGAGCACAATCCGTACTGGCACTTATCGTCTCTCAGGAGGAATCACCCAACCATCAGCGAGATCGACAGTCACCAGGTTTTACGACGCCAGAACACGTCTCTAGCCTAGACCTCTATTTTGTGCATTAAGTTACAAAGCGTTGTTAAGTTCATTCAATTTATTTTAGGTTGATCTTTCTTAGAAGTTTGCCTTTTTGGATTAGAAGTTTGCCTTTTTGGATCACCACGAGATGTATGATACAACTCCTAAATGCAGTCTAAAGATGATAAGCAAGCTTTTATATCTTTCAACAATGAAAATCCTAGCTACAAGGGGAAAAGAAAGACACAATCTTTTCTCAACGAGCATAGAGCACACTATAAATGCACTTTTCCTAAATCAAAGCATGCAAACTATCAATATGCAAATGCACAAATGCATGTATTTGTTTTTGCTTTCTTAATATTGATGCCTAAAAAGAAAGCTGTTGTACAAATTTGAATTCGATTTCAAGTGAAAACATAAACAAGTTTCTTTTTGAAAACAAAAAGACGATTACGACACTTTATGATTTTGAAGTAAACACTTGTTCCGACACTAGAAATTCATAAATTCAAACCAAAAGACAAAAGTAAAAGCGCAATCAACTGTCAACAGCAAACAAACTTACTCCTAAGATCAAAACAACACTTACGACAGGTCTAGATCTAAGGGCGACAGTATGACTAGTTTACTTTTGTAATGGGAAACTGCAAATGATGTAACAAATACACAAAGAAAAAATACAGTTTCTTTATACAACTGAGGCGGAATTGAGGCAAAGAAAAGGGGTTTCAAATAGGTACACACACTGATAACAGGCTGCAAAAAACAGAGACAAAAATGAGAAAAAGGAAGCAGGGAACCACAGCTGCACAAGGCAAGGGCTGATCAGCGCACCCCCAGCATAGAGAAACTGAACTTCAGCGCAGGTAGCCCTCTCGGGACCTGCGTTGAAATGCAGAACCTCTTCACAGAGCCTGCGCTGAAGTAGAAATGAGAATTGTCTCTGGGTTCTGGGTCACGGTTTGCAATTTAATCTACAGTTGTTGGCCGGATAAAAGCTATCAATTAGGTACAATTAGGAGGATGATTTAAAGGAGGACTAAGATCTATCACAAAGGGCTATTAGAGTACTTGTGGATCAGTTGTTCAGATCATAAAAACAGGCCCAGTGAGTGGACTAGAGTGGCAGATCTCTACTTTGCATTTGTAAATGGCAAATGCATTTCGATTCGGCACTCCTGAGTTTATGAGAAGAACAACAATAGAAACACAAATAAACTAACAAGATACGTTCCCCAGCGGAGTCGCTAATATTTTTTTGGGAAAAGAATCCATTCGGAATGCCCCTATCCCACTCTAAGTTGTGATAGTGCCTTAGCAACAAACAAGGTAAACTAATTGAGTATTCTTCTTTATGAAATGTAAATGAGGAGGAAGGATGTAACTAACTTGTGTCTTCCGCTAGTTTGTTGATCCAAATCACTCCTCTCTTCAGTAGCTCCCAGCTCCTTGCTCCTTCACCGGCCCAGCTTCACCGAATTCCTGCAAGATCACAAGAGAGAGAAACTACACGAAGATATAGATATACATTCATAAAAAGCTCAAGATCAGATTAAGCTAAACATGTAAGCATAACAAAACATCATTGGTACACAGCATGTAGGAGAAACTCAAATAGTTTATTGATAGAATAAGAAAGTCCAAGAGGAGATACAACCAAGTGAGTTCCGATCCAGCATCTACCTCCCAGCAAAGGAATCCCTTCCTCTCCTCCAACAAAGCATAAATCACCCAATGTACTAATCTCAATCTCAAACCAACAGCAATTCTCTGCAAAGTACAAAATTCCAGCCTCCTGGATCTCTGGGTGAGAGATCCATATATAAATGTAAGCAGAGAGGATGAGTCAGCTTATGTTTTGACTTGTGGCTTCTCTCTGTCAGTTCTTGCTTCCACTTGGAGGTTGAGAGCCTCTTACTCATCACTAGTCAAATTCATTGAGGCAAGTGTCACTGGAGAAGATTCTGGAAGCTTCCATGGTCTTTCCACCTCGTTGAATGAGCTTGCCATTTGTCATTTCGTGCTCATCGCACCTGGGTAGTGTATCCAAGTGCATTGCAACGCACCTAGCCAGTGCATTTGGGTGCTTTGCAACGCAGGCAGCTAGTAGAGCATCTGAATTGATCCTGAATTGACTGTTTCTGAGTGGTTTTTGGTGGAGAACTTCTGGGAGAAGCTGTCATTGGTTGACCTTGTTCTTTTAGGAGCTGTAACAACATCTTTAGGGACTTTGGATCCCTTGAATTATGGACATTTCATGCTTATAGCTGTAAGGCACAAAAATGTCTATAACACCTCCAAGCAACCTAGTCGTTTTCTTCGATTGGAATCTACTAGGCAGACACCATTTACCATCTAATGTACCATTTCGAATCATAGTGCAAACTTACAAAATGGTCATGGTTGGTACCATCATAGATGAAGGGGCTTCTGTGAGTATCCTTTCCTCAACTGCTTGGAAAGCGCTTGGTTTTCCATCTCTTTCTCCTGAGATGCGATATCTGACAGGATTCGATAAAGGAACCAGTCGGCCGTTAGGGATCCTTCTAAGTTTACCTATAACTATGAGAAGGAAAAATATTTATCTGAACATAATGGTAGTCCAAGGGCCTTTAGATTACTATCTACTCCTTGGGTGTGACTACATTTATAGCATGGGAGCCAACGTCTCCTCACTCTTTCGAGTAATGTGTTTTCCACATGAAGGCAGAGTGGTCTAGCTCATAGACCAGCTTCCATTCCCCAGTTCACACATAGCTAATAGTAAAATGCCATCCCTAACAGGTCTTTTTGCACAAGGAATGTCTCTTCAATCTCCAGTCCATCCACCTGATGAGCACGAGTGATTCGGTGGTCGTGATTGAAATCCAGGGGGCATGCACCCTGGCCCGCTTCGTTAGGAAAACTTCAGGTATATGGTAGGTTTCCGCGGAGGATATATGACTAGTCTGACACACCCATCCGTTTAGGAAACTGGGATTAGATCGGAAAAACATGCCTCTATTAGAAGGTATGCCTTTCCCAATAGAACAAATGTTTTGTCTGCAAATTGAAGGGTAACCTGGAAAGGTAGGCCTTTCTCGATAGAACAAGTGTTTTGTCTGCAAATTGAGGGGTAACCTTGGAAACTCTACTTCGTTATACCCGAGGGCATGCAAAATTTTGGCGTGAAAGTGAAAAGCGACCATTTATTTTCTTAGTTTATAGGTTCTCAACCCTTTAAACTTGTAGGATTGGTTGTTCCTAGCTTACATAATAAAAGGTGTCGGAGCATAATTTCGAATGGTGCAAGCTCCCTAAAAAATGAACCTATCTATGAGACATCCTTATTATACGACTGGCGTGAGTAGTTTTACGCGAAGTTCAAGCTCATTAAAAATTAAACCTAACAATGAGCATATGTTCCACCAAAGTTTAAGCTCATTAAAAAATGAACCCACTTCCGGTAAATAACCATTGTGAATGCATTATTATCAACTTTTAAACCTTGGTCGTGTTCTTACCATCACCTCCACTCTATCGTTGCTGATCATTTGCCTCCATTTGATTGTTTACCCCTTTTGAGGAACAGCTCTGATGAGTGATCCTATTAGCCACCTTTTTACACTGCCATAATTGGAAATTTCCACACCTTACCTGGAACTAGCTGCTATCTGAAAACATCACTCATTCCTAAAAAAATGAGTCTCCTTTAAGCTCTTTTCATTTGACTCGTAAAATATCAAAAGGTTGCTGATCGATTGGCCTCTCCAGCTCGTTAAAGTAATTGGAAGTGTTATCCCTCCTCTAGATTTTAATCTTTTTAGATCTGAGGGATTATTACACAAAAAGATCGAGCGTTTGTCTTGTTCGGCTCGTTAAAACTATCAAAAAGTCATCCCTTTCGCATTGTTTTATACTTTTTTGGACTTAAGGAACTATGTTACGGAAAAGGAATATTGGATTCTTCTTTCCATCTCTTTTCAGACTCTCTAAAATTGAAAGAACCAAGTTATCCTTGTCGTTAAACTCATTAAAACAATAGTGACAAACTTGTCCATTCAGACAAGAACGAGTTTCACTGTCGCTAGGCTTGTTAAAACATAGTGACGGGTTTGCCCGAAGGGAAAATTATAGAACAAGCATATTTTATCCTCCTCAAGCTTGACAAAAATAAAGAGGTACAGGTCAGAAATGACTAGTAAAAATTGGGAAGAAAACTTGAAGAAACTTTATTGGTAGCAGGTCACTCTTGAACATGACACTTTCAGTCCATCACCATGATTGAGTCGGGTTGGGTTATTTCGTTCACTGTTCACATCACCATTGGTCCACCGTACCATCCACTTTTGGGGTTGACGCTACCAATCCGTTTCAATGTCACCGATATGTTCAAGAGAATTCGCTTAGAGATTTCACCTACCCAGCTTGTGTCTCATCCGCTACAATACCTTCACGCTTCATTCTTTCATGACCGCCACCCTAAACCTTGTATCATTAGATCGTTTTCACCTCTACAAAATCATTTGCTCCGTTCTGTGTCATAAATGTGGGATCCATTAATGCCTTCCTATGACAGGTCACTTCTTGTCGACATCAGCTCATTATCGAAGAAGCCAACCTAGGGACAACCCTTTTAGTACTTTGAAGCTTGCATGCCTCAATGGTAAGTTTCTCACTTCCGGCAACAGGTTTACACTAATGGCCTTCGACCGAAAGATTTTGCGTGGTGTTCGACATCAACTCATGTATTCACACCACATGAATTGTACTGCAATACCTTGAGGGTCATCATCATCATCGGTGATTCCTCTCGTGTCTGTTAACAACTTACATCATTCGCTGGTAATCAGACGATGTCCTTCCATGTTCGGCATCAAAACATCTTTTTCACATGGATCGACTTGTACTTCGGGCGAAGATTGAACGAGTTTTAAAGACCCCGGATCTAGTTTCATCCATCCGAGTTGCGATATAACCAGGAAAATAAAGACATGAAATGTACATCATTGCTGCACAGATAATCATCCAAACTAAGGGATGATGGCTCTACCAAAATCATCAGTCTGCACACAGACGGTTGTCTATCCTATGTACATGAAAATTAATTTATCAAGCTGAGCATGGGAATTCCCACCTCAGCTAGAACATGAAAATATTATGAAGATAATGTATTGTATTATATCTTATTATAGGTCACCTTCCAGTGCGAAAAACCTTGAATCCTCATTATAAAGCATTTCACCCGACATCAAAAGATTTACGACCTCATGCTTTAGGGGGCAATTATTATAGACATATTTGGGCATTGCAACTCCAATCACATATGTCCATAAAACAAGGGCTTCTAAGTCCCTAAAAGTGTTGTTTCATACTGTAAAGGAGCAAGGTCAGCTGATTACATCATCTCCTAGAAGTTCTCCATGAAAAACTACTCAGAACTGGTCAAATCAGGACCATATAGACTGCCCAGTGCTAAAGGTGTGATGCATCTCACCTGCCACATGCAAAAAGTGTGATGCATACTGGAAATACCTTCTATAGGGTGTGATGAGCGAGAGCAGACAAATGGCACAAGCAGTTTGCTAGGTGGAAACCCAGAGAATCTTCTAGAAACTGCTCATTTAACACTTGCCTCTCTGAGTTCGCCCACGGATGAGTAAGAGATCTAAAATCTCCATGTGGAACCAAGAAATATCAGAGAGATGACACTAATAAAAATCCAAGAAGCTGACTCAGCCCCCTGCAAATATCCATAAATGGATCCCTCATCCAAGAGATCCAAAGGTTGGAACTGGGTAATTTGCAAAGAGGTGCTGTTGGTTTCTCTTTGAAGACATTGTTGGGTGATCTTGCTTTGTGTGAGGTGAAGAGGGATTTCAAGCTGGGAGGATGGTGCTGGGTCAGACCAAGTGGCTGTAATCCTCTTTTCTACAACTTTTACTAATAAATCTATTTGAGTTTTCCTCCATATTCTTGTGTATGTCTGAATATTGTGTTGTTATATGCATTTGTATGGTCAATATATATCTGATCCTATATTGCTTATAGTGAAATATCTCTATGCTTTAATGGTATTATGCTGCTGTGAATCTACAGGTGCTCTTTGAAGTTGGACAAGTAAGGAAGAAGTGGCGAGATTCTGCCAAAGGGGGAAGGAAACAAGCAAGGAGCCAAGAAGAAGACTGAGGTTGGTACTCTCTGCTTCTTTCCCATATCTCTCTCGTAAAGGAAAAGCAAGTAACTTTAATCTGTTTGTTTCTAAGATAGCTACCTGTCTCAGTGGGACTAGTAGCTCTGAATAGACACTAGATTTCCCGATAACACTACGTTCAAACCCACTATTTTCTCGGCTTCAATTTGGGCGTGCTTATAATCATGTAATGAATAGATGCCACAGTGAATCAAAAAGGTAGGCCATAACTGTTTCGTGGCATCTTTGAGATTTTTTGTAAGCCCTTTTTTAATTGTCTGACATGTTATTTCCCTAGTCAATAATTTATCCAGGACATACACATGAAGGACATGCAGGTCCGTAATGCTGCTGAAAACTTGAATGTATGTAAATAGCTCTTCCCCAAACCAACTACCAATTGAAGTTAAATCGATGCTAGCTTCCTTGGACAGCTGAGGGGCTGGTCTATTAAAAATTGCCTGATGAATGGGTAGGATGAAACCTGACAAATTTTGTAAAAATGCTTCTTATATTGTTTCTGCCATAGGTATTTATGGTAAATATGGATGGGGGTTGGGTCCTGAACAGTGCATTTCCATCCCATGATGGGAAAATTGGAATTGAAACAAATGGTATCGACTATGTACGCACTCATATAGAATGGGGGTACAACTCGAGTGGTCACAAACCTATTTTTCCTATAATCAAGTATTTGAACAACCATTTTGTCTGATAGGATAGTAGCCTAATCCATCACAAAATAATTCAATGCTTCTTCTATTAACAGAACCATTTCAATGGAAAACTTAGTAGAATTGGGGCTTCCAAATAGTCTACACATCATTATGGCAGCATAACAATATGGAGATGCTATAGAGTCCACAGAATACATACTAGATGATTCGTGCTTGTGTTTGTTGGGGAAGTGCCTCCATTGTTTGATGGGGTCCAACTCTATTTCATTTTCCTTCGAGAAAGCTTCAAGGAATGATTTGTTGTAGTACTTCTGAGGCTCTAGCAAATGATACATTTTCTTCAAGTCTTCAGGCTTGAAGGATCCAAGCATTCTTCTGCTAGCTGTGAATAATGTCCTGTCCATTATATTGATGCCCTCGACTACCAATTTTACCATGTCATTAAATGGCAAAATATTTGGTCAGGCCACTATTCTATGAAGAAAAAAGTCAGCTAAATCTCCAAGTGTGTTCTCTGACTCTGCAGGTCCATCAGCTGTAACATGTCCCCCAGTCACCTTCAGCTTTTCCTTTTCCAACATATCATATATGCCTTCCCATGAAATTTTTCCACAGTCTTGGCATGCCATATCTGAGATTAACACAACTTTTTTTGGTCCTTCAAATACTGCAGGGGAAGATTTCTTCTTTCGGGCTTTCTTTGACATTTTAGCTCACTGCATACTTCTAGATTCAAACTGCAATTATATGAAACAAAGAGGAGAGATAAACTAAAACTTTTAGAGTGGCTAATGCTTGAACAGATAGTGGTGATAATAGTACAGTTGAAAATCAAGGAAGGAGAATTTGGTGTGAAATATTTCATATTATGAATTAATATTAACACGAAAGACGAAATCTTGAAGGATTGAAGTCATTACTATTCTTAATCATTTTCCGTATTCAACGATGTGAAACTTAAATGTTCAATAAATAGATCGCATCACAATTTTCTTAAGGCCTAATTAGAATGTGTGCCGTAAATTTTCTGATTTTGCGATGAGCGATTTCAATATATATTATTTTAATATTCTAAGAGCCATCGCATATCGCAAGTTGGGAGGTGTAAGAACCATGTTCTAAGAGTCTTTTGAACTTCTGTGATTACGATCAGTGATGACCTGGCACATAGAGTTGGGAAAATATTTATTTAACTGCCTGCATCATGTTTTCTCCATATTATCATTAAACCATTTTATTATATTTTAACATCGCATCGCGCATCCCCGAGGTGACTATCACTTATTTCTACTGAGATTGCAATATGCGAGATGCGAGAATCTTATCGCATCACAAGTTTTCAAGTGTGGATTTTTTGGGTTTTTTAGCGATATGCAAGATGTGAGAACGTTTATCGCATCGCAAAGTTTCATTGTTCTGCTAAACCTATCAATTGGAATCTATGATGCAATAGGCAATATGTGATCACTTTATCGCATTGCATGTTTTTCAATGATTTCTTAAGAAGCTCTACGATTGAGAATTTCAGCTCGCAACAAGATTATACGAATTGTATGTTTCTTAGCCTTAATCAATTGCGATTTGCAATGTGTGTTGTTCTCAAAGGGATTTTTGAAGAACTTTTATTTAAAAAGCAAGAAACAAAGAAATTGATTTCTATGTAAAGGTTTTATTTCTCTTTACAAACTAAGGGACCCTATTTCCTATTTAGAATCTTAGAATAAAATTAAGAAAAAATTTGAGATCGAGGGGTTGTTGTATAGCACAACAGTTCTTAAGGAGGAGGAGCCTCAGACTGATGCGGTGCAGCTGCATGCATAGGTTCTAGGAGTGGAGACATCCACTCAAGCAGAGTCTTCCAGAGATGGATGGAAGTGCACAAGAGAAGCTGACAGATTGTTGGAGGATACGAGATAGAATGTGGGAGCACCATCTTCTTAGCACGGATAGAGGAGGTCACCTGAGAGGTACACTGGATACATGGCCCTTGCTGGGGAATGTGTTGAGATTGAGCCATATTCCTTTGAGGAAGTAGTGCAGCAGCCAATTTGGGTTGATTCTATGGTGGAGGATTATGACTCCATTATTCATAACAACGTTTTGGACATGGTTCCAAGACTGGAGAACAAGTTAGTTGTGAGTTCCCGTTGGCTTTACAAGGTAAAGCAAGCTCTTGATGGTAGTGTGATGAAGCATAAGGAAAGATTTGTTTCTCGTGGCTTTTCACAGGTCGAGGGGATTGACTATGATGAGACTTTTGCTCCTATCACAAGGTACTCATCTATCATATCTATGTTGGCACTATCAACAAAGATGGGTTGGAAGATCCATCAAATGGATGTGAAGATTGCATTTCTCAATGGCCAGATTGAGGAAGAGGTGTACATAGAGTAGCTGGAAGGTTTTGAGACCTTTGATCATGAGTCGCATGTGTGCCGACTCAAGAGAGCGTTGTATAGGCTGAAGCAAGCACCTCATTCTTGGTACACCAGGATAGACAACTACATCATGGGGTTGGGCTTCACAAAGAGTGAAGTAGATGCGAACTTGTACCACATCGTGGTGAAAGGTAAGTTGTTGATCATCGTTCTTTATGTTGATGATCTCATATTGACTAGTGATGATCAGTTGATTGTGTCTTGCAAGGAGGACCTTGCAAGATAATTCGAGATGAAAGACATGGGTCTCATGCATTACTTCCTTGGCATGGAGGTTTGGCAGAAGGATGGGGAGTTTTTTTTGTCTCAGGGCAAGTATGCAAACAAGATACTCAGGATACTCCACATGGAGAAGTGCAAGCCCATGCAGACTCCTCTAGTAGGTAACTAGAGGAAGGAGGTTGCTACTTCAAAAGAAGCGGTAGAGGATACTATGTACAAGAAGCTTGTGGGTTCATTTATGTACTTAGTGAAAACATGACCAGATTTGTGTTATGCAGTGAACCATCTTAGTCAAGTGATGGTTCAGCCTACCAAGATGTTTTGGAAGGTGGCAAAGAACATATTGAGATACCTCAGAGGCACATCTCAGTATGGATTATGGTACAGATGGATAGAGGGAGTGAAGCTACAGAGCTTCACTGATGAAGATTGGGTAGGGAGTCCATCAGATCGAAAGAGCACATCAGGAGGGATTTTCAACCTTGGGTCAGCGACAGTTTCTTGGTACAGCAGGAAACATAGGTCGGTTGTACTCAACTCAGTAAAGGCATAATACATGGATTCAATTCAGGCAGCATGTGAGGCCATCTGGATGGGAAAAATCCTAGTTGGTTTGTTTGATTGGAGGATGGATCAAACTGTGATCTATTGTGATAATGAGATTTGTATCAAACTCTCTGAGAATCCAATATTTCATGATAGGTCCAACCACATCGACATCCGGTATCATCATCTCAGAGACTGTGTAGCGAGGAAGATTATGTTGTTGTAGTATATTTCAATAGAGGAGTAAGATGCTGACATTTTGACAAAGGCACTGTCAAAGTGTAAATTTGAGTTCCATAGAGACAGGATTGGGGTGGCAGATAATCCCTTTCTTGTTGAGAGGGAGTGTTGAAATATGGCAACAAGAATATTCCAATTTAATTTGTCCTTGAATTCAATTGTGAATTAAAATTGAATTTAGTATTAACAGCTACTTGGAAATAATTAATTAATATATTTTGAATTAATTAGTTGGAGAAATTCAAGTTAGAAGTCTTTTTGAAGTCATGCAAGAGTTATCCCTTAAATTAAGGAGATAAGATTGAGTTATATTTGAGTTGTAATTAATTAGCTAAGTTTACTAAGTTAAGTCCAGTTAAATTAGTTCCAAACTGTTTGAGGAACTAATAGTGAGTTAACAATCAATTGATGCATTAATGTACTCAACTAGTGCTACTCCAGTTAACTGAAGATTCCCTCATCAGAAACTCATGCATTACTATTCTGAGAAAGACCCAGTTGAGATTAATGTTCAAGGATGGTGTACTATCAGTTGCATGTGTTTTCTCATGGACAAAACTCATGCATGCAGTCAAGGATTGCGTAATTTTGAAGGATGGCTTTTCCACTTGGTAATAGGCAGATCATTCAAAAGGAATAGCACAAGGAAATAGGAGCTTGTAGGGCAGAGAGGAAGGCTAGAGAGAAGCAAAGATTACCTGTGAGCATCTGTGAGGATTGTACTGAGAGCTTGCTAGATGTGAGAGCTAAGGCTTTGTATAATTCCTATGTATTTCCACCAGGTATGATAATACAATAGTGTGGGGTTTTTAGCTGAGGCTTTCCCCAAAGTATTTTCATGTGTATTGTGTCATTTATTCTTCTTCTTCTGGTTATATTGTTCAACTCTATCTTTAAGATTCTACAAATTGATAGTAGAAGTAGGTTATAATATTCTGCTTTGATTTATATTGCATTATCGGGTTAACCTATCACAAATTTTCTACAGAAGTACCTCATGTATGATTTTTCTTAGAATTTAGGTTAGGCTTAATTTCAATCTTAAATGGATTAAGTTTCATACTTTATTCAAAAAGAAATATATTTCCCTTGTAGGAAAATATTATTTAAGGGAAACATTGCCCACTCCTCATTAGATATGCAGTTAGATTATGATTATCTATTTTAAAATTATGACATTAGAAAAGATTAAATTTTACATGTGGTGCATTACTTGTGTAGGTACACTAATAACAAAGTGGTTACCTCCTTCCCTAGATTTCAAAAATATCCTATAGTAAATGGGGTTACCAAGGATAATCCTTGTTTTTTCGAAGAAAATCTCATTTTATCCATAAAATATTAGGGAAACCCCTCATGGCCCAACTCATTTTGAATTCTAGAGAAGGTTTATTTTCTAGATTTTAGTGTGGAAAGGTTTTCTCAATTCTACACCCTTAAGCTCCATCTAGTATAGGTTAAGAAATATGATGATATATTTTCTTGCTCCTTAAATGCTTTGTAGGGTTAACGGTCTATGATCCTCCCTATAGTATATCCATGCATGCATGCAATTGAATATGATGTATCTTTTGTAAAATACGGTGGTTATTCATGCACATGTATAAGGGTTTTTCACTCTATAGCTTAGTTCCGCACTAATTTAAAAAAAAACTATCAACAAAGGGCATTGGTTTTTAGATGGTGCTAAATTATTAATGAAACCATATATATAAGATTTAATGATAGTGTCAGTATCATTCATATTTCCTAATCTCCCTATAGAATGTTTGGGTCACATGATTTTAACTTATATTCAAAATTATTTTAGGTACATTCATATCCTTAGATTTGTATTAAACTAGCTCTTATAAACTTACCACTTACATTATATGTATTTTCGTATTTAAAGAAATATATTCTTACCCACATTGTACTAGAAAGTGACAAAGGCCAGCTCCAGTGCTTCAATTTCGATCATGTTCCCTTTTATTGCAAACTTTATGTTAACCATGATTATGTACCAGTGTCCTACCTTTTAGGAAAAGTTCAAAATCCCTCTTGGTGTAAAGACTCAAATGTGGATGACGATTGGGTAGATCCAATTAAGAGTTCTTAGTATTCAATACATGCCTTTTCAACAAGTTTCATTCCTTTTCAACAAGTTTCATTGCTCCAGTGCCAAAAGAGTAATGGTGGAGCCACTTTGACTACTATATCTTAGAAGTAAATTCTCGTCCCATTGATTCAAAAGTATAATAGTCTCTAATTCAAAGCAAGAAAGATGATACATGAATAAACTCCTCAAATTAGTGAAGGAATATATTTATTTTTCCTTTAGAAAACAATTGTCATTTATAAATAGATCAATAATCAACAAATTTTTGGAATTTTGTTAGATTGCAATTACGAGTCCATTGGAAAAAATTGAAACATAAAATTAATTATTATATAAAATACAAAATTTATAATTAAATATGTAATTAACGAAAAAAAATGTGTATTTAAGTATTTTGAACTCAAAATGATTAAGAATTAAAATTTGATCATGGATTTGAGATGAAAAATGTCAAAATTAAATATTAGACTAATAGTAATAGAAAGTGGCAAAATAATGTATATATTAATGAACTACAACAATATGAATGTTTACAATAATCTCATATGTAGAAAAATATTAGACAAAACTAGTTTATAAGAAATCCACTATTTTTAAAAGTATTCAATTCAAACATTTACCACCATACATGTGGGTCTAAATGCCCATAGCATGATAGAGAACATTCTTATAACTCACATTATTTCATAAAACACTACATGAATTGGAAACCTACAACTACCGGAAAATTAAGTTAGATAAGATACTAGATAAAGGGAAAATTTGATATGATACAAATGACAAAAAAAAAATAGATTCCCATTTAAATCATTAATAATCAATATCTAATAATTATTAACACCCTCCTTTCCTTAATTATTAAAGTGATCAATATCGAACAATAAAAAGAAAAAGATAATAAAGAGAAGAGGGATATCTTCACTTTTATGTTATTATAAAAATGTCATTATTAAATAAACGATCGAAAAGCAAAGAGAATAATTTGTATCTGTAATTTATTATTATTATTATTAATAAATTAAGTTAAGGTTAGGCCAAGCCACCCCTTTTCTATTCTTTATAAACAACTTACTATCCACAACCAAAACACCAAACCCTCAAATAGTGCTAAAGCCACAAAATTGATAACATAATCATAACAACGTTAAGGTAGCCCATGATTCAATTTTCTCTCTTATTAATTTCACTACTTTAGTGGTCTTTTATAAGGGGATTCCAAATTCTAATTTCCCTATAAAAACTCTTTTTGACTTTAACCTTAAAGAAACCCTATTAAGAAACGTACATATTTATTCACTTTATTCTCTTTGGGTGATAAAATTTAAGTTTACCCTTATTTATTTGATATGACGAGCATTTTTTGGGGTTGGCTTCTCCACCTTTGGAGCCAAACGTGGATGTAGATGTAGATGTCCCCATGCCTTAATCAAGTGATAGATAAGCTTGTAGATGTCCCCATGCCTTAATCAAGTGAACAATTGAATTCCAAACACACTTTTCTAACGCCAACCTAAATATTCAAGTAACCCATTCAAATTTGATCACATCCTATTTCATTAATCCTTTTGTTATGCATGCTACATGAATGCCCACAAAAATTGATGAGGCAATATTTTAAGACTTTGGTTTTGTGTGATAAATGAGTTAAAAATAAAATTATAATTTCGGGAAAAAATTTAAAAACTTATTTTATATGAGAATGTCATTTTGAGTAAAGTAAGTAATATTAATTTAATGATTTTAGTCTCAGGATCAAAATGGTTAGATTTAATGGTTAAAATTGAGGAGTTTCTCCCTATTGGACAATGCTTCATTTTCCTTAAAGTTGTTTACCTTAAAACTCAAGGTGATACTTTGAAGTAGTGGTCAAAAGTGTGGTTGCAAATGTACATACATAAGTGAATCATGTTAGAAATGTTTTTTTATTGTGGTCCAAACTACCACAAACCCATACATGTGGTTATGTAACTTCCCATGAAGTGTTGGTTATAGCCGGAAATAACTATCCCATTAACTCCACATTAGTTAATAAGCTTTGATGGAAATATCATTATAAAGACGTGCAGATTAGAAAGTCCTTGATTTGATCAAGAAAGAAAATTACCTATGATTCCATTTTATGGTGCAATAAGTCTTGGATAAATTAGAAGATCTCTCTATTGGATTTGAAAGGATTTCCTACATCAAATCTAATGACCATGGCTGAAGGTAAGTTTTGTTTTATTCTACATTAAATTTTAAGCTTTCATTTGGTATGAGAGTCATCCTTTGGATTGTGGTGTTTGATTTGAATTTTTTACTCATTTATTTCTCTCAATTACATTTTCTCTGTATGATAATCTTTTCCTTTGAGAGTTTTGATAACAAAAAAATATTTTTATTCATTTTCTCTAAAATATTAATTGTTTAGAGAATGCAAGCTCATAAATTATGTTAAGATATTGGTGGTTTTAGAGAGATAAAGGATGTATTTAATTACCATGATATATAGATGACTACACATATATGAGTTTTAATATATACATATGAAGATATTCATCATGATTTGAATTATTTAATGATGAGATATGGTGACAATTCAGTATCTCAAACACGATAATATCAAAGAAACCAATGGGTATATGCATTTCATGACAACATGTATCCATTGTGCATATATATGGTAGAATTATAAGTGATAGTTATGACTTATGCATATATCAGAACTCTAACTGACAGTTAATGGATGCCAAAATGTTATTTGAACAATGCTATGAAGAAAAATATATATTTATATGCTTTTCCATGTATAAAAAACGTGCATACTTTGTTTTACGTTAATTCAAGATAACATGATATTGCTTTAAGGTTTTACAATTATGCATCATGATGCATCATATGCACATGAATGAATGTCATGATATGTATTATTTTTATGGCAATATTATTCTATTGTTATTTATGCATGTTTATTCCATATATTATGATGCATTGACCTCAATATTAGTCAATAATATATATATATATATATATATATATATATATATATATATATATATATATATATATATATATATATATATATATATTTGTAACATTTAGTTGACTCATAGAGTAGCCATAACATTTTAAGTCAATGATAAAGTATAGGTCACATATTGGATGCAAGTGATTATATTAATGAATAGTGTCAAAATTGTGATTTAGTAACAAAAAATGATATGTCTTGGTCCCATAGGGAGGAAAAAATAATTCATGAATTAATCAGAATATGATGATTAATTAGGCATCAAATTAGAGATGATTCTAAATTCATATAGGTAATGGGTTATCTCCTTATTGATGTGAGATCTATTAGTTGGGTTATCAGCAATTTTGTCGCATATGGTCAATAGGTCAACAAACCAGATCAATTATCATCTGTGAACATGTGATCATCCCTACACAAATCCCTAAGCATGATCTTTCCAAATAACTGAGTTTTTGTGTATAAATGCCAAAAATCAATGCTTTTAACACTCATCGCACCCTACCCCTTTAGAGACCTGTGTTTAGTAGTAAGTTTCTCCTTTCTACACCAACGATGATCAACAACAACTTTCTCCTTGTTGGGGGTGCGTTGATTCTAGAAATTTGGTAAAATTAAAAAGAATCCTGAAGCTTCCTCTTCCAGAAGCTTCCAGGAGTTCTTTTAACCATTTACCTTGGATAAGAAGCTTGAATCCTATCTGATCCTACCTTGGATATTTCACCTCTTATCCCTTGAACTCATCCTCTCATATTAAGTGGATCTCAATCCTAGATTGGTAAATGGATAAGAATTCCTAAACTACCATCCCTCTCCTATAAATTTACTACCATCTACAACATCAGGGTTATCTTTTGGAGACTAATCATGCCCTCATGTTGCTTCCTTGAATCTAAGAGATTCATCATCTTCATGAATTAGGGTGACATTGAGGTGTGCATTGTGACAAGGAAGGAAAAGTCAACTTGGGGATATCTCTACAAGATCAGCTACTATTCTTGGTTGTAAACTCTCTCTTATTTTTATTAATACAAAGAGTATACCATTTTCCTCTATGTGTTATGTTACATTTACATACATATATTTCAATGCTTCCCGATCCATTAAAAATAATTGAATTATTCTACATAGATGTTGTGGATATCTGGTTGGTTATGAATATATGTGTATGTTCTAATTATAACAATTGGAGCTACAAATTAACCTTACAAGCTGAGAGGAAAGTCAAGGTTGCAATGGATTCTAGGTAATCCTCTTTCCCATTCTTTAATTTCTCTAACGGAAACTCTATATTCTTTCCTTTATGTTGTTCTAGACCAAACCACTAGGTCTAGGGAATATACTTTTGTCCACAATCATAAATTACGCATAACAAATTTGTGTCTCCACTTGGGAACTTTTCTTTCCCTTAGTGGTTTCGTTGACCTTAGCCCTTGTTTCACCTCTTGAAAAAACATTCATTGCCTCAATCACCTCTGGATTGACCCTAGGAAAACATTTCTCTGAGCTTGGACTAATATTTTGTGTCAGTATTTGGATGGATCCATATTAGCGCTCCCTCTGGTATATAGATAGACTGTTGTAGTGCACCCTAGCCTTCTCTGCACCTATGCTGCAGCGCACTAGTTCCCTTTCTGCACCTGCGCTAACCCCTGTTAGATGAAAAAAATGCATTTTTTGCCTTGCTCTCTGATTTTCTTGGTTCCAACTGGTTTTCCTTCTGTGCCTAAGTGTGTCATGGTCTCTGAAAAGCCATCATTTTGTTTGATTTTTGTTTTTATAGCCTTTGATAAGAATTTGTTAGTATTTTTCTTTGTTCTTGTCGGTTAGGTCATTAGAAAATTGTTGCTTGATTATTGGTTGTTTAAAATAATTTCTATTGAAGTCATCATTTTCTATAGTTTTTTTTATTAGTCACTTCACAAGTATCTTAGTTTTCATCTCATTTAAAAATTAAGAGGATCGAAAAGAAAAATCTCATGCATTTTGCATTGCATTTAGGGTTTTGTGTGTGAAATTGGAATTTGGAATAGTTGCATTAGGGGAATTGACTTAACAATTTTTTTTGTTGCATCTTGTATGTTGCATCACTCTTTGTTCTCTTCCCTCCCATACATAGATTTTCATTGAAAATAAGATTTCATTTTTTCATGCTAGATTGCATCTTTAGGATATTCAGGTGAAATTCACGGTGAGCCTTGAAAATTGAAACATAATTCAAGATAAACTTTAAAATTTATTGAATCAATCTTAAGGAGCATTTGAAACATTAACGCAAACATTTATAGGTCTAGGCTAGAGATATGTTCAAGCGTTGCATTCTAGGGTTGATATCTCGTTCCACGTATGTAAGTGTATTGAACTGTTATCCACGTATGTTCAGGTATATTGGATGGCGCTCCACACATGAAACATATATGGGAATGCTCTTCTCATATGGTTACACATTAGACAAAACTAACATAGACTGCACTTCCACATGTCGTTAAGTATATTTTGGAATTCCACCATAGGTTGCTATCCTCACCTTAGGTAACCGAGTCTGACACCTTGTATGTTGTGATACACTGAAGTCAACATTCAAGGAGATTTCCTGCCCATACGCAAATCCTTGGTTCTCTAAGGTGGTATATTAGAGTTCATAGTTGCTTGGTAAACCTTTAAGCCTAGATTACCCAGTTTGATTTATTTTGTTCTTAATTTTTTAAATTTATTAAACCAATGTGGAAGAACAACACCCTACACTTTGTCATTTGCATAGAATGCAAAATAAGCTTCCTCTTCCACCTGAGGCAACTCATGGCTGTCGTTAGAAGCAAAAAAATACGTAGACTACCGAATCTTGTACTTGAGTTACTACTTCTAGTCCTCCACTTGAAATAGATCCACCAGAATCATCCTTTCTTATGAGTATTGAACCCGATATTACTTCTTTATTGGCTAGTGAGTCTGACACAGTCACAACAGAAGCACCTGAAATCTCATTACCTGATGTTATTGAACCTGACTATACTAAATCAGAGGCAACACAACCTGAGGTTATACAACTTGAAGTGCATCGATTATCTACACCTATTACTTTAGTACCTTCCTCTTATCTTCCTCTATCTCAAACCAAACCACCACCTATATATCATGGACCCGACGGTGAACCAATTCCACCTGGTCTTATGAGTATTGAAGGTATTTCTTAAGGAGAGCCTCAACCCTCCTATCCTATCTAGATAGGGACTCATTTTTATCATGCCCATCCTTTTCCTTCTTCTCATACTCAATCACAAGCTCCTTTTTCTAATTCGGTTCCTTTCAACTCACCCTTGAGATTCCCTCACCAACCCTCTTTGGGACAATTAACCATGACTAAATCTGTTATGGTTTCTTAGTCTGTATCTACTACTATGACTACTACAACCCATGTTGCAACTTCATCCATGTTTGTAACATTTCCAAAGACACATTTTTATGCTGGCCCATTTGTCTTGCCTAGTTATCAATCTTTGTCTGGGAAATTTTATAGTGCAAGATCGAGTCCATGGACCTGTCCCATGCCATCTACATATGTAATCTTATTTAGCACTCCTTTGATGAGCACTACATAGTCTGATCTTCCTCCTCCATCTACTCCTATAGTTCAATAGCAAGCTAGTCCTTATGTCATTGGGTATGGACACCTACAATATCCCAATGCACCTCCTATTGGGAACCCTTCTCTTGGAGGGAAGTCACCTTTGTATAACCCTCCTCTTTTGGTAGGGGGAAAACCTATTGTGGGAATTTTTCCATCTCCTCAAGTTAGTGCTCATACCTATTTGAGTCTTCCACATTCAAGGATGGTTGCTAATGTTTGGAAACTTACCATGCATATACAAGTTGGTTCAGTTGTAGTTTCATATTTAACTCCCAACCTGTTCCACCTACATCTTAGGTTCATGTTCATCAACTTGTATATCAACTTGTTCAAGCTCAAGTTAGTGTAAGCCAACCTTTGTAGGTTGCATCTTTAACTCAACATATTCCAACGGTACTTGGCGCCTTGCATGTCATGCATACCCAGACTTTTCAAGTTAACTTACAATCACAATCGCTTGGTCAGGCCATTCTTCAAATTCAATTAGGTCAAAATGTATATGGTATGGCACATACACAACCTAGCCAACCTTATGTTGGGATGATGGAAAATCCCACAAGGAAACCATATCAGCCATATCAAGGTATACTTCAAATACCTTATGGTCAAAAAATCTAAACTCAGTCGTTTCAACCTTTACAAGGTTATCCTGGAGCTGGGAAACAAAGTTATGTGTATACTAGCTATCAAAATCCTCCCTATCCCATAGCACATATACCTATATCTCAGGCCATCCCATCTTACCTAGGGTATCCTCCATTGGACCTCAACAGGAAGTTGCCATTCGTAAAAACTATTGAATTTCCATATTTGACTAGGCTCACCAATGATCCCATTGCACATTCCCCTTGGTGACCGGTTATTCCTACAAAATTTCCGAGTGATATCCCTAAATTCAATGTAAATCCTAGAGAAGACCCATCTACACACATGATGACTTATCAATTGTTGTGCTATTTGAAATCTCTCAATGATGACTTTGTTTGTTTTCATCTTTTCTAGTGCACACTCACCGATACAGTAGAAAAATGGTATATTTAACTACCACAAGCTTCGTTCAATAACTTCAGCACCTTAGCTACCACATTCCTAACACATTTATAGTTTTAGACATAGTTACCGGAGAATCCATAGTAAAACTTATTTTCCGTCAACGTTTCAAATCCCAACTGGGATCCATCATCAGGACTGCTTGAATGCTTGATAGAGGAAGAGCTAAATTGAGGGATTTAAATAGTAATGAGGGGAGAAGATTTAAAGGATGAGATGAATGTCGGCTGTTTTAATATCAGTTGTTTCAAATTATTGTAAATTATTATTATGTTAATCATTATTATAAAAATATTTTTTAATTAATTTTAATATTACTAATAATTAGTTGATTTTAATATAGTAGTTATTATTATAAAAAAAAATTTATTAAAATTAAAATTAGAAATACATATATATTAATTACTAATAATTAGTAATTAATAATTAAAAATTAAAAATTAAAAATTAAAAATTAATTAATAATAAATATTTAATATTTAATATTAATAATTTATAATTAATATCAAGACGTAAGACCTAATAATAAATGTAAATAATTAATAATTAATGACTAATAATTAATAACTAGTAAATAATAATTAATTTATAATTAATTATTCAATATGAGACTAGAACTAAACTTTTAACCAATTTCAAACTAACTGATTCAACTCACATTTCTGATCACATTCATGAGTGGAGACATCATTGTCGCTTGATTAAAACTTTTGTTCCTGATCAGTTTTTAGTGGAATGTTTTATTAAGTCTCTGTTAACATCTATCATAGAAGACGTTGCTAAAGGCAGAGTTGTGACCGAAGAGTAGGTAATTACTTGTGCCCAGTATTTGGATGTTATTTATACCTAATACAACACACTCTATGATAAAATACCAATTGCTTGGCAACCTTCCAATACTATTCCTCAACCTCCCAGTAAAGAGTCACATGCCACCTATGGAACGAATGGTTCTATCGGCCAACAGACGACGAGTAAACCATCTGGTTGCAATCTAGCTATGGCTGCACAAAACCCTCTGTTAACCTAGTTCTAGGTTAAGTCATGAGTAGGTTTTTTAAAAATTTTAATTTTTAGGATTAATTTTGTAAATTTCAAAAAAATTAAAAACGGTTAATTTTCATATAGTCTCCCCTATTTTTCAGATAGTCTTTTTGTTTCTGTTTTATTTCTTGTTTTTTTAATTTTCCAATGCTACTAAAATTTCCGGTAGTGTCTCCCATTTAAAGAAAAAATAAAGCTGAAAATGCAACCATTTTCGATTTTCCACATGTCATAATGGTGAAATGATTAATCCAAATCATAAGATTTTGTGATTGGATAGGTCACAAACTTCAAGTCAAGTCAAGTGGTAGTGCTTAATTGTTTTGGCTGATCATACCAGCGAGGTGTTAGTCACAGCCATAGCCAGTCGTTGCCTACCCCACTAATCTTAAATAAACCCATGTTTCCAAATTTAAAACATGTCTTCAGCCTCAGTCTTGGCCATAGGTTTAAATTCCAACAATCATTCTTTCTGTTCCATATAATACGCTACCGAAATTTCCGGCCAGACCAAATTAAAGCAGGAAAATTTCCAGATTTGAAAAAAATCTCGTACAACCACCTGTAGCATATTAGCTGGACTCTCCAAAGAAAATCGACTTCATCATTACTATTATGTTATGTCTTTTATGACATGAAATCTCATTTAATCATGAAGGATTATATGCATAGGAGATTGAACCAAAAATTCATCTCAAATATTCGAAAATAGAGGAAATTTCACCATTTCAAATTTCTGAAGTGCAGCAAAGGAGACAGTGATTAAGGTGGTTAAGAACACATCCCAGATTTTCAAGCAGCCTAATTCAAGCTAATTGCAACATCTGTTGGGTAAGCTTCCATATGTTGACATCTATTCTTCATAACAAGCAAGCATATATCTATGGCACCAAAGTCTAGGAAAGGTGGAAAGCTTAAGAGAATCGAACCTCAAGGAGCTGAGCTAGTTGATGCTAATCCAAGTGTTAGAAGACTATTTATTTAGGCAGGCTGGTATCCACTCTGCACCAGGTTAGGAGGCTCACATCAAGGTGTAGCCCAAGAGTTTTCTCAAACTTTCAATGGACAAGAAGCTACCATCTTTGGTTTCAAATTGCAGGCTTCAGAACAGTCAATTGTAGAAGCTTTTAACCTTCCCCACGAAGGAGAAAAGTGGTTTAAGGGACAACTCATTAAATGAGGAGATCTCAATGCTTTTATTAGAGATGAATACAAAGATCCTAATTGGGCCAAAGGAATTCCTAACAATTATCTTAAGAAGGAATGGGAAGAAACAGTCAAACTGGTTAAGATTTTTCTCACTTGTGAGAGAAGGTATACAATAGTATTTCTTTACCATATTAGGTTTCTTTTTCATTTTGTAGGTATGAGGATTCTTAATCTTCCCTATTTCATATTGAAGAGCTTGAACAAAATGGCAGCCAGAATTCTAACACACCATGAGGCATTAGAATACAGCCTGTATCATCAGGCAATTATCATGGCTCTGGTTGAAGAAGAACTAAAGAAGAGAAACCAAACTTGGGAACATTTCTTGTTTTATAGGGCAGGCCAACCTGCACCAAAACCCCTAGAAATTGCTTAATCTTCTTCAACACAGGTTTGGACAGAAAGGATATAAACTACATCAGCTGAAGGAAGTTCCAAAAGAAAGGAAAAGAATAAAAGTGCAAGCAGAGGTACCAAAAGTAGCAAAGAGAAGCCTTTAGCTGTTGGATCTAAAAAGAAAAAGAAATAAGGTTAAAGCTCTTCTGCCTAGAAAACAAAAAGCATGAAAATGGTTCCTCCTGTTAGAGAAATCTAAAGCGCAGGTGCTTCCTAAAATTTTGGAAGCACATAAAAAACAACAAGAAAACCAACCTACTGATTCTGATGAAGAATTTCTGAAAGAAGCAGGGTATAAAAGGACCAGTAAAAAAAAGAAAAAATAAATAAAACCAGTTGTTGGAGCTAGGAAGAGACATACTAGGGAAAGAAACAAATACAGACTGAAATCAAAAGCCCTAAATAATCCTAGTTTACTGACTGAGGTAATAGTCATAGATGAACAAAATATAGAGTTGCAAACTAAGGATCCTTCAATTACAGAAATCAAAAGATATTTGAAGAAGCAAAGAGGTATATCTCCCATGGACCAGCCATCAGAGCCTTCCAAAAGAAGAAAGGTCCAAAAAGAAGCAAAAAAGAAAGAGACCATCATCAAAGAGGACACATCCAAAATCGCAAGGTCAAAATCTATTGCCAGAAATAAAACAAATTTGGATAAGTTTGCAGAGGTTGTAGCTCACATGGAATGAAAGGGAAATTTTCCTTTAAAAAAAATACCTTTTTTCATATTAAGTCAAAGTTTTGAATATGAAGATTAGAGATCAATCCAAGCATATACAGGTGTTTTGAAGTATTTTCTGTTAAAATTTTGAAGTGAAAATGTTATCGTACTAGAAATCACAGAAGTGTTTCCAGTTTTTTCACTATTACAGGTATTACTGGAATTTCTGGTAGCATCGGTTTCAATAGAAATATACAGTTGTCAGCAGAAAACCTCCAGGCCAATTTTGGAAAGACAACAACCCATAACAATATGGATAAGGAAAATGATGGATATGAGATAGTTATGAGGTTGTTGAAGGTTGTATTTAATGAAGCCATATGGTCATTTAATAGTTAAGACCATAAAGAGAAAAATCAGTAGCAAAAGGGGCAACCAATTATTTTTTCCAGCAGCCAAGTGTCATTTTTCCTCTTTTTCTCATCTACACATGTACTTTCTATTGCAATTCGATAGGAGATATTTTTAATATCTAAAATACACCTATGTAACAAGGAAATAGTGGAACCACCAATTTAGGAGAGTTGGAGTTGGTGCCTCTCTCTCTCTCTATATATATCTTTTGTAAATATCATTTCAGGGTTGGATGTTGGCTCACCTAAAGACTAAGCTTAATAAAATAGCTTTGTCTACACTTGATGTTGGAGGATTTTGTGATTCAAGTTATATCTAATGTGTGGTTTGTCTATTTCCTTGTTTCAATTTTCTGAATTATAAATTTGCAGTAGCTAGTATAGTATGAGTGAGAATCATTAAGAGGATCTGATGATGACTTATCTACTATCCAATTTTCTATAAATTGTAATAGATGTTCAAGTAGAACTTGTTATTGAAGGTTTCACTAAGGGTTTGTGAGATACTTTATACAAGTTTTTACTTTCTAGTTGTTGTTTCCCTTGTCAAGCCTGTTTTAATCTTTTAAATGATAAATTACAATAGCTAGTATAGTATGAGTGAGAAATCATTAAGAGGATCTAATGATGACTTATCTACTATCCAGTTTTCTATGAATCATAATATTAGTTCAAGTAGAAATTGTTAGTGAAGGTTTCACAAAGAATTTGTGAAATACTTTATACATTTTCTTACTTTCTAACTGTTATTCTCCTTGCCAAGAAACAAAGTTTGTTACAAGGTTGTTTATGTAGTTGAAGTGATTGTCTTAAGATTCTCAGTTTCTTAGGATATTTATCAACTACTTGTTATCTTTCCTCTTCTGCCCTATATTACTCACTTAACCATGCAATTTATGCTTGCCACAACTTTCCAAATGCATGAAAGTTAAATAGGAACACAATCATTTCAAAACTCCTTCAAAAGCCATCCCACCACTCAAAAAACCCTTTTAAATTTTGAAATGAAATCATGATGTGTAAGGCTTACTCCTTTTTCATTCTAGGAGTAACTCCTTGCGCTAACACCCTCCTTGAACTATTCCTGTGACTTCTACTTCTAAGATCAATGTTGTTGAATCTTCCAAAGGAAAATCTTAGAAACATGGAAGTAAGAAGAAAGGAAAAGGTAAAAATAATAAATATAATCTTCTGTGGGATAAATGAAATAATTATTCTTCTGAAGAAAATAAAAAACCTTGTTATTCATGTTTGATTTGTAATGAGGAGCATTTCACTTGTGATTTTCTACATTGGGCATAATTGAATAAATTCCTTAAATCATTCGTTGCACCCACTGTGTTGATAGATATGTTTCCGAATTAGGAGACCAATATGGTTGCCCAAGATCCCGCTTCCTCTAACTCAACTTTGATGCTTTCCTTTTCTAATCCAAAAAATGACGTTATAGTGACCACCCAAAATAAATACTATGGTAATGAGAATCCCTCGAATGGTCAGGCTACTGATCAACTTGGTAGTTCGACTATATCTCCATCATATCCTACCCCAAATGTGTTTCCTACCGAATTGACAATTAAGCCTCCCAAAGGCATTATCCATAAATCTACATTCAACCATCATGCAAGAGTTGCTCAGAATTATAACATTGTTGAGGATTTGGCTCAGGCTCCTTTAACTATGTCAACTCTTGAGGTTTTTCAAAATTGTCCTTCCTAGAAGAGGGATTTTCTTTCAGTAATTGGATGTATTGATCCTTTTGATTCCAACCTTGTTGTTTTTAACCATGAGAATCATACACCTCAACTTACAACCCAACTAGCTTTCATTATTCAAGTTGTTATTCACAATAAGAATATCCATATTTCCATTATGGATGAAGGAGCCTCAACCTATATCATGTTCCTTTCTTTTTGGAATTCCATTCATTCTCCCTAATTGAATCAATCACCAACTACCCTGACGGCATTTAATGGAAGAGGCTTCAAGCCTCGTGGAATTTTGAATTCACTACAAGTAGAATTAGGCGGCAAGATGATGTCAATAGAAGTTGAAGTTATTGACAGACTGTTAGATTATAACCTTCTACTAAGTTGTACATGAGTATATGTTATAGCTGATATTGTTTGAACATATTTCAAACTGATTTCTTTCCCTCATAAGGGAGGAATGATAGCCATCGATCATCTCACTTTATTTTCCACAAACTCTCAAGTTACTTGAAGTGTCCCTCTTGTGGGAGAAACCAAATATCCATATTAGCATGTCGGGGTAGGATTTCTTAAGGATTCTTCCCTCATGGGAACCTTTTCTCTTCCTCCTCATTCTCTCGATAATTCTAATCTGGTTTCCCATGTGAACATGATATCTTCTTTTACTACTATATCTGATCCTTGGGTAGTGCCAAATGAATCCAATATTGATTCTCTTGGTGACCGCATGTCACTCAGTCTCATTGAGCCTGATTATGAAGCCATCTATTTGGCCTGTGTGGCGCATTCTACTCTTTCCTATTCGATCAATTTGGTTGACCATTACTTAGATTATGACGCGTCATTCGATTTCTTCTCTCATACATTTTATACTGATGAGAGCATCATGGAGGTCATGATGTCGGATGATGCACCGTGGGATGATCGTCATCACTGTTCCTCCTTGCTAGGTTCATTTGAGGATAATCTTCGTGAACTATATCAACCCAATCTCATTGATATGTCTTCGAAATCTGTGTCCATCCATGTTATTGATTCTGAGAAGAACTTGTTGAATATTGAAGTGATTGTCCCTCTCAACATTTCGATCAAAATAGACATTGTTGAGAATGTACATATCAGTGTGTCTTCCTCTCCTGATGAGATCAAGACATATAAAGCCATTTTCTAGGATTTTCGAGACATTTTCGCTTGTTCCTATGAATATATGCCAGGAATTGATCCAAACATCGTTGTACATGTAATTAAGATGTATCCTAATGCTAAGCCAGTTCAACAACACCTTCGTCTGGTTCATCCCAAGAAGGCTGCCACTATTAAATTTGAATTTGAAAAACTTCTACACACTGGTTTCATCTACCCAGTAACTCTAACTAATTCGGTGTCAAACATTGTTCCTGTCATAAAGAAACATGGAACAATTCAAGTGTGTGTTGATTATTAGGACATTAATAAGGCTTGTCCTAAGGAAAATTATCCTACCCTGTTCAATTACCAAACCTTTGATGGTTGTCCTGGTTGTCAAATATTTTCATTTATGGATGGTTTTCCTGGTTACAATTAGTTCAAAATTCTCCCAGCAAACCAACATAAAACTACATTTATTTGTCCATAGGGCACATTTACATATCGAAAGCTGCCTTTTTGATTGAAAAATGTTGGGGATATGTTTCAGATGGCAATGAATTATTCTGTCACTGACATAAAACACATTGTATAACCATATTTGGATGACCTACCTTGATTGATAATGAGATCTTAGACAATTATTAAAGTATTACAGACTCATGTGCATGGATTTTCCTATATTACTTAGTGCAATGGATCGATAAGATTGCGAATAACATAGACAATGAAGCAATTAAAGAAACATAATAGACAACACACATAACACAACAATTTTAATGAAAGAGTTCACCTAACACTCTTGGGCTACATTTCCTGGTCCAACCTTCAGTGGTGGCCACTCTATTGTGTCTTTGAAAACAGAGTTTTACAAAAGTGAGCTCAATTTGAGTCTCACACAATAGATACAAAACAACAAGGCTTTACTTCAATCCCCCAAGTCTTTATGTGTACACAAACTCTCCTCACTGACTCTCTATCTCTGTTTGCTCTCTGTCTTAGCACTGCTTGCCTCTGTCTTCTGCCTTTTGTGGTTTTTAAACCAATTGGCACTAGCTATTCATTTCCTCTTCTGGGCTCTCTGGCTTCCCAACCTCTATCCATTCAAATCCCCCTCTGAGCGTTAGCAATCATGTTAAACACCTTCAATGATGGTGGCCACTTGTTCTGCAACAGAAGGGACCATCGGGCCTTTGAAATCCCCAAAAATAGCGTTCTCTATTTACATAGAGAAATACACTAAAAACTGTGAAAATCCGCCAACTTGTTGTTTATCGGATTTGAAATATTATAAATTCTACCTTATAACTCCTATCGGGTCCACCTTCATATCGCCATCACATATCCACCATTGATCTGAGAGATCTTGATCCAATGGCTGAGGTTTATTTCAGGTGGCTCATGCGTATGGGGGTTAATCGCTTGAAAAGGGTGGTATTCTCTCTCCAGTGCCTAGCCACATGGTAGCCAGTGTATGGACTCAGGCAGAGCCTGAACAAAACCACTTACCGCCTATGGCCTGCCCAAAATCCTGCTTGTTAAGGAACTAAAAACATATATATCTGCATGTATAAACCCTTTCGGGTTCACATTCATCGCTTTATTCGCATTTCTTTTGTTTTTCGTTCATTTAACGAAAATGTGATTTACATTGAAAAATCCCTTTTACTGGACTTGAAATATTATCAAATTTCACCCATAATCCTGTCGGGTCCATTTTCATTGCATTGACGCTTTGTTCTTTGCATTTTGTTTATTTAACGAAAAACACGAAATACAAAGGAAAACCATGTTTTCCAGAACTCAAAATATATATGCTTTCATTTGTAATCCCATAAGGTCCATCTATCACAGTCACATGTATTGGCCCCACTCCTTTGTGTTGCTCCGATGCGATATTGCGATGCGATTGATCACAATCACATATCACATAGACCCCAAGCTGTTTATGAGTGCTCCCCTGTGGTTTGCCGACGTGATATTGCGATTCAACTTGGGCCGTCAATCTATGCACTTGATCGACAGTCCTTGTTGACTACAATGATCATTGTTGCAACAGTCATATGATAGCCTCTGATAGCCTCCGGCTACCTTCACCGATTGCAATATGCCGATCGGATCTGGACTGTTGATTGGCCAGATCCGACGGCTCTCATGCATTACTATCTGTGCCTCTGATAGCTCTGTTTTTGGTCATTTCTTTGTGTTTTTCACTCCCGATAGTGTTATCCACTATTTCTAAGAGTTATTATTTTGTGATAGTTTTGATCTTTAGAAGACTTAGAGGGTTTTCTAGGATCCATTTGGATCACGCCTTCCCATTGAAAAATCCTTTGGACCACCAAAAGTTGGTTTTTAAGCATCAATCAAGTGAGGATACAACATCCTCACTTGTCCAATCTCTATCCATCTTGCACTACTTGGTTTTGAACCCTTGAGTCCAATTCTTAGGTACTCAACATCCCCTCTGCGTGTAGTTCTCACCTTCCTGTCCATAACTGTATCTTCCTGAAACTCATTGAGATATTCAGGCAACAGATCATCAATAGAAGGCAACTGACTTTGCTCTTTGGGATTCAATCAATGAAGGTTCAGATAGTCTCAAGTTCTCTGCATTAACTATTGAATAGATGTGCATGTAAGCTGGCAAATCAAGGCAAAAAGCGTTCTCATCAATTTTCTCAAGTATCTTGAAAGGCCCGTACCTTATTGGCTTCAGCTTCTTACCTTCACCTTGCATTTTGTCTTTGCTGATGTACAGCCAGACTTGATCATCAACTTGGAAGCTATGCTCAATTCGATGCTTATCATGCCTTGCCTTGTACTTGGCCTGGCTTCTTTCTAGTTATTCTTGCACTGCCTAGTGAATTTCTTGGATCTATTCAATGAACTTGGTTGCTTTGTCCACATCACTGTGTCCATCAACTGCTATGTCTTTTCCAAAGACAAAATCCAAGGGAGACTTTGGTGTAAAACCAAAACAAGTCTCAAAAGGAGATATTTGTGTAGAAGAGTGCTTAGCACAATTGTAAGCATGTTGCACATAACACAAATGTTCATCCCAAAGCTTGGGATGCTCGCTGCAATAGCCCCTAACCAACTGGATCACTGTCCTGTTGACCACCTCTATTTGGCCATCTTTTTGTGGATGAAATGTTGTGATCTTCTTCAATCTGGGGTCCATCAACTCCCATTTACTAGACCAAAACTTCCCAACAAATCAGGAATCTCAATAAGATACAATAGAAGTGGGTAACCCAAAATGAACCCATACATGCTGAAAGAACAACTTTGTTGTTTTTTCAGCTGTAATCTGCTTGTTACAAGGTATTAAAATACACATTTTGCTGAACGTGACCATAATAACATATAAATAATCATGACCTTATCTAGATTTTGGCAATCCCCCAACAAAGTCCATGGAAACACTTTCCCAAGGATGAGAAGGAACTGGAAGTGGAGTGTACAAGCCTAGTTTTCTATTGTTGGGCTTGCTTTTAGCACACATGGTACACCCTTTAATATATCTACAAACTATTTCATGCATTGTTGGCCAATAACATAACCTTTGTAGTTGTGTAACTGTTTTACTTACACTAAAATGACCTGATATTAGAGAAGTATGGGATTCTTAGATTATGTTAACTCTTTTAGTTTGAGGAATGCATAACTCTCCCAAATGATACAAGAGTTGGTCCTTCACATGATAATCCAATTCTTCTACTTGTTTTCCATGACTTAAAGTTGCATATACAACTTTAAAATCTACATCTTAAGCATATTGTTCAATGTAGCTTTCATGCAATACTGAGTTATGCTTAAGTATAATAGATGCATTTATGATGGGTCTTGATAGCATATCTGCAACTTTATTGTGTATGCCTTTCTTATATCTGATGACAAGATGAAATTGTTGTAGAAAAACCATCCACCTATAGTGCCTTGATTGCTGCAATTTAGTTTGTGAGTGCAAATATTGAAGTGGTTGATGATCTGTATGTATAACTGTTTCTTTTCCCATTAGGTAATGCTTCCACTTTTTCACACTCTGTACTAATGCATACAATTCTTTATCATATGTGGGATAATTAACTACTGCAGAATTAAATGTCTCATAATGATAGCATATGGGTTTACCATGTTGCATCAACACTGCTCCCATGGCATAGTCACTGGCATGTATTTCAATCTCAAATGGTCGTTGAAGATCTGGCAATGCTAGTACTGGTGCTATACTAATTTTTTGCTTCAATTTGTCAAAGGCTTTCTGCTATTTTCCTCCCCACTGAAACACCTTGTTCAATCGTGTTAAGGCATGTAAGGGAATTGCAATCAAGGAAAAGTTAGCAATAAACTTTCTCCAATATTGTGCTGCTCCTAGGAAGCTCCTAACTTCTGTAGCAGATTTGGGTTTAGGCCAGTTCATAATGGCTTCAACCTTAGAGGGATCTATCTTCAATTCGCCACCCCCTACAATAAGACCCAAATAATTTAAATATGTTTTTCCAAATTCACATTTTAATAACTTAACATAGAGATTTTCTCTTTTCAAAACATCTAGAGTCTGCTTTACATGCTTCAAATGTTATTCCCATGTTTTACTAAAAACAAGAATTTCATCTAAATATACAATTACAAAATCATCAATAAAAGGTCTAAGTACATCATTCATAACTCTCATGAAAGTGGCAGGAGCATTAGTTAAGCCAAAAGACATAACTAGCCATTCATACAGCCCTTGCTTTGTTTTGAAAGCAATCTTCCATGCATCTTGTTCTGCTACTCTGGCCTAATGATAGCCACTACGAAAGTCCAACTTTGAAAAGTAAATAGCTTCTTTCGACCGATCTAATAGATCATCTATGCGAGGAAGAGGATAACGATTCTTGATCGTTATTTTATTGAGTTCTCTGTAATCAATGCACATCCTCCACGAGCCATATTTCTTTCTCGCCAACACAATTGGAGATCCACATGGTGATGTGCTTGGTCTTATGAACCCTTTATCGAGCAGCTCATGTACCTGATTCTTGATCTCTGCATTCTCTAAAGCGGATAACCTGTACATTCCAATGTTAGGCAATGGAGAATCTTGCTGCAAATGAATATCATGTACTATTTCCCTTTTGGGTGGCAGACCTTTAAGTTCTTGAAATAGGATATCATATTCTGAAACAACTTTATCTAAATCAGTTTTCTGTTTAGCATCATAGCCTTCCAATGCATTGGTTTTATAAGGGGTCTTTTCATTTACAACCATTAGTAAAAATTGCTTGCATGAATTTACAATTCTTTTCATTTGCCCTAAGTTTATGAGAGTGTAGTTGTTTTTGAGCTGATGAGCTCTTACAATATATTCTATTCCATCTTTTATGAGTTGATACTTATTTTCAGTTCTATAGAAAATGGCTTTTCTATCATGTAAGAACTTCCTAAAACAATACCACATATATCCAAGGGAACTATGTCTAACTCAACCTCATCTACAAAAGTTGACCCAATAGCAAACGTAAGTTTACATTGTCTAGTCACTTGTAGCTTTGCTTTATCACATACCCAACCTAATGGATATGGATTCTTGTGGGGTGTTGTTAGTAAGCCCAACTTCTTTACAATTGTTTCAGAAATCAAGTTTACTTGTGAACCACTATGAAATAAAGTATCAATATTTTGGTTCTGGAAATAACTCTAATATGGAAAATCTCATGTCTTTTCCTCTCATTATCTTCATTATCAATAGATTGTACATAATTACTTGTAGATGCTTCAGAATTTTTACCTTTTATACCTGTGGTTGTGAGTGTTGTTTCATCACCTGAGTCTAACCCCAAGTCCTTCTGAATAGCAGCACCAATCTTCTTCTTCTCAGCACCAAACTTTTTGGGTTTCAACACTGGATGCAAAGAACAGCAGTGTTCATCATCATGTCCATCCTTCTTGCAGTGAGTGCATGAAGGTTTGACTTTTTGTACAACGTTTGTCTTCCTCTCTTTCCATCTCTGCTTCTTCTTTTCCTTGTTCTTGCTTGCAATGGGTTTTGATGATCCCCTAATCTCTGGGTTCAAATTCTTGCCTCTAGCCTCTAGATGTGTAGCCTGAACTAATACATCATATAGGATAGTGGGGTTAAACATGAGAATGGTGTGCCTCAAACAGCTATGTAGACCACCTATATACTTCAGCAAAGTTTCAGGTGAGTCTAGAGAAATGCCTAGAGTTAAAGCTCTTTTTTTAAATTCCTGGATATAGTTTTGTACACTTTGGCCCTTTACTTGGCAAAGAGTCTGCCAACTCATCATTGCTTGCTGCATATAAGCTAGTGGATAGAATTTTTTTTAATGGCAGAAACAAATTCATTCCAGGTAGAAAGAATTTTACCATGCTTCTTCAAATCACCTTGTGTCCTGCCTTCCCACCACACTAGGGCATTTCCTCCAAGATGAAGGCTGGCCAGCTGAATCTTTCTCCTTTCTGAATTAATATTCTTCACCCTATAATACACATCAATCTGTCTAATCCAGTTATCTAGCTTCTCTACATTTAATTCACCATCATAAATTGGTAAATCAAATTTCAAATCTAATTTAATCATAGCAATTTTCTTCTTTTTCTTTTCAAGGCTAGTTTTATGTGAAGAAGATGATGAGGATGGTGATGATGGAGTAGATGGCCGAGACGGCCTCTCTTCCTTTCCTTTGCCTTCTAGATGGCCATCTAGAAGAGGTTCCTATGCTCCTTTTTTGTTTGAGGTGCTGAAGTGATTTCACCTCATCCTTTCTTAAATTCTCGATACATCTCTTCCACCATGGTTCTCATGGTCATGAAATTGTCCATGAACTAAGAGTCTGATTTTGATGAGGTTTGTTCTGCCATCCTACTCCTAGGATAAACTCTTCCAATTTATGGATTAGTCTCAACAATTTCTTCTCCTATTTTGAGCTTTGACCTAGTTAGCATTCAAAAATCCAGCACAACCTTGTCTAACCTTAGCAAACCTAAAGCTTTAATACCACTTGATCTAACAATGAGACCTTAGACAATTATTAAAGTATTACAGACTCATGTGCATGGATTTTCCTATACTACTTAGTGCAATGGATCGATAAGATTGTGAATAGCATAGATAATGAAGCAGTGAAAGAAACATAATAGACAACACACATAACACAACATGTTTAATAAAGGAGTTCACCCAACACTCCTGGGCTATGTCTCCTGGTCCAGCCTTCAGTGGTGACCTCCCTATTATGTCTTCAAAAACAATGTTTTACAAAAGTGAGCTCAATTTTAGTCTCACACAATAGATACAAAACAACAAGGCTTTACATGGATCCCTCAAGCCTTTCTGAGTACACAGACTCTCCTCACTGACTCTCTATCTCTGTTTGCTCTCTGTCTTAGCACTGCTTGTGTCTGTATTCTGTCTTCTGTGGCTTTCAAACCAATTGGCACTGGCTGTTCGTTTCCTCTTCTGGGCTCTCTGGCTTCCCAACCTCTATCCATTCAAATCCCCCTCTAAGCGTTAGCAATCATTGCTAAACACCTTCAGGGTTGGTGGCCACCTGTTCTCCAACAAAAGGGACCATCAGGCCTTTGAAATCACCAAAAATAGCGTTCTATGTTTACACAGAGAAATACACTAAAAACTGTGAAAATCCACCAACCTGCCATTTATCAGATTTGAAATATTATAAATTCCACCTTATAACTCCTATCGGGTCCGCCTTTATATCACCATCACATATCCACCATTGATCTGAGAGATCTTGATCTAACAGCTAAGGTTTATTTCGGGTGGCTCATGCATATGGGGGTTAATCACCCGAAAAGGGTGGTTTTCTCTCTCCAGCGACTAGCCACATGGCAGCTGGTGTATGGGCTCGAGTGGAGCCTGACCAAAACCACTTACTGCCTATGGCATACTCGAAATCCTGCTTGTTACAGAACTCAAAACATATATATTTGCACGTATAAACACTTTCGGGTCTGGATTCATCGCTTTATTCGCATTTCTTTTGTTTTTCGTTCATTTAACGAAAATGTGATTTACATTGAAAAAGCCCTTTTACCGGACTTGAAATATTATCAAATTTCACCCATAATCCTATCGGGTCCGTTTTCATCACATCGACGCTTTTTTCTTTGCATTTCGTTTATTTAACGAAAAACGTGAAATACAAAGGAAAAACCTTGTTTTCTAGAATTCAAAATATATATGCTTTCATTTGTGATCTCGTCAGGTTCGGCTATTGCAGTCGCATGTATCAGCCCCGCTATTTTGTGTTGCTCCGATG
Source organism: Pinus tabuliformis (assembly GCA_031772625.1). NCBI lineage: Eukaryota > Viridiplantae > Streptophyta > Pinopsida > Pinales > Pinaceae > Pinus > Pinus tabuliformis. The sequence goes on along the minus strand of CM062816.1, from coordinate 543,286,149 downwards.
AAATATTGCGATGCAATTGATCGTAAATGCATATTGCATAGACCCCATGCCATTTATGAGCACTCCCCTGTGGTTTGCTGACACGATATTGTGATTCAACTTGGGCCGTCGATCTGCGCACTTGGTCGACAATCCTTGTTGATTGCGATGATCACTATCTCAACAGTCATATGATAGCCTTCGATAGCCTCCGCCTGTCTTCGCCAATTGTGATATGCCAATCGGATCTGGACCGTTGATCGGCTAGATCCGACGGCTCTCGTGCATCACTGTCTGAGCCTCCAATAGCTCTGTTTTTGGTCATTTCTTCATGTTTTTCACTCCTGATAGTGTTATCCGCTATTTCTAAGAGTTCTTCTTTTGTGATAGTTTTGATCTTTAGAAGACTTATAGGGCTTTCTAGGATCCATTTGGATCATACCTTCTCACTCGAAACTTCTTGTTGATCATTCGATGCACCTTAGGGTTGTCTTCTTATGTTTTCAACACTATAAAATTAGGCTTAATCCACATAAGTGTGTGTTTTATGTTAGCTTTGATCAACTTATTGGTTTTTTTGTATTGAAACATGGAATTTGTATTGACCCATTAAAAGTCCAGGTGATCATAGATCTTCCTGCTTCTTCCTTCCTCCTTCACCTTCAACGACTCCAAGGGAAGGCTAACTTTCTATAGAGGTTCATTCCCAACTATAACGAATTGACCAAAGGATTTACTCACTTCTTAAAGAAAAGGGTTTCTTCCACTGGGATGAAACTGCTCGAAAGCGTTTGATGCCTTGAAAGATGTTCTGATTCAGGCATCCTTGTTGTATCCCCTAGATTACCAATGTGATTATTTCTTGTACATCACTACAACAGTTACTAACATCACTATGGTATTGGTCCAAGAGGATGATGTAGGGACCGAATACCTTGTTTATTATTTGATTTAGAACTTGAATGATACTAAGATCAAATATACTCACATTAAATAGTTAGCTTTGGTGAATGTCCAAGTTCTCTAAAGGTTTCGCCACTATATCCTACTTTGCAAAACTATGGTTGTTTCCGATTGCAACCCCATGAAGTACATCTTGTCAAGAAAACTAATACAACATCTCGTGACTCTATTCTAGATGATCCATTGTTCCTGATCACGTCATCTGACCCATGCTATGGAGACATTATCATATATATCCAAACCCATACTTTCCAGTCTGATACGTCTCGCTCTGACCAGCGACGTATCCAAGCTAAAAACTATACTATAATCGACAGCAACCTTTATTGTGGTAGTATCGACGTGATTTTCTGAAAAGTGCATCACCCATGAGGAGGCCGAGAAAGTATTAAATGAATTCCATTATGGGACATGTGGTGGTCATATGTCTGGTTATGCCACTGCACAAAATATTTTGCGTGTTGGCTACTTTTTTCCTACTATGTTTCGCGATTGCATCCTCACAGTCCAAAAGTGTCATGCCTGCCCGATATATGATCATAAAACTCATGCTCCACCCACTCCTTTATACCCCGTTAGCATCGTTGGACCATTTGTGAAATGGGGCATTTATTTCATGACATGTAAACCACACTCGGCTAGGAGGCATGGCTATATTATTATAGCTATATACCATTGCACCAAGTGGGCATAGGTGATGCCTACATACAATAACACCAACGAAACAATTGTGCTCTTCCTTTTCAATAATGCCATTGTGATATTTGGTGTGCCACAGGCTATAGTTACCGACCATGGGAAAAATTTCCGTAACCACATGATGTCTTAACTAACTGCTAAGTTGGGTCTCTCCCATGAGAGTTCAACTCCCTACTACCCTCAAGTGAATGGGCAAGTTGAGGCCATCAATAAATTTTTGAAGACAATGCTTCAACACATGATAGAGGTCAAAAAAATCAGACTGACATATTATTCTTTATGCAACCTTGTGGGCATATCAAACTTCTGTTCAGACTGCTACCAGGTATATGGTATATGATATGGAAGAAATCAACCCTTTTGAGTGTGAAATTTTATCTTTGAGACTTGTTGTTGAACTACAACCTACCACTTCTATAGAAGAAGAACATCTCTTACATATAACACGCTTAGAGGAAACCCGAGATGATGCCACATTGGATAATGAAGCTCATAAGAAACACATTAAGGTGCAATACGATAAGAATTTCAAGCCTTGTTTCTTCTCAGAAGGTGGCCTTATCTTGTTGTATGATGAAGAGTATGAAAATTTTGGATCAGGGAATTTCAAGCCAATGTGGCTAGGCCCATACATTGTTAAACATATTCTTGCTAAAGGGGAATATGATCTTGTTTACTTCGATGGAGTTCCATTGGCGCAGTATAGAAATGGGTTGTTCCTTTAAAAATACTATTCTTGAGTGATTTTTGCATAGTTCACTGTGTACATGTTGTATATAGGTGTGTTGAGTATGTTTTCCGTGTGATTCCATTCAAAGTTTCTTACAATTTATGTTAACCCTGTTTACATTTGGTTTGTAGACGTCGGCATCCCTTCAACCATATGTTGGTTATGCTGATGGTTCTAGTCGTAGTGCTATGCCCTAGGTCAACCACTCTATGTGTCACTCAACCTATGCAAGAGTCTCGACCACATTGAGATCCTGCAATACATATTGCCCCCCTACAACAACATGTACTCTTACTAGTGCCTACTGTGGTTCTCCCACACGCTCAAGATAGGAGGAACCTATTAATTTTTGCAACTACGATAAAATTCCACCTTAGAAAAATCAAATTACTGATATAATGATTGCATTATATTCCTCTTTCCGAGAGGACCAAAATCGACCTAAATATCATCCAATTTGGTTAAGAGGAAGTTGAGTTATGAATTATTTTATTCATACATGTATTATGGAATGGGTCGGCCCTAACCACATGAGTAATTGCTTAGGTCATTATTAACCCCAAGTGAACCCCCAGGAAATCCTATAAATATAAGAGACCTAAAGATCATTTGGACACATTTTCTCTTCGCTTTTGTCTTGGTTCGCATAGGTTCGACAGAGGGAGTTCACTGAAGAGTATGAAATTACAGGCGAAAGTGTTGCTCTAGGTTAGGGTCTTCGGGATCTCGATTGGTGGCACAGAAAAGGGAATTCTGGTCCCTGGTCTTCACACACTATCCTATGAGAGCAACTATAAACCCTTGGATGCTGACACAAAATCTTATGGGAGCAACTTTGGGTTCAGAGAAAAATCTGAAGGTTCCAGTCCCGATTCGATCACACAGCGTAGTCCTAGGAGTGACTAGGACATCAAGGTCACTTGCACAGTGCGGCAAGGGAGAAACTTTAGGTCTTTGTAGTTCAGTTCCAGAGTTGCACACATAGATACCTCCTGGGAGAAACCCTTTAGTCACAGTCACTCGCATACTGTATTTATGAAAGTGACCCAGAAGTTTCAGTCACTCGCAAATAGTTTTGATGAGGGCAACCTAGTTCAGATCTAGGGTTTTGACATCTTGGCCTCAGTCAACTTAAGTGATCTGGTAGATATGGGTTTCTCTGCTATTGTAAATATCTATAGATCTTCCCATCTGATTTTTTCGTTTCCATTGCAATCATATGTATTCGGCTCATTGAAATTGACAATATTTCTTAGCAGTATTCGACATAGTGACAACAATATGCAACAATTGACATCAATTTGTGATAGTACATTACAAGCATCAGTATGAGGGTTCTAATTCCTAGCATGATTAGATCTGTTTCATATATATCATTATATTTTTCTTCATAGAAAAAGCTATGGATCATTGTATTCTGTTTTTCTACATCATTTGATGCTGATCTAAGAAGAAGAAGATTTGCAAGGATTTTCCCCATAGTGGGTTTTTCCCTGGTGTCGAACCAATCCTGGTGTCTCTATGTGTATGCATGCTTTCTTCTCCTGTTCCTTTTATATTTTGTTGCATTGATGATGATGGTGGTGTTGTTTCTTTCTATGTAATTGCATATGCTGATATATAATGGTGTAGATCGAAATAATGTAATGATGATATGGGGTGAACTTAATGTATTTATGATGAGATACAACTATCATAGCAAAGAACAATGTTGCCCTAAGAAAATTTAATATAACCCACAAGTCGAACGAATCCAACATATGCATATGAAAAAATTAATATTTTACTATCGGAGATATAGAAACTACAAAAAAATTGTAAAAATTAAAAAACTCAAAAAATGATCAAAATGTTTCTTGTTTTACCGATGGCACCTCATCGCTTGCCATTAGGGAGCATGAGGTCTAGGTCTCTATGGAAATCCATCCCTAGATATGTATAGTCTTCAATCATAATGAGTTTCATGTGTAACCATCAGAAGAAGACTAGTGTGAAGCTCATCGATGACAGACTTGTATGTCTAGACATTAGATCCACCCAACTCCTCATCCATGTGACTCTCGGATTTGTGGGCTTGAGTGAGATATGTTGTGGTTTGAGAAATGGATTATACTATAAGGTAAATGAAATCAATATCGAATCATAACCAAAGTTCTTCAACCATCCATCCTTTTCCTTGGTCATTTTTTACTTCATATTTTCCATTACTCCCTCACTCCAGTTGAATATTTTCGGCTCTATACACTCTAGAGGGTACTACATATGAGACCTATTAACCAAATGTAGACTAGCACTATTGGCCAATCTAGAAATGATAAATAGGATCATCCTCAGAGGAAAACATACCACATCCTTTATATAGAGTTTCCTATCCTTGGTCGGTTGGGATTGAGATCTGCAGTGTGCATTGATGTAATCCTAGACTGTCTCTCCACCCCTCCTCGAACCAGATAATTAGATTGAGTCACCCCTCCTAGATAGACCTATCAAGAAGTATATATCTTACATCTGTATCTCAAGCATATGTGCTCCAAGTCTAAACTCTTGTGCCTGAACATTCCATGCTCGAAAAAGAGACTCCAATAGCTACATTTGTTGCCTCATCCTAGGAACGCAGAAAAATTTCAAGAACCCACAATCCCTCAATGCTTAGATAGTGGTTGGATCATTAAATGCATTTATATATTGTTCCTCATGTTCTCTTTCTTGCCATATCAAATCCATTCTAATGAAAACTTGAAACACAACAAGGAGAATCATTAGAGTGAGTTTCATGCAAAACAATTGGAAAATTTTGAGTAAGATAGGCAAAAAGAAATTGTGAATTACTCCCAATGCACCCCTGTAAGTGCAAAAAGTGTGCTGCAATGCCCTAGACTATGTATTTTTTCCTACCGAGTACACCTTTCAACACTGCTATGGTTTTCTAGAGTTAAGTAGAAAAAGTAAAGCCCCAAGTCCATCAAAAACTGAAAAAACATGCATGGAATGACAAATTGTAACTACAGAAAGAAAGAAGAAGGTGAGATCTCCTACCTAGAAGTGGCAACACTCTAATTGATTCAATGTATTTTCTGCAATCAACTGCAAAAGATCAAGGGTAAAAAGCACTCATAACTCACTCGCCAAGAGGTAAAATGTGAAATGGTAAAAATGAATTACTCTTTTTCCTATTTATGGTCATTTTCATGATTATTTTATTGATATTTTAATATTTGCACCTAAATGTGACTAAGTTTTATCATGGATCAAGTATTTTTAATCTTTTGGTGGTGTTTTGAGCAGGTTAACAGTTGTTTAACAGATTTGTTGATGTTTCAATTGAAACAAATCATTTTGACCAAAGAGCATACTTTGATCACCTTTTCGTCCTCTGTAAACCCATGAAAAGGGAACTCCCTAGAGTCCTCTTTTAGCTCTTTTCAAACTCCCAAAAGTATGAAAATATTGTCAAGCACTTGTCTTTGAAAACTTGTTAAAGTAAATGAAAATATTGCTAATCAGCATAATTTTAAGCCTTTTCTGGAATGATATAGACTATTTACAAAAAAGGAATACCTTAGTTGAACATGGATAAGAGGTTCTCTTGAGTATTGTTTTCTGCCTTTTCAGTCTCAAGAGAATATTTATGAAAATGAACCTTTGGAGTTTTATTTTTCACATCCTTTTCAAACTCTCTAAAAATGAAAGAGGGAGTCGAGTTATACCTTTGCTGGACTCGTAAAAATATCAAACAACGATGGACTCGTTGAACATGATGGGACTGAGCCACTCCTTCTCAAGGTTCGTTAAAAATACTAAGATGGATTCATTTGAAGGATGAACTTATAGATCAAGCATATGTTATCCTTCTCAAGATTATTAAAATATAAAGAGGTACTAAGCAGACATGTTTGGGGATATTAGAAAAATAGGGTACTCTACCTATTAATGGAAACGAGTCACTCTTGAACATGACACTCTTCCACTTCATCTGCATGGCTGTTGGATTGGGAAAAATTCTTGTCTTTTTTTTCATCACACCAAATCAAAGCCTTCGCTTTCAGTTTTGAGCTAATGCTGCCAACTCCATTCAATGTCGCCAATATGTTCAAGAGAAGTCATTCACTTGATATTTTCTATGATACTATTAAGCCTTCATTCATGTTTGTCATTCCTAAACCAGTTCCACATCAACATCATTCTATCTCAAATCACGATACCCGTTTTGTTTCATTGATGGGGGATATATCAAGGTGCTGCGGTGATGGGTCACTTCCTGTCAACATCAACTCATTATCCAGGAATTTGACTTAGAAACTCTTACTTTAGTACCTTGGGAATTATAAGAATCAATGGCAAGTTTCCTTGCTCTCAACGACAAGTTTCCACCATTAGCCTCTAAATGATAGATTCTATGTGGTGTTCAACTTTGACTCATTCATTCACACAATATGGATTGTACTGTTGTACCTTGAGAGCCAGTAACATCACTGATGGTTTCTCTTGCATCTGTTAATGGCTTACATCATTGGTTGCTAATCTGATGGTGTCTGCCATGTTCGACTCTTACTCCTTTATTCACATGGTTAGAATCATATGTTAGACGATCGAGTGAATGAGATAAAATACCCCATATCTAGTTCCATCCATCCGGGTTGTACTTTCAGGATTAATGGAAGATTACAAAGCATGGTGGATATGATCATACATATAGTAATCCAATCATGGACCCACACTTTGAAATCAGTGAATGTGACCTCTTGATCATTGCACATGTAATTTTAGCTTATGTGTTGAGCACAGGTATGTATCCCTCAACAAATATATCATGATGAAATGTATTGTAACAGATGATGGTATTGACCAATATTTCTTAATCCGAACTTGTCACAAGGTAAAGAACTTCAGTCATCAACCACCATTTCTAACTTTGTTCTTTAGGGGGAAATATGCTATAGGATATTTTGTTGCATTTGGTCAATAGGCCTACAAACCATATCAATAATCATCCATGAACATGTTGTCATCATCCCTACAAAAAGACCTAAGCATGACCTTTCCAAGTAGCTAAGTTTCTGGGTCTAACTGCCAAAAATTAATGCTTTTAAGAGCCAGCGCACTGTGCCCCTTTAGATACCTATGTTCAGTAGCAAGTTTCTCCTTTCTGCACCAACATTTATGAACAACAACTTGCTCCTTGCTGGAGGTGCACTGGTTCTAGAAATTCAAGAAAATTAAAAAGAATCCCAAATCTTTCTCTTCCATAAGCTTCTAGGATTTGTTTTAACCATTTACCTTATATAAGAAGCTCGAATCCTATCTGATCCTACCTTTGATATTTCACCTCTCATCCATTGAAATAATCCTCCCATATTAAGTGGATATTAAGCCTATATTGGAAAATGGATAAGAATTCCTAAACTACCATACCTATCCTATAAATTTACTTCCATCTACAACATCAGGGTTGGATTTTGGTGACTTATCATGCCCTCATGTTGTTTCCTTGAATCGAAGAGAATCATTATCTTCATGTATTAGGGTGAAATTTTTTGGGTGTGTGTTATATTCTTTCCATGACTAGTTGCATGTGTGGGGGGGTCATAGGGGGGGTGGTAGCCCCCCTTGTTCATTGCGCCAGGCACAGCAAGGGGGTCACAGGGGAACTTCAGCGGGGTGGTATCCCCCTTGCATAAGGTTTAGGGCAACGCCCTAGGAATTTTTTTTGGACCCTATATTAGGTGGGAGGACCTACCTATGGCTTTGTTTATGTGTTTTGCACATGGTTTTGGGCATGATGTTTTTCTTCCCATGGTATTTTGTAGATCGATTCAAGAGAACTATTGTCATGTTCTAATCCATAGTTAATGGATTGCAGTTTATGAATGCTTCAACATGTATATATATGTATTGTAACATTGAAAGGAATATAATGAAAAATAAATCTGGTAGACCTGGTTTTTGGATCTAGGGGAAAATCTTTGTGTATATCTATTTTATGTTTTATGTTATCTCTATTGTTTATTTTATGTTTTTAGAATTCGTATGCAGGGAATTTTTGTACACGGTTAAAACATACAACATTGAGTTGTGTTTTCTATGAAGGAAGGAAAAGTCAACTTGGGGAGATCTCTATAAGATCAACTAGTATTCTTGGTTGTAAACTCTCTCCTATTTTTATTAATACAAAGAGTATATTATTTTTCTATATGTGTTATGTTACATTTACATTCATGTATTTCAATGCTTCGCTGATCCATTTAATAGAGTAATTAAATTAAGATACATAGATGTTCTGTATCTTTGTCTTGTTATGAATGCATGTGCGGGTTCTAATTATAGCAATTAGATCTATGATTGGAGCTTACAAGCTGGGAGGAAAGTAAATCTTGTGATGGATTCCAGGTAAACCTCTTTCCCATTCTTCAATTTATCTAAGGGAAACTCTATATTCTTTTCTTTCTATTGTTCTAGACTAGTCCACTAGGTCTATGGAAGATACTTTTGTCCGCAATAGAGAATTCCGCATAACGAGTTGCATTTTAAATTTATTGAGTAATTGTAATTTCAACCAACTGGAGGATTATGATGACACACTATTTTGATTTTAGTATTATTAACGTGGTTTAGTAATCTATATTATGGTTGTATATGAATCATAGTATTTTGTTTAATTTTGTAGCTATTCCATCTACAATTATGTTTAATGAATCACCTCATCTTCTAATGTTAACTGGTGATATTTTTTAGAGATGAACCACCCATCCCTATAGAATCTATTACATCAGTGGAGAGGGCCTTATATGAGCGGCGGGAGTGTTCTAATCACTTAATTTTAATGTTTATCATGAAACATGTTGAAAAAGGTATTCACAGTTTTATTATAGAATTCTTTAAGGAAAAGGAATTCATTAGTGTTGTTGAATAACAACGTGAAATTTCTGAAAATACATTATCCAAAACCTTAATGAATAAACTATCATCAATGAAACTTTTCGATAATAAGGGAGTACTTGAACACATTATCGAAATGAGAGATATAGTCTCTCAGCTAAAATATTTAGAGATCACATTCTTAGAGTTTTCGTTATCCAACTCATACTCGACTCTTTGCTTATACATAATAGGCCATTTAATATTTCCTCTAATAAATATAAGGATAAATGGTCAATTAATGAACTATTAAATATGTGTGTTCAAGAAGAAGGGAGATTGAAGCAAAAGAAACTAGAAAGTGCTCATCTAGTCACTAGTACAAAATGGCTAATTAATTACTAAAAAAATGACTAAAATTTGCATATAAACGATTATTTTTCGGTCGGTGACCAATAGTAGCTAATTTACAGTATCTTATAATGTGAAAATTTTTAGTCTTTTTTAGCTTAGTCATTAATTGGTTGTCTCAATTATGTTGTCTAGTAGTATATTTGGTAAAACCAATTAATGACCAAAGAAATATGACCAAAATGTTGGTCGTGTTATAAGATATTGTAAATTAGTTAGTAATATTCATATATATGCAAATTTAGTCATCGTTTGAAACCAATTAATGACCAAAGAAATATGACTAAATTTTAGTCGTGTTATAAGATACTGTAAATTAGCTACTAATAGTCGTATATATGCAAAAATTAGTCGTCATTTGTAATCACAAATTTATAATTTGCAGTATTCATTTTTTTTTTTTTTTTTTTTCTGGTAGTTTCATATTCATTATATAAATGACTTATTTAGTTGTTTATATTCATTTCATTTACTTTCATTAATGATCATTATAAACAACTTATTTAGTAGTTTTAGATTGATTTTATGTGTTCATTATTAATCGACATAAATTAATTAGTATGATTTTGCAACTAAATTAAAAAAAAAAAAAGTCATACAATGTACATGTTCATCTAATATGAAAATACAAAGTTACATATGTTAATTACAAGGCTAAGTAATATCAAATGCAACTATAAATAATTCCAACCAAAAATTATAATATATAAAATGTCAAGTATTACAATATGAGTTTCCAACTTAATTTCTGTTGGATTACAATTTACACATGAAATATTATTTCATCACTTCAAAACATAATCATTGTGTTGCCAAGGCATTGCAAGTGAATTCACCAACTCTGAAGACTTGACCATCAGTCTCTATGTGTGTGCCTTATGAAGGATGTTGACTCTATGGGTAGCACTAGACCAGTTCTCTTCTCTCTTTAATTTGCATTTTTTCGCTCTAGTGTTATTGTTCTCCTCTTTCTTCAATCCTTGCTTCTTACCATCAATATTGAGTTCCTTTTTTTAACAAAAAAAAAAAGTTACAATGTAGAGTATAAGACAAGAACTTTGATTAATGTTGGAATATGAACTAAAATAGACTATAAAAGATTTATATGATGTATACCTCAACATCAAAAATATTGTTAATGTTATTTTTCCTAATAAAAGCGAGAAACTTGAACATGTTTTCTTCAGTTGGGAAGTAGTGGCCACTTTGTGCCCAGATGACATGTATAAACAAAGCAAATAAACACAAAAAAACTAGCAATTTCTTCTAAGAATGTCTCATGCTGCACTTTTGTAGTTGTATTGTTTCCTCTAGTTATATCTAAGAAGCAGTAACAATTCAACAATAAAATTGATTAGTAGAAATCTAATGGGGGGAGAAAATTATTGCTGACATAAGATTACAACAAGAAATGAAAAAAAAATGAGACAAGACATTGTAAATTGTGATACGAACTAGGAATATAGCTTCAATATAGTAATATTCAATTTTCAGCGTACTATTCTAGGGGAAAAGGAATCCAATTCCCATAAACCAACAAATTATGTATGCCCCTTGTTTTCCCTGTAATTAATTGAGAAAGATTAGTACATGCAATTTTCATCTAGAATCTTTGAAATGATTCTATAAATATTCAAAACAAAGTTAATGTTACTCATTCATTTTTCTCTAATGCATACAGAACTGAATATGCTAACTTGTTTTGAGCTAGAGAGTTTTGTAATTCATCGTTTCCAAAATCATTTCTTATTGTCATGACTGCTTTTTTCAATGATCAGGAAATATACTTATATTTGATCAGAAAACATATTTTTTCAAAATATATTCCATTTTTCTAATTCAAAACTAAATTTTCTTTCCATTTATGGTGTTCAAACAGATTGGAATCCTTTTCATATAATAAATCACTGTTGTAATATACTAATAAATAGATATCTCCATAATGAAGTTAATTAGTGGTGGAATACTAATAAATCACAAATACATGCAAGAAATAATACCACTATATGTACAAGGCATGCCAAGTCTTTATCCTCTTGGTTGGAAATATTACTTTGTAAAAACAACATATTTGAAAAAGAGAAATTTTCTAAAACTAACCAATTCTAGTGTATCCAACAATATTGACATTTCTATTTACATGCTCTCAAAATGTGTGGAAGTATCAAAATTGTAGTGCACTTCCCTGAAAGGTTAAAGTTTGGCAATGGAACATGTTGTCCCTTAGTCTAATCATGTTTTAACTTGCCTTTTATAACTTAGAGAGAATGAGAATTCAATATAGAACAATGACATAAAAATGTTATTCATTCACACTTACTTATATCCTAAACAAGAATTGAAGCACTATACAAATCCAAGCATGACTCACATTCCACCAGGAAACAGAATTTCCAGATTTTGACTCTAAACCTTGAGCCTTTCTCAAATTTGTAAACAAGTAACATCATAAATATTCTTTCTTAGTCCTCAAACCTTCTCCTGTGTGGAGCTGGAGAAAATATGTGCATACACATATCACATTATAGCATGTTGTGGAGTACATTTATAAGAAACCAATCACCCAAAATTTTGTATTCTGGCAAGATTGAGGCATTTGTTAAATGCCAATTATCTACATCTCTGCGCAATAGTGTCATTAATAATTTGAAGTTTCTTGTCTTGATAGTATGATATAATTATTTCTTTGTGCAAGATGTTTTTTCACTACCATTATTAAAATTTTGATGTCTATGAACAATATATAAATATAATGGATGCTTCGAATAATAAAAGAGGCAATTAATTTTCAATTAAGAGTGTTTAGTATTTTCGTATGGTTTAAATTCAATATTTCTACTGGTGGTACTTAGGGTCAACCTAAACGGTTCTTTCACATCCATCAAAAGAAGTAAAATGCGATAGTAGGAAGGACTCGTGCGAGCTTTTATAATCGTACATGTTGAATCTGCAAGTGTTGTTGATGTGCTCAATTTCTTATTGGAGTAAGGTACTATCAACTCACAAAGTTTGTAAAAATGTTTGAAATGATATTAAATAAGTTTGACCTAGGGGACTGAAGACCAAAAGCACAAGACAATACTTGATTGGAGTCTATAGATGGCTAGAAAAGAATCAACTTAAACACCCATCAATGTTTGACTCTTACAAAGGCACCATCCCACGTATTATTGGTTAGCATTTTTAACATTGAAACTTGTACTACACATTTTTTTCAACTTGGAAATAGCATTAGTTCAATGAAATAAATGCATGATCTTGCTTTTAGGTAAACTAGTGTCATCCACAATGTCTGTGAATAAAATGATTACATGCTCAAATCTACCTAACTTCGTTGATATTGGTAATCATCTTCACTAACTAGTGCGTAGATAAAGGATCTTGGTCATTGTATCAACACTCACCCCTAGGGGATATCATGTGATTTTGGCTCAACACTCTCCCCATAAGGCTATTATGGTCTCAACTTCACTAACTAAAGCAAGGCTTTACACTCTTCCAACATGGATATTGTGTTTTCTCCCTCCATTAATTCACCATTTTGGAACAACAATGGCATCCCATGGCATGCATTGAACTATTTTGGAAACGTTAAAGCACCCAAAACCCTTACATGAATAATGCAAAAAAATGATTATTTGTGAGCACAATTCCTATATCCCCACCTCAAAAAGTAAAAGATCTCCATATCTAAAAAGGATTTTCCATAAATAAAATTTTAGGTAGTTAGGGTCTCTTTCTATGGTAAACCCTCCACTAGTTGACATCACCAACCTCATGGATAAAATCCCTGAAATGGAATTTCAATTAAATAAGTCAATTTTCCAAATTAAAAGCCACCCAAGGTTCTCACTTATATGGTGAACTAGGGTATACATAAGTTTGGATAGAAATGTTTGAGCATGTGTTTCCTCTTTTGAATATTGATATGCATAACAACAATATCACTTGGGTTGCTCCCAACACTTGATTACTATTAATTTGGGTACTAATAATATATTAATCAAATGTAATTTACTATACATGGATCTCATTATTACCATCCACATAAATAAACTTCCTAATATATAAATTTGAGTTATTCTCATTCATCTAACTAGTATTAGTGTAGGTCCTAAATGTTTGAATTTGAAATGATAATAAATAAGGTGGACCTAAGGGACTGAAGAATGAAAGCATGAGAAAATACTTACTTGAGATCTATAGGTGGCTGGAATAGAATCACCTTGAACTCCCATTAATGTTTGATTCTTACAAAGGCAACATCCCACATATTATTGGTTACACTACAACAGAAAAGGTCATTGGTGAGGGTCAAAAAATGTCATCATAAGCTCATTGGTGACGGTCAAAAGAGCCTTCGTCACCAAAAATTGAACATCACCAAAGGTGGTGTCACCAAAAGTATAGGTGTTATGATGAAATTCAAGGTATGTCACCAATAAAGATTTATAATGAAGGATAGTGATCGTCACCATTTCATATGAGCAATGGTGACAAACCTTAGCCTTTGTCACCAAAAAATTGAAAATCACCAATATTGGTGTCGCCAAAAGTATAGGCGTTACGGTGACATTCAAGGTTCGTCACCAATAATTATTAAAATGACATATAGTGACCATCACCATTTCATATGAACAATAATGATTTACTGTGATGGAACTTTCATGACCATCACTATTAATGAACTTATATGTGGTGACGTTCATTGACTGTCACCATTTCATATGAACATCAGTGATTTATGGTGATAGACATTTCATGGCCATCACTATTGATGCATATATATAGTGGTGTTCAATGACCGTCACCATTTCATATTTTGGTGAGGGTAGAAAATGTCACCATAAGTTCATTGGTGATAGTCAAAAGAACCTTCGTTACCAAAAACTAATCATCGTCATTCCATCTGAATAATAAGGCACAATGGAATCAAACCACGAACCTCCTACTTGTAAAGAAGGTGCTATTCCATTGATCTAACACCCTTTAAAGAATTAGACTTGCAATAATAGATCTAGGGGAATAGCAAAAAAATCCATAGAGAATAGGATTAGGGTGGGAAAAATAAAAATGATAAGAAAAATAATAACTAGCAATGGAATCTACTAATTTGAACTTGTTTAAAGTACATTAAACAAAGATGGCATCCATATAATTACATTAAAGTGACATTCTTCAATGCTGGGATTCATCAATTTCTGACTATCCATAGTGCCACCAATATAATGATCTGTGCCAAGAGATGTTTCCATTAATGGAGAAGCATGTTTAAAGCTCATTGTTTCTTGATAACCACTATCTCTAACTAACAACCATGCATAGTTTTAGCCACTACAAAACATGGACACAAAAGTGAGCATAAAGACCAAAATCATTCTAATGAACTGTGACACGAGATGTTCCCATTAATGGAGATGCATGTTTAAAGCTCACATTGTTTCTTGATAACCATTGGCTCCAACTAACAACCATGCATAATTCTAGCACATCATTGCAAAACATGGACCCAAAGTGAGCATAAAGATCAAAATCCAAATCTACCTTAATGGAAAAAAGAAAAACAAATCAAAACTTACTTAAAATTTACCAACCATTGAAAGGATAAAAACTTGAAAGAAAACATCTTGATACTTCTCATCAAGGACAAACAAAATCATATCATCTTAAATGATTAATTTAGAAATCTTTTGAGTTCAAAAAATGGTGTTAATACACTTAACTTTAGTTGGTTGGCAAAAATAAGTCAAGGAGGCATTTTAAAATCAACCAGAATTATTTATTCATGGCATAAAACAAGTTCAATATTAGAGCATTGAAGATAATTGGACTAGCAAATGAAAGACAATATTCAACTAGAAGATATTATCAGAAGAATTAAAATGGAAAAGAAAAAGAATATGGGCACATTTTATTTCAACTGATAGCTAGATCCACATGAGGAACTTAAAATGAGCTTCTCCTAACCCTTCAAATCAAGGAACCCATGACCTATTCACATAAATGATGGTCACAAAGAATGAAATCTTTGACTGCCAATACTCGTTGCTTGGTCCTATCATAAAAGTGCAATATCAAGAAAATATACCTCTGGTAAAGAATGCTCAGTTTGTCAATTGTAATATCGTCTCAATCATTAGGCTATCATCATTAGGAAACTTCGTTGCATAAAAAACATCATAGCAAGAAATGTTGCAAACTCTGATCCTCATGAGAACCCAGATTAGGTTTCAATGAAGTTATTATGACCATTGTATTTCTATCCTTCCACTCTTCTATAGACCTTCGAAGTATGATATTCAGTCTGAGATATTTACTTATTAGCACCTGATTAGTCATGGGACAAGTAGTGTGCCTCTCTGGAAAACATATTTCAATAGAACTTTTATAAAATGTTTGACAAGAACAAATCTCAACAAGATCTTCCATTACCTCTCAAGAATTTGGACAGTAAAAGGATTGTAAGGGAGGAAAAGAACGACTTCCCAAAGAGAACCTTTTCTTGTAATATATCTTATCCTCTCTTTGGCAGAAGATGCCACATCTGCACAACAAAGTAATCCAATGATTCGTTCCATTTGCAAAGCCTCTGCTTCATTTTTTTTTTCTCAATATGGTATCTTCCATATCACTTTTAAACTCTTCATATTCTTGTTTCAAAGTTGATGTATTAGTGGAAACTCCCACTACTTTTTCTCTAATCCCAGATTCAATTTTATCAACTTTTTCTGTCGCTGTTGCCTTGAACTCGGCATTCTGCATATCCTTACAAAGCTTATCAGTTTTCTATCTAATAGCCAGTGACACATCCAATGTTGAGAGAGGAAGCAAACTTAGAATGGTGTCTCTAACTAGCACTAAAACTTTGGTTATCAACTCAGAGACTAGCGCAAGTGCTGCATTACCAATTACTCCATCAAAAGTGACTTGACTAATTACTCCAAGAGAAGACACCATTATTCAAGTTTTCTTGTTGTGCATCCAAGGAAAAACAGGAAAACATAGATAAATTATAAAAAATATTATCCAAATTTATGGTGATTTCTTCAGTTTAGGCACTGAAAGATGTCTAAATTCAGAGTGAAGAAAACAATTCCCCACTACGTAACCATTTATATATCATATGTAGTTGAAGGGCTATCTAAGAGTTAACCTTTCAACCAGGACCACTAAGTAAAAACTTCCAGGACAAACTCTTTAGCATGGATGTTGGCCGCTCAACCAGGGCATGTACTATTTCAGAGGTGAAGATTGTCTTTGAAACGCTTGTATAATTGGGAGCATGCCTAGAACAGATAATACACGAAGGTCATATGCCTTCTCCCAATTCATAGCTGGTTGAAGAGGTCGCAAAGGTATAAATATCAATATATATACCATGTCCCATGTATGAATCTTACATTTTTTACATCTCAATCAAAAACTAGAACCGACTTGTATCTTACAAGTTTATTATAGCCTTTTTGGGAAAGTGATTTTGAAATTGTGCTGGATCACGAGATGACTATGAGTTCCTAAATAGCCTGTGCAGACCAAGCATGGGGTACTCAATGTAGTTATGTTTGAGCCTTATACTTTTCCAATTCTAAATATAAAATCGTTCGCAAGATTGATTGTCGGTGGTGAAATTCTATTTTATATCGTGTACCCACATATCACCACAACTAATTCAACATTAAACAATTACTCTCAAGCCCAACTGTAGTTATAGAAATTCTATCTTATATCGTGACATATCACAACTCATTCAATATGAAATAGGCCACCCACCAAGGATCTTCTCTTAAAGAACTTTGTTTCAATCAAAACATTAACCAAATAGTTTACCTGATTAAAGTATAGAGACACCTTGTTTACCTAAATTCCGAGTTTCAGATCCTAATTCCTTTCACATTCTCCCAATTTCTTGCCAGAATTCACCCCAAGAAAATTCTCCACAATGGTCTGAATTCCATTCGCGATGCTTCCTCAAACTTTCTGAGCCTCGAATTCGATAATCTTGGGTAGTTCTGAGTCATTTGATTGCAAAAAATACCCATCTTACAAGGCTCTGAGTATTTCAAAAAACCCAGATGGCTGATGGAAGGACCTAAATGGCTGAAAAGACTTGCGTTTCATGCTAAAAGGACTCTCTGCAGAAGGGAATCACCATGATTAGAGAAACCGAGAATCCAATATCTTGAATGAATTCAATCAAAACATTAACCAAATCATTTACCTGATTAAAGTATAGAGACACTTGGTTTGCTTGAATTCCGAGCCCCAGATCCTAATTCTTTTCGCATTCTCCTAATTTCTCGCAAGAATTCACCCCAAGAAAATTATCCACAATGGGAAATCACCTCAATTCCATTCGCGATGCTTCCTCAAACTTTCTAAGCCTTGAATTCAATAATCTTGGGCAGTTCTGAGTCATTTGACTACAGAAAATACCAATCTTGCAAGGCTCTGAGCTATTTCAGAAAAACCCATATGGCTTATGGAAGGACCTAAATGGTTGAAAAGACTCATGTTTCACACTGAAAGGACTCTCTACAAAAGGGAATCACCACAATTGGAGAAACCAACAATCCAATATCTTAAATTAATTCAATAAAAACATTAACCAAATTATTTACCTGATTAAAGTATAGAGACACCTGGTTTTCCTGAATTGAGAGCTCCAAATCCTAATTATTTTCACATTCTCCCAATTGATCGCCAGAATTCACCCCAAGAAAATTCTTCACGATGGGAAATCACCCGAATTCCATTTGCGGTGCTTCCTCGAACTTTATGAGCCTCAAATTCGATAATTGTCTTATTCAAATGATTGACATGGGAATTCCACAAAGACTACAAGAAACGACTATAGAAAATTGCAATGGAATTTGTTCAAACAAATTATCCTTGTATGGCAATGAAACAAATTGTCTAATCCCATCAGAAATGTGTGCTTAATATGTGTTGCGATATTAATATCTTGAATTTGATTATAAATTTTCCTCTTCTACTTGTACATACAATATAGATACGATGGCAACAAAGGAAAAACTTCATTTCACTGTCACACATGTTATGTGTTTTAGTCAAGTGGTTGTGTCTTTTCTTTAATTTTGGTTCATCTCTACATTTACTAGAAAGTTTAGGTAGATCAATCGTAAGGGATCTACCCATAACCTCTGATAAGTGGGGTACTTAGAAACGACCACTCCACCAATCGAACTATCCCTTAAAGATTTTTAAGTAACCATATCATACATGATGTTGAAACATATACTAGGCCGCTCTTCAAAACAGTAGTAGTTCCTTCTCCACAAGCTTAGTACCTCCCCATGCCATGACCAACAAACAACTATATCTCCTCAAAATGGGAGTAGTAGTTCCTGCTCCACGAGCTCAATACCTCCCCATGCCATGACCAACCAACAACTATATCGTAGAAGATCATAAAAATGTAACACATAAGAAGTACAATTACAGTCAACCTATATGCAAAAAGTGTACTCCCCATGCCATGACTAGCCAACAACCATATTGTAGAAGATCATAAAATTGTAACACATAAGAAGTGCAATTACAGTGAACCTATAGACAAAAAACGTATTTAATTATTTGTTTCTTGTAAATAGACTAATCAAATATCAACACAGCGCTTTCTTGTGGAAATCACACAAAATCATCTTATAATATACACTAAAACTAACACTCACATGACGGGCATGGGAAAAAAGAAAAAAAAAACGAATTCTCAAATAAACATAACCAACTATAGCTAAATTAGTTGATTTTCCTTACCATCTAGATCCGATAATCTCTCACCAAGAGTACATGGATAAATAACACTACGACCTGAATTATTTATGAAAGTACCTACCCATTAGAGATTAGACGGGAGGCATAGTTGAGGCTCATAAACCCCATTAGACAAAGACCAGACAGACCAAGCTAGGTATCTCTTATCAACTGGAACTGCACTATTAATATTCTAATTTCAACTCATCATTAGGGTTTGTTCGTCAGCTAGAGTATGACCCCAAGAAAAATCTCCATAATGGGAAATCACTGGAATTCCATTCGCGATGCTTCATCAAACTTTCTAAGCCTCAAATTCAATAATATTGGGTAGCTATGAGACATCTGACTATAGAAAATACGCATCTTACAAGGCTCTGAGCTATTTCGGAAAAACCCAGATGGGTTATGGAAGGAACTAAATAGTGGAAAAGACTCACATTTCATGCTGAAAGGACTCTCTACAGAAAGGAATCACCATGATTGGAGAAACAAAGAATCCAAAATATTGAATGAATTCTATCAAAACATTAACCAAATCGTTTACTTGATTAAAGTATAGAGACACCTGGTTTTCATGAATTCTGAGCTCCAGATCCTAATTCTTTTCGCATTCTTCCAATTTCTCAGTAGAATTCACCCCAAGCAAATTCTCCACAATGGGAAATCACCCGAATTCCATTCCTGATGCTTCCTCGAACTTTGTGAGCCTCGAATTCGATAATCCTCTTATTCCAATGATTGACATAGAAATTCCATAAAGACTATAAGAAACAACAATAGAAAATGGCAATGGAATTTGTTCAAACAAATTATCCTTGTATGGCAATCAAACCAACTACCTAATCCCATCAGAATTGTGTGCTTAATATGTGTTGTGAGATTAATATCTTGAATTTGATTATAACTTTTACCCTTCTACTTGTACATAGAATCTAGATACGATGGAAACTGAGGAATAGCTTCATTTTACTGTCACACATGTTTTGTATTTTAGTCAAGTGGCTATGTTTTCTTGTTTAATTGTGGTTCATCTCTATATTTATTGGAAATTTTAGGTAGATCAATTTTCAGGGATCTACTCATGACCTCTCATAAGTAAGATACTTAGCAACAAACACTCCACCAACTTAACTATCTCTTGGAGCTTTTTAAGAAACTATTTAATACATTATGTTGAAACATATACTAGGCCTCCCTTCAAAACAGAGGTATTAGTTCCTTATCTACGAGATCAGTATGTACCAATGCCATGACCAAAAAACAACTATATCTCTTCAAAACCATAGTAATTCTTGCTCCATGAAATCAGTACCTCCCCATGCCATGACCAACCAACAACTATGTTGTAGAAGATCATAAAAATGTAACACATAAGAAGTGCAATTACAGTCAACCTATATGCATAAAGTGTATTTAATTATATTTTTTCCTATAAATAGACTAATCAAATATCAACGCAATGCTTTCTTATGGTAGTCACACAAAATCATCTTATAATATAAACTAAAACTAACACTCACATGACGGGTATGGGAAA
The DNA here is from genome assembly GCA_031772625.1 of Pinus tabuliformis. Classification (NCBI taxonomy): domain Eukaryota; kingdom Viridiplantae; phylum Streptophyta; class Pinopsida; order Pinales; family Pinaceae; genus Pinus; species Pinus tabuliformis. The sequence continues at coordinate 543,265,198 of CM062816.1, read as the reverse complement.
AAAGCCGAAAAAAAACAGAATTCTCAAATAAACATCACTAGCTATAGCTAAATTAGTTGATTTTCCTTACTAGCTAGATCTGATAATCTCTCGCCAAGAGGGCATGGATAAATAACGAGGACCTGAGACCTGAATTATTTATGAAAGTACCTACTCATTATAGATTAGTCGGGAGGGACCATCAAGGCTCATAAACCCCACAAACCAAGCCAGATATCTCTTATCAACTAGATCTGCACTATTAGGATTCTAATGTCAACTACACCCCAAGTTCATCAGCAAGGTTTGTTTGTTGGCTAGAATATGACCCCAAGCAAATTCTCCACAATGGGAGATCACTCGAATTCCATTTTTGATGCTTCCTCGAACTTTTTGGGCTTCTAATTAGATAATCTTGGGTAGTTCTGAGTCATTTGACTGTAGAAAATATCCATCTTACAAGGTTCTAAGCTATTTTGGAAAAACCGAGATGGCTGATGGAAGGACCTACATGGCTAAAAATACTCGCATTTCACACTAAAAGGACTCTCTACAGAAGGGGATCACCATGATCGGAGAAACCGAGAATCGAATATATTGAATGAATTCAATCAAAACATTAACCAAATCGACCTAAATGGATGAAAATACTCGTGTTTCACACTGAAAGGACTCTCTGTAGAAGGGAATCACCACGATTGGAGAAATCGAGAATCCAATATCTTGAACGAATTCAATCAAAACATTAACCAAATAGTTTACCTGATTAAGGTATAGAGACACCTGGTTTTCCTAAATTCCAAGCTCCGGATCCTAATTCTTTTCACATTCTCCCAATTTCTCGCCAGAATTCACCCCAAGCAAATTCTCCACAATGGGAAATCACCTGAATTCCATTCACGATGCTTCCTTGAAATTTCTAAGCCTCGAATTCAATAATCTTGGGCAGTTCTGAGTTATTTGACTGGAGAAAATACCCATATTACAAGGCTCTGAGCTATTTCGGCAACACCCAGATGGCTGATGGAAGGACCCAAATGGCTAAAAAGACTAGCATTTCACGCTGAAAGGACTCTCTGCAGAAGGGAATCACTACAATTGGAGAAACCAAGAATCCAATATCTTGAATGAATTTAATCAAAACATTAACCAAATCGTTTACCTGATTAAAGTATAAAGACACCTGCTTTTCCTGAATTCCGAGTTCCACATCCTAATTGTTTTCGCATTCTCCCAATTTCTCACTAGAATTCATCCCAAGCAAATTCTCCACAATGGGAAAACCTGACTACCATTCACAATGCTTCCTAAACTTTTTGAGCCTCAAATTCGATAATCTTGGGCAGTTCTGAGTCTTTTCACTAGAGAAAATACCCATCTTACAAGGCTCTAAGCTATTTCGGAAAAACCCAGATGACTGATGGAAGGACCTAATGCCTGAAAAGGCTCACATTTCACATTGAAAGGACTCTCTGCAAAAGGGAATCACCATGATTGGTGAAACAGAGAATCTAATATCTTGAATGAACTCAATCAAAACATTAACCAAATCATTTACTTGATTAAATTATAAAGACACCTGGTTTTCCTGAATTCCGAGCTCTAGATCCTAATTCTTTTCACATTTTCCCAATTTCTCGCCAGAATTCACCCTAAGCAAATTCTTGGCAATGGGAAATCACATGAATTCCATTCGCAATGCTTCCTTGAACTTTATGAGCCTCGAATTCGATAATCTTGGGCAGTTGTGAGTCATTTGATTGGAGAAAATACCCATCTTACAAGGCTCTGAGTATTTCGAAAAAACCTAGATGGTTGATGGAAGGACCTAAGTGGCTAAAAAGACTCATGTTTCATGCTGAAAGGAATCTCTAAGAAGGGAATCACCACAATTGGAGAAATGGAGAATCCAATATCTTGAATGAATTCAACATACCTACGATTGCATGGTTGTGCCTGCCCTTCTCCTCCTTACTTGATAAACCTTGCAACTGGAGGGAAATAAATGAGGGAAATTTTTTTTTTTCAAAGAAAGAAATCCCATGAAACCTTAAATGAAATGCATGTGTTTTTCTAGTTGAATTAAATTTAAATGAAATGTGTAAGTCTTTTCTTTTGGTTAATAGGGTTTTATTAATCGTAAAAAACTGGTTGGGTATTTATGTCACCAAACATTATTTGAGGGGATTTTGATTTATTGATATTAAAAATGTGATTTATGGTGAAATCAAAATAAGTTATGTGTAGTTAAAAAGTGTATCAATGTATTAATGTTATGGTAATAATTAATTTCAATGAAATGTTTGGTTTAGTAAAGATAAATAATTTTCAAAGATTTTCCATGATGTAGGGAGTCAATTTGGGAAAGGTGATAGTTTGGCTTCCACGTGCTTTAGAATATTGATATTTTTTTGTCCATAAACATTAGGGGTTGACAAAAAACATGGGCTCTATAGCTAACTTTGTTCCAACTTAGCTATATTTTGAACCAAAAATTGTTGTTGACCTCATGGATATGATAGAAATTTGGTGGCTTGTAGGGTAGTCTTGTCATGAAATAAATGGAGGTACTAGGTAGGTAGGAAGAATCATTTTGGTGGAACTTGGCCATAAAAGGGACATCTATCTATGAATAGTTTTACGAGCAAATACACCTGGTGGATTATGATTGTAAGGACATCACTTTAAAATATAGGCTAGTGTGTACACACTAACCAAAGGGTTATTAGTCAAACCCACAAAAGTATTATAGGTGCCTCTATAGAAGTAGGTGTTCTTGTGCTCTCATTGGCTAGGTATGGAAATGAAGATAGAGTAAGATAAGGATTTAGCCACTAGTATTTCCTATAATTTTGATCCCGATTTCTAGCATCACCCTTCTTAAGTAGTTGTATATTTAGATTAATTGAGAAGAAAAACGTGAAATTAAGATATCGTTTGATGGATCCTTTTAGTTAAGAATTACTATTGGAAGGAGATACCAAACATATTTTGTGAAGAGTATCTATTACTGTGGCTAAGATGAGGGTTATGAGTACCTTAAATTTTTAAACTACTCCTCATGTATAGTATTTTATCATGGTTATTCTAGTTCTTGTCATTTGCAATTGCAATAAAAATCCAAGGGAATTTTGGAGGTCTACCTAGGTATGCTAGTCTTACCATAATAAAGTTACATATATAAACCCTACATAAAGAAATTTATCTACTTGGAATCATCATAACCCAATATATAGACAAGAGGAGCTATCATAGATAACAAGCCATACTTGTTAGGTGAAAGTTTGATATGTGCCACCTATAATTGGGTTAACTTGGCATTCCTTAAAAATGGGAAATCCAATTTATTAATAGTATTTGATGAGAAAATACCATGTAGTGGAATTTTTTCATTAAGATTCAGTAAGCTATAATTTCAAACTAAAATGGCATAAATGGAAGTAAACCTAAAAGGATATGTTGGTTCATAATCTAAGATATTTTTCATTCGCTTAATATTTAATTCTTATAAGCTTGAGTTCAATACAAAACTTCATCATCGTTTATAAGGGATTCATCTCCCAAAGGCATAACTCCCTTCAAATTAATCATTTAATGCAAAAGTTAAAAGGAAGTATATACACTAGCATACACATTACCAATGACATAAAAAATATCAAGGATGATAAATTGTTTATTAGGATGACTCATCTTACTTATGTTGAAGCTCAAATGGATGTAAATCTTGAGTGAATCCTAGTAGCTCATATAATTCAATAAAACTATTATTTCAAATGGAAAATCCATACAATGGTAGTATGCTTGAAAGATTATCTCTTTCCATGTTATGATTTCATCATCTTAAGAAGCCTCTAAATCCCCTAGGCCCTAAACCCCCTAAACCTACCTTTATCCCTAACCTATTAACCCCTAACGCCTTAACCATTGAGCCCTATTCTAGTCTTATTAACCCTTAAGCCGCTAAACTTTAAGCTGCTAACCCCTTACACCCTATACCCCTAAACCTTTAACCCCTTAGCCTCTAAACCCTAATTAAAAAATACATCTTATGTCTACGTCTTGTCTTGTTAACTTACTCTGAATTTGTTGTGTACGTAGAATTCATCTATAATAAAAAAAATAATATGTTATTTTATTAATATTTTAAAGTTGAGTTGTCAAATTTATATATACTTAATATTTTGATTTTTTTTTAAGTTTTGAATATATTTATATATTTAATAACATAAAAACTTAAAATAGATAAATTTAATCATAATTATTAATGAATTTCTAAAAACAAATTGTATAATTAGTTAATAGTCAATAAATATTGTTCAATGATTATATATAGTAATATTTTTAAAATAAATTAAGGGAATCGTTTAATTTGTTATTGTCAATATTGTTGGGTATTTGGTTAGTTCTCTTTTAATAAGTATATCATTATGCCCCAAGAGGTGTAGACTACCTGGTTTTCATGGGGTTTAATCTCCCTAGGTCACAGTTTCAAACCTCATGGGGAGGGGTTGAGGATGGAAGTCACCTTGGGGGAATTCTCTATCCCAAGGGACATCCAAGGTCAACTAAGCCTCACACAATCATGGTGAATAGCATCCTATTGCGGGTAGATCAGTCTTCCTCTATCTAATAAAAGGGCTAGCCCTGGCTTAGGCTCGGCCTAATCTCCTTGAATTAAGGATGGTATTGTGATACGTCATTAATGAAGAGTCACTGGCAAGTAACAACATGGAACAAATAATATTAGAGCTTATAGCCAAATCATCAAGAGTTAGAATAGAATTCTTAAGTGATCACAGTAAAAAAAATACACATCGGAGATATCATATGTACACATGGATCATACATATCAAGCTAAATGTGGTAGCTAAAGCCAACTCTTCCTACACCTAGTGTCATAGATGGACAAGGCAAGTTGTCATCAAACCAATGAAACATCCATGAATTACATATAGATCCATATATCTTAGTTTGGAAATGATCGATGTGAAAATAATCACAGGGGTTGATATGACAATAAAAAATTAAAAATATCCTCTTAAAAATCACATAGAATGTGGGGTAACATGTCCTATGACATCCAACTTGCAATATACGATGGGAAATCCTCAAAATTCAATGACAATGATGATAATGATCATCATATGATGATGACTTGGATGACGATGTTAAAGGTAATGATTATGATTATGACAATGATGGAATTTAAAAAGGGAGAATATTGGCCAAGGTCATTAACATCATCATCATCATCATCATAATCATTGTTATCATCATCATTAACATTGTAACCAGCATAATCTTTATCATCATCATCATCCTATCCTTATAAGTTGCGATTGATTCCTTATGGTTTTCTTAAGACTTAGACCAAACTAATTTCAAGGGCTCTAATCTAGGTTTTGATGGTTTATCGACAGTCATACGTACTCCATTAGGATGTGTATATGCATTATAAGGGTGGTGCAAGTTAGTGATGAAATGCAAGTTGTTTCACCAATGTGGAAAACCACCTATATGGTTTTGAATAAGTTTCTTAATTATATAAAACCTTAACCAAAATCAACATTATTTTTAATCACAGATTGACCTTAGATTTTGTGTATGTGTGTTTAACTATTTGTAATGCAATTAGAAAAACAAATATTTTTGTATTATGACAAAAAATAACCATTCTATTGAACTTTCGATAGATGTTGACCAGAGAGATGTTGTCCAACTAGAAAAATATTGACTTTTTCAATCATCAATATTCTAATAGATAGATAATTGACCTAGTCAAATGTCAAATATTTGACGAACATTCAATTGTTGTCGCATATTTGACCAACAAAATTATCATCAAATATCTTAATAAATTATCGTAGGATATCTGAAGATAAATGTGTTTGTTGGATATCTAATAAATGTCAGTTTTTTTTAAATACAAAAAATATTTGCAAGTAAAATCCAACAGTATGACTGACCTATCAGAGTACGACATTGGATTTTCCACCCATATGCACTAGTGGGGGTTAGGGGTTAATGATCACAAGTTAAGAGGATAAGGGTTTAAGGCTTAGGGGGTTCATGGATTTTAGCTCAAGGGATAGGGCTTCAAGATGTTCTAGGAACTTACAATTTGGATAAGCAATTGTTTGATCTCGATGTTTTTATTAAGATTCTAGAATATTCCCCAAATCTATAATTGAAATAAATTCAACAGCTTTATATTGGCCAGGTATTTTAACTTCTTCAACCAAATTTTAACTGGCTTAATTTTATGGAATTCATGATTTAAGGGTGGCAACTAAACATCTTTATCATTTGTAGAAAATATGTCATTAGTGCCCTTATTACAACCAACATATTATCTGGAGAACACCAAAGGGTAGAAGTAGAGAGATTGGTGTTAGACTGATCTCTTCATGCACATGGAGGGGGCCCTAGTCAAGTTGATCCCAAAAAGTCTGTAGTGGTTTCTATATCCTATCAATCCATTGTAGCCTCACACTCTCTGTAGTTTCATATATATAGATCCAAATCAACATGTTACACAAATGTATGTATTGTGTGAAGTTTCACATCAACTCAAACTAAAAATGCTCATCATCAATCTTTGTGGAGCTTCCATTGTTCTCAAACCTTCTCCTATGTGGAGATTGAGAAAATATGTGTATACATATATCACATTATAGCATGTTGTGGAGTACATTTACAAGAAACCAAACATTCAAATTTTTATATTCTCTCAAGATTGAAGCATGTGCTAAATGCCTATTATCCACATCTTTGTACAATGGTGTCATTAATAATTTGAAATTTCTTGTCTTGCTAGTATGATCTAATTATTGCTTTGTGGAAGATGTTCTTTCACTCCCATTATTAAAATTTTGATGTTTATGAACAGTATATAAATACAATGGATGTCTCGAATAATAAAAGAATAAATTATTTTACCATTAATAGTGTTTAGTATTTTCACATGGTGTAAATTCAGTAGTTCTATTGGTGGTTACTTAGGGTCAACCTAAACAATTCTTTCACATGCATCAAAAAAAGTAAAAAGTGATAATAAGGACTCCTGTGAACTTTTCTAATCATACATGTTGAATCTGCAAGTGTTGTTGTTATGCTCAATTTCTTATTGGAGTACCTATCAGGTGACAAACTTTGTACAAATTTTTGAAATGTTACTAAATAAGGTGGACCTGAGGGACTGAAGAATGAAATCACAAGACAATAATTGATAGAGATCTATAGGTGTCTGGAACAGAATCACCTTGAACTCTAATCAATGTTTAATTCTTACAAAGGAAAAATTTGATATATTATTGGTTAGTATTTTCAACAATATTGAAACTTGTACTACACCTTTTTTTTCAACTTGGCAATAGAATTAGTTCAATGAAATTAATGCATGATCATGCTTTCAAGTAAACCAGTGCCATTCACAATGCATGTGTAGAACATGAGTACATGCTCAAATCGACATGTCTTGGCTAATATTGGTAATCATATTCATTAACTAGTGGGTAGATAAAGGATCTTGGTCATTGTATCAACACTCAACCCAATGGGATATCATGTGAATTTGGCTCAACACTCTCCCCGTAAGGCTATTATGGTGTCAATCTCACTAACTAAATCAAGGCTTTGCACTCCTCCAACATGGATATTTTGTTTTCTCCATCCATTAATGCACCATTCTAGAACAGTAATGGCATCCCATGGCATGTATTGAACTATTGCAAAAACATTAATGCACCCAAAACTATTACATGAAGAATGCAAAATAATGATTAGCACAATTCCTATATCCCCACCTCAAAAAGTAAAAGATCTCCTTATCTAGTCATGGTTTTCTATAAATAATATTTTAGGTAGTTAGGGTCTCTTTCTATGGTAAACCCTCCACTAGTTGACATCACTAAACCCATGGATAAAATCCCTAAAATAAAATTTCAATTATATTAGTCAATTTTCCAAAGTAAAACCCACCCAAGGTTCTCACTTATATGGTGATCTAGGGTATACACAAGTTTCGATAGCAATGCTTGAGCATGTGTTTCCTTTTCTAAATATTGTTATGCACAACAACGATATCACTTGGGTTTCTCTTGACACTTGATTACTATTAGTTTGGGTACTAAGAATATATTACTCAAATGTATATATGTAATTTAGTATACATGGATCTCATTATTACCATCCACATAAATAAAATTCCTAATATAAAAATTTGAGTTACTCTCATTCATCTAACTAGTATTAGTGTAGGTCCTAAATATTTGAATTTGAAATGATACTAAATAACATGGACTAGAGGGACTGAAGAACAAAAGAACAAGACAATACTTTATTGAAATCTATAGGTGGCTAGAACATAATCACCTTGAACTCCCATCAATGTTTAATTCTTACAAAGGAAACATACCACGTATTATTGATTACCATTTCCAACATTGAAACTTGTAATGCACCTTTTTATCAACTTAGCAATAGCATTGGTTCAATGAAATTAATGCATAATCCTGCTTTCAGTTAAACTAGTATCATCCACAATTCTTGTGTATAACATGAGTACATGATGCTCAAATTAAGTTGTCTTGGCTGATATTGGTAATCATCTTCCTAACTCGCATCCACATAAATAAAATTCCTAATATTTATTTATTTGACTAAATAAATAAATTCCACACTCTGAAAACCCCTTAAATCATGTAGATTGTACAAATTAAACCACTCAAACTTATAATTTTAACAAACATCTACTCAATTTTGGACAAAATCTACCCATAAAATATTCAAAGAAAAAAATCAAAAAGTAGTTAAAATACAACATTCTAAAGCTATTTCAACCTTGTTTCTGACATCCCTTCTCCTTTTTGTCGCAATGAGTGCCATATGTGGAGCCACTTAACCTCCATAAGCTTTATATAGGCATCCTTATATAGATGGTATATTTTGGGAATATTCTTAAATATGATAAACAAAAGCAAGGTCAATTGTTTGACTTTTTTGTTGTCTTTGGAATTTTAGGATGTTCCAGGAATTTACAATTTGGATAAGTAATTTTTTGATCTCGATGTTGTTCTTAAGATCCAAAAATATTCCCCAAGTATAGAAATGAAATGTTGATCCCAGAATATTCCCCAAGTCTATAATTGAAATGAGTTCAGCAACTGTAGATTTCCCAGGTATGTTAGATTCTTCCACCAAAGTTTAGGATGGCTTAATTTTTTGGAATAAGGGTGGTAGCTAGACCTCTTTATCATTTGTAGAAAATATGTCATTAGTGCCCTTATTGTGGCCCACATATTATCTGAGAAACACCAAAGGGTAGAAGCAAAGATATTGGTGTTAGATTGATCTCTTCGTGCACATGGAGTGGGCCCTAGTCAAGTTGATCCCAAAATGTCTATAGTGGTGTCTAGATCCTATCAATCCATTATAGCCTCACACTCTCTATAGTTTCATATATATAGATCCAAATCAACATGTTACACAGATGGATGTATTGTGTGAAGTTTCACATCAATTCAAACTGAAACTGCTCACTGTTACCTCTTCTATGCAGCGCCGATTTGCCATGTTTAGAAAGAAGTATGGTTCGGTCAGTTGTGTCCAAAGGAGGCTCACATTTGGTCATTTTTCCCTTTCTTCCTTCACCCCGCTCACCTCAAAACCTTTCCCATTCCCTAAATAAACCATAAAACCCTACCCATACGCCCTCACGTGCTCATAAACCCTTCATCATTTTCTCACCGTCGATCATTCCTCGATAATCTAACGGCCCACACTGTGCCCAATAAAGGTGACCCGCTCGACCATTTTCCACCATCAGATGCATCTCCACCCGATCCGACAGTCTTCACTCTCATCGTGCTGGCAACTTGATCGAATGATAGCGCACGATGAGAGTGGTTTTTCTCTCTCATCTGCTGCTACATGTCGATCATTGAATGGAATCGCTCAACCCCAGGCATTTACTGCTTAGCACCCGAAAGCGATACGATGAAAACGTTTATCACTCGACCAAACCGCCCTCGCCAGTTAAACACCCGTGCAACTCTATTTCTTGATGACCATCCAATCTATCCACTGAAGATCTAATGGCCCTAAAACACCTCGCTCCCAACTTGGCCGATAGCCTCCGCCGAGCCATATCCGCTGTTCAATTTCTCGATCCGACGGTCATCCTTCTTTCTCATCCCAACTGTCCGTGTACCCATGCATTCCACGTCCTATGACCATTCTATTGCCAGAAGAAGGAGATGAACAACTCTTCCAGCATCAGTTAGATTAATATCCCCAATAACCACATTAAACCAAAAGTATGGCCAAAGGGGAAAAGGACGCAGCACGACCCTGTAACTGAATTTATTAGTCATGGACTCCACTAGTACGAGCACTCCAACCTCCCAGAGGAAAACACAACACTTGAACAGATCAGATTCATCCATTGAAACAAGCCACCTCATCTAGAGACTCCATTAGACAGTCAAATGCGGTTGGTGGTCAATTATGACCCCTCCATACCTAAGCGGCCAAGTGCCATTGTAATGTAAACTTATAAATATCCAGAAGCAAGATATAATCAGGGTTGGCATTTGATGTAAGGTTCAACTTCTGGAGACTGTAGACATTTTGTCACTTGCAGCATCTCATCTTCATTTTCAGCAAATACAAGCTTCCTTTGATGTTAATTTTTCACTATCCATTTTCCTCTGTTCTAAGCTTATGCCTAATATTCTATGTTCTTGATCTCTTGATGTTTAGCACTAGATAATTGTCATCCTATCTCTATGTTAGAATCTCGAATAAATCGTTGAATAGGTTGCTCAAGTTTCTTTCTATCTAATGCTGGAGAGTTGTCATCCTGTCTTTACATTAATAGATTAGATTTGCAAGTTTCTGTACTAGTTGCAACAGACCATCACATGGTCTTGTGTATCTACTAGTGTGGTTAGTATTCTCCATATTCACCTAATATCTAAACTGTGAGCATTGGTGGTCTAAAGCCTTGTATTCTGAGGGTGTTCATGCATGTCTGGATTGAAACAAAGTAGAAGTGGTTATCTGGCTTGAACCAAAGCATCATTCCTTCCATTAAACCTTACAACAATAGTTGAATTTATATGTTACCAGGCATCTCCGAGCTACAACCCAAGAGAGTTTCTTGGAATCCTAACATAATTGGCGCTATTGCCGGGGAGAGGAGATTGCAGCTCAAATTCCCTAGGAGAACGACACAGATCTAGCTTTGATGATAGACAAAGTCTGGTCACATCTCTGGTTGTAATCATCTATTTGGCGACACTACTGGAGGACCAACCTTTTGGCAACTCCAGATCACAGTTTTGGCTCAGTTTGTGAGACACACTTGGATAAATCCTCGGAAATCACTAGTTGACCCAGTGCGTGACCTTGAGAAGATTGTCAAGCAAAGCAAGATATCACAAAAGGGAGCATCAGGATCAGGTAAGCCTAAACAATCTTATGTATCTCTGCTAGAAAGGCTTGTAACTGAGCATCTACATGTCAAAAATATAGCCTCTAGTACTAGCAGCGAAGAAATATTTTCAGAGATTCATAAAGCTCCCTATTCAATAAGTTCCCCTTTGGATCTTAGTCCAAAGAAAACCTCCTTTCCAGTCCATCATATTCCTTTAGCCCTGTCAGTCATTTCTCAGCTCCCTATCATTCCAGCTGCCAGCGCCCTTCCATCTACCCCAGTCATGGCAGGTCCACAAGCACCCACTAAAATGGAAAGAATCATAGCTGCTAGGTATGGACCCTTGGTCCTTCCTATTCCTCTGAATGCCATGCCTGCAAGAGAATATCAGAAATACATTCCTAAGCTCACTGGTACAGAGGGAGTAACAGTTGAGGAACATCTTGAGTCTTTTTATAGTTATGCTGATAACCTAGATATCAGTGAAGATGATGTGTGGATGAGAGTATTTGTCCAAAGCCTTGATGGAGAGGCTAGAAAGTGGTTCAAAGAGCTAACCCCTAGGTCTATAGCAAAAATTGAAGCATTAGATGATGTATTTTTAAAGCATTGGAGAGATAAGAAAAACCTGATATATTACCATACTACGTTTGGCAACCTGAAAAGGGAAAATGGGGAGTCATTGTCTGACTTTAATAAAAGATTTAATCATATGTATAGCAAGATACCAGCCGAAGTGAAGCCCACCCACACCTCTGCCAAACTCACCTATGCCAATGCCTTTGATTCTGATTTTTGCCTGCTATTAAGAGAGAGAAGATGTGCTTCCCTAGCTGAAATGCAAGATGCATCCTTGGAGGTGGAATCCAATATCATGGTTGTAGATAAACTCAAATGACATGTTGATAAAAGGAGGCAGAGAGGTGAGTCTTCCTCTTCTTCTTCATCTTCTGAACCCAAATTAGACAAAATGACTAAGATGATAGAGTCATTGGCTGCTGAAATATCCAAACTAAAGGTTGAGCAGAATTTTGGGAAAGCAAGGCTTCCTAATACATTTGCTCCTAGTAATCTAAATCCATTTAGAAGAGAAAATGAACAATTGTAGATCATTAAGAGGGGCAAAGGGGCCAATGAAGAATAAAGAGTTAAGGCTCCCTTCCAAAACGTAATCATGGAGGAGGAGCAATGTGATGAAGAGGATGATATTCAGTACATGGAAGATAAGGGCAGTGCTACATTTTTGACATTAGCTGCCTATGAGGAGTCATTACTCAGGGACCAGACCAGTCAAGAGTGGGACGGAGAGGTTTTTCTACAGACTGAAGACCAGCAGAGATATAACCTAAGGTCAAGAACGAGTAATGTCAAAGAGAATCCTACTCAAAGAGCTGCAGTCCCTACAGAGCAGTAGATCAGCAAGCAGAAGTGACCGACAGCTAATCCCACCATCCTGAAAGCACCAGCTCAAGAGGTAAGAGGCCCTGATAAGTCTCCTTCCCCTTTCAGTTTTGAATCAGAAGTCCAGAAGTTAAAAATATATGTACCTCTGATAGAACTTGCAAAGAGTGAGGTATTTAGGAAGCCCATCCTTGATGCCCTTGAGATGAAAGCCACACAAGCCTCCAATGACTATGTGAATTTACAAGATGATAAACCTGCAGTTGTGCTTAGCCCCATGACTAAACCTGTTGATGACAATTCCCCATCATTTTATGTCTCCTTGACCATTCATGACAAAATCCTCCACAACTGTCTGTTGGACATAGGTGCCAGCCATAATCTGATGCCCAAAGCTGTCATGGAAGAGTTAGGCCTTGATATTACCAGACCTTATCATGACTTGTTCTCCTTTGATTCGAGGAAGGTGAAATGTCTGGGGTTAATCAAAGACTTAGCCATCACCTTAACTCAGCTGCCCATGAAAAGCATGATGATGGATATTGTGGTAGTAGATGTCCCCCCTAAGTTTGGTATGCTACTTTCTAGAGGGTGGATTAAGAGGTTGGGTGGGACCTTGCAAATGACTTATCCTATGCCACTATCCCAATTTTTGGAGGAGAAAGAAGAAGACTATACAGGGAAGCTCAGTTGGCCTATACCATCAATAATGAGAAGAATCCCACTAATCATCCCATTTACGCTGTGGACACTGATTTTGGAGCGTGTATTCTCCAAATTGAAGAATCCCATAAGACCTCGGTGCAGCTCAAGGAACCAGTATGCCAGGCCATGGAAAAGGAAAGGACATAGACTTGGGATATGTTCTTTGATGGAGCATGTTCAAAGGAAACTACAGGAGAAGGAGTGGTGCTAGTGTCTCCAAAACAAGAAATCACACATCTGTCTTTCAAACTGACTTTTTAGGTCACCAACAATATAGCAGAGTATGAGGCTCTGATATTGGGCTTAAACACTGCCAAATACATAGGAATCATAGACATAAAGGTGTTTGGAGATGTTGATCTCATCATTCAGCAAGTGAAAAAAGCATTCCAAGCAAGACACCCAAGGTTGAAAGCGTACAAAGATGAGGTATGGAGACTTAGATACTCTTTTGATAGCTTTTGTATCTCATATATTCCTAGAGTTAAAAATTAGCTTGCTGATTCCCTTGCTATGTCTGGTAGCATGTTCATCTCTCCCATGCCCCCTAGATTGGCTTATGAGGTCCAGATAAAATATAGGCCATCCTTGCCTAATAATGTTCAGCACTCGAAAGTTTTTGAGGATGATGATGAAGTAAATAGGTTTCTGCAAGTCATTGATGAATTATCTAAAATGCAAATTGATCAAGAGAATGAAACCTTGGAGGAGCATCCCTAGCCCCAGCTAAGGAACAGAATTGGCCAAAACAACATTGTACAGTTGCCTAGCAATCATATACCTAAAGGGCTAGTGCCTCTGGAGAAGTTGTTTGACCATAACGATGTGCCTTATAAGATTTCCCAAAAAGAAAGTTAGTCTGCAGTCCATAGGCATAATATAGGGAGTCCAGATCATCCAAAGTATATAAATCTATCCACCCATTTGTCTACTGCCCAAATTTCTGAGTACTACGCCTTAATGAAGCAGTTTGCTGATGTCTTTGCCTGGGAATATAGGTACCTTAAAACTTATGACAAAAATATCATCCAACATAAGATCCCATTGGAGAAAGACACCATTCCTTTCAAGCAGAAGTTGAGACCCATTAATCCTTTGCTCCTCCCTCTGATTGAAAAATAAATCAAGAAGTTGTTGGCTGCCAAAATCATAGTTCCTCTGAGATATTCAAAGTGGGTAGCCAACTTGGTAGTGGTGAGGAAGAAAAGTGGAGAAATCAGGCTGTGTGTTGATTTCAGGAACCTAAACAAATGCTCTAAGAAAGACAACTATCCCCTGCCAAAGATGGAACATTTGCTATAGAAAGTCTCAGGGGCCAAAGTTATGTCTTTCCTGGATGGATTTTTGGGGTATAACCAAGTTGTTGTACATCCAGATGACCAAGAAAAGACTACTTTCACCACTCCTTGGGGCACTTTTATGTACTCTAAGATGCCCTTTGGACTGATGAATGTTGGGGCTACCTTTCAGAGAGCCATGGATATAGTGTTTGTAGGAGAGAAGGATAAGTTTTTCCTTGTCTACCTGGATGATATAACATTATACTCCAGTAGCCATCAAGATCATTTGCAGCATTTGAAGAAGGTGTTTCTGAAGTGCAGAAGGTTCGGGATATCAGTGAATCCTACGAAGTCACAATTCGCTTTAGAAGAAGGCAAGCTTCTAGGGCACATTATTTCCGCTACAAGTGTCAAGATTGACCCAAAAAGAGTGAAAGCGATACAGACCTTGTCTGTCCCAAGATCAAAAGAGGACATCCAATCCTTTCTGTGCAAAATCAATTTTGTAAGGAGGTTTGTTCCTAATTTTGCAGAACTGGTAAAGCACATCACCTCTATGTTGAAAAAGGTATCAGAGATCAAATGGATTGATGCAGCAAGAAGATCTTTTGAAGCCATCAAAAGAGCTATTATGGAAGCTCCCACTTTAATCAGCCCAGACTATAGCAAGGAGTTCCATATCTTCTCCTTTGCTTCTGGTGACACTCTTGCAGCAGCCTTATTGCAGAAAGATGATGGGGATTTAGAACATCCAATGGCATTTTTCAGCAAAACCTTAAGGGATGCTGAACTAAGGTATGATATTATTGAAAAACAGGCTTATGCTCTTATCAAATCTTTAAAGGCTTTCCGAATCTACATTCTACACTCCAAGGTAATTACATATGTGCCCTCTGCTTCAGTAAAGGATGTCCTAACATATCCAGATGTTGATGGAAGAAGGGCTAAATGGATTGCAAAGCTTATTGAATTCAACATAGAATTGAAGCCCACTAAGCTTACTAAAGGTCAGGGCCTTGCCAAGCTGATGGTGGAAGAAAGTTGCAAAATGCTTGACATAAATTACATAAGAGCGAATTCAGAGGATGGACAGACAGAAGAAGCAATAGTAGGACAAGGACATGACCGGCTGTTGGCTGAGAATCTAGCTTCTTGTGAATGGTATGATAAAATAGCTCACTTTCTGTTGAAACTAGAAGTCCCTCCAGGCCTTAGTTCAAGACAAGCTAGAACTATTAAGCTCAGAGCAACCAGGTTATGTATTCATGAAAAATTGCTTTATTGGAGGGATCCATCTGGAATCCTTTTAAGATGTCTGGATAAAGAGAAATCTGTGGAGGTCATGCATCAATTTCATTCCAGCATCTGTGGAGGACATCACTATTTGAAAACTACAGCCAACAAGATCCTCAGAGCTGGGTATTATTGGCTCACTCTGTTTTTTCATGTCTTTTCATTTGTAAAATCCTGTGACAAATGCTAGAGGTTTGAAGGAAAACAACAGTTGAAGGCTTTACCCTTGAAGCCAATACATGCCAGTGGCCCTTTCCAGCAGTGAGGCTTGGATTTCATAGGGCAAATTAATCCACATTCTAGTGGCTAGCACAGATGGATCTTAGTAGCCACTGACTACTGCACTAAGTGGATTGAGGCCATTCCTACTAGGAAATCTAATCACCATGTTGTCATGAAGTTCTTGACATAAAACATTTTCACCAGGTTTGGCTGTCCACACAAATTAATCACAGACAATGCAGCAGCCTTTAGGGAAAAAGAGTTGGTGGAAATGTGTGAATCAATTGGCATTAAGCTAGTGCATTCCACCTCATATTATCCTCAAGGTAATGGTCTAGAAGAATCATCCAATAAGAGCTTGATAAGGATAATCAAAAAGCTGCTGGAAGACAAAAAAAGGAACTAGGATTCCAAACTAAAGTTTGCATTGTGGGCTGACAAGGTAGCCACCAAGAAATCCACAGGGAATTCTCCGTTCAAGTTGGTATATCGCACCGAGGCTATATTCCCAATCCAGTTGACCCTCCCTATGGCCAAGTTCTTATAGGGAGAGCATAGTGAGGAAAATGACATGGCAAAGAGGATTAGTGACTTGGCTGAAGTGCATCAAATTAGAGATCGATTGATTGAAAGGTCTGCAGCACATCAAAAGAGAATCAAGGAAGCCTTTGACAGAAAGGAAAAGATGGAGAATTTTCAAATTGGAGACTTGGTTCTTAAATGGGATGCACTGAAGGAAAGGAAAGGCAACCATGGGAAGTTTGATGCTCTGTGGACTGGACCTTTTGTCATTGCTCAGGTCCAGGGGAACAACACTTTCATGCTGCAAAGTATGGAAGGAGAAATAGTTTTTTATGGCCCAGTCAATGGGTGGTTTTTGAAAATTTATGTTGATTAAGGCCTTTAGGCCTCAGCATTGTAAATATGTCCTTTTTACAAGTTTTAGTATAGGCTTGATTAGACTCCATGCCCAATGGAACACTAGGAAATATTGTTGATCTTGTTTCGTAGGAAAGGCAGTGGTCTACAGTTCTTGAAACCTCATAGGGAGGCTTTCATCCCCAGAAGGATCCAGTGTTGGCTCTGCTATGCGGCACCGATTTTCCAAGGTCAAAAAGAAGCATGGGTCGGTCAATTGTGTCCAAAGGAGGCTCACATTTGGTCATTTTTCCCTTTCTTCCTTCACCCCGCTCACCTAAAAACCTTTCCCATTCCCTAAATAAACCATAAACCCCTACCCATACGCCATCACACGCTCATAAACCCTTCATTGTTTTCCCACCATAGATCATTGCCCGATAATCTAACGGCCCACACTACGCCTGATAAAGGTGACCCGCTTGACCATTTTCCACCGTCAAATGCATCTCCGCCCGATCCAACGGTCTTCGCTCTCATCATGTTAGCAACTTGATTGAATGATAACGTGTAATGAGAGCATTTTTTCTCTCTCACCCACTGTTATGTGTCGATCATTGAATGGAATCACTCGACCCCGGGCATTTACCATTGAAAGCCAGAAAGCGGTGCGATGAAAACCTTTACCGCCTGACCAAACCACCCTCACCTGTTAAACACCTATCCAACTTCGTTTCTCGATGACCATCCGATCTGTCTACTGATGATCTAATGGCCCTAACACATCCCTCTCCCAACTTGGCTGATAGCCTCCTCCGAGCCATCTCTACCATCCAATTTCTCGATCTGACAGTCATCCTTCTTTCTCATCCTAACTGTCTTTGTACCCATGCATTCCACGTCCTATGAACATTTTATTGCCCGAAGAAGGAGATGACCATCTCTGCCATCATTAGTTACAGTAATATCCCCAACATCCACATTAAACTGAAAGCATGGCCAAAGGGGAAAAGGATGTAGCACGACCCTGTAACTGAATTTATCAGTCATGGACTCCACTGGTATGAGCACTCCAACCTCCTAGAGGACAACACAACACTTGAATAGATCAAATTCATCCACTGAAATAAGCCATCTCATCCAGAGACTCCATCAGACTGTTAAATGCAGTTGGTGGTCAATTATGACCCCTCCATACCTAAGCGGCCAAGTGCCATTGTAATCTAAACTTATAAATATCCAGAAGAAAGATGTAATCAGGGTTGTCATTTGATGTAAGGTTCAACTTCTAGAGACTGTAGACATTTTGTCACTTGCAACGTCTCATCTTCATTTTTAGCAAATACAAGCTTCTTTTGCTGTTAATTGTTCACTGTCCATTTTCCTCTATTCTAAGCTTGTGCCTGATATGCTGTGTTCTTGATCTCTTGATGTTTAGCACTAGATAATTGTCATCTTATCTTTGTGTTAGAATCTCGAGTACATCGCTGAATAGGTTGCTCAGGTTTCTTTCTATCTAATGTAGGAGATCTGTCATGTTGTCTTTGCATTAATAGATTAGATTTGCAGGTTTTTGTACTAGTTGCAACCGGCCATCACATGGTCTTGTGTATCTGCTGGTGTGGTTAGTATTCTCCATATTCACCTAATATCTAAACTGTGAGCATTGGTGGTCTAAAGTCTTATAGTCTGAGGGTGGTCATGCACGTCTGGAGTGAAACTAAGTAGAAGTGGTTATTTGGCTTGAACCAAACCATCATTACTTCCATTAAACCTTGCAACAATAACTGAACTTATATGTTACCAGGCATCTCCGAGCTACAACCTAGGACTGTTTCTTGGAATCCTAACACTCACCATCAATCTGTGATGTGCCACATAATATTGATATGGGCAATTTTTGGCTGAGATAATAGTGCATGAGAGCCTACACTAGGTTCGAGGCCTAGATTGCCAAATAATTTTAATCCTCTATTAGTCCACAAGTGTAAGGTTTGTATGTAACCTCAATCCCCTTGTGCCATCAATCATTTGTTTGAAGAACTAAATTTTTGTAGCGTTGAAAAACAAATCCATTAAGGGAAATTGTGTTTTGGATTTGCAAATGGTTAGACTGATTAATGCATTATCCAAAACCAACATATTTAAAACGAATTGACACTTCCTCTAAAACTAATCAATTTTTAATGGATATGAGAACTGTAATTAAATGGCTCTAGCAGACACCATGGGTAATCACAATGCTACTTCCCCATCAATAGAGGCACAACTCTTAGATTTGTTAGACAGTTGATTCATTTGTACAAAAGAAGGGAACTGAGTGGAGGCTTATATGGGAATTTGTCTTTAGAGTTTACCAATAAATACAAGGAAAGTTCCAAATCAATGATTATCCTCTTTCGACAGTACTAATTATAAATATATTCGTGGAGATGAAGAAACTAATAATTATGATAAACACGATTCTAAGCACTAAGTTGTTTCCACTGCATTTTTCCTTTATGATTGAATTTTACCACTAGGAATTGAATTACTAATTGAATGATAAAGACATAAATGGAAATTTGGCATTCTCATATTCATTTATTTATATTCAATGCCATTCATGATTTTATATTCAGTTGCTGAAATACAATACATGAATCGTAATAGGCATTTTCACATAACATGTCCTTATATTCAATGACATTCACGTATTCATATTCAATTCAATTCAGGGTCATCAGATTCCATTGAAAACCAATAAAGTGTATTAAATCAGATTCCATAGGAGAACAATAAATTCTATTAAATAAACACTGGACATAGAAGGTTACCATAAGAAACTAAGCTTGATGAGAAACATAAACCCTTTGAAGTTCATATGAAATTAAGAGACCAGAAACACCAGATTTTCGGGGCATTGTTAATTCTAGTTTGGTAGGCTAGGCTTTTGGCTCATGTCTAATGGATTTTGGTGGGACAAAGTGGTAATGAGATGGGAGATCATGTGGGCAGGCTTGTATACAACCACCCTGCCATGAATACTTTCGTTGAACTCCATTCCTATGAAATAGTTATTTAGCTGGCTGGAAGAGATCCATATTCTACATCTTTCTTGGTTAATAAAATTATTAGCACAAACTCTCAGGTAACCGCACCTGTTTAGGATGACTACTCTGCTATCATAGGCTATTTACAAGCCTAATTTCCTATGTTAAAATGTAGATATGCTAGTGAGAGGCTGTGGAAGAATAGATACCCCTCAAACCCATTGAAGTCATAAATCTAAAGAATCAAATATATATTGCTAAATTGTGGAAATATCAAATAGGAAGGAAGGTTACAGAAAAAAATGAAAGCGGGAGATGGCAACAGTTTAAAATTCTGCAACCAATAAAATTTGTTTTAGTTGTAGTTATGTGCATGAGGAAAATCTAACTCTATAGAATGAACACCGTAGAACTAACCTAGGGAAAAGCAGTAAAAATACATGAACCTAGAAATATATAACCTATAAACCCAACTAATTAACCTGTGATTCCAACTCTAAAATTCTAAGCTTCAATTGTAAATTAGTTGTTGCCCGCCTCTTCAAAATCCTCTAGGTTCTCTCCAATGCTCTTCTATCCATGACAGGATTTGTAATTATATAGAAAATTTCACAAGCCCTAAGAATATTTAACCACATAACCAATTTCTCTCAAATCTCTCAAAATATACCAAAACCCTTCCTCCAACAACAAAAATTTGGCGCCAAAGTGCCATCTTCACGGACTGAACATCCAATTTTCATGGACAGTTTAGAAACTGGGTAAACCTAGAGTGGACCTCTTCACAGTAAGAATAACCGGTTTGCATAGAAACAAGGTTCTTAGCAAGTTTTCGAAGGGTAAGAATAACCAGTTTTTGCGGGTAAAAATTTTTGGTTTTAATTCCTAGGCTTTCATACCCAAGTTTCCACTTTCATAGCCAGTTTTCATACTAAGCGTTTGACTTTCATGGCCTGTTTCCCATTTTCACGAAATGAGCATTATGTTATGTATGAAAACTTAAAAACATTTACATCATGTATCAATTCTTAAAAGCAATGTCCATTATGAAAAACAATTAAACTATTATAGTTTTATTATATTTAAATGAATTTTGTTTGATCATTAGTTTATCTATCCACTATTAAAATTAAGCATTAATAAAGGTCTATATATCATTAAAAGACTAAATAAAATTCATATCTAAATAATAACCAAAGTTCATAATACCATTGAAAATTAGCTAAGGTTCATATCAAACAATTAATAAAACTTCATACACCATTAAAAAATTAAATTTCATACTTCAATTAATAAAGGTTCATACCTATTTACCAAATAGGTATATAAATATATATTTTAAGTTTATCTATTTAGTATTTATCAATTGTAAATATGATGATTTTAATACTAGATTTAAATGAACTCACACTTTTAACATAAATCAATGAAATTTAAAAATTAAACTTTATAGCCAAAGAAATATAAATATAAATATAAATTTTATTTTCTAAATATTACCTTTACTAAAATGATAATGAACACATTAGTGTAAAGTAGATAGATGATACATGCAATTTATATGTTAATTGTAGATGAATCCATCTATAGTGTTAAACTTTAGAGGCAAAAAGATATTTTTAAATTTAACACTGTAAGCAGATTTAGAGACCCCTTTGGCTCTAAATTTTAACACTGTAGATCGATTCAGAGACCCCTGTAGTGAAATGTAACACTTTAGTATCAAACTTGCAATTTTCCATTTCTAGAGTGGTACACAATTAAGAATTACTAAAATAAATGACTAATTCATATACTTGTTGTACTTGTTATTTGGTCATATTTTTATTCTTGGACTATAATAGTCATTTATGTTAAGAATTATTAATTTTGACACTTATTATCTAGTCATATATTTTAATCCTAGACTAAATTAGTCATTTAAGTTAGTCACTTTTATTTTAGTCACTTATTATCTAGTCATATATTTTATCCCTAGACTAAATTAGTCATTTAATTTAGTCATTTTTAGTTCGGCCACTTAAAATTGCTCAAATTTAGTAGTAATTCACTTGAAATAACTGTGGTGACTAACTTTTTTAGTCACCTAGCCATTAACTTCATCATTTTCTACTAGTGAGTGACTCATAGAAATGGACTTTCAAGAAAAGGAAGGGGTGTTCACTATAAGAAAGGGCATACTAAGGTGTAAAATGGTCAAGTTGACAATAAGGATACCATCAAATGTTTTTTTTTTTTTGAAAGAATAAAGGACACTTCAAATGAGTGCTCCAAATATAAAATTTGTCTCGAAAAGAAAGGTAATATTGTTTCTTTAATATGCTATGAATCTAATATGGTTGACATTTTTCATAATTCTTGGTGGATTGACTTGGTTCTACAATCCATATTTCTAATACAATGTAGGGTTTAATCAACCAAAAGAAACCAATGGAAATTGAATTCTTCATCTATTAAGGAGACAAGACGAGTGCATGTGTGGAATCTGTTGGGACCTTCACACATATCCTAAAATTTGGCTTTGTTTTAAATCTTGAAAGGACTTTTTATATTCGTTCTTTCTCTCAAATTTCAGTCTCTAGACTTGTTCCCCATGATTTTAATTTCATTTTACTAATTATAGTCACTTTTTGTTGGTGATGGAACTCTTGTTGATGGTTTGTATAGACTCTATTTAAACCCTTTATTTTGATTCAAATTCTTTAACGTTGCATTAGAGTGTTGTCATTAAGCATGGTATTATGAATGAAAAATACCCCATGCTTTAGCACAGGAGATTGGGAACATATCTGTTATGAAACCAGCTCAAGAAAAGATAGAAAAGATAGGTCAACGCCTTAGAATTCAGCCTCTTCGAGGGTGCAACGTCCTTTACATTACATAAATGAACAATTCTTGGATGATACAAATGAGAAAACCTCCTTTCTATATAGGAGTCTAAGGAGTCACAATATAATCCAGCCGACCTAACAATAATAATATAAAGCCACAAAAATAACAATAGAGGGATTCTATGGGGAACAGAAATAACAACATGGGGGTAATAGGGGCACAACAATATAAATAAGGGGTATAACTACAATAGTAATGGGGTAATCACTAGTATTATAGGGACCCAACATGCCCCTCTCCTTCAAAAAAGTGTTGTCCTCAACGCTTGAGTAGTTCTGGATACTTCTGCATAAAATTCTCATCCTCCCATGTGGAATCTTCAGTGGATAAGTTCTTCCACTTGATAAGATACTCTGAAATTGATCGATTTCGTAGCTGTCGAGTTCTTGTTTCTGTGACTGCTTCCAGTTCCAATATAATTTTTCCTTCCTCGTCAAGTTCTGGCAATATTGTTTGAACTGGGAGCTTGTCGCCTATAACCTTCTTTAAACATGAAACATGGAAAACTGGGTGCAATCGAGAAGCTGCAGGAAGCTCCAATTTGTATGCCATAGTACCAATCTTTTGCAACACCTTGTACTGACCATAATACTTTGGTGATAATTTATTATCCTTCTTAGCTTGCTTTAGGGACATTTGCTTATATGGTTGTAGCCGTAGGAATACCCAATCACCTACATCAAAACTTCTTTCACTGCGATGTTGATCTGCCTGTTGTTTCATTCTATTTTGTGCCAACACGAGGTTATCCTTTAAGAGTTGGAGGACTTGTTGTTGATGTTCGATGTGATGTTCCACTGCCTGAACCTTAGAATTTTCTCTTAAATATGATGTGATGGATGGTGGTTGATACCCATAAAGTGCCATAAATGGGGTCATTTTTGTTGCTGTATGGAAGGAAGTGTTATACCACCATTCAGCCAGAGGCAACCATTTGACCCATTGTGTCTGTTTATCAGATACAAAGCAACAAAGATATCCTTCCAAACATTTGTTTACTATCTCAGTTTGCCCATCAGATTGAGGATGATAAGATGAGCTATGAGCTAACTGAGTACCAAGACAAGAAAATAATTCTGTCCAAAAATTTCCAGTGAAAATGGGATCTCTGTCACTTACAATAATCTTTGGGTTTCCATGTAGCTTTTGAATTGTTTCCATAAATGCAGTAGAAACTGTACTGGCTTTAAATGGATGTGATAATGCACAAAAGTGTGCATACTTGGTAAGTCTGTCAACTACCACCATGATGACACTCTTTCCCTCAGACTTGGGTAAACCTGTGATAAAATCCATTGAAACCTCCTCCCAACGTTGGCTTGGAATGGATAAAGGTTGTAATAGACCTGGTGTCTTAATTGTTTCAACTTTATTTTGTTGGCAAACCAAACATTCCGCCACAAACTTTTGAATATCTGATTTAAGGCCATCCCAAAAAAATTCCTTCTTAACCCTGTGGTAAGTTTTTAAAAATCCTGAGTGCCCTCCTAAGGGAGAAGTGTGCAATTCCATAAGAATCTTTTG
Organism: Pinus tabuliformis; assembly: GCA_031772625.1. Lineage (NCBI taxonomy): Eukaryota > Viridiplantae > Streptophyta > Pinopsida > Pinales > Pinaceae > Pinus > Pinus tabuliformis. The sequence goes on along the minus strand of CM062816.1, from coordinate 543,240,575 downwards.
TTTTAGCTGGGAATTCTTACAGAGGTATAAGCGATCTTTGTACCATAACGAATCATTTTACCAGCTAAATGTATCAGACGTACTGGAATCTTGTTGTAGCTTTCGAATAAGTGCCCACACTTCTTCATCATTCTTCCATTCCTCCCTTGCTTCATTTATCCAATCTGGTTGGATAATAGAAATGGCGCACAACAATGCTTCCACATCCTCATCCTTTCTTGAGAGTGCATCTGCCACCACATTTTGCTTCCCTTTTTTGTAGATGATTTCAAAGTCATAACCCAACATCTTTGTGACCCACTTTTGTTGCTCTTCAGAGGATAATCTTTGTTCTAAAAAGTATTTAAGGCTATCATGATCCGTTTTTACCTTGAAGTGTCTTCCCATTAGGTAGGGTCGCCATTTCTTAAGTGCATGGAGTATTGCCAACATTTCCTTCTCATAAATAGCTTTGCTTAAAAACTTTCCCTTGATTGGACGACTTTCAAAAGCAATGGGTCTTTCATCTTGCATTAGAACAGCACCAATTCCATTTCCTGAAGCATCACATTCCACAATAAAGGTTTTTGTGAAGTCCGGTGTAGCTAAGACCGGTGCTTGGCACATTGCCTCTTTAAGATGTTCAAAGGCCTTTGTTGCTTCCGGAGTCCATGAAAATGCATCTTTCTTCAATAATGTTGTTAGAGGTGCTGCTATTCTCCCATAATTCTTAACAAACTTGCGATAATACCCTGTCAACCCAAGAAATCCTCGCAGATGCTTTATGGATGTGGGGATTTTCCATTCCTTAATGGCTTTAATTTTGCTAGGGTCTACCTTAACTCCATGAGATACAATATGACCCAAATATTCCACCTCCTGGACTCCAAAGAAACATTTGGATCTTTTTGCATATAATTGTTTCTCCTCCAATAGTTGTAGCACCTTGTCAACATGTTCAACATGATCCTTCCAAGACTTGCTGTAGATTAGTATATCATCAAAAAATACTAACACAAATTTTCTAAGGAATGGTTTGAAAATTGAATTCATCAAACCTTGAAATGTTGAAGGTGCATTGGTAAGGCCAAAAGGCATGACCAAAAATTCATAATGACCCTCATGAGTTCTAAATGCCGTTTTCGGAATGTCTTCAATCTTCATTCTGATTTGATGATATCCTGAACGAAGATCCAACTTGGTGAAGTAAATTGATCCATGCAATTCATCCAGTAATTCATCAATGACAGGAATGGGGAACTTATCTTTAATAGTGAGCTTGTTGAGCTCCCTATAATCCGGACACATGCGCCATGATCCATCCTTCTTGTGCACCAATACTACTGGAGCAGAGAAAGAACTTTGACTTGGTTGAATTATACCAGCCTCTAGCATTTCTGCAACCATACGTTCAATTTCACTTTTTTGGACATAGGGATATCTGTACGGCCTGATGTTTGGAGGAACACTTCCTGGAATCAGATGAATAGCATGATCATGATCACGCATAGGTGGGAGACCTTTGGGAGTCTCAAATACCTTGGAATGATTGTCCAAGACTTTTTGGAGATCTGGAGAAATAGATGATTCCAATGTGGAAACATCTAGCGAACATAATTGTGCAATTACACCTCTTTGCTCCTTTTTTAGAAGCTTTGTCATACCATTAGAGCTGATTATCTTTCCTGGTTTCCCTGCAATACCCCTTAATTCAACTTCCCTTCCATAGAAAATTTGATGAAAAGTTCTTGAAAATTAAAAGCTATTGTACCCAAGGATTGTAGCCATTGGACTCCTAGTACAACATCAGCACCTCCCATTGGAATGGAAAGCATTGGGCTAGTCAATACATATTCTCCCATGGATAGCTTGATATTATGGCACTTTCCAGAGCAATTTATTGTTCCTCCATTTGCAATCATCACTTGACACTCTGGTGCTGGATATAGGAAGCAATTCAATTCTTTTGCTACCCTACAATGAATAAAATTGTGGGTGCTTCCTGAATCAATCAACACTATTACCTTTTTCTTCTTGATTTGTCCTTCTATCTTGATGGTTTGAGGAGTGGTAATTCCCGCCAATGCATTACAAGATATGGTCGGATTTATTTGTTCTTCATCTAGGCTTTGTTCCTGGAGTATATCTTCTTCTTTTGACCTTTCTTGCTCCTTTTCTTCTTCCTCTTCACAATCTATGTAGAATAATTTCTTCTCAGCACACTTATGACCTTTAGTGTATTTGCTATCACAATTGTAACAAAGCCCTTTTGCTCTTTTTTCTTCCAATTGTTGTGGTGTCAACCTTATAGGTTGTGGAAGACTAGGGGAAACAACACTTCCGTCTTTATAGTTGTGAGTGGTATGCTTCCTGGTTGCCATAATTTTGCTTTCCATTTTTCTTGCTAACCTGAATGCCTTCTCTAATGAATCAGGTTCCCAAAGGCGAACATCATGTTGGATATTATCCTTTAAAGACCCTATGAACACATCAATCCTATGCTCCTCTGGAATATCTTTTACCCTTATGTTCAATTTTTGGAACTCCTCAATGTGCTCCATTACTGAACCCTTTTGTTTGAGACTTATCAATTGGCTAAAAAAAGTGTTGCTTTTTGTATCTTCATAATGTGCTATCAATTCTTCCGTAAAAATTGCCCAAGTGATAATTTTTTTACGAGAGCAAAGCCATTGATACCATACAAACTGATTTGGTTCCAAATATACAGTTGCCATACGTACCTTTTGTGTGTTTTGCACATTATTGAGATCGAAGAATTGCTCCATCTGTAATATCCATGTGGCGGGATCCTTGCCATCAAACTTCCTCATATCGATTTTTGGAATATGGTGGGTCTTCGATCCAACATTAGAGTCTATGGAATCATGATTAACATTACTTTTGTTCACATCATGAGTTTCCTTTACAACCTTTTCACCATTAGTAAGTATTTCTTGTAGAAAATTTGTCAAATCTGTCTTCAAATCTACCATGTCTGTTTTCAAATCTGTCTTCAAATCTGCCATGCCTGTCTTCAAATTTGTGTTCTAATCTATCTTCAAATTGTCCATCTTAGCTTCCATTCCATTCATCTTAGCTTCCACGCCACTTATCTTAGCTTCTGTTAACTTTTGTGAGCGTGACATTTGTTGCACTTGTTCTTGTAATTTTGATATATCATGTAGCATTTCTTCCTCTTCTTCATGAGTCATGCTAGAGCTTTCAGGTTCCTTACTAGGTGTTTGCATTTTCTTTCCTCGGGGCATCAGTTACCGATAATAATTCTTTACTATGCCCTTTGAATTCCTTCAAACCCAACTTACACAAAAATTAAAAAATTAAAACTACACACCTTTTTTCACTTTGTAGAAGCCTGATATTGAATCTGATGTATCTCTGCAATTCCAGATCCTCCAATTTTGAAATTGCTACCTGTAGTAGCCTTCTATGTCCTCTTTCCAATGCCACAAGTGACCCAATTTGGATTCTCCAAGGAAGAGTTATGCGAAATCTCCCACAGTGACTTGATTATAGACTATTTCAGTAGAGAGAACTTGTACAACGTGCCACGAGTCACTATTTTTCCCTATGGATCTGAACAATGCATACAAGAAACTACAGTCCGTCCTCTTTTTGTACCTTCTTACGAAATTTCAATCCGATCCCTAGAGAGAAAGTTATGACCCCAGGTCACCTGTTTTGAATGTAATTCAGGAGTCTGCAAAAAGACCAACTTCCTCAGATCATATCTCCAACAATGTAAACTTTGAAACGGGAACTGATACTGTTACCCGTTTTGTAGAGGTGGCAAAAAAATGACCCGATTTTCAAAAGTGTTGATGCAGAATACACATGTTTTTTTAAGAATATGCTTTTTGGAACTTTAATTTTTTTCATGTGCATTAAGTGGGTGAGGCTCAGTGAATGGTAGTGATTTTCATCCTGATTTTAAAAAGTGTGTATTCTGCATCACACCCTTTTTTTAAAAGACCTATTTTTTGACTTTAAATTTTCTAGTGTGTGAAATGTAAAAAATTATTTTCTAAATTTGATAGTTTTTGAAGTCGTCATTGTATTCATATTTTCTTGTTCTCTATCTTAATTTTTTTTTTTTTTTTTAGTGGGCTTTTTATTGTTTTGCGTTTTTAAATTATAAAGTCGATAGTTTGAATTTTAGATAATCTACATATTTAGACATCTTTTCAACCCCCTTAATTAATTTTTCAATCCACATGAAATAATTGTTTCTAAAAAACAACATTTTTTAACAATGGACATAAAAAATAACCATTTTTAACATAAATATAACAAAAAAACTAAACGTTTTGATAATTTTTTGCTAGAATTAACATGTCAAAATCACAATTTTTATACAAAAATATTAACTAAAAATGGTCAAATAATAGTTTTTTTTATGAATTTCATGTCAAAAAGATAATAATAACTACTTTTTTTTCAAAAAAAAATGATTAACTTAAAAATCAATGCAAAAATCACATATTACCAATATTGAACGTATAACAACCCTAATTGAGTGTTTATTCTTCTCATAAAATGTCAAAGTCAAAACATTGCAAAGCTTGAGTTACAAGCATAACTTAAATTTAATCAAGAATGTCATGTAATCCAAACTCTTCGTCCTCTAGAGTTTCATCATTGTCCTCTTCCACAATATTTTCTGTTTCATTTTGCTCATTTTGCTCATTTTCCTCTTCTAATGGGTCTTTCATGTCTGCAAATCCCCCAATATGTGTCTTTCCATACATTCCATGTAATGGTGGTTGGGGTTCCTTTGCCTTTTTTGCCACACGTGATTCACTAAAGTCCCCTTTCTTCAACCCAATTTCTTGCATTGCATCTGGAAGAAATTGAAGAGCATTAATTCTTTGCCGAATGAAATTGCATTGTAATGGATCTTTCTCAATTGCAATGCAATTTCTTCCTTTTTGAAGGCAGCATGCTAGTGTTGTACCTAATTATCAAGCACAAAAAAATAATGAAGTAAATTAGTACAATGACATATTAATTAAAAAAAAGAACATATTGAAATTCAATTCCATGTGGCAAAACGTACCTGAGCCAGAAAATAAATCCAGAACCCAATCTCCTTCATTTGAACATATGTCTATAAGATAGTTAATCAATAATTGTGGTTTCTGATAAATGTTAACTATCTCTCCTTTCATTTCTTTGTCTTCATATGTTAGTTTTCTCACAACAGCATCATAAGTCAGTATTTGGCTATGACTCTTTTTGTCCACCCGATTAAAAATCATAGACATATGGCTATCATCTTTTGCCCAACTATCAATATGAATGAACTCACAGTCATTTATAAATTGTTGATCTTCATTGTCAAGAAGATTTGACTTTTGCCTGTAACATAAAATAGTAAAAGTTCAATTAACTTGTACATAAATTAATTTTTCAACATTAATCAAATATACCTTTAAACATCTTACCATGTAAGCTGCATCCTTGAATTTGTTTTCCCCTTGAAGCTTGACAATAACATTGCCAACTGTGTGTCTGAATGAAATGTCACAAATCTCCATAATGGTGATGACGTCACTTCCTTAAATCCCACCACCACTTTATTAAAAGCTTGATAAGTATAAGGGTCATTATCATAGCAAATGTTTGGAATATTGAAACCATGGGGAATATCTGCAATAACGAGGGCATAATCCCTTTTTGGTATGAGTTTCGCAATGTCTTCACAGTCGCCTTGTATTACTTGATATTGAATAGTGTCTAGCCCATTCCAAATGAAATGATTAAGAGTTGGATCAAGTTCAACATTCTTAATACGTTGCTTTCTCAGTCTTTCAATCTTTATTTTTTCAATAAAAGTCTTGAAACTGTCTGGTGCTCCATTATCTTCTTTCTTCATCTTTTACCAAACAAACAAATGTATGTGTAAGTTTTAATTTAAATTAAAAATAGTACACAGATGATTAAAACTGAATGTATAAATCAAGTTACCTTTTTAAATGCAAGATAAAAAGCTTTCAATGTTGATGTAGAACTTGAATCTGGATAGTTGCGTACAACATCATCCCAACTATCTTCATTCAACAATTTAACCATTTGTTCCTGAATTTTCATGTAAACTTTGTGACTGCATAGATAAAGTAAGAAAAAGTTAATATACTGATATGTATAACAAATACTACCAATAACAACATGTTTTAGTTAAAAGATAACTATAATCCTGGAAATAAGTAAAACTAATTCAGCAAACTTACTTTTGAAATTCTTCAGACATTTCTTCCAATGATAATTCCCCCGACTTCACACGAGATAATATTGTTTTGACAATTTTTTCATCTTTCACTCCTTGCATCGCCCTCCAAGGCGTGATGGTCATATCGTCTGGAAGTTGCTTCAGTTCAGGCGCTGATTTATTGTTGCTACATATCAATGGCTTAGACTTTCTGACCTTTTGGTTTTTAATGCCAATGTCTTCCCACATGCTAAAAATGTCATCAATCAAATTCCAAATATCTCCAGTTCTAAATGCCAATTGGAAAATGTTATCAACACCTCTGAATAAATCGCTAGATCTGTTGTCTTTTCCATTTTTTGAATTGCCTTTATCTTCAATTTGATAGCCTATTTCCATACAACATTCCTTTCGGAAATCTGTAGTAATATTGATCTTATCCCCACCACATTTTTCTAGGAATTCACTATGAATAAATCTAACCTTTTGGACCAAAGTCATAGACATCCTATATTCATTATCTGAATTATGATCCCATGCCACTAGCTTTGCTTCTGTTTCATTTAAACCAGCATAAATGATACATTTCATCGTTTCAAAACGTGGGTTATTAGGATATTCCTCCATCAATTGTCTTTGAGCTTCAACAGAATGGTTCCCCCCAAGCACATAATAATTGTATTCAAAACATTTTGACTTATCAAATGCTTCTTTGTTGGGAACTTGAAGTGGATCAACAAGAAGCACATAACTAACCACATGAGCATATGGATTGTACCTCATCAATGTCTTCAAGTTGTGAACATGCAGATGATGCGGCTTTCTGACTTGATATTGGCATTGTCCTTCACTTGCCTTATAGGTTTGTGTCACATTTAACTGAAATGTACGACCACCATCAACTAAGTTTCTCTTTGTCAAATTCTGTCGAATGGCATTTTGTTTTGTTTTGATAATGCCATCACCTAAATCAGCTCCTGGTGTAATGATTTCTCTGCTTTCTTTTGAAGTTTCACTAGGTTCTTGACTGCTGGTAATGACTACTTCAAGATCTTCAACTCTACTTTTTTTCGTCTTAACATTCTGAAGAGATCTATTCTTGGCCATTGTTACTTTTGGTCTTTTACGACCTTCCACAATTTCAATGTCATCTTCAGTAATGGCAACATATGCTTCATTGTCAACTTCATCGTCCTCAAAAGTAACTTGTTTACCCTTGCTAGATTTATCCACCAGAGGCCTTTTTTTCTGATTCTTTGGATGTAGTTTTGTAGCATCATCAATTACTACATTTTCCATGTTTTGCATATCTTCCTCTGACACTGAGTAAAAATGGCTGACAACGTTCATGATATCATTCTCTATGTAATGAATGCCTCCCACCATAATTGAACAGCTTTCAACAAAATTCTGCCAAACAAAATATCATATGTTAATATAATCAAAGTTAAAAATATAGCGAGACATTTTCAAAACGCAAAATAAAAATACAAATAACAATACTTACCGTGTTTTGTGTCATATCATTTACGATTTGTTTACACAACTTTGTAGATACCTCTCTCCTATCATATAATGAATATGATAGTCGGTATTTAATCCTTTCATGTGACTTGGCAGTTTTTGTAAGTACGTAAACAACTTCAGTGTTTGGTACCGAACACATATCTATGACTTTTCCCATCACCTCCAAATTTTCATTATTATTGCGTGTATCAATGTATAGATATATATTCACAGTTGTGCTCTCTCTTTCTTTCACATACCAGGCTCTTGATGGAAATTTCACCTCTTTTGAACTTTTCCAATCTGAGATTAGCTTCTTATCACTTAAAGCAGTTGACATATTTGTAGGTATGAGCTCAGGTGGAGTTCGTTCACCAACGTTTATTGAAGATACACCTTTAAGACTCCTTGCTCCAGAAAGATTCACAGAAATTTTTCTTGATGCCATTTTCCTAAAAAAAAAACACATAAATTAGTAAATAAAAAAATTGCTGGGCGGGGCTGGGCGAGGCGGGCGGGGTGGGCTGGGCGGGGCGGGCAGGGTGGGCTGGGCGGGGCGGGCGGGGTGGGCTGGGCGGGGCGAGCCGGGTGGGCTGGGCGGGGTGGGCGGGGCGGGCCGGGTGGGCTCGGCGGGGCGGGCGGGTGGGCTGGGCGGGTGGGCGGGGTGGGGTGGGAGGGGTGGGCTGGGCGGGGCGGGCCGGGTGGGCTGGGCGGGGTGGGCGGGGTGGGCTGGGCGGGGCGGGCCGGGTGGGCTGGGCGGGGTGGTCGGGTGGGCTCGGCGGGGTGGGCTCGGCGGGCGGGCGGGGTGGGCTGGGAGGGGAGGGCGGGGTGGGCTGGGCGGGGTGGGCTGGGTGGGGCGGGCGGGGTGGGCTGGGCGGGTGGGCTGGGCGGGGTGGGCGGGGTGGGCTGGGCGGGTGGGCGGGGTGGGCTGGGCGGGTGGGCTGGGCGGGGCGGGCGGGTGGGCTGGGCGGGTGGGCGGGGGGGGCTGGGCGGGGTGGGCGGGTGGGCTGGGCGGGGCGGGTGGGCGGGGCGGGTGGGCGGGGTGGGCTGGGCGGGGCAGGCCGGGTGGGCTGGGCGGGGTGGGCGGGTGGGTTGGGCGGGGCGGGCGGGGTGGGCGGGTGGGCTGGGCGAGGCGGGCGGGTTGGGCTGGGCGGGGTGGGCGGGTGGGCTGCCCAGCCCACCCGCCCAGCCCACCCACCCGCCCACCCCGCCCAGCCCACCCGGCCCGCCCGCCCCGCCCAGCCCACCCTGCCCAGCCCACCCGCCCGCCCCACCCAGCCCACCCGCCCACCCCGCCCCGCTCAGCCCACCCGCCCCCCCCGCCCAGCCCACCCGCCCGCCCCGCCCAGCCTACCCCGCCCGCCCCGCCCAGCCCACCCGCCCACCCCGCCCAGCCCACCCGCCCACCCCGCCCCGCCCAGCCCACCCGCCCACCCCGCCCAGCCCACCCCGCCCCGCCCAGCCCACCCAGCCTACCCGCCCACCCCGCCCCGCCCACCCCGCCCAGCCCACCCCGCCCACCCACCCCTCCCGCACAGGGCCACCCCCGGGCCACCCCGCCCCGCCCGAGGGCGGAGCGGGGCGGCCCGGGGTGGCCCTGTGCGGGCGGCGCCGCCGCGCAGTGCCACCCCCGAGCCGCCCCGCTCCACCCTCGGGCGGGGCGGGGCGGCCCGGGGTGGCCCTGTGTGGGCGGGGTGGGCGGGTGGGCTGGGTGGGGCGGGCGGGGTGGTCTGGCCGGGTGGGCTGGGCGGGGTGGGCGGGTGGGCTGGCGGGGCGGAAGGGTGGGCGGGGTGGGCTGGGCGGGGCGGGCCGGGTGGGTTGGGCGGGGTGGTCGGGTGGGCTGGGAGGGGCGGGCGGGGCGGGCTGGGCTGGGCGGGGCGGGCGGGGTGGGCTGGGCCGGGTGGGCTGGGCGTGGTGGGCTGGGCGGGGTGGGGGGTGGGCTGGGCGGGGCGGGCGGGGTGGGCTGGGCGGGTGGGCCGGGTGGGCTGGGCGGGTGGGCTAGGCGGGTGGGCCGGGCGGGGTGGGCGGGCGAGCGGGGTGGGCTGGGCGGGGTGGGCGGGTGGGCTGGGTGGGCTGGGCGGGGTGGGTGGGTGGGCGGGTGGGGTGGGCGGGGCGGGCGGGGTGGGCGGGTGGGCGGGGTGGGCTGGGCGGGGTGGGCGGGGTGGGTGAGGGGGAGGGGGATGGGGAGGGGGGAGGGGTGGGAGAGCGGGAGAGGGGAATGGGGAGGGGGGAGGGGCGGGAGAGGGGGGGAGGGGGGAGGGGGAGGGGGGATGGCCGGGCGGGGGAGGGAGGGGGATGGGGAGGGGGGAGGGGGCGGGGTGCGGCGGCCCGGGCGCGGGGTGGAGGGGGCGGCCCGGGCGGGGGAGAGGGTGGGGCGGCCCGGTGGGAGGGAGAGGGTGGGGCGGCCCGGGGTCGGAGGGGCAGGGGTGGGGGGGTGTGCCGGGCGGGGGGAGGGGGGTCGGGGCGGCCCGTGGGGCCGGAGGGGGAGGGGGGCGTGGCGGCCCGGGCGGGGGACCTAGGGGTCGACCCGGTGTCGGGTGGGCCCGGGGTGGGGTGTGGGATGGGCAGGGGGCCGGGGTGGGGTGGGGTTGGAAATTTTTTTTGGCCGGGGTGGGGGCGGGTGCCGGGTGGGGTTGAAATTTTTTTTTTTTTTAAATTAAAAAATGGGGGGGGGAGGGAGTTAGGGGGGCAGGGGTTGGAGAAGGGGGGAGGTGTGGCGGGCGGGGTGGGGTAAATAGCAAGATTAGGCTAGACAGTTACCGATTCACCATGTGGTATAAAAAAAAAAATTTGGCTTGGAAAATTTTTTAATTTAAAAAGAAATATATTTTTCATTAACGTAATTTAATATGAAAATTTCGAAAAAATAATTGTACTTGCCTTTCAATTGCGACAATTCTTCGTTGTATATATTGTTGATAGCAATATCGCTGCTCCACAAATTCACGAGTCTTTCAAGGAATTTCAGAAAACCTAGATGTGAGGCGAGTAATAGTGATAGCGAAATTTATTATATAAGTGAAATTACAAAGATGTTTTTCCATACGATTAATGTGGGATAATTTGATTTACATTATTATAGAGAGAATATTGTAGAGTTGTTTTACAACGGATTGAATGTGGGATTAAAATGTTTGAGAATATATTATAAAAATTAGAAAAAAAAGAAATTGTTAAGTAAATATGATATACTTTAACTATTAGTATAATTAATGTACAAGTTGTGATTTACAATTTGAATTTTAGTGATTTATTTCATAAAAAAAAATTAGTTTATGTTTTTCAATCAATTGTAGAATAAAATAATAAAGGTAAATAAATCTAACAAACTTTTGGAGGGAAATATTTTCGCGAAAATTTTTGGAGGGAATAACTTTGGAGGGAATATTTCATTCTTTAAGCTATATAATACTCTCAGGAGACTCCATTTGTGTCATTCAACATTTTCTATTTGAAAGTGATGGATTGCTCTGATCGTGAAGTTTCGGTTTATACACCATCAACATCTTCATCGCGTAACAACTCTATTCATATTGATGAATATAGTGGGAATCCTTCCACTATGAATAGAAAGTCAATTCTTCCACTTAGTCCCGATTCTAAGGACTACGAGAGCAACACTGATGAAAGAGGGGATGGAGAATTTAAAGAGTCACAGATTCCACTTAGTCCAAATTCTAAGGACTATGAAAGCAGCGGTGATGAGGAGCATGATGGTGAAGTTCAAAAGAATGGGGTGTCACAATGTCCACTTAGTCCTAATTCTGAGGACTATGAGAGTAGCAGTTTTGAAGAATGTGATGGTGAAGTTCAAAAGAATGGAGGGTCACGATGTCCACTTAGTCCTAATTCTGAAGACTATGAGAGCAGCAGTTTTGACGTGCATGATGGAAAATTTCAAAATAATGGAGTGTCAAAGTGTCCACTTAGTCCTAATTCTAAGGACTATGAGAGCAGTAGTGATGATGAGCATGATGATGAATTTCAAAAGTATGGATTGTCACAGTGTCCAGTTAGTCCTGATTCTAAGGACTATGAGAGCAGCGGTGATGAAGCGCGGGATGATAATTTTCAAAATATTGGAGTATCACAATGTCCTCTTAGTCCTAATTCTATGGACTATGAGAGCAGCGGTGATGAAGCGCGGGATGATGATTTTCAAAAGATTGGAGTATCACAATGTCCTCTTACTCCTAATTCTAAGGACTATGAGAGCAGCGGTGATGAAGCGCGGGATGATGATTTTCCAAAGATTGGATTATCACAATGTCCTATTAGTCCTAATTCTAAGGACTATGAGAGCAGTGGTGATGAAGCACGGGATGATGATTTTCAAAAGATTGGAGTATCACAATGTCCTCTTAGTCCTGATTCTAAGGACTATGAGAGCAGCGGTGATGAAGCGCAGGATGATGATTCTCAAAACATTGGAGTATCACAATGTCCTCTTAGTCCTGATTCTAAGGACTATGAGAGCAACAGTGATGAAGAACAGGATGATGCAGTTTGTCCTAATTCTAATCAGTATAAAGGTAGCAGTGACAAAGGACAGGATGTAGCATCTTCAATAAGTAAACAGCCACATTTTCAACATAGTCCTAATTCTATGGACTATGAGAGCAGCACTGACAATGTACATGAGGAAGAATATCCATTAAACATCGAGTCAGATTTTCCATTTAGTCTGAATTCTAAGGACTATGATAGTAGCACTGAAGAAGGGGAAGATGAAGTGTATCCTCTCAGTCAAAATTTGAAAATCAGAGCAGATCATAGTGTGGATAACGTTCCTCTTAATGATGAAAGTCCTTATAAAAATGAAGATCCAATGATGGAGATGTTGCCAAGAAATATTGTATCAAGGAGTAGGAGTAGACCTTTTCGTATCAATGCAAGCTATTCTAGTTATACAAGGGGTAGAGAAGAATATCTGACGAGAAGAAGTTCTATCAGTGCTCTCATTTCAAGTGAATGTTGCCAAAAAAATTGCTTGAAACGTATGGATTTCACATTTGCATTAGAAAGCAGGAAGAGATATTTGTCAATGAATAAAAGCATGCAAAACTCATATTTAGTTGGCTGCATGCAATCTACATTGTCAGGTTATGATTATCATATTAGGAATTTTTTATTGTGTAGAAAAGCTTTCAAAATGTTTCATTCACTTGGGAATTTTCGTCTCTCGAGAATTCAAGAAAATTTGGAAAAGGATCCCACATTTTATTCAGAAGTACGTTATAAAAGACAGTTTGGGCCATTATCAAATACTGCAATGTCATGGATGAAAGATTTCTTTTCAAAGCATGGAGAGTGTATGCCAAATAGAGAGACAATACATATTCCAGATAATTTTTCAAGACGAGAAATCTACAACTTATACAAAGAATATGCAGAAAGTGCTGAGGGACAGGGCCACTTTATTACATATCAATATTTTGTGAAGCTATGGAAGAAAGAATTCAATAATGTTCGTATTCCTAAGAAGACAAGGATGGGGATTTGCAGTACATGTGCTTCTCTTAAATAAAAAAGGGACAAATGTGAAGGCTCAGAAAGAGGTAAGTGTTCATAACTTTTACTTTTAAAATTGTATAGTCATCAACTATGAAAACATATTTCTTAATGAATTTCTTTTATGTTGTGTAGATTTAATTGTCAAAGAACTTCAGGAGCATCGCGAACAACAAACAAATGAAAGGAAGAAGTTGTACAAGCATCAAAAGAAGTGTTATGATAATCCAAATAAATATTTGGGTTTGATAATTGATGGTATGGACCAGAAGAAAACACTTTTACCACATTTTGTTCACACACCCAAAAATCTACAAGAGGAAAATTTTATTCAGTTTCACTTGGTCGGTTGTATGGTCTTCAATGGGAAAATGTTGCCAAGGGTGTACTTCACAGCTCCAAATATTCATAATGATGCAAATCTGACCATAACCATAATTCATGATGTCATTTCTCATTGGTCTGGTAATCTTCCTGAAGTTTTGTATCTACAATTGGACAACACTTGCCGTGAAAACAAAAATCAGATTGTTTTTGGGTATCTGAACATGCTTGTTGAATTGAGAATTTTTCAAAAGGTAAAGGTTGGTTTCCTTCTTGTTGGGCACACTCATGACCATATTGATCAGATGTTCAGTCGTTTTTCAGTCACATTGAGGAGGAAGGAAGTTGGGAGCTTGCCATCACTAATTGAATGTATTAAGAAATCATACATGCCAGAGCCTGCTTTTGAAGTGTTGGAAGAAACTGTTGACATGCGAAGGTTTATTCTGGGATCATATGGTGAGGGGAAATGCATTGAACAACTTAATGACATTAGCTTCCAACATCAATTTCGTATCAAAAAAATTGATGGGAAAACACTAATATGGGGCAAGAAGTATTCAACTACTACAGAGTGGGCACCGTCATCAGGATTGCAATTTTTGAAGTTCATTCCAGATCATCCAATATTTGCATCAAAAATATTGTCATTACAATCAGTTGGTGAAGTTCAGAATGCACGTAGACAGAACAGGGCTATAAATTATTCTGATTGCCTGGAAGAAATTAAAAAATGTATTAGATATACATATGAGTACTTTGACATTGCTGATTCAGTTTGGTGGGAGTCGTTTTTCAATAATCAAAGTGATCTCATTTCGACAACAATAAATGAAGATATACCTTTGAAAAATCCATTTATTTGGCCACAAAATGTGTCGAATGAACATGAGGAAGTAAACATTGTTGAACAACAACAATCTCAGGGTATTATTAATTCTTCACAGGCAGAGGAAAGAGAGATGTATATAGGTTCTATAAGATCTCGTGCACAACGTGAAGCCATGGAAGACCTTTATAGGGGTTCAGTACAGGATATTAAGGAGGGTTGCATGATTGCAGTGCTAGCAGATGGAGATCCCAATGGCTATCCATTTTGGGTTGCTAAAGTTTTAAAGGTCTTTACAGAAAATGAGGATGTTACAGGTGTTGAAGTACATTGGTATGCCACAAATACACACCCATTCAATGGTGTGTATAAGCCAGAGATGGTAGTTGACAAAAAAAATGGTGGAAAAAGAAAAAGAAAGGGTACAAATATAAATCGCCGCTGCACAGACATATTACAATTGAGTATGTTGACATACTTGTTTATGACTTCAATTTAACAAAGAGAGGAACTCTTCGCTTCAAGACGACAGAGATTCTGAAAAGGTTGTTACCAGAAGGAACAGTGTTGACATGGGACTCTGCTGAAACCAGTCGTAGATCTAGAAGACTTTTGAAACCTGGAATCTTGGGCATGCATGTGGACTCAGATGGGGCACTAGTTGATGACAAACAAGAATATGGAACATCTTCGTCAGCATCCAGTCACTCATCTGAAGATGTGAATTCTGATGGTGTGCAAGAAAATATGAGTGATTTTGAATAATTGTTTAAGACATTTTATATAACTGATGTATGCATCGTATCTTCAAATAAAATGGATGTTTTCCATATTTTGTTAAATGAGAAGTTATGAAGCATTTTTATGTTGTTGGATTATGTCTTAAGTATGATAAATCTTATTGTTTAAATATCTACAATGCAATATCAAATTAGAGATATAATGTCTCTTTTATTCAGTGTACAAATAAAGACTTTTGAATTCATTCAGTGAAATAATTTGTTCATAATGTCATGTTTTTTTAGTTTTGTGGTTGAAAACATGTTAAATTTATACTTAAGAAAGAAAAATGATATTCTACCAGAAACATTAATGTGTTTTTCCTTAAAAGTTAACTTTGTTTGAGACATAAAAAATTGGTTTTATTAGCATTGTTTAAAAAGTATGAAAATTGACCCTAAAAAAAAAATCATTATTCCAGTATCAACACTTTTTTTCTGAAGCTATATTTTGCAGGAAAATTTCGTAGAAAATTTCGTAGTCGCTGCCATTTTTAAAACAACCGCAAAATTGACACCTAAAAAAAAAAACATCATTCCAGTATACACACTTTTCTTTTTGAGCACTGTTTTTGTGGTTTTTTTGGGGTTTTTGGGCCAGAGTTCTCATTTTGAGTTTATAGTTCCCGTTTCAAAGTTTACATTGTTCTCCGTAAATATCGCGCGAAAAGCTCTGAAATTCGGACCCAAGGTTCAGCGCGCTTTACTCTCAAATGGGTTATTTTTGCAACTTCTGAAACGTCACAGAAAAAATGTTATAGTGAAAATGCCCGATGACCTGTTTGGAGCAGCGAAACCCTAGAATCCAAAGCTCTGATACCAAATGTTATGAAACCAGCTCAAGAAAAGATAGAAAAGATAGGTCAACGCCTTAGAATTCAGCCTCTTCGAGGGGGAAACCTCCTTTACATTACATAAATGAACAATTCTTAGATGATAAAAATGAGAAAACCTCCTTTCTATATATAGGAGTCTAAGGAGTCACAATATAATCCAGCCGACCTAACAATAATAATATAAAGCCACAAAAATAACAATAGAGGGATTCTATGGGGCACAGAAATAACAACATGCAGGTAATAGGGGCACAACAATATAAATAAGGGGTATAACTACAATATTAATGGGGTAATCACTAGTATTATAGGGACCCAACAATATCCATAGAGAGAATCAAAAGATTAATAAATGATGGAGTCCTTGAGTGTTACCGGGAAAAGTGTCTATTTAGAACTGCTCTATCCCACTAAGGTGTGACAGCTACCTTAGAAACAAATAGAGAAAAACTACTATTGTATTTCCTTTATGAACTATAGACAGAGAGGAATAGAAAGAACCAACCTGTGTCTTGCACTAATCCTTTGATCCAATCCCTCTCTTCTTTGATAGCTTCCAACTAGCAGCTCCCTTACTTGCCCAGCTTCACCAAGTACCTGTAAGATCACAGAAGAAGAAAACTATACAAAGACATGGATCTATATTCATAAACAACATAGGATCAGATTTAAGTTAACCATACAAATGTAACAAGTATCAATGATACACAAGCATGGAGGAAAGACTCAAATAGTTTTTATTAATAAACAAAAAGATCCAGGAGGAGTTACAACCAATGATTCCTGACCCAGCATCAACCTCCCAGCAAAGAAGCCCCTCTTCACCTCCAACAAAGCATAAATCACCCAATACTCTGATATTTGTCTCAAAACCAACAACAATTCCTTACAATGTGCAAAATTCCAGCCTCTGGATCTCTGGGATGAGGGATCCATATATAGATGTATGCAAAGAGGATGAGTCAGCTTGTGATTTGATTAGTGTCTTCTCTCTGTCAGTTCTTGTTTCCACTTGGAGACTGAAGGCCTCTTACTCATCCTTGGTCGAATTCAGTGAGGCAAGTGTCATAGGAGAAGATTCTGGAAGCTTCCATTGTCTTTCCACCTTGCGGAATGACACTGCCATTTGTCATTTCTCGCCCAACGCACCCTCATAGTGCATTTAGGTGCGTTGCAACGCACCTAGCCAGTGTATTTAGGTGATATGCAACGCACCTAGCCAGTGGAGCAGCTGAAATGATCCTGTTTTGACTTATTCTAAGCAGTTTCTGGTGGAGAACTTCTGGGAGAAGCTGTAATTTGTTGACCTTGTTCCTTTAGGGGTTAAAACAACACTTTTAGGGACTTAGGAGCCCTTGGTTTATGTACATTTCATGCTTAGAGCTGTAAGGCACAAAAATGTCTATAACAGTTGCCCCCTAAAGTATGTGGCCGTTAATCGGGTGAAATGCTTTATTATGAGGATCCGAAGTTCTTTCAATGCTGGGAGGAGACCTGTAATAAGATACCATACAATACATTATCTTCATACTGTTTTTCATGATCTAGCTGAGGCGGGCATTCCCATGCTCAGCTTTATAAATTCATTTTCATGTACATAGGACAGACAATCGTCTGATTGTAGACTGATGATTCTAATAGAGCCACCATCCTTTTGGTAGGATGATTATCTGTGCTGCAATGCTGTACATTTAATGTCTTTATTTCCCTGAATATATATCGCAGCCCGGATGGATGAAACTAGATCCGAGGTCTCCAATCTCGTCCGATCTTCACTAGAAGTAAAAGTCGATCCATGTGAGAAATGTTCTAAAGTCGAACATGGAAAGACATCACTTGATTACCAGTCAATGATGTAAACTGTTAACAAGCGCGAGAGGAATCACCGATAATGATAATGATCCTCAAGGTACTGCAGTACAATTCACGTGGTGTGAATAAAGGACTTGGCGTCGAACACCACACAAAATCTTTCGGTCGAAGGTCATTGATGTAAACCTGTCGCCGGAAGTGAGAAACTTGCCATTGAGGCATGCAAGCTTCAAAGTACTGAATGGGGTGTTCCTAGACTAACTTCCTGGATAATGAGCTGATGTCGACAAGAAGTGATCTGTCACAAGAGGGCCTTAATGAATCCCACATCAATGACACGGAATGAAGCAAATGATTTTGATAAAGGTGAAAATGATCTGATGATATACGGTTCAGGGTGGCGGTCATGAAAGAATGGAGTATAATGTATGGCAGTGGGTGGGACACAGGTGGCTTCTCTGGATGACTTCTCTTGAACATGTCGGTGACACTGATGTGATTGATTGGTAGCATTAACCCCAAATGTGGATGGTATGGTGTGACCATGGCGATGTGACCGATGAATGAAACAACCCAACCCGACTCGGACACGGAGTGGAAGTGTCATGCTCAAGAGCGACTTGCTACCAATAAAGATTCTTTGAGTTTTCTTCCCAATTTTTCCCCAGTCATTGCTGACTAGTACCTCTTTATTTTTTTCAAGCTTGAGGAGGATAACATATGCTTGTTCTATAATTTGCCCTTCGGGCAAACCCATCGCTATGTTTTAACGAGCCTAGCGATAGTGAAACTCGTTCTCGTCTAAAGACAAGTTTGTCGCTATTAATCTTTTTAACGAGTTTAACGACAAAGATAACTCGGTCCTTTTAATTTTTAGAGAGTTTGAAAAGGTACATAAAGGTAACTCCAAAATTCCTTTTTCGTCATCTAATCCCTTAAGTCTGAAAAAGTATAAAACAATACAGAAGGGATGAATTTTCGATAGTTTTAACGAGCCGAACAAAACAAGCGCTCGATCTTTTTGTGCAATAATCCCTCAGGTCCAAAAAGATTAAAATCTTGATGAGGGATAGCACTTCCTGTCCCTTTAACGAGCTGGAGAGGCCAATGGCTCGGCAATCTTTTCATATTTTACGAGTCAGTTGAAAAGAGCTTAAAGGAGACTCGTCTTTTGAGGAACGAGTGATAAAACGGGTAGCAGCTGATTCCAGGTAAGGTTTGGAATTTTCCAATCATGGCAGTGTCACAAGGATGGCTAGTGAAATCACTCTTCGCAGCTGTTCCTCAAAATGGGTAAACAATCAAATGGAGGTGAATGATCGGCCAATGAAAAAGTGGAGGTGGCGGTGCAAACACGACCAAGGCTTTGATGGCTGAAGTACTACATTCACGGTGGTTATTTACCGGGGGAATAGTTCATTTTTTCACGAGCTTAAATGTGGGTGGAAACATTTGCTCGGTGCGGGTTTATTTTTTAACGAGCTTGAACCTTGCGGTAACACTACTCGATTAATCCAGTCGTATGATAAGAATGTCTCATATAAAACGACAATTTTTAGAGTTTTTCCCCACATCCTTTCTTTATGCAAGTTAGGAAACGACCAATCCTACGGGTTTAAAGGGTTAGAGGTCCTAAAAATTTAAAAAAAATAAATAGTCACTCTTCGCTTGCATGCCAAAAGGCTTGCATGCCCCCAGGTATAAAACAGAGTTTCAAGGTTACCTCTACTTCCTTCCGCCAAAACATTTGTTTTACCGAGAGAGGCCTACCTCTTACAGGTTACCCAAAGATTGTTTTATTCGCGGCGCAAACAAAACACTTCTTCAGCGATGTCTACCGAGATAAACAAAGGTGAGTGGCAGTGCTCGCCAACTCACATAACTTTGACAAGAGAATCCTATACTAGAATAACCCCCTCTTCCAATCACAAATGGGGGTACAGACTAGGCATATTCTCCCACGGAAACCTACTCTATACCCGAAGTTTTCCTGCCGAAGCAGACCAGGATGCATGCCCCCTGGGTTTCAGTCATATCCCTCCGAATTACTCGTGCTCATCGGGAGGACGGACAGGAGATTGAGACATTTCTTGCGTGAAAAGACCATTTAGGGATGGTATATGACTATTTACTATGCGTGATCCGGGAAATGAAAGCTGGTCCACGAGCTTGACCACTCTTCCTTCATGCGGAAAACACATCACTCTAAAGAGTGATGAGACAATGGCTCTCATGCAATAAATATAGTCTCGTCCAAGGAGTAGATTGTAATCTAGGGGTCCTTGAACTACCATTACATCATGTGAATGGTTTTCCCTCTCAATGTTATGGGCACATCGGGAAGGATCCCTAAAGGTCGACTGGTTCCTTTATCAAAGCCTGTCAGATTTCTCATCTCAGGCAAAAGCGATGGCGAACCAAGCGCTTTCCAAGCAGTTGAGGAAAGGATACTCACAAAAGCCCCCTCATCTATGATGGTACCAGCCATAACCATTCTATATATTTGAATGATAATTCGGAATGGTATGATTGCTGGTAAATGGGGTCTGCCTAGTTGATTCCAGTTGAAGGAGACAACTAAGTTTCTTGGAGGTGGGACCGAATAGACAGCCGGGTATGACTCTGACGAACTTCCTTCCTGCGGTAAAGGAACGGGTAAATTGCCCCCATGTTCGTTGGAGTCTGTGCTTATGAAAAGAATTTGGACGGTGTCATCCTTGTTCTCTTCAGTGACTGTATCATCTAAAGATGAAACCTCTGAAGGCAAGACCGGGTCAACTGCCACCTCAACCTTTTGACTTTCGTCTGGTATGGATCCAGATGGCTTATCTTCAATGATAGGTGCTTCAGCCGACCACCTGAGCGGGCCAGCCGTATTTTCAACTAGTGACGGACTCGGCAAGAGTTTTTTATATCCAGGAGGAAGTCATAACGGTGAAACCGGATGATCATCCAAAACTCTTTTAGCTTCGTCTAAGAAGGGACAACGGTGGACGGCATGATTGCCTTCGCACAATTTACAAGGAAACCTACATTTCCCTTTTTGTCATGGGGCTTCACTTTCACTAGTTGATGGTGTGCTTTCAACATGGTCATCAGAGGTTGACGACACTGGGTTGTGCAAACGAGGAGACCAGTCCCTTAATATCCGAGGGATGCAAGGACAATCTCTGTGAAAGTGGTCTCCTTTGCAAATGACACATGGCGATTTAGGCATGGTCGGTGCAGTGTGTGGATTTTCGTTAGACGACACTCATTTTCCCCCATTCGCCTTTGGCTCCTTCTTCTTCTTCTCTTTCTTCTTCTTTTCCTTCTTCTCCTTAGGAACTTGACTTTTGGCTTTACCAGCCCCATCAAGCGAAGAGGAAGGAGGAGAGGAAGAATTAGAGGAAGTAGAAGGTTGGTGGGCAACTCTGGACTCGTCTAATTGCTGATTCGATTGTTCAGGAATAGTGTTGTTCTGAACGATAGAGGTTGAGAAGAGCCATACAGGAAAACCAATTGTCAGTCCTGGAAGCAACAATGTGGCCATATGGGGCGCACCAACATCTCCCCAAGAGGAGAAGGGACTAGGATTTCCTCCAAGGGGAATTCCTTGGTTGGTAGACTCCATTTTCTCAACCCAAGATCAACGTAGGAAAGGGTAATGAATATTCCGTTTAAAATAAATTTTAATACGCTTTGACACAACTTGTTTTTTCAGTTTTTAAGAGTCGATAAAAAACAAAAGATGACTCTAGTCTCCTTCAATTTTTAATGAGCCTGAAGTGACAAGTGCTCAGATGGACCTTTTCCATTAAGGAGTCTGAAAAGGAACGAAAGGGACTGCTCTGGAGATCTAGGTAGAGGGAGTACCAAACCAATCGCAAAACTGCAGAATACTTTTTACGGTACGGCAGTCAATCTTCCCGAATGTTGTGTTCAGTGCATTGCGATCGATAGGGTAGTAGACACGGCTTCCTATGGATAAAGGATTTAAGCCTATAGGGGTCTCCCAAAATATACTCGACGGTACGTGGGAGCACAAGTCCGTACTGGAACTTATCGTCTCAAAGTGGAGGAATCACCCAACCATCAATGAGGACAACAGTTACCAGGCTTTACGACGCCAGAATACGTCTCTAGCCTAGACCTCTAAATGTTGTGCGTTAAGTTCGAAAGTGTCGTTAGATTCATTGAATTTATTTTAAGTTGATCTTGCTTATGAAGTTTTCCTTTTGGGATCACCACGAGATGTAGATGTAATTCCTAAAATGTAATCTAAAGATGATAAACAAACTTTTATCTCTTTTGTGCAATGAAAATCCTAGCTACTAGAGGAAAAGAAAGACACAATCTTTTCACAAAGAGCAAAGAGCACACTGTAAATGCACTTTCCTAAATCAAGCCAAACAGACTGTCAATATGCAAATGCACATGCATGTATTTGTTTTCGACTTTCTTAGTATTGATGCTAAAAAGAAAGTTGATGTACAAATCTAAATTTGATTTCAAGCGACAAACATAAACAAGCTTCTTTTTGAAATCAAAAGATAGAGATGATTATGACACTTTACGATTTTGAAATGAATACTCGTTTTTGACACTAGAAAATCACAAATTCAGACCAAAGGCAATAGTAAAATTATAATCGACCGTCAACAGCAATCAAACTTTCTCCTATGATCGAAATCGACACTTGCGACAGATCTAAATCAAAGGACGACAGTACGACTATTCTACTTTTGCAATGGAAAACTGTAAACGACTCAACAAACACACAAAAACATCTACAGTTCTTTTGTACAAAGGAGGCGGAATAACAGTAAGGAAAAGGGGTTTTAAACAGACATACATATACTGATCATGGGTAGCAAAATTCAGAGACAAAACTGGAAAGAATGAAGCATAAGAACCTCAGTTGCACAGGGCTAGTCTGATTAGCGCACCTGTAACACAGAGAAACTGGATTGCAACGCAGGTTGCCCTTTTGGGAAGTGTGCTGAAATGCAGGAACTCTTAACAGTACCTGCGCTGGGCTAGAAACGAGAATCTGTCCGGGTTCTGGGTCACGGTTTGCAGTTTAGTCTTTGGTTTTTGGCTGAGTAAAAGCAATCAGTAATGCACAATCAGGGGTAGATCTAAGGAGGGTCTAAGAGCTATCACAAGGGAAATCAGATCATTTGTGAATCAGCTGTTCAAATCATAAACAAATCCAGTGAATGGATTGAAGCAGCAGGTGTCTACTTTGCATTTGTTATGGCAAATGTAGTTCGAATGCTACTTATAAGTTTGTGAAACAAACAACAAAGAGATACACAAACAAACTAATTAGACATTGTCCCCAGTGGAGTCGCCATTTTGTTACCGGGAAAAGTGTCTATTTAGAACTGCTCTATCCCACTAAGGTGTGACAGCTACCTTAGAAACAAACAGAGAAAAACTACTATTGTATTTCCTTTATGAACTATAGATAGAGAGGAATAGAAAGAACCAACCTGTGTCTTGCGCTAATCCTTTGATCCAATCCCTCTCTTCTTTGACAACTTCCAGCTACCTGCTCCCTTACTTGCCCAGCTTCACCAAGTACCTGTAAGATCACAGAAGAAGAAAACTATACAAAGACATGGATCTATATTCATAAACAACATAGGATCAGATTTAAGTTAACCATACAAATGTAACAAGCATCAATGATACACAAGCATGGAGGAAAGACTCAAATAGTTTTTATTGATAAACAAGAAGATCCAGGACGAGTTACAACCGATGATTCCTGACCCAGCATCAACCTCCCAGCAAAGAAGCCCCTCTTCACCTCCAACAAAGCATAAATCACCCAATACTCTGATATTTGTCTCAAAACCAACAGCAATTCCTTACAATGTGCAAAATTCCAGCCTCTGGATCTCTGGGATGAGGGATCTATATATAGATGTATGCAAGGAGGATGAGTCAGCTTGTGATTTGATTAGTGTCTTCTCTCTGTCAATTCTTGCTTCCACTTGGAGACTAAAGGCCTCTCACTCATCCTTGGTCGAATTCAGTGAGGCAAGTGTCATAGGAGAAGATTCTGGAAGCTTCCATTGTCTTTCCACCTCGCGGAATGACACTACCATTTGTCATTTCTCACCCAATGCACCCTCATAGTGCATTTAGGTGCGTTGCAACGCACCTAGCTAGTGTATTTAGGTGCTATGCAACTCACCTAGCCAGTGGAGCAGCTGAAATGATCCTGTTTTGACTTATTCTGAGCAGTTTTTGGTGGAGAACTTCTGGGAGAAGCTGTAATTTGTTGACCTTGTTCCTTTAGGGGTTAGAACAACACTTTTAGGGACTTAGGAGCCCTTGGTTTATGGACATTTCATGCTTAGAGCTGTAAGGCACAAAAATGTCTATAGCATTGAGACTATTGATTTATTGATTTTTGTGTTTTTGTGGACTGCATAAAAGGAAATTAGACCAACAAAACGAAGAAAGGTGCAAGGAGGAGTTCAAAAATATTCAGAATTATACATACAAATAGATGTGGACCATTTATGACTTTGTGTCTAAATGGTTTTAAATACTTCATATCACTTATAGATGATCGCACATGATTATGTATATCTATTTTCTATTTGAGAAAAGTAAGGCAATAAATTCTTTCAAAAACTTATAAGGAATAGGTATAGAAACAAAATAGAAAAGTAATTAAATTCATGAGTTCAGACAAAAGTGGAGAGTATTGTGGAAGGCACATTGTTATAGGAAAAGAACTATATCCATTTGTGAGCATTCTTAAGGAACAAGGCATTACTACTCAATATAGAATGCTCAACTCACCATGTTAAAATGGTAAAACTGAAAGGAGAAATCATATGCTTGTTACACTAAAAAATGTCACCTTGACTACTTACAGTTAGTATGGCTCAAATCAACAGTCATGCTACCCTCTTAGGCAAGTCTCATGCCTCTGTTATCCATCTCAAACTCAAAGAAGAGAGAAAGTCTTGTAAAAACTATGTTTATCTCTGGGGTCGCAGGTTCTCTCTAGCCTTACCTGCGGGGACGCTGACCATGTTCACAAAATCTGCGTCCATGGACGCTCTGTATGTTAAGGGACAGGTGCGTCCCTCTGTAAAAGGCAAAATGCGCGAGTTTTATCTTGAAAAAGTTACTTGTGGTTACTTCTAGAACATTCTAGAGGTCGGTTTGATGAAATGGATGCGCCTCCAGTTGGTTCATGTATCTCTATTGAGGGGGATGATCCCATTGATAGTGGACCTGAATAACCTCTTTACAGCACTATAAATAAAGGCATTGAGCCAGAAGGAGAGGAGGTTGGAGCTATACATTTTCTTTGGGTAAATGCTGCAGGATTTAGGTCTTCCATTAGAGCCTTTGTGAGGAGAGATTGTCTTCACTTGATTCTACTTGGGAGAGGGTGAGCTTTGTCAAAGTAGAGGAAAACCCTTGATGGACCCTGGGAGGAACTTGCACAACACCAAGGCCAGGTTGTAAGAGTTTCTTTGTTTCGTTATTAATACAAACTGGTTTATTTTTCTCAATAGCTTGTGTTAATGAGTTATTTCATGTGTTCCTTGGTCTGCATGTTGAATATATGTTTTATTATATGAAATGCAAGTGCTTGGTAATTGTTTGATTGTTTGTGGTTGCAGGAATTGACTTGAAGGAGGAGCTCATCCGGATCGTCAAGAACGGACTTCAACAACAGCGTTTTGGAATAAGGTAAGCCTAAACACTTGTAGTTTTCATGTTGTAAAAGGTGTATTTAGAGAAAGATCACTCCATTTTGTCTTGTTTGTCATTAGAATGTCTTAGACTTCTAGGAAGGTCAGTCGTGTCCGCACCCTTGACAAATTCCGTGTGACAAATTGGCGACTCCACTGGGGAATCCATTAATGAGAGAGTCTTTTCCTTTATATGAACTTTGCTTTGAGAAAATCATTTTTATTTTCTGGTTTTTGACTGTGAGAATTAGTATTTGGGTGGCTTAGCTTTAGATTTAGTTAGATTTGGTTTTTCTTCATTTTTCCAGAAGGACGCACCCTCTTAGTACTGCACAGTGCGTCTTTGGACGCGCTGTTTCCGTCTGCACAGAGCGGGGCCGCACCTGTGACAACGGGTTGCCTGCGTCTTCCTGTAAAAGTTAAGAAAATTCCATTTTTGCTTTAAATTACTTTTAGATTTTGTTTTTCCTTAGTGTTTTCTGCCCAGATCCTTTAGTACCCTGTCAAGAATTCTCACCTGAACTAGTTTTGTGAGCTTTGAGTGTTTTAGTGGTTTTCAACGAAGTTTAGACCTAGGGTTTGATTTTTGAAAGGCTTTGTAGTGACTTTGAGCTTAGAAAGTTGTCCAGCCTTAGATATCTCTGGTTAGTCAACCTTCTTAGAAGTTGAGCCTGTCGTAAAGTCTCCTTTTGTGAGCAACTTGCCATTTGAGTTGTTTTGGGTCAAATTTCGAATTACTTGTTTATAAAGTATTGATTTCCATTTTACAAAAAGAACAAAAAGATTAGAGTTTTGTTTTGGCTAGTTTTTGATTCTGCAATAAGCTAGTCCTTGATTTGATTGTGATCAAGTAAAACACCTTAGAAATAATCATTGTTAGTTTTGGCCTCGTTAAGATTGCTTAGAGTAAATTTGCCTTTAGTTTGCTTATGAGTGCATTTTCATAGATTTTAAGAGTTGTTAAGATTGATTTTTGGTTATATTAGATTTATTTGCTTTATTAAAAGAAAAATACAAAAACATCTTCTTAAAAAGTCTTGTTTCAAGTAGCTTTTTGTTTTCAAAAGAAGAAAAGAGTTTTTTCGTGCATGTAAAGAGAAGTTATGTTTTTATGCTTGGAAAAGAAAAACGAATTGTTTCTTTGATTGTCTTCAATTAAGAAGTTGCTTTTATAAAGATTGCATTCTCTCAACTTTTTAGTTAAGCAATTCATCGAAAAAGTAAAGTAGTGGATAAATCATTTTAGGTGCATTTTGTAGTGGTTTCGAGTCGAGTCAACACACCACTAGTTTCACTTCCATCACCTTTTGACTTAAGAAACAACCTTAAAAGTAACGCTTAAATTAAAATCAATCTAGTAATCTTTATTTTTCTAGGGCTCTGAAGCACCAACATAGCTTAGGCTAGGGTCTTGGAGTAGGTGAGTACTTAACTCTCCAAGACTACAAAACCAAACAGATAGTCTATCTTGAGTAGAACAAATCCAATTGTTTCAGTTACATTCTGGGAAAGCTCCTCTTAAAGGAGAAACACGAGCTCGTGTCCGAACCAGTGAGGGGATCATTCCTCCCTCGTTGGGAACGACGCCAGGCAGTACGTATTACAAACGGTAAACCTCGGATTAACCATTGTCGAGGAGCCAGGGGTCACTTATCGGTAAACCTTGGATTGTTGTCAAGGAGCCGGTAAGGGGATTGGAGCTTGCTACTCTGCCCTTGCGTGCTGTCGGAGTTTAGACTGTTCCCCCAGGTGTAATTGTTGTGATTGGTAACCTTAGTGGCCATAATATCTAGGATTCTACCCAAGGTGACGGTGGAGGGAAGGTCCCACTGTACCTGGAGCAGACGTCGGTTATACTCACTTGGATTTTCTGGGGGGTTCGCTTCACTTCGAGACGGTTAAAGTGGAGGAACTTGGTCCAGTCTATTCATTAAGCAGGTTGCCGGGGTAACTGTTCCACCCACTATTTCTGTACTGAATCCTGCGAGGTTGGGCCTAATCACCAACTAGCGCTTTTGGTCCGGAAGACTACTGTTTGTGTGTGGTTTGACGCTCTAGATTATTTAGGCGTGTGCTTCAAATTTGATTGGTTCTTTAGAAGACTTTAGGTGGTTTGATTTGAAATTTTTTACTTTGTTTTCGTGTGTTGTAGTTAAAATCTTTAATTGTGGCGGAATTACCGAGAAGGTCCCGTCGAATTGCGGGCAAGTCTCCTGAGATTGTTACCGGAATAGATTTGTTAAGAAAACTCCGTAAATCGCGGGGTGAATCTCCTGAAGACATTCCGGGTCATTTAGAAGGGTTAAAGGTCCTTGTAACTCCTCCTAGTGGCAGTAGAGTAGGATCACCTGAAGAAGGAGAATCTTCCTTGGTAGTCCATCCAGATTACCAAAGTTTAGAAACAGGTTACAATCCCGAAGCTGTTACAGTTTCCGAGCTTGCTGGTAGTTTTTCATCTGCCAGTGAAACAGGCGAAGAACCTGAAATTTCAGAACCTGTTACTCCAACTCCTAGTGTTCCTGATTCACCAAGAATAGAAAGAATTATCACCGAAAATCTTCCTGTTGGATTAATTGCTATAGAAGAACTTGTTCCAGAGGAAGAAATAGGCGTTTCTGATTCTGAAGATCTAATTACCCTTGATCTAAGGGAGCGTGAATCCATCTTTTACAGTCCTCCTAGAAGTGAATCTTGGTACCTTGCATTAACCAATTTTTTAGACAACTCAGTAGGTTTTTCTACACCTCGTACTCCGGTTCCACCTAGAGGAATTCATTCTCCTGTAAATATGTCTGGTCAGTCATCTGTGTTTTCACAAAGTCCTGAATCATTTTTACATGGCGGTCCTTCTGTTCCTACTGGGTATCAATCACTTTCTGGTACCTTTGCGGGAGCATCTCCTCAACCTGTTGATCATGGGTTATTAGTTGGAAACAGTGGTAATGTACCATTGAGTATAGGTGAAGTTTATATGATGTCAGGTTCAACTCCCATTAACCAACCTCAAGGTGGCCAATTACCGCCTGGGGGGCAACCTTCGTTAATGCCTGGGGGGCAACCTCAAGGTACTTCATTCGTGACTGGGGGGCAACCTCAAGGGTATCAACCCCAAGGGTATCAACCCCAGCCTCAATATGTACCCCAAAGTCAACCTCAGTATCAGTATCAACCTCAAGGATGGCAACCTCAAGGATGGCAACCCCAAGGGTATCAACCCCAAGGGTATCAACCTCAAGGATACCAACCTCAAGGTCAAGGTCAACCCCAGTATTCGTATTTACCTCAAGGTTATCAACCTACGGGTCAATACCCTGGTCAAGGTTATCAACCACCTCAAGGGCAATCATATGGGACTGCACCTTACAGTTATCAACCCTATCCTCAATACGGCTATGGATCTCAGTATCCTCAACCTGTTACGAGTCAATACCCTGGAATGTTAACATGGGATCCGTCACAGGGTCAACAGATGTCGCAACCAAGTATACAGTCGGTACCTCAAGCAGGACAACCTGCAGTTCCTGGTCCACCCCAGCAACCGCAACCTGTCCAGTCAAGTGTTCAGACCCCTGTAACTTCTGTAGTTACTCAGCCGCCAATTGCACCTAGTACTCCACCTCACACGGCTGCAGCAACTACCGCTTCATCTACCATGCTTACTTCTGGAGTATCGGCAGCTCCGGTTTCTACTGTCCCTGTAACCACTCCTCAGACATCTGTACCGTTGTCTGGACCCACGGTTCAAACCACAGTCCAGATGCCTGCAGGCCAACCTGGTACAAGTACGGTTGTTACTACTCAACCTCAATTTGTTCAACCTCCGTACCAGGGACAGTATCAACCTGGGCAAGCTGCCCAACAACCGGTTTACCAGTATCAACCGTATCCTGGGTACACTTATCAACCACCTCAGCAACCCCAGTACGGTCCGGTTAATCCTGGTTTTCCAGGAGGATATAATATCCCAAATGCGACTCCTGTTCCTAGTTATCCTGGATATCCTCCTCCTGGGGCTGGTATTGTGACTCAGAGTTTTAGAGATCCTAACCGGCAGTTACCGTTTATTGCGACTTTAGATTTACCCGACTTGACGCGCCTAACGAACGATCCAATTCAATATCTTCCGTTCTGGCCGCCAATGCCAAATAAGTTGCCCAGCGATATACCCAAGTTCGAAGGTAAGTCTGGAGAGGATCCGTCTAATCACGTGATGACTTACCACCTCTGGTGTGCATCAAATTCCATCTCAGATGATTCTATCCGCTTACGTCTTTTCCAGCGTACACTCATTGGTCTCGCAGCCAAGTGGTACATTGAGTTACCACGGGCCTCTTTTTACAACTTTAGCCAGTTAGCTACCTCGTTCTTAACTCATTTTCAGTTACCAGTCAGATACGATAATGGTACAGAATTATTAACTTCGCTAAAACAATCGACATCCACGTACATTTCTGATCACATCCATGAGTGGAGACGTCGAAGAAGATTAGTGAAAGTTTTTATCCCGGACCAAATCTTAGCTGAATGGTTTGTCAAATCATTATTACCAAGAATTACTGAAGATGTAGCTAAGGCCGGAGTAGTTACTGAGGAGCAAGTCATTGCTCAGGCACAATACCTTGACTTAGTTTACACTCAGTCGGGTACGTTACACGAGAAAATTCCGGATCTTCCAAAGTCAAACCAAATCGCTGCTGCTCCTTCGGGATCTCATGCCGCTGATGGTATGATCGGTATCGTGACTACGAAGAGTAAGAAGAAGTCTTCCAAGACCTCCAATACTCCAATTATCACTTTGCCTGATTCTCCGACAGGAGAGTCTTCTCCTCCTGAACTTACCGCCGACATTCACGCTGTAGAGTCATCTACGGCCAAATCCAAAAACGGTGGAAAGAAGAAAGGAAAGAAGAAGGCTAAAGCAGACAAGGCTCCAAAGGAGAAAACGGAAAAGTCGGAAACCAATGACGAAAAGCGCAAACCTCGTTATCCTTGTCTCATTTGTGAAGAAGATCATTTTACGAGAGACTGCCCTCATCGGGCCGAGGTAGTGAAAATAGTCAAAGGTTCTCCCACTCCTGCTGTGTTAAAAATCCATTTCCAGAGCAGGAAAATAAGATGATAGGTTCTTCTTCGAATGCCAGTGAAGAACCCATTTTGATGATGTCTCATGTCAGGATTGCGACTCGATCGCAAGATTATGGTAGTAAGGCTCCTGTTGATGGTAAAGAAGCAGAATCTTCTCACTCTAACCCATCAACCTCAGCTCCTGGTTCCGATCCACTACAGATCGAAAAACCTAACCCAGACTTAGTGATTAAGCCGCCCGCCAAGGGTGTACTTCGAAGGTCTGCTTTCAATCCACATGCGAGAGCAGCCCAGAATTACAACATTGTTGAAGACTTAGCTGTTTCACCTTCAGCAATGTCGGCACTCGAAGTGCTGCAATCATGTCCAGCGCAACGAAAATTGCTTTTGTCGGCTATTGGAGCTGTCGATGTTCAGGACCCGAACCTAATGATCTTTGATCTAGAAAGTAGTACACCGCGTCTCCCCCATCAAATGGCTTTCCAAATTCCAGTGATAGTCAAAAACAGGCCTATTCATCGGACTGTGATTGATGAGGGAGCTTCTACGTGTATTATGTCGATTCAATGTTGGAGATCGCTTGGTTCTCCTTCGTTGAACCAATCCCCCACCATCCTTAAGGCCTTTGATGGCCGTGGGTTCCGTCCGTTTGGTATTCTACAAGAATTGCCTATAGGGGTCGAAGGTAAAACCGTTAGTCTGGATGTGGAAGTGGTTGATGCCCCTCTAGACTACAACCTTCTTTTGGGTCGAAGTTGGTCATATGCTATGACAGCGGTCGTTTCATCGGTCTTCAGAGTCATTAAGTTTCCACATAACGGTAAGATCGTGACTATTGATCAGCTGACATACTTTTCATCCGACCCAACCTCTTTAGAAACTATCCAGCATGTTGGTAAAACGACAATCCCTTATAGGGACATTGGTGTAGGTTTAGTTAAGGATTCCGGTTTACTGGGAACTTTTCCTCTCCCTCCACTCAATGCAGACCCTTCGTTTGCAACAATTCATATGATCACGTCAGAAAACATTATTTATGATGATCCTTGGTATGTTCCCTCTGACTCTGAGCTAGACTCACTCGGTGATGTTATGCCGTTGAGTCCGTATGAGATTGCTTATGAAGCTCTTATGTCTTTTACCGACTTTCATTCAACCGACCAAATGAATGTGGTCAGTGAAGA
This sequence comes from Pinus tabuliformis, assembly GCA_031772625.1. NCBI lineage: Eukaryota > Viridiplantae > Streptophyta > Pinopsida > Pinales > Pinaceae > Pinus > Pinus tabuliformis. Next base: position 543,208,792 of record CM062816.1, on the reverse strand, counting down.
GTCACTTTTCACCTCACCCTTAGAACGGATAACGTTTCCCGAAGAAGTGTCATCTGACGAACAACTTCGCGAAATCCTAAGTGTAGATGATCTACCATGGGAAGATCTCCATCACAGATCTTCGTTTTTACCTAAGGATGATGCATTTGAAAATGATTTTTCATCTATCTTTACCGCTGAATATGTCAAAGACGCTCAGGATCCAACGAAACATTCTGATTCAGAGCTGAATTTAGGGAATATTTCTCGTACTATTCCCATTGATATTTCAGTGAAGCCCGGAATCGAGGAGAACATTCATATAGGTGCCGCATGTACTGAAGAAGAAATCCAAACTTACAAGGCCCTATTCCAAGAATTCCGCGACGTGTTTGCCTGGTCTTACGAGGAAATGCCGGGAATTGATCCTGCCATTGTTGTTCATGAAATCAAAACCTACCCGGATGCTAAACCCATTCGGCAACGGTTGCGTCAGATTCACCCTCGAAAAGCGGCTGCAATTAAAGCAGAAGTCGAAAAGCTGTTGAAAGCAGGTTTCATTTATCCGATCCCGTTAACGGATTGGGTATCGAATATTGTTCCCGTCAATAAAAAACAAGGAACAATAAGAATCTGTATCGACTATAGGGATATCAATCGAGCTTGTCCAAAAGACAACTATCCTACGCCTTATATCGATCAAATTATTGATGATTGTGCCGGAAGTGAGATGTTTTCCTTCATGGATGGTTTCTCAGGCTATAATCAAATCAATATTCTACCTGCCGATCAACCAAAAACGGCATTCATTTGTCCATGGGGGACATTTGCTTATTGCAAATTACCTTTTGGCCTTAAGAATGCCGGTGCTACTTTTCAACGGGCCATGTCTTATGCATTTCATGACATCAAGCACATTGTGCAACCCTATCTCGATGATTTGCCTGCTCATTCTTTACACCGAGCTGATCACCTTGTCCACCTACGAGCAATCTTTATGAGGTGTAGGCATTATCGAATTCGGTTGAATCCCCACAAGTGTGTTTTCTGTATAGAAACAGGTCGATTGCTGGGATTTGTTGTTTCAAAACCGGCATTCGCGTCGATCCCTCGAAAGTCGAGGCTATCATCAAATTGCCTCCTCCTTCGAGTTTGCGCCAACTCCAAAGTTTGCAAGGGAAAGCGAACTTTTTACGCCGATTCATCCCAAACTACGCCGAGGTCACTAAAGGTTTTACACGGTTGTTGAAACAGAACGCACAATTCTTTTGGGACGAGATTGCCCAACAATCTTTTGATGCATTAAAACACGCGTTGACCCATGCACCGTTATTGCATCCTCCCAACTACAACCAGGACTACTTCTTATACCTCGCAGCTTCGCATTCCACCATTGGAATGGTGTTAGTTCAAGAAGATGAATTCAAAGCAGAGCATGTGATATATTATCTTAGTAGAACCTTAAATCCCACTGAGTTAAAATATTCGCATGTGGAGAAATTGGCCCTGGCAGCCGTTCAAGCTGTCCAGCGTTTTCGTCACTACATTCTTCTCCGCAAAACTACAGTTATTTCGGATTGCAACCCTATGATTTATATTTTGACAAAACAACTGCTAGGGGGCAAGTACTCTAAATGGATTGTTATCCTGCAAGAGTTCGACTTGGAGTTCGAGAAGTCCAAGTCTAAGAAATCTTTAGTTTTTGCGGAATTGATGTGTGATTTCCCGAGTGCTGACACAGAGACTGTGGCAGAGGAGTCCATTGTGGACGAATCTTTGTTTCTTATTAGCACTTTAGATCCGTGGTATGGGGATATAATCATCTATCTCCAAACCCAAACCTTTCGGCCTGAAGCTTCCAAGGAAGACCGTCGAAAAATTCGGTTTCGATCCCAGCAATACAGAATTATTGGAGATACACTTTATCGCCGGGGGGCAGACTTAGTTTTTCGACGTTGTTTAACTCACGAAGAGGCTGAGAGAGTTTTGAATGATTGTCACTCTGGAGCATGTGGCGGTCATATGTCTGGGTATGCCACAGCTCAGAAGGTGTTGCGCGCTGGCTATTTCTGGCCGTCTATGTTTAAAGATTGTATCCTTGCTGTCAGAACATGCCACAACTGTCAAGTGTTTGATCGAAAGATGCGCGCTCCACCTGCTCCTCTCCACCCTATAATTGCCGCTGGTCCATTCGCCAAATGGGGCATTGACTTTATTACTTGTAACCCTCACTCGGCCGGGGGGCATGCGTATATCATCCTCGCGGTTGATTATTTTACAAAATGGGCCGAGGCGATGCCTACATTCGACGCAAGCGGCAAGACAGCTGCAGTTTTCGTATTCAATCATATCATAACTAGGTTTGGTGTCCCACAAGCAATCATTACTGACCATGGGAGCCATTTTCGAAATGTCATGATGACTGAGCTTACAAGCCAGCTTGGTTTGCGCCACGATAGCTCTACTCCTTATTATCCGCAAGCCAACGGTTTGGTTGAGTCAATCAACAAAGTTCTAGTCATCATGATTCGACGGATCATTGGTATCCATCGAACGAATTGGCATAACATGTTATTTTCGGCGCTATGGGCATATCGAACTTCAGTGAAAAATTCAACAGGTTTCACCCCTTTTCAGCTAGTTTATGGCTTAGAAGCTGTGTTACCTATTGAATGCGAAATCCCATCACTTCAAATGGCTGTCGAATTACTTCCAGCTACTTCCGAAGAGGAGAAACGGTTGTTATACTTGGCTAAATTAGATGAGACTCGACGTGACGCTACTTTAGCTATCGAGACTCACGCGAAACGAATGAAAGCTCAGTACGATAAAAATGTAACCCCTCGAAGTTTTTCGGAAGGAGACCTAGTACTATTATATGATCAAGCTAACGATAAGCTAGGTGCCGGAAAATTCGTTCCCATGTGGCATGGGCCCTACATTGTAAAGCGAAAGCTAGCAAAAGGGGCTTATGAGTTAGTTGATTTTGATGGGGACTCTTTGGGTAAACCCAGAAATGGACTTTACCTAAAGAGGTATTATGCTTAAAATGATGGGTATGGAGAAATTTTTAGATAGGTTAGATTTTCTTTCTAGCTAGCAAGTGTGTTAGTTTAGTCAGTGTGCTTAGCTTAGCAAGTGTGGTTTTTCGTCATTATTTTGGCTTATCTTGGTTTTACTCTTGATATTGTAGATGTCGACGCCTCTCCAAACATACATTGGATTTGCTGATGGTGCTTGTCGTAGTACACGGAATATCTCTTCCGCAGCTTGGGTTATCTATTCGCCCTCTGACGAGTTAGTTTCTATGCATGGGGTAAGCCTCGGTCAAACAACGAATAACATTGCAGAATACAGTGCAGTGGTTGAATTATTATCCGAATCTATTTCATTTGGAATTCGACGTTTGATAGTGAGGTTAGATTCTGAACTTGTTGTATTACAGCTTAATAGAGTTTATGCCATTAGAAATCCTGTGTTATTAAGGTTGTTTTTGAGAGTGCGTCTCTTGGAACGTGAATTTGATTACATTGAATATCAACATATTCCAAGGTCTTTGAATACATTAGCAGATGCAATTGCTTCTCGAATGTTGGACAGACATTTACAATAATCATGCAAGTAAATTTAAAAACATTTCATCACATATGTTAAACAAGATAAGCCGGTAATAGTGATATATATAGATAGAAGTGTGTCAAAAAATATATACATCGTCTTCGATCATAGGTTTAAAACACCTTATGATCGGCAAAATGATAGTACAAAAAGTCAAAATGTCACATGTGACTACAAAAGTGACTAGTCAATCACTGGTGGTGCTCTCTGTACGACACCACTGCGCGGGCTACCTTACGCAAAAATCTCCTAAACGGTCCAGGGACCGCGACTACGAAGCGCTGAAGCCTCATAGGAATGTCGTCCATAGTAGTCTCAGGTATATCTGCCGTGAGACGCTCTAGATCATGCTCCAAATCAGCTAGTACTTCTGCTGTCGCATCCTGTGGGGCCGGTACCGGTGCAGCTGGATGTAGTCTATCATAAGGCCGGAGGTTGGCTGGACGCTGTGGACCAACATCTGCATTTTGAAAGATTTACTATTAGTTTTGAGACGATATATATAAAAAATACAAAAAATACATAACTAGAAAACTTGTGAAAATAAAAAGTACCTCTGTCGTCCCATTGTTCTCCCTGTGGAAGAACCATGTCCGGATCACCTCTGAAATCCATTCCGGCATACGGAAAGTCCTGTATCACAAAAAGCTGGCCCTCTAACCAGTCAAAATAACTATCTGAGAATCGAACTACTGTCGCGCCCTCGTCAGGATGCCGGGCCATCACCGCAACCCATCGTATCAGCTTTGGCTGCTGGGGACCCAAGATATCAACAGTGAGTTGCTGAGGGATCAGCATTGGAATTCTCTCCAAGGCAAAGCTCACGACTATAGGCCCATATCCAAAAGTCTTTAGTCGTCCGTTCTTTGCCTTGGTCAGTTGGCTCTTCATATGAGCCGACACAGCTTCACACCAGTTGAAAATGGTGCCTTGGTAACAGTCAATTGCCATCCGCATTTGGGATCCGGAAGCAATGTGTAAAGCGGCCGCGCCGCAAATTCTGGTAACCGTGAACGCTATGACTTTGAGTTCCGGCAGAGTGATGTGTTTTATCTCTATGCCTTTTGAATGGTGAGCCCCAGGTGTGCACCAAGTCTCGCGGAGACTATCAAGGGATTGGCCACCCGGCCTAGTCCCCGCAAGACTGAGTTGCTCACCTCTGTTTGGCAAGCCAGTGAGAAAGTATACATCCGAGGGCTCTATCTCGAGCTGGTGCCCTCCTATGTAAAAGCATTGTTCTTGTACGTTCCATCGCTCAACCAGCCATTCCAAGAATCTTACCTGGCCCCTCATGCCCGGTATGGTCCAATATTTGTATAATCCGCATGCTCTTAGGGCATCCAGGGAAGGTTGATGATTTATTGCAGCTTCATCTTCCTCTACATGCTCTCTTTCTCTCCAGTCTAACATGATTAATGCCCTGCATATCAAAAATAGCATTAGAAATTAATTTGGGAATTTTTGGTGGTTTTTTGAGAGAGTTGGGGTTTTGAAATGCGCGTTTCTCGGAGGACGCACCCCGGCTTTGTAGCACAGGGCGCCCGGACGCAGCTGGCCTGAAGGCGGGCTGCGTCTTCCGACCGTTTTCCCGTATGAGAAAAAGTCGGGGGACGCAGGTCACCCGAAGGGCACCTGCGTCCGCCGAGAGGCGCATTCCAAAACCAAAACCCCCCCAAAAAATGAAACTAAAACCTAAAAATTGATTCTAAACGGATAGAAATGCAGAGTGGGATGTGTAAAATACCTGGATAAGACGGCGTTCGATTCCAACGGTCAGATTTTCCGCAGCGACCACGGGAAGTTTCTTGTCAAAAGCTTTTTTTTCAACCTCAACAGTGAAACGGTAAAAATGACATGGTAAAAGGTCTTTTTATAGGTTTTTTGGATGAATTAGTTCATTTTTTACCATGAAAAGATGTTTTTGAATGTATTTTTGCCTATTTTAAACAGGTATGAGTAATGTGTCGCTTTTGTGCAGGACAAAGGGATTTCGAGGGAAATTGTAATTTTTCACAAACAAAATTTCAGAGTCATCTTTTAAGCCCTTTTCTGACTCCTAAAACATGAAAAGATCGCCGAGTGTTTCTTTTTCACTCGTTAAAACGGAATTAAAAGACGGTCCCCTTTTAGCTCTTTTCTGACCGCAAAATCAGGAAAAGATTGCCGGGTTTTTGTCGTTTCGAACTCGATAAGGAAATAAAACGACGTGTCTTTGATCGCTTTTTACTTTTCAGGTTAACGACACTATTATGAAAGTACTCCTTGGTCGCAAGATCAAGCGGTTCCCCCAGGTATTATTTTATACTTTTTCGGGCTTGAGGGACACAAATATACGAAAAAGTTCAACGTGGAGTTTCCTTTAGTTTTTTCAGACTCTCTAAAAATGAAAAACGCCGAGTTTCTCCTATACTGGGCTCGTTAAACTTTTACAGTAGAGGACCTGTTCAATTACAAACAGGAACGAACCACTCCTTCCTAGGGTTCGAATTTAAACTAGGTTGGACTCGTCCGAAGGATGAGCTTATAATCAAGCATATGTTATCCTCCTCAAGCTTGTTAAAAATAAAGAGGTACTTGCCAGAAATGGTGGGGGAAAAAAGAGAAGAATGAACCTATTTGTCACCTTTTGTCTCAGAAGAAACTTTATTACCGCTCTTGAACACGACACTTTTCATTCACCTGGGTTGGGAAATCTTTTACCTCACAGTTGACCAAGTCACTTTGAAAGTCTTTAACCGGGTTTCGGGGATTAACTTTGAGTTATTCGTCACCAAGCCATCTGTTGTGTCGTTATGTGTTCAAGAGGTCTGCAAGCAAAAACTTTCATCTGCAAAATACTTGTCATCCATTTGACCATCCCTGAGTCAGTCCTTACAGCAACATTTCTTCAACTTGAACAATGATTTCGTGTTGCGGGCTTGCCTGCAACGGGTCGCTTTCTATCGACATCGACACATTATCTAGAAAGATGACTTAGGAATCGACAGTACCTTGAAGTCTGCATGCATCAATGGCAGGTTTCTCGCCTTTGACGTCAGTTTACATCATTGACTTTCGATCAGAGGATTCCGTGAAGTGTTCGACATCAAAACATCTATTCACATTTCACGGGTTGTGCTTGGTACTTTGGGACCATTGACATTACTGGTGGTTTCTCTCACGCTTGTTAACAGTTTACATCATTGACTGGTAATCAAGTGGTTTCTACCATGTTCGACATCGAATCATTTAATCACATGGCTAGAATCGTACCAATTCGAGAAGTAGAAGTGAAGACCCTGGATCTAGTTTCTACCATCCAGGCTGCGAGGAGTTTTGTATTCATTGTCTATGTAGACTAATCATAAACAGATGGCTGCGTCCATACTGTGTCTACAAAAGTCTATAAAAATATGTACTGCAAGATCATTCCTGTATCAGAATAGTTAGTCCATTAGTTAAAGTTTTGAATCTGAGTATGGGAATGCCTACCTCAGTGATGATATAATCTTATCCATGTATTTTGTGTTGAAAATTGCAGGTTCCAACCAGGCCATCCACAAGGCAATCCTTGAAATGATAAAGCGCTTCACCCTTCCTAGAATTACAAAACCCTATTCTATTCCAGGCTTCGCACTTTAGGGGGCAATCTGTTACACTAAAAAATGTCACCTTGACTACTTACAGTTAGTATGGCTCAAATCAACAGTCATGCTACCCTCTTAGGCAAGTCTCATGCCTCTGTTATCCATCTCAAACTCAAAGAAGAGAGAAAGTCTTGTAAAAACTATGTTTATCTCTGGGGTCGCAGGTTCTCTCTAGCCTTACCTGCGGGGACGCTGACCATGTTCACAAAATCTGCGTCCATGGACGCTCTGTATGTTAAGGGACAGGTGCGTCCCTCTGTAAAAGGCAAAATGCGCGAGTTTTATCTTGAAAAAGTTACTTGTGGTTACTTCTAGAACATTCTAGAGGTCGGTTTGATGAAATGGATGCGCCTCCAGTTGGTTCATGTATCTCTATTAAGGGGGAACTTATCCCATCAATAAGGGAGCTATCCCACCCATAGAGGGGGATGATCCCATTGATAGTGGACCTGAATAACCTCTTTACAGCACTATAAATAAAGGCATTGAGCCAAAAGGAGAGGAGGTTGGAGCTATACATTTTCTTTGGGTAAATGCTGCAGGATTTAGGTCTTCCATTAGAACCTTTGTGAGGAGAGATTGTCTTTACATGATTCTACTTGGAAGTGGGTGAGCTTTGTCAAAGTAGGGGAAAACACTTGATGGACCCTGGGAGGAACTTGCACAACACCAAGGCCAGGTTGTAAGAGTTTCTTTGTTTCGTTATTAATACAAACTGGTTTATTTTTCTCAATAGCTTATGTTAATGAGTTATTTCATGTGTTCCTTGGTCTGCATGTTGAATATATGTTTTATTATATGAAATGCAAGTGCTTGGTAATTGTTTGATTGTTTGTGGTTGCAGGAATTGACTTGAAAGAGGAGCTCATCTGGATCGTCAAGAACGGACTTCAACAACAGCGTTTTGGAATAAGGTAAGCCTGATCACTTGTAGTTTTCATGTTGTAAAAGGTGTATTTAGAGAAAGATCACTCCATTTTGTCTTGTTTGTCATTAGAACGTCTTAGACTTCTAGGAAGGTCAGTCGTGTCCGCACCCTTGACAAATTCCGTGTGACAATGCTAATGGACATAGTGAGGAGTATGATTAGTAACTCCACTCTATCATTATCTCTATGGAGTGAGGCTTTAAAATTTGTTGTATATATCCTAAGAAGGGTCCCCACTATGGAAGTTCCTAAAAATCCTTTCAAGTTATGGAATGGTTGGAAACCATGTTTAGGACATGTATACATATGGGGCTATCCAGTTGAGGTTAGGATATATAATCCATTAGAGAATAAATTGGACTTAAAGAAAGACATTGTTTTTTTCAATGGTTATGACAAAGGGTCCAAGAGGTTCAAGTTTTATTGTCTCTCCCACACACCTAATATTTCTAAAGAAAGAAATGAAAGGTTTATTAAGGATAATGAAATTTGTTGGAGTGAGCAACCTCAAAAATTAAATTTGAGGAAATGAAAGCTCTAGTTATCATACCTGCAAATATGGATTTGTTAACTATACTTCAAGGCAGTCCACTAGATCTCATTATGGAATAACAATAAACTAATGAAATACCACCCATGAGTACCAAGTTCTTAATGAACATATTATTCAAATACCAAAAAATGTGGATGAATAGATATGATTAAGAAGATCCTCAAGAATAAGGAAACCTACAATTTCTTCTAATTGTGTTATGTACCTACAAGAGTTTGACTAAGACATTAGAATTGAGGAATATCCAATTTATTTTTCATAAGCCGTGAGAAAATGAAAATCCAAGCTTTGACACAATGCTATGTTAGAAGAGATTGATTCAATGGCTAAGAACCATGTTTTGGATTTAGTTGAATTGCCTAGGAAGCTAAAGCCAATGATTGTAAATGGGTCTACAAAACTAAATGGGACTCATCTAACAATATAGAATGGTATAAAGCGAGACTTGTAAACAAAGGATTCACTAAAAAGATGGTATTGACTACCATGAGACATTTTCTCTAGTTTCAACAAAGGAATCACTTAGGATAATCATGGCGTTAGTATCCCATTTTGATTTAGAGCCACATCAACAGGATGTTAAAACAACTTTCCATAATGGGCATTTAGAGGAAGAGGTCTACATGAGGCATCCTGAAGGTTTTTCTTTAGATAAGATAACATTTGGTTTGTAGAATCAAAAAATCCATATATGCACTAAGAAAAACTTCACATCAATGGTATTTTAAATTTCATAGTGTCATTTCTTCATTTAGTTTTATGGATAACATCGTGGATTAATGTATATACCTTAAGGCTAGTGAGAGAAAAGTCATATTCTTTGTCTTATATGTGGGTGATATTTTCTTTCCCTATAATGATTTGGTATTGCTACATGAGGTTAAATATTTTTTTAATAGAACTTTGATATAAAGGATATGGGTGAATCCTTTTTTTCAATGACATATTAGGATTTTAAGAAAATACCTACATTAATGAGGTTCTAGAAAGATTCCAAATGAAGGACTATTCACCTAATGTAGCACCCATTGTTAATGGTGATAAGTTTTGTCTCAATCAATGTCCATAAATGATTTTGAATGAGAAAATATGAAGTCAATTCCTTATGCATTTGTAATTGAAAGTATTATGTATGCTCATGTATGTACAAGACTAGACATTGGATTTGCAGTTAGAATGTTAGGTAGATATAAAAGTAATATAGGTAGTAATAACTGGAGGAACGAAATAAAATATATGTGATATATACATGGTACAAAAGGCTACATTCTCACATATGTGTGTTAAATTATTTGGAAGTGATCAAGTATTTAGACACAGACTATGTATGATGTCTCGACTCTAGAAATTCTACATCATGATATGTCTTCCCACTTGTTGAAGGTTCCATCTCATGGGGAAGCAAGAAACACAAGTTGATTGCTTCTTTCAATGTGGATACTGAGAGTATAACATGTTATGAGGCTAGCTCACAAGCTTTATGGTTACATAAGTTCATCAGAAGGCTTACAGTTGTAGATTCCCATCTCTAGGCAATTAAAGATTTACAGTGATAGTTCAGTTGTAGTTCACTTCACTAACAACAAGAGGAATAGTAGCTAAAACAAACACATGTACCTTGTTGTTAAAGAACATGTTCGGAATCATCAGGTGACTATTGAGAAAATCAACACTAAGTTAATAATTTTGGATCCCATGACAAAAGGGTTACCACACAAGTTGTATGGAGAACGCATGGAGCATATGGGACTCATTAAATTGTTTCAAGCTTGATTTGTTATGTACATTTGAGACAACATTCAATTTGTTGATTGCAAATATGTTTTCAATGATTCTTAGTATATTTTTCTACTCAAATTTGTATACGTAAAGGAGTAATGAATGATAGATTTTCTATTGGGACAAGAAAGTTGAACCTTGAATGGGCGTTTTGTTGCACATTCATAAAGAATTATGCCACATAAAGTGTTTATTTAGAGGTAATTAATGATATTGTAATGCATGGAAGGTAGTATTTGCTAAAAGATTATTTACCTCCATGATTCATTTGTTGAAAATATTTCTTGAGAAACTATAAAAGTAAGGTAATCATTAATAAAAATATATGTTTGCGTTAATTTGGACCAAGTGGGAGAATGTTAGAAATGCTTCTTATTGCCACCCAAACTGCTAGAAACCCATATATGTTGTAATGTAACTTCCCATGAAGTGGTGGCTATGGCTGGAAATAACCACCCATTAAGTCCAAGATATTTATTGATATTTAATGGAAATATCATTATAATTATGGGTGGATTAGAAGGGTCCTTGATTCTATTAAGAAAGAAAATTGCATGTAATTCCATCTTATGGCACATTAAGTCATGGATAAATTAAAAGTTATTTCTATTGGATTTGAAAGGATTTCCTACATCAAATCTAATCATCGTGGCCAGATGTAAGTTTCATTTTATTCTGCATTAAATTTTAAGCTTACAAATCAAAATCCACCCCAATGTCCTTTTTTATCAAATTAGTCAAGTCCCACTAGTGTGATTTGATTTCAAGTGTTTAGTTTGTAAGGTGACCAAGGTTAAAAACTTGTTGTAGTTCAGAGAAGAGACAAAACAAATTCCAACATGTTAAGGCTTAATGTGACCTAGATTAAATGACTTTAATAGTTACAATTTTTTAAACCATAACCTAATCCCACAAATCGTAAACACACTCAAACAAAAAATATACTTAACTCCATAAATATTTTAAAATAGAAATATATTATATAAAAATATAAACCACTAATAATAATTTCTAATTATGATTAAAAACTCGTATTGAAATTTACAAATTAATTTTCAAGTTATAACATTAACCTAGGGATTGTCTTTAGCTTCTCTTCTATCCATGTTTTAATTTTTTATGTTGTTGTCAAAGAAAAATCTATGTAATGATGGACGTATATGAAATATAATTAATTATAACTATAATCATCAACGATTCGAGTGAAGATGGTATTAAGATTTTAATATGGCATTTAATACTATGGAAGATGTATGGAAGATGAAGATGTCACTTTACAAGATATTGATAATAATAATAACATTATTAAATTTGATTTTGATAAAATATATATTTTTAATTATTAACTTTATTTAAATTATATAATGAAGTAGTTAATTCTAATTTAAAAGATCAAAAGTATATTTTAGTTATGATTACTATGAAGAAGTAAATTAACATTAATTAACATTATTAAAATAAGAACTAATGCATATGAGTTATATAGTCAAATTTGTAGGTTTTAACCCCGTACAGAAATTACCTGCATATGAATTCTAAAACATAGAAAATAAACAATGCGAGAGCATAACACATAAAACACATATACATAGAGATTTTCCTGTGGATCCCAAAACCGGGACTACCAGCTTGATTTTTCATTATGTTCCTTTCAATGTTACAATACATATTTATACATGCCAAAGCATCCAATACCATGGACCGAAAACCATCGCGTCCAAAACCAAAATTTTCTGAGGCACTGCCCCAGACCCCATAGAGTGGGGTTACCTGCACCCCTCAAACCCCATGTGACCCCCCCGCTATGCAATTGGCGCAACGAAGGGGGGCTCCACCTCCCTTCTAACCCCCAGTTAACTACGTGGGCTAGTCGTGGAAAAAATATAACACAACCCAACATTCTCCCACTTGTTTTTTTCTTTCCACAAGGGGCCACAAGAGAGCTTAGTCACTTATCCAGCCCTGCAACACCCATTGTTTTTCTACACCAGGAGAACTTCTTAAAGCTCACAGATGTTGTCAATGCATCTGCAGTATTTTTCAAAGTGTCCACCTTTACCAACAACACCTTTTTGTCTTCTATCATATCCCTCACAAAGTGATATTGAACATCAATGTGCTTTGTCTTTGAATGGTAAGCAGGGTTCTTTGCCAAGAAAATTGCACTTTGGCTTTCACAGTTGTTGTTGGGAAAAGTATCTATTCAGAACGCCCCTATCCCACTCTAAGGTGTGATAGTGCCTTAGCAACAAACAAGGAAAAATACTTGAGTATTCTTCTTTATGAAATGTAAATGAGGAGGAAGGATGTAACTAACCTGTGTCTTTCGCTAGTTTGTTGATCCAATCACTCCTCTCTTCAATAGCTCCCAGCTCCCTGCTCCCTTACCGACCCAGCTTCACCGAATTCCTGCAAGATCACAAGAGAGAGAAACTACACGAAGATATAGATATACATTCATAAAAAGCTCAGGATCAGATTAAGCTAAACATGCAAATATAACAAAGCATCACTGATATACAAGCATGTAGGAGAAACTCAAATAATCTTATTGATATGATAAGAAAGTCCAAGAGGAGATACAACCAGGTGAGTCCCGATCCAGCATCTACCTCCCAGCAAAGGAATCCCTTCCTCTCCTCCAACAAAGCATAAATCACCCAATGTACTAATCTCAATCTCAAACCAGCAGCAATTCTCTGCAAAGTACAAAATTCCAGCCTCTGGATCTCTGGGATGAGGGATCCATATATAGATGTAAGAAGAGAGGATGAGTCAGCTTATGTTTTGACTTGTGGCTTCTCTCTGTCAGTTCTTGCTTCCACTTGGAGACTGAGAGCCTCTTACTCATCACTTGGTCAAATTCAGTGAGGCAAGTGTCATTGGAGAATATTCTGGAAGCTTCCATGGTCTTTCCACCTCGTTGAATGATTCTGCCACTTGTTATTTCCCGCTCAACACACCTGGGTAGTGCATTCAAGTGCGTTGCAACGCACCTAGCCAGTGTATTTGGGTGCTTTGCAACGCAAGCAGCTAGTGGAGCTTCTGAATTCATCCTGATTTGACTAGTTCTGAGTGGTTTTTGGTGGAGAACTTCTGGGAGAAGCTGTCATTGGTTGACCTTGTTCCTTTAGGAGCTGTAACAACATCTTTAGGGACTTTGGATCCCTTGGATTATGGACATTTCATGCTTATAGATGTAAGGCACAAAAATGTCTATAACAGTTGCCCCCTAAAGTATGAGGCCGTTTATCGGGTGAAATGCTTTAATAGGAGGATCCGAAGTTCATTCAATGCTGGGAGGAGACCTGTAATAAGATACAATACAAAACATTATTTTTCATACTGTTTCCATGATCTAGCTGAGGCGGGCATTCCCATGCTCAGCTTTATAAATTCATTTTATGTACATAGGACAGACAATCGTCTGATGGTAGACTGATGATTCTGATGAAATCATCATCCTTTTGGTAGGATGATTATCTGTTCTGTAGTGCTGTACATGTCAATGTGTTTATTTTTCCTGAATATATATCGCAGCCCGGATGGATGAAACTAGATCCGGGGTCTTCAATCTCGTCCGATCTTCACTCGAAGTACAAGTAAATCCATGTGAGAAATGTTTTGAAGTCGAACATGGAAAGACATCGCTTGATTACCAGTGAATGATGTAAACTGTTAACAAGCACGAGAGGAATCACCGATAATGATAATGACCCTCAAGGTACTGCAGTACAATTCACGTGGTGTGAATAAAGTACTTGGCATCGAACACCACGCAAAATCTTTCGGTCGAAGGTCATTGATGTATACCTGTCGCCGGAAGTGAGAAACTTGCCATTGAGGCATGCAAGCTTCAAAGTACTGAAGGGGGTGTTCCTAGATCAACTTCTTGGATAATGAGCTGATGTCGACAAGAAGCGATCCATCAAAGGAGGGCCTTAATGAATCCCACATCAGTGACATGGAACGGAGCAAATGATTTTGATGGAGGTGAAAACGATCTGATGATATATGGTTCAGGGTGGTGGTCATGAAAGAATGAAGTATAATGTATGGTAGTGGATGGGACACGGTTGACTTCTCTGGATGACTTCTCTTGAACATATCGGCAACACTTATATGATGGATCGGTAGCATTTACCCCAAAGGTGGATGGTATGGCGAGACCATGGTGATGTGACCGGTGAATGAAACAACCCAACCCGACTCAGGCACGGAGTGGAAGTGTCATGTTCAAGAGCGACTTGCTACCAATAAAGGTTCTTTGAGTTTCTTCCCAATTTTTCCCCAGTCATTGCTAACCAGTACCTCTTTATTTTTGTCAAGCTTGAGGAGGATAACATATGCTTGTTCTATAATTTTTCCCTTCGGGCAAACCCATCGCTATGTTTTAACGAGTCTAGCGATAGTGAAACTCGTTCTCGTCTAAAGACAAGTTTGTCGCTATTAATCTTTTTAACGAGTCTAAGGACAAAGATAACTCGGTCCTTTTCATTTTTAGAGAGTCTGAAAAGGTACGTAAAGTTAACTTCGGAAGTCATTTTTCGTCATCTAATCCCTTAAGTCCGAAAAAGTATAAAACAATACAGAAGGGATGAAATTTCGATAGTTTTAACGAGCCGAACAAAACAAGCGCTCGATCTTTTTGTGCAATAATCCCTCAGGTCCAAAAAGATTAAAATCTAGAGGAGGGATAGCACTTCCTGTTGCTTTAACGAGCTGGAAGGCCAAAACTCGGCAATCTTTTCGTATTTTACGAGTCAAATGAAAAGATCTTAAAGAAGACTCGTCTTTTGAGGAACGAGTGATAAAATGGGTAGCAGCTGATTCCAGGTAAGGGTTGGAATTTTCCAAGCACGGCAGTGTCACAAGGATGGCTAGTGAAATCACTCTTTGCAGCTGTTCCTCAAAATGGGTAAACAATCATATGGAGGTGAATAATCGGCTAATGGAAAAGTGGAGGTGACGGTGCAAACACGACCAAGGCTTTAATGGCTGATAATGTTACATTCACGGTGGTTATTTACCGGAGGATAGTTCATTTTTTAACGAGCTTAAACGCAAGTTGAAACACTTGCTCGATCTTATGTTTATTGTTTAACGAGCATGAACTATGTGCTAAAACTGCTCGATAATCCAGTCATATGATAAGAATGTCTCATGTAAGATGCCATTTTTTATGGAGCTTGCGCCTTACAAAGCTATGCCCCGCATCCTTTCGTTATGCAAGTTCGGAAACGACTAATCCTACGAGTTTAAAGGGTTAGACCTACAGGTTTAAAGGGAGGACCTAAAAATTTAAAAAATAAATAGCCGCCCCTTGCTTGCACTCCAAAAGGTTTGCATGCCCCCAGGTATAAAACAAAGTTTCAAGGTTACCTCTACTTCACTTCCGCCAAAACAATTGTTTTACCGAGAGAGGCCTACCTCTTTCAGGTCACCCAAAGATTGTTCTGTTAATCTTTCAAACAAAACACTTCTTCGGCGATGTCTACCGAGATAAACAAAGGTGAGCGACGATGCCCACCAACTCACATAACTTTGACAAAAGAATCTTATTCTAGAACAACCCCTCTTCCAATCACGGACGGGGTACGGACTAGTCATATTCTCCCGCAGAAACCTATCCTATACCAAAAGTTTTCCTGCCGAAGCAGACCAGGACGCATGCCCCTTGGGTTCCAGTCATATCCTTCTGAATTACTCGCGCTCATCGGGAGGACGGACCGTGGGTTGAGACATTTCTTGCGTGAAGAGACCATTTAGGGATGGTATATGACTATTTGCAACGCGTGATCCGGGAAATGAAAGCTGGTCCACGAGCTTGACCACTCTTCCTTCGTGCGGAAAACACATTACTCTAAAGAGTGAGGAGACGATGGCTCCCATGCAATATATATAGTCTCGTCCAAGGAGTAGGTTATAATCCAAGGGTCCTTGACCGACCATCACGTTCATTTGAATGGTCTTCCCTTTCAATGTTATGGGCACATTGGGGAGGATCCCTAAAGGTCGACTGGTTCCTTTATCAAAGCCTGTCAGATTTCTCATTTCAGGAAAAAGCAATGGCGAACCAAGCGCTTTCCAAGCAATAGAGGAAAGGATACTCACAGATGCCCCCTCATCAATGATGGTGCCAGCCATGACCATTCTGTATATTTGGACGATAATTCGGAATGGTATGCTTGCTGGAAAATGGGGTCTGCCTAGTTGATTCCAGTCGAAGGATACAACTAGGTTGCTTGGTGGTGGGACCGAGTAGACGGCCGGGTATCGCTCTGACAAACTTCCTTCCTGCGATAAAGGAATGGGTTGATTGCCCCCGTGTTCGTCGGAGTCTGTGTTGATGAAGAGAATTTGGATGGTGTCATCCTTATTCTCCTCAGTGACTGTATCATTCGAAGATAAAACCTCTGAAGGCAAGACCGGGTCAACTGCCGCCTCGACCTTTTGACTTTCGTCGGGTTTGGATTCAGCTGGTTCATCTTCAATGACCGGTGCTTCAGCTGATCACTTGAGCGGGCCAGCTAGATTTTCAACTAACGAAGGACTCGGCAAGAGTTTTTTATATCCAGGAGGAAGTCGTAATGGTGAAACCGGACGATCATCCAAAACTCTTTTCGCTTCGTCTAAGAAGGGACAATGGTGGATGGTGTGGTTGCCTTCGCACAGTCTACAGGGAGATCTAGCTCTCCCTTTTTGTCCTGGGACTTCACTTTCGCTAGTTGATGGTGTGCTTTCAACATGGCTATCAGAGGTTGACGCCACCGGATTGTGCAAACGGGGAGACCAGTCCCTTAGTATCCGAGGGATGCAGGGACAATCTCTGTGAAAGTGGTCTCCCTTGCAAATGACACATGGCGATTTAGGCCTGGTCAGTGCAGTGTGTGGATTTTCGTTAGACGACACTCGTTTGCCCCCAGTTGCCTTTGGCTCCTTCTTCTTCTTCTCTTTCTTCTTCTTTTCCTTCTTCTCTTTAGGAACTTCGTTTTTAGCTTTGCCAGTCCCGTCAAGCGAAGAGGAAGGGAGAGAGGAAGAATTAGAGGAAGTGGAAGGTTGGTGGGTAACTCTAGACTGGTCTAACTGTTGATTCAACTATTCAGGAATAGTGGTGTTCTGAACGACATTGGTTGAGAAGAGCCAGACCGGCAAGCCAATTGTCAGTCTTGGAAGCGACAATGTGGCCATATGGGGTGCACCAACATCTCCCCAAGAGGAGAAGGGACTAGGATTTCCACCAAGGGGAATTCCTTGGTTGGTAGGCTCCATTTTCTCAACCTAAAGATCAACGTAGGAAAAAGGGTATGAATATTCCGTTTAAAATAAATTTTAACGACGCTTGGACACAACTTGCTTTTTCAATTTTAAAGAGTCGAAAAAAAGCAAAAGATGACTCTAGTCTCCTTCGATTTTTAATGAGCCTGAAGTGACAAGTGCTCAGATGGACCTTTTCCGTTAAGGAGTCTGAAAAGGAACGAAAGGGACTGCTCTGGAGTTCTAGGTAGAGGGTGTGCCAAACCAATCGCAAAACCACAGAATACTTTTTAAGGTACGGGTGGTCAATCTTCCCGAATGTTGTGTTCAGTGCATTGCGATCAGTAGGGCGGCCGACACGGCTTCCTATGGATAAAGGTTTTATGCCTATAGGGGTCTCCCAATATATACTCGACGGTACGTGGGAGCACAATCCGTACTGGTGCTTATCGTCTCTCAGGAGGAATCACCCAACCATCAGTGAGGCCGACAGTCACCAGGTTTTACGACGCCGGAACACGTCTCTAGCCTAGACCTCTATGTTGTGAATTAAGTTACAAAGCGTTGTTAAGTTCATTCAATTTATTTTAGGTTGATCTTTCTTAGAAGTTTGCCTTTTTGGATCACCACGAGATGTAGATACAATTCCTAAATGCAGTCTAAAGATGATAAGAAAGCTTTTATCTCTTTTCAACAATGAAAATCCTAGCTACAAGGGGAAAAGAAAGACACAATCTTTTCTCAAAGAGCATAGAGCACACTGTAAATGCACATTTCCTAAATCAAAGCATGCAAACTGTCAAAATGAAAATGCACAAATGCATGTATTTGTTTTCACTTTCTTAATATTGATGCCTAAAAAGAAAGCTGTTGTACAAATTTGAATTCGATTTCAAGTGAAAACACAAACAAGTTTCTTTTTGAAATCAAAAAGACGATTACGACACTTTATGATTTTGAAGTAAACACTTGTTTCGACACTAGAAATTCACAAATTCGAACGAAAAGACAAAATTAAAAGCGCAATCAACTGTCAACAACAAACAAATTTACTCCTAAGATCAAAACGACACTTACGACAGGTCTAGATCTAAGGGCGACAGTATGACTAGTTTACTTTTGTAATGGGAAACTGCAAATGATGTAACAAATACACAAAAACAAATACAGTTTCTTTTATACAACTGAGGCGGAATTAAGGCAGAGAAAAGGGGTTTTCAGATAGGTACACACACTGATAACAGGCTGCAAAAACAGAGATAAAACTGAACACAAGGATGCAAAGAACCACAGCTGCACAGGGCAAAGGTTGATCAACGCACCTGTTGCACAGAGAAACTGAATTGCAGCGCAGGTAGCCCTCTCGGGACCTGTGTTGAAATTTAGAGTCTCTTCACAGAGCCTGCGCTGAAGTAGAAACGAGAATTGTCTCTGGGTTCTGGGTCACGGTTTGCAGTTTGATCTGAGGTTTTTGGCTGGATAAAAGCTATCAATAAGGTACAATTAGAAGGATGATTTAAAGGAGGACTAAGAGCTATCACAAAGGGCAGTTAGAGCATTTGTGGATCAGCTTGTTCAGATCATAAACAGGCCCAGTGAGTGGACTAGAGTGGCAGATCTCTACTTTGCATTTGTAAATGGAAAATGCAGTTCGATTCGTCACTCCTAAGTTTATGAGAAGAACAACAATAGAAACACAAATAAACTAACTAGATACGATCCCCAGCGGAGTCGCCAATTTGTTTTTGGGAAAAGTATCTATTCAGAACGCCCCTATCCCACTCTAAGGTGTGATAGTGCCTTAGCAACAAACAAGGAAAACTACTTGAGTATTCTTCTTTATGAAATGTAAATGAGGAGGAAGGATGTAACTAACCTGTGTCTTGCGCTAGTTTGTTGATCTAATCACTCCTCTCTTCAATATCTCCCAGCTCCCTTACCGAACCAGCTTCACCGAATTCCTGCAAGATCACAAGAGAGAGAAACTACACGAAGATATAGATATACATTCATAAAAAGCTCAGGATCAGATTAAGCTAAACATGCAAATATAACAAAGCATCACTGATATACAAGCATGTAGGAGAAACTCAAATAATCTTATTGATATGATAAGAAAGTCCAAGAGGACATACAACCAAGTGAGTCCCGATCCAGCATCTACCTCCCAGCAAAGGAATCCCTTCCTCTCCTCCAACAAAGCATAAATCACCCAATGTACTAATCTCAATCTCAAACCAACAGCAATTCTCTGCAAAGTACAAAATTCCAGCCTCTGGAGCTCTGGGATGAGGGATCCATATATAGATGTAAGCAGAGAGGATGAGTCAGCTTATGTTTTGACTTGTGGCTTCTCTCTGTCAGTTCTTGCCTCCACTTGGAGACTGAGAACCTCTTACTCATCACTTGGTCGAATTCAGCGAGTCAAGTGTCATTGGAGAATATTCTGGAAGCTTCCATGGTCTTTCCACCTCGTTGAATGATTCTGCCACTTGTCATTTCCCACTCAATGCACCTGGGTAGTGCATTCAAGTGCGTTGCAACGCACCTAGCCAGTGTATTTGGGTGCTTTGCAACGCAGGCAGCTAGTGGAGCTTCTGAATTGATCCTGATTTGACTAGTTCTGAGTGGTTTTTGGTGGAGAACTTCTGGGAGAAGCTGTCATTGGTTGACCTTGTTCCTTTAGGAGTTGTAACAACATCTTTAGGGACTTTGGATCCCTTGGATTATGGACATTTCATGCTTATAACTGTAAGGCACAAAAATGTCTATAACACAGTCTATCTTTATAGCTCCCTGTACTAACCCCATATTTGAACACAATCTTTGCAACCAAACTGCTTCCTTGCTTGCATGAGTGGCTGCCATGTATTCTAGCTCTGTAATTGATAGTGCCACTATAGATTGTGTCTTACTCATCCAACTAACTGCACCTCTATATAGGTTAAACACATACCCACTTATAGATATTCTTTGATCCAGATCTCCAGCCCAGTCTACATCAACAAAGCCATGAATATCCAACACTCTGTCCAATCTTGGTCTTCCTTGGTAGCACAAACCATCATCACTAGTGCCACACATATACCTGAAAACCAGCTTCACTGTTGTCCAGCGCTCCTTCCCTGGTTTTGACATAAACCTGCTCAATACTCCCACTTCATGTGAAATGTCTGGTCTAGTATAGACCATCACATACATCAGGCTATCGACTGCACTTGCATATGGAACACGGGACATGTCGTCTTCCTCTTCTTGTGTCTTGGGACACTATTCAGCAGATAACTTTACACCTACAGGAATAGGAACCTTCACCAGTTTATTATCCTACATATTAAACCTCTGCAACATTGACTCAACATACTACCTCTGGTTTAACTAGAGCTTCCTCTTTGTTTGATCTATTTTAATTTCCATTCCCAAAATATAGTTTGTAGCACCAAGATATTTCATGTTGAATTTGGAGGACAAATGGGTCTTTAAATCCTGGATAATTTCTTTGTCATTTCCAACCAACAATATATCATCCACATACAAGACCAGATAAATAACATGGTCACCAATTAATTTAAAATACACACAGTGATCTGCTTTCCTTCTGGTGAAGCCAAGTCCCCATATAAATGTATCAAATTTTTGATATCACATCCTTGGTGATTTTTTTAAACCATACGGAGACTTATTTAACTTGCATACTAGTTCTTTCTTACCCTTCACCGCAAAGCCTTCAGATTGCTTCATGTAGATCTCCTCTTCCAGATACCCATGAAGAAATGTTTTCTTCACATCCATCTGTTCTACCTCAAAATCAAAAGCAATAGCAACAGATAAAAGTAATCTAATAGAAGTTACCTTAGAAACAGGAGAAAAAATATCACCAAAATCAATTCTTGGCACTTGGGAATAACCTTTTTCTACCAACCAAGCTTTGTATTTCTCCACCTTTCCTTCTGCATTTGTCTTCTTCTTGAACACCCATTTGCTGCCAATGGGTTTCCTTTCAGCCAGCAACTCCACCAGATCCCAAGCCTCATTTTTGTGCAAAGATGCCATTTCATCAACCATGGCCTCTTTCCAGAGTTTTCCATCCTCTAAATCTACTGCTTCCTTCACAGTTCTGGGATCATCATCAGTAATGGATAAAGAAAAATTTGAACAGAAAGCAAATGGACTATAACTTTCTAGCTACCTTCCTTCTCGAACTGATCTTCGTACACCCAGAGTTTGTGGCTCTTAATCTTCTAATTCCTCCTCTGTTGTAGAGTCTGATTCTTCCTCCTTTAGCTGAAACTCTATCTTCTCAAGTTCCTTTTGTTGGACTGCATGTTTAATAACATTTTTCACCTCTTTTAACACCACATCTCGGCTGTACACAACCTTCCTTATTATTGGGTTCCAAAGCTTATAACCCTTTAAACCATCCTTATACCTAATAAAGATTCACTTTTCATATTTAATATCCAACTTGGTTCGTTTCTCCTTTGGAAAATGTACATATGCATCACATCCAAATACCCTC
Source organism: Pinus tabuliformis (assembly GCA_031772625.1). Lineage (NCBI taxonomy): Eukaryota > Viridiplantae > Streptophyta > Pinopsida > Pinales > Pinaceae > Pinus > Pinus tabuliformis. The sequence goes on along the minus strand of CM062816.1, from coordinate 543,186,533 downwards.
AAATGTGAAAGAGAGGATTTCTTACTAGTCCATACCTCTTGTGGAGTCTTATCCTCCAACGCTGATGAAGGTGATCTATTGACCAGGTAACATGATGTCTCCACCGCCTCTGCCCAGAATTCATGTCCTAACCCGACACCACTGAGCATGCTTCTTGCCATTTCCATCAACGTCTTGTTCATTCTTTCTGCAACTCCATTTTGCTGAGGTGTATATGGAGTAGTCTTCTGCTGTGCTATACCACACTTCTTACAGAATTATTCAAATTCCTTACTAAAAAACTCTCCATCGTTATCTGTCCTCAGCACCTTTATCTTCTTCTCTGTTTGGTTTTCCACCAAAGCCTTAAATTATTTGAACATGTCAAAGACTTCAAATTTATTCTTAAGGAAATATATCCATGTATTCCTTGAGAAGTCATCTATAAATGATACATAGTACATAGACTTACCCAGTGATGGAACCTTTATAGGTCTAAACACATCACTGTGCACAAGCTCTAATATCTGTTTTTCCCTCTTACCACTAGAGGGGAAACTCACCCGATTCTGCTTCCCATATACATAATTTTCACAAAAATCAAAATCCAGAGAGTTATATTGATACCTTCTACCATACCTTTACCATGAAGTATTCAAAGGCCCTTCTCTCCAATATGTCCAAGCCTTTGATGCCAAAGCATGGTCTTCTCTCCAAAGACCACTAGATTTTCTGCTCCACTTTCAAGAACCATAGAACTGTTGCACCCATCAACAATAGTGCTACCTTGCAGTTTGTACAAAGTTCCAATCCAAACTCCCAGCATCAATACCAGTGCTCCCTGAACCATCTTGCAAGTATCCTTCTCGAACACTATTTTTACACCTGCATCATCTAGCTTGCTTAAAAAAATCAGATTTATGGCTAATGCAGCAATATGCAAAACACCTGAAAGTGTTCTGATCCTTCCACCTTGCAACTTCAACTTTACTTTTCTGCGACCAACAATTCTAGCCTACCTGTCATCCCCCAAGAAGACATCACCACCATCACATTTCTCATACTCACAGAACCACTCTCTATGGGGAGTGAAGTGAAAGGATGCACCTGAGTCAATCACCTCATGATCTACATGTGTACTTGAAGAAGCTAAGTACACATCCCCACCTTCATCTGAGGTGGTTTTCACCTCTACAGAAGGAGCATCATCAGATCCCTTTCCTTTATTAGGAGCTTTAGATTTACAGTCCCTTTTGTAGTGCCCTTCCTTTCCGCATTTTCAGCAAACCACCTTTATAGGTTTTCCTGGAGATTTAGATCTCCCTCTAGATTTAGATCTCCCACTCGATGAGTTATTTTGTTTCTATTCTGGGACCGTCATCATACAGACAAGGCATCATCATTATGGCTCTCCATATTTTTATGTCTCATCTCCTCTGTTAGCAAGGATGAGACTATTTCATCAAACTACAAGGTATTTGTATTGCTACCTATTGCAATAACCAAGCTATCCCATGAATCTAGTAGAGAACACAACAAACTAATGCACTTATCTTCATCTGAAATTTTAATATCAACAGATAATAACTGAATTACCACAGTATTAAATGTGTTCAGATGCTTTGTCACCAAGTCTCCATCTTTCATCCTCAGGTTATACAGCTTTTTCCGCAAGAATAGTTTATTCACCAAAGACTTAAATTGGTACAAATTCCCTAAATTTTTCCACAAAGCCTTAACCGTAGCTTCCTATGATACATTCAACAATACTGAATCTGAGACACATAATCGTATTGTGGTCTTTGCCTTCTAATCTAACTTCTTCCATTCTTCATCGAACACTCCCATTGGTTTACTACTTGCATCTACTGTGATCCACTCATCTTTATCCACCAACAGATCCTCCATCTTGAGTTTCCACAACTCAAAAATCTAACCATTAAATTTCTCTATCTCTATCTTTCCACTGCTCGCCATCTTCTTTCACCACCAGAATCGTTCTCGCAGATCTCCCACTAAACGGGGTTTACCACAGGCTCGAGCGAAACCCCTCAGCAACAAAGGCATACCCTTGAAGCCAAAATACCTCTCATACCAAATGTAGGTTTTAAATCCGTATAGAAATTACCTGCATATGAATTCTAAAACAAAAAAAATAAACAATGCGAGAGCATAACACATAAAACACATATACACAAAGATTTTCCCCTGGATCCCAAAATTTGGACTACTAGCTTGATTTTTCATTATGTTCCTTTCAATGTTACAATACATATTTATACATGCTGAAGAATCCAATACCATGGACCGAAAACAATCGCGTCCAAAACCATGTGTGAAAAACATGCAGAAAACCATAGATAGGTCCGCCCAACCTAATATAGGGTCCAAAATCAAAATTTTCTGGGGAGCTGCCCTGGACCCCATAGAGTGGGGTTACCTACACCCCTCAAACCCCCTGTGACTCCCTCTGCTACGCAATCAGTGCAATGAAGGGTGAGCTCCACCCCCCTTCTAACCCCCAGTTAACTATGTAAGCTAGTAGTGGAAAGAATATAACACAACCTAACAAAATTGGGTCTTGGAAAATTCCCAAAATACTATGAGATGTAAAAATTTATCATCTCCATGACACTAAAATAGTTGAAAAAAAAATATACTTTCTCTTAAAGTACCTCCTCACACCTAAATTAAATTCAATTTCAAAATATCTATTACCATACTAACATTCATAATCTCCTAAATCCTCAAAATTAAAATAAACTTAAAATACTTCTCTTACTACTTTGTAAATATAAAAATAAGATTTAAAAATAATTTAAATAATATTCATTTTTTAAAAAATTTAATAAAATCATTTTTATCTTAATAAACCTTAATTATCATTCTTTTCAATATGTATATATATAATTTAAAATAATATATGTAATTAAGTATTTTTTTATATATTTTTCTAGATTCTTATTTAGATAATTAATAATAAAATTATAAAAATAGTTAAAGATACCCTCAATTATTATTGAGAGTAACATATGTTAAAAATAAATAGTTTCATTCTAAATTCATTATGTACGATTAAAAAGACAAATATCTTATAATCATTTGAGTTTTGATTTAATGTAATAATCAAGTTTAATGTGGTGTAAATGTTAAAGTCAAAATTTTATTTACTATAATATTTTTGAGAGGAAAAAATCGTAATTTTATTTTAGATAGGAAACAAAATTAGTTTTTACAAATGTTTATAAAACATTCAAAAATAGTGATCAAAATGGCTTTTAAGAGAAACAAAAACTAAAAAGCAAATGCAAATATAATGGGGAATATCAAGTTATATTCTCCCTCATTCCTTTCTCTTTCTAGATTCACTACCATTCCCCAGATTTGGGGGCCATTAGAACCATAGCCATATCGCTAATTGATGTCTCTAGAGGGTGTTCTTTGTTTGAATCTAAGATTTTTGATACATGGACAAGCTTTGTACCCCCCAGTCCATCCAACTTATGTTTCATTGTTACTTTATGTTATGATTCCTTGATTACTATTGAGTTTGTCTCGCTCTGATTGAGGGTAGCATTAACATTCTTATCCTAAATGCCTACTTATTCTTTTGAGGGATTATCCATAGTTTCTTCTTCTTCTTCTTCAGATAGGTGTGGATTTGTGAACTTCCATCCTTTTGGGTTATGTTCCTTTTTCTTTTTTTTTTCTGGGCTCTTTTGTGCATGTAGGCATGCATTGTGTAAGTGTCCCATTTGGAAACAATTTTGACTTATAAATGTCATGTTCTCATAGTATAAAACTTGGGACCACTGAATATTTCTGTGTTTTAAAATAATGAGATATGGTATAACTTTACTAAGCTCTATCTCCACACATATTTTATAAAAGACTAAAATTACCTTCTATGTTCTTTCAAGGTCCCTCTTTTCGAACTTGCCCAAAGTGTTTCCAATATCATGTAGGACCTTATGGTGCCAAAAAGGAAGAGGTGGGTTTGGAAGTCTCACTCATACCAACATTTTTGAGACCACCATATTTTTTTCATCAAAATTTGGAAACTCTGGAATAGTAAACATCCCAACACTACCCCAAAGAAAAGGCCCTTCATTTAGGACATACTCAAAATATTTTTGTGTATCAAATTGAACAATGAAGAAATATTTGGAACATGAATAAATGTCATAGTTGGTTGTCAAAGAGGAAAAAACCCACCAATGTAATGATTATGATTTATGCTAGAATCCATTAAACCTACAGATAACTGCCTTGGATTAAAGGGAATTGAAGATATAATTTACCTCTAGAAGATTGACTTCCATGGCTAGTGGATGCTCCATTTGTTCTGCAATGTAGGTATATTGATTTTTTTGAGTATGAACTGCTGAGGTAGAAGACTTCCCTTTCAATGCATCATTCAAAGAGGTAGATGTTCCATTTGGTATCCTGGGTCTTAGATCTCCTCTCCGCAACCTCAGGTATAGGAACAAAGTTGAGTTCCATTGGATGTAATAGTTTTGATCTAGAAAACATTTTGAAGCATCTTCCCCTGATATTGTAGAATTTGGAAATAGATAGGAATGCCACATTTAACCCTATCCCCTATTTTAGAGTGTTGACAGAGTCTAAACTCCTTACCCAAAGGATGGAGGTCTTACCATTAAATGTTTGATAAAAATATGAAAAGTGATTTGTTTCATCTCAACCTGAGCAGCATACAACTCAGATCCAAAAGAAATGAAAGGTGCACTGTGAGGAGAAACCACCCATATGTTAGGTCCCTATAATACTAATGTATCCCCCTTATTGTTATTGTTAGTGTAGCCCCCTTTATTGTTATTTTTGTGCCCTTATATTATTATTTTTATGTAGGCTCTAATTATATTGTGACCCCTTAGACTCCTATATATACCAAGGAGGTATTTTCATTTGAATCATCCAAGAATTGTTCATTTATGTGATGTAAAAGGAGGTTTCCCTGTCAAAGAGGCTTATTTTGAAGTCGTTGATGTTAGAAAAACACTGAGAGGGGGACTGAATTAGTATTTTAAACTACTTAAACTTTTCTTCTCTTATTCAAATTTTTGTATGCAACTGTTATGAATTAAACCTACATATGTATGTGACTGTGATGAAGATAAGTAGCGTATATCTAGTTCACTCACTATTTCAATTAATTCATCATCTGTTTCACTTGAACCAGTATATCAGTGCTTCAATAAACATTAATTAAACAATAATCATGTGCAATAAGATTAGAATGATTCATCAAAAATAAGCAACACATGAACACCTGGATTTTTAGGTGAAAACCCAATGTGGGAAAAAACCACCGTTGTTGTCATCTCTATCTTCTTCTTTTATTATAAATATAATTTTCTTACAATATTTGTATTCGTGCATAATCGTACCAGTACGCAGGAACCCACCTGCAGAAGGCTACAACCTTCTCTCATCTTCATCTTCTACTAGAAGGGATCTACAACCTCCTGGTCCTCCGTTCATTGTGGATCTCTTTTTAGAATATTTCAAACTAGATCCATTCCAAATATCAGACAACAATACTAAAACCAACACTGTATCAAATCACTAAACCAACTTCATCACCAAATCATTAAATAAACCAAATAATGAATCTCAAATAACAAAATGAGCTAGACCATTTCAATTCACTGTATACTCTTCATCAAAATGTTAGACCACCTACTGTTTATCACAAAAACTTGATCCTATCACTACAAACCCTAGTCAACCTTATGTGAGAATACATATGTTATTATTATAATACATACCTATGTATATACGTGCTTTCTCTTCAGCTAACCTGTGTATAGATCTCAAAACACTGAACCCTGAAACTGAATCAATGCACTATTGAAATAAATAACTGAAATACATATTGACCTTGTCACAGATCTCTAAACCAAATACATATCATCTCATAAAGCATAATTACTATTCAACATTTCATAACATAATCAGTTCAACATCAATCAGGACTGTCAAACTATATCATCATGGAAGACTTCATCATTGGACAACAACAAACATGACAAGAGTGATAAAAAATCATATTCAGCAAAACCATAGCATATGTATGTGACCCTTATAAGACACTTCCACACATGTATGTGTCTTTCAACAAAAATATCCACGTACAGGTCTATCCATATTGCAGAATTGATACGCTACTACCCAAAATCCAATCCGCTTATGTACATGATCTTTCTAAAGAAAAAATGTGTATAGATCTATAACTACTAAATAATACCTTTGCTACACAATAGATCACCAATTAAACTAGAATCTCGGCACATACTGTAAAAGACACACATCATAACATCGTTGTCACAAATGAGAAGAAAAGTATTCAATGTGTATTCATTTCATATCTTTAAGATGTAATCCATCATCACATTCTTGGGTGGACACTTATTTCAGATCAAATAATTCATCAACAAAAGAAATCATGCATACCTAGCACTTTGATCTCCATCTCCTTATATAGATTAGGCCTTAACCAATATTATTCTTTGATGGAATCAAATATTCATTGTCACACTCATTACTATGGTCCAATACCATGGTAAATACCCTTTGTATTTATAATACCATGGTGCGGAAATTGTACGTGACTTTTCTTCATCATACCCACGTATGTATGGTGCCTTTGTTCACAGGACCTGCGTATACTTCTTAAAGCATTATCTTTATCATTTTTTTGTGGCCACAACTATCACCCCATTAAAACATGCTTTGATAGCAAATTTTCAATGGGTTCCCTATAGGTCTGGTCTTTCATCTCTCTGAATGATCTGTTTCATCCCAGTAATCTTAACTCTATGGAGAGCCAAATCTTCCATTCACGAATGGGTAAAGCCATTTAACAAATCCCTCAATTAAGCCCTTCATTCCTATGTCTATCAGGATTTTTTTAACCCCTCAAAACCCTCATCGCATTATTATTCCCATTACAATGCTTTATAGCAGAAATCCTTCATAAAGCATGCTTAAATCCTTTTCGGGGCCTATCGCAATAACACAAGGCATTCATGGCTTCTGGACCTGATAGGTTTTATTAACTCAAATGTATACATTTCGGGTCCGAAGCCCCATTGCAGATCACTATCGGCCCAGCCCCAAAGCTGTATAGAAAGGGTGCATAAATATCGCAGACCCACCAATGATTATAAAATTGGCACATTAATTTTCGAGTCCGGCCTTATGGCCAGATACGCAGGTTTTTTGCTTATACCCTTGTGTTTTTGGAAAAACATTATAGTCGGGGTTTTCCAAAGGGAAAGGTAACCTTGTGGACCTGAAGGGATTTATGAACCTTAACTTATATGTGCTTCGGGTCCCCAGGCCTTATACATATTACACGCAGTGATATAACGAACCCGCCGACCTATCAAGTATGATATATATATTTTCGGGTCCGCAACCCCATCACATATCACAATCGGCAGAGCCCCAGGCTTGTGATCAGGGCAAAATTTTCAGTGTTTTTTCCATGTTTTCCGAAATTAAAAAAGATCGGGTTTTCAGTGTAAATGAAGGACCTATGGAGTCTCGATAGTGCCATTGCACATCGGGGCAGTGGAAGGTATGGGTCCTGTGACCTGAGACGGGGCCGATACCCGATTATGATGAAATTAATCCCTCGAAAACTGTTCCAAGCCTATGCTTTGAGCAGGAAATTGTATGTTTACTGTGTTTTATGTGTAAATCCTTTTCACACTTGTTCCCATAGTTATAAAAGTTAATGGAGGTAGCATTTGTGTTTCATGTGAATATGTCTGTTATATCACTCACAATCATGAAGCTAATGGTAGCTATCTCTGCAAGTGAGAAGTAAAGGACGCAGAAGGGGATTCGAAGAGCCATGTATGCGAAAGCGCTGCATTTAAGGATCTGGCTGCAAGCGTTCTGGGTTGAGAGCCCACGCGTTGCATGTGCATTCCATAAGCAGAGATGTCCCTATATTCATTATGGGGAGGCAACACACAGTCACCTTTTTTGCCAATATTTGTTCTCTTCCTCAGGAAAGGAATCGATCTGGTTGTTATGCTTTCTACCTACCAGCGGTCACACTGAAGATCCGACCTCTGTGTACTCGATTTGGATATCTGAAATAGTGGGAAGATGAAGAGGAAGGGTAGACCTCGAGCCAGGGCCATGCGCATAAATATTACCTCCGAATAGGAGAAAGGGATTTTTATTTTTGAGAAGAACAATGTTGCTTTATTGTGAATGAGGAGGATTGTTTTTTAGGGAAGAGGGAGCCATAAGTTTCAGACTAATTGTATAGTTTTGGATCAGAGTGTTTTTACTGGCATGAATGTAAATGTGATTTATATTTATGCATATTGATGACTTACAATCACTATTAGTCTTGTTAAATTGAATTTGATTCAGTTTCATGGCTAACTTGTGAATGATCTTTGATTTAAAACTAAATTAAACATCAGTTGCAGTTTTAATTCCATAGAAGAATGTGGATTCCTATATGAGTGATTGGATTGCAATTTAGCTTTAATACAATCTTATCTAGTTGTGAATTCAGTGATTGATTCATTTGGACTGGAATCTATGCATGATGTTTAACCTTCTTTATCATGCTCCTGCTAAACATATATATGATGTTTAAACCTATGTATCATGCTCTTGCAGGATAGATTAGAGTAGCTAGGGCTATATTAGAGTAGTTATAAGTAGTATAGATAGGATTTGATACATAAAGGTTAGTTGTTTCATTTTGTTGATTTAATTGAAGTCTTCCTCCCAGAAGAAATCTTTCAACATGTTCAAACAGTTTATGGGGTCCCTTAAGACCCGTCGAAGCTAGCCATTCCAAATGAAAGAAGGTCTAATTGGGGCTTGCGATCTAGTTAGTTCCCTTTGTTGGCATCGTGCACATTTTCCATGTCAACAAATTGGGACTAGAAGGAGGGCCTGAACCGCCCTCTCCAGCTTTTCAAATATTTCATCTATAAGTTCCACGCATGGATTCAAAAGGATTAATGTATGGATCATAAAGGTCGGAGAGATCCTGCCACACATTTGAAAGAGCCTCATTTTGAAGAAATAGAGACCCCTCTAAGTCTTGTCTTCGGGTCACCCAAGGAAGAGAGACTGTGGAAATATCCTATCACTCAGGAGCAACCTATCAGAGCACTTACTCGGGCTTACGCGCGTTCCCTCTATCAACTTCCCATATTTCACTCCTTACCTCCAACAACTAAGAGAAAGCCAAGGATCTTTACCCTAAGCAAAGATACATTAGCAGCCACTTCTCTCGAAGACATTGTGCTAGAATCCTTGCAAAGTATCGACACCCCTTGGGCAGAAATTCCTGAGGATTCCCCTTCTAAAGGTAATTCCTCGCTTGATTTTGAGGATCCTAATGGAGAAGCCTCCAACCAAAACTTCCCTATCCATATTATGGCTAACGTTCCTCCTCCAGGTGGGAATCAACCTCCACCCCCTCCTTCAAGAGGGAATCAACCTCCACCTCCTCCAAGACTGCTCCCCCCTAGCTTGCATAGGATGTTGTAGTGGTACCTGGGTAGTAGCATCCATTACCCAAAAATACAGAAAGAGTGTTACCCAATTTCGACCCTGAGCGGGGAGATACCACTAATAACCATATTCACTCTTTCTTCCTAGCCTTGCGCAGGTTGGGGGTCGCTAATGAAGATGTGGTGTGCCACCTGTTCTCTTTTACTTTGACTGGTGTGGCCTCCACATGGTATTTTAGCTTGAGAATAGGGTCAATCACCTCTTGGGATGCTTTTTAGTAGGCCTTTTTAGACAAATTTGGTGATGAAAAAACACCTGCGGCCTTAGTTTTAGAATTATCCCGTCTGAAAATGGAAACCAAGGAGAAGGTTAAGGATTTTAATATCCGATTCAACACCTTATTCAATAGAATCCTAGCCACCGCTAGACCTACTGAGGAAGTGCTCATGGAGTTTTATGTCTCTGCTCTCCCTGTCCCTACAGTGATGTGGGTTAAAAGGAGTAATGTGCAGACCTTACAAGGTGCTATCGATGAAGCGGTGAAAGTTGAAAATGAAATGATCAGCCTCATAGCATGCCACCCTACAACTAGAGAAAAGAAAGCCCCTCATACATCCAAGAAGAATAATGGAAATGATAACAAAGGGGTTGAAACTAAAGACAAGGACACCACAGATGTGGAAGGGTTTCATCGAATCATTAAGAAAATTACAAACATAGTTATTGATATGAGAAGGAATCATGGAGAGAGTAGTAGTGGTAAGGGAGGAGATTATAATAACAGAAAACCCTTCAAACCTTTCTACCGGAAGAAAATAGAAGGCGGTCATGGTCAGCTTGCATTTCCCTCTCCACCTAATGAAGGGGCTTTAAACACAGAAGAATTGGATCTGATTGGATCACTCCTCAACAAAGAAGAACCTATACTAGAGCTCAAACGAGAATAGGGAGACGAGGAGGAATACCAAGTAGAAGAACCCTCAGATGAGGAAACCCAAATTAATGTGTTGTGGGATTTCCATAGTGATGAGAATGACGATGATGGAGATAACACCGTAGAAATCAATGCTAATGAAATCCACACATGCATTAAAGGGCCACTTCTAGATGCGACAAAGCCCTTAGAATGAACAAAGCAAGATGTTCACCCTGTGAAAGCCTCCACTCCAAGAGTCCCTGTCGAGAATAGTAGGCCTGGCGGTTAGTCCATGAATACCCCTGTTGCAAGTCACCCAGAGAAAGAAAATGCATCTCCCATTGCAACAAAGGCTGCTCAACATGGTAAACCCCCACTTAAAAATGGCAAGACAGGTATGTTTACTCTGCCCTATCCTATTTTTAACATTGATTATAATATTGTGGATGATCTTAAGAATTCTAGGGCCAATATCACATATTTTGACTTGTTAAAATTAATGTAGCAAAGAGATTTGCTGCTGAAAGCTATGAATGAGCAGAACTGCAAAAACCCCACCACCTCAAGCACCCAAACCAAGAAGCCAATGTCCAAAATTGTTAGTACTAGCACAGCCCAAATACCATCAGCTATGGAGGCCACGTTATCCAAAATGAACCAAAAACCCCAGGATGTCAGCGCAGCCATGATAGGAAGAAAATCTAAATATATGACTCCACCGTTCCTCATTACATTTGAAATTTTCAACATGAACGTCCATAATTACTTGGTAGATTCTGGTGCCTCATCCACTGTCATGCCTTATGTTGTCGCTAAAAGACTTCAGGCCATACCCGAAAAAACTGGAACTCGAATCATGCAATTAGATAAGACAAATGTGATAGTAATTGCAGAATTGAAGGATCTGTTGATTCAAATGGTTGCTAAACCACAGTATACATAGGTCATTTTTATAGTGGTAGTTGATATACTTGAGGCCTATGGAATGCTGCTTAGCAGGGACTGGTCAACAAAATTGAACGGATACTTCTCGACTGATTGGTCCCTCCTCTTGTTGCCTTAGAAGGGAAAGGGTGATATGCTGAGAGTCGATAGGGAAAGATAGATGAAGTATGTGGTAACAGAACTAAATGGTCCCAATGAACCTATAATGTTTACCAACTCCATCCTTGGGAACTATAGTTTCAATGTTCAGAAGCCTGTGTTGGAGAGTTTCAGGCAGAAACCATTGAAGAAACTTTGACACACACACAATTGGAAATTCCCTACCATAATCCAACTGACGATCTATCCTGTATTATAGTAGATGATAGGACCCATTTCTTAGATAGTAGTTTAATTGATGTAACATTAGATGCAATATTCTGGACACTCTATTTTGATGGTTCTAACTACCTTGAAGGTGCAGGTGCTAGAAGTATTCTCATTGACCCGCAAGGGAACCAACATCTAATGGCCAGTTGGTTGGAGTTTGCATGCACCAACAACACAACAGAATATGAAGGCCTGCTGCAAGGCCTGAAGAAAGCCATTGGTATGAATGTGAAAAATCTTAAAGTTTTTGGTGACTCTCAGATAATCATAGATCAGGTAAGGAAAATGATACATTGCAATTCTTCACACCTGATGAGGTACCAACATGAGGTATGGGATTTAATTGATAGTTTTGATTCATTTAACATTACATACATACCTCGAGGCCAAAACCAAGATGCTGATCTGATGGCTAATATGGCTTCTAAACTTTTCCCTAATTTTAGACTGAAGAAAAATAAATGTTCTGTTGAATTGATTTTTAGACCATCCGTGCCGGATAACATCTCCAATTGGCAGGTTTTTGAAGATGATGAGAAAATCCTTGAGTTCCTACACTACGAGAAGACATTCAAGAGTGTAGTCATTGACGAAAAGGAGTATGAAAAGCTTATGAGTGAAAGGGAAGATGAGGAAAAGGATCAGGCCAATGTGATTCGAAAATCAATTGTTAGGATGGAGAACTTGTATGACTTGAATGATAAATTCAAGAAACCTACTAACTACAAAACACACAGGTCGTCCATGAAGTATGAAATAGTAAACCTTGTGACCAAAAAAGACCCAAAATATGTCAATCTAGGCCTGGGGTGCTCTCTGTAGGAAAGGGTTGCATTTGTCAAACTATTTAAAGAATACAAGGATGTCTTTGCCTGGACATATGAAGACCTAAAGACCTTTGATACCAGTATTATGCAACATGTGATCCCTTTGGAAAAGGAGGCCAAGCCCTACCAACAAAATCTGCGTAAGATGCATCCAAGCCTAGAACCATTGGTGAAGAAAGAACTGAACAAAATACTGGATGCTAAAATCATATTCCTAGTCAGACACACCCACTGGGTAGCGAATCTCATGTCGTTGAGAAAGAAAAATGGAGACATTAGGATTTGTATTGATTTCAGAAACCTGAATAGAGCGTCTCAAAAGGATAACTATCCTGTCCCTTCTTTGGAACACATCCTTCAGTACGTTTCTGGGTCTGAAATGTTGTCCCTATTAGATGGGTTTTCAGGATATAATCAGATACTGGTATCTCATGGGGATCAGCTTAAGACAGCTTTCAACACCAAATGGGGCACCTATGCATACCGTAAAATGCCTTTTGGGCTCATTAACGCGAGTGCCACATTCCAGAGAGTTATGGATGTAGCCTTCTGAGGGTTGATGAAAAGATTAGTAGTGGTGTACATGGATGACATCACTGTGTATTCATATCATAGGAGGGATCCCATTTATCACCTGAGGCAGATTTTAGAAAAATGATGAAGGTATGGAATTTCTTTAAATCCCAAGAAGAGCATCTTTGCAGCCACAGAGGGGAAACTACTGGGTCACATGCTCTCTAAAGAAAGAGTTGTGATTGATCCTAAAAGAATACAAACCATAATGAGAATACAGCCCCCTGCCAATAAAAAATCCATGCAATCTTTCATTGGGAGGATTAATTTCCTTAGGAAATTCGTCTCAAACTTTGCCGAAATAGTACACCCCTTTCAGCTGATGATGAAGAAAGACGTTGTGTATAAATGGAGCAATGAAGCCAAGGAAGCATTTCGGAAAATCAAGGAAGCCATTGCTCAAGCTCCTACGCCGGTTAGCCCTGATTTTGGCAAAGGATTCTTCTTATACACCTTTGCTTCTTACCTTTCATATGCCGCAATTCTCACTCAAAAAAGTGATGATGGCAATGAAGTCCCCATTTCCTACATCAATTCAAATTTCCAAGGAGCGGAACTAAATTACCCAGATGTGGAGAAATAGGGCTATGTAGTTTTCAAGGTTGTTAAACGTTTATGCCTCTATTTACTAAAGGCCAAGACCAAAGTCATCGTGCCCCATCCTATTGTAAGAGCCCTCTTCGTGCAGAAAGAAATGGGTGAATGAAGAGGGAACTGGATAATCGCCCTTCAATAGTTCTACCTAGAGATAAAGCTAGCACAGATAATTCGAGGGTAGGAACATTACAGGCTAGCAGCAAAAGCCTTAGCGGACCAAAAGGAGGCATCTAAAAAACCAGGAACATTGAGTTTTCAATATGCACAAAGGGAACTTAGGGAGGAGCTCTTATGGAGTAATGAAGTGTTGATGTATGAGTGAAAAGCATTGGAAACCTTTTTGGACCCTGAGTCATGGTACCATGACATATGCTTCTATCTAGTGTGGGGTTCGTGTCCCAAACACATGGATGCATCACAGAGGAGAGCTCTCAGATTAAAATCCAATCTGTATTATTTTGTCGACAACATCTTGTATAGAAAAAATCATGATGGAATCTGGTTGAGGTGTTTAGAGAAAGATGATGCCAACCATGTATTGAAAGAAATGCACGACAGCCCAGCAGGTGTCATTATGGTGGAGGAACCACTGCCCACAAAATATTGAGAGCTGGATATTATTGGCCCATAGTGTTCAGAGACTCACATGCCTATGCTCGCAAATGCAAGGTGTGCCAAACTGCCACAAGACAAGAAAAAAAGCCCGTTATTCCCCTTAGGCTTGTCATGATTTACTAACCATTCCAGCAATGGGGCCTAGACGTCATAGGCGAGATCACTCCAAAATCCTCACAGCATCACAAGTATATACTCACAGTGACTGATTACTTCACCAGATGGACCGAAGCCATCCCGCTCTAGAAGGTGAACGAAGATGAGGTAATATCATTCATTGAGAAATTCATTATCAACAGGTATGGCATCCCTGACACTATCATCTTTGATAATGCTTATTATTTTTCATCTCTAAGACTGAATGAGTTTTCCATTGATAATTCAATCCACATAAAATATGTAGCAAACTATTATCCCTAGGGAAATGAAGTTGTAGAGTCTTCCAATAAGAACCATATCTGCATAATCTGTAAGACAGTCACTGATAACTAGAGGAACTAGCACAACACCCTGACAAATTCCCTTTGGGCCGATAGGGTCACTCCTAAAGTGACCTTGGGAAAATCTCCATACTTGCTAGTCTATGGACAGGAAGCCATCGTGCCCCCAAATGTTGCCCTCCCATCCTTATAGCTCTCCCAAGCTTCAAGACGAACCCCTTCAGCCCCGCTTCAAGAAAGGATCAACCAACTGATGAAGCTGGAGGAATTAAGGGATAGAGCCAGAATTAAATTCAAAAATCACCAAATGATTGTAAAAATATGGTTTGATCATCATCTAGCAGGACATAAATATTTCAAAGTGGGGGAACTAGTTCTGAAATGGGACAAGCTGAGTGAACCAAAGGGTAAAAACACAAAATTCCAACACCTATGGCTGGGCCCATTCCAAGTCGTTGAAAATATTGGTCAAGGGACTTATAGGTTGAAAACATTACAAGGGGAGATTGAAAATATCCCTGTTAATGGCCAGCATTTGAAGAGATACTTCCAGTAGCCACTACTTTGGTGGTTGCCTCCTGAGTAGGTTAGAGTTCATTTCCTTTTTGCTGTTAGTTTAGTTGTATTTTTGTCCTTTCCTTTGTTTTCTGCCAAGTCTATTCTCCTACTATTTTGAATTACATTCCTTTTCAGCTAGCTGATTGTAGTCTTCCAATCTCGTTCTACCTTTCAGATTTTCCCTCATTCACTACTCTCAGCCTTTCCCTTCCTCATAAGATTGCTGATGATTCTGCTGTTCCTAAATCCGTCATTTCCCTGCAAATCAAACAAACCCTCTATCAGCCCATGAGCACTTGAGAATTAGTGGTGGAATACAAATCAAAACCCCTCATTGGCATCTATTGGGAACTGTGTGAGATCTTTTGATAACTTGTACATTTGGAGCATGTAGGGGCATCTTTATAAAACAAAAAATGTGTAACTACAAATGGACTAGCATGCATGAATGCTACATTTAAATAAATCCCACTCAGACCTAGCCTATACTTTCTTGTAAGGTTTACAGTCATTCTCCATTGGTCCCATCCACCACACTAAATGGTCCAATACCTATTACTCACAAGTAAACCTCCTTTCATGGGCTAAGCTCACTGTCACATACCCTATGGCAAATTTGATTGTGCTCTAGTCCTTGTCCCTGAAACTGGAAGGACTTATCTAAAAATAAATGAAATGTCAAGTCCTTGTGCCAATCTAGAAGGACAGGTTGTTTGGGAAGTCGGTTAGATTAAGGACTGTTATTGGGCTCAGAGTACCGATTGACACAGCAAGCCCAACCTTGCTTAAGTGGTTTAAAAATATGGCATGATCCATGACTACGCCCCATTCAATCAATAAATATAGCACTAAAATTCTCATATAAAGCGCAAGAAAAGCATGTCTACATCAAGCTTGATGAGCAATAAAGAGTTGAGGTACACACCTAAACAGGTATGGACAGACCAGTGATGGCCCCAAAGGGATTTTTGAAAGTGGGAAACAGGTAAAGGAAGGTCAATAAACCCCATAATACTATCATTGGATAATTCCTGTCAAAATCATATAAGTGAGTAGAAGCTATTTGTCTCTATCCCTTCTGAAGCAGTAATGTTTAAGTGGAACCCATGCTTGCCCATCTACATAGTTCACATTTCAAGTTTATTTTAACACCCTACTATTTTATTGATCTAAAGGTTATTTGGAAACAGAGATAACTAGTTCGCCCAGTGGTTCGCCATTTGTTGTCGCCACAACTATCACCCCATTAAAACATGCTCTGATAGCAAATTTTCAATGGGTCCCCTATAAGTCCGGTCTTTCATCTCTCCAAATGATTTGTTTCATCCCAGTAACCTTAACTCTATGGAGGGCCAAATCTTCCATTCACGAATGGGTAAAGCCATTTAACAAATCCCTCGCTTAATCCCTTCATTCCTATGTCTATCGGGATTTGTTTAACCCCTCAAAACCCTCATCGCATTATTGTTCCCATTACAATGATTTATAGTGGAAATCCTTCATAAAGCATGCTTAAATCCTTTTCATGGCCTATCGCAATAACACAAGGCATTCATGGCTTCCATACCCAATTGGTTTTATTAACTCAAATGTATACATTTTGCGTCTAGAGCCCCATCGCAGTTCGCTATCAGCCCAGCACCAAAGTTGTATAGAAAGGGCTTATAAATATCCCGGACCCGCCAATGATTATAAAACCGAGCACATTAATTTTCGAGTTTGGCCTTATGGCCGGGTATGTAGGTTTTTCGCTTATACCCTTGTGTTTCCAGAAAAATAATATAGTCGAGGTTTTCCAAAGGGAAAGGTAACCTTGCGGAACCGAAGGGATTTATGAACCTTAACTTATATGTGCTTCGGGTATGTTATAGACATTTTTGTGCCTTACAGCTATAATCATGAAATGTCCATAATCCAAGGGATCCAAAGTCCCTAAACATGTTGTTCCTACCCCTAGAGGAACAAGGCTAACAAACCATAGCAATTAACAAAAGTTATCCACAAGAAACTGCTCAAAAACAAGTCAATTCAGGATCAATTCAGAAGCTCCACTAGCTGCCTGCGTTGAAATGTAGAGGCTACACTGGCTAGTTGCATTGCAACGCAGGTGGAAGCACTACTAGGGTGCACTGAGTGGGAAATGACAAATGTCAGGGTCTCTTGTGAGAGGTGTCAAGACTATGGAAGCTTCCAGAATCTTCCTCCATGACACTTTCCTTGTTGAGTTCGACTAAGTGATGAGTAAGAGGCTCTTAGTCTCCAAGTGGAAGTAAGAACTGATAGAGAGAGAGGACACTAGTGAGATCACAAGCTGACTCATCCTCACTCCAAACATCTATATATGGATCTCTTCTCCATGAGATCTAGAAGGCTGGAATTTTGTTATTGCAAAGAATTGATGTTGGTTTGAGATTGGAATCATTGGGTGCTTAATGCTTTGAAGGGAGGTGAAGATAGGAATTTCATTCGCTGGGAGGTAGATGCTGGATTGGAACTCTCTTGGTTGTATCTCCTCCTAAACCTTGTTATTTCATCAATAAAGCTATCTTGGTTTCTCCTATATGTTGATGTGTCTTTGATGTATGATTGCATTAGTATATTCGGTTTACTTCTAATCCTGAACTAGTTATGAATATGAATCTATGTCTTTGTGTAGTGTTCCCTTCTTGTGATCTTGCAGGAACCTGTTGAAGCTGGGAGAGTGAGAAGGCAAGTAGCTGGGAACTCCCAAAGAGAAGAGAAACTGGATCGAGGGACAAACGGAAGACACCGGTTAGTCCATCTATCTCTCTTCATTCTCAATTCATAAAGGAAGAATACTAGAATAGCTGTTTCTGTTTGTTGCTAAGGCACTGTCACACCTTAGGTGGATAGGATCGTCCTACATAGGCATTTTTCCCCACAAAAAATTGGCGACTCCACTGGGGAAATCTGTTTAGTCATTTTATTTGTGTTTTTATCATTGTTTGTTTCATAGACTCAACAACAACAATCGAACTGCATCTGCTATTCTCAGATGCAAAGTAGACAGCTGCTGATTTGATCCAATCGCTGGATTTGTCTATGATCTAAACAATGGACTCACAAATGATTTGATGATCCCTTGTGATAGATCTTAGTCCTCCTTCAAAGCATCCCTTTGATTGTACCTTGCTTGTTGCTTTGATTTGGCCTGAAACTGTAGATTAAATAGCAAACCGTGACCCAAAACCTAGTGAGGAACTCTCGTTTCTCCTTCAGTGCAGGCTCTGTGAAGAGACTCTGCATTTCAACGCAGTTCCCATGAAGGCTACCTGTGTTGAAATTCAGTTTCCCTGTTATACAGGTGCGCTGATCCAGTTAGGCCTTGTGCAGCTGGATTTCTCTGCTCTGTTTTGCCTTGTTTTGATCTCTGATTTTTGCAGCCTGTAACCAGCATAGGTACCTGTCTGATAGCCCTTTTCTCTGCTTAAATTCTGCCTCATTTTGTACAAAATATTGTGAGTGTTTTTATGTGTTTGTGGCATCATTTACAGTTTCCCTTTGCAAGAGTGAAATAGTCATCCTGTAGCCCTTGATTTAGATCTGTTGATTGTGATCTTAGGAGAGAGTTCATTGGCTGTTTACAGTTGGTTATACATTCATTTTTGCTTTTGGTTTGAGTTTGTCTCTTTTGAGTGTCAAAACAAGTATTCATTTCGAAAATCGTTAAGTGTTGTAATCTCTTCTACCCTTTCTGATTTCGAAAAATTAAACTTGTTTGTATTTGTCATTTAAAAGAAAATTCAAAGTTGTGCAAAAAGCTTTCTTTTTAGGCATCAATATTAAGAAAGCGAAAAACAAACACTTGCATTGTGCATTTGCATCTTGATAGTTTGCATGATTGATTTAGGGAAAGTGCATTTAGAGTGTGTTGATTGCTCTCTGAGAAAAGATGGTGTCTTTCTTTTCCCTTTGTAGCTAGGATTTTCATTGTTGAAAAAGAGATAAAATTTGCTTATCATCTTTTAGATTGCATTTAGGAAGTTGTCTATACATCTCGTGGTGAACCTCAAAAGGCAAACTTCTAAGAAAGATCAACATAAAATAAACTGAATGAACTTAATAACGCTTTGTAACATAACGCACAACATAGAGGTCTAGGCTAGAGACGTGTTCCGGCGTCGTAAAGCCTGGTGACTGTCGATATCGCTGATGGTGGCTGATTCCTCCTGAGGGACGATAGCGCCAGTACGGATTGTGCTCCCACGTACCGTTGAGCATATATTGGGAGACCCCTATAGGCATATAACCTTTATCCTTAGGAAGCCGTGTCGGCCGCCCTACTGATCGCAATGCACTGAACACAGCATTCAGGAAGATTGACCGCCCGTACCTTAAAAAGTATTCTGCGGTTTTGCGAAAAGTTTGGCACACCCTCTACCTAGAACTCCAGAGCAGTTCCTTTTGGCCTTTTTCAGACTCTATAATGGAAAAAGTCCATCCGAGCATTTGTCACTTCGGGCTCGTTAAAACATCGAAGGAGACTAGAGTCATCTTTAGCTTTTTCTCCACTCTTTAAAATTGAAAAAGCAAGTTGTGTCTAAAGCGTCATTAAAACTTATTTTAAACGGAATAATAAATCACCCTTATTCCTGCGTTGATCTTTCAGTTGAGAAAATGGAGTCCTCCAACCAAGGAATTCCCCTTGGTGGAAATCCTAGTCCCTTCTCCTCTTGGGGAGATGTTGGAGCACCCCATATGGCCACATTGTCGCTTCCAGGACTGACAATAGGCTTGCCTGTCTGGCTCTTCTCAACTAATGTTGTCCAAAACACCACTACTCCTGAACAATCGAATCAGCAGTTAGACCAGTCCAGAACTGCCCACCAGCCTTCCACTTCCTATAATTCTTCCTCTCCTCCCTCCTCTTCACATGATGGAGCTGGCCAAGCCAAAAGCCAAGCTCCTAAGGAGAAGAAGGAAAAGAAGAAGAAAGAAAAGAAGAAGAAGGAGCCAAAAGCGACTGGGGGCAAGCGAATGGCGTTTAATGAAAATCCACACACTGCACTGACCAGGCCTAAATCGCCATGTGTCATATGCAAGCGAGACCACTTTCACAGAGATTTTCCTTGCATCCCTCGAATACTAAGGGACTGGTCTCCCCGCTTGCACAATTCGGTGGCGTCAACCTCTGATAGCCATGTTGACAGCACACCGTCAACTAGTGAAAGTGAAGCCACAGGACAGAGAGGGAAAGCTAGATTTCCCTGCAAACTGTGTGAAGGCGACCATGCCATCCACCGTTGTCCCTTCTTAGATGAGGCTAAAAGAGTTTTGGAAGATCGCCCGGTTTTACCAGTGCAGCTTCCTCCTGGATATCAAAAACTCCTGCCAAGTCCTTCACCAGTTGAGAACCCGGCTGGCCCACTCAGGTGGTCAGCCGAAGCACCTATCATTGAGGATGAACCGTCTGAATCCATACCTGACGAAAGTCAAAAGGTTGAGGCGGCAGTTGACCCGGTTTTGCCTTCAGAGGCTCTATCTTCGAATGATACCATCACAGAGGAGAATAAAGACGACACCGTCCAAATTCTCTTCATCAACACAGACTCCGACGAACAAGGGGGCAATTTTCCCATTCCTTTATCGCAGGAAGGAACTTCGTCAAAGTCATACCCGGCCGTTTACTCGGTCCCACCACCAAGCAACCTAGTTGTCTCCTTCGACTAGAACCAACTAGGCAGACCCCGTTTGCCAGCAAGCATACCATTCAGAATTATCGTCCAAATATACAGAATGGTCATGGTTGGCACCATCATTGATGAAGGGGCATCTGTGAGTATCCTTTCCTCCACTGCTTGGAAAGCACTTGGTTCGCCAATGCTTTTGCCTGAAATGAGAAATCTGACAGGCTTCGATAAAGGAACCAGTCGACCTTTAGGGATCCTCCCCAATGTGCCTATCACATTGAAAGGGGAGACCGTTCAAATGAACGTGATGGTCGTTCAAGGACCTTTGGATTATAACCTACTCCTTGGATGAGACTATGTATATTGCATGGGAGCCATCGTCTCCTCACTCTTTAGAGTAATGTGTTTTCTACACGAAGGAAGAGTGGTCAAGCTCGTGGACCAGCTTTCATTTCCCAGATCACGCATCGCAAATAGTCATATACCTTCCCTAAATGGTCTCTTCAAGCAAGAAATGTCTCAACCCACGGTCCGTCCTCCCGATGAGCGCGAGTAATTCGGAAGGATATGACTGGAACCCAGGGGGCATGCGTCCTGGCCTGCTTCGGCAGGAAAACTTTGGGTATAGGGTAGGTTTCCACGGGAGAATATGACTAGTCTGTACCCCGCCCATGCTGGAAGAGGGTTATTCTAGAATAAGATTCTTTTTTCAAAGTTATGTGAGTTGACAGACGGAGTCTCTCACCTTTGTCTATTTCGGTAGACATTGCCGAAGAAGTGTTTTGTTTGAAAGATTAATAGAACAATCTTTGGGTAACCTGAAAGAGGTAGGCCTTTCCTGGTAGAACAAATGTTTTATCTGCAAATTGAGGGGTAACCTTGAAATCGTACTTTATGCCTGGGGGCATGCAAACCTTTTGGAGTGCAAGCAAGGGGCGACTATTTATTTTTAAAATTTTTAGGTCCTCCCTTTAAACCTGTAGGTCTAACCCTTTAAACTCGTAGGATTACTCGTTTCCAAACTTGCATAACGAAAGGATCCGGAGCAAAGCTTTGTAAGATCTAAGCTCCATAAAAAATAGCATCTTCAATGAGACATTCTTATCATATGACTGGAAAATCGAGCAGTTTTAGCACACAGTTCATGCTCGTTAAAAAATAAACGCAAGATCCGAGCAGTTTTAGCGCATAGTTCATGCTCGTTAAAAAATAAACATAAGATCAAGCAAATGTTTCCACCCGCGTTTAAGCTCGTTAAAAAATGAACTATTCCGGTAAATAACCACCGTGAATGTAGCGACATCAGCCATTAAAGCCTTGGTCGTGTTTGCCCACCACCTCCACTTTTCCATTGGCCGATCATTCACCTCCATATGATTGTTTACCCATTTTGAGGAACAGCTGCGAAGAGTGATTTCACTAGCCATCCTTGTGACACTGCCGTGATTTGGAAATTCCAATCCTTCCCTGGAATCAGCTGCTACCCTTTTTATCACTCGTTCCTCAAAAGACGAGTCTTCTTTAAGCTCTTTTCATCTGACTCGTAAAATATGAAAAGATTGCCGAGTTTTGGCCTTCCAGCTCGATAAAGTGACCGGAAGAGCTATCCCTCCTCTAGATTTTAATCTTTTTGGACCTGAGGGATTATTGCACAAAACGATTGAGCGCTTGTTTTATTCGGCTCGTTAAAGATATTGAAAATCCATCCCTTCTGTATTATTTTATACTTTTTCGGACTTAAGGGATTAAATGACGAAAAAGGACTTTTGGAGTTAACTTTATGTACCTTTTCAGACTCTCTAAAAATGAAAAGGACCAAGTTATCCTTGTCGTTAGACTCGTTAAATGCATGAAATAGCGACAAACTTGTCTTTAGACGAGAACGAGTTTCACTATCGCTAGGCTCGTTAAAACATAGCGATGGGCTTGCCCGAAGGGAAAGTTATAGAACAAGCATATGTTATCCTCCTCAAGCTTGACAAAAATAAAGAGGTACTGGTCAGCAATGACTAGGGAAAAATTGGGAGAAACTCAAGAAAACTTTGATGGTAGCAAGTCGCTCTTGAACATGACACTTTTCCTCCATACCACAATCGGGTTGGGTTGTTTCATTCACCGGTCACATCACCATGGTCTCTCCATACCATCCATATTTGGGGTAATGCTACCGATCCATCGCATAAGTGTCGCCATATGTTCAAGAGAAGTCGTTCAAAGAAGTCACCTGTGTCCCATCCACTACCATACATTATACTCTTTCATGAACGCCACCCTGAATCATATGTCATCAGATCGTTTTCACCTCCATCAAAATCATTAGCTCCGTTCCGTGTCATCGATGTGGGATTCATTAAGGCCCTCCTTTGACGGATCACTTCTTGTCGACATCAGCTCATTATCCAAGAAGTTGATCTAGGAACACCCCCTTCAGTACTTTGAAGCTTGCATGCCTCAATGGCAAGTTTCTCACTTCTGGCGACAGGTATACATCAATGACCTTCGACCGAAAGATTTTGCGTGGTGTTCGATGCCAAGTCCTCTATTCACACCACGTGAATTGTACTACAGTACCTTGAGGGTCATCTTCATTATCGGTGATTCCTCTCGTGCTTGTTAACAATTTACATCATTGACTGGTAATCAAGCGATGTCTTTCCATGTTCGACTTCAGAACAATTCTCACATGGATCGACTTGTACTTAGAGTGAAGATAAGACGATATTGAAGACCTCGGATCTAGTTTCATCCATCCGGGCTGCGATATATATTCAGAAAATAAAGACATAGAAATGTACAACTTTACAGCACAGATAATCATCCTACCAAAAGGATGATGGCTCTATCAAAATCATCAGTCTATCATCAGACGATTGTCTATTACATGTACATGAAAATGAATTTATAAAGCTGAGCATGGGAATGCCCGCCTCAGCTAGATCATGAAAAAAGTATGAAAATAATGTATTGTATTGTATTGTATTACAGGTCTCCTCCCAGCATTGAAAGAACTTCGGATCCTCCTAATAAAGCATTTCACCCGATAAATGGCCTCATACTTTAGGGGGCAACTGTTATAGAAATTTTTGTGCCTTACATATATAAGCATGAAATGTCCATAATCCAAGGGATCCAAAGTCCCTAAACATGTTGTTCCTACCCCTAGAGGAACAAGGCTAACAAACCACAACAATTCACAGAAGTTCTCCACGAGAAACTGCTCAAAAACAAGTCAATTCAGGATCAATTCAGAAGCTCCACTAGCTGCCTGCGTTGAAATGCAGAGGCTACACTGGCTAGTTGCATTGCAACGCAGGTGGAAGCACTACCAGGGTGCGCTGAGCGGGAAATGACAAATGTCAGGGTCTCTTGTGAGAGGTGTCAAGACTGTGGAAGCTTCCAGAATCTTCCTCCATGACACTTGCCTTGTTCAGTTCGACTAAGTGATGAGTAAGAGGCTCTTAGTCTCCAAGTGGAAGTAAGAACTGACAGAGAGAGAGGACACTAGTCAGATCACAAGCTGACTCATCCTCACTCCAAACATCTATATATGGATCTCTTCTCCATGAGATCTAGAAGGCTGGAATTTTTTTATTGCAAAGAATTGCTGTTGGTTTGAGATTGGAATCATTGGGTGCTTAATGCTTTGAAGGGAGGTGAAGATAGGAATTTCATTCGCTGGGAGGTAGATGCTGGATTGGAACTCTCTTGGTTGTATCTCCTCCTGAACCTTGTTATTTCATCAATAAAGCTATCTTGGTTTCTCCTATATGCTGATGTGTCTTTGATGTATGATTGCATTAGTATATTTGGTTTACTTCTAATCCTGAACTAGTTATGAATATGAATCTATGTCTTTGTGTAGTGTTCCCTTCTTGTGATCTTGCAGGAACCTGTTGAAGCAGGGCGAGTGAGAAGGCAAGTAGCTGGGAACTCCCAAAGAGAAGAGAAACTGGATCGAGGGAAAAACGGAAGACACCGGTTAGTCCATCTATCTCTCTTCATTCTCAATTCATAAAGGAAGAATACTAGAATAGCTGTTTCTGTTTGTTGCTAAGGCACTGTCACACCTTAGGTGGATAGGATCGTCCTGCATAGGCATTTTTCCCCACAACAGGGTCTGCAGCCCC
The DNA here is from genome assembly GCA_031772625.1 of Pinus tabuliformis. Taxonomy (NCBI): domain Eukaryota; kingdom Viridiplantae; phylum Streptophyta; class Pinopsida; order Pinales; family Pinaceae; genus Pinus; species Pinus tabuliformis. Next base: position 543,161,414 of record CM062816.1, on the reverse strand, counting down.
ATCGCATATCACATATCGGCAAGAGCCGAGGCCTTATACATATTACATGCAACGATATAGTGGACCCACCGACCTATCAAATACGATATATATATTTTCGGGTTCGCAGCCCCATCGCATATTGCAATCGGCGGAACCCCGGGCTTGTACCTATTGTGATGTGCGATAGGCCAGACTCGGTGATATTTATAGACTCCATCACATACCTTTTGAGGTGTGGCCTAAGTGATCGAGGCAGAATTTTCAGTGTTTTTCCATGCTTTCCAAATTTTTTGAAATTACAAAGGATCGGGTTTTTAATGTAAATGAAGGACCTGTGGAGTCTCGATAGTGTAATTGCACATCGGGGAAGTGGAAGGCATGGATCCTTTGACCTGAGAGGGGGCCGATACCTGATTACGATGAAAGGAAGGCCTTGAAAACTGTGCCAAGCCTATGCTTTGAGCGGGAAATTGTATGTTGACTGTGTTTTATGCGTAAATCCTTTTCATACTTGTTCCCATAGTTATAAAATTTAATGGAAGCAGCGTTTGTGTTTCATGTGAATGTCTCTATTATATCACTCATAATCATGAAGCTAATAATAGCTATCTCTGCAAGTGAGAAGTAAAGGATGCAGGAGGGGATTCGAAGAGCCATGTGTGCAGAAGCGTTGCGTTTAAGGCTTTGGCTGCAAGCATTTTGGGTCAGGAGCCCATGTGTTGCTTGTGGATTCCGTAAGCTGAGTTGTCCCGGTCTTCATTATGGGGAGGCAACACACAGTCACCCTTTTTTCCAACATCTGTTCTCTTCCTCAGGAAAGGAATCGATCCGGCCATTATGCTTTCTACCTGCCAGTGGCCATGCTGAAGATCCTACTTCTATGTACTCGATTTTCATATCTGAAATACTGGGAAGATGAAGAGGCAGGGTAGAACTAGAGCTATGGCCATGTGCATAAATATTACCTCCGAAGAGGAGAAAGGGCTTTTGATTTTCGAGAAGAACAATGTTGCTTTATTGTGAATGAGGAGGACTATTTTTGAGGGAAGAGGGAGCCATTAGTTTCAGACTAATTGTATTGTTTTGGATCAAAGTGTTGTTACTAGCATGAATGTAAATGTGATTTATATTTATGCATATTGATGACTTACAGTTACTATTAGTCTTGTTAAATTGAATGTGATTCAGTTTCATGGTTAACTTGTGAATGATCTCTGATTTGAAACTAAATTAAACATCAATTGTAGTTTTAATTCCATAGAAGAATGTGGATTCCTATATGAGTGATTGGATTGAAATTTAGCTTTAATATAGTCTTGTCCAGTTGTGACTTCAGTGATTGATTCATTTGGACTAGAATCTATGCATGATGTTTAACCTTCTTTATCACGCTCCTGCTAAACATATATATGATGTTTAAACCTTTGTATCATGCTCTTGTAGGATAGATTAGAGTGGCTAGGACTAGTTTAGAGTAGTTAGAAGTAGTATAGATAGGATTTAATACATAAAGGTTAGCTGTTTATTTTTGTTGATTTCATTGAAGTCTTCCTCCCGGAAGGAATCTTTCGACATGTTTAGACAGTTTACGGGGTCCCTTAAAACCTGTCGGAGCTAGGCATTCCAAATGAAAGCAGGTCTAATTGGGGCTTGCGATCGGGTTAGTTCCCTTTGATGGCATCATGCACATTTTCCATGTCAACACATTCCTCTCTCTATGAAATGATATTACTTTGTCAAAGTTGTATGTCACATCTATACTAGCCTGCATACATATCCTTCTATTATCATGTTGACATCTTTATTAAGTATGCTGGCATCAAGGACAACACATTTGTCATAATGCCAACAATCTCCCCCTTTGGACTTGATGGCAACCACCACTTTGGTGTTTGGTCACCACCACTTGTAGATACATGTAAACACATCTATAGATATACCAAGTCACTAAGCATTCTCTAAACACCAAGCTTCTCTCCCCATTTGACATCAAGGGAAAAGGGGTTGACCAATGCTGAATGAAGGCTTCTCTCCCTTTGTAGATCTGATTTGCTAAGTATGAACACTGAATAATAACCATTCTCCCCCCAAGCACATGCTGAATTTTTTGAAGATGTACAAAGAAGTACATGACTCTAGACATGACCTTTCCTATCACCAAGGACTCATGCTTAAATCAATCACCCAACATAGTAGGGTTACATAGTTGACTCATCATTACATTAAATGCCCAAAATAATGGGATCACATACATAATGAACTTGATTCCAATGAGTCAATCATGACTGAATATAAATATTTTACATCATGGGTATTTACATGACATTTACATCAAGAGACAAATATGACATTAATAACCAAAACCAAAGACCTCAATAGTGAGGTAGAAAGACCCTGATAGCCATTAGTAACCATCATTTAGCATATAAGGATGAGCATCTATTAGCAGAAATATGAGCATTATTATGAAACAAGGAATACTCAAGAAATCAAATCCCAACAATGTGCACTATGAGAGATATAGAAAAATCTCCCCTTGAACATGTGCCAATTGTTCACTGTCAGGATTGATCATGTTCATCAGTAAAGTCATCAAAGAAACTTCATTAGTTAGTAAAGTCATCAGAGCAACAAAGTCATTTAGAAACCATAATAAGCCAATATCACTTATAAGTATCAAATGAGCAATAAAACACTGTAACCAATAAACATCAAAACCATAATGCCAAATAATAACTATTTGAAACATATCATAGCATTTCCCTCAGTTTGTCCCATAGTTTCTTCATCATAGAGAAACATATGCGACTATCTAGATCATAACTTGCATATATACATGACTGTAATTCATGAAAGGTATGTATATAAAGTAAATTGGAGTAATTTCAGACTCAACTACCCCTGAACATGAAAATATTTGTGAGAATAATTAACAGAGTGATTAAGCAGAGATCACTCCTAGTTTTTGTCTAAGATATTCAAAGGAATCATGTGGAAGTAGTTTATTAAATATGGCTGCAACTTGTTCCTTTTAGGGAACATGTTCTAGTTTGACCTTTTATTCAAGGACCTATTCTCTCAGAAAGTGGTATTTGATTAGAATATGCTTGCTCTTTGAGTGCATGATAGGGTTTTTGGAAATACTTATGGCACTAGTATTATCACACAAAATATGTATAGGTTGAGGATAAATTATTTGAATATCTTGTAATGTGCACGTCATCCATAGAAGCTGAGTACAAAGGATGAAACAACAACATATTATGCGTCAGTAGTAGATAAAGAAATGGATCTTTGTTTTTTGTTGAACCATGATACCAAGTGGGGTCCCAAATAGAATGCTCCTCCACTAGTACTTTTCTGATCATCAAGATTGCCTGCGCAATCTGCATCTGCATAAGCATGAAGAGAAAAATCTGCATTTTTGGGATACCATATACCATAATCTGGAGTTCCTTGTAGATATATGAATATTCTCTTAACTACATGAAGATGAGTTTCTTTAGGATTTGCTTGAAACTGTCCAACAATCCCAACTACATGTAGTATGTATATTCTTGTGCCCGTAAGGAAGATCAATCTCACGATCATATATCTGTATTATGGTTGATTTACTAAGGGAGAATCATCCTATGAACTGAGGTTACAACCTGTTACCATTGGTGTGCATACATGTTTGCAGTCTTCCATTCCATACTTCTTTAAAATATGATTGATTTATTTAGTTTGTGAGAGAAAGATAGTGTTCTTTGCTTGTTGAACTTGAAGACCAAGAAAGTATGTTAGTTCACCAAGTAATGAAATTTCAAACTCTTGTAGCATGACTACGGAAAAAAATTGACTCATAGAATCTTCATTGCTTCCAAATATGATATCATCTACATAAACAACAACTATTAAAAGTTTACCATTATCCATATTTATATATAGATTACTATCTGTAGATCCCTTAGTGAAACCTTGTTGTTGAATATACTTGTTAAGGTGATAATACCATGCACAAGGAGCTTGTTTTAGCCCATATAATGCCTTCTTGAGTTTGCAACCAAGGTTTTTATCATTTCCTAGAATGAAACCTTCGAGTTGTTCAATATAAACTTCTTCCTCTAGATCCCCATTTAGAAATTCATATTTAACATCCATTTGATATACTTTAAGGTTATGAAAGGTTGAAAATGCAAGGAACATTCTTATGGCTTCAAGTCTAGATACAGGTGGAAATGTTTCTTCAAAGTATATTCCTTCTTGTTGCGCATAGCCTTTGCATACAAGTCTTGATTTGTTTCTAATTACCTCTCCATTTTCATTTAGTTTGTTTTTGAATACCCATTTTGTCCCAATAAAATTTTTAGCATGAGGTCTTGGTACTAATTCCAATGTATGGTTCTTTTCAATTTGGTCGAGTTCTTTATCTATAGCCTTAACCCAACATTCATCTTTTCTAGCTTGATTTACATTTTGTGGTTCAATTGTGGATACTAAGGCTATATAAATAGAAGTTCCAACAAGAGCTCTTCTAGTTTGTACTCCAGTAACCTTATCACCTAGAATTTGAGATTCTGGATGACTTTTCTGAACATACCTTGATGGAATATTTTATGATGCTCTGTATTGTCAATTCCTTCTACAACATTATTTTGGATTGTTGTAGGAGTATCATCATCATCTACTGGCGCTTCCCTTTTGGTACCTATGGATGCTTCATCAATCAAAACATCAATTCATTCAATAATCTTTTGAAGTCATTTATTGTAGCATTTATATCCTTTGCTTCTAGATGAGTATCCAAGGAAAATTCTTTCATCAGCTCTAGCTTCAAACTTTCCAAATTTATCATCATTATTCTTTATCTAACATTTTCTCCCAAAGACTTTAAAATGCTTGACAATTGGAGGTTTACCAAACCATAGTTCATGAGGATTTTTGTCACTGTATACCTGGATATGAGCTTTGTTAAGGACATTTACTATTATATTTTCTTCTCCCCCACAAAAGGTATGAGGTGTTCCAAACTCATCAAGCATGGCACGTTCCATTTGTTGGATTTTTCTATTCATTATTTATGCCATTCTATTTTGTTGAGGAGTTTTATCTATAGAAAAATGCCTCTTGATGCCATGTTGTTCACAAAAGTCGAAAAACTCATGTGATATAAATTCTCCTCCTCTATCAAATCCAAGACATTTTTATTTTCAAATATAACTCATTCTCTACTAGAGATTTGAAGAATTTATTATGAAATGCTTCATGTTTATCTTTTAATAAGCTAATCCAACACATGCGAGTAAAATAATCAATGAATAATATGAATTATTTTCCCCCCCAAGGAGACTTCTTTCTCATAGGACCACACAAATCAATATGAATAATTTTACGTTTCTTACTTGAAGTACCTTATTTGGCATTAAATTGGACCCTCGTTTGCTTACCGAATTGACATGATTTTCATATGGTACCTTTTGGTAGATAGATGTTAGGCAAGTCATGAACCGCTCCCATTTTGTTTGATTTCCATAGTTGAATGAAGCTTAGGTGTCCCAATATTCCGTGCCAAATCCAATTTTATTCTAATTTTCTCAAGTAACAATGTTCTAAACCACCTTACAAGACAGAGGCATTACCTAGAGTTCTTGTTCCCTTTATTATGATTTTACTTGTATGTAGATTTCATACCACACAATCCTTTGATCTCAAAACCACCTCATTCCATTGATCACAAATCTAACAAGAAATCAATAATTTTTGTTTTAATCCATCAATAAACAAACCATTTCTAGATTTAACCTTTTCTTTCAGCAAAACAGTTCCTTTTCCTTTGATAGCAGTAGGTGAATTATTTCCAAATGTTACATTCTTTTCTTTCTTTATTTCATTAAAGGAAATAAAATTTTCTTTATCACATGTCATGTGTTTTTAACATCCACTATCAATGTACCACATATTTTCTTGATCTCCTGCATATAAATCTAAACCACAATTCTTAGATTCTATGGTTTTATTTTTCCATACCTTAGATGTTGTTGTTTTTTGTTCATTTTGAAGAGTAGATCATGTTTTGATTCTAGATTTAGTTTCTCTATGCCAAAATTTATTGCAAAATGAACATTCAGATTCATCTTAAAGAGGGGAGAAGGTATTGTAAACGTATTTATTTAACCCAGTCTCATTCGTTTGTTTTCTTACTTCTCTAGTCATGAAAGTTTTATAAGCAACAGAGTAAGTGTCCTTATGACCAAAATTATGACAAGTGAATCATTGACCATTAAATTAAAAGTACTGCGAGTGTGGTACCTTATTTTGTCCCTTACTCCATTGCTGAGAGCTGGAATTTTGTTTATTGCATCCTTATACCACATTGAGATAGCTTCATGTACATGTTTTAGAAGATTTTACAATCTTTGATGATTCTCCATTGTATCTGAGACCTATTTTTATAAGTGGAGAGAGTTGTACTTTGATGATTTCTTCTAAGGGTTCAAATCCTTTAGAAAATCTAAGGTTTAGATTTTTTTCCTTTTCAAGTTCCTTCCTTAGAATTACAACTTATAGTTCTAACTTTTCATTTGTCTCTCCTTTTCTAGATTTTTTGTTCAGAGCTTCTTCTCCTAATTAAGCTTCTTCTAAATGAATTTGAGCTAAGTTATTTATTCTATGATATTATCCTTTTCTTCTAAGGAATCCATAAAAACATCATCAGTTTGATCAATACATTTATCTTCAAATGCTATAAGGAGATGATATTCTTGATCTGACTCACCGTCTTCTCCATTTGAAATACCATCACTGTATTCATGTGTGTATAAGGTTCTCTTGTTTTTTAACCTTCTTATAACCTTCATTTTTGTAGCATCCTTTCCTTTCTCATGGTTTTCTCTATAAGGGAATTTAGCATCATAATGACCAACTCTTCCACAAGCAAAATATTTTAAAGGAAGCTTACCTTTAAATATTTTAGTACCTACTTGGATTTTCTTATTGAAATTTGCCTCTTCTTCATCTGATACATAACCTAATTCCTTGAGCTCCTCCTTTTCATTTCCTTTAGAAGTAGCTTTGAATGCAACTTCTTTTATATCTGAGGGACCCCCTTTTCTCATTTCATAGGCTGTTGAAATCCCATGAAGTTGTTTAATAGTAAGATTCTTCAAATCCTACATTAATTCAATGGAAGAGACTTTCGAATAGAATTTTAGGGTTAAAGATTTTAATATTTTCTAAACCAGTGATGATTATTTTATTTCGTCACTAATTTTTTTCATAGAATTCACAATCTCATCTACCCTAAGAAAGAAACTTGCAATAATTTCATTATTATACATTTTGAGAGTTTCATATTGATTTCTAAGAGTTTGAAGTTTGGCACCTAGAAATTCAAATAACTATTAATAGATCCATAATTTCATGCTCTCTCTTCTCAAAATACAAATCACATTGCCCTGATGACGGACTCACCAAGCTAGTCCGAAACGTTGGTTTTAAAAACTGTTCACAGGTTTTTCCATAAACATTAAATTCTACCAATTTGTATGGACTCTCTCTTTAACACCATTAAGTCCCACCATGGAAGGGACATAATGAACAATGATTTAAGTTTTGAGAAGACGAGAATTTTCAGAGCTAGAAAAACTATTAATAGCTGCATAATTTCACGCTCTCTCTTCTCAAAATACAAATCACATTGCCAAGTCCAAAACGTTGGTTTCATAAACTGTTCACCGGGTTTTCCACAAACATAAAATTCTACCAAACTGTATGAACTCTCTCTTTAACACCATTAATTCCCACCATGGAAGGGACATAATGAACAATGCTTTAAATTTTGAGAAGATGAGAATTTCCAGAGCTAGAAATTCAAATAACTATTAATAGCTCCATAATTTCACATTCTCTCTTCTCAAAATACAAATCACATTGCCCCGATGATGGACTCACCAAGCTAGTCCGAAATGTTGGTTTCATAAACTATTCACAGGTTTGTCCACAAACATAAAATTCACCAACCTGTATGGACTCTCTCTTTAACACCATTAAGTCCCACCATGGAAGGGACATAATGAACAATGCTTTAAATTTTGAGAAAATGAGAATTTCCAGAGCTAGAAATTCAAATAACTATTAATAGCTCCATAATTTCACACTCTCTCTTCTCAAAATACAAATCACATTGCCTAGTCCGAAACATTGGTTTCATAAACTATTCACATGATTTTCCACAAACATAAAATTATACCAACCTGTATGGACTCTCTCTTTAACACCATTAAATCCCACCATGGAAGGGACATAATGAACAATGCTTTAAATTTTGAGAAGATGAGAATTTCAAGACCTAGAAATTCGAATAACTATTAATAGGTCCATAATTTCACGCTCTCTCTTCTCAAAATACAAATCACATTGCCTAGTCCGAAACGTTGGTTTCATAAACTGTTCATAGGTTTTTCCACAAACATAAAATTCTACCAACCTATATGGACTCTCTCTTTAATACCATTAAGTCCCACCATGGAAGGGACATAATGAACAATGCTTTAAATTTTGAGAAGATTAGAATTTCCAGAGCTAGAAATTAAAATAACTATTAATAGCTCCATAATTTCATGCTCTCTCTTCTCAAAATACAGATCACATTGCCTAGTCCGAAACGTTGGTTTCATAAACTGTTCACAGGTCTTTCCACAAACATAAAATTCTACCAACCTGTATGGAATCTCTCTTTAACACCATTAAGTCCCACCATGGAAGGGACATAATGAACAATGCTTTAAATTTTGAGAAGATGAGAATTTCCAGAGCTAGAAATTCAAAGAACTATTAATAGCTCCATAATTTGACGCTCTCTCTTCTCAAAATACAAATCACATTTCCTAGTCCGAAACGTTGGTTTCATAAACAGTTCACAGGTTTTTACATGAACATAAAATTCTACCACCCTGTATGGACTGTCTCTTTAAAACCATTATGTCCCACCATGGAAGGGACATAATGAACAATGCTTTAAAGTTTTAGAAGATGAAAATTTCTAGAGCTAGAAAAACTATTAATAGCTCCATAATTTCATTCTCTCTCTTCTCAAAATACAAATCACATTGCCTAGTCTGAAACGTTGGTTTCATAAACTGTTCACAGGTTTTTCCACAAACATAAAATTCTACCAACCTGTATGGACTCTCTCTTTAACACCATTAAGTCCCACCATGGAAGGGACATAATGAACAATGCTTTAAATTTTGAGAAGATGAGAATTTCCAGATCTAGAAATTCAAATAACTATTAATAGCTCAATAATTCCATGCTCTCTCTTCTCAAAATACAAATAACATTGCCTCGATGATGGACTTACCAAGGTGGTCCGAAACATTGGTTTCATAATCTATTCACAAGTTTTTCCACAAACATGAAATTCTACCAACCTGTATGGACTCTCTCTTTAACACCATTAAGTCCCACCATGGAAGGGACACAATGAACAATGCTTTAAATTTTGAGAAGTGTTGGAGGGAAATGTTCCCCTAGGGATTTTTGGGTTGAAACCCTAGCAGACTGAAAGTTATCTATTCAAAGAACCACACATTCACACAGCCATTATGCTATTATAAGAAAATTCTATTGTAAAGGGGACGTACCTTGGGTCCTACGTTTGAGAAGGCCCTTAGGGTCCAAACCCTTCTTGGAGTTCCCTTCTTCTCTTTTGTCCTGCAAAACAACCAATTCCAAAGAACACAACAGTATATGGACAAAACCTTATAAAGAAACCATCTTCATGTTATAAATAAAGGTAGTTAGTTATGAAATCCAAACAACCATTTACATATGCATTCTAAACATGAATATCATAAACATAAAGAAGATTCATATCAGGAACGAAGACATGTGTTTCTTTTATTATAGACAAATAAAGTACATAAAAAAGGAATAATTTCACCTGAGTCACCTTTAGCAGGCTCCAAGAAAAGCTTCCTTTCGGATCTGTTCTAGCCTCAAGCCTTTAACAAACTCCTTCCATGCCTTACTCCATGATGTCATAAATGGTGGATGAGCATCAACACACAAGGAAACAAGGGTTTCCTGTACAAATGGGGGAAGTGCAGAAGGCACAAGGGACTTCAGACCTGGTCAGGGGAAAAATCTCAGCATAATAACCTTTCTCTCTCTTCTCTCCTCCCTTAGGCCTTCCCACTGAGGTCTTTTTATACCTCTCCCAAAGTAGTTTTTTAGTTGGGAGTTGGTTTGAAACATTTGGGCCACGGGCACTAACAGGTGATCAGCAGGTAAAACCCGCGATCTCCTCCCAAAAATAAGGAGTTTTATATTTTTTTTGAGTGTTTTAATACATATACGCGGGTTGGGTATACACAGACCCGCGTATACACGTGTTTAAATTAGGGCAATGTCGCGTATAAAGGATAAAACACTGTTTTTTAAATTTTAGGACCAGGTCTGGAAGGAGGGGTCACCCTAGGCCATGAGTGTAGCATTACAAACCATAAGAGTGAGATTTGGAGCTATAACATATGCCCCATAATATATGAGGTCAGAAGGGGTACATGATCCCCGAAATGTATTATGCAAGTACATGGAAAGGAAATCTGTCAAAAACTGAGGAGGACTTCACCAGAATTCAACCTACTAAGCCACCAAAGGAGATCACAAAGAAACACTGTCTGAGGCGGGCATACCCATGCTCAGAAAAAGTAAAGCATGTCCGCATATCAGGTACAAGTGGATCCACTAGGTAGACAAGTATAAATGACTGGAAATTACATAATGGATCATCTAATCATGATCGAACAAGTACATGTCTGAATATCACATATAAGACTGTCAATGATGCTAAAAGACGCAACGGATCACTGATATCAAAGACTGATCCCAAAAGGTACCAACTGAACATGATGGAATAGGATGGTACTACACTCCAAACTCAAGTGCCAGCATATAGAATTTCACCATGACTGGCTGCAACATATAAGGTGGAATGGTATCAACTGGCAGCAACAAGAGCAACTGTCAAGTGAACCAATGAATGCTGATACAACCTGAGGTCTTCACCGACCACCGTGGTACATTTCTACACCATGGGAATAAATGATCTGAAGTCGACCATGTGAGAAATTGTTTGATTACCGGTCATTGATGTATACCGTTAACAAACGCGAGACTACTCACCGATAATGATAATGAGCATCAAGGTACCTAGTACAATCTAACAAGTGTGAATAGATGAGCTGGAGTCGAACACCTGTAAGAATCTATCGATCAGGAGACAATGATGGTTTCCCACTGTCGATAGTGAAGGATCTGCCACTAATGACTGCAAACCCCAAGGTACTGCCAAATGGACTCTAGATCTTTGCCCCAGAGCAATGAGTCGGAGTCGATAGGGAAAGATCCGCTAGAAGGAAGGCATTAAGGCATCCTTCATCAATCTAACGCATGTAACTCGTAGGCCAATAATGTGGAAGGAATCAGACGAAAGAGATGTAGTAATCCAACCGAAGTACGTTTCTGGCGTACACAAGATGTGGCTAGCGCACGACAGAAACCCTATGAACCAACCAATAATGAAAGCTGACACAGAGGTGAGGTATCCACCAATAGGGTCAAATGGAAACCAAGGTACTGCACGAATCCCAATGTGTGATAATGTAAGATGATGTCGAACACAAGGGAAACCACTCAGTCAAAGACCCATGATACTGATCGATGCTGAGCACAAGGTGACCTATCAATAATGAAAATAGGGCCAGGGTGCGGCTATAGGCCTGTCCTCAGAGCAAGATGTCGTCGTCGATAAGGACAAGACCCGCCAGCAAGAATTCAATGGGGACCTTCTCAAACCGGCATGAGTAAAGGACCAATATATCTGATGTGATGATAGACATGATACTGACAACCAAGGATGACCGACTGAAAAATGAGTCAAGAGACACCGCAGAAAGGCCGACTCAGGCTAACTTCCCTTGAACAAAAGCACGACTCAATGTGACTATGTGGCAGCATATGATGACTCTGTATAAGTTCGTCATGCAGGAGGCACGAACGAACCCTCCATATGATTGGAAGAGATAACCAATCGGGGGAGAACTGACTCAATAACAAGGTTAAGGCGTACCTAAGTCAAACTAAATCCCGCCCAAATGGAGGAGACTTTGTTTTGAGTGCTTTGTTCAAGGGCAACACGACTGACTCTAGCTGCCAACAATAAAATGGGAATACTGTCCCGTTCCCACTCTTTTTGGAATATTTAATTTTTCTTTTTCTATTAATCTTGAAAAAGAATAAAATAATGCTATGGTATAGTGGAAAGAATGAGTGTCGGTGAAACAAATGATCTAGTTCCTGGGAATGGAATGTTCCTATGCTCAATGCAGAGAGGCGAAAACTGGTGAGTGACACTCAAAGGTGTGTTCCTTCCACGGGTCAAGGTTTGTCAAGCTATAGAAGTCAAAGGTATGCAAGTTTGATTTTACATTCGTCGTGGTCAAAAGTTGGCTTAAACATGAGTCCAAGTGAAGCCGGCTCTAGGCCAAAAGGTGCAAGTGGTCAACATGCAATGCAGTAGTACAACTCAACACAAAGGAGCCTCTAGGGTATAAGGCTAGAACGAAGCAAAGAAGCAAAGAGGAATGAGTCTTCAATGCATAAGTCATGGCGGGACTACAGAGGACTCCCGAGCCTACTCAAATCGGAGCAGCATGGGCAACAAATGTCAGTGAGGTGCTAACTACGATGCCCATGTAAAGGATGGCTCTACCATTGTGTCATGAATTAAAGAATCCGCGAGTGAAGATGGCTTATGAACCATAACACGATGGGGTCGACCCTATGGAAGATGTATCGGCAAATGGAGGCTAGTATGCATAATGCAACGGAAAAATGGTGTCCCTAACCTATATGCCAGTGAGAAAACGATACCTGCCATGACGGGTCAGCAGTCATGGAACCGTCTTGAACTATTGAAAAACGTCCAAAATGTCCTGAAAAACAAACCATTCTCGACATTCCAAGCTCCCAAGTTAAAATTCACATGAGGCCAAACAAGTTAAAACTTTGAAAATATTTTGCATTTTCAAAACTTATAAAAGAGATTTTGGACTCACCATTTTTACCATTTGATTTTGAGAGCAAAGGATTTGGAGCAAAAGGAGCAAACTTCCCATAGCCAGATTCAACGTTCAAATTCGTCAAAAACCTCCAGGTAACTCTTATACTTAGCTTGCAATTGATTGTGACTGGTTTTAATATTTTTGATTAATGTTTCACCATTGAATTTTTTGCCCAAAATTTCTCCGCGGCGTATACGCGGGTTGGTAATATGAAACTCGCATACACGCGGGCCCTATACGTGACTGTGTGCACAGGGACCCGCGTATACGCCGCGAACAATTTTTAAACAAAAACTAACAGTTACAAATCATTTTTTTCTCAGAATGCCTGTCACATGGTGTGAAAGAGAGCACGCAGCGGTGGTTAATGAAGTTATGAACAGTCCAGAAGCTTTAGATGCCCTACGGGGATGCGGTTTGCTTAAATTATTCAAATTGCCGAATATGAAAGTAATCACACGTCTGCTTGAGATGCTCATTGATTATTGGGACGTCGAGGAGGAAGCCTTTATGATCGATCAAATGCCACTGAGGGTAGAAGTGGAGGATATCTATTTCATCACGAGCCTTTCCTGAAGGGGAGAGGTAGTACATTCCCGGGGCAAGACACGGAGCAGTCTCATGATAGAGGATTATGTACATATATATTTCCTGGGACATCCCAAGAAGGTTGGGAGCCAGATTTCCATCACACATGTGGCGAGTTGATCGCTGAGGATAATCCTGTTCACCATAGCTTGAGTGAACGGATCGTCCTCTCTGCATCAGGCATCACGGTTGACCATGAGCGTGGCAGTTGACTGTCTCACTACTGTGTTCGACTAGTGTACTCCTCTTCTGGCCAACATGAAGAGCCAGCTCACTTCTATCAGGAGGGGACAAACCAAAAACTTTGGATATGGGACTATCATGTGTACTTTCTTTTTCGAGAAGGTTCCCACACTCCGCCCTAGGGTAGCAGTTTCCATCAGCACCCCACACAATCCATGCATGGGCCAGTAGGTTGATCTGATGAAACATCTGGGGGGTGAGGGGGTCCCAAGGACTGCCTTCGATGATGACTTCTTCACCTGGTGGGATTAGCAGATCATCATCGTGGATGACTACCCCTATGCTGGGCTGGATTTCTGAGGAGATCCTGATCTAGCGTTACCACCAAATGCAGCATGGGGCGAGATTGGTAAGAATTTTTGATTTTATGATTTTTTTGGATTTTCAAATATAATGATGAATTTTGAAAAATATCTTTGATGAGATTCAAATGACAGATATGATGATCATGTTCCAGACATTGGGCGGGTACGGCCAGATGGGTTCCCACGGCATGGATGGCGTGGCCGAGGAGCCGAAGAGGTGTCTGTTGATACAGAACGGACTCTACACTATGTCCAGCAACACTTGGCGAGACTGAGCTACCGAGTACCGATGGCTGCCATAGAGGACCTTCCTGAGGATATGCAGCGTCATGTGGTTGCCATGCCACGTGACTGGGTTCGCATTTTTCGGCGTGTGGCCAATGCGATAGTTACCTACTTGGCCGCTCATCCTGAGCCAGGGCATTAGATATGCCGGACATGATTACGGGCATTTGAGTCCCAGTTTTGTATATTTTGGACACACATATGTACACTCAAGACGCTTTATGATATATATATATATATATATATATATATATATATATATATATATATATATATATATATATATATATATATATATATATATATAGATATAGATATAGATATAGATATAGATATATATAGATATAGATATAGATATATATATATATATATACAGTTTGACTTTTTGATGCTTGATTTTATTGTGATGAACAATTGATGTGCCAGTCTAATGCTTGATTAGCGATAGAATCAGCTAACCAATTATGAGATCTTGGAATGTGCAAATAATTAATATAAGTAAATTATCTTTACAACAACCTCACCCTTAAATATTGGCGTAATAAACATGGATCCCTTACCTAATAAATGTTGTTTAATTGTGACACTATGAATTGAAAATCAAGATAAACTACCAACGAGTCGATCCCATGAGAGATTGCCTCGGATAATAAATTAATAACGGAAGTATACTCAGCCATATTGTTTGAAGCAGGACCAATGCATACGCCTCTTGATACCATCAATTGACCAGTTGGATAATAGAGTACCCAAGCTACGGAAGCGAGATTCCGAGTGTGCCGACTAGCACCATCGGCGAACCCAAAATAGACCAAGTCATCCATCAACAGCTGCCACAGCAGACCAAAAAGTGTTGATATCAAAAACTCTCGATGATATATGTACAAATATACATAATGTACAAAGAATACATTGCCTAACTCCCACTTAAGCAAAGTACTTCTTCAGGTAGAGCCCATTTTGGGGCTCCTCCAGCTTGTTTCTCTCAAAATCGATTAACTCATACGACCCTTTTTCTAAAACTCGTTTAATAATAAAAGGACCGTACCACATAGGCTTAACTTTGCCTGCAACCAAGGTGTCTTTATCTTGGTCATAGACCAAGACAAGGTCACCTTCAGAAAAGACTCGAGGACAGAAAGATTTATTATACTGCGTTTTGACCCTTTTCTTATGAGCCTCATTCGTTGTGGTTGCATCTCGATGCTGCTCATCGAGATGTTCCAAGTGAAGGAGGCGCTCTTCGAGACTCGAAGTCTCAGGAAGGAGCTCAACAACTAACTTAAGAGATGGGATTTCACATTCAACTGGAAAGATAGATTCCATCCCATAAACCAACTGAAAAGGTGTAAAACCAGTAGCCGTTTTCACGGAGGTTCGGTATGCCCAAAGAGCCGAATACAACATAATGTGCCAATTGGATCGATTTTTGTCGATTGTCCATTGGAGGATCATCTTAAGAGTTTTATTGACTGTCTCGACCTGTTCATTGGCCTGAGGATAATAAGGAGACGAATGCTCTTGCTGGAAACCCAATTTGAGAGCCAATTCAGACATCAGTTGATTCTGGAAATGACTGCCATGATCAGTGACAATCTCTCTTGGGATATCGAATCTTGAGATAACCTGATTAAAAAGGAACAATGTTGTCGTGTCACTATCGTTCTTGTAAGTAGGGATGGGCTCGGCCCACTTCGTAAAGTAGTCTACGACTATGATAATGTACCTGTGATTCGCCACTGAAGGCGGATTACAAGTCGTAAAATCAATACCCCACTTAGTAAAGGGACCGATGGTGACAACAGGGAAAAGAGGAGTTGGATGTGCGCACATCTTCCGAGTAAAAATTTGACAAGGGTGACAGCGTTTGACTGCTTCCACATAGTCTTTAAAGAGTGAAGGCCAAAAATAGCCGGCACATAAGATGCGCTGGGCTGTAGCAAGCCCTGATAGATGACCACCACAAGCTCCACTGTGGCAATCATTTAGCACCGACTCTGCTTCCTCTAAGGTTAAACAGAACCGAAGAATTGAATCAACTCCTCGACGGTATAATGTATCACCAATGATAACATAATTTTTAGCCAGGTGACGTAATTTTCAACGTTCATCCTTAGATAAAGTATAGGGAAACTTCGAAGTCTAGAGATAAACAATGATATCTCCATACCAAGGGTTGAGTGAAGAGATGAGAAATAAATGTTCGTCGGGAAAACTTTCCTCATAAACAGTATCCTCTCCACAAGGCAGCTCAGAAATTAGCTCAGCGAAAACCATGGATTTCTTAGACTTGGCAGACAAGAATTCGAGATCAAATTCTTGCAATATGACTATCCATCGATTATATTTGCCCCCAGTCACTCGCCTACTGAGGACAAATTGAAATGGATTGACCGCCGCTAAGACAAAAGTTTTGCGTAGCAGGATATAATGACGGAGCCGCTGGATATCATGGACAGCTGCCAAGGCCAACTTCTCAACCAGAGAATATCGAAGTTCAGGACCTATTAAGCCTCAGATCAAATAATAAATCACATGCTCGGTGAGAGCATCGTCCTCCTAAATGAGAACCATACCAATGGTTGATTCTGCTATAGCGAGATATAAAAGGAAGTCTCTACCATAATCCGGTGGACTCAAAAGCGGGGCAGAGACTAATGCCTTTTTCAAATCATCAAACGATCGCTGCGCAAAGTCGTCCCATACAAATGGAACTCCTTTCCATAGCAAACGCGTGAACCCTTTAGTGATATCGACATAGTTCGCTATAAACCATCTTAAGAAATTAGCCTTCCCTTGAAGACTTTGAAGTTGTCGAATTGAGGACGGGGGAGGCAACTGAAATATTCCCTCAACCTTGAAGGGATCAACCCGAATCCCTTCATTTGACACAATGAACCCTAACAGCTAACCGTACGTAACCGCGAAAATGCACTTGTTGGGATTCAACCGGATTTTATAAAAACGACATCGCTCGAAAACCAATCGAAGATGACTAGGGTGACCAGTTCTCTTTTGAGAACGAGTAGCGAGATCATCCAAGTATGCTTCGATGACATGTTTGATGTCATGGAAAGCATATGACATGGCCCACTGAAAAGTGGCTCCAACATTTTTAAGACCAAAAGGCATCTTTCTATATGCAAAGGTACCCCAGGGACATATAAAGGTTGTCTTATGTTGATCTTCAGGACGGATAGAAATTTGATTATAACCAAAAAAACCATCCATGAAGGAAAAATCTCATTACCCGCACACTCGTCGATAATCTGATCAATGAATGGCGTGGGGTAATTATCTTTTGGACAAGCCTTATTTAGGTCCCTAAAATCGATGCATACTCGGATTGTTCCTTGCTTTTTATCTACAGGGACTGGATTAGAAACCCAATTAGTAAGAGGAACAGGGTATATAAAACCAGCCTTTAGCAGCTTCTCAACTTCATCTTTGATAGATGCCACTTTCCTAGGGTTAACCGGCTGAAGCCTTTGACGAACTGGTTTGGCATTCTCATACGTCTTGATCTCATGTTGAACTATAGAAGGATCAATGCCAGGCATTTCTTCATAAGACCAAGAAAATACATCTCGAAATTCCTTGAACAGGTCGGTGTAAATTTGAATTTCTTCAGGGGAACATTCAATTCCGATGAAGAGATTCTCGATCACGTTAGGGTCCCTAGAGATGTTTATAGGTATCATTTTTGAAATCACCGACATATTACCTTCGGCACGAACGTGTGCTGGAGCCAAAGGATTTGACACCGTACAAACATCACTAGTACAGAGCTCGGAGAATCTAGATTCTACTTCCTGTAATGGAGGAAGAAAGTATGAACGGTGGTGTAAGTCTTCCCAAGGTCGATCTATACCCATCATTGCTTCAAGGATTGCTTCTTCAGAAGGTAAAACCAAATCTAAGCAGTCCAAGGCAGAGGTAGAATCAATGCTCCAAGCTGGGGCCACATCACCATCTAACTCCTCTTCAGAAAAGGGAGCAGAGTGGTTGTCTGCAGAGTCTACGATAGAATAATATTGAAGCTCACCTGCAGATATAGGGAATGCCATTCCATTTACTTATCCTTCAACTAATGTGGTCGTAGGTGAAGGTAAGGTCCAAGGGTCTAAAAAATAACGAGTTCGAAAGAAATTTTCTCGAGAAGACTCCTTAGATGATGAAATGGCATTGATTTTAGCGAAAGGAGAGGGAAGATCAAAGGTACCCATCAATGAGGAATACATCCCTACTCGTAAATTCGCAGTAGGTGGACGAGGGTTATCCACTAAGGGAATAGTAGAGTCAGAGCTTGCTTGAGGATCGACTGGAAAATAATCCAATTGATCAACCTTAACGATTTTCCCCTCATGAGGAAAGCAAATGACACGAAACAGAGTCGAAACAACGGCGTCCATTTCGTATACCCAGTTCCTTCCTAAGAGGAGATTATAGTCTGGGTTAGCATCTATGACTTCTACTTCAATATTGATTACCTTCCCCCCAACACATATAGGAAAGGTTGGGATAATCCCATGCGGCTTATGAGAATGACCATCAAATGCAGTCAAGACGGTAGGTGAAGGAACGGCCGAAGGCGATCCAATAGCCTTCAAACATGACATCGACATGATGCACGTGGAATCTCCTTCATCGATAACGGTACTAAAGATGTTGATTTTCCGGTATGTAGACTTTATTTGGAAAGCCATATGATGAGGGAGTCGCTTTTTGACATTTAACATGTCAAAAGTGAGCACTAAAGAATTAGTTGGATCGACTGCCCCAATCGCGTAAAGTAAAGCACTTCGTTGAGCCAGACATGACTAGAGAACCTCTAAAGCGGACATAGCACATGGACTCTGAGCCAGATCCTCAACAATGGAGTAATTTTGGGCAGCCCTAGCATTAGGATTAATAGTCGCGCATTTAGCGGAACCTTTCGGTATCCATGGTATAGTCTCGACAAGGGGTCGCTCAATATGAAGGTCGGTATTTCCAGGAATAGTCTTGTCCTTGGAAGTTTCGGCTTCACCATATTCACGTGACTGAGTAGTCACATGGATGTTAGAACCCATCATGAAAACATTCGATGATTTTTCCCCTTCCTGGTTGCCCCCTGCGGAGGTACTAGGATTTGAACTCGCGCCGGCAAGAAGTTGCTGCCCTTGGGGAAAAGGGTTGGTTGACACAACCTGAGAACTAGAAGTCCCTTACTGTCCTAACAAGCGCTGAGCGTCTTCAATCATAGGGCAGAGGTGAGTTAAATGGTCTCCACTGCACAACTTGCATGGAAACTTGACTTTCTTTCTAGACTCATTTCTACCACCACCAGCGTTGTTGCCAGATTTATTTGCATCAGGCTTCCCATCCTGGTTCTTTTTCTTACCTCGTCCTTTCTTTTCCCCATTGGAATTTTGATTTCCTTTGGGGTTATCAGATTGGACAACATTAATTGAAGAAGTTTGGGAAGCCCGGGGATTAGACGATGTGACTTGGTTGTTAGAAGCAGTTTGTAAGGACAACTGCTGCAATTGGTTCAGCAAGTTCACAGTAGTTGTGTCTATCGACCCAACGATACCATCCATGTGGGGACTTGGCTTCGACTTAGCTATGTCAACCTTAGACCCAAGAGCATCTGGCAAGTATTTTTGTAGGATCCCACACTGAGAGTAGATCAATTTTAATTGTTGGGCCCTAAAAATGGCTTGCTCCTCAGAATAGACTCCAGACATGGAGACATCCTTAGAGATCTTGGGTTGTAAATATTTCAAAAACCATTCGAGATGGTACTCCAGAGGGATTTCAGCTTTAATGAGCCTCTTTCTTCGTCTCCATTCCTGAATATGGTCAGAAATGTGAGTTGCCTTATCCTGACGAAAAGTGGCCAGAAGTTCAATTCCGGCATCATAACGGACAGGTAACTGGAAATGATTTAAGAAAATATTGGCTAAGTCAGTCAAAGATGTAAAGCTGCCCCCTGGAAACTCTATATACCATTTGGCCGCATTACCAGTCAAGGTGCGCTGAAAAAGTCTCAACCTAATCGAGTCATGGATTAGGGAGTTAGATGAGCACCACAAATGGAATGTGGTTACATGGTCGCCTGGGTCTTCACCACTCTTCCCTTCGAATTTTGGAATGTACAAAGGGAGTTTGGTTGGGACCGGAGGCTAGGCCTGATTGTACTTGATTGGATCATTTGTTAACTTAGTGAGATCTGGCAAGTTCAACGTTGCCAGAAACGGAAGCCTGGGAGGACCTTGGGGATTCCACCCAGACTGGGCGGAACTCCCAAAGTTCTGAAAAGATTGTCCTGGGTTTTGGAAGGCACCAGGCTACTCGAAGTAACCAGTAGAACTAGCTGAACCAAAAGGCAAGCCTTGTGATCCAGCAAAATTCGGAGTTTGACCAACTCCGGCCACAAAACCTCCATAACCAGTGAAGTTTCCTCCTAAAGGATTATAAGGAGTTGATAACCCCTGATACGGATTCCAAGTCGAAGCTAAGGGAGGAATACTTTGAAACGAACTAACTGTGGAGTACGGCCTATTCCCTTGTTGTCTGAAAGACAGATTCCCTGTTCCCGTGCCACTAACCCCACGGTTAGTCCAACCTTGGAAAGGATTGATGCTTTGTCCTATAGAAGAAAAAGACATGGATCCTATTGTCAGGTTGGAATGTGGTATATGACCACTTCCGAAAGGAAAACCCTGGAATGAAGCCAATCCGCCCATCATGGATGTAGCGGCACTAAACGGAACCGATGGAATACCCTGTGAGTGGGTGCCAAATGGGAAGAATCCAGTACCAAAAGCATTGGTTTGGGCATTTCCACTCGTGGACGGAATGGAGGTATACCCAACTAAAGATGTGCTAGCAAAAGATCCAAACAAGGAAGCAGAGGAGATGGAAATCGTTCCTCCCCCTTGCACCGATGTCGGAGTTTGCATAGTCGTAGCACTTGTAGAAGCCATGCTTCCAGTAGTGGTCATCGATGGTAAGCGCGTAGCATAACCTGGACTTGACGGTCTATGCGTCGGAGTCCCAACGCATTGTAATACGTCTGGATGAATAGATGGTAGTGGAGAATTCAGAGCCGTTAACGACTCTGAGATTTCTTCTACCTCTATGTTATTCTCCGCTTGAAAGAGAACTCGAGAAAGAACTGGAGTGTCCCTCTCTTGTTCTGTGGAAGTGCCAGGCCTTGCTTGAACACTAATGCCCCCGAGAGGAGGATCAATCCCCGATGCGTCAACTGCCGTGGGAGGAAACCCACCAATAGTATTACCTCTGTGCCTTCTAGGAGAAGGCTCTAAACTTGGTGGTGAAAGACCACGAAGTCTTCGAGACCGTCTAGGAGATCAGTCAGCCACTTTGAATTTTTTGTTATGATCTAACTAAAGACTCAAAAAATTGAAAGTTAGGCCAACTAAGAGCACAGAGCACACACTATAAAGTCCTTAAAGATAACAGCCAGTCAAACAACTTCCAAGTATTTCCGCTCCGGGTGATTAGGACCGGACACCAAAATACAAGAAAGTGAATTAAGGGTGTTATAGACATTTTTGTGCCTTGCATCACTGAGCATGAAATGTCAATAATCAAGGGATCCAAAGTCCCTAAACATGTTGTTCCTACCCCTAGAGGAACAAGGCCAGCAAACCATAGCACTTAACAAAAGTTCTCCACCTGAAAACACTCAAAAACAAGGCAATTCTGGATCATGTCAACTGCTCCACTAAGCATCTGCGCTGAATGTCAACTACCCCACTGTCTACCTGCGTTGAATGTCAACTGCAAAGAATGCTACCTGCGCTGAGCGAGTTTGGACAAGTGGCAGAGTCATTTCTCAAGGTGTCAATGCCCAGGAAGCTTCCAAAATGACACTTGGATCAGGGAATTTGACTGGTGATGAGTAAGAGGTTCCAAATCTCCAAGTGGAAGCAAGAACCTCCAAGTGGACTCAAGAACTGAAGTGGGAGAGGACACTAGTCAGCTTCATACCAGCCTCAAGCTGACTCATCCTTTCTCCAAAACTCCTATATATAGATATCTCTCATGAGGTCTAGGGAGGCGGGAATTTAGTATTTGCAAAGAATTGCTGTTGGTTTGTGGCTAGAAATATTGGGTGTGTTATGCTTTGAAAGGAGCTGAAGAAGGGATTCCATTCTGCTGGGAAGGAGATGCTGGGTTGGAGCCCTATGGGTTGTATCTCTTCTTGAACCTTGTTACTTTCAATAAAGCTATCTTGATTCTTTCCTATATGCTGGTGTATTTTGTGTAATTGCATTAGTATATTTGATTTACTTCTAATCCTGAATCATTTATGAATATGTATATTTTCCTTTGTATTGTGTCCTTCCCTTGTTGCAAGTAGCTGTTCTCTTGTCACAGGTAGTTGTTCTCTTGTGACCTTGTGGGATTCAAGTAGTTGTTCTCTTGATCGAGCGAGGAGGCAAGTAGCTGTGGAAACACAAAGAGACGAGGATCTAGTTCGAGGGACAACCGGAAGATAACGGTAAGTCTGCCGATCTCCTCTCTTTCATATTTCATAAAGGAAGAAATCATGATAGCTGTATTCGTTTGTTGCTAAGGCGCTGTCACACCTTAGGTGGATAGGATCGTCCTAAATTGGCATTTTTCCCCACAACAAATTGGCGAATCCACTGGGGAAGAACTTGTTTATTCATTTCATTTGTGTTTCCGTCATTTGTTTACTTCATAGACTTGACAGCTACTATTGAACTGCATCTTTCCCGGATGCAAAGTAAAAGTTGCTGCTTTGATCCAGTATGTTGGACTTGTCTATGATATAAACTAGATCCACAAACGATTTGATTGATCCTTGTGATAGTCTTTAGTACCCTATCAAAGCATCCCTCTGTTCATACCTTGCTTGTGTTTCTGATTTGGCCTGAAATAGTTGATTTTTGAGCATTTTGTGACCCAGAAACCAAGAGAAACGAGAGTTTCTCTCTTCAGCGCAGGCACTGTGAAGGCAGTCTGGATTTCAACGCAGGTCTCGAAGGGGCTACCTGCGCTGAATGTCAAACTGACAGTGTTGGACCTGCGCTGAACCAGTGTGTCCTTGTGTAGCTGGGGTTCTTTGTCCTTTTTTGCCCTGTTCGATCTCTGTTTTTGCAGCCTTTAACCAAGTGTAGGTGCTAGTCTGATAACCCTTTTCTTTGCCTGAATTCCGCCCAAATTTTTGTACAAAAAGATTGTGAATGTTTTTATGTGTTTGTGGCGTCATTTACAGTCTTCCTTTGCATGAGTAAAGTAGTCTTTCTGTAGCCTTTGATTCAGATCTGATTGAAAATGATCTTAGAAGAGAGTTCATTGGCTGTTTGTTCAGATTGATTATAGTTTTACTTTTGCTTATTGGTTTGAATTTGTTCTTTTCAAAGTATCAAAACGAGTCTTTATTTCAAAAATCGCAAAGTGATTGTAATCTCTTCTACCCTTGTTGATTTCGAAGAAAGTGAACTTGTTTATTTTGATCATTGTAAAAGCAAATTCAAAGTTGTGCAAATAGATTTCTTTGTAGGCATTTATACTAAGAAAGTGAAAACAAACACCTGCATTGTGCATTTTGCATTTGATAAGTTTGCATGTTGGATTTAGGGAAAGTGCATTAGAGTGTGCTGATTGCTCTTTGAGAAAAGATAGTCGCTCTCTTTTCCCTTAGTAGCTAGGAATTTGTATCATACATCTCGTGGTGAACCTTGAAAGGCAAACTTTAAAAATATCAACCTAAAATAAATTGAATGAACCTAACAATGCTTTGTAACATAACGCACAACATAGAGGTCTACGCTAGAGATGTCTTCCAGCGTTGTTAAACATAGTGACTGTCGATCTCGAAGAAGGTGGGTGATTCCTCCTGAGAGTCGGTGGTGCTAATACGGATTATGATCCCACGTACCGTCGTGTATATATTGGGAGACCCCTATAGGCATATATCTTTTATCCTTAGGAAGCCATGTCGGCCGCCCTACTGATCGCAATGCAGTGAACACAGCATTCACGAAGATCGACCACCCGTACCGTAAAAAGTATTCTGTGGTTTTGCGAAAGGTTTGGCACACCCTCTGCCTAGATCTCCAGAGCAGTTCCTTTTGGCCTTTTTCAGACTCTATAACAGAAAAATTCCATCTGATCATTTGTCACTTCGGGCTCATTAAAACATCGAAGGAGACTAGAGTCATCTTTAGCTTTTTCTCGACTCTTTAAAACTGAAAAAGCAAGTTGTGTCTAAAAGCGTCGTTAAAAATTTATTTTAAACGGAACAATCACCCTTTAATCCTGCGTTGATCTTTAGGTTAAAAAGATGGAGCACACCAACCAAGGAGTTTCCTTGGGTGGAAATCCTAGTCCCTTATCCTCTTGGGGAGATGTTGGTGCACCCCACATGGCCACATTGTCGCTTCCAGGACTGACAATTGGCCTACCAGTTTGGCTCTTTTTGACCAATGTCGTTCAAAATACCACCACTCCTGAACAGTCGAATCAACAGTTAGATCAGACAAGAGTTACCTCCCAGCCTTCCACTTCATCTTCATCCCCTCCTTCCTCTTCGCTTGACAGAACTGGTCGATCAAAAAATTGGGTTCCTAAGGAGAAGAAGGAGAAGAAGAAGAAAGAAAAGAAGAAGAAGGAGCCTAAGGCAACTGGGGGCAAACAAATGTCATCTAACAAAAATCCACACACCGCACTTGTAAGGCCTAAATCGCCATGCATCATATGCAGGGGAGACCACTTCCGTAGAGATTGTCCCTGTATCCCACGGATACTAAGAGACTGGCCCCCCCGTTTGCACAATTCGGGAGCATCGACCTCTGATAGCCATGTCGACTGCTCACCGTCAACTAGTGGGAGTGAAGCTCCACGACAGAATGGGAAAGTTAAATTTCCCTGCAGACTGTGTGAAGGCGATCACGCCATCCACCGTTGTCCCTTCTTAGATGAGGCAAAAAGAGTTCTGGAAGATCATTCGATTTTACGAGCGAATCTTCCTCCTGGATATCAAAAACTCCTGCCAAGTCCCTCACTAGTTGAGAATCCGGCTGAGCCACTTAGATGGTCAACCGAAGCACCTGTCATTGAAGAAGAACTGTCTGGATCCATGCTTAACGAAATTCAAAAGGTTGATACGGCAGTTGACCCGGTTTTGCCTTCAGAGGCTCCATCTTCAAATGACACCATCACAGAGGAGAATACAGACGACACCGTCCAAGTTCTCTTCATCAGCACTGACTCTGATGATCAAGGGGGCAATGCCACCATTCCTTTGTCGCAGGAAGGAAGTTCATCAGAGCGCTATCCGGCTGTATATTCTGTCCCACCACCAAGCAACCTGGTTGTGTCCTTTGATTGGAACCAACTAGGCAAACCTCGGTTGCCAGCCAGTGTGCCATTCAGAATTATTTGTCAAATATACAGAATGGTAATGGCTGGCACTATCATTGATGAGGGGGCATCTATGAGTATCCTTTCCTCTATTGCTTGGAGAGCACTTGGTTCGCCAGCACTCTTACCTGAGATGAGAAATCTATCAGGTTTTGATAAAGGAACGAGTCGACCTTTAGGGATCCTCCCCAATGTGCCTATAACATTGAAAGGGAAGACTGTTCAAATGAACGTGATGGTCGTTCAAGGACCCTTGGATTATAACCTACTCCTTGGACGAGACTATATATATTGCATGGGAGCTGTAGTCTCCTCACTCTTTAGAGTAATGTGTTTTCCGCATGAAGGAAGAATGGTCAAGCTCGTGGACCAACTTTCATTTCCCGGATCACACATCGCAGATAGTCATGTGCCATCCCTAAATGGTCTATTCATGCAAGAAGTGTCTCAACCCACGGTCTGTCCTCCTGATGAGCGCGAGTAATCCGGGAGGATATGACTGGAACCCAGGGGGCATGCATCCTGGCCTGCTTCGGTAGGGAAACTTTGGGTATAGGGTAGGTTTCCGCGGGAGAATATGACTAGTCCGTACCCCGTCCATGGTTGGAAGAGGGGTTGTTCTGGAATAAGATTCTTTTGTCAAAGTTATGTGAGAGGGCGGGGGTCGTCACTCACCTCTGTCTATTTCGGTAGACATTGCCGAGGAAGTGTTTTGTTTGAAAGATTAACGAGACAATCTTTGGGTAACCTGAAAGAGGTAAGCCTCTCCCGGTGAAACGAAAGTTTCGATGGAATTGAAGTAGAGGTAACTTTGAAATCGTACTTTATACCTGGGGGCATGCAAACCTTTTGGAGTGCAAGCAAGGGGCGACTATTTATTTTTAAAATTTTTAGGTCCTCCCTTTAAACCTGTAGGTCTAACCCTTTAAACTCGTAGGATTAGCCGTTTCCGAACTTGCATAAAGAAAGGAGAGTGAGCATAGCTTTGGTAAGGCGCAAGCTCTATAAAAAATGGGATCTTTCATGAGACACTCTTAATCTTATGACTGGGTAATCGAGCAGTTTTAGCATAAAGTTCATGCTCGTTAAAAAATAAACGCAAGATCCGAGCAGTTTTAACGCGGTCTTCATGCTCGTTAAAAAATAAATATAAGCAGTGAGCAATGTTTCCTCCAGAGTTTAAGCTCATTTTTAACTAAAAAATGAACCTATCCCGGTAAATAACCGCTGTGATCGTAAATTTATCAGCCATAAAAGCCTTGGTCGTGTTTGCACCTGCCACCTCCACTTTCATTTGGCCAATCGTTCACCTCCATATGATTGTTTACCCATTTTGAGGAACAGCTGCGAAGAGTGATTTCACCTAGCCTTCCTTGTGACACTGTCGTGATTGGAAAATTCCAACCTGTACCTGGAATCAGTTGCTATCCCTGTTTATCACTCGTTCCTCAAAAGATGAGTCTTCTTTAAGCTCTTTTCAACTGACTCGTAAAATATGAAAAGATTGCCGAGTTTTAGCCTTTCAGCTCTTTAAAGGACAAGAAAAGCTATCCCTCCTCTAGATTTTAATCTTTTTGGACCTGAGGGATTATTGCACAAAAAGATCGAGCGCTTGTTTTGTTCGGCTCGTTAAAGATATCGAAAACTCATCCCTTTTGTATTGTTTTATACCTTTTCGGACTTAAGGGATTAGATGACGAAAAAGGAATTTTGGAGTTAACTTTATGTGCCTTTTCAGACTCTCTAAAAATGAAAAGGACCGAGTTATCCTTGTCGTTAGACTCGTTAAAATGATTAAATAGCGACAAACTTGTCTTTAGACGAGAACGAGTTTCCCTATCGCTAAGCTCGTTAAAACATAGCGATGGGCTTGCCCGAAGGGCAGGTTATAGAACAAGCATATGTTATCCTCCTCAAGCTTGACAAAAATAAAGAGGTATTGGTCAGCAATGACTGGGGAAAAATTGGGAAAAATCAAGAAAACTTTGATGGTAGCAGGTCGCTCTTGAACATGACACTTTTCCTCTGTATCACATTCAGGTTGGGTTGTTTCATTCACCGGTCACATCACCATGGTCTTGCCATACCATCCATATTTGGGGTAATGCTACCGATCCATCGCATTAGTGTCGCCATATGTTCAAGAGAAGTCGTTCAGAAAGAGTCAACCGGGTCCCATCCACTGCCATACATTATCCTTCATCCATTCATGACCGCCACCCTGAATTATGTGTCACAGATTGTTTTCACCTCCATTAAAATCATTAGCTCCGTTCTGTGTCACTGATGTGGGATTCATTAAGGCCCTCCTTTGACGGATCGCTCCTTGTCGACATCAGCTCATTATCCAAGGAGTTGATCTAGGAACACCCCCCTTCAGTACTTTGAAGCTTGCATGCCTCAATGGCAAGTTTCTCACTTCCGGCGACAGGTATACATCAATGACCTTCGACCAGAAGATTTTGCGTGGTGTTCGACGCCAAGTCCTTTATTCACACCACGTGAATTGTACTGTAGTACCTTGAGGGTCATTATCATTATCGGTGATTCCTCTCGCGCTTGTTAATGGTTTACATCATTGACCGGTAATCAAGTGATGTCTTTCCATGTTCGACTTCAGCGCAATTCTCACATGGATCGACTTGTACTTAGAGTGAAGATCGAACGAGTTTGAAGACCCCGGATCTAGTTTCATCCATCCAGGCTGCGATATATATTCAAGAAAAATAAAGACATTTGACATGTACATCATTGCAGCAGATGATCATCCTACTCAAAGGATGATAATTTTCACCAAAATTATCAGTCTACCATCAGACGATCGTCTATTCTATGTACAAAAATGAATTTATAAAGCTGAGCATGGGATTTCCCGCCTCAGCTAGATCATGAAAGCAGAATGAATCATAATGTATTGTATTGTATTCTATTACAGGTCTCCTCCCAGCAGATGGTTGAACTTCGGACCCTCCTGGATAAAGCATTTCACCCGATAAACGGCCTCATACTTTAGGGGGCAACTGTTATAGACATTTTTGTGCCTTGCATCATTGAGCATGAAATGTCAATAATCAAGGGATCCAAATTCCCTAAACATGTTGTTCCTACCCCTAGAGGAACAAGGCCAGCAAACCACAGCACTTAACAAAAGTTCTCCACCTGAAAACACTCAAAAACAAGGCAATTCTGGATCATGTCAACTACTCCACTGAGCATCTGCGCTGAATGTCAACTGCCCCACTGTCTACCTACGTTGAATGTCAACTGCAAAGAAGGCTACCTGCGCTGAGCGAGTTTGGACAAGTGGCAGAGTCATTTCTCAAGGTGTCAATGCCCAGGAAGCTTCCAAAATGACACTTGGATCAGGGAATTCGACTGGTGATGAGTAAGAGGTTCCAAATCTCCAAGTGGAAGCAAGAACCTCCAAGTGGACTCAAGAACTGAAGTGGGAGAGGACACTAGTCAGCTTCATACCAGCCTCAAGCTGACTCATCCTTTCTCCAAAACTCCTATATATAGATCTCTCTCATGAGGTCTGGGGAGGCGGGAATTTAGTATTTGCAAAGAATTGATGTTGGTTTGTGGCTAGAAATATTGGGTGTGTTATGCTTTGAAAGGAGCTAAAGAAGGGATTCCATTCTGCTGGGAAGGAGATGCTAGGTTGGAGCCCTATGGGTTGTATCTCTTCCTGAACCCTGTTACTTTCAATAAAGCTATCTTGATTCTTTCCTATATGCTGGTGTATTTTGTGTAATTGCATTAGTATATTTGATTTACTTCTAATCCTGAATCATTTATGAATATGTATATTTGCCTTTGTATTGTGTCCTTCCCTTGTTGCAAGTAGTTGTTCTCTTGTCACAGGTAGCTGTTCTCTTGTGACCTCGTGGGATTCAAGTAGTTGTTCTCTTGATCGAGCGAGGAGGCAAGTAGCTGTGGACATACCAAGAGAAGAGGATCTAGTTCGAGGGACAACCGGAAGATAACGGTAAGTCTGCCGATCTCCTCTCTTTCATATTTCATAAAGGAAGAAATCATGATAGCTGTATTCGTTTGTTGCTAAGGCGCTGTCACACCTTAGGTGGATAGGATTGTCCTAAATAGGCATTTTTCCCCACAACAAAGGGGCCTTCCGAAGATAGTCTGGGATGATGATGGCCCAGTCCTATCAGCGAAGGTATCAGAGGAAGTTACGCTGACCTAGTAACAACAGCCTGTGCCAGTGCAAGCCCCCAAGCTTTGCAAGCGTGCCCTCTAGTAGTACTGTCAAGAGTGATGCAACATCAACCTCAGGTGCCACAGGATTCCCCTCCGCAGCCACCTGTGTAGATCCCTAGGAGTAGCAACTATGGATACCAACTCGTCACAG
Organism: Pinus tabuliformis; assembly: GCA_031772625.1. NCBI lineage: Eukaryota > Viridiplantae > Streptophyta > Pinopsida > Pinales > Pinaceae > Pinus > Pinus tabuliformis. The sequence goes on along the minus strand of CM062816.1, from coordinate 543,131,127 downwards.
AAGCCAGGCGGAAAAGTCGTGAGGTAAGTTCGGACAAGTAGGAGAGGGGGTATCTCTCCTCCCTTTCTTCACAAATCCTCGTGCTTAACTCCCAGATCTGGAGCTTTCCTGGTCTTCCTAACGCTATTGGATTTTCACTCGCTATTCAGACTCCTACGTTTGACGTTTATATGGCCTTGGAGAGTTAACTCTCCACTCGCCTAATCCAAGGCCCTAAAATCCTAAAATTTTTGGTGTAACTGACTTAAACAAAAAGTTTTAGTGGATTTTAGTTAGCGCTTGATTTTAAAATAGGTTGTTCTTTAAGTCACAGGGTAACGGAAGTGAAACTAGTGGTGTTTTTTGACGCAAAAGAAATTAATAAAAACCGAACTACATGCACATGCACTTGTTTTCGTTTTTCGATGAAGAGAAATTTCTATAGGGTTCAGAGGAACTTCTAATAAAACAAATTTTTCTTTTCTTTTCATTAATTCACGCTTCACACTCAGAAAATTTAACAAAGCTATGTATGCCTAAAAAGGTATGCAAATCTATCCTAATGCAACAAATATATGCCGATGCAAGATTCAAAACTACTCTAAAAACAAAAATGAAAGTTGCTTGCTTATCAATCTTTATCTTGCCACTTAAAATGTCTAGATGGAATATGAGATACTACCATGCATTTCGTCTAAACACTAAAAAAAAAGTTCTAAGACAAACACAAAGCACTTTCATTCACTAAAAGGAAACCAAATGAAAACCAAGTTCAAGAAAGCAAAACTAAGTCTTTCAAAAAGATTTTCTTCAAACGCAACAACAAAAAAGTCTTTTCAAAAATGCTCTCAACGACACTGAAACTTGTGATTGAAGAATAGGCAACAAACACTTTTGCAAATTGACACCACACAACTGATGAAAACTCAACAAAAAGATATGTGTTTAAGGATGCTCTTAACAATCAAAAGCAACAATGAAAGCTTTGGCAACAATAACCAAAAAGATCAAAAAGACAAATTTCAAGAAAGTGTCAATCAACAACTTTCATGAAACAAAGAAGCGGATGGTCACAAAAGCGGTTTTGTCAAGCAAACAAAAAGTCACCAAAAGCAAGATTTGACACGAAGATTGAGATCAATCTCCCTACCCTGATGAATTAGAGCAGCTAAGATTCCAAACAAGAAATCTTGCGTGCTTGAACAAGAAAAGATGGCGCTTGCAACAACAAAAACAAGACCATACCCCTTACAATCAGAGAGAATTTGGAACAAGATGCTCGCTGTAAAATTAACAACTGATACTGGAAAGTGACTGTTTTAGACTGACTCAAACCACCAGACAGTCCTTCAGAAACAAAAAGATTTACAAATCTTGAAAATTGCAAGATATACGCGACTGTACTTATGTACAAATTTCATGTATACGTGACTGTAACTACGGAAACCTGCATATATGCGGGTTCACTTAAATAAACATGCGTACATACGCCTCTATAACTAAGAAAAAAAGCGTATATAAAAGGTTTCAAGAAAAATAAAAAACAAACTGAAGAAACTGGCAAAACTTCAAATTCAAGAATAGACCAGACAGTAACAGCAAGCAGACAAGTAGCTGAGCCCTGATTAGCTTGAAAACACCCAAACTAGGAACAACAAGAGTGTTGTCCCCAGTGGAGTCGCCAATTCTGTTGGAGGGAAATGTTCCCCTAGGGCATTTTGGGTTGAAACCCTAGCATACTGAAAGTTATCTATTCAAAGAACCACACATTCACACAACCATTATGCTATTATAAGAAAATTCTATTATAAATGGGACGTACCTTGGGTCCTACGTTTGAGAAGGCCCTTAGGGTCCAAACCCTTCTTGGAGTTCCCTTCTTCTCTTTTTTCCTGCAAAACAACCAATTCCAAAGAACACAACAGTATATGGACAAAACCTTATAAAGAAACCATCTTCATGTTATCAATAAAGGTAGTTAGTTATGAAATCCAAACAACCATTTACATATGCATTCTAAACATGAATATCATAAACATAAAGAAGATTCATATCAGGAACCAAGACATGTGTTTCTTTTATTATAGATAAATAAAGTACATAAAAAGGAATAATTTCACCTGAGTCACCTTCAGCAGGCTCCAAGCAAAGCTTCCTTCTGGATCTGTTCCAGCCTCAAGCCTTTAACGAACTCCTTCCATGCATTACTCCATGATGTCATAAATGGTGGATGAGCATCAACACACAAGGAAACAAGGGTTTCCTGTACAAATCGGGGAAGTGCAGAAGGCACAAGGGACTTCAGACCTGGTTAGGGGAAAAATCTCAGCATAATAACCTTTCTCTCTCTTCTCTCCTCCCTTAGGCCTTCCCACTGAGGTCTTTTTATACCTCTCCCAAAGTAGTTTTTTAGTTGGGAGTTGGTTGGAAACAGTTGGGCCACGGGCACTAACAGGTGATCAACAGGTAAAACCCGTCATCTCCGCCCGAAAATAAGGAGTTTTATATTTTTTTGAAGTGTTTTAATACATATAAGCGGGTTGGGTACACACAAACCCGCGTATACACGCTTTTAACTCAGGGCAATGTCGCGTATAAAGGATAAAACACTGCTTCTTAAATTTTAGGACCAGGTTTGCAAGGAGGGGTTGCCCTAGGCCATGAGTGCAGCATCACAAACCATAAGAGTGAGATTTGGAGCTATAACAAGAATATGAGAATTTCCAAAGCTAGAAATTTAAATAACTATTAATAGCTCCATAATTTCACACTCTCTCATCTCAAAATACAAATCACATTGCCCTGATGATGGACTCACCAAGCTAGTCTGAAAAGTTGGTTTCATAAACTATTCACAGGTTTTTCCACAAACATAAAATTCTACCAACCTGTATGGACTCTCTCTTTAACACCATTAAGTCCCATCATGGAAGGGACATAATGAAAAATGCTTTAAATTTTGAGAAGATGAGAATTTATAGAGCTAGAAATTCAAATAACTATTAATAGCTCCATAATTTCACACTCTCTCTTCTCAAAATACATATCATAAACTGTTCACAGGTTTTTCCACAAACATAAAATTCTACCAAACTATATGGACTCTCCCTTTAACACCATTAAGTCCCACCATGGAAGGGACATAATGAACAATCCTTTAAATTTTGAGAAGCGAATTTCCAGAGCTAGAAATTCAAATAACTATTAATAGCTCCATAATTTCACGCTCTCTCTTCTCAAAATACAAATCACATTGCCCTTATGATGTGTTATCACTGAAAATGATATTGTCAAAATTTTTCTAGATTAGCTTAAAGATCGAGCAGTTTCGCAGCGCCTGAATTCTTTTAGCAGTTTCGCAGCGTCATCTGTTTTAGTGATTTCGTAGCGAAAACACTGATCTTGTATTGGCTGCGCTACCAAATTGGGAATTTGTCTGAAATCATTGCCATTTTCACCCAGTTGTCATGTTTATTAAAATCTATTGGGTTATGCATGAGTGCAGGCTTGAAGTAAACAGACATTCCGGTGATGTTCTTAACTATAGGCAGGATACATATGGTTCTTTTACTGGGCTATTTCTCCCAGCCTGTTGCAGATGGTCTTGACCCAAGATTACTTGTGATCCCTGGAGTAAAGGCAGTTAGCGAAACAAGGAACACCTTTACAAGCACACATGAGCAATCACCAAACAAAGTAATGCAAACTGTTGTGAATCTATGAAGTATTTCAAAGAACAGTCAAAAACCTGCAATCTCAATTGTTGAGGCATATAAATTAGTCACGAGACATGTGAAGCATGAAGGGCCTATAAGGTAGTTTGCTGTCCATAGGAGCTGGAGTATTGGCTCGAGTGCTTACAGATGGGAAGCTCGCATTCAGTGTCTCAAAAAATGGTTGCCATAATGTTTGCGCGGGGGACTGTCCACTTCTTAGAGAATTGAAGGTTTTAATGGAACATGCTCAAAGTGGAAGAGAGAATTGTTTTCCCTGCTCTGGAAAGGGCCGAGAGAGGTATTACTAAAGTTGTAAATGATGAACAATTCCTCACTCCGCAGGCGCAATTCAAGTAACTCAAAGCATTATATATCTATCTGCAATGACTCAGCAAGTTTGGCATGAAACTAAGGGAAGGATTATGCACCCTTAAATACAGCGCAAACAATGTTTACATTATAAACCAGAAACCAGAGTTATGAAGGGGTTTATATTGAGGTTCTGCTCTTAGATGGAAACATTGATCCTTTTGAGTTGATATCTTCTCTCCAGGAAAATGATCAAAATGCGTATCAATTCTGTTTTCAGCTTCCCAAATTATCGGCTTTTATTGGAAGCACGCCAGAGAAACTATTTTATAGGAATGATAACCTTGTTTCAAGTAAAGCAGTTGCTGGAACCCGCGCTCGAGGACATAATAGCATGGAGGATTTACAGATTGGACTATTGATTTCTTTGTGCACCTGTAACAAAAAGGTTAAATCAATATGCTAAATATGTAATACAAAAGTCAGAAGCATAGCAATTTGGGTAGCCTGTAATGTAAACCGCTCTACATAATAGGTGGTCGATTCCCTAAATGTCAGTTGAATACCAGAGAGTTGTTGATGGATTGAGGTCGATTTGATTACTGTGCGTTTACTGTCGGTTGTTGGTATAATCGTTGTGGACCTGTGGTTGTTATATGCATTGAATGGAGCATATCATGGTACCGGTGAATGAGGGAGGTCGAGAGCGCATGATGAATTAATGTGTTGTTGTGTATGAAGGAATGCAATCCGACGTAGTGGCAGATTGTTTGTTGAGCGATGACGTGTTTATCTTGTTGATTGCATGGGCAAAATGATAATCCAAGGGTCCTAATTGTGGAATGAAATTATTATATTGATCTGGTCATGAAATCAAATTGATGCAGATGCTCCCGCGTGTTGATCTGGACCAGGATGTGGGAATAAACAAATGTTCATTGATCTGGGTCATGCTTTGAAGGTTTAATCATTGTTTATTGTCAGGTGTGAATGATTAACCACGGCCAAGTGATTCTCTGTCCTGTGGCAATTTCGAATGCTTTAATTAATGATGTATTGTCGGTGACATGGCGGCACATCTGTCTTGTTTTAAGATAGTATTCGGAGATTGTAAATATGTTGCGCAGATCAGAGAGGCACGTGCAGAGCATCTAATGCCAAATGTAACTCATACAGATGCGGCTTCAAATATTCTTACAATGAAAGAGTACTGTAATGTATATATGCCGATAAAGAAACCAAATTGTCATAGAATTGCTACAACCAAGTGCAGAGTATTCGGGCGCCTTGCTGGGAATCGAGCAGTAATGCAAAAATATTCAAGTTTGTGTCTTATCAGTTAAGGGTCCATAGACCAGAAGCAGATGTAGATACTTTGTGTGTTGGCCCGGGTTATACATTTCATTGTTTTAAGGACACACAAGAAGTTTCAGAGGTTCAATATGTGAAGAATGCAAATGTTCCCTTGATGTTGCAATCGGAGGCTACCCAGTGCCACTCCTGTTGTTTGAAGTTGTTGTGACTTAACAGAGAACTAACTATTCTAGTTTTGCCTAGCTGGTCGGAGCAGCCAAGTGCCCGTCGCTCTTCAAGCTCAAAATGCCTCATAAGCTTCCTCTGACTTCAGAGATCAAAATAGAATAATTGAAAGCAAAGTAACCATTTAGATGGTGAAGAAATGCTATAAGATACAGAGCGAAGTGTTATAGAAAATAATCTGATGATTGCATCAGGCTTTTTAGTGAGAAACACTATTACAGAGCATTGGAAAGGAGTTGTAAGCAGTTTATGGAGGATTTGCAGCGCTTCAAGTGTTACAGACAGTTTGGGGTGTTTATATGGTTGATTGTCATGTGGTTGTTTGAACAGAGTGTCTACAAGCTGAATTTCTTATACCTGAAGGATGATGGATGGATCAGCTTTGATCCCATGGTTGGGTTCTGGGTCGTCACTCCTAGCGATGAATTTCATAATGGAGGTCCAATAAAACAAAACTTGACATCCCATGTTGGGCCAACATCGCTTGCAATGTTTCATAGTGCTCATTATGCGGGTGAAAAGCTATGTCCTAAGTTTCGTTCTGGAGAAGCGTGGCAAAAGGTTTTTGGTCCAGTCTCCATTTATCTTAATTCTTCATCAAGAGAGGCTCACCCATTCTCCTTGTGGCAAGATGCAAAGTACCGAGTTTCAGTGTGAACTTCAGCTATTTGTTGTCTTATTCACGAGATAAAATGAGTGAATTTTCGCAGCGCCTGCTAATAACCATAACTAATAACCACCTTTGGCTGCCAACTTTGGTTATTAGTTATTAGTTCACAGGAGCTGTATTGATTATTTCACTGTATGGAACTTTCAAAGAGAGTTACCGAGATTTGAAAAGTAGAACTACACAGAGGATTAACTAATTAGTGATTTTATGAATTAATAACCCTCTGTTTTATGTCTTGTATCACAAGTCTGCAGTTTTGGTTGCATGGCGAGTTGTTATATGCTGTGGTTCGTGTAATCAATACTGAGCGCAATCATAGAGAACAATTTTGGAGAAAGGGTGTTGTGCTTCTGACTGTCTACAACATGCAAAGAAGACTTGTTTGGCAATCCAGATTAGCAGTGTTTTCTGTATCGTTATACCATGGCAGAGCTAGAAGACTTGTTTTGTGTGGAAGGTTCCAAGAGTCCTTTAACAGAGGAGACAAGTTTTTCCTCAGGAGAAATATTTGTTGCAAGCAAACCTTTTCAAAACAATCAAGTGCTTAAGCCATGAACACTGATGATTATTTAGAAAACCAGAGAGGAAGAGTGTGTTTTCTTTAAATCACACAGCAGTTTCGTAGCGCGCTACGAAACTGCTGTAGGTGATGATTTTAAAAGCACAGAGCCGCTAGTGTAATACTGTGAGCAGGAGTTGTGGAAGAGAGACATCTGTCTATGCCACCTACAGTACATTCAAAAACATGGTAGTACTTCATACTTGGGGTTGTTAAATGATTTGGGAACATGTTGCTACACTTTCGGAGAAGGTTGGGAGACATAGACCATTATAATAGGAGCACACCTTCTGATCATTAAATGAGCCATCAGAGCTTTCAAAGCATCCCAAGTCAGCATTCATTGCATCCCTAACTCAGCCATATCAGATTAATTGAAGGAGGACAGCTGTCAAAGCATTCAAGGAAGCATCAAGCATACGAGGAGAGTGAAATTAGTATTTTAGTTTGATTAGGACTTTATGTAATTACAGCCCAGCATGATTGTAATTAATGCATTAGTTAGTAGCATGTAGGAATAGTTAATAGCCACCTTCGAGGCTCCCCTCATGCTGGAGGAGGAAGCTCGAGGTGTTTTAGTTTGCTTGCCTATATATGGGCCAAGGTGAGATGTAGAAGGGGTTGGATACTTTATAGAAAAACAGTGTTGTTTTGGGCCATTGTAAGACCTTTTTGACAGTAATAGTAAAACAGAGTTATTCTCTTCTCAAGATTCTCGAAGGATTGTCATGATCAAATGTAGTGATGATGTGTTGTACTTTATGTTATTTTATGGTTTTGTTGTATGCAATCACTCAGAATTCATAAATATATGCTCTGACTTCCTGTGTATACAGCAAGCTATGTTTTGGTGAAATATGTTTGACATGTAATGCTAAGAGCCTTGATTTCTATGAGGTCACTGTGTTTTCCTTGTTTACTTGATATTATAGACTCCATAGCCCAATGAGAGCCAGTTTGATGTGTTTCCAACCAGTTATGCTTTCATAAGTGAATAAAGAGTTAGCCATCTAGTGTTTGAAGGATTTTATCAAGAGTTGTGAGAGAGCCCTCTCTGATTAGGAAGGCTAATTCCTAATCTAAAGTATGGTCTGAAACAGTTACATGAAACTTGGCTTGGTTGCAGCCCCTAGTACTGGTTTTGTGATAACATGATGGACTCACCAAGCTAGTCCGAAATGTTGGTTTCATAAAATGTTCACAGGATTTTCCACAAACATAAAATGCTACCAACCTGTATGGACTCTCTCTTTAACACCATTAAGTCCCACCATGGAACGGACATAATGAACAATGCTTTCAATTTTGTGAAGATGATAATTTCTAGAGCTAGAAATTCAAATAACTATTAATAGCTCCATAATTTCACACTCTCTCTTCTCAAAATACAAATCACATTGCCCTGATGATGGACTCACCAAGCTAGTCCGAAATGTTGGTTTCATAAAAATTTCACAGGTTTTTCCACAAACGTAAAATTCTACCAACCTATATGGACTTTCTCTTTAAAACCATTAAGTCCCACCATGGAAGCGACATAATGAACAATGCTTTAAATTTTGAGAAGATGAGAATTTGCAGAGCTAGAAATTCAAATAACTATTAATAGCTCCATAATTTCATGCTCTCTCTTCTCAAAATACAAATCACATTGCCCTAACGATGGACTCAGCAAGCTAGTCCGAAACATTGGTTTCATAAACTATTCACAGGTTTTTCCACAAACATAAAATTCTACCAGCCTGTATGCACACTCTCTTTAACACCATTAAGTCCCACCATGGAAGGGACATAATGAACAATGCTTTAAATTTTGAGAAGATGAGAAGAGCTAGAAATTCAAATAACTATTAATAGCTCCATAATTTCACACTCTCTCTTCTCAAAATACAAATCACATTGCCCTGATGATGGACTCACCAAGCTAGTCCGAAACGTTGGTTTCATAAACTGTTCACAGGTTTTTCCACAAACATAAAATTCTACCAACCTGTATGGACTCTCTCTTTAACACCATTAAGTCCCACCATGGAAAGGACATAGAGAACAATGCTTTAAATTTTGAGAAGACGAGAATTTCTAGAGCTAGAAAAACTATTAATAGGTCCATAATTTCACGCTCTCTCTTCTCAAAATACAAATCACATTTCCTAGTTCGAAACGTTGGTTTCATAAATTGTTCACAGGTTTTTCCACAAACATAAAATTCTACCAACCTGTATGGACTCTCTCTTTAACGCCATTAAGTACCACCATGGAAGGGACATAATGAACAATGCTTTAAATTTTGAGAAGATGAGAATTTCCAGAGCTAGAAATTCAAATAACTATTAATAGCTCCATAATTTCACTCTCTCTCTTCTCAAAATACAAATCACATTGCCTAGTTCGAAACATTGGTTTCATAAACTGTTCACAGGTTTTTCCACAAACATAAAATTCTACCAACCTGTATGGACTCTCTCTTTAACACCATTAAGTCCCACCATGGAAGGGACATATTGAACAATGCTTTAAATTTTGAGAAGATGAGAATTTCCAGAGCTAGAAATTCAAATAACTATTAATAGCTCCATAATTTCACTCTTTCTCTTCTCCAAATACAAATCAAATTGCCTAGTCTGAAACGTTGGTTTCATAAATTGTTCACAGGTTTTTCCACAAACATAAAATTCTACCAACCTGTATGGAATCTCTCTTTAACACCATTAAGTCCCACCATGGAAGGGACATAATGAACAATGCTTTAAATTTTGAGAAGATGAGAATTTCCAGATCTAGAAATTCAAATAACTATTAATAGCTCCATAATTCCATGCTCTCTCTTCTCAAAATACAAATCACATTGCCTAGTCTGAAACGTTGGTTTCATAAACTATTCACAGGTTTTTCCACAAACCTAAAACTCTACCAACCTCTATGGACTCTCTCTTTAACACCATTAAGTCCCACCATGGAAGGGACATAATGAACAATTCTTTAAATTTTGAGAAGATGAGTTTCCAGAGCTAGAAAAACTATTAATAGCTCCATAATTTCACGCTCTCTCTTCTCGAAATACAAATCACATTGCCTAGTCCGAAACATTCGTTTCATAAACTGTTCACAGGTTTTTCCACAAACATAAAATTCTACCAACCTGTGTGGACTCTCTCTTTAACACCATTAAGTCCCACCATGGAAGGGACATAATGAACAATGCTTTAAATTTTGAGAAGATGAGAATTTCCAGAGCTAGAAATTCAAATAACTATTAATAGCTCCATAATTTCACGCTCTCTCTTCTCAAAATACAAATCACATTTCCCTGATGATGGACTCACCAAGCTAGTCCAAAATGTTGGTTTCATAAACTGTTCATTGTTTTTCCACAAACATAAAATTCTACCAACCTGTATGGACTCTCTCTTTAACACCATTAAGTCCCACCATGGAAGGGAAATAATGAACAATGCTTTAAATTTTGAGAAGATGAGAATTTCCAGAGCTATAAATTTAAATAACTATTAATAGCTCCATAATGTCACACTTCTCTTCTCAAAATACAAATCACATTGCCCTGATGATGGACTCACCAAGCTAGTCTGAAACGTTGGTTTCATAAAATGTTGATAGGTTTTTCCACAAACATAAAATTCTACCAACCTGTATGGACTCTCTCTTTAACACCATTAATTCCCACCATGGAAGGGACATAATGAACGATGATTTAAGTTTTGAGAAGATGAGAATTTCTAGTGCTAGAAATTCAAATAACTATTAGTAGCTCCACAATTTCACACCCTCTATTCTCGAAATACAAATCATAAACTGTTCACAGGTTTTTCCAAAAACATAAAATTCTACCAACCTATATGGACTCTCTCTTTAACACCATTAAGTCGCACCATGGAATGGATATAATGAACAATGCTTTAAATTTTGAGAAGATGAGAATTTCCACAGCTAGAAATTCAAATAACTATTAATAGCTCCATAATTTCACACTCTCTCTTCTGAGAATACAAATCACATTGCCTTGATGATGGACTCACTAGGCTAGTCCGAAACGTTGGTTTCATAAACTGTTCACAGGTTTTTCCACAAACATAAAATTCTACCAACCTGTATGGACTCTCTCTTTAACACCATTAAGTCCCACCATGGAAGGGACATAATGAACAATGCTTTAAATTTTGAGAAGATGAGAGTTTCCAGAGCTATAAATTCAAATAACTATTATTAGCTCCATAATTTCACTCTCTCTCTTCTCAAAATACAAATCACATTTCCCTGATGATGGACTCACCAAGCTAGTCCGAAACATTGGTTTCATAAAATGTTCACAGGTGTTTCCACAAACGTAAAATTCTACCAACCTGTATGGACTCTCTCTTCAACACCATTAAGTCCCACCATGGAAGGGACATAATAAACAATGCTTTAAATTTTGAGAAGATGACAATTTCCAGAGCTAGAAATTCAAATAACTATTAATAGCTCCATAATTTCATGCTCTCTCTTCTCAAAATACAAATCACATTGCCCTAATGATGGACTCACCAAGCTAGTCTGAAATGTTGGTTTCATAAACTGTTCACAGGTTTTTCCACAAACATAAAATTCTACCAACCTATATGGACTCTCTCTTTAACACCATTAAGTCCCGCCATGGAAGGGACTTAATGAACAATGCTTTAAATTTTGAGAAGATGAGAATTCCAGAGCTAGAAATTCAAATAACTATTAATAGCTACATAATTTCACGCTCTCTCTTCTCAAAATACAAATCACATTGCCCTGATGATGGACTCACCAAGCTAGTCCGAAACGTTGGTTTCATAAATTGTTCACAGGTTTTTCCACAAACATAAAATTCTACCAACCTGTATGGACTCTCTCTTTAACACCATTAAGTCCCACCATGGAAGGGACATAATGAACAATGCTTTAAATTTTGAGAAGATGAGAATTTCCAGAGCTAGAAATTCAAATAACTATTAATAGCTCCATAATTTCACGCTCTCTCTTCTCAAAATACAAATCACATTGCCCTGATGATGGACTCACCAAGCTAGTCTGAAACGTTGGTTTCATAAACTGTTCACAGGTTTTTCCACAAACATAAAATTCTACCAACCTGTATGGACTCTCTCTTTAACACCATTAAGTCCCACCATTCAGGGGACTATGAACAATGCTTTAAATTTGAGAAGATGAGAATTTCCAGAGCTAGAAATTCAAATAACTATTAATAGCTCCATAATTTCACTCTCTCTCTTCTAAAAATACAAATCACATTGCCCTGATGATGGACTCACCAAGCTTGTCTGAAACGTTGGTTTCATAAACTGTTCACAGGTTTTTCCACAAACATAAAATTCTACAAACCTGTATGGACTCTCTCTTTAACACCATTAAGTCCCACCATGGAAGTGACATAATGAAAAATGCTTTAAATTTTGAGAAGATGAGAATTTATAGAGCTAGAAATTCAAATAACTATTAATAGCTCCATAATTTCATGCTCTCTCTTCTCAAAATACAAATCACATTGCTCTGATGATGGACTAACCAAGCTAGTCCGAAACGTTGGTTTCATAAACTGTTCACGGGTTTTTCCACAAACATAAAATTCTACCAACCTGTATGGACTCTCTCTTTAACACTTTTTACCTTCGTATCACCTTCATAACTTTGGATGATCTTGTGCCGTATAGCCTTTGTAGTATTTAGTTGCATGACTTTGACAAATTTTGATTCTTCCAAGCTTCTTAATAGAGCATTGACAACCTTTGCATTAGTCTCATATTTTCTATTTTCTACTTCATTTGTGTGAATAGAGGATGGATATTGATAGCCTCCTTCAATGCTTCCCCAAACATATGCTCCAAGTGCCTGTAGGTAATATCTTGTTCTGACTTTCCAGAAAACCAAATTAGATCCATCGAACAATGGTGGCTTGATAGATGTTGATCCTTTTTGGTTGCTCATCGTGACGAATCTTCCTTTAAGCGATAAATATTCTTTTGAAGGACCTACTCATATACTAGTTATTAGAAAAAGAATGAGGGGGGGGGGGGTGAATCAATATTTTAAACTACTTAAAATTTTATTTTTTATTCAGATTTCTATATGCAATTGTTATGAAGTAAACATGCATGTATACGACTGTGGTGGAGGCAAGTAGCGTATATCTATTTCACTCATTATTTCAATTAATTTATCATATATTTAAGTTGAAACAATATATCAGTGCTTCAATAAAAATTAATTAAATAGTAATCATGTGCAGTAAGAATAGAATAAGTCATCACACATAAGCAATACTTGAACACTAGGATTTTTAGGTGGAAACCCAATGTGGGAAAAAACCACTGCTGTTGTCGTCTCTATCTTCCTATTTTATTATAAAGAGAAATTTCTTACAATATCTGTACTCACGCAGACTCATTCCAGTACGCAATCACCCACCTACAAAAGGCTACAACCTTCTCTCATTTTCAGCTTCTACTGGAAGGGAGCTACAACCCCCTGATCCTCTGTTCTTTGTGGATCTCTTTTAAGAATATTTCAAACTAGATCCATTCCAAATATCAGACAACAATACTGAAACCAACATTGTATCAAATCACTTGACCAAATTCATCACCAAATCATTAAATAAACCCATACCGAATCTCAAACAACCAAAGAAGTTATGTCATTTCAATTCACTGTATACTCTTCATCACAATGTGAGACCACCTATTGTTCATCGTAGAAACTAGACCTTATCATTGCAAACCTTGTTAAACCTTATGTCAGAATAGATACAATATTATTGTGAGACATATCGTAGAAACTAGATCTTGTCATTGCAAACCTTGTTAAACCTTATGTCAGAATCGATACAATATTATTGTGAGACATACTTGTGTATATACATGCTTTCTCTTCAGCTAACTTGCATACAGATCTCAAAACACTGAGCCATAAAATTAAATCACTACACTACTGAAATCAATCAATGAAACACATATTGACCTTGTCATAGATCTCTAAACCAAATACATATCATCTCATAGCAGCATCATTACTATTCAACATTTTATAACATAATCATTTCAAAATTAATCAACACTATCAAACATAGATCATCATGGAAGACTTCATTGACAGATAACAACAAACACAGCAAGACTGATCATACATCATATTTAGAAAAACCCTAGCATATGTATGCGACCCTTATAATAAAATTCCACGTATGTCACCTTTCAAGAAGCATACCCACGTACATATCTATCCATACTGCAGAATTGATACACTACTACCCAATAGCTGAACCACGTATGTACCTAATCTTTCTGGAAAAAACTATGTATAGATCGATAACTACTTAATAATATTTTCGTTGCACAACACATCATCAATCAAATCCAAATATCAACACATATTGTAAAAGACACACATCATAACATCATCACCACAAATCATAAGAATATTATTCAATGTGTAGTCATTTCATATCTATAAGATCTGATCCATCATCACATTCCTGGGTGCATACTTATTTTATATCAAACAATTCTTAAAAAAACAAAATCATGCACACCTAGCACTTTGATCTCCATCTCCTTATATAGCTTAGGCCTTAGTGTTACAAGGAAAAGTGTCTACTCAGAACTGCTTATCCCACTAAGGTGTGATAGCTACCTTAGAAACAAACAAAGTAAAGCTACTTTCGTTTTTCCTTTATGAAGTATAGATAGAGAAGAACAAAGAAGACCAACCTATGTCTTGCGCTAATCTCCTGGTTCGATTCCTCTCTTTCTTGATAGTCTTTTGCTACTTGTTCCCTTGCACGCCCAGATTCACAAAGTACCTGTAAGATCACAGTAGCATAGCACTATACAAGAACATGGATCTATAATCATAAACAATCTAGGATCAGATGTAAATTGACCATACGGATGCAGCAAACATAAATTACACAAGAGTATGGAGGAAAACTTGAATAGCTTTTATTGATAAACAAGAAAGAGCCAAGGGGAGTTACAACCAGTTGTTCTGACCTAGCATCATCCTCTCTGCAAGGAATCCCCTCTTCACCTCATACGAAGCTTAGATCACCCAACAATCTGATGTTTTGTCTCAAGAAACCAACAACAATTCCTTACAATATGCAAAATTCTAGCCTCCCACCTCTGGATCTCTGGGATGAGAGATCTATATATAGATATTTGCAGAGGTGTGAGTCAGCTCTAGGTTTTTGATTAGTGTCTTCTCTCTGATAGTTCTTGATGCCACTTGGAGATCTCATTGATCTCTTACTCATCCTTGGGCGATTCTGAGAGGCAAGTGTCCCAGGAGAAGTTTATGGAAGATTCCATGATCATCCACCTTGCAAACTGTCTCCGCCACTTGTCTCTTCCCGTCCATCGCACCCCATAGAAGGTCTTTTTGAAATGAAACGCACTTCCCGTGTGTACAAGGTGTGATGCATCGCACCCTGGCCATGGAGCAAGTGAAATGATCCAGTTTTGACCAGTTCTGAGAAGTTTTTCATGGAGAACTTCTGGGAGAAGCTGTAATCAGTTGACCTTGTTCCTTTAGGGGTTAGAACAACACTTTTAGGGACTTAGGAGCCCTTGGTTTATGGACATTTTATGCTTGGGGTTTCAGTGCCCAAAAATGTCTATAACGGTTGCCCCCTAAAGCATGAGGTCGTTAATCTTTTTTGATGTCGGGTGAAATGCTTTATTATGAGGATCCGAAGTTCTTTCAAGCTGGGAGGAGACCTGTAATAAGATACAATACAATACATTATCTTCATAATTTTTTCATGATCTAGCTGAGGCAGGCATTCCCATGCTCAGCTTTATAAATTAATTTTCATGTACATAGGACAGACAATCGTCTGAGTGTAGACTGATGATTCTGGTAGAGCCATCATCCCTTTGATTGGATGATTATCTGTGCAGTAATGATGTACATTTGATGTATTTATTTCCCTGAATATATATCGCAGCCCGGATGGATGAAACTAGATCCTGGGTCTTCAAATCTCGTTTGATCTTCACTCGAAGTACAAGTCTATCCATGTGAGAGATGTTCTGGAGTCGAACATGGAAAGACATCACTTGATTACTAGCCAATGATGTAAGTTGTTAATAGGCATGAGAGGAATCACCAATAATGATAATGACCCTCAAGGTACTGCAGTACAATTCACGTGGTGTGAATAAAGGACTTGGCGTCGAACACCACGCAAAAACTTTTGGTCGAAGGTCATTGATGTAAACCTGTTGTCGGAAGTGAGAAAATTGCCATTGAGGCATGCAAGCTTCAAAGTACTGAACGAGGTGTTCCTAGATCGACTTCTTGGATAATGAGCTGATGTCGACAAGAAGCGATCCATCACAGGAGGGCCTTAATGAATCCCACATCAATGACACGGAACGGAGAAAATGATTTTAATGGAGGTGAAAACGATCTTATGACATAAGGTTCAGGGTGGCGGTCATGAAAGAATGGAGTGTAAGTGTATTGTACCGGGTGAGACACAGGTGAACTCTCTGAATGACTTCTCTTGAACATATCAGCGACACTGACATGATGGATTGGTAGCATTAACCCCAAATGTGGATGGTGTGATGGGACCATGGTTGTGTGACCGGTGAATGAAACAACCCAACCCGACTTGGATGCGGAGTGAAAGTGTCATGTTCAAGAGCTACTTGCTACCAACAAAGTTTCTTCAAGTTTTCTTCCCAATTTTTCCCCAGTCATTGCTGACCAGTACCTCTTTATTTTTGTCAAGCTTGAGGAGGATAACATATGCTTGTTCTATAATTTTCCCTTCGGGCAAACCCATCGCTATGTTTTAACGAGCCTAGCGATAGTGAAACTCGTTCTTGTCTGCTATGGACAAGTTTGTCGCTATTA
The DNA here is from genome assembly GCA_031772625.1 of Pinus tabuliformis. Classification (NCBI taxonomy): domain Eukaryota; kingdom Viridiplantae; phylum Streptophyta; class Pinopsida; order Pinales; family Pinaceae; genus Pinus; species Pinus tabuliformis. The sequence continues at coordinate 543,114,446 of CM062816.1, read as the reverse complement.
AGTTTTAACGAGTTTAATGACAAAGATAACTCGGTCCTTTTCAATTTTAGAGAGTCTGAAAAGGGACGTAAAGGAAACTCCAAAATTCCTTTTTCATCATCTAATCCCTTAAGTCTGAAAAAGTATAAACAATACAGAAGGGATGAATTTTCGATACTTTTAACGAGCTGAACAAAACAAGCGCTCGATCTTTTTGTGTAATAATCCCTTAGGTCCGAAAAGATTAAAATTTAGAGGAGGGATAGCACTTCCGGTCCCTTTAACGAGCTGGAGAGGCCAATGGCTCGGCAATCTTTTCATATTTTACGAGTCATTTGAAAAGAGCTTAAAGGAGACTCGTCTTTTGAGGAACGAGTGATAAAATTGGGTAGCAACTGATTCCAGGTAAGGTTTGGAATTTTCCAATCATGATAGCGTTACAAGGATGGCTAGTGAGATCACTCTTCGCAGCTGTTCCTCAAAATGGGTAAACAATCAAATGGAGGTGAATGATCAGCCAATACAGAGTGGAGGTGACGGTGCAAAAACGACCAAGGCTTTAAAGGCTGAAGTATTACATTCACGATGGTTATTTACCGGAAATTGGTTCATTTTTTAATGAGCTTAAACTCTGGAGGAACATGTGCTCATTGCTTATGTTTATTTTTTAACGAGCATGAAGTCCACGCTAAAACTGCTCGATTAATCCAGTCACGTAATAAGAATGTCCCATTTAAAATGGCAATTTTTAGAGTTTTGCCCCACATCCTTTCTTTATGCAAGTTAGGAAACAACCAATCCAAAAAACAAATAAATGATCGCTCTTTTCTTGCACTCCAAAAGGTTTGCATGCCCCTAGGTATAAAACAGAGTTTCAAGGCTACCCCTTCTTCCTTCCGTTAAAACATTTGTTTTACCGAGAGAGGTCTACCTCTTACAGGTTACCAAAGATTGTTCTATTCACGACGTAAACAAAACACTTCTTCGGCGATGTCTACCAAAATAGACAAAGGTGAGTGGTAATGCTTGCCAACTCACATAACTTTGACAAGGGTATCTTATTCCAGTCCAACTCCCTCTTCCAATCACGGACGAGAGTACGAAGGTCATATACTCTCGCGGAAACCTACCCTATACTTGAAGTTTTCCTGCTGAAGTAGACCAGGGTGCATGCCCCCTGGGTTTTAGTCATGTCCCTTGAATCACTCGTGCTCATCGGGTGGACGGACTGGGGATTGAGACATTTCTTGCGTGAAAAGACCATTCAGGGATGGCATATGACTATTTGCTCTGTGTGATCTGGGAAATGGAAGCTGGTCTACGAGCTTGAACACTCTTCCTTCGTGCGGAAAACACATTACTCTAAAGAGTGAGGAGATAATCGCTCCCATGCAATAAATATAGTCTCATCCAAGGAGTAGATTATAATCCAGGGGTCCTTGAACTACCATTACGTTCATTTGAACGGTTTTCCCCCTCAATGTTATGGGCACATTGGGAAGGATCCCTAACGGTCGACTGGTTCCTTTATCAAAGCCTGTTAGATTTCTTATCTCAGGCAAAAGCGATGGCGAACCAAGCGCTTTCCAAGCAGTCAAGGAAAGGATACTCACAGAAGCCCCTTCATCTATGATGGTACCAACCATAACCATTCTATATATTTGAACAAATATGCGGAATGGTACACTAGCCGGTAAGCGGTCTCTGCCTAGTTGATTCCAGTCAAAGGAGACAACTAGGTTGCTTGGAGGTGGGACCGAATAGACAGCCGGGTACGAATCTGACGAACTTCCTTCCTGCGGTAAAGGAATGGGTAAATTTCCCCCATGTTTATCGGAGTCTGTGCTTACGAAAAGAATTTGGACGGTGTCATCCTTGTTCTCTTCAGTGACTGTATCATCTGAAGATGGAACCTCTGAAGGCAAGACCGGGTCAACTGCTGCCTCGACCTTTTGACTTTCGTTTGGTATGGGTTCAGATGGTTTGTCTTCATAGACGCTTCGGCCGACCACCTGAGCGGGTCAGCCGACTTTTCAACTAGTGACGGACTCGGCAAGAGTTTTTTATATCCAGGAGGAAGTCGTAACGGTGAAACCAGATGATCATCCAAAACTCTTTTAGCCTCGTTTAAGAAGGGACAACGGTGGATGGCATGATCGCCTTCGCACAGTTTACAAGGAAATCTATATTTTCCTTTTTGTCCTGGGGCTTCACTTTCACTAGTCGACGGTGTGTTTTCAACATGATCATCAGAGGTTGACGACATCGGGTTGTGCAAACAAGGAGACTAGTCCTTTAAGATCCGAGGGATGCAAGGACAATCTCTATGATAGTGGTCTCCTTTGCAAATGACACATGGCGATTTAGGCCTGGTCGGTGCAGTGTGTGGATTTTCGCTAGACGACGCTTGGTTGCCCCCTTTCGCTTTTGGCTCCTTCTTCTTCTCAGGTACTTGACTTTTGGCTTTACCAGCCCCATCAAGCGAAGAGGAAGAATTGGAGGAAGTAGAAGGTTGGTGGGTAACTCTGGAATCGTCTAGTTGCTGACTCGATTGTTCAGGAATTGCGGTGTTCTAGATGACAGAGGTTGAGAAGAGCCATACAGGCAAGCTGATTGTCAGTCCTGGAAGTGACAATGTGGCCATATGGGGTGCACCAACATCTCCCCAAGAGGAGAAGGGACTAGGATTTCCTCTAAGGGGAATTCCTTGGTTGGTGGACGTCATTTTCTCAACCCAAGATCAACGTAGGAAAGGGTGATGAATATTTCGTTTAAAATAAATTTTAGACGCTTTGAGACAACTTGTTTTTTCAATTTTTAAGAGTTGAGAAAAAACAAAATATGACTCTAGTCGCCTTCGATTTTTAATGATCCTGAAGTGACAAGTGCTCAGATGGACCTTTTCCGTTAAAGAGTCTGAAAAGGAACGAAAGGGACTGCTCTAGAAATCTAGGTAGAGGGATTACCAAACCAATCGCAAAACTGCAGAATACTTTTTACGGTACGGTAGTCAATCTTCTCGAATGCTGTGTTCAGTGCATTGCGATCGATAGGGCGACAGACATGGCTTCCTATGGATAAAGGATTAAGTCTATTGTGGTCTCCCAAAATATACTCGATGGTACGTGGGAGCACAAGTCCGTACTAGCACTTATCGTCTGAAAGTGGAGGAATCACCCAACCATCAGTGAGAACAACAGTTACCAGGCTTTACAACGCTGGAATACGTCTCTAGCCTAGACTTCTAAATGTTGTGCGTTAGGTTCCAAAGCGTTGTTAGATTCATTGAATTTATTTTATAGTTGATCTTGTTTATGAAGTTTTCCTTTCAGGTTCACCGCGAGATGTAATACAATTCCTAAAATGCAATCTAAGATGATAAACAATCTTTTATCTTCTTTGTGCAATGAAAATCCTAGCTACTAAGGAAAGAAAGACAAAATTCTTTCACAAAGAGCAAAGAGCACACTCTAAATGCACTTTCCTAAATCAAACCAATCAGACAGTCTAAATGCAAATGCACATGCATGTATTTGTTTTTGACTTTCTTAGTATATGAATGGTACAAAGAAACTTGATGCACAAATCTGAATTTCTTTTCAAGCGACAATTATCAACAAGTTTCTTTTCGAAATAAAAAATGGAGACAATCACAACATTCTACGATTTGGAAATGAATACTTGTTTTCGACCAAAAACAATAGTAACAGGATAATCGACTATCTACAGTAATCAAACTCTTTCCTATGCTTGAAAACGACACTTGCGACGCTTTCAAATCAAAGGACGATGGTACGATTACGTTACTTTTGCAAAGGAGAACTGAAAATGACTCAAAAAACACACAAAAACATTTACAGTTCTTTTGTACAAAGGAGACGGAATAACAACAAGGAAAAGGGGTCTCAAACAGAGATATACTGATCACAGGCAGCAAAATTCATGAATAGAACTGGAAAGAATGAATCACAGAAACCAAAACTGAACAATGCCTAGTCTGATCAGCGCACCTGTAACACAGGGAATTTGAAATGCAACGCACCTACTACACTTGGGAAGTGCGCTGAATTTCAGATTCTTAGAATAGTACCCGCACTGGGCCAGAGACGAGACTTTGCTTTGATTTTGGGTCACAGTTTGCAGTTCAGTTCATGGGTTTTGGCCGAGCAAATGGTAATCAGTAATGCAACAATCAGGGGTAGATCTAAGGAGGATCTAAGAGCTATCACAAGGGCAATCAGAGAGTTTGTGAATCAGTTGTTTAAGTCATGAACAAATCCCGAAGATTGACTGAAGCGACATTTATCTACTTTGCATTTGCATAGCAAATGCAGTTCGAAAGCTACCTGGCTCGACTTCAGGCTCCATCTGTAAGTTTATGAAATAGACAACAAGGAAGATAAACAAACAAACTAACTCGTCCCCATCGGAGTCGCCATTTTGTTACAGGGAAAAGTTTCTACTCAGAACTGGTTATCCCACTAAGGTGTGATAGCTACCTTAGAAACAAACAAAGTAAAGCTACTTTCGTTTTTCCTTTATGAAGTATAGATAGAGAAGAACAAAGAAGACCAACCTCTGTCTTGCACTAATCTCCTGGTTCGATTCCTCTCTTTCTTGATAGTCTCTCGCTACTTGTTCCCTTACACGCCCAGCTTCACAAAGTACCTGTAAGATCACAGTAGCATAGCACTATACAAGAACATGGATCTATAATCATAAACAATCTAGGATCAGATGTAAATTGACCATACAGATGCAGCAAACATAAATTACACAAGAGTATGGAGGAAAACTTGAATAGATTTTATTGATAAACAAGAAAGAGCCAAGGGTTGTTACAACCAGTTGTTCTGACCCAGCATCATCCTCTCAGCAAGGAAGCCCCTCTTCACCTCATAAAAAGCTTAGATTACCCAACAATATGATGTTTTGTCTCAAGAAACCAACATCAATTCCTTACAATATGCAAAATTCCAGCCTCCCACCTCTGGATCTCTGGGATGAGAGATCTATATATAGATATTTGCAGAGGTGTGAGTCAGCTCTGGGTTTTTGATTAGTGTCTTCTCTCTGATAGTTCTTGATGCCACTTGGAGATATCATTGATCTCTTACTCATCCTTGGGAGATTCTGAGAGGCAAGTGTCCCAGGAGAAGTTTCTAGAAGATTCCATGATCATCCACCTCGCAAACTGTCTCTGCCACTTGTCTTTTCCCGTCCATCGCACCCCATAGAAGGGATTTTTGAAATGCAATGCACTTCCCGTGTGTACAAGGTGCGATGCATCGCACCCTGGCCATGGAGCAAGTGAAATGATCCAGTTTTGACCAGTTCTGAGCAGTTTTTCATGGAGAACTTCTGGGAGAAGCTGTAATCAGTTGACCTTGTTCCTTTAGGGGTTAGAATAACACTTTTAGGGACTTAGGAACCCTTGGTTTATGGACATTTTATGCTTGGGGTTGCAGTGCCCAAAAATGTCTATAACACTTAGCCAATACCTTAGGCAAATTTCATAGCTATACTGATCGTATTCTTTGACGAAATCAAATATCCATTTCTGTGCTCATTACTCTAGGCCAATGCCATGGTAAAGACCCCTGGTATTTAGAATATGATTGTGCGGAAATTGTACGTGACTTTTCTTCACCATACCCACGTATGTACATATGTACATGACTTTTCTTTATCATTCCTCTATCTCTGAACTGATATTACTTTGTCCAAGTTATCTGTCACATCTATACTGGCCTACATACTTATCCTACTATTATCATGTTGACATATTTATTGAGTAGGTTTCCATCAAGGAAAACATATTTTTCATAATGCCAACAATTGATCTATTTTTTTATTTTATTCTTTTATCTGGTTACATAACATTTGGTATTAGAGCTTTGGATTCTAGGATTTTGCTGCTTCAAACAGGTCATCTTGGAATTTTCTCTATATTTTTTTTTCTACAAGGATTTAGAAGTTGAAATTTCAACCACATGGAGATGAAATCATGGTGAAATTTGTGTAAAACTTTCAGATCTTGTTTTGATATATTTTATGATATATGGTCTGAAGATGATAGGGTGTTTGCATGATCCAAAATTCAGTCTCAAACAAGTGACCTAGGGAAAATCGTCATAAATTTCTCTACGAGCATCAGACTTAAATTTTGTAAAAAAGTGAATGAAATTTCAGGAATTTAGTTTGTCGTGTATCATTTTCAAGGCCTAAGGTTGAAAAAAATGACATGTGTAATTCCATATAAGTTCACTCTACTAATCCAGTCCATATCTAGGTTATCGTGGGTGATTGGGCATGACTTTTTCTTTAGGAATCCAATATTAGTCTAACTTGTGGTGTTGGAAAGAAGAATCATAGGGCTACCATAGGAAGAATATTCAGGCCTTTTAGAGCCAAAATTACAAAGATACAGTAGTTTCTATATTGAGGTCTTAAACGCAAGAAAAGGGTGTGTATTATTTTTAAACTTGCATAAATTTTGTTTGAAAACTCAGTTCGAAGTGATTTAAAGGGAATATTGAAGTATAGATATCAGTACTTGGTTCTAAAATTCCTCCCAAAAAAAATAATTATACACCCATTAAGCCCTCAAAAAGTTATACTATGACGCATGAAGAGGAAGAATTGCAACATGATATGTGAAAATTACGAGACCAAGTGCAACGAATTTCACTCTCACAAATAGAAACAAAAGATGAAATAAAAGGTGACATGGATGGTATAAAAAGAAACATGAATGTCTTAAAAGAAGACATGGAAGGTTTGAAGGAAGGTTTGGCAAAGTTGCTAGAATAAAGGCTTCCTAATGGTGATAAGGTATTTCATGAAACTTATGAAGAGAACAATGAAATGTGAATCATGATTTTAGAAATTCTAACTTTGGGATGAAGACCAACCATATTCCAAAGGTTGATATGAGGAATTTTGATGGAAAGTATTTGGTAACATGGATATTGTAGATGGATCAATTCTTTGATCTACATAATGTGCCACACACAAAAAAGGTATGAATTGCATATTTATATTTAGAAAAAAGCCAGTTTGTGTGGTATCGATTGCATTGTTCTCTTCAATCAATTGTCACTCAAACAATTTTTACAGAATAATTGATAGCATGTTATGAGGATACAAATAACAATATCTTATTTAGCCAATTTATAAATCTCAAACAAAAGGGTTCAATGGCGGAGCACATCGAGGACTTCTAAAGATTAAATATCAAGGTAAATGATATTCCAGAGGAGCATAGATTGATGTCTTCATAGGGAATTTAAAGGATAACATCCAACATTAGGTTCACCTTTGAGAACTAAATTCATTGGAGAAGACATTCAAGGTGGAAAGAAAATTTGAAAGAAAAATTATGGCAACAAGGAAGTCTACCACTCATAAATATAAGGATGGAAGTGTTTCTTTTCCTAGCCTCCCACAACCTACAAGGTTGACACCACAACAACTAGAGGAAAAAAGAGAAAAAGGGCTTTGTTACAGTTGTGATAGAAAATACACTAAGGGTCATAAGTGTGTTGAGAAGGAATTATTTTACATATATTTTGAAGAGGAGGAATAAAAATAACAATAAACATGAAAAGAAGAGGATATACGCTAGGAACCGACAATAGATAAAGAAGAAATAAATATGACCATATCTTGTAATGCGTTTGCAAGAATTACCACTCCTCAAACTCTCAAGATAGAAGGATATATCATGAAAAAAAGGTAATAGAGTTGATTGATTCTAGTAGTACCCATAATTTTATTGATTATAAGATAGCAAAGGAATTGAATTGCTTTCTATATCTAGCAGCAGAGTGTTAAGTGATGGTTGCAAATGGAGGAAATATAAATTGCTCAAGTAAGTTCCATAATTTAAATCTATCCATGGGTGAATATGTATTGAATATTCCAATGCTTTCCATTCCAATGGGTGTTGTTGATGTTGTATTCGGAGTCCGATGGTTAAAATATTTGGGGATGTTAGCTTTTAATTTTCAAGAAGTTTTATTGAGATTTTTCTGGGAAGGAAAGGAAATTGGATTAAAGGGCATCATAGGGAAACCAGGGAAGATAATCAAATCTAATGGCATGAAAAATATTTTGAAGAAAGAACAATGAGGCACAATTGTACAATTATTCTCACTAGATGTTCAAACATCGAAATCATCTATTTCTATAGATCTACAAAGAATCTTGGACAATCATTCCAAGGTATTTGAGACTCCTAAAGGCCTCCCACCTATTCGTCATCATGATCATGCTATTCACTTTGTTTCGATAAGAATTCCTCCAAACATCAGAACTTATAGATATCCCTATGTCTGAAAGAATGAAATTGAACATATGGTTGAAAAAATCCTAGAGGCAGGTTTAATTCAACCTAGCCAAAGTTCTTTCTCTGCTCCAATATTATTGTTACACAGGAAGGATAGATCATGGTGTATGTGTCTGGATCATAGGGAGCTCAACATGCTCACTGTTAAAGATAAATTTTCCATTCCTGACATTGATGAATTGTTGGATGAATTACATGGAGCCATTTACTTCACCAAGTTGGATCTTCATTCAGGATATCATCAAATTAGAATGAGGACTGAAAACATTCTGGAAACAACATTCAGAACTCATGAAGGTCATTATGAATTTTTGGTCATGCCTTTACATTTCAATGTTTGATGAATTCCATTTTCAAACCCTTCCTTAAAAAAAAAAATTGTTAGTAATTTTTGATGATACACTAATCTACAACAAGTCTTCGAAGGATCATGTTCAACATGTTGATAGGGTGCTCAAAGTATTGGAGGAGAAATAATTGTATGCAAACCTCCAAATGTTTCTTTAGGGTACAAGAGGTGGAATATTTGGGTCATCTTGTATCTCATTAGAGTGTTAAGGTAGATCCTAACAACATTAAAGCCATAAAGGATTGGAAAATCCCCACAACCCTAAATCATCTTCAAGGATTTCTCAGGTTGATAGGGTATTATCATATGTTTATTAAAAATTATGGGAAAATAGCGGTACCTCTAACAACATTACTAAAGAAATATGCATTTGTTTGGACTTCAAAAGAAACTAAGTCATTTCAACATCTTAAAGAGGCAATGTGACAAGCTCCAATTTTAGCTACTCCATACTTCACAAAAGCCTCTATAGTGGAATGTCATGCCTCAAGGAATGGAATTGGTGTTTTTTTAATGCAAGAAGGAAGAGCCATTTCTTTTTAAATTTATCCATTCAAGAGAAAGTATTTACACAAATGAGAAGGAAATATTGGAAAAACTACATGTCTTGAAGCAATGGCACTCTTACCTAACGGGGAGACACTTCAAGGTAAAAATAGATCATGATATTCTTAAATACCTTTTGGAATAATGAATTATCTTCAGAAGAGAAACAAAAATGGGTCATTAAGATGTTGGGTTATGAATTTGAAATCATCTACAAAAAGTGGAAGCAAAATGTTGTTGTAGATGCACTCTCAAGAAGGGATGAGGACATGGAAGCATTTCTCTTTTCCATTTCTATTATCCAACCTGATTGGATAACTAAGGCAAGGGAGGAATGGAAGAATTATGAAGAGGTGTGGAAACTCATTCAAAAGTTGCAACAATATCCTAGTATATTTCATACAATTATCTGGAAAAATGACTCATTATGGTACAAATATCACTTATATCTATGTAAGAATCCCCAACACAAACAAAATAATATTTTGGAATTGCACACAAGGTCAAGAAGGAATGTTTTTGATATGGCCTTAAATTTGATATTTAGAAGTTTTTGGGAGAGTGTTTCATTTTCCAACAAAATAAAGTTGAGATAATTAAGACCCCAAGTCTATTATAACCTTTAGCCATTCCAAGTCAACATTGGGAGGAGGTGTTAATGGGTTTTATCCAGGTTTACCCAAGTCTGAAGGAAAGAGTGTCATCAGGGTGGTGGTTAATAGACTTACCAAGTATACACACTTTCTGTGCATTATCCCATCCTTTTAAATCCAATACAATTGATACTGCGTTTATGGAAACAATTCAAAAGCTACATGGAAACCTAAATATTATTGTAAGTGACAAAGATCTTATTTTCATTGGAAATTTTTGGATGAAATTATTTTATTTCCTTGGTACTCAATTAGCTCATAGCTCATCTTATCATCCTCAATCTGATCAGAAAATTGAGATAACGAACAAATTTTTGGAAGGATATCTTCATTGCTTTATATATGATAAGCAAACACAATGGGTCAAGTGGTTACCTTTGGTTGAATGGTGGTATAACACTTCCTTCCATACTGCAACAAAAATGACCCCATTTATGCCACTTGATGGATATCATCCACCATCCATCACATCATCGTTAAGAGAAAATTATAAGGTTCAAGCAGTGGAAGATCACATCAAGCATCAAGAATAAGTTCTCCAATTCTTAAAGGATAACCTCATTTTGGCACATAATCGAATGAAAAAACAGGAAAATCAACATCACAGTGAAAGAAGTTTTGACGTAGGCGACTAGGTATTTTTATAGCTACAATGATACAAACAAATGTACCTCAAGCAAGCTAAGAAGGATAATATATTATCACTCATGTACCATGGTCCTTACAATGTGTTGCAAAATATTGGTACAATTGCATACAAATTGGAGTTGTCAGTGTCTTCCCGAGTACACCCACTTTTCCATGTTTTATGCTTAAAGAAGGTTATCGATGATAAGATCCCAACTCAAAAAATATTTGCATAACTTTACGAGGAAGGAAAAATCATATTGGAGCCTGAAGCAGTCATAGAAACAAGAACCTGACAACTATGGAATAGATAAATTTCAAAGTATCTGATAAAGTGGAAGAGCTTACCCATTAAAGATTCCTTATGGGAGGACGATAATTTTATACAAAAGCATTTAGAACTACGCAAGAGTTGAGGACAACAATTTTTTGGAAGGAGAGGGGCATGTTAGGTCCCTATAATACTAATGTAGCCCCATTATTGTTATCGTTACTATAGCCCCCTTATTTTTATTGTTGTGCCCATGTAGCCACCATATTTTTATTTTTGTGCCCCATAGAAACCCACTATTGTTATTGTTGTGCCCTTACATTATTAATGTTGTGTAGGCTCTAATTATATTGTGACCCATTAGACTCATATATATTACCAAGGAGGTCTTGTCATTTGTATCATCTAAGAATTTCTCATTTATGTGATGTAAAGGAGGTTCCCCCTCGAAGAGGATAATTTTCAAGTCGTTGATCTATATTTTGTTTTGTTTTGTGATATGGTTGCATAACAGTAACAATTTTGATCAAGGAAAAGTTTTGAAACATCTTCCCCTCATATTGAAAAATTTGGAAATTGATAGGAATGCCCCATTTAACCCCTATTCCCTTTTTTAAAGTGTTGACAAAGTATGGACTCCTTACCCAAAGAATAAAGATCTTCCCATTAAATGTTTGATAAAAATATGAAAAGGGCTTTGTTCCATCTCAACTTGAGGATCATATAGCTCAGATCTGGAAGAAATGGTAGGCACATCTAAGGAGAAAGCACCCATATATAAGCTTAGGAAATAAACTTTCTGTGAAACCTAAAGACCTTGAGACAGGGTAGGCACAATATGTGGGTAGGAGGGAGAGAGGGGGCTTACAAAGCATCCATGTAGAACATGTCTGCGATGACCTCATGCATAAGAAACACTAAACACAACAACTAATGAGTGGAAGCACCGATCATTGTATCATCGTGGTCCCTAAAGCCACTTAGACCTACCATGCCCACTCTGGAAAAGATGAAGTGCCATCATTGTGAAATTAGACTTTTTGCATCATTTTTATCACAAAAAGAAATCTTGGAGCAAACCCAAATAATGGAGGCTTCCACAGGACTGAGCTCCCCACTGCCATTTTTCTCCTTTGACACAACATTAAAAATTCAATCGAATCACCACATGATGGGAAAAAACACGACCACATTTGAAGCCGTAAGCATACCAGAGCAAAAATCCCCTTGCCCAGAGAGGCCGAGAGCACATGTAAAGAAGTCAAACCTAGCAGCGATGCTAAGTCATCGTAGAAAGAAGAAAAAACCCTAGCGCACATGTTTTCCATTGGCCATCTTCTACCATAAATTCTATTTACTACAATATATAACATATAATATCTAAATTAAATGATTTTTTTTTTAAATAATCATATTAATTTTAAGATAAAAATATCTAGATTAATGTGACAAATTCCATTACTTTAATATTAATATTATTATTAATTTTGGTAACTTTAACATGGAATTACTATACACATATAGAGTACACAAATATTTATCTCCTACTACCATAATGACAATAACTTAGCCCAATGCTAGGATTTTGTTCAATATAAAACTATCTTCTTTAAAAATTATATGTGTGTTTTCTAAGGTGCTTCTATGCTAGGTTTTCATGTCACCTTAATATTCTCCTTCACATTAACAAAAAAATACAAAATATGTTTGGGGTTTTGAATTCCAATTAATAGAAACAAATTATGTGATGAAAGCATTAAACCAAATTTTTCATAGAAGGAAAAATTCTATTTTTTATGAAGTTCTTAGCCAGGAAAATTGCCATTCTCGACATTGAAACTCATGATCCAATTACAAACACATACACATAGATTTAACTTAGCCATAAGAAGTTATTGAGTCAATAAAAGCATGGAACTGTTACAATCCCTACTAGGGTGTTCTTACAACCCTCTACTATTTGAATCATTAAAATAAATTTTCAGTGTACTTACACAAGGGGGTAGCTGAATTGGTCCATTCACCATTGACATTTATGTGTCTAGTTGACATTCGACATGAGTCTATTTCACATTCGGAGTCTAAAAAGAGTCCTACCTATGGATAAATAGCATATTATCACCATTATAATGTATAATGTAACAAAGAGGCATTTTCTAAGAAATGAATATTTAATTTGATGTGGTGTTTCCTTGACCCAATAAAGGGGAAATTTCTTTCACTAGTTTGTTAAAATACTCTAATAAAATGCTAGGTTATTAAGTAGGGATCTTGCTTTTGAGAAATGTCCTTACATTTCGTAAATATTTATATATTTAGATATATCTCAAATACTTATTCATGAGATGTATATTAATTGGTTTGTATAAGGTTTAACTTCTATCAGGTTTTAGGTTCAAACCTTATGAGGAGGGGTTTAATATGAGAGTCACCTATGGGGAAAATAAATTATCTCAAGGGACATCCAAACTCAACCAAGTCTCACACAAACCAAGTGAAAACATCCCGCTAGTGTACAAATCATTCTTTCATTCAATATTACAACTATACTCAACCTAAAATTTTCCTAAACAATAAAGGAAAAAAAAAAAAATTGAAATATCCCATTAACCTAACTCCTCCATGGTGGTTGTGAAAAACCTTATCCTAGTGTTTTGTTAACATAAGGGCACCTCAATTCCGACCAATAATCTTGATATAACATGGGTTCCTAACCCTTAATATTCATGTTACATGGGTCCATAAAGAGGATTGATCTGTAAATTCTATGGATATTCCATTAGATAATTTGTCACTATATATTTACTCAAATATATTTAAATGTAAAATCTGTGTTAATTTTCCTTGGATTTTCTAGATTTATTAAACTAATATTTTCTACTTAAAGGCATGCAATATATAAATGTGGAAAATATAGAACATATAAAAAATAAGTCACCAACCACAATACCACCAATATATGACCCAGGAAACCCTTTTGGGAGAAAACCCAACTACAAAGAATGGTTTCTCCTCTCTATCTTTCTTTGAATGAAAATGGTGCAAATGCAAACTTGGAGTGAGACCTATGGTTCATGGGATGCTACATAAAATAACCCTCTCTCTTTCCAATCTCAGTTACTCTGCTCTATTATGGAATATGATGCACTAGAATATAATCAAACCTCTTTTCTTCCTAGTGACCCAGTTATAACATAGCCTAATAGCCAACTAGGGGTTAAATTTGACCCATTCAACCTTGAATATGAGTTAGAACTCAATACTTTTAGAGTCTTCCAAATAGGGCCACATGGCTAGCCACGTATCCATGAGTAATGGGGCTGGCATGGTATCCTCTGGAATGATGGTGGAAAAAACAAGAAGGCCAACTTTCAGGTGCCATAACTTTTGCATATGGACTTCGCTTGAGATCTTTATAATGCTGCTGGAAATGTATATGAGTTTATAATAATGCTAGATGGTCTAGATCAAGTGAGTTTTTTTTCACCCCAAAAAAAAATCATTAAATTCCTCAAACCACCTCTCGAAGGTTTAAACCCCAATCTTCCAAACTAGGACCCACTAATAAAAATGGTCCTGTTATAAAACCAACTCACAAAAATATAGAGAAGAAAGATCAATGCCTTAAAAATTAGCCTCTTCAAGGGGGAAGCATCCTTTACATTACACAAATGAAAAATTGTTGGATGATACAAATGAAAAAACCTCCTTTCTATATATAGGGGTCTAAGGGGTAACAATATAATCAAAGTCGGCATAACAATAATAATATAATGGCACAACAATAACAATATTGGGCTTCTATGGGGCACAATAATAACAATATGGGGACAATAGGGGCACAAAAATAATAATAAGGGATACGATGACAATATTAATGGGGGAATCACTAGTATTATAGGGACCTAACATGCCCCTCTCCTTCAAAAAGTGTTTTCCTCAACGCTTGAGTAGTTATGGATGCTTCTGTATAAAATTCTCATCCTCCCATGTGGAATCTTCTATAGGTAAGTTCTTCCACTTGACAAGATACTCCAAAATTGATCGATTTCGCAGCTGTCGATTTCTTGTTTCTATGATTGCTTTAGGTTCCAATATGATTTTTCCTTCCTCATCAAGTTCTTATAATATTGTTTGAACTAGGAGCTTGTCACCAATAACCTTCTTTAAGCATGAAATATGGAAAAATGGGGGCACTCAGGAAGCTCCAATTTGTATGCCATAGTACCAATCTTTTGCAACACCTTGTATGGACCATAATACTTTGGTAATAATCTATGGTTCTTCTTGGCTTGCTTGAGGGACATTTGTTTATATGGTTGTAGCCATAGAAATACCCAGTCACCTATATCAAAAATTCTTTCGCTACGATGTTGATCAGCCTATTGTTTCATTCTATGTTGTGCGAAAGTTAGGTTATCCTTTAAGAGTTGGAGAACTTGTTGTTGATGCTCAATGTGATCTTCCACTGCTTGAACCTTAGAATTTTCTCTTAAATATGATGTGATGGATGGTGGGTGATGTCCATAAAGTGCCATAAAAGGGATCATTTTGATGTAGTATGGAAGGAAATGTTATACCACCATTCAGCCAAAGGCAACCATTTAACCCATTGTGTTTGTTTATCAGATACAAAGAAATGAACATATCCTTCCAAACATTTTTTTACTATCTCAAATTGCCCATCAAATTGAGGGTGATAAGATGAGATATGAGATGACCGAGTACCAAGACAAGAAAATAATTATGTCCAAAAATTTCCAATGAAAATGGGATCTCTGTCACTTACAATAATCTTTGGGTTTCCATGTAGCTTTTGAATTTTTTCCATAAATGCAGTAGAAACTGTACTACTTTAAATGGATGAGATAATGCACAAAAGTGTGCATACTTGGTAAGTCTGTACACTACCACCATGATGACATTGTTTCCTTCAGACTTGGGTAAACCTATGATGAAATCCATTGAAACCTCCTCCCAACATTGACTTGGAATGGATAAAGGTTGTAATAGACCCAGGGTATTAATTGTTTCAACTTTATTTTGTTGGAAAACCAAACATTCTACCACAAAATTTTGAATATCAGATTTAAGGCCATCCCAAAAAAAATCCTTCTTAACCTTGTGGTAAGCTTTTAAAAAACCCAAGTGCCCTCCGAAGGGAGAGGCGTGCAATTCCATAAGAATATTTTGTTTGAGTTGGGAATTCTGACATAGGTATAAGCAATCTTTCTACCATAATGAATCATTTTTCTAGCTAAATGTATCAGATGTATTGGGATCTTGTTGTAACATTTGAATGAGTGCCCACACTTCTTCATCATTCTTCCAGTCATCCCTTGCTTCATTTATCCAATCTAGCTGGATAATAGAAACGGCACAAAGTAATGCTTCCACATCCTCATCATTTCTTGAGAGTGCATCTACCATAATATTTTTCTTCCCTTTTTTGTATATGATTTTAAAGTCATAACTCAACATCTTTGTGACCCATTTTTTCTACTGTTCTGAAGATAATCTTTGTTCTAAGAAGTATTTTAGACTATCATGATCCATTTTTACCTTGAAGTGTCTTCCCATTAGGTAGGGTCGCCATTTCTTATGTGCATGTAGTATTGCCAAC
The DNA here is from genome assembly GCA_031772625.1 of Pinus tabuliformis. Lineage (NCBI taxonomy): Eukaryota > Viridiplantae > Streptophyta > Pinopsida > Pinales > Pinaceae > Pinus > Pinus tabuliformis. Next base: position 543,098,048 of record CM062816.1, on the reverse strand, counting down.
ATTTACTTCTAATAAATAGCTTTGTGTAAATAATCTCCTTTGATTGTACGACTTTCGAAAGAAATGGGTATCTGTTCTTGCATTAAAACAACACCAACTCCATTTCCTGAGGCATAACATTCCACAATAAAGGTTTTTATGAAGTCCAACGTAGCTAAGACTGGTGCTTGGCACATTGCCTCTTTAAGATGTTCAAAGGCCTTGGTTGCTTCTGGAGTCAATAAAAATGCATCGTTCTTCAATAATGTTGTTAGAGGTGCTACTGTTCTCCCATAATTCTTAACAAACTTGCGATAATACCGTGTCAACTCGAGAAATCCTCGCATATGATTTATATATGTGGAGATTTTCCATTCCTTAATGGCTTTAATTTTGCTAGGGTCTACCTTTACACCTTCATGAGATACAATATGACCTAGATATTCTACCTCTTCTACTCCAAAGAAACATTTGGAGCACCCTGTCAACATGTTGAACATGATCCTTCCAAGACTTCAACATGTTGAGCACCCTGTCAACATGTTGAACATGATCCTTCCAAGACTTCCTATAGATTAGTATATCATAAAAAAATACTAACACAAATTTTCTAAGGAAGGGTTTGAAAATGGAGTTCAACAAATCTTGAAATGTAGAAGGTGCATTGATAAGGCCAAAAGGCATGACCAAAAATGCATAATGGTATTCATGAGTTATAAATGTTGTTTTCAAAATGTCTTCAGCCTTCATTATGATTTGATGATATCCTGAATGAAGATCCAACTTGGTGAAGTAAATTGATCCATGCAATTCAGTGAATAGTTCATCAATGACAGGAATGGGAAATTTATCTTTAATAGTGAGCTTGTTGAGCTCCCTATAATCTGGACACATGTTCCATGATCCATACTTCTTGTGCATCAATACTATTGGAGTAGAGAAATAACTTTGACTAGGTTGAATTATACTGGGCTCTAGCATTTCTGCAACCATACGCTCAATTTCCCTCTTTTGGGCATAAGGATATCTGTAAGGCCTGATGTTTGGAGGAACACTTCCTGGAATCAAATGAATAGCATGATCATGATCACTAATAGGTGGGAGAGCTTTAGGAGTATCAAATACCTTTTAATGATTGTCCAAGAATTTTTGGAGATCTGGAGAAATAGATGATTTTGATGTGGGAACCTCTAGTGAACATAATTGTGAAATTACACCTCGTTGTTCTTTCTTTATAAGATTTGTCATTCCATTAGAGCTGATTATCTTTCCTAGTTTCCCTGTGATACCTCTTAGTTCTACTTCCTTTTCTGTCCAAAGAAAATTTCATGAAAAGTTCTTAAAAATAAAAGCTATTGTACCCAAGGATTGTAGCCATTAGACTCCTAGTACAACATCAACACCACCCATTGGAATGGAAAGAATTGGGCTATTCAATACATATTCTCCCATGGATAGCTTGATATTATGGCACTTTCCAAAGAAATTTATGGTTCCTCCACTTGCAACCATCACTTGACACTCTGGTGCTAAATATAGGAAGAAATTCAATTCTTTGGCTATCTTACAATGAATAAAATTATGGGTACTGCCTGAATCAATCAACACTATTACCTTTTTCTTCTTGGTATGTCCTTCTATCTTGATAGTTTGAGGAGTGGTAATTTTGACCAATGCATTACATGATATGGTCATATTCATTTCTTCTTTCTCTAGGGTTTTTTCCTGGTGTATATCCTCCTTTTTTGACGTTTTTGTTCCTTTTCTTCCACCTCTTCACAATCTATGTAAAATAATTTATTCTCAGCACACTTATGACCTTTAGTGTATTTGCTATCAAAACTGTAAAAAAGCCCTTTTTTTCTTTTCTCTTCCAATTTTTGGGGTGTTAACCTTGTAAGTTGTGGAAGGCTAGGGGAAACAACACTTCCATCCTTATAGTTGTGAGTGGCAGGCTTCCTTGTTGACATAATTTTGCTTTCCATTTTTCTTGCCAACCTAAATGCCTTCTCCAATGAGTTAGGTTCCCAAAGGCAAACCTCATATTGGAGGTTATCCTTTAAATTCCCTATGGACACATCAATCCTATGCTCCTCTGGAATATCTTTCACCCTTATATTCAATTTTTGGAAGTCCTCAATGTACTCCATCATTGAACCCTTTTGTTTGAGGTTTATGAACTGGCTAAAAAAAGTGTTTCTTTTTGTATCCTCATAATGTGCTATCATTTCTTCCCTAAAAATTGCCCAAGTGACACTTTGTTTACAAGAGCAAAGCCATCGATACCATACAAACTTATTTGGTTCCAAATATAAAGTTTCCACTCGTACCGTTTGTGTGTTTTGCACATTATGGAGATCGAAATATTGCTCCATCTGTAGTATCCATGTTACGGGATCCTTGCCATCAAGATTCCTCATATCAATATTTAGAACATGGTGGGTCTTCAATCTAACATTAGAGTCTATGAAATCATGATTAACATTTATTTTTTTTCTCATCATGAGTTTCCTTTACTACCCTTTCACCAATAGTAAGCATTTCTTGGAAAAACTTAGTCAAACCTATCTTCAAATATTCCATCTTAGCGTCCATGCCATTCATCTTAGCTTCCATTCCATCCATCTTAACTTGCATGTCATTCATATTAGCTTCCACGTCTTTCTTTAAACCATCAATCTTAGCTTCTGTTACCTTTTGTGAGAGTGACATTTGTTGCACTTGGTCTCATAATTTTAATATATCATGTTGTGTTTCTTCCTATTCTTCATGAGTCATAATAGAGATTTCAAGTATCTTACTAGGTGTTTCCATTTTCTTTCTTCGGGGCATCAATTAATGATAATTATGCTTCACTATGCCCTTTGAAATTCAACCTAATTTTTCAACCCATACTTACGCAAAATTTTAAAAAGACTACACACCTTTTTTCACTTTGTAGATGCTCAATATTTAATTTGTTATATCTCTGTAACTGAAGATATCCAAGGTCTAAAAAATTCTTCTTTTGATATCCCTCTGAGTCTGCTTTCCAATGCCACCAGTCTGATCAAAATTGGATTCTCCAAGGAAGAGTTATGCCCAATCTCCCAAGATGACCTGATTATATAAGTTTTCAGTAGAGCGAACTTGTACGACATGCCACATGTCAATATTTCAACCTTTGGTTCTGAAAACGATACACAGAAAATTGCAGTCTGTCTTCTTTCTGTAACTTCTTACAACATTTCAATCTGATACACAGAGAAAATGTTATGATGGTTTTCCCAAGGTCACCTGTTTGGAATGTAATTAGGGAGTATACAAAACCCTTACTTCCTCAGAACATATCTCTGACATATAGCGAGACAAGATCTAAAATTTAGACCCCATGTTCAAAATGATTTAGGATCAAATGGATTTTTTTGTGAGCTTCTGAAACTTCGCAGAATAAAATTTATATCGAACATGCCACAATGACCTATTTGGAGTAGTGAAACCCTAGAGTCCAAATCTCTGATACCAAATGTTATGAAACTAGTTCATAGAAAGATAGAAAAGAAAGATCAACGCCTTAGAAATCAGCCTCTTCGAGGGAGGAACCTCCTTTACATTACACAAATGAACAATTCTTAGATGATACAAATGACAAAACCTCCTTTCTATACATAGGAGTCTAAGGGGTCACAATATAATCAAAGTCGACATAACAATAATAATATAAGGGCACAACAATAACAATATTGGGCTTCTGTGGGGCACAATAATAACAATATGGGGACAATAGGGGCATAACAATAACAATAAGGGCTACAATGACAATAGTAATGGAGGAATCACGAGTATTATAAGGACCTAACAGGTCCTGTAAGTTGATTCCTCCATTTTTTCCAATCTAAAACAAACAATATAGATGAAAGATAATATAATGATTCAATCCAAATCACACCTCCCCATTTTAGGAGGATTTTGGATCCCAAAAGATTTTACTAAATGAGGTAAGGAAAATTTTCCTCTACCTTCTCCGTAGAGTATCATTTAGCCTTGCTTCGAGGCTGACTTTTAACTCAATCTTCCGAACGTCATGCTTCCCCCATCTTGTATTTCATTGGAGATCCATATTATCCACAATCACTACTTAGTAAATGCACTAGTATGGGGTAACTATAAGTGTTGTCTCCAAAATTTTCTAGTATCTCAAAGGGACCACATCATAGAGCCTTTATTTTTTTATGAAGGCCTTATAACCTCCCCTTGTTCAATTGTAACCATAATATGTCTCCCACTTTGAATGACTTCTATGTTCTACATTCATCATGTCTAGAATTACATTATTACTATGAGTTTTGTAATGTATCCTATACCTATAGATGGATCTGCCTAATATTCTGAAAAACAAATCTTGACCTTAAGGAATTCTCCATAAGATCCTTGCCCACTCCTCCTTACTGCCCATATGCTATATCCAAAGCTGGTGAAGGTGGGAAATATCCAAAAACAAGTTTCAAATGGGGACTTACATGTAACCACCTCACCCCATATTTCCCCACTTAAACCTGTTCATTATGGTAGACATGAGATGAGGGTTACTAGGCGAGACCCGATCTACAGGATGCACTTATGGAGAATGGGGTCTCCATGTCCAAAACTAATTGAAAACATCTATTGACACATGATGATACTGTTATCATCCTAACTTGAGCCAAACTTATTTCTTTTCAGTCTCGTTTCCTTAAATTTAACATAAATTTCTATTTTTGGTAGTTTTTTGGGTTCTAAACTTTCGAGGCTGTTTTGAGGCCATAAACAACATTTTTAGGGAAAACAGTGAAATGAAACAAAGATCATCAAAACGAGGTATTATGATAGTCAAATGGAGATCGTATGTCAAAGTTATAGCCCCAAAAAGTTGGAAGTCCAAATTACTCATTTATACAAACACTTTGTATACATAGTACTTATATGTTATAAATACATATATGTTCACTAATTCAAGAAGCTCACTAGAGATTCATTAAGAAGGATCTATGCCCTCCTCACATAGCTACAATAGAACTTGTTAGTCCATACATTCATCAATTGATTGATAACAAAACAATTCATGAAAAGTGCCACAGATGATACAAATCATATAACCAACATATAACCAAAAAATAACCAACATAGAAATCATGGCAACTCAGCTATAATATCACTAATAAAATCTCTACAAGTATTCATGAATCATAATAGGAGAATAACTCTGATTAATATATTAAAATATGAACCAAGTCATGAGATTCCACGTACCACCCGGCCATAGATTGGGCTAAAACAAATCTCTCTTTTAGCCAATCACCCCCACGCATTTTCCAATATTGAATGTGGGGTCTCATGGAATAAACCAAAAAAAATGAAACTAGGGATTCTTGAGGCCAAACCAACTGAACCCTCAAACAATGATTCCACCTCAAGGTCAAACATCACTAACACCAACCAGATTAGTCTCTACTCAGCTGTCGAGGGCCGAAAGAACTAGTAACTCAACCCACAACCTTCCAGTGATCCAAAGAATTTGTCCAACCTAGCTCCAGGACTAGTAACTCAACCCACCAAGGGATCCAGGCCATTTTTCCTAACTAGGCTCCAGGACTAGTACTCAACCCAAGTTGTTCCAGGGATTCCGGAGTGTTTGTTCCAATCCACAGTCATAAGGAATTGTGAGCACCAATCAGAAAACAATCAAGTGAAAAAAAACCCACAACGCCATGGCTATCTAGGAATGGCAAGGCAAGGCTAAATCACTATCAATACAGGTAATCCTCCATGCCAATGAAAAAACATAACCAGATAATCACATGTTTAAACCATGCATCTATAATCTAGCAAGTAAATCATACGTGCAACCTGTTTCCTACAAAGTAATCTAGTTGTAGCCACTAATCCAATTGTTCCCTTTCACTTTCTCACTTTCCTTTCACTTCTTTCTCCAAATCCAACGTATGCCAAAGTGATCCAAGAATGATCCAATATTACTCTAAGTGTGAAAGGGTATGAGAGAGTGAGAGAATAGAAGATAGCTCCAAAATTGAACTGATTTTTTGTGAACTAATCCTCATAAGCCTTTTAATCATCAAGGCCTCTATTTTCTTCATTTTCCTTCATTTTTCCTCACATGAAAATATGTGACCCTTCATCTCCCTTTTCTCCTATTTTCATTTATTTTGGAAATAAAATGACAATTATTGCCACTTTGCCTTTGCCAATGCCTTTTCCAATTTCCTTAGCTATTAATTAATTGTCAGTGTTACCGATCACTATGTTTTACCCAACCTTCAACTTGGGATACATGTCCCATGACCTTGGTAACTTTTTTTTATTTACATAGAAAATAAAATAGGGATTGTTACATTACCAATAGAAATGTGGATTTATTTGTTATAAGAGGGTTTTATATATACCATATTTTCATCATAATTATTTTATTCTTCTAATTGTAACCCCTTAAAAACTGCATCAAAGTCCTATTGACTAGTTCTATTTTCCCATCTTTTTGTGGATGGAATGTTGTAGAGCTCTTTAATTTCATGTACATTGTCTCCCAAACGGTAGTCCAAGATGCACTGAGAAATATTTTGTCCATATCTGACATGATCCTCCTTGAAATTCCAAAGTGCACATATACCTCTCTAAAGAATAGTTCATTACTTCTTGCTCATTGATGGTCCTCATACAAGGTGTTGTCACTTTTTCTAGCACCTATAGCACAAGTGCTAAGGAGATATGAAAGCTTCCTAGAGACAACCTCTGGGTTGATTTTAGACTAGTGCCTAGGACATATTAAAGAGAATAGTTCTTTTATATATTATGAGAAGGGCTTTTTGTTGCACTCCAATTTTCACGTAGTTTGAAAAGATAATAAATGGGCTTGGTTCAATAGTCCTTGATCAAGGTAAACTCAAGCGAATACATGGATCTAAATGCATAGGGATTAAATTGGGTTCATATCAAAGAGAAATGTCTGATTCTGGTGGCCGACACATAATAACATGAAGTTTTAATATTGGCATTGTACTAAAGTGAAGAGGAGGAAAGGAAGTAGGGAATTTAGTGCATAGGGCTTGTTACAATACTGAATCCTAAGCAACGATGTTCTGGCAGAAATATGGAAGAGGGAGGAGATGAAAGAGTGGAAAGAGTTGAGCGAAAATTTAGGTGTCATTTCCTATACCTCATGGATACATTTATCACCAAACAACATAAGTAAATCTGTGCTCATACAGGTATTGCAGGTTATAGACTAACACAAGTAAATATGTCTTATACACAGGTACTGTTCACTATTTAGCAGCCTAGATACATCCATGAATCAAAGAGAAACTGACAACTTCATTACACTATTTCAGAGGAAGAAAAAAATATATGAAATGATATTTACAGAGGGGAAAACATACTACACATTTCCATGATTGGAATCACAAAATATTTTCATTAATATTCAAAATGAGTCTGATTCACAAATCCATTTACATTCAACAATATATAGCTCAAGTCCCTCATGAAGAGGCTTCATAGAACCAAAGTGGAACTACAAAATTTGGACCTCTCGAGTGTAGAATGTCAGAACCTGTCTTAAGTATTGCTTCCCTCTATTTATAAGGAGAGGGCAAGCTTTAAATCAACGGTTTACAAAACATCCCTGCTTTAGCTCTGCTGTCTCACAAACTCGTTGTCTTGCCATGTGAAGGCATGTTTCCAAAATTATTGTGATTGGATTTGATTTCATTATTTAAAATATGAAAATTACAGGAAAATAGACAGAAAGGAAAAATGAATGATGATTAGAGGAAAGTATCCCCACGCCATTTTTGATATTTCCCCTTATCAGGCCATGTCTCTGCATTGATGTGCATCCCTCATAGCTTGGTTGGTTCCCATCGCTTTCACCTTTAACCACATGAAGAAAATGAGTTTCCCATTTTCTAGAATTGAGAGTGATCAATGGTGATGGCCTTAGTGGTATTATGGAATCACAACTGTTGACTCATCTATCACTCTAGAATTCATGTATAACACTATCAGATCCATGATGTCCCTAGTAATACTGCATTAATGCTAAATCAGGGGTTCCTATTATTTTCCCTTCGCACTTAAATACGTTACAAAATGGGCAAGTTCCGAGATATTTGGCTCCCTTTGTTTTAGCCCCTTTCCGTAATTATCTTCATATGACTAGGGGTTATCACTAGGTGCTTAGCCCTAAGGTGCTAGAGCCTTTAGACTCATGTTTGGGGGCCCTTTTCCCTGTATAAAGTGCTTTGCACCCCTTTCCTTTAAGTTCCTATAGCGACTGTGTGCTTAGCCAAATATTAGAGCTCCTCTACATCAGTGGTTTCCAGTAGGGGCTTTTATATTAAGGTCGCAACATTTTTGCGATCTTCGATTGTGATAGCCTTTTAGTGCTTGGCCTCCAACTCTATCTTTGTAGCCATGGACTAGCCCCCACATCAGAGCCTCTATATTGCAGGACTCAATTAGAGCTTTTAACTTGGTGCAATGATATTCCTCTACCTAGGATCGCCAATTTTCAACCTGATGTCATCCTTCTCCATGTGTCAGCCCATGAGTAGTGACACATGTCACTCTGTGTTGCCCTCTTTGGACCCTTGAAAATGCTAGATATACATGCCACATGTGCTTCGTACTTCCACATCATGGTGACATCATATGCCACATGTCTTTATCTAGACCAATAGTATTTTGTCATGTGGTCCTCTAGAGGAGAGAGAAAAGGCCTGCCTACCCTTGGTTTTGCATTGAATTTCTTTGCTAAATGATTTTAGGCATCTTGTGGCAGTTTAAAATATCGACATTTTTTCATACAATTTATTCATAGTGGTCACTACCAGAATCATAGATCATTGATCACCGATGAGCCTGCCCTGAAGTGTGATCGTCGATGCGCGATCGATGATAAGCCCAACTGCTCTAGTGCACACATCACCGAAATATGATCGTCGATCTCTGATTTCTTGTGATCATCGATCTCTTCCTCTGATATATCATACTTTGTTATGCAAGGTGTAAATATGTCATGCTACCTGATCCTTCGATTATAAATCTCTGATATCGAGCCTCTGCTTCCCTCTTTCCTAAGGGTTTATACCCTTAAACTTCAACATGCCATATCTTCTGATCCAAAAGTCCATTTTTGGATTTCCAAATACCTTGGAAAGGATGTTCAAAGCACTTTCCTTTGGAGAGGGTCTAGTTTTGGCTTTGAATATTTTAGTGGCTTGGGAGATGACCACGAACCTTTTTTCTCTTTTGCACTTTGGAGAACTAAAAACTCATTTTGCAACATGTTACAACACTGATTCCAACTCAGGAGAGTGCCTTGCTCACAAGGTGTTAAGAACCTACAAACCAGTAGCCTTCACCATTGGGCATGGAGTCAAAAATATAATGAACTTATACAACCAGAAAATATCCATGGAACTTTATTTGTAGGGAGTCCTTTTCTCATTAAACTGAAATGTAGAGATATAAATTCTAACAACTGGAAATTAAATGCTCAGCTAGTGAGCTTATTTATGTACAACTCCTACTTATGTATATGGCATCAATTCACCTAAGTGAAGTCAACCCTTCAATGGTACCAGGTCAACATTTGGGTGTTGGACCTAATGCCTCCATAATTCTGAAATTTAAAAATCATAACTAGCATGTACCTTGAAAAATATTTGGAAGAAACTTTTGATATGTGCCCCCACTTGATAATTTATGCTCAGCTCTTTTAATCTCCTCCATGAACCTTATAATGGGTTTGTGTTCTTGAAAATCACTGGCTAACATGTGAATGCACCCCATAAGAGATTCAAACAAAAGGTTTGACACATACCTTGGAATAGATGTATAATGTTGCAAGCCAAAGAAAGATACCATGTAGTTAGATAATGGATCATGGAATTGATGAGAAAATTTTTTAGTTGTCTCCCTTTCTTGAACATTTTCCAGGGAGTGTTCAGTAATTGGCAATGTGTGCATGGTCAGTGTCCTTGAGAAGGCATCTACAAGTGTGTTGGGGTTGATGTCAACATTCATGCTTATCTGTGGGGCAGTTGGTTTGCCTAACAACTGGCAGGAGTGTTGGTATTGATGTCAAATAGACAAGCTTGGTTGCTTGTTCTAGCAGATGTTGGTAGCGATGGCTCAAGAAGAATCTCATGGTAGTTGCAAGCTTCATGTAGAGAATCATAATAGTAGTAGGCTTATCACAAAATCCATAAAATCATTATTACGGTGATGGCCCAAGATGGAATTCTATGGGAACTGAAAGCCTCATGCTAAGGACACATTGTGGATGTGATTCCTAGTTGTCTAGAGAGTTCGGGAGAAAAATATTGGTAGTGAGGATGGAGCCATATTTTTGAGAAATCAGATGGGATCAATGGCTAATTAGACCACTTCCATTTGAAAGTTATTTGGAATCGATTTCCAATGATATGCGGAAGTACAAAAATGGACTTCGGGGTCAAATTTATGACTTATTGAAGTTTAGGGTGTTAAAGCCTTAAGCAGGGAAGAATATCACATATCACAAGTCCCACAAATCAGAGGTGCAATAACATATGTAATTGGAGGTACCATTGAATTGTATATCATAGGTCCTAACAAATCAAAATTGACAATTGAAGGATAAGTGGTGTAGCACAAGAGTGTATGAATTTCGCTAATCAACGACTTGCAATATCGGTAGTCGGAGGTGCTGATTAATTACATATCGGAGGTCCCAATGAATCAAAATCGGTAATTGGAGGATCAGTGGTGCAGCGAAACATATGCATTTCACCCATTAATGACTTGAAATATCGGCAGTCAGAAGGCCCAACATATCATAGGGTATGCCATATTGGTGATCACACGATAGCGATCCAAGAAAATCAGTGATCTTAATCAGAGGTCCCGCATATCAGAATTCCCACAAATTATGGATTTGTGCCTCTAGTGTTAAATCTCCAGGAGATCCAAAAAGGAAAATACAAAGGAATTCATTGGAAAAAAAAGGTTGGTGGGCCTCTTTCTCTCTCCTCAAGGAGGACATGTGGAGGACTCTAATTGGGTCTGATAGTGACACATCGAAGTTGGTGATTGGCTTTGATAAGGATAGATGGGAATGTTTTGTAAGCTCTGATGAGGACACATGCTAGGATTTGATTGGTTCCGATAAGGGACACATGGCTACTGAATTTAGCATGATGTGATGGTACAGAGAGACATGTGGTAGGCAGTTTCGGTGTTTTAAATATCCTAATGGGCCATATCTGAGTGACACGTGTGACTGGTCAAAATATGCCACATGGCATGAGATGACGTTACTTTGGGAATTAGTGATCGAAGGTTTTTGATGTTTGTCACATTGGCCACATTTGGAAATCACTGGGATGTAAGATGCGGGATAGCACGCAGTCGCGAAGTGTTACAAAAATGAAGGATAGGGCTTAACAGAGGGGCCTATTGGAAATCGGTGATTTTTGGTTGCTGGCATATGGGAAACAAGTAAAAAGCATTCATAAGGGGGCTCTGATGGTGTTAGTGCTTGGTTGTGGAACACATAAGAAACCAAGGGATAAGAGATTTAACAAAATAAAAAGGTCCCCAATGGAGCAGTAAAAGGCTTAGCACCTTAAGGCCAAGCCCCCAATCACCACCTTGGTCCCGTGGTGAGAAATGCATGGCAAGGGTTAAGAAGCAAGGAGCTAGGAAATTGGAGATTGGTGATCAGTGGTTTGTTGTTACTGGCATAATGGCACAAATGAAAATCATCGATAAGGGGTCTCTGATATGGTTGGTGCTTGGTCACAACACTCAGTCCTATGGATGAGATATATCAGGGAGCTAATTGAAAGGGGCTTGAATATCAGAGATTGGCAATCGACAATGTGTAACATTGCACCACTGTAAAGCTATGATGTGGAAGCTCCAATATAGCACTATGGTGTGAATTATTTGATAGCATAGCACAAGACTTTTAAGGTTGGATGGGTCAGCAACTAAAGAGTAAATGTAGAGGCAGTGGAGTTGGTTGTTGGAGATATTTGTGCATGCATTATAGAAATAAATGCAAACCAGAAAATCCATGTCAAAGTAATGTAATCCATGAAGAAGCATGGAGAGTCTCATTGGAGCATGTAGGTGCACTAATATTAAATTCTCAGCTTGGAGAGCCTTGGTGATGGGAGAGCTACAACATAGGGAGGACTATGCCTAGTTTGAGTAAGCAGGTGGACAGAGAATTAATTCTCAGTATGGAGAAGAGAATAAGAACAGTCAGGTGCCCATTCTCTAGTGAATGCAGTTGCAGAAACCAAGTCCGATGCAGAAAAAAATATGGAGAGGTCATGCCTAATTATACTACGCAATGATGCCTAAGGATAATGTGGCAGCATCGACAGTCTACCTGCATCAGACGGGGATACAACAAAGGAACAAAACCAAGGAGATCGATTGAGCATGGACGGGGGAATGCAGCATAATTTCCATAAAGAGCCAAGAGGAAATAGCTATGTGTGTGTGAACTACTATGAAAGGCTAAGTGAGAGCCAATTTTGTGTGAAAAGGTTGAGAGTGCCTAAGAAAAAGAAAAGAGACCCTGAGAGTAGCACTTTGTGTATTAGGCCAAACATTCCTATGTGCACTATTGTGAAAGGTTAAGTGAGAGCTAGTTCTTTGTGAAAAGTCCGACAATGCCTAAGTAGAAGAAAAGACACCGCGAGAGTAGATGTGTTAGGCCGAAGGTGCCTGTATGATGCATGTGTAAAGGCCAATAGTTTCCTGTGTTATGTGCGTTAGGCCGAGAGTTTCCTGTGAACTTTGTAAGCAAGGCTGAAGTGCCTGTGCTCTGTGTTTTATGCTGAAAAATCACCTGTGCATCATCATTCAAGGCTAAGGTGCATGTGCACTATGTGGAAGGCCGAAGGTGCCTATGAGTTGTTGTGAGAAAGGCCGAGAGCTGACCCTGTTCTGTGGAGAGCAAAGAGGTTGAGAGCTGAGTGACTGCTAATGAAGAGCAAAGATCAAAGGGCTACATGGACAATTTCTAGTGACTGATAGAACATAGATTAGTGGGTTGCTGAAGATTGATACAGAGAACTACAAAGTGCAGCAAAGTGAGCAGAGATCAAAGCTGAGATTAAGAAGATTTTCTTCCAAATCACAGAGGACAGTCATTTTGTTATAGACATATTTTGGAACTGCAACCCCAATCACATATGTCCATAAACCAAGGGCTTCTAAACCCCTAAAAGTCTTGTTTCATACCCTAAAGGAATAAGGTCAGCAGATTACATCACTTCCCAGAAGTTCTCCCTAAAAAACTACCCAAAACTGGTAAAAAATGGACCATACAAACTACTCCATGCTGAGGGTGCGATGCATATCACCTATTACACACGGAGGGTGCGATGCATACTAGAAATCCCTTCTGTATGGTGCGATGAGCGAGAGCAGACAAATGGAAGAAGCAGTTTGCTAGGTGGAAACTCAAAGATTCTTCTAGAAACTGCTCAAATGACACTTGTCTCTCTGAATTCGCCCAGAGATGAGTAAGAGATCATGAAATCTCCAAATGGAACCAAGAACTATCAGTGAAATGACACTAATAAAAATCCCAAAAGCTGACTCACTCTCCTGCAAACATCTATATATGGATCCCTCATCCTAGAGATCCAAAGGCTGGAATTTTGTAATTTGTAAGGAAGTGTTGTTGGTTTCTCTTTGAAGACATTGTATTGTTGGGTGATCTTTCTTTGTATGAGGTGAAGAGGGCTTTCATGCTGGGAGGATTATGCTGGATCAGACAGCCTGGTTGTAATCCTCTCTTCTACTACTTCTATCAATAAAGCTATTTGAGTTTTCCTCCATATGCTTGTATATCTCTGAATCTTGTATTCATATATACATTTATATGGTTAATGTACATCTGATCCTACATTGTTTATGGTTATAGATCTCCATGCTTTGATGGTATTTTTTTGCTTTGACTCTACAGGTGTTCTTTGAAGTGGGACAAGTGAGAAAGGAGTGGTGAAAGCTCTATCAAGGGAGAGAGGAAACAAGTAAGGAGACTAGCGAAAGACTGAGGTTGGTATTCTCTGCTTCTCTCTCATCTATCTCTCATAAAGGAAAACACAAGTAACTTTAGTTTTTTTGTTTCTAAGATAGCTACCTATCTTAGTGGGACTAGCAGCTCTGAATGGACACTAGTTTTCCTGATAACAAAATGGTGACTCCGCTGGGGAGCGAATAATTTGTTTGTTTTGTTACTATTGTTTGCTTTATAAACCACAGACGGAGCCTGAAGTTAAGCCAACTAGCCTTCGAACTGCTTTTTCTATGCAACTGCAATGTAGATCAACACTACTTCAGTTAATATCTGGGTTGGTTTATGAACTAAACATCTGACTTGAAAACACCCTAAGTGCCCTCGTGGTCACTCAAATAACCTCATTAGATCAGCCCCTGTACTTTGTGTTTACTGAAAATCATTAGCTGAGCCTAAATCCCTGAACTTAGCTGCAAACTGTGAGTGAAAACTAAGCTCAGTCTCATCCCTGGTCTGTCGCATTGTCTCTCATTGGCAATCTAGATGCATCGCACCTCCCATGTGTTGCAGGTGAGATGCATCCCTACTTCCCTGTGTTACAGGTGCGATGATTGACTAAGACTGTTTCTGCCTCCAGATTTTGGTTTTTTCCTCATTGTCTTCAGCTTTATTTAGTAGTTTTTCTATCTATGATCAATATATCACTATTGAAACCATCTTCCTTTGCATTATTCAACCTCCACTAATAAGGAATTGTGAATGTTTTTTAATATTTTTCATCATTTGCAGTTCTCCTTTGCAAATAGTAGCTTAATTGAACTGTCGTCTTTTGATTTGAAGGTGTCGCAAGTGTCGTTTTCAATCAAGAAAAAGAGTGTCGTAAAGAATTCCTCTTTTAGATAGTCAATTACACTTTTGCCATTGTATTTGAATTAATAGTATTTCAAGTGTCGAAAGCAATTTTAAAATTCGAAATCGCAAAATGTCGTTTTAGTCTTCCTTTCATTTTTTGAAGAAAAAATTGTTAGTATTGTTGCTTTGAAAGAAAAATAGTCCAAATCTGTACTTAGTTTTCTTTTTGTCATTCTCACATTAAGGGAACTGAAAAAACAAATACATGCATGTGCATTTTCATTTAGACTGCATGCGGAAATTGATTTAGGAAAAGTGCATCTAGTGTGTGCTCTCTGCTCTATGTTGAAAGAATTTTATTTCTCTTTCCTTAGTAGCTAGGATTTTCTTTGCTAAAAGAAGGTAAACCAATATTTATCATCTTAGATTGCATATTTAGGAATTGTATATCTACATCACGTGGTCATGGAAAATTTTAGGGGCGAATGTTCAAATTAAGGGGTATTAAATTTTTAGTGGGCCAATATTTTTTATCATAGTAATTTTTTACAAACCACATCAAATAGCCCACCTTATTTTAAGGGAGAGGGTAAAAAAGGTAAATTTAGCCCTTGAAATTAGGAGTTACAACCTTCCATTCGCCCTAATTTTCAAGAATAGGTTTTATTTAAGTGAATCCTATGGGCCAAATACCATATTTATAAAAGAGGTATGGTAAATTAATAAAAATATAAATAAATGAGAGGTATGGTAAATAAATAAAACATTTTTTATATTTACTTCATAAGTCACCTTATATACATGCAAGGGTGTAAACAAATAAAAATATAAGTAAAGTGGAGGTATGATAAATAAATAAAAATATAAATAAACTAGATGTATGGTAAATAAATAAAACCTCTTTTTATATTTAGTCCATAACCCTTGTTCTATTTATGAAGGCTCAAAAAAGAGGTTTTATTTAAGTGAATCCTATGGGCCAAATACCATATTTGTAAAAGAGGTATGGTAAATTAATAAAAATATAAATAAACGAGAGGTATGGTAAACAAATAAAACATTTTTTTTATATTTACTCCATAGGTCACCTTATATTTATGAACACTCAAAAAATGCGTTATATTTAAAAATGACACATGGTATTGACCGATGTTATTCACCTGTAATGTAGCCTATTTAAATGGGGGAATTAAACTAGCATAGATCCATCTTTACTCTGGATATACTAACCCCCGAGAGGTATCAAATATCGTGATATGCAAACTAGCATAGAGTGAAAAAATATTTGATCCCTCTTGGGGCTTGGTGGATCAAGAGTAAAAATGGATGTTGTAATTTAATGTATGTTAAACATTTTAGCTTCATTAAAATAAAAGATAAAATAAAAATCAACTATTAATTTTATTAATTTTTATAAATTACTAATAGTAATTTTTAAGCTCCAGGTTTATGATAACCCATGGTATTGACCCATGGCAATACCATGGTATTCATGTGAGCATAGACTATTTAAAGGGGAAATTCTATCATCTTAGATCCATCTTAATTCTGGGTCTACCAAGTGCTCAAAGGATAAATATATTTCATCCCCCTAAGAGTGTTAGATGTGGAGTTAATATGGATATAGGTTGGTTTTTATGATAATGAAGATATTAAATAGACTTAGGAAATTATATTGTAAAAACATCTTAAGGTGAATGGTTAAAGCATAGACATTGGACAAGTATATTTGTATACTTTTGTTTTAAACTGAAACAAATCCAGGGCTTAAAGGAATTGATTGATTGCACTAGTCATCCTTCTATAACTTTCCAACATAGGCTGGAGTAAACAGATTGTAATTTGGGTAATTTTTCTACCTGCAAAGAGGAACATACTTGTGTATTGGTAGGGTGGTTACAAGGTCCCTAGAAGTGATGAATTTGAATTTTTCTTGGTTTTATATATAGTATTAGGTTTTTTCGCATGCTTTCTGTGAATGACACGAGTGAATTTTATCCTACACCCAGTAGGTTATCGATATGTAATTTCGGTAATTTTGATTTCAAAAGATATTTTAAAAGAAATGCAATGATTTCATTTGTGTATTCAATAAGCACAATATTCTAATGGAATTCTGCATTTGTGGTTTACCTATACAGATTCCATGGAGAAGTATTAGTGGTATGACATCAATTGTCCTCAAGAAGAGGCTTTAGTTTTACTCTTTTCTGGAAGCAAATACTTTCTTCCAACATTTTTGAGTTCCATGAAAAATTTGAAAGTCCTAATAATATTCAATTATGGGTTCAAGAGAGACATAGTATTCAATTATGGGTTAAATAGATCCACACTGAATGATCTATCAGCCTTATCTTCACTTAGTTTAAGACTATTCACTTGGAGAGGTTGCATGTGCCCCCACTTCAAGAGCATAGTAAAATCATGTAGAACTTAGAGAAGCTATCTTTAAACTTTTAGTGAAGATTGGA
Source organism: Pinus tabuliformis (assembly GCA_031772625.1). Taxonomy (NCBI): domain Eukaryota; kingdom Viridiplantae; phylum Streptophyta; class Pinopsida; order Pinales; family Pinaceae; genus Pinus; species Pinus tabuliformis. The sequence goes on along the minus strand of CM062816.1, from coordinate 543,080,684 downwards.
AATAACACCCAATTGAGCATTAAGCTTCCAATAATGCTAGATTTTAACCTGGAGCACTTTTATGATTTGGAGGAGATGCCCCCTCATATTTGTGACACATCTTTAGTTGTGAATTGGACTATTACTAACTGTCATTTACTTCTAAATTTACCTGATGACTTGGGGAACCTCAACTCTTTAAGAATGTTAAGGAAGGAAAGAAGGTACATTATGCTAAGTTCTCTTATGCTTTTCAAGTTTTTCTTGGATATCTACAACGTTTCAGGTAGGAAAGTACATTTTGTTAATGAAAATTTGTCTTGATAGAAAGGCCCAATTTCAAATTCTAATGCTTTCAAAAAATATTGTATAACTGTAATGTTTCTAAAAGGAAAGAATATTTTTTCAATTTAAGAATCATGATCCCATATTCCAACTTATTTTTCAGTAACCCATTAGGCTTTGTAGCTTTGAATAAATCCATGTCTTTTGATAAGATCCTCTTCCAAACTAGAACGCAATTTCCTTTTGGCAATAACCACATACAATGTCTTGATTTTGTTATTGAGAAAATAGAGGTTGTGAAACAAGCCTGTGCCATACAAGGACTTGATTCATTGATTATGTATCAATTATGGCTCTTGATGTAACAATGTCTTGATTTTGTTGCTTGAGAATAGAGGTTATGCTTTACTATTTCATAGAATTTCTTACAATCTTTCAATAAGTATTGATTTGTAATCTCAGTCACTGAGGGATGACAGTAATGACAAAGGTAATATTCCATGGTTTGAAGTTCCCCTCTTACTAAATATTTAAATATATCACCATAGTTTAACTGTTATTTAGAGGAATTGTATTTGATTTGTAAACAATTCATTTATTGATTTATAGATTTTGATTTTTTCCCTTTTTTATTTTTTTCTCAAATTTGGTATGAGATATCTTCCAAGATTTGGGTTCCCTAGTTTCCCCACCATAGCTATGAGGTTCAGATGCTATCATTAAATATTCTCGAAACGTTACAACTTTTCCAGTAAGTGTGCTTTGAAACATTGTCGTTGCTTTTCCATGGTGTTAATGCAAATAAGCACTGCAACTAGTGCCATTATTTAGATTAAGTGCCGAAATCTTGGTGGTCTTGTAATGATGGAGTGATTTTTTTCTAGCTACTAAGGCCATATGCATTTTTATCTCTTACGTTGTCCTGAGATATTCAAATTCAGAATAAGAATTGAGGTCTCGTTTCCACTGTAGATTGCAGTCAGTTTCTTGAACATAATATATAGTAGATTACCTTTTACTAATCAACTGTGGATGTGATCCATCGCAGGAAAGGAAATTCAAAGTGACTTTGATTTCACATTGATTTGTCAAAACATCCACACAGGAAAGGAGATTCAAAGTGACACTGATTTCACACTGATTTGTCAAAATTGAGGCAAGAGAAAAGGAAACTTTGTATTCAACAATGCTCTTAATTTCATATGTACATGCACAGACATATTAGTAGAAAATATTGAAGGGTTTCCTAAGTAATATTTTCCATTCCACTACATTCTTTACAGCTTGTAAATAAATAACTCGGAACAATTCATTACACTACTTGTTATTCTTTATTAATCAGTGGTTAATATTTTAATATTGAACTGGCTAAGATTTTTCTGCCTTCTGTGAAATTGTGTGTTATATAATGCTTCTTTTCCATTCACTATGTATAGCATATAAAGTGTGTCTAATGGAGTAGGAAGATTGGAAAGTATTGTGATCCTTGAACTATGTTACAAGGTAGAAACCCAACGGGGTAGGGTAGGTGCATCCCCACAAAGGGGTCACAAATACCAAAGTTGGTATTGGCTAGTGCCTTGAGCTAGAAAATTTCCTTTACCCTTGTATTAACAGTGAATCTGGAGAGGATTCTAATATTATCTTTATAAGATTTATATCAGTTAAGATTGATGAATAAAATTCATGAGACATGAGCTAGGATGTCCTTGCAAGGTGGTTGTTGATTATTGGAAGCTATGATGGCCATTATGTCAGGCCAGGTGGTCGCACTCCCTTGATCGTGAGCACGATTGTGATCAAGATGGAAGACTTCATAGTCTAGATTGATTGTTTAGCAGTGATAGTTAGTGGGCTCATTCACAAAAGCTTCTATTTCACTAATCCTTTTTATAGAGTTGTCAAATTCAATTTCCAAAGGTTTTAATTACACTATAGAGTTGAGTTCTGAGAGAGTTGTGATTCACAGTGTCAAGTATAGCAGTTATAACACTTGAATGAAGACAAGCATAGTAGAGGTATCAGACTCTGTTATAAGCTTACCTGCATATTATAAGGGACTTGGTTGGCTTTTTTATAATTTTATAAACAACTTCCATGTCATGGAAATGTGAAACAAAAAACAGTGATATTGCCACCATGTGGCTCTTGTCATATATGGTTTTATACTTTTTCAAAAAATTCTCTAAGAGTTCATAATGCTAAGATTCACTAGGACTTTACAAAGTTTTATTATTTAATGAAAGACTCACCAAGATCTTACAATATTTTATAATTGAGTAAAATATTCGCCATGCCTAGTGAGAGATTCGCCCATTTATTATACATATAAATTTAGGGGGGGTTCTTAAAATTTTCCCTGCATGTGGTGAACCTTAAAGTAAAACTTCTTAAGAAAGATCAACTGTAAAATAAACTTCAATGAACATAAAAACTCTTTGGAACCTAACGCACAACATCTATAATTCTAGGCTAGAGACGTATTTCGGCATCGTAAAGCCTGGTAACTATCATTTTTATTGTAGGTTGGGTGATTCCTCCTCTTTGATACGACAAGTGCCAGTACGTACTTGTGCTCCCACGTACTGTCGAGTATATATTGGGAGACCACAATAGGCTGACATCCTTTATCATTAGGAAGCCGTGTCTGCCACCCTATCGATCACAATGCACTGAACACAACATTCGGGAAGATTGACTGCCATACCGTAAAAAGTATTCTACATTTTTGCAATTGGTTTGGTAATCCCTCTATCTAGATTTCTAGAGAAGTCACTTTCGTTCCTTTTATGACCTCCTAAAATAAAAAGTCCATCTGAGCACTTGTCACTTCAAACTCATTAAAAATTGAAGGCGACTAGAGTCATCTTTAGCTTTTTCTCGACTCTTAAAAATTGAAAAAGCAAGTTGTGTCAGAACGTCATAAAATTTATTTTAATCGGAATAACGTCATTGTTCCCTCGTTGGCCTTAGGTTGAGAAAATGGAGTCTACCAATCAAGGATTTCCCCTTGGGGGAAATCCTAGTCCCTTCTCCTCTTGGAGAGATGTTGGTGCTCCACACATGGCTACATTGTCCCTTCCAGGACTCATAATTGGCCTACCAGTATGGCTTTTCTCGACCTCTATCACTCAAAACACCACAATTCCTCAGCAATCAAATCAGCAACCAGATGATATTGAAGTTGCTCCCTCACCTTCTACTTTGTTTGTTTCTCCCTCTCTTTCTTCCTCTTTGCTTGGTGAAGCTAGTAATGTTAAAAACCAAGTAACTGAGAAGAAGAAGAAGAAGCCAACGATGAATGGGGGCAACCATGCATCATCTGGAAAAAATCCACACACTGCACCACCCAAACCTAAATCTCCATGTGTCATTTGCAAGGGAGACCACTATCATCAAGATTTTCCTTGTATCCCACAGATCCTGAGGGACTGGTCTCCCTGTTTGCACAATCTGGTGTCTTCAACCTCTAACGATCATGTTGAGAGCACACCATCAACTAGCGAAAATGAAGTCAATGGACAGAAAGGAAGATCTAGATTTTCTTGTAGGCTGTGTGAAGGCAATCATGCCCTCCACCATTGTCCCTTCTTGGATGAAGCTAAAAGAGTCTTCGATAATCGTCCTGCTTCACCGCAACGACTTCCTCCTGGATACAAGAAACTCTTGCCAAGTCCATCACTAGTTTAAAATCAGACTGGCATACCTTTGTTGTCGGTTGAAGCACATATCATTGAAGATAAACCCTCTTAGTCCACACGGGACCAAAGTCAATAGGTCGAGATGGCAGTCGACCCAGTCTTGTCTTCAGAAGGTCCACCTTCAGATGGTACTGTCACCAAAGAGGATGAGAACGACATCGTTCAAATTATTTTCGTTAACATAGAATCCGATGAACACGGGGGAAATCTACCCATTCCTTTACCGCAGGAAGGAAGTTCTTCAGAGATTTATCCGGCTGTTTATTCGGTCCCACCTCCAAGCAATCTAGTCATTTCCTTCGATTGGAATCTACTAAGGAGACCCCACCTACCATCTAATGTACCATTTTGAATCATAGTACAAGCTTACAAAATGGTCATGGTTGGTACTATCATAGATGAATGGGCTTCTGTGAGTATCATTTCATCAATTGCTTGGAAAGCACTTGGTTCGCCATCACTTCTGCCTGAGATTCGAAATCTGACAGGCTTCAACAAAGGAACCAGTCGACCGTTAGGAATCCTTCCAAATTTACCTATAATTTTGAGAAGGAAAACCATTTATCTAAACGTGATGGTAGTCCAAGGGCCTTTAGATTACAATCTACTCCTTGGATGTGACTACATTTATAGCATGGGAGCTATTGTTTACTCACTCTTTCGAGTGATGTGTTTTCCGCATGAAGGCAGAGTGGTCCACCTAGTTGACTAGCTTTCATTCCCTGGTTCAAACACAGCTATTAGTCAAATGCCATCCCTAACTAGTCTTTTTGCACAAGGAATGTCTCATCAATCTCCATTCCATCCACCTGATGAGCGTGAGTGATTCGGTGATTGTGACTGAAACCCAAGAGGCATGCGCCCTGGTTTGCTTCGGCATGAAAACCCCAGATATAAGCTCGGTTTCTGCGTGGGATATATGACTAGTCTGATACCCCTATCCATTTAGGAAAATGGATTTAGATTGGAAAAGGATTACCCCGTCAAAGGTTATGTGATTGGCATTGACAATAGTCACCTTTGTCCATTTTGATGGACATAGCCAAGGAAGTGTTTTGTCTGCTACACAGATGGAACAATCTTGATAATGCAAGAACTTTCATAGGTAACCTAGAAACTCTACTTATACCTAGGGGCATGCAAACCTTTTGCATGCAAGTGAAAAGAGACCTTTTATTTTCTTAGTTTGTAGGCTCTCAACCCTTTAAACTCATAGGTCGGTCGTTCCTAGCTTGCATACGAAAGGCTCTGGAGCAAAGTTGGGCGTGGGGCAAGCTCCTTGAAAAATGAACCTACTGATGGGAGATATCCTTATTATATGACTTGCACGAGCAGTTTTACGTGAAGTTCAAGCTCGTTAAAAAATAAACCTAGCAATGAGAAAATGTTCCCCAGAGTTCAAGCTCATTAAAAAATGAACCCACCTTCGGTAAATAACCATTGTGATCGCATAATTATCAGCTTTTGAACCTTGGTTGTGCTCTTACCATCACTTCCACTCTTTTTTAGCCGATCATACACCTCCATTTGATTATTTACCCTTTTGAGGAACAACTGTGATGAGTGATTCTATTAGCCACCTTCTTTACACTACCATGATTGAAAAGTTCCAAACCTTACCTAGAACCGACTGCTATCAAAAAACATCACTCGTTCCTCAAAAAACGAGTCTCCTTTAAATTCTTTTCATCTAACTCGTAAAGTGTGAAAATATTGCCGAGCAATTGGCCTCTTAAAATGATAGGAAGTGTCATCCCTCCTCTAGATTTTAATCTATTTGGACCTGAGGGATCATTACACAAAAAGATTGAGTGCTTGTCTTGTTCGGCTCGTTAAAACTATCAAAAATTCATCCCTTTCGTATTATTTTATATTTTTTCGGACTTAAGGGATTATATTACAAAAAAGGACTACTGGAGTTGCCTTTACGTCTCTTTTAGACTCTCTAAAATCAAAAGTACCAAGTTGTTTTTGTTGTTAAACTCGTTAAAACAATAGTGAAAAACTTGTCCATGTAGACAAGAGCGAGTTTCACTGTCGCTAAGCTCGTTAAAACATAGCGACAGGTTTGCCCGAAGGGAAAATTATAGAACAAGAATATGTTATCCTCCTCAAGCTTGACAAAAATAAAGAGGTACTGGTCAGCAATGACTGGGGAAAAGGGAAGAAAACTTGAATAACCTCATTGGTAGCAGGTCGCTCTTGAACATAACACTTTCACTCCATCACCATGATTGAGTCGAGTTGGGTTATTCCATTCACTAGTCATATCACCATTGGTCCGTCATACCATCCATTTTGGGGTTAACGCTACCAATCCATTTAAGTGTCGCCGATATGTTCAAGAGAAGTCGTTCAGAGAATTCACCAACCCAACTAACGCCTCATCTGTTGCAATACCTTCACTCTCCATTTTTCATGACCGCCACCCTGAACCTTGTATCATCAAATCGTTTTCACCTCCATAAAATCATTTGCTCTGTTTCGTGTCGTAGATGTGGGATTCATTAAGGCCCTCCTACGATGGGTCACTTCTTGTCGACATTAGCTCATTATCCAAGAAGTTTACTTAGGAACATCCCTTTCAGTACTTTGAAGCTTGCATGCCTCAATGGCAAGTTTCTCACTTCCGACGATAGGTTTACATCAATGGCCTTCGAGTGAAAGATTTTGCGTGGTGTTCGACATCAACTCATGTATTCACACCACGTGAATTGTACTGTAGTAACTTGAGGGTCATTATCATTATCGATGATTCCTCTCGCACCTGTTAACAACTTACATCATTGGCTGGGAATCAAGCGATGTCTTTCCATGTTCGACATCAGAACATCTTTTCACATGGATCGACTTGTACTTCGGGTGAAGATTGAATGAGTTTGAAGACCCTGGATCTAGTTTTATCCATCTGGACTGCGATATATTCAGGAAAATAAAGACATCAAATGCACATCATTGCTACACAGATAATCATCCAAGCTAAGGGATGATGGCTCTACCAGAATCATCAGTCTGCCACACAAACGATTGTCTGTCCTATGTACATGAAAATGAATTTATAAAGTTGAGCATGGGAATGCCCGCCTCAGCTAGATCATGAAAATATTATGAAGATAATGTATTGTATTGTATCTTATTACAGGTCACCTTCCAGTTCGAAAAACCTTGGATCCTCATAATAAAGCATTTCACCTGACATCAAAAGATTTACGACCTCATGCTTTAGGGGGAAATTGTTATAGACATATTTGGGCACTGCAACCCCAATCACATATGTCCATAAACCAAGGGCTTCTAAACCCATAAAAGTGTTGTTCATACCCTAGAGGAACAAGGTCAGCTAATTACATCATTTCCCAAAAGTTCTCCCTGAAAAACTACTCAGAACTGGTCAAAACTGGACCATACAGACTGCTCCATGTTGAGGGTGCGATGCATCTCACCTGATACAAATGGGAGGTGCGATGTATACTAGAAAGCCCTTCTATAGGGTGCGATAAGTGAGAGAAGACAAATGGAAGAAGCATTTGCTAGGTGGAAACTCAAAGAATCTTCTAGAAACTGCTCATATGACACTTTCCTCTCTGAATTCACCCAGGGATGACTAAGAGATCATGAAATATCCAAGTGGAACCAAGAAATATCAGTGAAATGACACTAATCAAAATCCCAAAAGTTAACTCACTCTCCTGTAAACATCTATATATGGATCCCTCATCCTAGAGATCCAAAGGCTGGAATTTTGTAATTTGTAAGGAAGTGTTGTTGGTTTCTCTTTGAAGACATTGTATTGTTGGGTGATCTTGCTTTGTATGAGGTGAAGAGGGCTTTCATGCTGGGAGGATGATGCTGGATTAGACATCTTGGTTGTAATCCTCTCTTCTACTACTACTATCAATAAATCTATTTGAGTTTTCCTCCATATGCTTGTATATCTCTGAATCTTGTATTTGTATATGCATTTATATGGTTAATGTACATCTGATCCTACATTGTTTATGGTTATAGATCTCTATGCTTTGATGGTATTTTGTTGCTTTGACTCTACAGGTGTTCTTTGAAGCAAGACAAGTGAGAAAGGAGTGGCGAAAGCTCTATCAAGGGAGAGAGGAAACAAGCACGGATACTAGTGATGAGCCCCAATTTTTGGTACAATTTGGGCTCATTTGGCCTACTTGCTCTGCTCAAACCATTCATTTTTTATTGCTTTTGCATTCATTTCTTGGTTTATTCGTGTTGTTTGTAGGAAGGAGGGTAGACATTCTATCTACGTGACTAATGCATGATGCTTTCAGGTTTTTGGCATTAAAAGGGAGAAAAGACAACGAGAAAGGAGACAAGGAGACAATGAGGTGGCACTGCTGGTTTTTAGGAGAGGATGTCCACGGTCTCGGGGACCTTCCTCGTGATTCCCACCATAGCTCCGAGCTCCAATCCATCTCCCCACCGAGCTTAGAAGCAGCCAGCTGTTCTACAGGAACGACAGTTATAACTGTTCTACAGGAACAGCAATTATGACTGTCCTACAGGATCAGCAGTTTAAACTTCAGTTGGACATCCGAGCTCCTAAAATCAAGGACACCTATTGGATGAACATTTTGCATAAATACTGAGGCCGTAGCCTTGGATAGAAGCTTTTTGAACCTTGGTATTATTCTTGTGATTTGGAAGTACGAGCTACAGCTCGGTTTTGTAAGCCAATTTTGGCATGTCATCAGACTTTTGTTTATGAATAAAGGCAGTCAGATTTTGATCTCATTCTGAGTTTCTAAGGGAGCTATAGCTCTCAGGTTAGGGCCCAACCTGAGAGCAATAAATCTCCTCAGTGCTGTAATGTGTTTGCATTTCGTTCCAGCACTTTGAGTTTTTGCTTTCACATGCAATTCGAATTTACAGTTTGTTAGTTTAGTCTTTTTCATGAGCTTAGTTAGGATTAGTTTATGGTGAATTTGTTTCAGTTTCTTAGATTCGATAGGAGGATAGTTATAAATTATTGGAGCTCCAGCAAAAGGTTGTTAAGGCTCACTGCCATCTCTGTTAGGGATTGGGGTGCAGTCCATAACCAACCACCAAAAAGAAAAGCAGTTCTTCTCATTTCCATGCAAGCTGCAACATAAACATTTTCATTGAAGATCCATCCATGCATTTTTGACATTGAACCATACTTCTACATTCCATTTCCATGCATAAGTTTCGTTCCTTGGTTTTCCATTGCTTCTCATAGGTTTCATGGCACAGTTATCATAGGTTAATGAATTTCTCGTTTTGATGCATAAGTCATTTGTTTCATTTACGCTGCTCCTTATCAATCCACTTTCTTCTTCTTCTTCTTGATCTATCCTCAAGCCCTACTCGGCCTCTGTCCAGCTCATTTACCCTCCAGCTCTCTCATTTCTCACATAGCTCCATTCACTTCAACTTTCGTTGATCCTATCCTCCCAACCATCAAACCACTGCATACACTCTTCCTCCATCTGATTCCTCTGCTCCTGAGCCATCACCAGCTCCATCTCCATCTCACCTATCCTTCCACACCACTCCAACACTCCACCATCTCCCAAAACTTCCACGGCCAATCATCCTGTAGAATTGCACAGACTTCCTGTAGAAACCCCTGAGTTTCCTGTAGGATCCCCTGCAGACTTCCTATAGAAACCTGCAAACTCGGTTGCTGAGCATCCGAACGTGGTAGGCTTCTGTGGACTGATGCTGGAGACCCTCTGGGACCTCCCTTAGCCATCCTGACCTTGCCCATGCTTTCCTTCCATTTCAACCGCCCCTGCACAACCAAACCCTAATCAAAAGCATCATCACAATAAATCCAACCACTTAATGAAAAAGTACAAAAACATGATTTTTCAGATGCAAGTAGCTTAGATGCATGTATTTCAGTTCACTTCAAGTAATGGAACTATTGGTAGTTGTTTCATTCACGGTTTTGCATAGTTAGGGTCTAGCCTAGTCAAATTAGGGTTTACTAGGGTTTACATGCTTTATTGGTTTTCAGTTACTTTCTGCAATTAGAATAGTATCCTTTGAGTTAGCTTTCGTCCATCATTCATAAAGCTTCTTCTGTGAGCCTATAGAAGTTGGCTTGAGCCCTAGCGGACTTGTGCCAGCTGACCAAGTGACAGCTGCGACAAGAGCTAGTACTTATGCATACAGCACCGTCGCTTCCAAGTTTGTACGAACTACCGGGTTGATAAAATTAGAGATAGGAAGCTCCAGGAGTTGTAGCATTATTGCTACAATACTGGAGCCCACCATCTTTTTGGCGCCGTTGCCGGGGAAGCGTCAGAGTATTAGTAATTGTTGCTTTTCTTCTATTTCCTTACTCTTGCCTTCTGCTGAGTAGTTTACTTCATTTCCATTCTGCAAAAGTAGCATAGACATTTCCTGCTTTCATAGATTCGCATTTCCTGCTTTCATAGATTAGCATTTCCTGCTTTCATAGATTAGCATTTCCTGCTTTCATAGATTAGCATTTCCTTTCTGCAAGCGTAGACTAGCATTTCCATTCTTGCAATTTCCTTTGAGCAAAGTAGATTAGTTCTTTCCTGCTTTCAGTTAATTTTGCATCTTTCATAGTTAGTTGTAGATCAATTTGTCTCAGTTTTGCAGGTACCAAAAGAAAAGCAAAGCAAAATCAATCAAAAAGAAAAAGAAAGTCTTTTCCATTCAATGCCTCGTAGGAACCGAGATAGATCAGGCAAATTCCTACCAAACACCCCCACCACATCACTGAGTCACCCTTCTCTCTTCTTTGGTGACAGTGACCCAGAAGAACCTATAGGTGAAAAACCTGAGATATCCAAAGACCCTATAGTAGAAGAAGAGTTAGAGACCAATCCATCTGAAGCTATGGCTCACAATAGAAGAGAAGATGAGAGAATAGAAGGTGCCTTCCCCATCCGAGAGACCAATGGAGAGATGAAAATGAAGAACATTAGCCCCTCTGCCTTACCTCACTTCCATGGGCTGACCACTGAAGATCCAGACACCTTCCTTTTTGAGTTTGCTGTCCTTTGTAGAACCTATGACTATACTGAAGATGAGCAAAAGTTGAAACTTTTCCCTTCCACTCTCAAGGATGCAGCACTACGCTGGTTCATGGGCTTACCTGGGAATAGTATCACCACTTGGGCTCAGATGCAGCAAGCTTTCAACACCAAGTACCAGGATTACTGTAGGTCCAAGGAAAAAAAGGGGGAAATCTTTCGGATGTCCATGGGAAATGATGAGTCCTTAGAGGATTATGAGGAGAGGTTCCAACTAAGCTATAAGCGGGCCAGGTGCACACTTGACCCTGAATCCCTCAAGTTGGTCCTGCTCCGAGGAGTCCCTGACGACCTCTTAGATACCCTGCACATGTTAGCTGGGGGGGACATTTACCAACTGCCTTATGAGGACATCAAGACTGTGTTTAGAAACCACTCCAGGGCAGCTCGGAAACGAGGTAGAGGAAACCACCTCGCAACTAGTGTCCCTTTCTCCAACCATGAGCTTGCAAATCAATTAGAAGATATTAAGAGTGAGGTGAGACAAACCATTGCCATGCAGCTTGACACATTCAGGATTCAGCAAAAGAAAGAAGAGGCTGAGAGAGCCTTGGCTGTCTTCTGCCCTAGGTGCACAAGGAGGCACCCTAAGAACGAATGTCCATTGCATTCGGTTGAAGTGTGTTTCGTTTGTGAGGAGGACCATCCCACAAATCAGTGTCCAACCTTACCTGGGTTTAAAGCCATGTACCAAGGGACAGAAGCTCCCACAGAGCCTCTCTATTACCTCAACCAAAGGAGGCCACAGGGATCTAGACCTTATCAGCAGGGGATGCAAGGGGCATCTCAATCTTACTACAGCCCCAACCAATCGACTCCTATGCCTTCCTGGGGTCCCCCTGCTCATCCTTCATGGTCCATGCCTCCTCCATGGTCTTATCCACCTCAGTACCCCTCTCAACCTACTTCTCATTCATATCACTCACATACCCAGCCACAGCCTCAATGGAATGCACCTCAGTCAGGGTGGAGGCCCCAATACAACACTCCTCCTGCCATCTTGCCTCCACCACCAGTTCAACCTCAGCCATTACCTCCTGCTCCTCCAAGGCAGCCTCAAATGCTTGCTCAACCGAACCCGAACCCCAACAATAGACAGGCCCAGCAGGTATACACTGGGGAAACCTCATGCCCTACCTATGCTGTGGAGATCCAGGAGATCAATCTTCCATCTGGAAAGACTCTACCAGATCGCCAACCTCCTCCCCTAGAGGATGAGGAAGATAAACAGGAAAGTGAACCAAAGGTTATTCCACCCTTTCCTGAGAGACTAACAACCACCACACAACCCAACCCAGAGGAGGATGAGCTTCTGGGTGAGCTCAAGTAGTTGTGTGTAAAAATACCACTTCTCCAAGCCATCAAGGATGTGCCAATATATAACAAGCTGGTTAAGGAGAAGTGTTTAAAACACCCAGGCAAACGGAAGAAAGATGCCTCAACTATCAATGTCATAGGACAACTATCTGACCTTATGTTAGGACAAGTCATCTGCCCAAAGTACCTAGATCCTGGAAGTCCTGTAGTAGATGTTCACACCAATGGCACTATTATACCTCACACCTTGATTGATCTGGGGGCTGCCATTAATGTGATGACCAGGGATACCATGCTTAAGCTTAATCTTCAGGGTTCCTTGAGGAAGACCTCGACAGTACTGCAATTAGTAGATCGCTCCACCGTGACTCCCGAAGGGATTGTGGAGGATGTCTTGGTCTCTATTGACTCTTGGGAATACCCTGTAGACTTCCTGGTTCTGCAACCGAAGGCCAAGCTTACTGGATATCCTCTCATTTTGGGAAGGCCTTGGTTAGCTACTGCAGATGCTTACATAAGTTGTCATGCAGGAAACATGACCATCAAAAATGGTCCCATGTCCAAGCAGCTAGTCCTATACCCTCCTGCCCAACCCTCCTTAGAGCATGACTTACCACTCTGGTTGGAAGAAGGAGAGGAAGACGAGGTGTACTCAGCACCTCTGTGCACCTTAGATACCACTAGAAGAGACCCCCCAACCGAGGATGACTTGATCGAGACCTTGATCCAGAATCTACCTTCCTGTGCACTACCCTTAGAGAAATTGGTGGGGATGCCCAAGCTAGCACCTTAGTAGATCTTTGTACAACCAACCCTGTTACTCCCAGAGTCAAGAATGTGGAGTTCGGCCCTGAGAAAGCATTGAAGATCAGCTCCTCCCTATCTCCTTCCCAGGAAAAGGAGCTGTGTAGTTTGTTGGCCAACCACCTTGATGCTTTCACTTGGAGCTATAAGGAAATGAAAGGAGTCCATCCTTCGGTTTGTACCCATTATATACATCAAAGAGGATTGTAAACCGGTTAGGCAACCTCAGAGGAGAATGAATCCAGCCCTTAAGGACATTGTTAAGGAAGAATTGCAAAAACTGTTGGATGCCGGATTCATTTACCCCATTTCAGATAGTGAATGGGTGTCCCCTCTAGTGTTGGTTCCCAAGAAAAATGGGAAATGGAGAATCTGTGTGGACTACTGAGAACTGAACAAAGCTACCAAGAAGGACCATTTCCCTCTACCTTTCATAGATCAAGTGTTGGATGGACTGGCAGGAAAGAAGTTCTTCTCTTTCCTGGATGGGTTTAGCGGGTACAACCAAATCCAAATCAGCCCGGAAGACCAAGATAAGACCACCTTCACTTGTCCTTGGGGTACCTTTGCCTATCGAGTCCTTCCCTTTGGGCTATGCAATGCTCCTGCTACCTTTCAGAGAGCTGTCTTGAGCATCTTCTCGGAGCTGGTCCATGATGCAGTAGAAATCTATATGGATGACTTTACTCCTTATGGGGCCAACTTCCAGGAAGCATTGTCCAACCTGGGAAAAGTCCTAACCAAATGCACCGAGATGAACTTGTCCCTTAGTCCTGAAAAATGTGAATTCCTAATGACTGAAGGGACCGTGCTAGGCCATACCATTTCTTGCCAAGGATTGCAGGTGGATCCTAACAAAATCGCTCTCATCAAGAGGGTTCCACCTCCTCAAAAGGTCAGGGATGTCCGGAGTTTCTTGGGTTTAGCAGGATACTACCGGAGATTCATTAAAGATTTCAGCAAGCTAGCCTCGCCATTGTTTGGCCTGTTGGCAAAAGATGTGGAGTTTAATTGGACTGACGATTGTCAGAGGACTTTAAATGAATTAAAGGACAAGTTGGTGTCAGCCCCAATCCTGAGAGGTCCAAACTGGGCCCTACCTTTCCACATCCACACTGATGCCTCGAACAAAGCCATAGGTGCAGCTTTAGGACAAGTTGAGCAGAAACTTCCATATGCCATTTACTTTGTTAGCAAAAACTTGTCCAAAGCTGAGCTGAATTACATTGTAACCGAGAAAGAAGTCTTGGTTGTGGTCCATGCATTTAACAAGTTCCGACATTATATTACTGGTTACCAAACCTTTGTACATATTGACCATGCTGCTATTAGATATTTAATGAATAAACCAGATGTGAATGCTCGTATTATTAGATGGTTACTTTTATTGCAGCAGTTTTATTTGACCATTGTTGACAAACCAGGTAGAGAAAATGTTGTTGTTGACTTTTTATCTAGATTGGATTTGTCTGCAGATGAGGATGGGACAGTGGATGACCAGATGCTTGATGAACATCTGTTTGCTATTTCAGTACTCTCTCCATGGTTTGCTGATATAGCAAACTATCTTGTTTCAACACAGTTCCCTCCACACCTATCTTCCAGAGAGAAGAGCAAAATCATCAAAAAAAGTGCCTCATTCACTTGGATCGGGGGCAATCTGTTCAAGCTTGGCCCCGATCAGATCTTAAGGCGTTGTGTAAGGGAGGAGGAAGTCTTTGATATCCTTCTCACTTGTCATGATGGGCCTTGTGGAGGACATTTTGCAGCAAAAAGAACTGCCTTCAAGATCCTGCAGGCAGGTTACTATTGGCCCACACTTCATCAAGATGTCAGAAGATATGTCAGTCAGTGACCAATGCCAAAGAATGGGGAAACCGACCCAAAGGGATGAGATGCCTCTCCAACCTCAAGTGACTCTTGAGCCATTTGAGAAGTGGGGCATGGACTTTGTGGGCCCAATCAACCCCTCTTCAAGGCAAAGGACTTACATCATCGTGTGCACTGACTATTTGACAAAGTGGGCAGAGACCAAAGCAATCAAAGCAGCAACAGAAGAAAAGGTGGCCGAGTTCCTAAGAGAGAACATCTTCTATAAGTTTGGCTATCCAAGAGAGCTGGTCACCGATCAAGGGAGCCAGTTCACCTCCAACCTGGTTGAAGATCTCCTAGCTCATCACAAGATCAAGCATAGGACTTCCACCCCTTATCACCCTCAAGCAAATGGGCAGGTGGAAATCACCAATAGAGCATTAGAAGGGATCTTGACTAAAGTGGTGAGCAGCAGCAGAAAGGACTGGGCAGATCGCCTGGTTGAAGCCACATGGGCTTACAACACCACTTGGAAGACCACCACTGGCTTCACATCGTATGAGCTGGTCTATGGGAAGAGATCTTTGCTGTCCATTGAGTTTGAATACAACACTTTGAGGATGGTAGCTCAGCTGGATCTAGATCTCAGCCATGCACAACAAGAAAGGCTGCTGCAGCTGAATGGTCTGGATGAGCACCGAATGCGGGCCCTCCTTCACTCAGAAGTGGTTCAACTTCAGAGAAAGGTGTGGCATGACCAGCATCTCCATGACAAGCAATTTTAGCCGGGAGATTGGGCTTTGTTGTATGACTCAAGATACAAAGATTTCAAGGGGAAGCTGAGAACCAGATGGCTAGGACCATATGCAGTGGAGAAATGCCATGACAATGGATCTATCCTCATTCGAACCATTGATGAGGAAGCCATTCCCATGCTTGTCAATGGGCATCGTTTGAAGATCTACAGGAGACCTCTCTCAAGACAAGAGTTCATCAAAACTATGGAGAAATCTGTATTGGTCATAGAGAAGGGTTCTGCCTCTGCTTTTGGCATACCCTGAAGAAAAATTGAAAAAAAGAAAAAAAAAAAGGAAAAAAGAAAAAAAAAAAGGAAAAAAGAAAAAAAGAAAAAAAAAAGAAAAGTAAATAAAGATCCTTGGGTGAAAACCTCTCTGAGGCGCCCAAGGCAGGTAGTAGGGGTGAAAACCTCATTGAGGCGCCCCTATTGTCTTTCAAAAAAAAGAGAAAAGGTTGAAAAAGATCCTTGAGTGAAAACCTCTCTGAGGCGCTCAGGGCAGATGGCACGGGTGAAAACCTCTTTGAGGCGCCCCTGTTATCTTTCAAAAAAAAAAAAGAAAAAAAGAAAAATAAAAAAGAAAACACAATAAAACAAAATATGGTAAAAATTGCATGCAGGTTGCAGATGCTCTATGGAGAAGAGGAAGCCCTTCAACTCAAAGCCAAGGGTCCTTATCATGCTCACAAGCACCTCCTCCAAGAGTACCCATGTTTTTTCAAGGTATGTGCAATTTTATCATGGTTTGAATCTTCTACAGGAAGATGCTGTCTTTCTACAGGAAGGCGCAGTCTTTCTACAGGAAGGCGCGGATTTTCTACAGGAAAGTGCAGACTTTCTACAGGAAGGCCGAACTTTCTACAGGAAGCTCTGTGTTCTACAGGAAACTTCCTGTAGGAGTTTTGGACGGCCAGAATTCATCTTAAAAAGAGATTTCGCGACTATGGATTGGTTTGGATGCATGCAAGCCTCTGTTAGCATCCTTGCACATTGCTGTCACCTTGCTCCACCATCCTTGTCGTCATGCGACCAAGTCCCTGCACCAACAAAGAAGATCGATGAGTTCTCGCGGGAAAAGCCATTTTCAAAGTCAAACAAATGCCGGGATCTCATACCGTAGGCATCAAAAGCTCCGGGAACGTGATTGAAACGCCAGAACCTCCGTCGTGCAGCATGCACCCAAGGAGAAAGGACTGTTACGAGACCCCTCGCGGGAATCCTGTAACAGTTCAACCTGCTCGAGTGGATACCATTCACAGTACCGCCATCTGAAATGAAACGCGGGCGCATGCAAGCAAAACATCCACTCCATCGTTGGCAGCCTGTAACCACGAGCCTCCGGGTCTGTGTAAGTCGCATGCAGCAGGTAGATCCCCTCACCATCGTCTGAGAACTGGAAAAATCGTGTGCAGCCACGCAGGTAAGTGTCTCAACCCTTCCTTCCATCAAATCACATGAATCTTACTTTGAAATTGTTTGCAAAGCATAAAATTGAATGGTTGAGCGGCCGTATGGCCAGTCGACTGGCCACGTCGGCTAGTTAAAGTGTAATTGGATGTTTGGGTGGCGGCCACGACAAAGAGAATGAATGGCACGCACGTGAGAACACTCTCGTCAGAGCATGAGTTTAACAGGAAGAGGCGGCGGCAAATCTGTGGGAATGGATGCGGCAGCAAGTAAACACGCAGGCGGATGATGGATGACGTCGCCCAACGGTCCGGCGGGGACAGCTCATCCCCCGCGCCACGGATTGCGCCGATTCAAAATCTAATCGGCTAGATCATGTGCATGCATTTATCGTCCAACACTTCAAACTCGGGTGGCTGTTCTAATCTCCTCTGCACTTTGATACGCCGAGCTGTTGGCTACCAGAACGCCGGTAAAGCACACTTCGAGCGCGGGACAACTACAGTCCTCCCCGAGAATTGCGCACTGTTTCTACAGGAACGCAGTTCTACAGGAACGCAGTTCTATAGGAACGCAGTCTACAGGAACGCAGTCTACAGGAACACAGTCATCTACAGGAAAGCGGGTGCCTCACGAAAAAGGTGGCCAATTAAAGAGGTAACCCTGAACTCTCATGCAACTGGTTAGTAGAAGTGGTAAGACCATCGTCCACAGTCGGGTCATAAAGATATTGGTGGAATTGTTATTTGCTGTACCTATGCTGTCGTTCTACAGGATGTCAGTTTAGGTAGACAGTGTTGAAATTTTGTGGATTATATGCATGCTCTGCCTTAATAGACCAAATCTCTGTTGCATTTGCCACCTTTAATTAAACCGACCGTGTTCATCATGCCGGGTGGGTTTATAAGATGGGAACCCACTGATTCAACTAAACTAAGGAGAAACCCGGTAGTGGTAGAGCTCTTCACCAGAGCACAATGGATGCCTTTTTGTGATAAGCTGCAGGGTTACGATGACGAGGTGGCCGAAGAATTCTTACAAGCTCTGAAGCCTGAATCTCAGACACTGGACACAGTGAACTTCAGAGGTCTAAGCCTCAAACTCACCCCAGAACATATCAGTCGGATCACAGAACTTCCTATGGGTCTGCCGTGGGATAAAGAGGAGAGAAATATGAGTCAGCAGGCAAAGAAAGAATTCTTTCCACCTGAGGAAGAATTCTCAGAGGACAAAAACGGGGTGCGAAGAATGAGCCTGTTGCCACCTTGGAACGAAGTCAGTTTGCAAATCATGAAATATATTACTTGTGAAGGTCGTTTCAGCATCATGTATGCATATCACTTTCGGTTGCTCACTGAGTTGAGGCACCGAATTGACCTTCCTGTAGAACAAAAACTGAGCATCCCCTATTACCTCCTGCAGTCTCTAATGGAGTGTGCTACAAAGCTGAAAGAGGGTATACCAGATCAGATAGCCCACCATGGGTTGATCAAGCTTCTTGTGGAAGATGCATTGCACTCATATAAGGTCCCCCTCTCATGGGAATCCTTCCGGAATTTAACAAAAGATGGGGATATTAAAATGTTGATCGAAGAAATGGGTTCCTCCAGCAGTGAGGAACACGAAGCAGTGGTCGAGGAACAGAGAGAAGAAGGCCAAGACCCCGACAACAGTACAGAAGGGAGAACAGAGGAAGAAGCATGAGGGAAAGGAGGACAAAGAAAAGGGTGGCACACCTATCCTGTCAGCAAGGGAAAAGAGGATGAAGAGCAGAATGGACAAAGCAGAGGTGGCCCACGTCAGCCCAAGCACCTCAACAGCACCTGCAACCAAAGTAAAAAGAAAAACTCAAGCAGGCAAGCAAGCCGAGGTGGAGACACCTGTGTCTACAGGAAAGCAAAAACAGGCTTCTACAGGAAGCCCAAAAACAAAAACAAAGGCTTCTACAGGAAGCCCGAAGATCAGTGAGAAGCAGGCTTCTATAGGAAGCCCAAAAACAAAGACCAAGGCTTCTACAGGAAGCCCGAAAATCGTTGGAGAACAGGCTTCTACAGGAAGCCCAAAAACGGAGACAAAGGCTTCTACGGGAAGCCCAAAATTGCAAAAACAAGCTTCTACAGGAAGCCCGAAGACAGAGACAAGGGCTTCTACAGGAAGCCCGAAATTGGAAAAAGGGGCTTCTACAAGAAGCTCGAAAGTCATTGAGACACAGCCTCCTACAGGAGGTCTGAAGACAGAGAGAGGACCTTCTACAGGAAGCCCAAAAATGGGAAGCGCCACCCTCGGCAGAAAAGGCAGAACCACCAAAAACAGGGAAGGAAAAGCATGCTCCGGGCTCTAGTTCTAGGCCAAAGACGAGGAGCCAGGGCAAAGTTGCTCAAGGATGAGCAAATAGTTTAGCTGGGGGGTGAAAATGAGCCCCAATTTTTGGTACAATTTGGGCTCATTTGGCCTACTTGCTCTGCTCAAACCATTCATTTTTTATTGCTTTTGCATTCATTTCTTGGTTTATTCATGTTGTTTGTAGGAAGAAGGGTAGACATTCTATCTACGTGACTAATGCATGATGCTTTCAGGTTTTTGGCATTAAAAGGGAGAAAAGACAACGAGAAAGGAGACAAGGAGACAATGAGGTGGCACTGCTGGTTTTTAGGAGAGGATGTCCACGGTCTTGGGGACCTTCCTCATGATTCCCACCATAGCTCCGAGCTCCAATCCATCTCCCCACCGAGCTTAGAAGCAGCCAACTGTTCTACAGGAACAACAGTTATAACTGTTCTACAGGAACAACAATTATGATTGTCCTACAGGATCAGCAGTTTAAACTTCAGTTGGACAGCCGAGCTCCTAAAATCAAGGACACCTATTGGATGAACATTTTGCATAAATACTGAGGCCGTAGCCTTGGATACAAGCTTTTTGAACCTTGGTATTATTCTTGTGATTTGGAAGTACGAGCTACAGCTCGGTTTTGTAAGCCAATTTTGGCATGTCATCAGACTTTCGTTTATGAATAAAGGCAGTCAGATTTTGATCTCATTCTGAGTTTCTAAGGGAGCTATAGCTCTCAGGTTAGGGCCCAACCTGAGAGCAATAGATCTCCTCGGTGTTGTAATGTGTTTGCATTTCATTCCAGCACTTTGAGTTTTTGCTTTCACATGCAATTCGAATTTACAGTTTGTTAGTTTAGTCTTTTTCATGAGCTTAGTTAGGATTAGTTTATGGTGAATTTGTTTCAGTTGCTTAGATTCGATAGGAGGATAGTTATAAATTATTGGAGCTCCAGAAAAACGTTGTTAAGGCTCACTGCCATCTCTGTTAGGGATTGGGGTGCAGTCCATAACCAACCACCAAAAAGAAAAGCAGTTCTTCTCATTTCCATGCAAGCTGCAACATAAACATTTTCATTGAAGATCCATCCATGTATTTTTGACATTGAACCATACTTCTACATTCCATTTCCATGCATAAGTTTCGTTCCTTGGTTTTCCATTGTTGCTCATAGGTTTCATGGCACAGTTATCATAGGTTAATGAATTTCTCATTTTGATGCATAAGTCATTTGTTTCATCTACACTGCTCCTTATCAATCCACTTTCTTCTTCTTCTTCTTGATCTATCCTCAAGCTGTACTCGGCCTCTGTCCAGCTCATTTACCCTCCAGCTCTCTCGTTTCTCACATAGCTCCATTCACTTCAACTTTCGTTGATCCTATCCTCCCAACCATCAAACCACTGCATACACTCTTCCTCCATCTGATTCCTCTGCTCCTGAGCCATCACCAGCTCCATCTCCATCTCACCTATCCTTCCACACCCCTCCAACACTCCACCATCTCCCAAAACTTCCACGACCAATCATCCTGTAGAATTGCACAGACTTCCTGTAGAAACCCCTGAGTTTCCTGTAGGATCCCCTGCAGACTTCCTGTAGAAACATGCAAACTCGGTTGCTGAGCATCCGAACATGGTAGGCTTCTGTGGATTGATGCTGGAGACCCTCTGGGACCTCCCTTAGCCATCCTGACCTTGCCCATGCTTTCCTTCCATTCCAACCGCCCCTGCACAACCAAACCCTAATCAAAAGCATCATCACAATAAATCCAACCACTTAATGAAAAAGTACAAAAACATGATTTTTCAGATGCAAGTAGCTTAGATGCATGTATTTCAGTTCACTGCAAGTAATGGCATTATTGGTAGTTGTTTCATTCACAGTTTTGCATAGTTAGGGTCTAGCCTAGTCAAATTAGGGTTTACTAGGGTTTACATGCTTTATTGGTTTTCAGTTACTTTCTGCAATTAGAATAGTCTCCTTTGAGTTAGCTTTCGTCCATCATTCATAAAGCTTCTTCTGTGAGCCTATAGAAGTTGGCTTGAGCCCTAGCGGACTTGTGCCAGCTGACCAAGTGACAGCTGCGACAAGAGCTAGTACTTGTGCATACAGCACCGTCGCTTCCAAGTTTGTACGAACTACCGGGTTGATAAAATTAGAGATAGGAAGCTCCAGGAGTTGTAGCATTATTGCTACAATACTGGAGCCCACCAACTAGCGAAAGACTGAGATTGGTATTCTCTGCTTCTCTCTCATCTATCTCTCATAAAGGAAAACACAAGTAACTTTAGTTTGTTTGTTTCTAAGATATCTACCCGTCTTAGTGGGACTAGCAGCTCTGAATGGACACTAGTTTTCCTGATAACACATTTTCTATTTGAATGTGGGTTGGTGCCTACATACAGGAAGTTGTTGCTTCCATCTATAAAGGAGCTTGGGAAGGCTTGGGGGTTGGTGCCTCCTGCAAGTTGGTTCTTTCATAAATCCAAGGAGCTGGAAGTTGGTTCTTTAAACAAATCCATCAGTTTAGTGCCTCATATGGTGCTTCTGGTAAGTTGGACAAGTGTTTACAAATAGAGGGAGTTGGTGCTTCCTGCTAGTTGGTGCTAGAAAAAAATCAAAGGGAGTTGGTACTTCCTGCGAGTGGGTTCTCATAAACACATATTGATGTAATAGAGTGGGTTCTCTTAACTTACATCAATAACAACAAAGTCTTTGTTGTTTTTTCCTGAAAGGGTTTCCACGTGAAAAACGTTGTGTCTATGTGTATGATGCTTCTGGTGTTTTCACTTGTGTGTTGATTTTATGATAGTTCCATATTATATACTATTGTTGGTTATATGGTTGGATGCCAATTTTAAATAAGAAAAGCAAAAATTAGCCTTAATACTGATTCACCTCCCCCTCAGTATTATCATTGTTTCCCAACAATTGGTATCAGAGCCACATTCCTTTAGAAATAACTTAATCAGTAGAAGGTAGATCAAAGGGAAACAATGGCTAATGAAGTTTGTCTAACAATAGAAGGAGTTCCATCTTTAAATGAATCTTACCATGGGCTTGATTATGAAGTGTGGGAGGTTTTAGTGATGCAATGTTTACTAGCCTTGAATGTTGACATGTTGCATTCTATTTAGTATAGAGAGAAGAATGAGGAATGTAAAAGACAAGGAGGTCATCATGAGAGGGGTATCTAAGCTGGATGCTAGCAAAGTGAGGCATTATAAGTCAACAACATATGTGTTGGACAGTTTGAAATGTCTACATAGTGTAGATATCCATCTAGCTCAAGAAGGGGTTGAGAAGCCCTACTGCTCTAGCAACGAACTAGAAAGTGCAGAAGTTGTTGCTTGTCACACTTTCGTTCAAAAGGTAGAAGTCTTATAGGAGAGACCATGCTACTCAAAACATATGTTATTACCTTGTGATAAATGTAAACAAGTAGGTCATTCATTATCTAGATGTTCATGTGAAGATAGAGACAACCATGCATCTAGTAGTTGTAATGAAGATAGACCCAGTCTAGTAGCAATAGCAAATAAGGGATCTTCAAATGAAGAAGAAGGAATAACCCGTAGACCTATGGAAGACTCCATGAACACAAATATGGTCTCAAATATTTGTGATAACTCAGTTAGCACCTTTGATAGAGAAGAGAAGGATCGAAATGAAAGGATATTTTCTATAAAGAAGTTAATCTCTTCTCTAAAAGAGATAAAGGACCTATTAGAGGCAAATCTCAAGCAAGAGGAGAAACTAGAAGTTTATGAGCTTGAGAATGAGAAGTTCAGAAAAATAATAGTTGAACTAATTTCTCAACAAGAAGAGGATAACAACCTAACTGGGAGGTTAACTCATCAATTGAGTATAAAGGAGGCTTGGTGCGAGAGACTACAAGATTAAGTAGTCTCACTAAGATATGACTTAGAGAAGTCAAATAAAGAGTTGTCTCAATGTCAAATTCTTGATGGTTAAAAAAGAAACAAAATAAAGGTTGTTGGAAGTAGGAGCAACACTGAGTGTAGCAAAAACAATAGAAGAAAAGGATGCAATAGAAAGCTAAGAAGCAATAGCTTGTAGTGATGCAGAAGCCCAAGCAGAAGCAACAACCAGAGAAGATAAAGCAGCAGCAGCAAAAAGTGTAGCAAAAGAGGGTAAGGCAACTACAAGGGAGAGTTCATGATAGCAATGATTTCTATCATAGAATGGATAAGAAGAGCTAGTAGAGGACCCATCCTTCTCAAAGACAGAGCCTTCAAAGAAAAGGTAACCTATGTCATCAAAATCCTTTTCATGGTTTTTGTTTTTCTTGAAAAAAATTTGGACATAAAGCCATAGACTGTAGATGGCATGCAAGGAAACAAAATTTGCTAGGTATTAGTAACCCAAGAATGCATAGAAAGGCTAGGAGAAGGCATGTTCGCCATGAGAGGAGTTTTGAGAAAATATATGTCAAAATAAGTAACTCCTCTACCCCATTCTTAAGCCAAATAAAATGCTACAATTGTGGCAAATTTGGGCACAAGAGAGTTGGTCGCAAAAATGAGAAGAAACATAAATCTTCTCAGCATATGCATGCAAATGTAGTAGCTCGAGATTTTAAGACAAGGAGAAATAATGAAGCAAAAAAATACAGACTTGTCTTCAGTTCTCTATGTCAAAAGAGAAAGATGAAAAGACAAGGAAGTAATGAGATGAATGATCCTCCTACTCTTGTGGTAGATCCATCTGAAAGGAAGAAAGGCTTCAAGAGGGTTTGGGTAAAGAAATATGTGTTGAAAGGAAAGTTTCCTCTACCCAAGAGCATCTATGAAGAAGCCCAAATAGGGGAAAATAAGAAGCTGGAGGGGAATCCTTCTGTCAAAACTTGACCTTTGAAGTTCCGAGGAAGAAAGGGGATGATCTACTCAAGGGGAGTAGATCCTTTATTTCTTTTCAGTAAAGGAAGAAAAGGGCCTCAAGGGAGGTTGAATAAGTCAGATGTAGGAGGCCATGAAGATGAACAATATGGCACATCTGATTGATGAAGGTGGACTATAGGAAGCATGAGGAGTACACAACAACATCTCTTGTTGTGGGAAGAAGATGGGTTACAGTGGAAGTGGGGAATGACATGAAGCTCACATTCATGTCAGGTCCATAGGGTCAGTCTCCACACAAAGGAAAGGAAGATTTCTAGGAGATCAAGGAGAATTGGCTCAGGGGGACCTAATTTGACAAAGTAGTTGTAGGAAACAATGGGAAACCTCAGAAAGGAAGATTGCTGAGCAAAGAGAAAGGTTTGCATCTTTGATGAAACACTCTTATTTCATTTAAGTTGTAAGCTGACAATGTATAGCAGTCTTGTGTTCATGAAACAAAATTGGTGTATTCTTCTTCATGTCCCTTAACCCTCAATTTGTACATCCATGTCAATTGGTTTTAATGGGCTCATGTTGAGTAACCATGTGTGCAAATGGACATTTATTTCTGAGAAAAGAAATAAAAGAGTTTTCTTGGTACAGTGTTTCACTTGTATCATTTATTTTGATGCATTTGGTATGGGTTGTGAAGATGTCCAAATAGTATGAGAGTGATCTCAAGGGGAGAAGTGGAGATTCTCAAAGAATGAGAGCAATATCGGAAGCAGCAGCAAAAACAACAAGGGCAATCTGAAATGAATCATTATAACTTTTTATTTTCAGTATCAGTAATATCATGCACAGTCTAATGGGCATCAATCCTTTTGATACAAAAATATGCATTGGTGGATAGAGTGCTCAACCAACAACCATAAGGTTTCCAAAACTAGAAGGACAAATAATAGGCAATATATGTTGAGGGGGGAGCATATCACATTTTCATATTTTATGGAGAAACAACAATGACAATCCTAGTAGAGAGGTTTGCAAAGAAAAATGCACATCCTGTCAGCTAGACTCTGGTTCTCATAGTTAGTGAGAGCATGGAGAGAGAAAGGTAGCTTGTAGCCCCTTTCCATTGATGTATAATGGGGCGAAACATTGTGGAGAATTTGTGATGGAAAGAAGGTCATTGTTGTCTCATGCCATGAGATGTGTGGAAGCAACTTTAGGTTTGACCATCACTTGGAAGAGAAGAGGATGTCGTGTTTCAATAAATGCCAAAGGGGAACAGTATTGGATAGTTGGAATTGTGTGCATGGCCAATGGCCTAGAGAAAGCATCTGCAAGTGTATTGACATTGATGTCAACATTCATGTTGAGGAGTTGTCTTGGGTAGTTAGCTTTCCTAACAACTGGTAGGAGTGTTGGAACTAATGTCAACCAGACAAGATTAGTTGCTTGTAGAAGATGCTGGCAATGATGGCTTAGGAAGAATCTCATGGTAGCTGCAGGCTTCATGTAGAGAATCATCATAGTATCAGGATTATTGGAAAATCCATAAAATGATGATTATAGTGATGGCCCAGGATGGAATTCCATGGGAATTGTAGGCCTCATGCTAAGGAAACATTGTGGATGTGATTCCTAGTTGTACAGAGAGTTCAGGAGCAGAAGATTGGTAATGTGTTTAGAGCCATTTTTGAGTAATTAAATTGGCTCAATGGTTAATCGGATCCCTTCCATTGGAAATTTCTCTGGAAAAGACTTCCAATGATATGAGGAAGTAGAGAAACAGACTTTTGGGTCAAAATTTATGACCTGCTGAAGTTAAGGGTGTTAAAGCCTTAAGTAGGGAAGAATCCCACATATCGCAAATCTTGCAAATCGGAGGTGCAGCGAAATCAGCAATCAGAGGTCCCGTAGGTCTCGACGAATTGCAATTGATGATTGGAGAATCAGTGGTGCAACACAATAGCGTATGCATTTCGTCGACCAACGACTTGCGATATCGACAGTCATAGGTTCCAACGAATCGCATATCGGAGGTCCCGGTGAATCGCAATCAGCGATTGGAGGATCAATGGTGTAGCGCAACAATGTATGCATTTCACCGATATGTGACTTACGATATTGGAAGCCCAAGGTCTCAACATATTAGAGGGAATACCATATCATCGATCACATGACGATGATCCAGGAAAATCAGTGATCGCAATCATAGGTCCCGCATATCAGAACTCCCACAAATTAGGGATTTGATCCTGTAATTTTAAATCTTCGAGAGAGATAAAAAGGAAAACACAAAGGAATTCATTTCAAAACAAAGGTGGTGGGCCTCTTTCTCTCTCCTCAAGGAGGACACGTGGAGGCATTCGATTGGGTCTGATAAGGACACATGGAAGATGGTGACTGGCTTCGATAAGGAGATATAGTAGCATCCCGTAAGCTCTAATGAGCACACATGGAAATATTTGGTTAGTTCCAATAAGGGACACATCACTGCATACGTCAACATAATGTGATGATACATACAAACACATGGTAGGAAGTTTCATAGTTTTGAATGGACTAATGGGCCATATCTAAGTGACATGTGTCACTGGTTAGAAAATGGCACGTGGCATGAGATGACATCACTTTAGAAATCGACAATCATAGATTTGAGATGGTTGGCGCATTGGTCAGATTTGGAAATTTTCAAGATGTGGGATCTAAGATAGCACGTGTTTGCGAAGTGTTATGGAACCAAAGGCTAAGGATAAACAGAGGGGCCTATTAGCAATCAAAAATCAACAATTTGTGGTTGCTGGCACATGGGCACCAAGTGAAAAAAGCCAATAAGGGGGCTCTGATGGTGTTAGCACTTGGTTGTGGAACACATGAAAAACCAAGGGCTCAGAGCTTTAACAAAAGATATATTCCCCTGGCAAAGTTCTGAAAGAGTCAGCGCCTTAAGGCCAAGCCCTCGGTCACCGCTTTCGATCCTGTGGTGAGAAATGTGCAGCAAGGGATAAGCAGCAATGAGCTAGGAAATCATAGATTGGCAATCGAAGTTTTGTTGTTACTAGCAAAACAACACAAATGAAAATCACTAATAAGGGGGATCTGATATGGTTGGCACTTGGTCACAACACCCATTCCTATGGCTAAGATATATTAGGGAGATAATCGAAAGGGGCTTGAATATTGGAGATCAGTAATCGGAAATGTGTAACATTCCACCACTATAAAGCTGTGATGTGGAAGCTCTGATATAGCACTATGGTGTGAATTCTTCGATAGCACAGTACAGGGCTTTGAAGGTTGGATGGGTAAGAAGATGAAGGGTAAATACAAAGGCAATGGAGTTTGTCACTAGAGATATCCCATGCATGCATTATAGAAATAAATGAAAACCGTAAAATCCATGCTGAAGTACTGTAAGCCATGAAGAGGCATGGAGAGTCTCAGTGGAGTGTGAATATGGACTAAGATTAAATTCTCAACATGGAGAGCCTCAATGATGGGAGAGTTACAACATGGAGAGGATTGTGCCTATTTTGAGTAAGAAGGTGGACTAAGAATTAATTCTCAGTATGGAGAAGCAAGTAAGGACATTCAAGTGCCCATTCTCTAGTGAATGCAGTTGTAGAAACCATGTCTGATGAAAACAACAACATGGAGAGGCCATGCCTAAGTATAGTGCACAGTGATGCCTAAGGATAGTGTGGCAACATTGAGAGAAAACCCAGTAGCTCAATTGAGCATGGAGGGAGGAATGCAGCATAGTTGCTAACGAGATCCAATAGGAAAGATCTATGTGTGTGTTCATTGCTATGAAAGGTTAAGTGAGATCTAGTGCTGTGTGAAAAGGCTGATAGTGCCTAAGAAAAAGAAAAGAGACCCCCAGAGTAGCACTCTATGTGTTAGGTCGAAGATGCCTATGAGCATTGTTGTGAAATGGTAAGTGAGAGCCAATTCTGTGTGAAAAGGTCAATAATGCCTAAGCATAAGAAAAGATACCCTAAGAGAAGCATTATGTGTGTTAGGCCAAAGGTGCCTATGTGTTCTATGTGTAAAGGCTGATAGTTTCTTGTGCTATGTGCATTAGGCTAAGAGTTTCTTATGCATCATGTAAGTAAGGCTGAAATGCATATGCTCTATGTTGTAGGCTGAAAAGTTGCCTGTGCGTGGTGATTCAAGGCTGAAGTGCCTATGCATTGTGTGGAAGGCCAAAGGTGCCTATGAGCAGCTGTGAGCAAGGTCAAGAGCTTAGCCTATGCTATGGAGAGAAAAGAGGTTGAGAGTTGAGTGACTACCAATGAAGAGTAGAGATAAGAGGGTTGCATGGATAGTCTCTAGTGACTGATAGAGAATAGATCAATGAGAAGATGAAGATTGCTACAGAGAGCTGCAAAGTGCAACAGAGTGAGTAGATATCGAAGCTGAGGTCAGGAAAATTTTCTGCCCAATCGCAGAGGAAATTTAGTTCCTATTTAAATGTGGGTTGGTGCCTATAGACAAGAAGTCGATGCTTCCATCTCTAGTGGAGCTTGGGAAGGCTTGAGGGTTGGTGCCTCATGCAAGTTGGTGCTTGCATAAATCCAAGGAGCTGTAAGTGGTTCTTGCAACAAATCCATGAGTTCAGTGCCTCATATGGTGCTTCTGGTAAGCTGGACAGGTGTCTACAAACATAGGGATTTGGTGTTTCTTGGTACTTAGTGCTAGCAAAGTAATCAAAGGGAATTGGTTCTTCCTGTGAGTGGGTGCTTTTAACTTACATCAATAATAACAAAAATATTTGTGGTTTTTTTTTAAGGGTTTCCACGTGAAAAACCTTGTGCCTATGTGTATGATTCTTATGGCTTGTTTGCTTGTGTATTGAGTTTATGCTACTGCCATATTATATATTTTTGTTGGTTATATGGTTGGATGCCAAGTTTAAATAAGAAAAGTAAACTGGCATAAAGATGTAAAAAGTAGCCTTTGTTAGTGCCTAAATCTACCTCAAGCTAAAGGAAGGCAAGTCTAGGGTAACATCAAACCACGCTTAACCAGGTAGCTAGCCCTACTAGGTTGGGAGAGGGCTCTATCCTTGCCAACAAGATGTGGCTGCAATAAATGAAATTTTAGGCTAGCTATGGAGTGCAGGAATTTTTTTGAAAGGTTTTGGGTCGAAATAGCAAGAGCAAGGATGACTGGACCATGGAGTCAATGCCAGTTTCTGCCAGCAAACTTGGGGCAAATTAAGTACCATGTTCAGCTAGATAAATATTGCTAATGTGAGAAGAATAGAGGAGACAAAGCAGATGAAAGAGAAACACAAGGTTGCTCAACATAGCATCTAGAAAAGAATGAATTATGCAAAGACAACCATTACAACTAACAACAAAATCATCATGAAAGGAGCACCATATGGGATGTATTCCTAACATATCACTTAGATAATTCTGTGACAAGGAAAAAAAACAAAATATGTAAATGAATTACAAGAAAAAACATACTAAACAATAACACTGTGATGGATCCCA
Organism: Pinus tabuliformis; assembly: GCA_031772625.1. Lineage (NCBI taxonomy): Eukaryota > Viridiplantae > Streptophyta > Pinopsida > Pinales > Pinaceae > Pinus > Pinus tabuliformis. The sequence goes on along the minus strand of CM062816.1, from coordinate 543,050,837 downwards.
GGTCCAAAGGGCAGAAAACTGATTTATTAAAATGATATTCAGGAAATTTTACACAGTGCCAAACAGCCTCTCTACTCCCAAAATCTGACCTCTACACTATGAAATTCATAAAATATATACATTTTCTCATCCTTGTACTAAGGGAATTGAGCTCAACCATTTTCTTCAAAATAGAATCAGTTACATTAAACTTGGACTGAATTTATGAAAATAGGTGTTGATGATGAACTCGAATCTCCTAAACCATAGCACCTGTTACAAACTGAAAGATTTTTTTGTAGCTAAGGTCATTTTTGAGAAAAACCTCTCTCAAATTTTGGAAATTCGTTTGCTCATAATCTGTGCCACAAAATCATCTCTAAAACAGAAAATCATTAAAAATTTAAATCTGTGAAAATGAGTTGTAAAGATCTAGTCACATATCCCAATTCATGACACCTGTGAATACAATGAAAGAGGTTTTTGTTATATAGTTTTTGGTTAACAAAAAACTCCTTGGGTTTTGCCAAATTACTTTCCATCTGTTGTAAAATGGCACCGCACTAAAATGACTAAAACAGTAAAATAAATGAAAATTTTGCTTTGTTTTAATGCAGGTTCCAAATATCACTGCATATCTCCCACATAGTAACACCTGTGCATAAACGAAAAGAGTTTTTTTTATTTTGGTATGTGATGGACAAAAACCTTCTTCACTTTTGAAAAATTCCTTACCATTATTTCAGAAACTGATAATGTACTAAACTTGTCATTGTGTGCAACAACTGACCTCAAAACATGCATAACCAAGAATCACTCATTCATTTCAATCATATCTTCTGATCCAGAAACCGGTTAGAGGAGTGTGATATACCGTTGGAAATATTTTTCTAAGATTTTTCTGATGGAAATACTTAGGATATGATTTGCACTGAAGATCATGTGCAAAACATCTCTGAAAACCAGACATAGTAAGAGCCCATTTTGATCCCTGGTGACAGGCTGTGAAGACTGGAACTAACATCAGCCTTATTGGGGATGGCAGCTCCTTGGAGGTGTCAAGAACACTGTAGACCAAGTGCCTTATCCATTGGGCAATATGGTCAAACAACTGCAAACTGAAAACAACTCATACTAATCCAAACTAAAATGTTGCCTTTGGCAGCTTATTTATTTACACAAACCTACCCTACTTTGCTGCAAAATCAATGGATCAAGTGATGTTGTAATGCCATATCAACCATTCAAGTAACTGTGACAAAGATGCTGCTTGAAAGTGCTTCAACCAGGACACAAATGTAAATGCTGACAACCATCCATGCACAAACTGAATTTGGTTGTGTGAAAGACAATCTGACTTATCATTCAAACTAAAAAAATACTCCATATATGCGATAATAGGATCAAAGAAACCAAACTCTGTTTGTTGCCCTAACTCCTCAACACAAACCTCCAACTATAAACTATCAATGCAAGCATCCATGGGCAGCTCTATTGTTTCTTTTTTTGAAGGAGGGAGAGTTTCCAAGAACTTTTTGGGATCTCAGAATTCATATGATTGGATATGATCATTTAAATATTGAATCTCCTTCTCAAATTTTTCAACAACTAACTCAAAGAAATCAGTTTTAGCTTTAGGAGGAAACTTCGTAGATCTCAAACATTGAAGCACGGTAATGAAAAATACTTCATCAATTTCAATATCCACTAACTGATCTCTAACTTTTTTTAAAACTTCACAAAACACAGGGTTTGCCACATACCCTACCATTTTATCTTAGTGCATGAACGAATCAGTGAGCGTTGGAAGCTCTAGATTGAGTTGGAGTCCCCAGGTGAATGTTTCAGTCTTCATATGTGTCTAACTGCCATCCACCATCAACAATCAGATCTGCAACTTGAATGATCTTTCCCGGAGAAGATTTGTCACCTCTTCCCCAGTATGGTCGCCAATATGTTATAGCCTAAATCTACCTCAGGCTGAGAAAGGCAGGTCTAGGGTAACATCAAACCACACTTAACCTGGTAGCTAGCCCTACTAGGTCGGGAGAGGGATCTCTCCTTGTCAATCTCAGTAAAATATGGAAAATAAATCTTGAGATGACTGATATAAAAACTAATTTTAGGCTAGGTATATTCTCAGAAGAGTTTGATTAATTTTAATAATGGTTTGCTGGATCAGATGTGAAAGGCAGTTTTGGGTCCGAGGAATGAGCTCAGTTTTGTAGAGGGTTCTGTGGGGAGAGATAGGCAAGTGCATTAGTAATTTGAATTAAGTGAAATGGAGAGTTTTAATACTGGTGAGGAGTTGGAGAGGGCATGGAAATGTCATGAGTCCTCTTCATACTATAGAAAACATGTAAAACTAAATAAACCCTAAGGTAGAGCACTACAACATCAAAGATTTCCACCTTTATACTTGATTCATTTAGTTAAGTAGAAAAGAGAAATATAATGGCACACATAAACATATTATAACCTGATTTACAGAAGGAAAAACAATACTAAATCACCTTGCCACAAGAATCCCACAAAATGCTGCAAACCCTCGTCTATTTCCTTGCCAAACTGCAGAAATGATGCACAATAACTCTCAAAGCATTCACAAGAGTCCAACCTTGAAAAATGACTAAGAAAATACATGATATAGACCTACAAACCACCTGTGCCATCCACCAGGAGTCAAATCCATGAGAAGCGGGGTGGTTTCAACCATATCTAAACTAGGAACACAAAAATAGGCAGTGGAACAACCTACCTCTAAAACCTAGGAAACTGATTCATTCAACTCAAAACCACCTACAACTGATGTATCTACCTCATCAAGTCAATTTTTATCATTTTTACATCACAGTACATCAATTTATATCATGTCACATCATAAATTTGACCATAAGAGAGAAAAAGTAAAACTAGAAGAAAACTAGCTGAAAAACAGAGTTTTTGAGCAAAATTGGCAAAATTTTGCCTGATGCGCAGCGCCATCTGCCTGTGTGTAATACTTTTTCCAAGCTAAGACTGAAGGCCTTCCCCTTCACTAAATTAGCTCCAAAATGGCTTGTTGGAATTCAATTTATGTCTACTTTCTAGGTGTTGTTGGGAAAAGTATTTATTCAGAACGCCCCTATCCCACTCTAAGGTGTGATAGTGCCTTAGCAACAAACAAGGAAAACTACTTGAGTATTTCTTCTTTATGAAATGTAAATGAGGAGAAAGGATCTAACTAACCTGTGTCTTTCGCTAGTTTGTTGATTCAATCATTCCTCTCTTCAATAGCTCCCAGCTCCCTGCTCCCTTACTGGCCCAGCTTCACCGAATTCCTTCAAGATCACAAGAGAGAGAAACTACACGAAGATATAGATATACATTCATAAAAAGCTCAAGATCAGATTATGCTAAACATGAAAATATAACAAAACATCATTGATACACAGCATGTAGGAGAAACTCAAATAGTTTATTGATAGAATAAGAAAGTCCAAGAGGAGATACAACCAAGTGAGTTTCGATCCAGCATCTATCTCCCAGCAAAGGAATCCCTTCCTCTCCTCCAACAAAGCATAAATCACCCAATGTACTAATCTCAATCTCAAACCAACAGTAATTCTCTGCAAAGTACAAAATTCCAGCCTATGGATCTCTGGGATGAGGGATCCATATATAGATGTAAGCAGAGAGGATGAGTCAGCTTATGTTTTGACTTGTGGCTTCTCTCTGTCAGTTCTTGCTTCCACTTGGAGACTGAGAGCCTCTTACTCATCACTTGGTCGAATTCAGTAAGGCAAGTGTCATTGGAGAAGATTATGGAAGCTTCCATGGTCTTTCCACCTCGTTGAATGACTCTGCCACTTGTCCTTTCCCACTCAACGCACCTGGGTAGTGCATTCAAGTGCGTTGCAACGCACCTAGACAGTGTACTGGGGTGCTTTGCAATGCAGGCAGCTAGTGGAGCACTTGAATTGATCCTGAATTGACTGTTTCTGAGAGGTTTTTGGTGGAGAACTTCTGGGAGAAGCTGTCATTGGTTGACCTTGTTCCTTTAGGAGATGTAACAACATCTTTAGGGACTTTGGATCCCTTGGATTATGGACATTTCATGCTTATAGCTGTAAGGCACAAAAATGTCTACAATAGTTGCCCCCTAAAGTATGAGGCCCTTTATCGGGTGAAATGCTTTATTAGGAGGATCCGAAGTTCATTCAATGCTGGGAGGAGACCTGTAATAAGATACAATACAATACATTATTTTTCATACTACTTTAATGATCTAGCTGAGGTGGGCATTCCCATGCTCAGCTTTATAAATTCATTTTTACGTACATAGGACAGACAATCCTCTACTGGTAGACTAATGATTCTGATGAAATCATCATCCTTTTGGTAGGATGATTATCTGTTCTGCAGTGTTGTACATGTCAATGTCTTTATTTTTCCTGAATATATATCACAGCTCGGATGGATGAAACTAGATCCGGGGTCTTCAATCTTGTCCGATCTTCACTCTAAGTACAAGTCGATCCATGTGAGAAATTTTTTGAAGTTGAACATGGAAAGACATCGCTTGATTACCAGTCAATGATGTAAATTGTTAACAAGCGCGAGAGGAATCACCGATAATGATAATGACCCTCAAGGTACTGCAGTACAATTCACGTGGTGTGAATAAAGGACTTGGCGTCGAACACCACGCAAAATCTTTCGGTCGAAGGTCATTGATGTATACCTATCGCCGGAAGTGAGAAACTTGCCATTGAGGCATGCAAGCTTCAAAGTACTGAAGGGGGTGTTCCTAGATCAACTTCTTGGATAATGAGCTGATGTCAACAAGAAGCGATCTGTCAAAGGAGGGCCTTAATATATCCCACATCAGTGACATGGAATGGAGCAAATGATTTTTGATGGAGGTGAAAACGATCTGATGATATAAGGTTCAGGGTGGCGGTCATGAAAGAATGAAGTATAATGTATGGTAGTGGATGGGACACGGTTGACTTCTCTGGATGACTTCTCTTGAACATATCGGCGACACTTATGTGATGGATTGGTAGCATTTACCCCAAAGGTGGATGGTATGGCGAGACCATGGTGATGTGACCGGTGAATGAAACAACCCAACCCGACTCAGGCACGGAGTGGAAGTGTCATGTTCAAGAGTGACTTGCTACCAATAAAGGTTCTTTGAGTTTCCTCCCAATTTTTCCCCAGTCATTGTTGACCAGTACCTCTTTATTTTTGTCAAGCTTGAGGAGGATAACATATGCTTGTTCTATAATTTGCCCTTCGGGCAAACCCATCGCTATGTTTTAACGAGCCTAGCGATAGTGAAACTCGTTCTCGTCTAAAGACAAGTTTGTTGCTATTAATCTTTTTAACGATTCTAACGACAAAGATAACTCGGTCCTTTTCATTTTTAGAGAGTCTGAAAAGGTACGTAAAGTTAACTCCGAAAGTCCTTTTTCATCATTTAATCCCTTAAGTCCAAAAAAGTATAAAACAATACAGAAGGGATGAATTTTCGATAGTTTTAACGAGTCGAACAAAACAAGTGCTCGATCTTTTTGTGCAATAATCCCTCAGGTCCAAAAAGATTAAAATCTAAAGGAGGGATAGCTCTTCCGGTTGCTTTAACGAGCTGGGAGGCCAAAACTCGGCAATCTTTTCATATTTTACGAGTCAGATGAAAAGATCTTAAAGAAGACTCGTCATTTGAGGAACGAGTGATGAAATGGGTAGCAGCTGATTCCAGGTAAGGGTTGGAATTTTCCAAGCACGGCAGTGTCACAAGGATGGCTAGTGAAATCACTCTTCGCAGCTGTTCCTCAAAATGGGTAAACAATCAAATGGAGGTGAATGATCAGCCAATGGAAAAGTGGAGGTGACGGTGCAAACACGACCAAGGTTTTAATGGCTGATAATGTTACATTCACGGTGGTTATTTACCGGAGGGTAGTTCATTTTTTAACGAGCTTAAACACGGATTGAAACACTTGCTCGATCTTATGTTTATTTTTTAATGAGCATGAACTATGTGCTAAAACTGCTCGATAATCCAGTCATATGATAAGAATGTCTCATGTAAGATGCCATTTTTTATGGAGCTTGCGCCTTACAAAGCTATGCCCCGCATCCTTTCGTTATGCAAGTTCGGAAACGACTAATCCTAAGAGTTTAAAGGGTTAGACCTACGGGTTTAAAGGGAGGACCTAAAAATTTAAAAAATAAATAGCCGCCCCTTGCTTGCACTCCAAAAGGTTTGCATGCCCCCAGGTATAAAGTAAAGTTTCAAGGTTACCCCTCAATTTGCAGGAAAAACATTTGTTTAACCGGGAGAGGCCTACCTCTTTCAGGTTACCAAAGATTGTCTCATTTGCGCAGCAAACAAAACACTTCTTCGACGATGTCTACTGAGATAGACAAAGGTGAGTGACAACGAGCGCCAAACACATAACTTTGACAAGAGAATCTTATTCTATAATAACCCCTCTTCCAAGACGGACGGGGTACAAACTAGTCATATTCTCCCGCGGAAACCTACCCTATACCCGAAGTTTTACTGCCGAAGCAGACCGGGACGCATGCCCCCTGGGTTCCAGTCATATCCCTCCGAATCACTCGCGCTCATCGAGAGGACAGACCGTGGGTTGAGACATTTCTTGCGTGAAGAGACCATTTAGGGATGGTATGTGACTATTTGCGATGCGTGATCCGGGAAATGAAAGCTGGTCCACGAGCTTGACCACTCTTCCTTCGTGCGGAAAACACATTACTCTAAAGAGTGAGGAGACGATGGCTCCCATGAAATATATATAGTCTCGTCCAAGGAGTAGGTTATAATCCAAGGGTCCTTGAACGACCATCACGTTCATTTGAATGGTCTTCCCTTTCAATGTTATAGGCACATTGGGGAGAATCCCTAAAGGTCGACTGGTTCCTTTATCAAAGCCTGTCAGATTTCTCATTTCAGGCAAAAGTGATGGCGAACCAAGCGCTTTCCAAGCAGTAGAGGAAAGGATACTCACTTATGCCCCCTCATAAATGATAGTGCTAGCCATGACCATTCTGTATATTTGGACGATAATTCGGAATGGTATGCTTGCTGGAAAACGGGGTTTGCCTAGTTGGTTCCAGTCGAAGGAGACAACTAGGTTGCTTGGTGGTGGGACCGAGTAGATGGCCAGGTATTGCTCTGACGAATTTCCTTCCTGCGATAAAGGAATGGGTGGGTTGCCCCCGTGTTCGTCGGAGTCTGTGTTGATGAAGAGAATTTGGATGGTGTCATCCTTGTTCTCTTCAGTGACTGTGTCATTCGAAGATAAATCCTTTGAAGGCAAGATCGGGTCAACTACCGCCTCGACCTTTTGACTTTCGTCGGGTATGGATTCAGCTGGTTCATCTTCAATGACCGGCGCTTCAGCTGACCACTTGAGCGGGCCAGCTGGATTCTCAACTAACGAAGGACTCGGCAAGAGTTTTTTATATCCAGGAAGGAGTCGTAACGGTGAAACCGGACGATCATCCAAGACTCTTTTAGCCTCGTCTAAGAAGGGACAACGGTGGATGGCGTGGTTTCCTTCGCACAGTCTATAGGGAGATCTAGCTCTCCCTTTTTGTCCTGGGACTTCACTTTCGCTAGTTGACGGTGTGCTTTCAACATGGCTATCAGAGGTTGACGCCACCGGATTGTGCAAACGGGGAGACCAGTCCCTTAGACTCTGAGGGATGCAGGGACAATCTCTGTGAAAGTGGTCTCCCTTGCAAATGACACATGGCGATTTAGGCCTGGTTAGTGTTGTGTGTGGATTTTCGTTAGACGACACTCGTTTGCCCCCGGTCGCTTTTGGCTCCTTCTTATTCTTCTCTTTCTTCTTCTTTTCCTTCTTCTACTTAGGAAGTTGGTTTTTAGTTTTACCAGTTCCGTCAAGCGAAGAGGAAGGGAGAGAGGAAGAATTAGAAGAAGTAGAAGGCTGGTGGGTAACTCTGGACTGGTCTAACTACTGATTCGACTGTTCAGGAATAGTGTTGTTCTGAACGACATTGGTTGAGAAGAGCCAAACTGGCAAGCCAATTGTCAGTCCTGGAAGCGACAATGTGGCCATATGGGGTGCACCAACATTTCCCCAAGAGGAGAAGGGACTAGGATTTCCACCAAGGGGAATTCCTTGGTTGGTAGGCTCCATTTTCTCAACCTAAAGATCAACGCAGGAAAAAGGGTATGAACGTTTAAAATAAATTTTAACGACGCTTGGACACAACTTGCTTTTTCAATTTTAAAGAGTCGAGAAAAAGCAAAAGATGACTCTAGTCTCCTTCGATTTTTAATGAGCCTGAAGTGACAAGTGCTCAGATGGACCTTTTCCGTTAAGGAGTCTGAAAAGGAACGAGAGGGACTGCTCTGGAGTTCTAGGTAGAGGGTGTGCCAAACTTTTCGCAAAACCACAGAATACTTTTTAAGGTACGGGCGGTCAATCTTCCCGAATGCTGTGTTCAGTGCATTGCGATCAGTAGGGCGGCCGACACGGCTTCCTATGGATAAAGGTTTTATGCCTATAGGGGTCTCTCAATATATACTCGACGGTACGTGGGAGCACAATCCATACTGGCGCTTATCGTCTCTCAGGAGGAATCACCCAACCATCAGTGAGATCGACAGTCACTAGGTTTTACGACGCCGGAACACGTCTCTAGCCTAGACCTCTATGTTGTGCGTTAAGTTCCAATGCGTTGTTAAGTTCATTCAATTTATTTTAGGTTGATCTTTCTTAGAAGTTTGCCTTTTGGATCACCACGAGATGTATATACAATTCCTAAATGTAGTCTAAAGATGATAAGAAAGCTTTTATCTCTTTTCAACAATGAAAATCCTAACTACAAGGGGAAAAGAAAGACACAATCTTTTCTCAAAGTGCATAGAGCACACTGTAAATGCACTTTTCCTAAATCAAACCATACAAACTATCAATATGCAAATGCACAAATGCATGTATTTGTTTTCACTTTCTTAATATTGATGCCTAAAAAGAAAGCTATTGTACAAATTTGAATTCGATTTCAAGTGAAAACACAAAACAAGTTTCTTTTTGAAAACAAAAAGACGATTACGACACTTTATGATTTTGAAGTAAACACTTGTTTCGACACTAGAAATTCAAAAATTCAAACCAAAAGACAAAAGTAAAAGCGCAATCAAGTGTCAACAGCAAACAAACTTACTCCTAAGATCAAAACGACACTTACAACAGGTCTAGATCTAAGGGCGACAGTATGATTAGTTTACTTTTGTAATGGGAAACTGCAAATGATGTAACAAATACACAAAAACAAATACAGTTTCTTTTATACAACTGAGGCAAAATTAAGGCAGAGAAAAGGGGTTTTCAAATAGGTACACACACTGATAACAAGCTGTAAAAAACAGAGATAAACTGAACACAAGGATGCAAAGAACCACAGCTGCACAGGGCAAAGGCTGATCAGCGCACCTGCAACACAGAGAAACTGAATTGCAACGCAGGTAGCCCTCTCGGGACCTGCGTTGAAATGCAGAGTCTCTTCACAGAGCTTGCGCTGAAGTAGAAACGAGAGTTGTCTCTGGGTTCTGGGTCACGGTTTGCAGTTTGACCTGAGGTTTTTGGCCGGATAAAAGCTATCAATAAGGTACAATTAGGAGGATGATTTAAAGGAGGACTAAGATCTATCACAAAGGGCAGTTAGAGCATTTGTGGATCAGCTTGTTCAGATCATAAACAGGCCCAGTGAGTGGACTAGAGTGGTAGATCTCTACTTTGCATTTGTAAATGGCAAATGCAGTTCGATTCAGCACTCCTAAGTTTATGAGAAGAACAACAATAGAAACACAAATAAACTAACTAGATACAGTCCCCAGTGGAGTCGCCAATTTGTTGTTGGGAAAAGTATCTATTCCGAACGCCTCTATCCCACTCTAAGGTGTGATAGTGCCTTAGCAACAAACAAGGAAAACTACTTGAGTATTTCTTCTTTATGAAATGTAAATGAGGAGAAAGGATCTAACTAACCTATGTCTTTCGCTAGTTTGTTGATCCAATCACTCCTCTCTTCAATAGCTCCCAGCTCCCTGCTCCCTTACTGGCCCAGCTTCACCGAATTCCTGCAAGATCACAAGAGAGAGAAACTACACGAAGATATAGATATACATTCATAAAAAGCTCAAGATCAGATTAAGCTAAACATGCAAATATAACAAAACATCATTGATACACAGCATGTAGGATAAACTCAAATAGTTTATTGATAGAATAAGAAAGTCCAAGAGGAGATACAACCAAGTGAGTTCTGATCCAGCATCTACCTCCCAGCAAAGGAATCCCTTCCTCTCCTCCAACAAAGCATAAATCACCCAATGTACTAATCTCAATCTCAAACCAACAGCAATTCTCTGCAAAGTACAAAATTCCAGCCTCTGGATCTTTGGGATGAGGGATCCATATATAGATGTAAGCAGAGAGGATGAGTCAGCTTATGTTTTGACTTGTGGCTTCTCTCTGTCAGTTCTTGCTTCCACTTGGAGACTAAGAGCCTCTTACTCATCACTTGGTCGAATTCAGTGAGGCAAGTGTCATTGGAGAAGATTCTGGAAGCTTCCATGGTCTTTCCACCTTGTTGAATGACTCTGCCACTTGTCCTTTCCCGCTCAACGCACCTGGGTAGTGCATTCAAGTGCGTTGCAACGCACCTAGACAGTGTACTGGGGTGCTTTGCAATGCAGGCAGCTAGTGGAGCACTTGAATTGATCCTGAATTGACTGTTTCTGAGAGGTTTTTGGTGGAGAACTTCTGGGAGAAGCTGTCATTGGTTGACCTTGTTCCTTTAGGAGCTGTAACAACATCTTTAGGGACTTTGGATCCCTTGGATTATGGACATTTCATGCTTATAGCTGTAAGGCACAAAAATGTCTATAACACTAGGACACGTGGAATTTTTGGATTTGGTGTCGATTTCCCCTTCAAAATTTAGTTCTCCCAAGACTGCTTCTTGTGGGTCCAAAAAGTGGCAGAGAGGGCATTTTTGAGGTGTTTTTTTCCCTTTAGGTGATCCAAACCTCCTCCAAAATTCATGAGATTTACTGGGTTTTCATATTTTTTGATGAGGAATCCAAAAATGTAAGCCATTCCTCAAAATTCCCAACTAGCACAATGAGCAGCGCCAGTGGCGCCATGCATTAGAGCAAATTTCCTGTGTTTTGTAATTAAAATTTACAAAATGACAAAAATTTCTCCAAAATGCTTCAAAATTGGCAGGAGGCAAGCTTATCAATTACTTTGCTAAGCCAAGGAAGCTTTAGCCAAGATTCTAAGTTTCTCTTGCTCCTTCTTGAATTTTAAGGCTCTCTTTAGCTTGGCTTTTAAGTTTCTTGATGTAGCCCGGAAACCAAGCTTGATGCCGACCGAAAAGGGAGTTGAGGATGTGAATATCGGAACAACAGAAAATCCAAAGATGGTGAATTTTTCAAAGGCGTTACCTCCTCAGGTAAAAGCAAAATACATTAGTTTATTGTCTTCATTTTCTGATGTATTTGCATGGGACTATACAGATTTGAAGGAGTACGACAAAAGCATAGTTCAACATATCATTCAGATCAAGCCAAACCAAAAGCCATTCCACCAAAAGTTGAGAAGGATAAATCTGAAATTGTTGCCATCAAGAGAGAAAGAGGTGAATCGATATTACAAGGCTGGTATAATCATTCCAATAAGATTTTCAGATTGGATCACCAGCTTGGTACCTGTGCGGAAGAAGACAGGTGAGATTATATTATGCATTGATTTCTGAAATTTGAATAAGGTTTCGTTGAAAGATAATTATTCGTTGCCGAAAATGGACCACATACTCCAAATAGTAGTTGGAGCATCTCGTATGTCGCTGCTCGATGGGTATTCTGGTTACAATCAAATTTTGGTCCATAAGGATGACAGGGATAAAACAACGTTCACCACTCCATGGGGGACATTCCATTATGCCAAGATGCCGTTTGGATTAAAGAATGATGGTGCAACATTTCAGCGCGCCATGGACATTGCCTTCGCAAATGAAAAAGATGTGTTTCTAGTTATATATCTTGATGATTTGACTATCTTTTCAAATTCAGATGAGGAGCATCTTTACCATATGAAAATTGTTTTTCAGTGTTGCAGAAAATATGGAATATCACTCAATCCCAAGAAGAGCTTGTTTTCCATGGACGAGGGGAAGCTTCTTGGTCACATAATATCCAAAGAAGGCATCTGCATTGATCCTACTCGAGTGGAAGCCATTCAAAAAATTGATTTTCCTCGTAGTAAAAAGGAGATCCAAGCATTTAATGGTAAGATGAACTTCTTACATCGTTTTGTGCCAAATCTAGCTGAACACTTGAGGGAAATTACAAATATGTTGAAGAAAGATAGTGTGGTTAAGTGGACCGAAGAAGCCATGAAGTATTTCAACCTGGTAAAGTTGGCTCTTTCTTCAGCTCCAATTTTAATTAGCCCAGATTATTCTCAAGATTTCATATTTTTTTCATTCACTTCTGATCATACTATGGCAGCAGTTCTAATGTAAAAAAAAGATCAGCTTGAAAAGCCAATTTCCTTTTTCAGTAGGACAATAAGAGACGCAGCCTTAAAATATAATATTATTGAAAAGCAAGCTCTTGCCTTGGTGAAAGATTTGAAAGATTTCCGAGTATATATTCTGCACTCTCATATTCTTGCTTATGTCCCTAACACAGCCGTCAAAGATGTTTTGGTACAAACAGATCCAGAAGGGAGACGAGGCAAATGGATCGTAGCTTTGTTAGAATATGACTTGGAGATTAAGCCAACAAAACTAATCAAATGCCAGGGTCTAGCAAAATTGATGGCGGAGTCTAATTTGCATTCCTTGGACATAAATCTGTCTACTGCTATGTCTGAAGAAGATGAAGATGGTTCAATTGTTTAGGTATCTAAAATTTTTCTCCATTCCCCTTGGTATTCAGATGTTGTATATGTGCTTCATCACCTTTCACCGCCACCGGCGATGGCCAAAAATAAAGGTAGAACTCTGAAACTAAAGGCTGCCAAATTTTGTATTATGAACAATGCACTTTATTGGAAAGATCTCGGCGGTATTTTGCTGAATTGTTTGGTTGAGGAGGAAGCAAAACAGGTCATGGATGATTTTCACAAAAGAAACTGTGGAGGTCACTTATTTTGGAAGACGATGACTAAAAAAAATTTGAGAGCGGGGTATTATTGGCCTACCCTTTTTGCTGATGTGTATAAGACTGTCACAAGCTGTCATGAATGCCAAATTTTTCAGGGAAGGAGAAAGTTGTAGCCTTTACCTCTCAAGCCAGTGGAAGTTAGTGCTCCATTTCAGCAGTGGGGCCTAGATTTTATTGGCGAGATTCATCCTACATCTTTAGCTCAGCACAAGTGGATCTTAACAACGACAAATTATTTCACAAAATGGATTGAGGCGATTCCCACTCGGCAGGTCACTGACTTGGTAATAATTTAGTTTCTTGAAAACAATATTTTGTCACATTTTGGCTGTCCTAACAAATTAATTACAGATAACGCAGCAGCTTTCAAGTCCAAAAGGATGATTGAATTTTGTAGCAAATACAACATTACCTTGGGACATTCTACTGCATACTATCCGCAAGGTAACGGATTGGCGGAATCTTCAAACAAATCATTGGTCAACATCATTAAAAAGCTGCTGGAAACAAACAAAAAGAGCTGGCATAAGAAATTGGTTAATGCACTATGGGCGGATAGAGTAAGTCAGAAGAAGTCAATAGGCATGTCTCCTTTCGAGATTGTATATGGTGTTGACACGGTGTTCCCAACATCTCTTGCAGTCCCAGTTGTTAAACTTCTACAGGAAGTTGGCAGCGAGGAAGATCATTTACAGCAAAGAATAAACCAAATGATCCATTTACAATAGATGAGAGAGGAATTCTTTTAGGATACTTTTAGGCTGCAAGAGAGAATCAAGAAAATCTATGATTGGAAGGCAAAGGCAGATAAATTTCAGATTGAAAACATAGTGCTAAAATGGGATGCTAGAAACGAGGACAAAGACAAGCATGGAAAGTTCGAGAATCTGTGTAAGGGACCATACAGAATTACTGCATATCGGGGTCAAAATGCCTTTCTACTGAAAGAAATGAACGGGGAAGATTGTCCAGGAGGGTTGGTCAAAGGTCGGTTGCTAAAACGGTATTATCTTTGAGATATTTTTTGCTATCACATATGTCATTGTACATACCATTTTCTTTCTCTCATTGCAAAGAGTGTACTAATGTCATTCATTTAATTTGGGGCCCGAAGTGAAGGCTATAAAATTGAATGTCTGGCTTCAGTTTTTGGCTTGTGTACTGTCAAATTGTTTGAGTCTATTTTGAGTCAGTTTTCAATCTTTATAATTGAGTTAGTCTTGAGTCAACATATTGGTTTTAGTTTGCAGAAGTTATTGACTCCGTTGCCCAATGGAAGGAGGCATTGATCTGCTTTCCAAAGATCTATGGTTCTTGGCACCTCCTAGGAGCTACCATCCCCATTGGAGCCAATGTTAGTGTCGGTATCTTTATCCCTCCATCAGTGATCAAAATTTCTCTTTTTGCATGCATAATAGGTGTCCCGTCTGATCAGCTGCATTCCGTTAGTATCATGGATCATCTGATGGTAGTGGTTCATTATCAAAATTTCGCTCATGGTCTTTACTTTTTTGGTCCATTTTAACAAGTTTAGGTCATTTACAGTCATTTTTTATCATTACATTTGCAAAAAGTCACTTTTAGGGTTATAGGTCTCATTAGGTCTAGGGTTTGTCACCATGGTCAGCAAAATGCTCAATAAAGGGTCAGTAGGCACATGAGGAGGTCCAATAAGTTCACAAAATCAAAATTTTCAATGATGTTATGATCAATAAGTGGTTTTTACCTCAAAGCTCTATTTTGAGGAAAAAATAGAGTTTTTATTTCTATGTACAAAATTTATGTAATTTCAATTTTCTCTATATGTAATAAGTTCAAATATGCTGCCCTAGCTTAGCTTGCCAACTCCACCCACTAAAAGCAACAAGTAAAGCATCAAATGCATCAGTTATCAAATGATTAAGAAAAGTCAATTTCAGTGGAAAAACAGAGTTCAAAACCAAAAGTGACTTTGGCATTAGAAAAGTTGGTTTAATATGAGTAAAAATTTAAAGTCATTCATATTAAGTGAAGGAGGTCCTCTTTATCATTTCATTGTGCAAAAATACTCTTAGAGAGCAAAAATCATGATTTCGGAACCAAGGAGACAAAACCCTATTTTTCAAGGCAACTTGGCTTGGCAATACGCACCAGAGGCAGTGTGCTATGCATCAGGCAGGCACTGCGCATCAGAGGCAAACCTGCAGTGTTATTTTGAACCGACATTGTGCATCAGGAGGGCATTGTGCATTGGGCCTAGCGCGCTATGCATCAGTCCAGATTTTTCTAAATCATTCCAAATCATGCCATAACCCTCAAATTTACTATATTTGCATTCTACAAGTAAGTAAACAACATCCTACAATTGAATTTGAGTTCACTCTTGTGTTCTTCATGAATCTTACAAGTCTAAAATGAAACCCTAGTTTCTCCTCACTGTTTTTCATTTTATTGTGCAAATTTCATTCCATCATTGTGAAAACATCGTTGAACCCCTTTCACTCTTTTATTACCCTAAAACACTCCATTTATCCCATTTTCCCATATCTCACTCCCCTAAAGCAACTAATTTCCTCATCAAACCCTAATTTCCCAAAACTATTCCCTTCATTCCCTAAATTCACTTCCCAAGAGTAAAATCTCTTCATACTCATCACCATTGTCCTTTTTCATCCCTCTTTCATAATATTTTTTCTACCATACCTTCATCTCATTATTTTCCTAATACAAGCACAATGGCAAGAAATAGTGACTCAAGCTATGAAGAAGAAACACAAACTGACAGTTCAATAGACAGGAATGTACAGCCTAGGAGACCTCACAAGGGTGGGAAAATAATCAGAGAGGAGCCTATTAGCATTGCCAAACTTCTTGCTTGTCCTCTTGCCACCACTTGTTTCAGATACCAATCTTGCTTTGAGTTTTGTAAGATGGTTGAGAGGGTTAAGTATCATCATGAATTAGAAAGGCAATTTGTCATCAACATGGAGGACAATATGGTACAACTAGCTAGCATCCATTTTACTCTTTCACCAGCCATTATTGCAGAAGCAACTAGGATTCCAGATGTGGGGGATAGGTGGAACAAAAGACAAAATATCAGCAAACATCACTATGAACCCTACATAAAATCCAAATATCACAGTAAATTGGGCAGGGTGTTTCCTTTTAACTTTTTGGAGGACCAGTATGTGCCACTAATGGAACTCATCATCAAATACTTCACATGTGACGGAAGGTTCTCCAGACTCTATGTTTATCATATCAGTTTGCTTATGCATTTTACTAGGGTTAGAATGATGAGTATACCATACTTCATTTGAAAAAACATAAAGAGGATGATTGTTCTTGCAAAGAGAACACCGTACCCACAACAACTTAATAGCCTTTATCATTTCCCTGTCATCAAGATTATTATTGTGCATCAGCTCACTTAGTTGGGAGTGCCATGGGAAATATTCATTGCCCATGAGATCTTCAAAGGGCCTCAAATTTTTGCAGAACCTCAAGAGGAAGGTGGACCTTCCGGGCAACAAAGAGAGCATGAAAGAAGAACTGAAGAGGCTCATATGCTTGTGTTTATAACTTATGAAAAAGGCACAAGAATACTTTTTACAGCAACCAAACGAGTGTTATATCCACTAGGGGTGGAAGGGGTCTCGTTCTCTTCAGCGGACAATAGGAAAATGCTATCTTCACCTGGGGTGAAAGGGGATTTTCCCTCTTCTTCAGCAGAGCAGGTACAAGAAAAAGGAAAACAACCATTGCATGATGAAGGGTCTTCTGAAGGTCAGGACAGAGATTTTGTTTTGATTCAGGAGGATGACACTGATTTGAGTTCCCAAAACTCAAGACTTGAGGAGGTAATTAAAGAGTAATAAGCTGACATCCATGCCTTATCACTTGACCTTGAGAGGGCTAAGTGGATTATTAATTTCCTTGAGCAATAGAACAAGCAATTGGAGGATAAGCAAACAATCATGGAGCTACAAACCATAAGGGAAAACAAGCAAGCAACCAAAAGAAGGAAAGTCAAATTTACACCACTTGAGCAAGAAATCAATGCTAACCAAGAATCATGGCTAGAAAGGGTGAACATTCACTTGGAGAATCTGCTTGAGAAGGAAAACAAAGAAAATAACATGATGCGCCACATGGCTTATCACTACTTGACTCAGAATAAAATTTGCAAAACAAGGGTAAGAAACTTAAAAACCAAGCTAAAGAGAGCGTTAAAATCCAAGAAGGAGCAAGATAAACTTAGAATCTTGGCTGAAGCTTCCTTGGCTCAGCAAAGTAATTGATAATCTTGTCTCATGCCAATTTTGAAGCATTTTGGAGAAATTTGTGTCATTTTGTAAATTTTAATTACAAAACACAGGAAATTTGCTCTGATGCAGCGCTGCGCATTGAGCTGGTTGGGGATTTTGAGGAATGGATTACATTTTTGGATTCCTCATCAAAAAATATGAAAACCCAGAAAATCTCATGAATTTTGGAGGAGGTTTGGGTCACCTAAAGGGCAAAAAACAACTCAAAAATGCCCTCTCTGCCAATTTTTGGACCCACAGGAAGAAGTCTTGGGAGAACTGATTTTTGAAGGGGACAATGGACACCAAATCCAAAAATTCCACTTGTCCTAGAAAGTAGACAAACAGAGCTTTCAAAAAATACATTTTAGAGCTAATTTTGTGAAGGGGAAGGCCTTCAAAATTAGCTTGGAAAGGCACTATGCATGAGGCAAAATTTTGCCAATTTTGCTCAAAAACTCTGTTTTTCGCCTAGTTTTCTTCTAGTTTGACTTTTTCTCTCTTATGGTCAAATTCATGATGTGAAATGCTGTAAAATGATGTACTATGATGTAAAAATGATAAAAATTTACTTGATGATGTAGATACATCAGTTGTAGGTGGTTTTGAGTTGAATGAATGAGTTTCCTAGGTTTTAGAGGCAAGCTATTCCATTGCCTATTTTTGTGTTCCTAGTTTAGATATGGTTGAAACCTACCCTCTTCTCATCGATTCGATCCCTAGTGGATAGCACAAGTGGTTTGTAGGTCTATATCATATATTTTCTTAGTCATTTGTCAAGGTTGGACTCTTGTGAATGCTTTGAGCATTATTGTACATCATTTCTGCAGTTTGGCAAGGAAATAGACCAAGGTTTGCAGCATTTTGTGGGATTCTTGTGGAAAGGTGACTTAGTATTGTTTTTCCTTCTGTGAATCAAGTTATCATATGTTTATGTGTGCCATTATATTTCTCTTTTCTTCTTAACTAAATGAATCAAGTATAAAGGTGGAAATCATTGATGATGTAGTGCTCTACTTAGGGTTTATTTAGTTTTACATGTTTTCTACTGTTTGAAGAGGACTCATGACATTTACATTGCCCTCTCAAACTCCTCAATAGTCTTAAAACTCTCCATTTGACTTAATTCAAATTACTAATGCACTTTCCTATCTCGCCTCACAGAACCCTCTACAAAACTGAGCTCATTCCCTGGACCCAAAACTGCCTTTCACATTTGATCCAGCAAACCATTATAAAAATCAATCAAACTCTTTTGAGCATATACCTAGCCTAAAATTAGTTTTTATATCAGTCATCTCAAGCTTTATTTGCCATATTTTCCTGAGATTGACAAGGAGAGAGCCCTCTCCTGGCGTGGTTGGGCTAGCTACCAGGTTAAGCGTGGTTTGATGTTACCTTAGACCTGCCTTTCTCAGCCTGAGGTAGATTTAGGCTATAACAGCCTTAATACGGATTCCCCCCCCCCCCCCCCCCACCAGTATTATCATTGTTTCCTAACAAGGAGGAATCTTTCTGCAATAGGAAACCACAAAATTTTCTTGCCTCTTTAACTTTGGGCTCTTCTTGAAAAAATTGTTGTTAGAATCCCTCTCTCCATTTTTTTGTAAGTAGATACATTTGACAATCCAAAACCATCTAATCCTCCTTAGAATCATATGAATCATAAATTGGAGATGTTTTTGAACTTGTTCTCCAGGTGAAGGATGTGAATCTTAAACTGGAGCCTCTTGTTTATGTGCATCTTCCTGTGACTGGGACTGTTGTACTTCTTCATTTCTTGACTTCCCATCAGAGTCATACTCAGCATGAGAAGGATAATTATCAAATTCGGTAGAATGAGATCTATAAGGGTTTGTTTGCAGCTTGATGATGTCTCTTTATTCTCTTTCTTGATTAGTGGGTGATGCTTCTTGATGCTAGTACCTGTCTTCTTAGGGTGGAGCCCCACATACATCTTCATCAATTCATTATTCTCAAGAATATTTTCAACATTAAAATGTGCACAACAATTTTCAAATGGAGCATCTGGTGGATATAATCCTTTCCAATAATGATTGAATACCATGTGAAAACTCTTTAAGGAATATATCCTTCCATGAGGTATTGTTCTGTAACAAATTCTAAAATCGTCTTCTAAAGAGTACATGAACAATTTCATTTGCACATCTTCAAAAATGATACCCTGTTGTTCCGTGAATTCATGAAAATCCTTAAGCTGCTAGTTAGGACTTCTATCTATTTTTCCATTGAATCTAGGAAAATAGGTATTCCATTCATGAAATGAAGGGACATGATTTGGATAACCAGCAATAAAAGAAAATCCAGTGGGACAAATTTGTTGGCCAAGAATGGGGAATGGCCATTTTGAAAACCTCTCTAGGTGAGTGATATCCAGTTCAAATTCAGGTGAATTTCCTGTTGTTTAGCATCAGAGCAAGTATGAGGCCTCTTGAATGTAAAAATGATTAAATAAAGATATAGATAGTGGAGTTTTGAGGATGTTTACCATAAGATTGAAATAGTGGACTCCCCAAGGTGAGATATCTTCAACCCACACTTCCCTTTCTCACTTGACAGAGGGAATGTAAAAATTTATCATACCGAGGGAAAAGTATTTCATATTCGATCCCTGACAATGAAGCCAAAAAGGTGTTGTCACTTTTTCTAGCACCTATAGCACAAGTTCTCAAGAGATATTAAAGCTTGCCAGAGAAAACCTTTGGGTTGATTGTAGACTAGTGCCTAGGAAATTTTAAAGAGAGGAGTCCTTTTAGATATTATGAGCAGGGATTTCTGTTGCACCCCAATTGTCACGTAGTTTGAAAAGATAATAAAGGTGCTTGGTTCAATATTCCTTCATCAAGGTAAACTCAAGCCAATACATGGATCTAAATGCATAGCGGGTAAATTAGGTTAATCTCAAAGAGAAATGTCTGGCTTTGGTGGAAGACACAAAACAAGAGGTGGCTTTAATATTGGTGTTGTAGTAAAGTGAAGATGAGGAAAGGAAGGAGGGAATTCATTGAGTAGGGATGGTTATACTATAGAATCCTAAGCAACAATGTTCTGATAGAAATATGGAAGAGGGAGGAGATGAAAGAGAGGAAAGAGAGGAGCGCAAATTAACGTTTCATGTCCTATACCTCATGTATACATTTATCACCAAATAACATAAGTAAATGTGTTCTCATACAGGTACTACAGGTTATAGACTAACACAAGAAAATATGGCTTATACATAGGTATTGTTCACTATTTAGCGGCCTAGATACATCCATGAATTAGAGAGAAATTGTCAGCTTAATTACACTATTTCAGAGGAAGAAAAACATATATGAAATTAGATTTACAGAGGGGAAAACATACTACTCATTTCCATGTTTGGAATCATCAAAAAGTTTTGGTAACCTTTAAAATGAGTCCCATTTACTAGTCCATTTACATTCAACAATCTATAGATCAAGTCCCTCATGAACAGTCTTCATAGAACCAAAGTGGAACTATAGAATTTGGACCCCTCTGGTGCAGAATTCCAAAACCTATCTTAAGTATTTCTTCCCTCTCTTTATAAGGAGAGGGGAAGCTTTGAATCAAAAATTTACAAAATTATCTTTTTCTAAGCTCCAGCTATCTCACAGACTAGCTGTCTCAGCAAGCGAAGACCCGCTACCCAAATTATCACGATCGTATTTGATTTTGTTCTTTAAACTATCAAAATTACACTAAAATATACATAAAGGAAATATGAACAATGATTAGAGGAAAGTATCCCCACACCATTTCTGAGATTTCCCCTGATCAGGTCATGTCTCTACATTAATGTGCCTCCCTTGCAACTCGTCTCGTTCTTGTCACTTTCACCTTTAACTGCTTGAACTGAATGAATTTCCCATTTTCTAGAACTAAGAGCGATCAATAGTGATGGCCTTAGTGGCATTATGGAATCACAACTATGAACTCATCTATCACTCTAGACTTCCTGTATAACAATATCGTAGTTGTGATATGTTCAGTAATACTTCTTTAGCACTAAATCGGGGGTTCTCGTTACCAACCCTTTGCACTTTAAAAAATTACAAAACAAGTTAGTTCCAAGATCTTTTTCTACCTTTGTTTTAGCCCCTTTCTATAATTCTCTTCATATGACCAGGGGCTATGACTAGGTACTTTGACCTAAGGCACTAGAGCCTTTAGGCTCCTGTCTAGGGGCCCTTTTCCCTTTATAAAGTTCTTTGCACCCCTTTCCTTGAAGTTGCCCTAGCGACCGCATGCTTAGCCAAATATTAGAGATCCTCTACATCGTAGGTTTATAGTCGAGGCTTTTATATTGGAGCCGCAACATGTTTGTAATCTTTGATTGTGATAGCCCTTTAGTGCTGGACCTCTAACTCTGCCTTTGGAATTTTACACCTTTGTGACCATGGACCAACACTCACATTGGATCCCCTCTATTGTATGATTCAATTAGAGGTTTTAACTTGGTGCAGTGATATTCCTCTACCTGCAATCACCGATTTGCGACCTGACATCATCCTTAGCCACGTTCTCACCCATGTGTCCTCCATACTGCCATGTGATGGTGACATTCGATGCCATGTGGCTTTATCGAGACCAATAGTATTTTTCCATGTGGCCATCTAGAGGAGAGAGAAAAGGCCAGCTTGCCCTTAGTTTTGCATTTCTTTGTTAAATGATTTTAGGAATCCCCAAATAGTTTACCCTATTGACATCTTTTCCCGTAATTTATTCATATTGGTCACTTCCAGAATCATCGATCGTTGAAGACCGATGAGCCTTCTCTAAAGTGTGATCATTGATGCATGTTCGACGATAAGCCCAACTGCTCTGGTACATACATCACCGAAATTCGATCACCGATCTCTGATTTATTGCAATCATCAGTCTACGCCTCTGATATATCAGACTTTTTTATGCAAACTATTGATATGTCATGCTGCCTGATCCATTGATCGTCGATCTCTGATATCAGGCCTTTGCTTCCCTATTTCCGAAGGTTTTCTACCCTTAGAATTCAATATACCATATCTTCTGATCCAGAAGTCCATTTTTGGACTTCCACATATAGCTGGAAATCTTGTTCATAGCACTTTCCTTTGGAGAGGGTCCGATTTGGGCTTTGAGTATTTTAGTGGCTTGGGAGATGACTGCAAACTTCTCTTCTCTTTTTCACTTTAGATAGCTGAAAACTCATTTTGAAACTGATGATAACGCTGGCTCTAACTAGGGACAATACCTTGCTGGAAAGGTGCTGACAACCTAAAAACTAGTAGCATTCACCATTGGGCATGTGTTGGCTTAGTGGGTCTTGACCCAGGTTTAGAGTTATTTTTGCCAAAAAAATCCCTACACTACTGGCCCTTTCGACATCAATCCACGGAGCGCAGACTGGAGTCTCACCCAAATTAGTATGGGGGGATGGTAAAACCAAGTTTCCGCACCTAGAGATGACTGTGATGTCATTTTATACCCTAAATCTGCCTTCACGTAGATCGATAAACCTTTAGGGATTATCGATATAACTACCCTTAATCAGCTTCTATAACTCTGTGAACATCTATGACTATCTTTTGCACACCATGGATTAGCTACTTATTTGCATCAAAGATTACCCTTAACCCCGTAGTTACTCAGATCCGCTTAAATGTTCAATAACTTTAACATGCAACAAGATATTCTTCGTGTAAATAGTTAACAATAATTGTGTTCATGTAAAAATATCAATCATGTAAATTCATGCATTAATACATCATTATTTCATAAACCCATCATAACATAAGGCGCACTCACATAAATAGAGGTAAATAGAAAAAACACAGGAATTTTTAGAATAATATTCTTTATTGATACTTCAGTTCTGATTAAAGACTCAAGGTTTCCCTGCGCACTTAGCTACAGGGGTCCGCACACTCAACTGCAGACTCTACTCTAGGCCTTTGTGCATAGAGCTACAGATCCTTTCTTCCTACTCTTCTTGCTAATTTTTCAGACTTATCCCATAGACAATCTTCACTACTTGTCTTAGACATCCTAAGACACACCTATTTTTACAATCCCATGGTCCGGGGACCATGGATAGATATTCAAAAGCTGACTCACCTTACATAAAAGAAGGGTAAAACCATTTATGAAACTTTAACTATCTATGCACTCTGTGACCACAACTTGCAGTGACTGTACATTTTACACTACAAAACTTGATATTTTTCCCCAAAACTTGGGCTTTTGCCCCAAAATTGACCCTAGGGGACCCCATCCTAATAGACCCCCAACACAAAGATCGTGACTCACCCTCAAGTCACTCTGCTGGTGCGAATACGTTATCATGAAGACCTCTCAACTTGACTTGTGCCACTGCTACTTCAGCCATGCTCTATGTGGCTACCTGTTTGATCTGTTCCATGAGTTGCTCTATTGTCGGTCCTGCACTATCTTCCATGATTTTCTACTGCATGCTTTGTAGGCTCGCCAAATTCTCTTGAATGTTGGAAAAATTAATGTAGGCCACATCCAACCAAGGCCCCAATCTTTCCTTGAGGACCGCCTCTTTCCTCTGCGTTTCTTCTACCTATTCAAGTAGTTGTTTCACCTCCTGCAACTTGGCCAATCGTTGTGCTATAGCGACGGTACGCGCCATCACTCTGGCTTCATCATACTGCTACTAAAATTGATGGGCTTCTATGGTTAACCTATGTAGGTTAGGATGCTCCTGTAGAGCCATGACTATCTCCATGGACTGCTCAAAGAGCACAGTGCAATCCACCACTGCGGCATCCACTATTACGATTCTACCCTTCATAGCGGCTTCGCGCTGTTCTCTTACTTTTGGTGGAGTTGAATGCTATGATTTCAACTCTAACTCCATTGTCCTCAAGTTCAGTTCAAACTGAACCTTGGCCACTTCTATCTTGGCGTCACGTACACCTATAGCCAGCATCCTAATCTTCACCTCCAATGACACTTCTTCTCATATATGCAGTTCTGGAACGGTTCTACATGCGTAGACCGCCATGACTACAAGCTGGGCATTCTGCACTTGAAATTTCTTTTGATCCTCTAATGCTTCAGACTTGTCTACAAACATTTGTTCATTGTTGACGCTGTATTCACTTATCAGGCTCAGTTGTGTTACTCCCAGGCCTTAACCTCTACTATCACACCTGCTTGTAGTGTGTGAAGAAAATCGTTGGGGAGCGCAATCAGGTTGAGGCCAATGTTCTCTAGGGAACTGAAAATAGCTTTGTGAGTGGTCGCTTCCATGCTCAAAGCTCCATCTAACGGCGCGACTGCTCGAAGATCCAATGACTGAACCATCTCTACTACTTCAGTGGTTCCTATTGCGAAACTACTTGTTGGAGCACTGATCTATCCCACACCTACTTGGATTCTAGTCATCTAGATCTACAACTCACGCAAATCCTTTTGGATGGTGCTTAATGCCTATTGTTTCTACTTCTCAAACTGCTGCAACAGTTTTGTTGTAGTATCCCGCACCTTGTCTCCAATTTCATCGAGGACACCATCCATCAAAGTAATTGGGTCCATGGACGGCTTGGTATCTTTTATTTTCTTTTGTGGCCCTTCCTTTTCCTACTCCCATACTGCTTCACAAAGAAGGGAGTTCTCTCCTCCTGCTAATCATTGTTTCCCTGTTCTGACTACTCTTCCTCTTATGTTTGGAGTGAAGGTGACCTCTCACTCTGCTCAGAGTCGCGCTCTTCCTACTCTTCCTGTTCCTTCACGACGTTCTTTGCTTCTACCCGGGACTTGTCCTTAGCCTCTTTCCTTATTTTCTCAGCCAACTGCTAAACCTTTTGCTTGGCCACATCCCTCTTCTTCTTCTTCTTCACGTACTTTCCAGTCTGTGCGGCCAAATCAGAAGGAGAATTCCAATCTGTTGGCCAGTGCTTGATGACCTATTCAATAGCGTCATTGGTAGCAAGGTAGGGTAGGTCAAACCACTTATGTTACAGATCCTTCCATGCCTGGATATATACATGGTGGAGGTCTACTTTGAACTTTGTGTACCCTAAAAGTTTCTCAAACACACTTGGTGACAAGCGTGGCTTCTAGTTGATGGTTGTGAGAATTCTCGCCTCCATCAGCACCCAAAATACTTCGCTCTCTGTGACCTGCATGGCCTCTTTTGTGGCCCAGAGATGCAAACCTTCTTGCTTCTGGTAGATCTTTCTCCATAAGAGAAAACTGGCTGCCCCAACAAATCCCAGGCAACTAGCACAATCGAGAGCAATAGCCATGAATAGTGGAAGGGTTTTCTCCCATCATGTGCTTCTCTGTAGTTTGCGAGGAACTCACTACACAGGTAGTGCACCCAGTTGAACTGTATGCCCTCCGTGCACTGTGCTGCCAACGAAACCATTGGTGCTGACACATCATCCACGCGTCACTTTCTCATAACCTTGCCAACCAAAATCTTCGTGGCAACCTTTACTGTGGGGTCAGTAATTGAAGTAATCAGGTACCCACGTGGCTTCTTCACAAGTTTAAACTTGTCCTTCATCTCCTCAACGAGGTTGTTCTTGCTCATCTTTCCACCAAACACCTTGGATGGTTTTACCCTGAGTGTGGCAATAGCATGATCTGATGGATCAACATATCGGTGATGGGGATCAGTTCGTTCATCCACAAGCACTCATCATGCACTAGGCACAACAATTGTTTAATGATGATCAAGTTTATATTTGAGCGATGGTATTGGGGCACCCATAATAGGTTTAGCAACCCTGACTTGTTTACTTTGCGAACCCATTCCACAGGCTCCAGTGTGGTGACACCAGATTATTTGTAAAAGACCCTCTTCATATAGGTGTCTATAGCCAGGTGGGGGAACCACTCGTGGTCCGCCAAATCCCAATATTCTAGCTTCAAGTGTGGGATCCACACCAAGAGCGGACCTTCAAAGGTTATGTTCTCTAGTAACAGGGGTGTGTTGAGGAGGAATTGACTTGCATCTCAATCCTTCAGGACCTTCACTTTTCCCTTGCGTGGAGGGATATACTCTGGCAACTTAGATATAGGGTCCACCCCCTCAATGTCTATATCATTCATGCCTTCCTCAGCCTCCAGATCCACCACTTTTCCCTTCCCTTTTGCACTCATATTTTCTTTCCTCTGAGCCTGTGTAGTGGCATGCTTCCTCGGTGACTCACACATCAACACAAACTTTTTTTGTTTATCTTTCTTTGGCTTGCGGACCTCTCTCACTGGCGTAGGCTTCAGCTTAGGTGACCTCGGCACTGTAGGCATTGCTACTGGAACCTCCACACTCACACCTTTGGGAACCACTTCATCAAAAGCAATATCTCCACCAGTACTCATGGTTTTTGTGGGGCTTGGTGTTCGGCAACGGATCCCCCCATAATATGTTTTTGGGGCTTGAAGCCCAAATTTTGGTCAAATGTAACGTAAAGATTCCGCGAAATGATGGCGTGGAGCGCAAGAGTCTAAGGTTGTCCACCCTAAGATAATGTAATTTAATGTAACGTGTGTCAGCCTACCCATGGTCCGCGGACCATGGGATTGTATAAATAGATGTGAGGGTAGAAGTAAATCTAAAGTGTATTGGGTTGCAGTAGTAGTTAGAGGCTCTGCAGCTAAGTGCGCAGAGGACTAGTAGAGTCCGTAGCTGAGTTTGCGGACCCCTGCAGCTAAGTGTACAGGGTGGAGTCGTGTTGCAACTGAACTTGAGTATAATAAAGATAAGATTGATTCAGAATATTGTGCATCTGCTTGTATATCTGTATTTATATGTTCTGGTTATTCTTTATGTATTTATATTATTTTCAAGTACGCATGTTAATATAAAAGTTTAACAAATAATAATAATATTGGGCCCGCACAAACTAAGTTAATCACTAATATAATAGCGCAGTAAGGATTGGATCGAAATAATATGAAAGTGTGCATGGGTTGCGAAGAATAGAAAGCTGCGTGGAGCAGCGTAGCAGGCAGATTAGGATCTCGAACCTCTAGAACCCTCATCAAGACATCCCTATGGTGTGGAAACCTAGTTCCAGCACCCTCCAATACTACTTCGGGTGAGACCTCAGTCCGCGCTTCACGG
Organism: Pinus tabuliformis; assembly: GCA_031772625.1. Lineage (NCBI taxonomy): Eukaryota > Viridiplantae > Streptophyta > Pinopsida > Pinales > Pinaceae > Pinus > Pinus tabuliformis. The sequence goes on along the minus strand of CM062816.1, from coordinate 543,023,242 downwards.
ACTGTTGCCGAAAGGGCTAGTAATACCAGGATTTTCTTGGCTAAAATCACTGTTGAACCTGGGTCAGTCCCCACGTAGCCAACAAATGGTTCTGTTTTCGAGACCGGGATCTGCCTAAGGGATGTCTGATGTCGCGCCACTGGAACCCAACAAAGAAGGAAATTGAAGAGTGGTTGGACAAAAAGATTCACGAGTTTGTGACACAGGAAAATAGAACTCTGCAAGTATCCGATAAAAGGTGGTTGGATCGCTACATGTATATGGAAATCCATGAGATCTTCTTCGCATCCTTTCCTTCTAAACTATATGAGTGGATCGCAAGGTTAGCTGACAACCAGGGAAGGTGTAGCTTGACCAACCAATAGTGTGGACTCCAGAATTAGTGCACAGACTAGAGGCATCAGAAGATACGATCGCATAAGTTGTGGACCATTGGCTCGACCGGATAATAGGGGGATTTATCACTGAATTTTCAATAGATACAACCGTGAGCTACAGCAAAGCAGAATGACATTTTCTCAAGGGACCGTGAGGTAAGTACATTAAATCTTTGAATACCTAGATTATGATGATGTTGTGTGAAAAGCAGGTTATGCAAATACATTAATGTTTGGAATGATGCGGAGCAGAAAGACGTACAAAGGTAGCGGGGAATTAGGAAACAATCCCTTAATTTCACCTTCGCGAGAGAGCGAGGAAGAGCTCGCTCGGGTCTCTCCGAGAAGTGCGGTTAGTTTGATAAGGCAGCACATTCCATAGTTACCACCCCCACCCATGCCACCACCCGCTTCACCTCCTTCACCTCCATATCCACCCACTCCACCTCCACCAAACTCACAGTTTAACATGGTGAGCATGATCAAGCTATCGGTATTCAGAGGAGTAGGGAATGAGGATCCAGACCAGTTCTGGTTCGTGGTAAGAGTAGTGTGGGAAGTGCAAGGAGTCACGGATGACAACATTAAGAAGGATACATTGGTGAGCACGCTACAGGATTGTGCGTTGACATGGTATATCAAGTACTCTAATGATCACCTAAACGCAGGAATAGTAGAGATCTAGAATGCGTTGAATAGAGAATTTAGCTAGCTGAAATCAGAGACACAGTCAATCATCAGTTTTAAAGAGATCGTGATGCTTCTAGGCAAGACCCCCTAGGATCTGGATCAACGACTGAAGAGTGCGATCCATGAGGCTAATATGATGCTCACGGATGCACAACATCGCTCATGGTTTGTGGCATCTCTAACACCGCACCTAAGGACGACATTGTCGCAACAGAAACTTTCTACCCATGCCGAAGCATTAGAAATGGCGATGAGGTTGCATGAGACACCACTATAAGATTCGAGGCTTGGATTTCAACAAATCCATGCGCAACTACGGAATATTTGCTTGGAAGTGTAGAGATTGAAGCAGGATAGGGCACTGCGGCTAGAGGCACACGAGGAAGTATGGTGCATAAAATGCAAGGGCCAAGGCCATGACAAGGATCACTGTCTAATATACACGAACTACTTGGCAGGAGGGGGGCCAATGCCGCTGAGACCGGAGGCATAGGAAGGACCGAGTGTGACACCTGCATTATGGTGCACGATCTATCAGATAGGAGGAAAACACACAACAGATAATTGTCATTTGCTGCAAATGTATACGCAGGCTCCCCAATAGTTGTTTTGTAATTTCTGCAGGTCAGTAGGCCACGATGAGTGTACTTGTCGTAGCTACAAGTTAATGATGGATTGGACCTCAACCTATCGAATGTAGATAGAAACGTGAGCCCTCGACCCAGCGGTGGGGATGGCATGTGTGGGATGTTAGGGGTGAGGTTGAGGACGAGGAGGAATGGGACCAAGAAGGTGTCACAGACAGTTAATTTGTTACAATTTTAGAGTACCAGGGCACTACTCTCGTGATTGTACCAACCCGACGAGAATATCTTGTTCATACTATGCTCAATTCGATCATGAAGCAGTAGATTGTTCTACGTTGATCACACAGATGCACAAGAAAGGGGCACTCCAGCCTCCTCCTACAAAGGAACCTAAGTTTGACTTAGAACGCGCAAAGGAGACATTCATGGAAGCTAAGAAGAGCTTTGTGGAGGCCTCCACTTGAGGTAGTAAGGATCAACTAGAGCCAAGGGTGGATCCTTTTATGCTTACTACCTCTTTGGTGACATGCATGAAACTATTGCGTGACAGTAAAGCAGTTAAGGGACTACAGGGGTTGATCACTAGGTGTGCAGGGTTAGCGGAACCATGCGTAGTACAGAAACTGGGAAAGCATGCATTGCGCACCGAGAGGGAAATGAGATTGACGACGCAGATTAGTGAGTATGAAATGGATCAAGTAATCCTAGACTTGGGTTCGAACGCAAATGTGTTACCAAAGCAGACATGGGAACGCATGGGAAGGTCCTTGTTATAGTGGTCCCCTATTCAATTATGAATGGTGAACCAACAGAAGATTTTTCCCATGGGGAGGTTGCAAGGGGTAACAATTGATATCAAAGGTGCCAACACACAGATGAACTTTGAAGTAATAGAAATTGTCAATGATAGTAATCCTTACCCCGCATTACTAGGAATAGACTAGGCCACTGATATGAATGGAGTTATTAACCTGAAGAAGAAGAAGATGATATTCGAGAAAAAGTCCCTACGCATAGTAGTTCCGCTAGACCCAGCCGAAGGAGCTGGCTACACTGAACCAGTGCGCAACGATGAAAGTGACGATGAGCTAGATTGTATTTACTAGATAACGGCGCAAGACCAGGATTGGGTGAACCTGACTGCAGATGGGAGAATCTCAAGGGAGCGCGACAGATTCTATACTTCGGATTCAAATGAAGAAGTAGAACACTGGAAGAACCAGTTGCACTGAGTGACAACGCTGAATTGCAATATGATGATTAGATCACTGTGTTGCATGACAACAAAGGCAAGGGAACTGCCAACATATGATGGAGTAACAATGGTGGATGAATTCCTAGACAAATTCGAAAGTGCGGTACCAAAACAGTAGCGGTATGGTGCGCTGGAATGGGCACTGCCCGCAACACCCACATGATGGTCGAGTACACATCAGGAGACCATTTTAAACTAGCGTAAATGTAGGAGGCAGATGCTCTTGCGGTTTGGAAGCCCCCAATGTTGAACAAGAGCTCGGCAGCTAGGGCGAAGCATCTTCCGTGCCCACTTGTGTCGATGGGTGTAGATGTGTGCTATGCAAGCACATCCCAGAATAAGGATTGAAAATTAGAACCTGACACGACTGTAGGAAAAGTGACGCACACCACAAATATTCCATGTCAAAGCATTCACAAAGCTATGTGGAATCATGAACATAATTTACCAGGAGGAACAAATGGATTGGGACCTAAATGTACCAGCAGTCCAATGGGCCTATCGGGCCATGAAAAAGAACCTAAGTGTGGGAATTATTCTAAAGATGACGAGCAAAGTTGAGTTCATCGCTTTGGAAAAGAATCCTCACACAATAACTCCCATAATTGGGACAACACACGAGGACCAGAGCAAAGAGATTATGCAGCCATGCAAGGAAAAACATATGCAGATTCAAGAAACCATTCGATGAGGGAACCTTAAGCTTCGTGAAATCGAAGAAGATCATGTACTACTGAAGCAAAAAAGCATGTTATTGGACAAGAATATCAGAAAACTGGAAAACAAAATCACACAAGAATTACGCGTTGACAGAAAGATAGGGCAACGTGTGGGCAGCCATACCACCACACTAGAAGATTGTCGTGGAGAATTTTTGGCTCTACTACCATGGCTGCAACCACACCTTATCAAACAAAGTAACCAGGGAAGCGCACCACGTAAGGAAGAATGCGAGGTGCTGACTGGTGCGAGGGTAACTAAGGAAGGCCCACGGACCGGGTTGGAAGGTGACTTGAAGCCTCACACTGGTGTTGCGACCACCTGACTATCCATAGCAAGCACAGTCTCAGTGCCCAAAGCAGTTGAAAGAGAGCGCAAGACTATAAAAGAGTCTGTATGGGAGCTACGCAACACGGAAGCTACGCAAACGATCAGTATGATGCATGGGTCGTGTCCATGGACAAGGGCCTATGCTGCCATGTGGGTAGGCTGTGAAGTGACCATTGGTGTCCCTATTCATGACATGATGTCCAATTTAAGGCAATGAGGAGCAGACGATGGGAAATTAAGACACAAAGTCAGAACTATATTTGGTACTATCTGCTGCCAAGCTATTGGCACAATAGAAGTAGAACGAGCGGCTCACCGAGGAGGTAAGGGCTTCCCACAAGGAAACGAAGGCTGCCGCAAAGCAGACCAAGGCTACCGAAAAAACAGCAGCAGCTAGGGCCACCATGACATAGGAGGAAAGAGGCCCAGACCTGACCACATGACTTGGGTGTTATAGACATATTTGGGCACATCAACCCCATACTTATATGTCAATGTATTAGGGCTCATCAACCCCTAAAAGAGTTGTTTCATACCCTGAATACATCATTCCCCAAAAGTTCCATCCAAGAAACCATCAAGAAATTACCTAAATTGAACCATACTGACTGCTCCACTGGCAAAGTGCGATGCATATTGAGTGATACACTACCAGGGTGTGATGCATACTATTTAGGCCTTCTATAGGGTGAGATGGGTGAGGATGGACAAATGTCCGAGATAGTTTAACAAATGGTTGTTCATGGAATCTTCTAGAAACTTCTCCTGTGCCACTTGCCTCTCTGAATTCGCTCAAGGATGAATAAGGGATCCAGGAAACCATCTCCAATCCCTTCTCTTATGGAACCAATTATAACAAGTGGAATGACACTAATCAAAACCCATGGATGTCTCACACCCTTGCAAACATCTATAAATGGATCTCCAATCTAAGAGATCAGAAGCTTGAAATGTTGTGAATTGCAAGGAAGTGCTTATAGTTTGTAATTGAGGAGAGAGCATTCTATTCTTGTTGGTGTGATCTTGCTATTTCATGAGTTGAAGAAGGATTGAAGCTGGGAGGATGATGCTGGATTAGACAACTGGGTTGTAATTATCCCTTCTATTAATAAAGCTCTTCAAGTTTTCTTCCATATGATTGTGCAATTGTGAATGTTATCATTTGCAAATGCTATCATTTGTTCATTATATATCTGATTCTATAATGTTTATGTTGTAATAGATCACAATGCTTTGACGGTTCTTTGTTGTTGTACTTGTGCGGGTACTCTCCAAGCATGTTAAGTATGGGAAGGAGTTGCGGGATCTGTCAAAGGAGAGAGAGATCAAGCAAGGGATTAAGCAGAAGTTCCAGGTTGGTTCCATTATCTTTCTCTTATCTGTTACGCATATGAGAAATCATTGAATTGCTTTAAACTATTGTTTCTAGGGTAGCTGCCAAACCTAGAGGGCTAGCATTCTTTAGGAATACTAGTTTTCCTAGAAACAAATTGGAAACTCCATTGGGGAATGAACAAATGTTTTTTTGTTGTTATTGTTTGTTCTATGTTCAATTTGATAAACTATAGACAGAGTCTGAAGTCAGCCAGGTAGCCTTCGAACTATGCTTGCGCGGTAATTGCATAGTAGATGAATGTTGCTTCAATCAATCTTTGGTTTAGTTTATGAATTAAACATTTGACTTGCAAGAACATCTAGATGCCATTTTTGGTAGCTCAGTAACCTCTCAAGACATTCCATCATACTTTGCTCATCATTGTTCGTCAAAACCCAACTTAATACGTTGAAAACAACTCCACATTTGAGCCAAAACCCATTTCAGTTGCACTCCCTAGACCATCGCACTATCTTCCACTGTGACTCAGTATGCATAGCACCTCCCAAGTGTATTAAGTGCGATGCATCTCAATTTCTATGAAGCCTAGGTGCAATGATTGATTGAACTCTTTTTCCATCTAGAATTTGAGGGTTTTTCACCTTGTTTTTAGTTTTGTTTGGTTGTTTTGTTGCATATGAACAGTGCCTCTTTACTGAAGCTTACATGCATCACTTAGATCAACCTCAATTACACTAGGATTAGTGAATTTTTTTAGTGTATTTTTTCATCATTTACAATCCTTTGTCGAAAAGTTGTTTTAGTCGATTTGTCGCTTTGGTACAAAAAGTGTCGTAATTGTCATTTTTTGTCGAAAAGAGAAGTGTTGTAAATTCTTCTTTCCCTTGATAATTGATTGAACTTTTCTTGATGCATTTGATTTTATTTGTTTACATTCAAAGTGTCAAAAGCATTTTTGTTCAAAATTTAAAGTATCATTTTTTATTCTTCCTTTTTCTTTTTGAAAAAGAAATTGACGAAAATGTCATTTTGAGTGAAGTATTTCAAATCTTTGCTTCATTTAGCTTTCCTTTTGGCACCATTCACATTAAGGAGAGCGAAAAAAATTACATGCATTTGCATTTAGGATTTTTTGATTTGTGTGCGAAAAGATGATTTAGGGAAATGCACTAGTGTGTACTCTTTGCTCTTTGCTTAAAAGCACTGTTATCTTCTTTCCCTAGTAGCTAGGATTTTCATTGCTCAAATAAACAAAGATTGTTTATCATTGTAGATTGCATCTTAGGAATTTCAGATCATTATCACGCGGTGAACCATTGAAAGGCAAAATCTAAACAAGATCAACTTTAAAATGAATTTCAATGAACCTAGCAATGCTTTGGAACTTAACGCAACATATCTAGAGGTCTAGGCTAGTGATGTGTTCTAGCGTCATTAAAACTAGTCGCTATCATTTTCATTGAAGGTTGGGTGATTCCTCCTCCTTGATACGACAACTGCTAGTACGGACTTGTGCCCCCCATACCGTCGTGTATATATTGGGAGACCACAATAGGCTTAAATCCTTTATCCATTGGAAACTGAGTCTGTCGCCTTATTGATCACAATGCACTAAACACAACATTATGGAAGATTGGCTGCCGTACATAAGTCCTTGGTAATTTCTTTTTAATTTATCACCAAGGTGTATATTGCAGTAGTCACTTTTGTTCCTTTTCGACTCTCTAAAAGAAAAGGTCCATATGACCACTTGTCCTTTCAGGCTCATTAAAAATCAAAGGCATCTAGAGTCATCTTTAGCTTTTTCTTGACTCTTTAAAATTTAAAAAGAAAAGTTGAGTCTAAAGTGTTGTTAAAATTAATTGATCGAGAATAACATCCCTATTCCTTAGTTAATCTTAGGTTGAGACATATGGCAACAAAGCTAGAGTCCACTGATCAAGGAATCACTTTTGATGGGAATCCTAGTCCTTTTCCTTCTTTCGGAAATATTGGTGCTCCCTCTATGGCTACATTGTCCCTTCCAGGATTTACCATTGGCCTGCCAGTATGGTTGTTTTCAACCTCTTTGGTTCAAAATGTCGAGATTTCTCTGAAATCGAGTACACCTCCAACTAGAAAAAATCAACCTCCAGTTGATCCTAAAGTTGACCCTTTGCCTTCTTCCTCGTTTGTTTCTCCCTCCCCCTCTTCCTCTTCGTTTGGTGAAAGTATTGATACTAGTAACCAGCTGGCTAAGAAGAAGAAGAAATGGAAGAAGAAGAAGAAGAACCCAATTCATCAACGGGGCAACCAAGAAACCATTGCTCTAAATGAAACATCTGATAAAAATCCATCCATTAAGCCTTACAAAGTCAAATATCCATGCATAATTTGTGTGGGAGACCATTTTCATCAAACTAGTCCTTACTTTCCTTGGATCTTCAAAGATTGGTCTTCCCATTCACACCATCCCGTGTCATCAACCTCTGGAGATCATGTTGGTAATACACCATCAACTGGTGATAGTAAAGTTCATGGACAAAAGGGAAAGATCAGGATTCCATGTAGGTTATGTGAAGGTAATCACTCCTTTCACCTTTGTCCTTTTTTGGATGAAGCCAAAAGAGTGTTAGATAATTGTCCTGCTTTACTGCAGTGACTTCCATCTGGTTACAAGAAACTCTCCCTAAATCCTTCACTAGTTGATGAACCGACTGACAAAAATCAACCATTGGTCGAAACCACTCTCTCTAAAAGTGAATCCTATGAGTCTATAACCAACCAAAATCAATAGGTCGAGGTAACAGTTGACCCAATTTCACCTTCAAGTAATCATACCTTTCCCGAAGAGAGTGAAAATGATACCGCTCAAGTTATTTTTGTTACTTCAGATTCTAATGAGCTTGGGGGCAATCCACCTATTCCATCAAGATAGGAGGAAAATCCTCCAGTTCTCGTAACTCAAGGGGTTAATTCTCCCATTTCTATGGTACCCTCTCCAAGTAGTCTAGTCACTCCCTTTGATTGGAATCGATTGGCAGGATCCCGCCTTCCTTCTTACGTGCCTTTCCAAATCATAATACAAGTTTGTAAAATGATTTTATCTAGCACTATTATAGATGAAGGTGCATCAATGAGTATCCTTTCCTCAACTGCTTGGCAAGTGCTCAGGTTTCCACTGCTTGTGCTTATTACATAGAATCTGTTAGGCTTTAATAGAGGAACTAGTTGACCGTTAGGGATCATTCCTCAGTTACCTATCACCTTGGGAGGAAAAATTGTTTATCTAAACGTGATGGTAGCCCCAAGACCTTTATATTACAATTTACTTCTTGGGCGTGACTATGTTTACCACATGGGAGTTATTGTTTCAACACTATTTCGAGTGATTTGTTTCCCACATGAAGGTGAAATTGTCACCGTTGACCAGCTTTCATTTCCCAGTCCAAATATAGCTCCTAGACAACCATCATCCCTAAATGGTCCATTTATACCAATGGTATCATCCCCACCACAAGTTAATTATGTGGCAACCTGTTCCACACCTACATCAACTGACGATCAATTCAGTGATGTTGTACATTATGTACTGGGGGGCATTGGAACCAGATCTATCCTTCATGACCACTTATGAGTTGTAATTGAAAGGGTCTCTGACGATAGTTCCTTGTCCTATGTCGACCTCATTAAAAAATGAAACAAGGAGTCCGAGGATAGTTCCTTGTCCTGCATCGATCTTGTTAAAAAATGAAACAAGGAGTCCGAGGATGGTTCATTTTCTTGTGCCAACCTCGTTTAAAATGAAACAAGGTCCCAAGTTCAAAGTCAAGTCTTTCACTTGATCTCGTAAAATAACCTTCATTCCATCCACCTAATAGCCATGAGTCGACTACTTAGGTGAATGTAATGAAGCTTGGGGGCATGCACCTAATGGTAAAATTAAGTTTCCCTGTAGGTTATATGATTGTTCTATCACACCATTCATCTTTGTCTATCTAAACGAAGCCAAATAGGTGTTGAATAACTGTCCTACTTCACCACAGTGACTTCCATTTGGTTACAGGAACCTAATGGTAAAGATAATTTTCCCTGCAGGCTATATGATTGGTCTATCACACCATTCATCTTTGTCTATCTGAATGAAGCCAAATAGGTGTTGGATAATCATCCTGCTTCACCACAGCGACTTCAATCTGGTTACAAGAGACTCTCCTTTTCATCATGCTGGGGGCATGTAAACAAATTCAAGCATATTTTTTTGTTTTAATTTTGTGTTAAAAAGAAATTGAAGCCAAGTATAGTTTGTTCCTTTCAAGCTTGTGTAAACATGAAACTGAATCCAAGCATAGTTCCCTGGTTCAAGCTTGTCTAAAAATGAACCCATTTTCAATTTTTAACCCTTGTGATTGCCACTCTATTAGCCTTTTTGAGCCTTGGTTGTTTTCATCTCATCACCACCATCTCTTTGGTTGATCATATGCTTTCACTTGGTTTCTCTACCCTTTTTTGAGGAATAGTTGCAATGAGTGGTCTTATTAGCCAGCCTCTTCACATAAATCAACATGTTTTGAGAAGTTCCAACATCACTGGAACTAGTTGCTACCCTAGACACCACTCATTCCTCAAAATAGAGTCCTCTTTAAACTCTTTTAAGACTTTCTAAATAAGAAAATATTTTTGAGTGCTTGTCCATTCCAGCTCGTTAAAGGATTGGAAATGACATCCCTCTTGTATTATTTTATCCTTTTTCGAACTCGAGGGATTACTTTACGAAAAAGAACTTATGGAGTTTTCTTTTCATCCCTTTTCAAAATATCTAAACATGAAAAGGACCGAGTTATCCTTATCGTTAAACTCATTAAAATAATAGCGACAAACTTGTCCATCTAGACGAGACCGAGTTTCACTATCTCTAGACTCGTTAAAACATTAAATAGCGACAGGTTTGCCCAAAGGGTGAATTATAGAACAAGCATATGTTATCCTCCTCAAGCTTGACAAAAATAAAGAGGTACTGGTCAACAATGACTGGGGAAAAGGGAGAAAAACTTGAAGAATTTATGGTAGCAAGTCTCTCTTGAACATGACACTTTCACTTCATCTCCATAATTGAGTTGGGTTGGGTTATTCCTTTCACCTGTCATCATACCATTGTTCTTTCATACCATCCATATTTTGGGGTTAACGCTACCAATTCATGTCAGTGTCGCTGACATGTTCAAGAGAAGTCATTTAGTTAAGAAGTCACCATCCAATTAATGTCTCATACACTGCAATACCTCCAACCTTCATTTTTCGTGACTGCCATTCCTGAACCTCATGTCGTCAGTTCATTTTCACCTCTAGAAATCATTTGCTTCATTTCGTGTCATAGATGTGGGATACATGAAGGCCCTCCTACAACGACTCACTTCTTGTCAACATCAGCTCATTATCCAAGAAGTCGACTTAGAAACAACCCTTTCAGTGCTTTGAAGCTTGCATACATCAATGGAAAGTTTCTCACTTTTGGCGACAGGTTGACATCAATGGCCTTTGACTGAAAGATTTGGCGTGGTGTTCAACATCGAATCATATATTCACACCACATGAATTGTACTGCAGTACCTTGAGGATCATTATCATTATCGGTGATCCCTCTCGCATCTGTTAACAGCTCACATCATTGGCTAGTAATCAGGCGATGTCTTTCCATGTTCGACTTTAGAACATCTCTTCACATGGATTGACTTGTACATCAAGCGAATATTGAATGAGTTTGAAGACCCCAGATCTGGTTTCATCCATCCATACTACAATATATTTAGGGATATAAAAACATCAAATGTACAAAGGCTCTACAAAGATGGTCATCCTAATCATGGATTGCAACTCTATATCTGTAGAATCACGAGTCTGCAACTACAAACGACTATCTGATCTATGTACATGAAATGAAATTTATAAAGCTAAGCATGGGAATGCCTCCCCCAGATAGATCATGGAAATCATATTATGATAATGTATTGTATTGTAATTGATGTAGGTCACCTTCCAGTTCGAAACTTCGGATCCTCATGATAAAGCATTTCACCCGACATGATAGAGAGTGTGAACGAACTACGCCTATCAAGTGCAATAAACCTTATGAAGTTTGGGCTATGAGCCCGAAAATTGATAAAGTAGATTAGCCCTTCCCCTACTCTAAGAAAACATAACCCAAAGGAAGGATGGCTCACCTGAGGTAGGAGGGTGAGGAAGGATGGATCAAGAAAGATTGCAAAGAAGATAGATAGATGGCTCAAGAAAGATTGCAAAGAAGTGGAACTAGCCTTCTTAGAGCCATATAGAGTTGAACGATCAATCGGGGCAACTGTTATAGACATATTTGGGCACATCAACCCCAGACCTATATGTCAATGTATTAGGGCTCATCAACCCCTAAAATATTTGTTTCATAGCCTAAAGGAACATAGTCATATGAATACATCATTCCCCAAAAGTTCCATCTAAGAAACCAGCCAGAAATTACCTAAATTCAACCATACTGACTGCTCCACTAGCAAAGTGCGATGCATACTAAGTGATACACTACCAGGGTGTGATGCATACTATTTAGGCCTTCTATAGGGTGCGATGGATGAGGATGGACAAATGTCTGGGACAGTTTAAAAAATGGTTGCTCATGGAATCTTCTAGAAACTTCTCCTATGCCACTTGCCTCTCTGAATTCGCCCAAGGATGAATAAGGGATCTAGGAAACCATCTCCAATCCCTTCCCTCGTGGAACCAATTGTAACAAGTGGAATGACACTAATCAAACCCCATGGATGACTCACACCCTTGCAAACATCTATAAATGGATATCCAATCCAAGAGATCAGAAGGCTGAAATGTTGTGAATTGCAAGGAAGTGCTGACAATTTGTAATTGAGGAGAGAGCATTGTATTCTTGTTGGTGTGATCTTGATATTTCATGAGGTGAAGAAGGATTGAAGTTGGCAGGATGATGCTGGATTAGACAACTGGGTTGTAATTCTTCCTTCTATTAATAAATCTCTTCAAGTTTTCTTCCATATGATTGTGCAATTGTGAATATTATCATTTGTGAATGCTATCATTTGTTCATTATATATCTGATTCTATAATGTTTATGTTGTAATAGATCACGATGCTTTGACGGTTCTTTGTTGCTGTACTTGTGCAGGTACTTTCCAAACGTGTTAAGTACGGGGAGGAGTTGCGGGATCTGTCAAAGGAGAGAGAGAGATCAAGCAAGGGATTAAGCAGAAGTTCCAGGTTGGTTCCATTATCTTTCTCTTATCTGTTACACATAGGAGAGATCATTGAATTGCTTTAAACTGTTGTTTCTAGGGTAGCTACCAAACCTAGAGGGCTAACATTCTTTAGGAATATTAGTTTTCCCGGAAACATTGGGACAGACAATACGGCAGAAGGTGTGGACCCAAGCACCACCTCTACACAATTGAAATGGTCGCGCGTACGGAGCGAACAAGAAGACCATGGCTTCCAAATTGGATGAGGAGCCTATTACACTGATAGAGGGTGATCTATATGACATCGGCGACACAGTTTGTGAGGTCACCAGGGAGGCGCTCCAAGAAGCAATGATGGAGTAGCAGAATGTGTTGGGGTCACTCAGGGCACAACTGCAGGGACTTCAGGTGTGACTCCCACAAGAAGGAATGGTAGTCGTCTACGGTCCCATGGGAGCATCGGAAAGAGAGCAGTTGTTGCGGTACAAAATGGCCAACACCGTCATGATGCCATAAGGAGCACTGACAGTGAACAGCATGGAGGATAGAGTCGTAGTAGGATGGATCAAGGGACTCAGCCTAAACTTGGCTGCCCTTCCACAGGATATTTAATACCAATTAGAGGGTGGAGCGACGATGGAACTTCGCACTAGGGAGGGATGCGCAATGCAAATGCTAAGTGAACAGCCAATCAATATTGAATAGCTTAGCCTACAACATGATGAAGTGGTGGCACAGAACCAACAGTTGGAGAAGATTGTAGAGGAAGCATGTCGTCGCATCATAGAACTGGAAATTACGACAGATCTGCCAATAGGAATGCAGATCCACAAATTGGCGAGTGGATTCTGTGAGGCAAAGGAGGAAGCTACGAGGATCCAACTAGATCTCAACCTGCAAATTGCTGAACTATGATTAAAGGCACAACCCTCCACATCCCCAGAAGTTCGAGAACAGCACACCAGTGATATCCAAAAAAGGCTAGAAGACATTGAACAAGCCGTATAGAGCTGCACCTCCTTGTTGGAAGAATCCTTCGGGGTCCTCACAACCTTACAGGAGGACCCCACCATATAGCAGTTGGAAAAAGAGGTGTGGGACAGCACAAACAATGGTCCTAACTCAGTGGCTTGTGAGGTTACAACAGGAAAAGGAATTGAAGGAGCAAGTGGACGCAGCGCCCCAAAAAGAGGTAGTACTTGAAGCACGTGTCTAGCCTTGGATTGATGAGGCCTTCCTCATCATGGCCGACATCGAAGGAAAAATCAAACAAATGAGAGTAATGCATGACCTGAGACAGGGATTTCACCCTACCAATGAGCATTCAGCCAAGCGAGCAGAGCAGATCTAGCAGACGGCAGAACAGTGCACTACGGATCTTCACATAGCACAAGTATAATTGGATGGACTTCACGCAAAGATCACCACACCAGCAAAGTGACTCAGGATGAGTCACGATGATTGTGTTTGGGGCCTGTTGGGCAACAGATCCCCCCATAGCATGTTTTTTGGGCTTGATGCCTTAATTTTGGTCAAATGTAAGGTAAATACTCCGCAAAATGCGGGCGCAGAGCGCAAGAGTCTAGGGTTGTCTGCGCTAAGATATTGTAATTTAATGTAACGTGTGTTGGCCTACCCATGATTCGCGAACAATGGGATTGTATAAATAGAGCGAGGCTCTAAGTGTAAAGGAAGTCTTAGTTTTGGACAAGTATTAGATATATGTGAGGGCATGCTTAGAAGATAGAAGTAAATCTGAAGTGTATTGGGTCATAGTAGTAGTTAGAGGCTCTGCAGCTGAGTGCGCAGAGGCCTAGTAAAGTCCAAAACTGAGTGCACAGGGCGGAGTCGGGTTGTAACTGAACTTGAGTATAATAAAGATAAGATTGATTCAGAATATTGTGCATCTGCTTGTAGATCTGTATTTCTAGGTTCTGGTTATTCTTTATGCATTTATATTATTTTCAAGTACACATGCTAATCTGAAAGTTGAACAAGTAATAAGAATATTGGGCCCACACAAACTAAGTTAAGCACTAATATAATAGCACAGTAAGGGTCGGATCGAAATAATACGAAAGTGCGTACAGGTTGCGAAGAATAGAAAGCTGCGCGGAGTAGTGCAGCACACAGATTAGGATTGTAAACCTCTAGAACCCTCATCAAGACATCCCTAGGGTGCAGAAACCTGGTTCTAGCACCCTCCCATACTACTTCAGGTGATACATCAGTTTGCGCTTCACGGACTATTGCCAAAAGGGCCAGTAGAACTGGGATTTGCTTGGCTAAAATCACTGTTGAACCTGGGTCAGGCCCCACATAGCCAACACTTGGTCCTAGCATCTTTTCCAAGATGAATGCCTGATTTACCTCTATAACTTGGAAAATGTAGGGCTTACGGCTAAATCCTTCCAATTGTTGAGTTATGAAATGGGTATGTATTTACTCTCAATTCCATCACCTTTTTCTTGTTTTCTTATCTCTTTCATATCTCGATACGCTAACATCTTGATGGGTTATGATAAGAAATAGATGAACTACCCTCAGTTAAGATTTAGCCATCGTAACTAACTTTTACTCCTTTTTATGCAGAGAAATTGTGAAAGGAACAATTGTTGTTCCCTAGCGACGAAACAACATAAACCAACAAAGGCATAAAGGGGCGTGTCGGTTGCCGACATATCAAAGGATGAATCAGGAGGATCAATGCCAAATATGATGGGTGTCTAAAGATAGCATTCAGTTGCGAATCCCTCAGGATCGGGAGATCCTGAGGGATCGCATTTATCTTTTACCTCTTTCTAACTATAAAAGAAAAATATTGTAGTAAGAAGGAGGAGGGATCTCTATTATTTCAAATTGTAATTTTAATTTATAGACTTGTGTTGTTGGAGAACATGACTGTATTGTAATGCTACTTGAGTTCAATGATTAATATATAATTGACGTTGTTGTTCATTCGTATTATTTGAAGTAGCTCAGCAGTATTCGTTGGTGGCTAAGGGCCCGGCCTCTGGTGGATTCAACTGCTCCCCTATGTTATATATTTCTGATTCTTGCAAGTTTGATTGGTTTGATAGGTTTACCATTTTCTGTGAGTTTGTCTGATTTTCTATTTACCGCTTTCCTATATAGAAGACAGAACGTTTTCTTTACATATTTTACCGCACTGTCATTTTATTCTATTTACGCTTATTTAGATTAAATTATTTAGCCGTCAAAACAATGAATTGTATTGATTTAATCAGTTGTAAGAGTTTGGTTATCGTTATTGAGCTCTCGATTGACACCAGTTCCATTTGGATTGCTTCGTACAGATTGTTAGCACCTAGATCTGCCCTAGGCTGAAGGAAGGAAAAATTCAGGGTAAACACAAACCACGCTCAGTTTGGTAGCTAGCCCTACCATAACAGGAGAGGGCTCTCTCCGAGTCACGATCAGTGAATGGATAAACGAAACAGTCTGAGATGACTTACAGTGAAATATTTATCTTAGGCTAGTAAGTGAATATGGATACAAGAAACAATTTTTATGAATGACTGAGCTTCTGGGATGTTATGGGACCAACGGACAACAATGAGCAGAGGATTTAATACAAAGGCACCAGATTACTTCGTGAGGCAAGACAGGCGGAAAGTCTAGCAATTTAGTTTGAAATAACGCAGAATGGAGGAATTGCTTAGGAGGGTGAAAAGGGCATAAGTACATGAATCCTTTTCAACAGAAGAAGAAACACTGAACATGAAATTTTCCCACAGGCAGAGCAATAAAATTGAATTCTACCTTATCTAACTTAGAAAATTTCACTAGAAATGAATATGAAATGAACTATGAAACATTACGAAATGCATATGAAACATAAGAGACACATTTGCTACACTCACAACCACATGAATCTCATGAAACCGAGCCGCTGCCTTTTATTAATCCTCTGTCAAAATATACAATGAAGAACTGAGATTCTCTCCCACAGTCTCCCAGAAATTACAAGCCAACCAACCCTTCGCAAATAGTTTGCATACAATATATATAATGTGCCACGAAGAGATAGAACGCCCAGGGGTTGAGGAGTTACTCGAATCATTACAAAATGGAAGTGGAAAGCCAACCATTAGCTACAGGTGTAGCGTTACAAACATGACAAATGGCTTGGGTGACCGTTTGCCTTCCTTTGCCACTTGGATAGAAGCCAATCTGGAGTGAAAATACTTTAAATGCTGCCTTAGGTGCCAAAAAACTGAAATGTAGATGAGCGGGCCCACTTGGAGAAGTCGCGAATCGAAATTTCGTGAAACGGAAGAAAAATTGGGTTTTTTTCCTGTATGCGCCATGCCATTTTCTGTGTGTGCCACGCCACTTTGGATCCTATTTGTAGGAGTCCAAAATGTGCCCAAGTGTGCTTGTTGGAAAGCATGTCCTATCTACTTTCTAACCCAAGTGGAATTTCTGAATTTGGTGCTCATTTTCCCCTCCAAATCTTCATTCTCCCAAGACTGCTTCCTGTGTGTCAAAATAGGGGCAGAGAGGTCATTTTTTGGGTGTTTTTGACCTCCTGGAGACTCATATCTTGCCCAAATTTCTTGTCCAAGCACCAGTAGTCGTGATTTTTCATGACGAATCCAAAAATGCAAACCTTTCTTCATTTGGAGCTCCCAATTTTTAGCACCGCGCCACAGGGCAAAAAAACCTGTGTTTTGCCCAAAAATTTGTCATGTGACCAAAATTTCCCCAAATTTCTTGAAATTTGGGCTAAAGGTCCTCTATGAAGTGCTATGCTATGCCAAGGAAGCTTCAGCCAAGATTCGAAGCTGATCTTGCTCTTTTGCCTCTTTTGCTTCTTTTGTTGCTTTGCTCAATTTTTCCTTCAAGCTCTTTATCCGGGCCTCTGCACTCATGTTTCCTGCCCTGTAATGGAAAGCCATGTGTCTCAGTAAGGCATGGTCCTTGTTGGCCTTGTCCGGCAGCCTCTCCAAGTGCATGTTAACTCTCTCTAGATTGGCCTCCCGATCCTCATTGATCTCTTCCTCCAATGACGTGAGCTCAACTCTTCTCCTTTGTGTAGCTTGGCGATGCTCACGAATGTTTTGTAGCTCCATAATCACCTGTTGATCCTCCAGTTGTTTGTTCCTCTGCTCCAGGTATTTCATGTTCCACTTAGCCCTCTCCAAGTTAAGGGATAAGGCATCAATCTCTGATTGCTGCTCCTAGATGATCTATCTAAGCTCTAAATTTGTCGGTTCTGTATCTATCTCATCGTCATGAAGGAGAACGAATTTTGTCTCGTTCACCTGATGGCTCACCTGAATGCCCCTCATCATGCATTGGCTCCTTACCTCTGTCCTGTTCCTGTGTCGTCGATTTAGGAAGCAAGGCCCCTTCCACCCCGGGTGTAGATAAAACTCGCTTTGCCGCTGCAAACAAATGTCTACTGCCTCTCTGATAGGGGATTAATACTGGCATAGTAGCAGTCTCATGGCACTCACACTGATGAGAAGGACCACCTATCTCATGCTCTGCCTCTGATACTACCTGTGGAGTGCTGAAGAAGTCACAGGAGATGAAGTCCTCTCAAGCAATCCCCTGCAATCCCAACTGATGATCCACCAAAATCCGAATAAGAGCAAAGTGATAAACACTGTTAAGCTGCTGCTGAGGGGTCTTATGTTGCATGAAATTGTTCATCCTCTCTATGTTCCTGCAAATGAAAAATGGGAGGTTCATCATCCGCACCCTGGTAAAGTGCATGAGCAACCTGATGTGATAGGCATATAGACGAGAGAACCTCCCCTCACAGCTGAAGTACTTCATGATCAACCTCATGAGTGGAGCATACTCATCTTTCAAATATCTGAATGGGAAGACTCTTGTGAGGTGCCTCAAACAACTGGCCTTAATGTAAGGCTCATAGTATTGCCTATCCACCTTCTTCTTCTTATGCCACTGTTCTCCAACATTTGGTATGCCTGTTGCCACTGAGATAGTTTTGGGTGTCAATGTGAAGGTGACCCAGGCCAAGATAGTCTGACCTCCATGCAGGTGAAGCACAAAATATTGGCCAACTCATGATGAAATCTAATGTTAGCCACCCTTTGAAAAAATTCAAAACATGCTAGGTGCTGGAAACATGACATAGCAAGAGGGCATGCCTGCAATTCAGTGAGGGTGTTTGGCTCATCCCTAACATGTTTTCCACTCTTGTGATGTCTCCTGGGAGCCTGTTCTTCCGGGGATGTATCACTTTGAGTCTCCACCTCATACTCTGATGAATTTTTTGATGCCATGACTGCTGTGTGTACTATATTTAGGTTGCCCTTTGATGATGGTGTGAAGCTAGGTGTTGTTTGTGATATCTGCCACCAAGGGGAACAATGAAAAAAGGGAGTGTTAGGAGGGGGATAATATGATGGGAATAGGGGTCATGGGGAGAAGTTTTGTTTAGGGATATATAGGAGGGTTTGGGTATTTGATAGGGTAGGGTTTTGGGGTTTTGATAAGGTAGGGTTTTGGGGTGTATATTTGACAAATAAGAGGAGGGGAAAGAGAATAGGGTTTGGTAGTGTTTTAGGGTAGGGATAATAGGAAAAATGAGAAAGGGAGGATAGGGAAAAATGGAGAGGAGGGAAAAGATGAGAGGTGAAAGAGGAGCCTTGGCATCAACACCACAATTTTTCAACCATAGAAACAATGGCTTTGGTGTTTTTAGGTGGTAGGGTTTAAGAGTTTTTGTGCAACCATAAGCCGCCATGAACTATCATCATACTAACATAAAAATGGATGAAACACTGAGAGATTGAACCCACCTGGAAAATTCAAGGGATTGAAAGAAATTGGTTGCAAATTCTGAGCAAAATCAGCCTTGGTAGCTCTATGCACCGCGCCTTCCATGTGCGTCACGCCAGTGTAAATTTACACTGGAAATTTTCTCCCAGTGCGCCGCGCTCTCTATGTGCGTCGCACCCTTTTCCAGGTGACTTTTGGATGCCTTCCTTGTGTCCAAATAAGGCGCAAGATAGCTCGTTGGAAATATATTTGAGTCTACTTTCCAAACCAGCTAGAATTTTTCATTTTGGAGTTCATTTCCCTATAAAAAATCAAATCTTCCAAGACTGGTCAAAATGTGCCAAATGAGGTTTGCTTAAAGGCAGAGTGCTGTTACAGTCAACTTTTGAATGCCTTCCTCAACTCCAAATTGAGCTCATGATAGCTCATTAGAAAGCTATTTATGTCTAGCGATCATTTGAATCATCAAGAAAGTCATTTGGCCAACCGAGCTAGGAGAAAACTAGATTTTCCCAAGGTCACTTCAGAGGTGCATCAATTCTCCCGAGGCGATTGTATTTTTGACACTTATCGAAAATGATGACACCTGTGTAAAAAGTGAAGGAGGTTTTTCTTTATTGGCATATTTTGGACAAAATACTCTCTCAGGTTTCCCAAATTCATCTTTTATTTCTCAGAAACATCATTGGAGTAGAACCTATCCCGATGTGTGGAACAAGAGATTTTTCGAAATGAAGCGAAATGAAGGGGATAAGCGGCTTCTAAATTCTTGGGAAAATCTTTGGAAGTAGGGAGGGATGTTAAGAAGTAGGAGAAAATGGAATTTCAAATATTGAGTGAGGGGAAGGGGTCCAAAAAGGCAAAACATAGGTCCAACCTAGAAAATTGCTAGGTTGTAGGAAGAAACTAGGGTTTGTGCGAAAATGAGGAATTTGTGGGATCTCAGTGATGGGGAGTGTTTTATAAGGTACTTTAAGGATAGGGGAAGGTGTATGAACATCAGGATACAAGTTTTTCCAATGATTTTACCGTCCAAGAGAAATTGCCTTCAAAACCCTAGGAGAGGGAAATGACCTTACCTAGGCGCAACTGAAGCATGAACAAGGTGTAAAATGACCCAGTGGAACTTGAAATGATAATGAAAACCCTCTAAATGATGGTACACTCAGCTGAACGGTGACATGGACTGACATTTGGACAAATTTGACCAGAGTAAAAGCAAACCCTAGACCTAGTACCTAGTGACCAAATTTTGCTTGAAGACTCACTGAAATGATAAAATTTGACCTTGACACCTTAAAATCACTTTGTAAGAGCATGTTTGATCTCCACTGGAGGACTGACAAGACCGACTCTAATAGAGATTGAGTGTGATTTAGATTGAATCAGCTAAGAAGAGATCGGTTATTGCTACTATGCTCTCAGTTGATGCTGAATTGCTTGTGTGAGATTTGATTATGATTTCAACTGAGGAATAAGTCTTGATGTTTAGATGCAATATTTCCTTTAGCAGTTGCAATTTGAGTTTTATAAATGCATCTGTTTACTCTTGTATCAAAGGTTTGTACTTCATTTTAAAAAACATTTCTCTCTAGATTCATAACATGCACATATTGTGTACACTCTTGAAATAAAGAGGACTTGCCTGGGTTGATGATTAATGTGGGGTAATTAGGAGTTTTAAAAGACACCTATTATCAACCAACATTTTGGCGCCATTTCCGGGCATAGTGTCGCCATTTTATAAAGAGTGATGTATATCTGATAATTGTTGTTGGGAAAGATTGGGTGTTGAAAATGGAAGGTAAGAACCTACGTAACGAGCAAGTAAAGTGCTTGCTCCTCTACCTGCTTTTCAGCACAATTACAAAAAAGTGAAGTAGGTGTTTGATGTTTGTCTGTTGAGAGAGAACTAGGTATTAAAAATGGAAGGTAAGAACCTGCGTACGGAGCAAGTGAAATGCCTACTCCCCCACCCGATTTCCAATAGAATTACTAGGAATTTAAGGTAGAAATAAAAATTTTAATTTTTGCATGAATGACTAAGAAGAAGAGACCAGAAAACAATACAATCCCACACCCCAAACCTGAAAAATCTAAGGGACGGGTGACCCTTGGACGATTAACTTTTATAGACGATATCTTAAGAAAAGCTGAATCTCAGCCATCAGTAGGTCCCCGAACTGTTGCTTCTAGACAACCTACTGTCTCCCTTCGGGCCACAGGCTCACCATCTGTCGCCTACGTTGAGGTCCAAAGTAAAACTGAAGGGACTGAGTATAGTTTTCAAGATATTGAAAATTCACGACCAATTCCCTCATAAGAAGGGAATTCTTGTAACATCCGTGAAGGAGAAGGAGAAACAAGGGAATTGGAGGAACCGAGATCCCCTGAGGAAGTAATTGAGTAGAGGACACTCAGTGTCCTAGATCAAGGGAGTGTTGTTAGGATCATTCCTACCTCTTCTGGACATCCTAGGGATAACTATGTAGCTCCAAAGATCCTAAAGGGCACTGGCATATCTTTGATCAAATGGCCAATAATCCACAAACACCCCAGACATCTACATTACAGTATCCTATTGTTGACACAACTGTCAACGCCCCAATGAAAGCTATCCCTCTACAAAATATTCCCACCTTTCATGGACTCACTTCAGAAGATCTGGATGTGTTCCTGTTTGAATTCAACGTCCTATGTCGGGGTTATGATTACACCACCGACCCCTAAAAACTGAAGTTTCTTCCCTCCAATTTAATCGGAGTAGCCCTGTGTTGGTTTATGGGATTGGGTGGGGGCACCATAAATGATTGGGACCAAATGAAAACAACTTTCCTTAAAAAATATCAAGATTACTGCAGATCTAGAGAACTAAAAGACGAGATATTTCAAATGGTAGCAAGGCCTAGTGAAACTTTGGAAGAGTATGTGGAGTGTTTCCAATATAACCTTCAAATATATCCCTATGCAAATTTGCCTGATAATGTGCTGAAAACCACGATGATTAAGGGGATGAAAGACTAGTGGATAGAGACATTAAATATTATGGGCAAAGGTGATATCTATCAAGAAGACTATGCTAACATTATTGATTTTTGTATCAGGTGCTTGAGGGGCAGTACAAGACTGAAACTAGCTGAATGCGATATGATCACTAGGGACAGTAAAATCTCTAGCAGAAGCATTTCTTGTACTGAATCGGCAACTTGCTAGAAGATTTCAAAACAGATATCCTAGGAACCTTGACAACACAATTAGACATCATGCAAGCCAAGCAGAAGCAGGCCGAAGCAGAACAGAACGTGGTTAAATTTTTCCCTCGATGCAGGAAGAAACATAGTCATAAAGAATTCCCACTGGATATAGTATAGGCCTGTGCCATATGCACTAAAAAGCATGCCATCGAAAATTTCCCATCGCTACCAGGATTAAAAGCAGTCTTCAAAGAGGCAGAGTAAGAAGTGGAATCAATCTACATGTTAAATCAGTGTCGCCAATGGCAAGCAAGACAAATAGTTTTGCCTACCGATCCATCTTCATTCTTTCAACCTTCACAATATAATTCTCAGCAATACATAGGGGCTACATGGCAGAACCAACCACCTTTTCCTAATTGGTCACCACAAGCATTTTCTATGCCACCTTGGTCCAATCAGTCAAATCCAAACAATAGTTGGCCAAATTCCTCTTACTTTCCACCATTCTGGCAGAACAATCCATATCCATCTCAATGGTCCCCCTCCACTTCACAAAACCAAAACTGGCAATCAAGCTGGCAAAGACCTACAAACCAGCCAGCAGGAACAATCCCCCTACCTCAACCTACACTACTAGCACCTTATACGTTATAGCAGAATCCTCAACCCAATCTACAACCACAACTCCCAACCCAGCCCAACCCAAATCCTAACAATAGACCAGCCCAGTCAGTACAAATTATTGAAGGTCTGGATCCAGAAACTGAGTTGAGAGGGTGTACCGTGTAATGAACCCAAATTGAGGTCTATATGAATAATCAAGTTAGAGGATGATAAAAATATACAATTGGAAGAATCACTACCTGTAGAACAAACACCTCAAAGGGAGAATACAGTCAAACAGAAAAGCCACGAACAAACTATTACCTCTTCTCCACCATTCCCAGAAAGATTGATTATACCCTGCCCAATCGAATATCTTGATTTCGATCTCCTCAGAGAATTAAAGAACCTTTGTGTAAAAATACCCCTCCTTGAGGCTATTTAGGACATTCCAATCTATGCAAAAACCATTAAGGAATTGTGTACCAAAAAGCCTACGAGGAAAATAAAAGTAACACCAACTGTCCACGTAGTTAAAAATTTGTCTGATTTATTATTAGGTAGAGAAATACCAATGAAATATGAGGACCTAGGAAACCCTATTGTCACAGTACAAATAAATGGATGTTCCTTTCCCAATGCGTTAGTCGATCTAGGGGCAGCCATTAATATTCTCACAACAACAACCTGTCAAAGACTTGGCATCATAGCCTTAGATCCAACTACGACCTTGCTGGAGCTTGCTGACCGATCAGTTATCAAACCAGAAGGGACATTACAGGATGTAATGGTGTATGTAGATTCTTGGGAGTACCCAGCAGATTTCTTGATTATTAATCCTAGAAACCGGCTAGATGGACATCCTCTAATATTAGGAAGACCTTGGCTAGCAACTATAGATGCTTATATAAGTTTTCGAACAGGCAGTATGACTATATCCAGAGGAAACAATGTGAAGAACCTAGCTTTATGTCCTCCAGCTCAGCCAAGCCTAACTATAATAATAACTAGGAAGCACCTTGTAACATATTTAACTGAAAATATTCGATCACCACTAACTGTAGCAGATGCTCTTGAATTTAAGAATCAAATAGAAGATGACATTATTAACACTTACATTAACCACTCGACTGTCGTATCTAATCTAAAATGTCACATGATTGAAGCAACTCTGGATAACAAAATTGAAGAAGATCCTTTAAAACATATCAATGACGAAACAATAACAACAACAACTATTTATAACAGAAAACCCATCGAAATTGAGCCAGGGAAAGTACTAAACATTAACAAAAATCTTATTGATGACCAACAACAAAGGCTTATCCAAATCCTTAGGAAATATAAAGGGGCTTTTGCTTGGGATTACCCAGATATGAAAGGGATTGACCCCCAATTATGTATGCACCACATCTACACTGAAAAATATGCGAGACCCATTCGACAACCTCAACGAAGATTAAACCCTCACCTAAAGGATGTTGTTAAAGAAGAACTATAGAAATTATTAGATGTAAATTTCATCTATCCTATATTTGATAGCAAATGGGTTTCTCCATTAGTTGTGGTTCCTAAAAAGAATGGGAAATGGCATATATGTGTCGATTAGAGAGAGCTTAATAAAGCAATGCAAAAAGATCATTTTCCCCTTCCATTTATCAACCAGGTTCTAGATACACTGGCAGGTAAAAAATTCTTCTCTTTCTTGGACAGCTTCAGTGGCTACAACCAAATCCATATTGCCCCTAAAGACCAAGATAATACTACCTTCACCTGCCCATGGGGGACGTTTGCTTACAGGGTATTACCTTTCAGACTGTGTAATGCACCTACTACATTCCAGAGAGCCATACTCAGTATTTTCGCAGACTTGATAAACAAAGGATTAGAGGTGTACATGGATGATTTTACATCCTATGGAGATGACTTCGAGCCAGCATTACAGACAATGGAGAAAATCCTGGAAAGATGCATTGCTACTAGGCTCTGCTTAAGCCACGAGAAATGCCATATGATGATGACCGAAGGCTTGATCCTGGACCATTACATCTCAGTAGATGGAATTCAAGTAGATCCAGTAAAAATTCAGGTAATCCTCTTACTACCCACTCCCTACACTCAAATCAAGGTACATAGTTTTTTGGTAGTTTCTGGATATTATCGAAGATTTATAAAAAAATTCTCCCAAATTGTTGCGCCATTATATGCTTTGACAGGAAATATCAATTTTATATGGACTGACAAATGTGACATTACCTTTGTAGAATTAAAACAGCAAGTATCAATAGCCCCAATACTTCGGGGCCCAATGTTATACAACAAATTGACCTCCTCATCAACTCACAGGGGAAAGACATGATAGCTGAAGCAAAGACCACAATCACAGGCCTTGATTCCACACTAACGTTTGTTGTGAACTAACAACCTGCTTTATAAAGCTTGTCTACAAGCTTAAGGGTGTGTTAGTGACACAACTAACTCAAGTTGCTAGTAAGGGAATAGCATTAGTGAAACTTGGTGAAGTTCTAAGGGTCAAAGGAATGAATTGACTCATAAAAAATCTAGATTTTTTCCTAAAAATACTCAAGAAAAGCAAGGAAACATCCAAAATCGACCTATTTGGAGGATTTCTAATCCAAAAGAAGGAGGAAATTGGGAAAAAGCTGAAAAGCATGGCAATTTCATTGCTTTTTCCCTAGGGAACTCAAGGAGGAACTTGGCAACCTAACTCAATTGCTACATAAGCAAAGCTAGGGCTATTGTGATAGAGTTCAGAGCATTTGAAAGGATAGCATACTTGACTGTTGAGCATTGTCTCAAATTATAAGAAGTTGGAAAGAAGGGAGAGAGAGAGAGAAGCTGGAGGGGTAAAGGAAGGCTGATGCAACAGATGGTTGTAATCACTCTTCCAATATTAATATAAAACTACAGTTGTATTGTCTACTCCATGGTGTTGGTACTATCATTCATTCAGTTGTTTGTCCAATACCTGTTAGCATGAGTAGCTTAGTTATATGTAACTAAATGCTCTTTATGTATTCATGTATTAGTTATCAGAGTTGTATGTTGTGATTACGCTTGTCTCTTCTATGTGCAGGACTTGATCTGGAGCCAACTCAGGGGACTTCCACCTAGCTGCATTATGCTCTCCAAAAAATCTACACGGAGGCTTGAGGTAATCTACTTCTCCTACTTTGATAGTTAGTTATTGTTTATGAACATGCATGTAACTTTGTGACGGTTGTAGATAATCTTACAGTCTGTCAAAGGTCCCGGGAAGACCTTTGAGGGTATCTTCATTCTCCATACACCGTGCATTTTACCCCATAGCAGAATTGGCGACTCCGCTAGGGACTATACATCTAGTTCCTGTTTGCCCGGACAGTTCTCGGTTTTCTCCTCCTTCTAATAGCTCCCTATACTTCTGCATTCCCTTTCTAACCCACCAAAAATCTTGCTGCATCTTGCCTACATGTATTCATCTCTGAATCTGATCTAGAAAGCCCTATTTTTGACTGATTTCCCACACTAACGTAGGTTAGCAGACTACACAGAGCTTTATAAAGCACTGTGTCTACTCACAGGGAGCATTAGTGGACCTATTAACTCTTTATGGCCACTGCTACAGAGCATTAGTCTCCCAAAACCTTCATTTTCAACTATGTCTGTAAGCCAAAAGGGATATGAAGCATTCTCATGGATTGAAAAAAGATCTGTAATTGCATTTTTCTGGCAAAATAGGTGTCTTAAAAAGGTTTTTTTTTTGGGGAAATGAGTTTTTTTTTTCTTTCTTAAAAGCACTTTTTACGAAAGAAAGATCCACATTTTTTATTCATCCTTCTATTTAGCTGGTTAAAAGCTACTCTATTTTGGTTTCAAGTAGTTGTTAAGAAACATTGGAAAGAAGTATTTTGGTTATGCATGCGTTAAATGACTAAGATGCATGGAAAGAATATGAGTATGTGAAAAACTCTCACCTGTATAATACATCTTGTTTTCATCCAATTGAAATTTTTTTGAGCATTGTCTTGTGCATGATTTATTGAGTCAAAGTCTCATCACGTTTCATACGTCACCTCCCCTAGCGAAGACAATAATCAAGTACACATAAAATTTACCTAAAATCAATCAGTAACTCTTTATTAAGCAAACAAACATTATTACAAGCTAGAATCTTGGGCTAAGCAGTGTGAGTAAACTACCCAAGGTCAAAAACCGAACTAGTGTCATTAAAAGAGAGAAAAGTTCCTTCTGCACTCATACTACTGGGACCACTCCAGTAAAAGTGGAGCAAAATACAAGACAACATCGGACTATAAGTGAAGGTAGCCCACCTTCTCTTATAACTCCTTTGGGTATTCTATGTATTGGGGATCCCTTTGGGAATTTCGAAACCGAGTCAGGGACTCAGGTATCCTGCCCAAATAGCGTGATGTCTACGATTATGTCCCCCCCAGTGGTGCTTGTGATTTGAGGTATCTTTAGTGGCCAAATTTTTAGGGACTTACACAAGGTGACTCGGATGGGCTGTCTTGGTAATAAACATAAACGGATCTACTCTGTCTTTAGTTTTTGGGAGGGTGCTTATCTTCACGAGATTACTTGGCCCCTCAATCTAATGTTTGGGCGAAGCTCTAGAGTAATCGTAACTGTACATCTAGCCATCCTTCTCTGTTATTCATTGAGATACTGGGTTTCATCTCCGGTGATCAATGCTTATCAGATAGGGTAATTTCCCTTTGTTTGCTGATTGATCAACTTAGTGTATTTTTTATATATATATTTTTTAGGCACTCGACTGTTATCATTTTGAGACTTTAACAAATATCACGATAAAATTTATTGATAAAAATTAACGGTCACCGTGGCTACATCCGACCCTCATCATCAATCTAGACGATTGTTAGGACTTCCTCCACTCATTGTGGAAGATCTTCCGAGCTCCAGTAAATCACATTCCCCATCTTTAGGGAATTAGTCTCCCAGATCTCACACAGGATCTGTTTGGACAACCAACAATTCAAGTTTGCCAAAGAATTTCTTTACCGAAGGATTCCTTCCTCCCTTAAACCCTCTGCTTATGAATCCATCGGACCCAATCTTGGATCCCGTGGTACCTATACTTCCTGCTTCGGTAGTTGGAACATTAGATATCATTTTTGGGATTCAACTGCGTTAAGTAAGTCATTCAAACGTATGACCATTTCCATGAGAGGTAGTCGTAACTGACTAATTTCTCATGATTTTTGAATAGTTCACTTAGCACTCATTGCATCGGGTGATGCTCACAGGGGTGAAGAAGTGGGATTGAAACTAGTGAAATGTGGAGAACGAATCACATAGAATCAATCATCACTTCCGGGGCTTGCACCCGGTAACCAGGACTTCCCAGGAGGTCACCCATCCCAGAACTCCTCTGGCTCAAGCGCGCTTAATTGTGGAGTTTTCCCCACAATCAAGCCCACTTAGCTTGCTACCCCATTTTCAAAACCTTAGCAAGTATTGTGCCTCATGAACCATTCAAGTAGAGATCCCTTGACTCTTTTTGAATTTAAGTATGGGGGATTTACGCAGTGCATTATATTAGATATCATTTTTGGGATTCAACTGCGTTAAGTAAGTCATTCAAACGTATGACCATTTCCATGAGAGGTAGTCGTAACTGACTAATTTCTCATGATTTTTGAATAGTTCACTTAGCACTCATTGCATCGGGTGATGCTCACAGGGGTGAAGAAGTGGGATTGAAACTAGTGAAATGTGGAGAACGAATCACATAGAATCGAGCAAGTAAAGAAGGATTGATGTTTATCTCCAGTTCTAGGAAGCCAAGCTCCTTGATTTTAGCAGGAATGTTGGAGGCCTCCATTTGTATAAATAAGGGGGCTTAGAGCCTCAGTAGTTTAGCCAGTCATTAGTAGAATTTTCGCACTTTTGTGCAGCACATTGTCCAGCTTATTTTCGAGTTTCTTTTGAGAACAGTTCATGTAATGTGACTATTATTTTTTGTAATGAAGATGAAACAGATTTTGAGTTAGCATTGATCTCTTTTAGAGGGCTGATGCTCTTAGATTAGGGCCCACCCAAGCTGCCCAGCACCTCTTACTTTGTACTTATATGCTTTTGCTTTAGTTCATGAGTTAATTTCTGTTACATAGATTCATTTTACTTCATTAGATTAGGTTGCTTTAGATGGTTTGCATAGTTGTTTTGTGTTTCAGTTGCTTAACTAGGTTACTACAGTGACAAAATAAGACTAAAAAAGGCCAACAATAGGCCCTAATCTCCTTTCTCCCTTTCTGGGACTATGATTTGAGGTCAAGGCACTTCTGCTGCCACCAAAAACATAGTTTTGCTCTTCCATGCAACTGCTAGTGTGATAACTTGATTTGGAAAGATTGATATATTGGTTCAAATTCAATTGCTTAGATCATTTCCTGTTCTTTTACCATAGATCTCTCTGCGTTCTTTTCTATTCACAGGTTACTGTTCAGCATTTTCTGTTTGTAGGTCAAAAATTAGGTCAAGCTAGGAAAAAGTTTTGTTTTCATAGTATAGTTAGTCCCTTCTTTGATCAATTTTTGTAAGTGGATGTGTAGATCTCTTGCAGGACATCTAAGCTCACCATAAATCCATAAAACAGCCAGCACCAGCTCACCTCTCATAGATTTCCCAAGTCATTCGCAACATTTCGCCAATCTGCCCTAATTTCTACATTTTCTCATAAATTGCCCTCTTGCCATTTGAACAAATCCAACCATCCTGTTCTTACTTGATCTTCCTTGACAAGCTCCAGACACCTCAATACCTTCATCTAGCCTTTAGTTCCCTTCTCCCATCATTTTTCCACCTTCAAACCTCCAAAAATAGCTCTCGGCCTCCTCCTGTAGATCCCCTGCAGCCTCCTATAGAATTTTCTGTGAGTGATTTTTCGAAGTGCGATCGCTATGGAAGTCTTCAGAAGGGTACTAGGGGCTTCTTAAGACCTCTCCACACCTTCCTCCACCTCTACAAAAGCCAACTCCATCTTCCTTCACCACCAACCCTCTGCACAATCACAACCGAATAAATCATAAGCATAATAATTTCGCATAAAAACACTCAAAAGCACAAAAAGATGTTTTTTTCTCATTTTTTTCATAAGTAGCTTGAATGAATGAAATTTACCTTTTCAGTAGTCAATGGCCCTCATTTCATCAGTTTTCATCTCTTTTCTTGCAAAAGTAGGGTTAATAGGTAAATTAGGGTTTGCTAGGGTTTGATAGGGTTTGCATTACATTTCAGTTTTCCTTCTCTTTATACAAATAGAATAGCCTCTGTAGAGTTAGCTTTCTTTCATCATGGTTAAAAGCTTCTTCTGGAAAGTC
The DNA here is from genome assembly GCA_031772625.1 of Pinus tabuliformis. Taxonomy (NCBI): domain Eukaryota; kingdom Viridiplantae; phylum Streptophyta; class Pinopsida; order Pinales; family Pinaceae; genus Pinus; species Pinus tabuliformis. The sequence goes on along the minus strand of CM062816.1, from coordinate 542,992,762 downwards.
ATAGAAGTTGGCTTGAGCTCCTGGTGATCTTGTGCTAGCTGACCAAGTGATAGCCTGCAGTAAGAGCTAGTACTTGTGCATACAACACTGTTGCTTCCAAGTTTGTTACAAACTACCGGGTTGATAAAAGTAAAGTAGGGAGCCCCAGGAGTTGCAGCATTATTGCTGCAATACTAGTGCTCACCATCTTTTTGGCATCGTTGCCGGGGAATCGTCAGAGTATTTTGTGATTACTGTTTTTCTTCTATTTTCTACTACAACATTCTGCTAAGTAGTTTATTTCAGCAAAAGTATAGTAGTTGTTTCTTTCAATTTCTGCATTTCCTTGCTTTCATTTCAATTATGCAATTTTCATTTCAGCAAAAGTAGATTATTTATTTCCTTTCTTTCATTTCAATTCTACAATTTCCATTTCAGCAAAAGTAGAGTAGTCATTTCCTTGATTTCATTTCAATTCTGCATTTTCCATTTCAGCAAAAGTGGAGTAGTCATTTCCTTGCTTTAATTTCAATTCTGCAATTTCCTTTTCAGCAAAAGTAGATTAGTCATTTCCTTGCTTTCATTTCAATTCTGCAATTTCATTTCAGTAGTTGAAATTTGTTTCTTCAATCAATTTCATTTTTTCCAGGTACAAGCAGAAAAAAACAAAAAAATCACCCAAAAAGAGACTTCCTTTCATGCCTCGTAGGAACAGAGATAATTCAGGAAAATTCCTACCCAACACCCCCACCACATCACTAAGTCACCCTTCTCTCTTCTTCAGTGGAAGTGATCCAAAAGAACCTATAGGTGAACCTCCAGAGATATACAAAGATCCTATAGCAGAAGAAGAGCAAGAAACCATTCCTCTTGAGACCATGGCTGAAAACAGAAACGTTAGAGGAAATGGGGAAAGAGTAGAGGGTACCTTTCCCATCCGAGAGACCAATGGGGACACTAAAATGAAAAACATAAGTCCTTCAGCCTTACCTCACTTCCATGGGTTGACTACCGAAGATCCTAATACCTTCCTATTTGAATTTGTTGTTATCTATCAGACCTATGACTATGCAGAAGACGAGCAGAAGTTGAAACTATTTCCTTCTACCCTCAAGGATGCAGCATTGCGCTAGTTCATGGGGTTACCTAGCAACAACATCACAACTTGGGCTCAGATGCAGCAAGCCTTTAACAACAAATACCGGGACTACTGTAGGTCAAAGGATACCAAGGAAGAAATCTTTTGAATGACCATGGGAAGCGATGAATCCTTGGAAGACTATGAAGAGAGGTTTCAGCTCAGTTATAAAAGGGCCAAGTGCACACTTGACCCCGAATCTCTGAAGTTGGTCCTGCTTAGAGGAGTCCCGGAAGACCTTCTAGATACCCTCCATTTGCTAGTTGGGGGGGACATCTACCAACTACCTTATGATGACATAAAGACTGTGTTTAGAAACCATTCTAGGGTAGCCAGAAAGAGAGGTAGGGGAAGTCAACCCTTAGCCAGTACATCCTCATCTAGTTCATCCCTTAGAGGTGAATTTGAAAATTTGCTGGAAGATTTCAAGAGCGAGATGAGGCAGACTCTTTCCATGCAAATGGATACCCTTCATATCAAAAGAAAACAAGAGGAAGCCAAGAGGGCTTTGGCCATTTTTTGTCCTAGGTGCACCAGAAGGCATCCTAGGAATCAATGTCCATTGAACTCTATAGAAGTGTGTTCAGTCTATGAAGAAGACCATTCTACGAATCAATTCCCTTCCTTGCCCGAATTTAAAGCTGCATACCAAGGGGCCAAAGGAGCCACTGAACCACTCTATTTCATGAACCAAAGGAGGCCACATGGGCCCAGACCTTACCAGAAGAGGATGCAAGGGAAATCCCAGACATATTACAACCCCAATCAAGCCACTTCCATGCCTTCTTGGGGTCCCCTTGCTCATCCTTCCTAGTCCACACCCCCTCCTTGGTCATATCCATCTCAATACCATGCTCAACTAGCTGGCCATTCATTTCACTCTTATGCTCAGCCACAGCCTCAGTGGAATGCACCTCATCAGGGGTGGAGGCCCCAGTAAAACTCTCCTCCCACTCTTTTGCCTCCACCACCTCCTCAACCACAACCATTGCCTCCTGCTCCGCCAAGGCAACCCCAAATACCTGCTCAACCGAACCCAAACTCGAATAACAGACAAACCCAGTAGGTATATAATGGAGAAACATCATGCTCGACCTATGTTGTGGAGATTCAGGACATTAACCTATATTTTGGGAAGGTTATCCCAGATAACCAACCTCCCCCTAAGGAGGATGAGGAATAAAAAGAGGAAAGTGAATCAAAAGCCACTCCACCCTTTCCTACGAGATCAACTGGAACAACACAGCCTACCCCAAAAGAAACTGAACTTCTGGGAGAATTGAAACAATTATGCGTAAAGGTACCACTTCTCCAAGCCATAAAGGATGTGCCCATATACAACAAGATGATTAAGGAGAAGTGCTTCAAGCACCCAGGCAGGTGCAAGAGAGATTCTCCAACTATCAATGTCATAGGACAACTGTCCAACCTGATGTTGGGGCAGGTAATCTATCTGAAATACCTAGACACTGGAAGTCTTGTAGTCAATGTCCACATCAATGGCACCATAATCCCCCATAACCTGATTAATCTAGGGGCTGCCATTAATGTGATGACCAAGGACACTATGCTCAAGCTCAACCTTCAGGGCTCCCTGAGAAAGACCACAACAATTCTACAGTTAGCAGACCGCTCCACCATGACCCCTGAGGGGATTGTGGAAGATTTAATGGTCTCCATCGATTCTTGGGAGTACCCTGCTAATTTCCTGGTTCTCCAACCGAAGGCAAAGGTCACTGGGTATCCTCTCATCCTGGGAAGACCTTGGTTGGCTACTGCAGATGCCTACATCAGTTGTCGAGCTGGGAACATGACAATCAAGAATGGGCATATGTCTAAGAAACTAGTCCTATATCCTCCTGCCCAACCTTTGTTTGAATCTGATTTACCTCTCTAGTCGGAGAAGGAAGATGAGGATGAAGTCTATTCCACACCACTGTGTGTAGTGGAAGCTACCATGGGGGGGAGGGCCACAAACTAAGGATGATCTTATTGAAAACTTGATTCAAAATTCACCCCCCAGTGTGTTGCCATTAGAAGAGCTGGTGGAAGAAACTGAAGCCAATCCTTTAGTTGATATCTGTGTGGTTGATCCGACCTCTCTTTGAGTTAAGAATGTGGAATTTGGCCCGGAAAGAACCTTGAAGATTAGCTCATCCCTATCCACCTCTCAAGAGAAAGAACTGTGTAGCTTATTAAGGAACCACTTGGATGCTTTTGCTTGGAGATATAAGGAGATGAAGGGAGTGCACCCTTCAGTCTGTACTCATCACATTTACATTAAGGAAGATTGCAAACCAGTTAGGCAGCCTCAAAGGAGGATGAATCAAGCCCTTAAGGACATTGTCAAAGAAGAACTGCAAAAGTTGCTGTATGCAGGATTCATCTACCCTATCTTTGACAGCGAATGGGTCTCTCCTTTGGTGCTAGTACCGAAAAAAATGGGATGTGGATAATCTGTGTCGATTATCGGGAACTAAACAAGGCTACCAAGAAGGACCATTTTCCTTTTCCTTTCATAGATCAAGTGTTAGATGGCCTGGCAAGGAAGAAGTTCTTCTCCTTCCTAGATGGTTTTAGCAGGTACAACCACATCCAAATCAGCCCGGAAGACCAAGATAAGACCACTTTCGCTTGTCCTTGGGGTACCTTCACATACCGAGTCCTTCCTTTTGGATTGTGCAATGCTCCCACCCCTTTCCAGAGAGCAATATTGAGTATATTTGCTGAACTGGTTCATGATGCAGTGGAAATCTATATGGATGACTTTACCCCTTATGGTTCTAACTTCCAGGAAGCTTTGTCTAACTTGGGAAAAGTTTTGGACAAATGTATTGAAATGAACCTGTCCCTCAATCCTGAAAAATGTTAATACCTAATGACTTAAGGGACCGTGCTAGGTCATGCAATCTCTCAGCAAGGATTACAGGTGGACCCCAAAAAAATTGCCATCATCCAAAGGGTCCCACCTCCTCAAAAGGTAAGAGATGTTCGAAGTCTCCTAGGTTAAGCAGGGTATTATAGAAGATTCATTAAGGATTTTAGTAAGATAGCCTCTCCATTGTTTGGTCTTTTGGGAAAAGATGTTGAGTTCATATGGACTAACAACTATCAAGAGGCTCTGGATACCTTGAAAAATACACTAGTGACTGCCCCAATTTTGAGAGGTCCAAATTGGGCCCTACCTTTCCACATTCATACAGATGCCTCAAACAAAGCAATAGGAGTAGCCTTAGGGCAAGTTGATGAGAAGCTGCCTTATGTCATATATTTTGTAAGTAAAAACTTGTCAAAGGCAGAATTAAACTACACTGTAACTGAGAAGGAGCTCCTAGATGTATTCCATTCCCTAAATAAGTTCAGACACTACATCACTGGCCATCAAACATTCGTACACACTCATCATGCTGAAATTAGGTATTTAATGAACAAACCAGATGTAAATTCTCATATTATTAGATGGTTTCTTTTATTGCAACAATTTGATTTAACCATTGTTGATAAGCCGGGTAAGGAAAATGTTGTTGCTGATTTTTTGTCTAGAATAGATCTGCCTGCAGGTGAAGAAGGAATGGTGGATGATCAAATGCTAGATGAACACCTATTTGCTATCAATACTCTCTCCATGGTTTGTTGATATAGCAAATTACATGGTTTTAGCGCAGTTCCCGCCACACCTGTCCTCAAAAGAGAAGAGCAAGATCGTGAGGAAAAGTGCCCCATTCACCTGGATTGGGAGCAATCTCTTCAAACATGGCCTAGATCAGGTTTTTAGGAGATGTGTCAGGGAGGAGGAAGTTTTTGAAATTCTCCTAACCTATCATGATGGACCCTATGGGGGCCATTTTTCAGCAAAGAGGACTACCTTCAAAATCCTGCAAGGGGGCTACTATTGGCCCACTCTTCATCAAGATGTAAGGAGATATATTAGCCAATGTGACCAATGTCAAAGGATGGGGAAACCTACTCCAATGGATGAGATGCCCCTGCAACCTCAAGTGATGTTTGAGCCATTTGAAAAGTGGGACATGGACTTTTTGAGTCATGTCAACCCTCCTTCAAAGAAGAAATCTTGCATCATCATGTGCACTGATTATCTAACAAAATGGGCAGAACAAAGGTGATGAAGGTAGCAACAAAAGAAAAAGTAGCTGAGTTTTTTAGAGAGAATATATTCTACAAGTTTGGATATCCAAGAGAATTAGTCACAGATCAAGGGAGTCATTTTACCTCTAATCTCATTGAATACCTGCTCACACATCACAAAATTAAGCACAGAACTTCCACCCCTTATCATCCGCAAGCAAATGGACATGTGGAAGTCACTAACAAAGCTTTGGAAGGAATTTTGACCAAAGTAGTGAGTAGAAACAGGAAATATTGGGCAGATCGATTGGTTGAGGCCACCTGGGCCTATAACACCACTTGGAAGACCACCATAGGATTCACACCCTATGAGCTGGTCTATGGAAAGAAGGCTTTGCTGTTAATAGAATTTGAATATAACACACTAAGGATGGCAGCTCAACTAGACCTGGATCTCAGCCATGCACAAAAGGAAAGGTTACTTCAGCTAAATGGATTGGATGAACAGAGATTGTAGGCCCTTCTCCACTCAGAGGTAGTCCAGCTTCAAAGAAAAATATGGCATGACAGACACCTCAAAGAGAAACAATTCCAAGAAGGAGATTGGGCGCTGCTGTATGATTCAAGATATAAAGATTTAAAGGGAAAAATGAGGACAAGATGGTTGGGACCATACACAGTAGAAATGTGCAGTGACAATGGTTCAGTTTGATCCGGACCATTGATGAAGAAGCCATCCCCATGCTTGTCAATGGGCACAAGTTGAAAATCTACAAGAAGGTCCTCTCCAAACAATAATTCATTGATAATCTGAGTAAAACAGTGTTGGTAGTGGAGCAAGTCTCTGCCTCCACTCCACCCACACCCTAATAAAAAAAAAAAAAAAATAGAAAAGAAAAAAGAGGAGAATAAAATATCCCTAGGTGAAAACCTCCCCTTGGAGGCGGCCAGGGCAGACAGTGAGGGTGAAAACCTCCTAGAGGCACCCCAACTATCTTAAAAAAAAAGAAAAAAAAACAGGAACAGAAAAATTAACTCCTTTTGAATACTTTGTAGGTTGTAGGAGGGCCACAAAAGAAAAAGGGAAATGGCTGAGCCAAATACACCTCTAATAGATCATTTCTCCATCACCATTGTCTTTTCCTAGTCCCTGGTCTCACTTGTTCTGGAAATTATGCATCCTACAGAAAGCTCTGTGCATTCTACAGGAGGCTCATATAGAAATCACATAGAGCTCGAAATCAAGTCCAGAAAAGGATCAGAGGGTCAGAAACTTTTCCAAGAGACCTGTGGACCCCCCTGCCACCATTCATCCTCCTAACTCTCCATTCCATACCTACACCACTGCATTTCCACTTACTTATTTCTTCCCTACACAAAAAATCCAGAACCCTATTTCTTTTGTGTTTTTTTTTTTTTAAATGAAGAATAAACGAGCAGCACCCTGAACTTAACTCTTACCTAGTGCATTCTAGCTGCTTTTCCTTTTCCTTCAAAACCTTCCTTAGCTATCTCTCTAGTCCTTGCTCAAGCCTCAGCCAGAAGTTTTAGAGGGAGAAGCAGTTACAAGAAATCCTGCAGGATTCCTGTAACAGCTGATCCCCTTAAAAATCGAGCTCCAGAGGCAGGGACAGTGCAGCCACAGATGATACAACATGCAAGAAACCGGTCTTGATTGAAGATCACCAGCATGAGGTAGCCAAGCCACCAATTCAGAAGCCACGGGCGCCAACAGCAGCAACAATCCATGAACAGAGTGCCAAAGTCTGAGCATGCAACAACATGGTAGCGACTAACAGGTAAGTGACGAAACCTGTTCCTCTATTGCATGAGTATAATTTAGAAACTGCATGAACAATTGAGATGGTCGTGATTAAACAAAATCAGTGGCCAGCTAACTGGCCACCCTCATCCAGTTCAAACAGAACCCCTCATCCAGTTCAAACAACGCCTTGTCCAGTTTAAACAACACTCAATGGGTGCAGTCGGCACATGCGTTCAGTCAACTCGGGAAGAAAACTCAAAACAGGTAGTGGTGGTAGCGTATAATGGGAATGATGGAAGTGATTGTGGGTAGGCGGCATGAAGTATCATAATGGCACTGGAGTAGGGACCAACGGTCCGGATGGGGATAATGTACCCTTCCTAACACCTCACCTCGTCATTCCAGAACATGCCCATAAGCTTAACTACACTACAATCAACACCTTCATCACCTTTGTTTTCATTTGCATCCTCGTGCTCTTGACTGCAACAACTTACCTACCACCTTCAAAACCTCAAAACAGTTGCTCTCTATTAGTTCCAAAACCCTTCCGCTTATCGGGCTCTACAGGAGCATTATCGCAATCTATAGCAGTGGAAACACAATCCTGTAGGAGCCTTTCTATAGGAAGGCCAGTGAGCAGCTCCACAGAGGAAAATTCGAGATTTTATGCAAAATTCGAGCTCAAAAAGGTAGGCTCAATAAAACCCACTCTGCATTTCTATATATATACAAAAGGTGGTGGGATTTGAAGCAAAGTATTGAGTTGAGAAGAAAGGAAAAGTGAGAACAGAGTCTGCCTGTTTTTAAAAAATATACAGTTTCTCCATTTGCTCTCTGCATTGAAAAATTGTCTCTTTCACCTCCGTGGTATTCTCCTGTGTAAAGAAATGATGCAACCATAGAAAATTAAGCCTATAAAACAAAGTGAATTTGCATTGGGTAGTCTGCTTATTTTGTGAAAGAAAAAACATTGTCTTGTATACTCTCTATTTTTTTCAAGATATTGTTTCTCTCAAACAGCTCGAGAAGTAAATTAAGTTGAGAACAGAGTTTGAAGGGAAGGAAAGTTGAAATTTGTTTCGTTAAAATGGAAGAATACAAAAAACTCTTTCTGGTTCCAAAAAAAAAAAAAAAAAAAACCTCAGGTGTTTCTTTGTTTTCGGGTTTGAAATTTGCTGCATTCATCCTCACCTGAGAATTTCTAGCAGTCTCTAAACATCATGATAGGGGGTTTTATGAGGAAGGAGCCTCTAAATTCAACTAAACTGCATGATCATCTAGAAGTGGTAGCCCTCTTCACCAAGGAAAATTGGATGCCTTTGTTTGAGAAGTTTCATGGGTATGATGAGGAAGTCACCGAGGAATTTTTATTGTCTTTAAAACCTCACTCAAAAACCGATGCCACAGTTAGTTTCAGGGGTCTAACCATAGAACTTACACTGGAGTTCATCAGCAAGATTACAAGTCTCCCACTTGGACTCCCTTGGAGCAAAGAAGAAAAACCACTAGGACAAGTTGCTAAGAAGACATTTTTCCATCCTGATGAACATCCCGTGGAGGATAAGAATGGCATTAGGAGGACAAGTATACCTTATCGATGGGGTGAGGTCAGCTATCAGATCATGAAGTATATCTCCTGTGAAGGAAGATACAACATAGTCTATGGGTATCATTTGAAGACTGTGACATGAACTAAGATATGGCATGGATATTCCTACATCCAGAAAACTGAGTCTTCCATATTTTCTCCTCCAATCCTTAATAGAGTCTAGCACCAAACTGAAGGCAAGGGTTCCAGACCAATTGGCTCACCATGGGATAATTAAATTGCTGGTGGAGGATTCCCTCTACACTTACACAATCCCCATAGTGTGGGAGATTTTTAGGAACATGACTAAAGAAGATGATATAAAAACTGTCACTGATAACCTTTGTCCATCTAGAAGTAAATAGGAGGAACAAAAAGAGGAAGCTGAGAAGGAATTCCATGAAGAAGAACAAAAAATTCAATTGGAAGAAGAGGAACCCCACATAGAAACAGAAGAAAACCAGAGAGGAGAGGAGAAACATGACACCACCAAATATAAGCCTAAAGCAAAGAAGAAGCCAAAGTCAAAAGTAGAAAAAGGGAAAACCATGGCTAAGAAAAAGAAAAGGACAAGAACTGAGAAGAAGAAGCCTAAGATAGCTTAGACAAAGGCTGCCATAGGAAAGGCAGAAACTAAACAAGTAGCGGAGAAAACAAAGTCAGAGATAGCAGACACAAAACCAGCAGAAACAGGCTATACAATAGATGAAGAAGAAGAAACACAACAAGAAGAAGTATCTCCTAAGACACTAGCAAGAGAAGCAGCAGCTATTCTTGCTGCATTTAGTACTCCAGCCACGCCCAAAGGGAAAAGGAAGAGACAACCATCTACGTACCTCAAGGCTCGAAAAAGCACCAGAATCAAGATGGGGAAGCCTCAACCACCTTCGAAGGAGCCCATCATCTTTGAGGATGTCCCCACTGCAAGAAAGGAGGAATCTCCCTCCAAAATCCCCATCACTTACGAAAGAGGAAGTCCTAAGACCTCTACTTGGAAAGAAAGGATCAAGCTAATGGACTCTAAAACAGTCCTACAGGAGGCGCAGACCTCTCTACAGGAGACATTGGCAAAGCTCCAAGAAACTGAAAAACTTGAAAAGAAGGCAAAAGAGATACCAGAGCCTAGACCTTAGCCTAACTTAGGCTCCTACTACAACCTCCTGGAAGGGGGAAAAATCATCTCACAAAAATTTGCAGTCCCTCTTTTATTCCAGCTGGAAAAGGAAAGAGTCAGGACCCATACATGGAGGCAGATTGCAAAATCAAAAGGGGTGGAAGACATTGGGCACATGGAAAACAAATTAAGGGAGATGGGCAAAGAATTGAGCATGGTCAGGCATACGGAAAGCATCAAAAGAGCTCAATTAGAAGCAGAAAATGAAATGTTGAAGAAGCAGCTGCAAGAAAGGGAACCTCAAGGAGGAAATGAGCTATCAATCTTAAAAAGATAGCAACAGGAAGAGGAACCCCAGGCAGACAGTGAAACAATAATAAGACAGCAACAAGAAAGAGACTCCCAGGCAGAAAATGAGGTGTTGATTTTGAGAAGGCAGCTACAGGAAAAGGAAGCCCAGTTAGCCTGCATGGCCAGCTAGGCTATGGAGGAATTACAGTGCAGGTAACCTGCCAAATCATATGCAGTGTACCTCAAGGATCAGTGGCTCCAATTTCAGATCAAGGCACTAGCCTAGAGGGGCACAATACCTTTTCAAGATTATGGCTAATTCATGCATCTATGTGATCACAGTTCAACTAAGGATAAAGTGAATCTAGCAGAATTTTACCTGCACAACATGGAACTTATTGACATGAACTTATGGGATCCAAATGCTGCATTGGGAGACTTGCAGCTGATGGTCGTGGCATCTTGAATGAGCCATGAAGAGAAAAGGGCAGTGGAAATCCAGAAAATGATGGCAAAAGAACTGAATGAACCCCTGATGATTAGAGCAGAACCAGCAGAACCTATGGCTCTCATCTATGCCCACCAACACCTTGCAGCCAATCCTCAAGTTGTCCCAGACTATGTTGATAAGCAGGCCCAGGCTATTGCTCACTTCGAGGACATGGAGAGATTGTTTGGAGATGACTGCATTCATGCCTACATGAGAAGGTGGAATACATTGCCACACAGCCTACGGATCAGGGAGTATCACTCCCCAAATAGGATGAGGGAAGCCATGAGGAGAGTGCCCCTATATAAGCACTCAATGCAAAGTTTGAAGGCCAATTGGATTGGCCTTAAATTCAGTCCTCCACTACTGCTAGGACTGCTGGAAGGAGTAAAAGAGGAGGAAGAACAGAAATAGTGGGAAGAAGTGGATAGGAAGGTAGGTTTCCATGATAAAGAGGAAGATATCACATCAGAGGCATGGGATGTCAGGGAATTTGTCAAAGCCATCAAGGATGAAGAATTAGATTAGTTGCTTAGAGGATTAGCAACCCATTCAGTAGGGGGTGATGATGAGCCCCAGAAATGAGTAATCATATGGGCTCATTTTGCCTCTTAAGTCGACTTAATCCACCATTCTCATTAGTTTATTTCATGTTTTTGAATATATTTATGCCAATAGAGTGAATTGGGTTAGTCATTTGGCCATGTAGTCTAATGTGTTCTTTATGCAGATTTTTTGGTCAATTTTGGACAAAGTCAAGGGATTTATGAGAAAATGGCAGCCAAAACTCGAGGAAAACAGGGAAGAGGACTTGTAGGGGGGTGTCTCCTTCATTTATGACCCCTTTCCTTGAATCCTCCATCAGCAACTCAGAGCACAAAGGTCCACATTGATGATTCCAAGGGGCAGCCGAGCAAGTAAAGAAGGACTGTTGTTTATCTCCAGTTCTAGGAAGCCGAGCTCCTTGATTTTAGGAGGACTGTTGGAGGTCTCCATTTGTATAAATAAGGGGGCTTAGAGCCTCAGTATTTTAGCCAGTCATTAGTAGAATTTTCACACTTTTGTGCAGCACATTGTTCAGCTTATTTTTGAGTTCCTTTTGAGAACAGTTCATGTAATGTGACTATTATTTTTGGTAATGAAGATGAAACAGTTTTTGAGCCAGCATTGATCTCTTTCAGAGGGCTGATTCTCTTGGATTAGGGCCCAACCCAAGATGCCCAACACCTCTTACTTTGTACTTATACGCTTTTTCTTCAGTTCATGAGTTAATTTCTGTTACATAGATTCATTTTACTTCATTAGATTAGGTTGCTTTAGATGGTTTGCATAGTTGTTTTGTGTTTCAGTTGCTTAAGTAGGTTACTAGAGTGACAAAATAAGACTAAAAAATGCCAACAACAGACCCTAATCTCCTTTCTCCCTTTCTGGGACTATGATTTTAGGTCAAGGCACTTCTGCTGCCACCAAAAACACAGTTTTGCTCTTCCATGCAACTGCTAGTGTGATAACTTGATTTGGAAAGATTGATATATTGGTTTAGATTCAGTTGCTTAGATAATTTCCTATTCTTTTACCATATATCTCTCTGCGTGCTTTTCTGTTCATAGGTTACTGTTCAACATTTTCTGTTTGTAGGTCAGAAATTAGGTCAAGCTAGGAAAAAATTATGTTTTCATAGTATAGTTAGTCCCTTCTTTGATCAGTTTTTGTAAGTAGATGTGCAGATATCTTGCAGGACACATCAACTCACCATAAATCCATAAAAAAAACTAGCACCAGCTCACCTCTCATAGATTTCCCAAGTCATTCGCAACATTTCGCCAATCTTCCCTAATTTTTGCATTTTCTCATAAACTGCCCTCTTGCCATTTGAACAAATCCAACAATCCTATTCTTTCTTGATCTTCCTTGACAAGCTTCAAACACCTCAATGCCTTCATCTAGCCTTCATTTCCCCTCTCCCATCATTTTTCCCCTTCAAACCTCCAAAAATAGCTCTCGGCCTCCTCCTGTAGATCCTCCTGTAGATCCCCTGTAGCCTCCTGTAGAATTTCCTGTGAGTGATTTTTCGAAGTCCAATCGCTATGGAAGTCTTTAGAAGGGTACTAGGGGATTCTTAGGACCTCTCCACACCTTCCTCCACCTCTACAAAAGCTAACACTATCTTCCTTCGCCACCAACCCTCTGCACAATCACAACCGGATAAATCAAAAGCATAATAATTTCGCATAAAAACACTCAAAAACAAAAAAAGATGTTTTCTTCTCATTTCTTTTCAGAAGTAGCTTGAATAAATGCAATTTACCTTTTCAGTATTCAATGGCCCTCATTTCATTAGTTTTCATCTCTTTTCTTGCAAAAGTAGGGTTAATAGGTAAATTAGGGTTTGCTAGGGTTTGATAGGGTTTGCATTACATTTCAATTTTCCTTCTCTTTCTGCAAATAGAATAGCCTCTATAGAGTTAGACTTCTTTCATCATGGTTAAAAGCTTCTTTTGGAAATTCATAGAAGCTGGCTTGAGCTCCTAGTGATCTTGCGCCAGCTGACCAAGTGATAGCCTACAGTAAGAGCTAGTACTTTTGATTCAGTTACCGGAGAATCCACAGTATGAACATTTTTATGCCAACGTTTCAAATCCCAACTAACGGCACTGACACTTCCAAGTTTGTTACAAACTACCGGTTTGATAAAAGTAAAGTAGGGAGCCCTAGGAGTTGTAGCATTATTGCTGCAATGATAGTTTTCACCACTACTGCAATAAACTCTGTGCAGTCTACACAAAATCTCGGTGGTAAGAAAAAGAAGAATAAGAAAAATACCGCTCCTTATGAAGAGCAGTCAATAAAGCAACAAAACCCAAAACAGAAGGCTATTGCGCCTCCTGATGAGGAAAAGGATAAACCTACTTGATTCCCTTGCAAAATATGTGCTGAATACCACATGACATATCTGTGTTTGTGTCTTCAGGAATGCATAGAATACATTGTGAAAAAGGATACTGGCTAGATCCCCGCTGTCTTCAAAAATCCTTTTCCCGCTCAATAGCAGCAAAACGTTATTGCAAACCAACTGCAACCCTCACAAGGGGGAAACGATGGTTCACAACATCCTTCAGCTGGTGAAGGATCTTCTACCCTTTACACATTTGAAACAATAGATCTACAAACAAGAGCCAAATCCTATGGAGCTCCTGTCGCTCATGTGGAGGAACCTTCCTCAAGTCCAAACCCACTGCCACCCAACGATTTGCATATCGAAAGGCCAGTTGCTAATCTTGTAATTCGACCCCCCAAAGGGGCACTTCGATGCATAATGCACAATACATCTGCACGTGCCGCCAAAAACGACAGCATAGTAGAAGACTTGGCACAAGCACCATCAGCTATGTCGGCACTCGAAGTATTAAAAACATGTCCAACACAAAGGAAAGCTTTGCTTTCAGCTATTGGTGGTATCAACCCACAGGATTCCATGATTGCAGTTTTTGACATGGAAAAGTGTAAACCTCCCCTTTCCCACTAGCTTACATTTCAAGTGCAAATTTTTTCGAAAGGTAAAGGTATACACAGAACTATCATCGGCGAAGGTGCTTCTACCTGTGTCATGTCAGCTTCATGTTGGCTCGCTTTGGGTTCTCCAACCCTATCCCCATTGTTGAATTCCCTTAAAGCTTTCGACGTCCACACTTTCATCCCAAAAGGTTACCAAGCTAGCTATCCCATCACCTTGAGTGGGAAAATGGTAATGGTAGATATTGAAGTTGTGGATCATAAACTCGACCATAATCTACTTTTGGGCCGCACTTGGACTTATTCCATGAAGGCTGTTGTGTCTTCAGTCTTCCGTATCATCCTCTTTCCCTTGGATGGAAAGATAGTCATAGTAGACCAGTTGTCCTTTTGCACCCCAGATTACTCTCTGTTACCTAGCCACTTTGTACCCTTAATGGGTGGTGTACCTGACTCTTACGTCAGTATCGGTACTGGTCTACTGAAGGCTTCTTCCCTCATGGGTTGCTTCCCTCTTCAACTGCTGTAGGTTTCACAGACGGTCAATATGCTATCATCTATTCCTCATGACCAGACCGATCCATGGATCCTACCGGCTCCTTCAGACATTGACACATACGGAGAAAAAATGCCATTGTCACCAGCTGAATTGGCCTACCTAGCCATTCAATTTGCATCTGAACCTCCGGTCACTTTGGTTACGACCAACAGTACCACTCCCCCTCTCATAACTGCTCCTTCTTTTGATCCACTCAATCAAGTCCTACCTATGGATGAAGCTATTAGAGAAATTATGAGTTTAGAAGAGTGACCTTGGGAGGACTCGCACCATTGTGTTTCGATATCTGATTTGGACATGATGCCTCTTCAAATCCTATCCCCTGACATACTAGAAATCATTTCCTCACCCTATACGATCCTCCAAACTTTGGAGGTGAAAGGAAACATGGGAAATATTTCAAAAACATTGCTCATCGATATTTCTGTCACGACAGGCACCGTGGAAAACATTCAGATTGGAGCCGATTGCAATCCTAAGGAAATTGCAAGCTTCACCTACCTATTTAAGGAATTTCACGATGTATTCACCTGGTCTCATGAGGAAATGCATGGCATAGACCCTTCTATTGTCAAGCATGAGATCAAGGAAGTCCTAGCATTCTTTTTATGGTATTTTTCTTGCTCGTTAATCTGAAAAATCTCGAGTCTCCTTCTTTGGGCTCGTTAAGCTACCACGAAGAAGGTCGAGTGTTCTTTTTATGGTACTTTTCTTGCTCGTTAATCCAAAAAACCTCGAGTCTCCTTCTTTGGAATAGTTAAACTACTACAACGAAGATATGAGCACTTTTATTTTATGGGATATTTTCTTTCTCTCAAAAAATGAAACATCTCTGAGTTTTTCATTTTTGGGATCATTAAACATATATGAAAATGGTCTGAGCAACTCCTTTTTGCTGTTTTTCTAGCTCATTAAACTGAAAAAGACCATTAGATCATTCTTTTTAGGTGCTTTTTTCTTTCTCATAAAACTGAAAAAAAATCCCCGAGTTTTATCTTTAGGCTCGTTAAACATTTATAAAGATGACCCGAGCATTCTTTTAGGAACTTTTCTTGCTTGTTAAACTGAAAAATCCTGAGCTTTTGTCACCGGGATCGTTAAAAATATACGGCAGCAACAAGAGCACTTGCTTTTTTGGGACTATTTCTCGCTCTTAAAAATCATAAAATCCCCAAGTTTTTCCCCTCTTTCGAGTTATTTAAATCTACGAAGGAGGAATGAGCAGTTCTTTTACCTCTTTTTCCTCACTCACTAAACTAGAAAAGATACCTTGAGTTTTCTTCATTCGACTTGTTAAAATTTGATGAAGGCATTGAGTTTGTTGTCGCGTGACTCATTAAAAATTCACGACAAAAAATGAGTTTAGTCCATCTCCTCATACTGGTAACAAAATTAGGTCGACATATATTGAACATATGTTTCTCTTTATCCGGATTCAATAGATTAACTAACGGAAAAGTAACCGATCTGGGTATACTATTAATCGCACCCGGTTAACAACTATGATAAAGGGACCACCATGGAGTCGTTCTTTACAATCTTTTTAGACTCTCTAAATATGAAAAGACCACCAAGTTGTCTAGTCTGGACTCTTTAAATTACACAGACAAGATATAGAGTCACTCTTTTTGCGGTCCTTTTCAGACTCTTTAAATATGAAAAGATCGATGAGTTTGCCTGTCTGGACTCATTAAACTAATCAGATAGGGCAAAGAGTCGCTCTTTTTGCGGTCCTTTTCAGACTCTTTAAATATGAAAAGATCGATGAGTTTACACATCTGGACTCATTAACCTAATGAGACGGGGAAAGTAGACAATACAACTGTATTCTATATTCGAAAGCGTGGTTTGGCAGCAGTCATTCCCTTGCACATGGCAGTCCCTCAGATAAACCTTCTTTGTGACGGCCTCTCAATATGAATCCTACCATCCTATGAGTTTAGCCTATATACCCTAATGTTCTTGCATCTATGTATCCTAACACTCTTTGATGTTCATGAGTCTATTGTTTTCTGGTTAAAACCATTGTCGTGCCTTCTATTGTTCAAGGGTTAACCCTTTATTTTCCTCCATCAACCCATCAAGCATATCCTTTCATCATGCCCTCTATTTTTTAGACCCAAATGGTCAAAAGATTCATCAAAAAACAAAATCATTCTTGTCCTATTTTGTGTCGATTGATGTAGAACACATTATTGCCTACCTTTCAATAGGTTTCTTCCTATCGACTTCAAACACTATCTAGGAAGACAACCCAAAAACGCATTCAGTGCCTTGGTACTTGCAGAAATTAGTGGCAAGTTTCCTTGTGTTTGATCAGGGGTTCTCATTATTGGCTCTTGGTTAAGCGATTCTATGGGTGTTTGATGACAAAGACATCTTTCACACTCGTTAGATTATACTGTGCATCTTGGATACCATCACCATTATCGGTGGCCTTCCTCGTGTCTGTTAACAGTCTCCATTATTGACTGGTAATCAGATGATTTCGTGCATGTTCAACGTCAACGCATATATTCACATGTATCGATCTATGCTATTCGGTGAAGCGGAAATCAAGACCTTGGGTAGAGGCTTGCATCACTCAACCTTGTTTCCTCTCCCAAGTTGCGGATATTATTTTTTGGAGACAGCTTATCAGGATGATTCTATTATGACACCAGATCTACATTGTGCTTATCGGCGGCCAGTATCGTCATATCTCTTTGGAGAAAATCACTCTGACATAGCTACTGAGCATGGGAATGCCTGACTCAGGACATGATTTTAGTAGTTCTATATATATGTGTTGTATCAGGTTTCCCGCACCACCCGAAGCTTTGATCCTATCTCTCTTTTTGAAGGAAAATTACATTCAAGGTAAGTATTTTGGCCATCGTCGTGGCCTCTGATATCATACTTTATGGGGCATATGTTATACAACAAATTGACCTCCTCATCAACTCACAGGGGAAAGACATGATAGCTGAAGCAAAGACCACAATCACAGGCCTTGATTCCACACTATCGTTAGCTGTGCACTAACAACCTGATTTATAAAGCTTTTATGCAAGCCTAAGGGTGCATTAGTGACCCTACTAACTCAAGTTGCTAGTAAGGGAACAACATTAGTGAAACTTGGTGAAGTTCTAAGGGTCAAAGGAATGAATTGACTCATAAATATCTAGATATTTGTTCTTAAAAATACTCAATAAAAGCAAGGAAACATCCAAAATCGACCTATTTGGAGGATTTCTAATCCGAAAGAAGGAGGAAAATGGGAAAGAGCTGAAAAGCATGGCAAGTTCATTGCTTTTTCCCTAGGGAAATCAAGGAGGAACTTGGCAACCCTAACTCAATTGCTACATAAGAAAAGCTAGGGCTGTTGTGATAGAGGTCAGAGCATTTGAAAGGATAGGATACTTGACTGTTGAGCATTGTCTCAAATAATAAGAAGTTGGCAAGAAGGGAGAAAGAGAGAGAAGCTGGAGGGGTAAAGGAAGGTTGATGCAACAAATGGTTGTAATCACTCTTCCAATATTAATATAGAACTGCAGTTGTACTGTCTACTCCATGGTGTTGGTACTATCATTCATTTAGTTATTTGTCCAATACCTGTTAGCATGAGTAGCTTAGTTATATGTAACTAGATGTTCTTTATGTATTCATGTATTAGTTATCAAATTTGTATGCTGTGATTACGCTTGTCTCTTCTATGTGTAGGACTTGATCTGGAGCCGGCTCAGGGGACTTCCACCTAGCTGCATTGTTCTCTCCAGCAAATCTACATGGAGGATTGAGGTAATCTACTTCTCCTACTTTGATAGTTAGTTATTGTTTATGAACATGCATGTAACTTTGTGACGGTTGCAGATAATCTTACAGTCTGTCGAAGGTCCCGGGAAGAACTTTGAGGGTATATTCATTCTCCATACACCATGAGTTTTACCCCATAGCACCCAAACTGGGATTTACCATTCCAGATTTCATCCGATGCATCAGATACGGCCATTGGAGCAGTTCTCAGCCAAGAGGAAGACAAGAAACCCTATGCAATATACTATATCAGCAAAAATTTAACTCCTGTTGAGTTGAATTACACAGTGACAAAGGATACAATAATCCACTTTCTTTTCCAAATTTTCGTGCGGTATGGCTTACCCAGAGAAATAATTACTGATGGAGGGCCATAATTTGTAGGCCATAAGATTGTTGACATTAAAAAATCATCACATTTTGCACAGGATCACATCTCCATACCACCCGCAGGCAAACGGCCAGGTAGAAAGTACCAACAAAGTAATCAAGGCCATTCTAACAAAGACAGTCACCTCGCATAGACGTGACTGGGCTACCCAATTGCCAAAAGCCCTGTGGGCATATCACACGACTTGGAGGAATACCATAGGATACTCCCCATATCAGCTAGTGTTTGGCAAGGAACCTATCTTCCCCATAGAGTTTGAAATTCAGACATTGAGGATAGCCCAAGAAGTAGGGCTGGATTTGAATGAAGCATAGGTTAATAGACTACATCAAATCAATGAATTGGATGAAATCCAGCTATCAGCTCTTCAGCATACTGCACTGATTCAACAACAAAGAGAAAAATGGCATGATTCCCTCATCAAGAAAAAGATATTCCATGAGGGTGACTGGGCACTTCTGTATGATTCTAGGTTCCAGGATTTCCCAGGCAAACTCCAGACCATATGGTTAGGTCCCTACGAGATAAAGGAGGTGCACAATAATGGCACCCTTACATTAGGCACCATTGATGGGTCTGGCTACTCTTTTAAAGCAAATGGACATCGAGTATGCCTCTACCACAAACCGCTTACAAGGGAATCATTTTCCCAATAGATACGTGAAGATTCCACAATACAAATTTTTGTCGAAGAGGGAAACTCTTCAACAACACCAGTCCAGTGAAGAATTTATTTTTGAAACTTGTACATAAAATTGCTTTTCTGTTTTCTTTCTATTTTATTTTATTTACTTAGAATAGTAGAGCTTATTGTTTGTCCGTTTTTTCCTATTTTCCTTTGATGTTCCCTACAAGGAACAACACTTTTTGTGTGCATTTTTTTGTTGTTCCCTACAGGGAATAGTTGTTGTTCCCTCTAGGGACTTTTTGCATGTATTTTTTTGTTGTTCCCTACAGGGAATAGCGGTTGTTCCCTACAGGGAACAACAGTTGTTCCCTACAGGGAACAGCTATTGTTCCCTACAAGGAACAGCTGTTGTTCCCTACAGGGAACAACACCTTTTGCGTGCATTTTTTTGTTGTTCCCTATAGGGAACAACACTTTTTCTGCGTGTATTTTCTCTTTGTTGTTCCTTACAGGGAACAACACTTTTTGCGTGTATTTATTTTTTTGTTGTTCCCTACAAGGAACAGCTTTTGTTTCCTATAGGGAACAACACTTTAACTGTGTGTATTTTCTCTTTGTTGTTCCTTACAGGGAACAACTGTTGTTCCCTATAGGGAACAACACTTTTTTTTTTTCTTTTTTCTTTTTTTTTTTATGTTCCCTATAGGGAACGATGCTTTTGATGTGTGTTTTTCTTTGTTGTTCCCTACAGGGAATAGTTGTTGTTCCCTATAGGGAACAACACCTTTTTGTGTGTGTTTTCTTCTGATGTTCCCTTCAGGGAACAACACCTTGTAAGTATTATTGGGAACATCCTTTTCCCCCCTTGATTGATCATTCCTAGGCCATCCCAGTCCACTCTTTATGATCCTCTTTATGGCATAAAAGTACAATACATATTTAAGGACAAGTATGGAGTCTACTGAAGCAGGCAAATATCTTGAATATTATCATCTTTAACAAGATTTCTTTGTGATGACCGAAAATGAAGGACACAATTATCTATATCACTTCATTATCCTCATTTGCACTATAAATCAAACTAATTGATTATCTATACCATGCTGGTTTTCCCCCGTCTCGTATAACTCTCTCTATTTATTATCAGTAAGATTATGGGTATATTTTTTTTCTATTGATATGTTCAAACTTCTTCCGCCATCCCTACTCTTAAGGAGCACTGAGCCACCCTCTATATATAAAATGGGGAGTTCTATATATATATATATATATATATATATATATATATATATATATATATATATATTCACTAACAATTTTATGATTTTTCCATAGATGGAGGATAGGGGGTCACATCATGAGCCAACCTACCATGATCATAAGGAAGCAGCGAGGTGGCATTGCCACTATGGCCACCACACTAGGGATATGATCCAATGGATACAACAAGAAACAAAGTCCTTGGAACAGGAGGTCTCATCATGAGTCGGGCTGACCACTTTTGCTACTTCCCAGTGAATGGAAATGTGTTCATCTGGTTACCATGCCAGCACATTGGTCTCTACTATGGACATCATAATGCACTTCCCAAGGGTTAGAAAGAAGCTCTGTCGAGGCTATGGATGCCTGTAGGAAACATAAGCTCTACTTATGGTATTGAAGTTTTATTTTCTACATCAATAATTATTATAATACCCTTTTCTTATGTTTCTATTTATTCTACGGAGAGATTATGTCCCCAACTTACCTTGAACCTTTATGCAGGAGTTAATATTCTAAAACCAATCACAATATTTTTAAGTGGAATAACGGTGGTAAAGTATTATTTCCTGCATATCCTGTCCTTTTTATTTATCACGTCACCTCATGGCATCTTATCACTTATTGATAATTCTCATTACACACCTTATTTTCATTACTCCAATATCCTTTATGATGCTTTCATTAATATACATACCTTGCCACTTTCAGTACCCAATCCATCACCCCTGTACTTTGTTGCCAGCGCGTCATCCTTTCATTCATTCAGTTGTAGGTGACCTATCATTTCGAGAGGGGGTGAGGACCTCCAATATACTTATGCATGTGCTGTCATATTTTAATTTGATTTTGTAGAACAATACGACATCCCATGATCATAGAGCATGTGGCATTATAACAGTCCTCGATAATGGTATTTATGTTATAAAGCATCACCTGATAGAGCCATTAAAACCATTTGTTGTTCCATCTCTCGGCTCTGTTTGTTGCTGTGCTTTCTCCACTACACTAATCATTTGCAGAAGTCAAGCATCATGGGGGGAAGAATAGTGCACTGAGAACCTTTAAAGCTGGATGTCATCAATGAAGCCAGGGAAATTCTAGCTCGTACAGGATGGACAACATATTTTACAAGATTTCAACCCCCCAATGAGGAAATCGCCATCGAATTTTTACAGCATCTACACGATGGAAAATCCTTGGTAAGAGGCAGACAAATCACTGTAACTAATGTTGTGATAGCAGAAGTGTTTGGGTTGCCGGAAGAAGGACCAGTATGGGCTAGCAAGCGATTAAAGTTGCAGGATGCTATGGAGGTTTTTAGGGACGAAGGACAGGAGCTAATCAAGAAGGGTAAAGGAATTCAGCCATCTTCTCTTGGAGAGCCATGGGGAGAATTGGCACGAATTGTCCAGAACTATATTACCTACGATGGGCATAAAGATGTGGTAAGGCTATGACAGCTCAAACTTTTCGCAGTTTTAAAACAAAAATGCTCTATTAATTTTCTTGCACTATTGAATTCATTATTTCATGACACTGCCAATAGGCTGAGACAATCTCAACACACAAAAAAAGTAGTTAGCCACCATTTTCTGATCAGGTTAATAGTTAGTCATAACCTTGCCCAGCAACAATCAACCTGGGATGATCTAATATTGGCCCTTGAAAGAGGTGAAAACCTACCAGCACCTACCCCTGTTCCAAAAAGAAAGAGGACCGCCCTTTCAAGAAGCATACCTCACAAATGCATACAATCAAAAAGGTTGAAGTCAAACCAAGGAGCATCTGAAAATCCTCAAGGCAGTGCCAGTCAACCCATAGAATTATCCAGCCCAGGTCCTGGCCAACATGAATGTCTACATGCAGCCTAAAGAACTGCTCAATTTTAACTTAGGAGAAACCCAATCTCCTGAGAATTCTAGCTATACCAGAATTCTGTCTCCCTCAAAAGATACAAACTGCGAAGCAGAAATAGTTACAAAAGCTATTCAGGAATTAGAAAACGAATCTGGTGACACACTCCCAGTATAAAACAGCCATGAAGGCCTAGACCTAGAAAACATAGGCCAAGAAGAAGAAGTAGAGACAAATATTATTTAGGAATCTGATAATCAATCGGGAGACATAATCTTATTGGAACAAAGCTAGGGTGAACAACCGAGCTCTTTAGAGACAGAAGCTATTAACGAGACTATCAGCAGACTAGTTACTCCTCTAAAAAGGTATGGAGACAAAACGAAATTGAGGAAGCTAAGGAAAGAACACCAGAAGCTTCGCAAGATGATCAAGAGGCTCCGAAGAAAAATAAAAGAAATCACAATGGGAAAGGTTGCGAACAACACCCTTGAGGTAGTAAATGTGGCCGTGCAAATGGAATTATATGAAGATATGGCTAGTGGAACTCAAACTGAGCCCATATCCACTCAACAAGTCATCACTCAAGAGGAACAATAGGTAGATTTGGTTGATGTAGCTACTCAAACGGAGGTTTGGACCTCCAATAACAAAGAACTACAGATAGAAGGTGTACCCTCTTATAGCATGAGCACTCAGACGGAGGTTTGGACCTCCCACAATAAAGAAATACAGACAGAAGATATCCCTTCTCATAGCATAAGCACTCAGATGGGCATACACGCCAAAGGCATCATGACACACCATGACCCCATTATACTAAATCTTCAGGAAGAATTGGCACAAGCTCGGCTCGCATTGGAATGACTTGAACAAGAAACCATTTCCCGATAGAAATATCAAGAGCTGCAGAAACAGCTTTGGGAAATGAATGTAACAGAGAGCGAGACTTTTGATAGATGTAGAAAGGTGGAAGAAAAAATGGAGAAGATCAAGCTCAAACTAGACAAAGTCATAAGTTAGATAAACACCATCTGCTCACTGTATACGGATGTCCTAGCATGCAGGTCTCCCGCCACCAATTATGCCTTGTTTTTGTTAGAATGGTACTTGTTATTGAAAATTAAGGCCGTGAGGGCTGGTAAACCAATTGAACTAAGAAAAATTGAAGATTTTATAAATTGCTGCAAGCATCATGGTGTGAAGGTCCAAAGGCTTCTTTGTGAGTTTTATCTGCAAAATTTTATATTAGAGAACGAAGTGGAAAAGAACCATAACCCTTTTGTAGGAGATGTTCAATTCTAGGCTTTTATTTCATTCGCAGTTAACCAAATCAAATGGTTTAAAGCTTATAATGCATTTCAAAGACAGGAGCATGGGTTGGATCTTTGAGTGAGAAGTGAACCTAAGCACCCCTTACAAATTTTTTCCAACCATTAGAGTCTGATGACACAAGAATGGGTGATCAAAACCTTAGGGCCCATTCATAAGGAGATTGTACAGAAAGGAGTATCATATTTCCTCTCCATTCAAGAAAGTTCTCTGACTGCATCTCAGCTCAGATGGATGACCTCCACTAGGAGTGTGCAAGATAGGGAACCATTTAATTACAGAAATTTTAAAGCAGTTGCGGCCCGTTTGGTCACATATAGAAATCTTATTTTGAGAGAAGGACCTTATTGGTTAGGTTGTTGGTTTCAGATCCCCATTATTTGGTATCCCCCTAAAGGTTATCTGGCTAACTATGAATTGCCTGAAGGTAAGGAAGGGCCCGCCTTTGCGCTCCTAGCTCAATATCATGGTTTTAGACCAATTTTTGATGCTTTCTGTCCAACCTACTCTTTAACTGCATTGCATAAGAACTACTTAATTTTCATGAGGACATGAAATAGGGTAAGCAGGGGAGTATGTTGAGTTACGAAATGGGTATGTATTTACTCCGAATTCCATCACCTTTTTCCTCTTTTCTTATCTCTTTCATATCTCAATACGCTAACATATTGATGGGTTATGATAATAAATGTATGAACTACCCTCAGTTGAGATTTATCCATTGTAACTAACTTTTACTCCTTTTATGCAGAGAAATGACGAAAGGAACAGTTGTTGTTACCTAGTGATGGAACAGCATAAACCAACAAAGGCAGAATGGGGTGCATCGGTTGCGAACAGATCAGAGGACGAATCAGGAGGATCAACGCCAAATATGATAGGTTTTTTAAGATAGCATTCAGTTGAGGGATTGCATTTATCTTCTACCTCTTTCTGACTATAAAAGCAAAAGATTGTAGGAAGAAGGAGGAGGGATCTCTGTTATTTCAAATTGTAATTTTAATTTAGATACTCGTGATGTTGGAGAACACGACCGTATTGTAATGTTACTTGAGTTCAATGATTAATATATAATTGACTTTGTTATTCATTCGTATTATTTGAAGTAGCTCAGCAATATTCACTGGTGGCTAAGGGCCCGACATTTGGTGGATTCAACTGCCCCCTTGTGTTATATTTCTGATTCTCACAAGTTTGATTGGTTTGATAGTTTTACCATTTTCTATGAGTTTGTATGATTTGCTATTTATCGCTTTCCTATATCGAAGAAAGTACATTTTCTTTACATATTTTACTGCACTGTCATTTGATTCTATTTACACTTATTGTAGATTAAATTATTTAGCCGTTAAGACTGTTGGCTTATTGGTGCCTGACCTAGGTTCGGAAGAGTTATTAGCCAAACAAATCCCATGCTACCGGCCCTTTCGGTGCTGGAACCACTTTTCCGTACCCTTGGGATGTCTTGATGTGGTCTGGAGGGGATTGAGCACCGTTCTGTGCCCTCACTCTACTCTGTACCGTTATCAGGCTTCCACGTAGATCCGCACCAATGTGCTCTTGTTATTAGGATTTTATTATAGAACTATTCTACTTCTTACAATTTTTAAGCAAACATTTAATAGTAATAACTAGTACGCCCAATCATACAGAAGCTTAAATTCTGAACATAAGCATATAAATCATAACAAATGGATAAATCAGAATAAAGCCAGATCCTTAATATTTCAGAATCAACTTATCTTTATTAATGTCATTTCCTTAATACAATCCATTTCCTACCCTGCACACACAGCTGTAGCGGTCCACGAACACAGTTGCAGACTCTACCATGCCTCCGCGCACATATTTGCAGACTCTACCATGCCTCCGTGCACATACCTGCAGAGCCTCTATCTATCTAATAACCTTACAACCTGTACTTACAGATTTAGAGAGAACAATACTTTCACAAACCCATACCACATTAGATCTTCCAAAAAGCTACCTCTACCCTTAGAGCCTCACTCTATTTATACATTCCCATGGTCCGCAGACCATGGGTAGGCTGACTCACTTCCTATTATTTTATATTATTTTTGGGCGGACAACCCTTTGACTCAATCTATTACATTTCACACTTCACACACTTCGTGGAACTTTTTACAATATCATTACCCTAAATTATGGTCTTTAAGCCCCCAAAACCGTTACATGGGGCCTTCACTACCCAACAAGCCCCCAACACAATCATCGTGACTCGTCCTGAGTCACTTGTCAGTGTGGTGATATGCGCTGCCAAGGATTTGCGGTCCACCATCCCTATGAGTGACGCATTACATTCTCCTACTCCCTCTTTGTCTCCTGCAATGCTTCTTCACACTCCTACTCCATTACCTCTACTAAGTCAAGCAACTGATGATTCTCATTCTGCTATGCTCGGTTAACACAGAGCACCCCCTCATAGGATTTTAGCTCTAGCTGGGGTGTCGCATACAGGAACTCCTCGCGCCATGGCAGAAAATTTCCAATGTCTGGTCTACTATACGCACTGTCTGCTGCAGCTTGTATTGAATTTTTGCAAGAAGGGTGTTGCTGTCCACAAGATCCCAATATTCCCAGTACATCAGAGACGAACTTTTAACTACACTTCCATCATTTGTCTCCATATGCACAGTCTTTCCCTTATCTTTGATGGGTCACCGACCAGCCCATGGATTAGGTAGTGGAATCCAGACTAGTTTTGCTTCGTGTTTAATAATTTTTGGTACATCCCCTACCATTGGTGCTGAACTCTGCGCGGTACCCATGCCTGTCGACACCACACTATCCAGAAAGTCCTGCATCTCCTTTGGCCATATCCCAACCCTCGGGCTGACTCCTTTAGCATCAATGATGAACAGATCCATACCAGTGGAAAGGCACAATAGCTTACTTCGCTCAAAACCACAGATCGTTCGGTGGATACCCCCTTGTGATTTATAAGCATTTTGGAATTCAAATTCAGTCGTTCCCTCCATTTCTGGCACCGTAACGTTAAACCTGCAACAAATCGTTCCGGATCTGGCTTGTACCTCATCTCTTAATTGCTCGTCGCCTACTCCCTTTCACCATGATTCAAACATCCTGTCATGAATAGTGACAGCAACAGTCACCTCTCTACTTGTCCACGTAGCAGCATAGCCCCTTCTGCGCAACCACGACCCTTATGACAGACCAAATCTATGCGCACCCTTGTTGTCACGCAGCTTCCCCACAGACTGCTTTATCATCCTACACTCTCTTTCAACTGGCTGGAGCTGTGAGACTATCCTTCGGTCGGTTAGTCAGGCAGTCGGCCCACCCGTGTAGAGCTTTAGGCGACTACCATTTACTCTGCCCAGGAAGGGGTCTCCATTAAGCTTAGCAAGCTAGACCGCACCTCCATCTGTGACTTCCTTGACTACATAGGGTCCCAACCAATGCATTCGAAGCTTGCCAGGGAATTTCTCGAACTTGTTGTCATATAGTAATACTAGATCTTTTTCTTTGAATGTGCGCACCTTGATATGGCGATCATGCTAAGCTTTTTCTCGTTGTGTTTTTACCTGCTGATGGAATGCGGCCAAAAACCATTCCTCCTCAAGTTCCTCCAGTTGCGCAAGCCTTTCTTCCAAAGCCCCATGGTCTGCCATGCCTGTCATTGCTACTATTCGCAAACTAAGTATAATGTATTCCATTGGCATTACAACTTCCATGCCATAGACTAATCGGAAAGGTGTCTGGCCTGTAAATTTCTTGCACGTGGTTCAGTATGCCCATAGCACAATAAGGATGTGAAAGTCCCAATCGTTTCGCTACGCATTACATACCTTAGTCAATGCAATCTCCAAAATCTTGTTGAATGCTGCGACGGTCCTGTTCGCTTGCAGATGGTGTGGCATACTCTGTTGATGATATATTTGGAATTCCTTAGTGAGTGCGATGATAGTCTCATTCTGAAAGTGCGTTCCGTGGTCACTCATTAGAATTTTTGGACATCCAAACTGTTACACTAAAAAATGTCACCATTGCTATTTACAGTTAGTATGGCTCTATCAACAGTCATGCTATCCTCCTGGGCAAGTCTTATGCCTCTGCTCTCCATGTCAAACTCCAAAAAGAGAGAAAGTCTTTATAAATGTATTTATCTCTGGGTACGCAGGTTCTCTCAACCTTACCTGTGGGTATGCACCCAATGTTCACAAAAGTTGTGTACTTGTACGCTCTGTATGTAAAGGGGCAGGTGCGTCCCCCTGTAAAGGTCAAAATGCGCAAGTTTCATCTTTAAAAAGTTACTTGTGGTCATTTCTAGAGCATTCTAGAAGGTTGTTCGACGTGTATTGAGCGCCTCCAGATGGTTCATGTACCCATACCAAAGAGGAACTTATCCCATCAATGAGGGAGCTATCCCATCCAAAGAGGGGATTATCCCATTGATGGTGGACCTGAATAACTTCCTCTAGACCACTATAAATACAGGCATTGGGCCAGAAGGAGGAGAGGTTGGAAGCTAAACATTTCTAAGGGTAGATGCTGCTGGAATTAGGACTCCCATTTAGAAGCTTGTGAGGAGAGATTGCCATCTTTGCTTGTTCTATTTGGAAGTGGGTGAGCTTTGTCAAAGTAAAGGAGAACTCTTGATGGACCCTGGGAGGGACTTGCACAACACCAAGGCTCAGGTTGTAATTGTTCCTTTTGTTTCCTATTAATGCAAATGAGTCCATTCTTCTCAATAACTTGTTATTTATGAGTTGTTTCATGTACTCCTTGGTCTATGTGTTAAATATGTTTTATTCTATGAGATTATCAAGTGCTATTTAATCGTTTGATTGTTAGTGGATGCAGGTTTCAAAGTGAAGGAGGAGCTCATCTGGATCAGTGAGGCTGGACTGCTACAACAGCGCTGGATTACAGGTAGGATCTAAACACTTGATTTCTTATATAGTAAATGCATGTTTAGAGAAGGATTGCTCTTGTTTGTCTTGTTTGTCACTAGAGAGTCTTAGGCTCTTAGGGAGGTTGGTTGTGTCCACACTATCGACTCTTTCCGCCTGACAAATTGGCGACTCCACTGGGGACTCCATTGATGTGAAAGTCTTTTCCTTTGTATGCAACTTTGATCTGAGAAAAGTCATTTATTTTCTGGTTTTTGGCTCTGTGACTTTGTTTTTGGGTGGGTTAGCTTAGGGTTAGATTCAATTTAGTTTTTCTTGGTTTTTTCAGTAGGACGCACCCTCTGAGTATTGCACAGTGCGTACTTGTACGCACTGTTGCTGTGTGCACAGAGCGGGCCCGCACCTGGCTTAACTGGTTGCCTGCGTCCCCTGCTAAAAATTAAGAAATTTCCATTTTTTGCATTTTTTCTCTTAGATTTTGCTTTTTCTTAGTTTTTACTGCCCAGATCCATTAGTCTCTTGTCAAAGATCTTCACCTGAACTTGTTTCGATAGCATTGAGTGTTTTAGTGGATTTCATAGAAGTTTAAGCCCTAGGGTTTGATTTTTGAGTAGGTCTTGTAGTGACTTTGGCGGTAGAAGTTGTCAAGCCTTAGATCTCTCTGGTTTTGTCAGCCTTCTTAGAAGTCGGACCTGTCATAAAGTCTACCTGTGAGAGCAACTTACCTTTGAGTGGTCTCTTTGGCAAATTTCGAAGTACTTGTTGATTGAGTATTGAATTCCATTTTACAAAAAGAACAAAAAGATTTGAGTTTTGTTTTGACTGGTCTTTTGATTCTGCATTAGCTGGTCCTTGACTTGATTGTGGTCAAGTAAAACAACCTAGAATCATCTTTGTAGGCTTTTTCCTCGTTAGGTTTGCTTAGAGTAAATTTCTTTTTGATTTTCTTGTGAGTCAAGTTTTCATAGATTTTATAGCTTTTGAGATTGATTTTCATTAAAATAGATTTATATGCTTTATTAAACAAGAGAAAATACAAAAATATCTCCTTTGAAAAGTTTTGTTTCAAGTAGCTTTGAGAGATTTTGAAAGAAAAAGAGTTTTTCGTGCACGTAAGGAGTGGTCATGTTTGTATGCTTGGAAAGATAAGAGAATTGTTTCTTTGATTGTCTTTACTAAGAAAGTTGTTTTCTATAAAATTTGCATCTCTCAACTCTCTTAGTTAGGAATTTCATTGAAAGAGAAAAGTAGCGTAAATCATCCTAGGTGCATTTTTGTAGTGGTTTGAGTCGAGTATACACACCATTGGTTTCACTTCCGCTACCCTTTGTCTTTAAGAAAAACCATAAAATTAACGCTTAAAGTAAAATCAACGTAGTAACTTTTATTTACTAGGGCTCTGAAACACCAATTTAGATCAGGCTAGTGTCTTGGAGTAGGAGAGTAATTAACTCTCCAAGACAACAAAACGAAACAAGTAGCTTATCTTGTGATAGAATAAATCCAATTGTCTCATTTGTACTCTGGGAAAGCTCCTCTTAAAGGAGAAGCACGAGCTCGTGTCTGAACCAGTGAGGGGATCAATCCCCCCTCGTTGGGAACGATGCCAGACACACACGTATTACAAATGGTAAACCTCGGATTAACCATTGTCGAGGAGCCAGGGGTCACTTGTCGGTAAACCTTGGATTATTGTCAAGGAACCGGCAAGGGGATTGAGCTTGATACTCTGCCCTTGCGTGCTGTCGGAGTGTAAACTGTTCCCCCAGGTGCATTTGTTGCGGTTGGTAACCTTAGTGACCATTATCTTTAGGATTCTACCGAGGTGACGGTGGAGGGAAGATCCCACTGTACCCGGAGCAGACGTCGGCTAGACTCACTTGGATTTTCCGGGGGGTTCACTTCACTCGAGACGGTTAAAGTGGAGGAACTTGTGCCGGTCTATTCATTAAGCAGGTTGCCGAGGTAACTGTTCCACCCGCCACTTCTGTACTGAATCCGGCGATGTTGGGTTTCATCTCCAACTAGCGTTTTCGGTCTGGAAGGCTACTGTTTGTGCTTTGTTTGACGCCCTAGATTCTTTAGGCGTGTGATTCAAATTTGTTTGGTTCTTTAGAGACTTTAGGTGGTTTGATTTGAGATTTTACTTTGTTTTCGTGTGTAGTAGTTAAAAGTTTTTAGCTGTGGCGGAATTACCGAGACAGTCTCGTAGACTTCGGGGCCAGTCTCCTGAAGTTGTTTCTATGGCCGAATTGTTGAGAAGATCCCGTAGACTTAGGGGTGAACCTCCTCGAGACGACCCCAGTAATCTAGAAGGTTTGAAGGTCCTTGTAACTCCTCCTAGTGGCAGTAGAGTAGGTTCACCTGAAGAAGGAGAATCTTCCTTGGTAGTCCATTCAGATTACCAAGGTCTAGAGACAGGTTATAATCCCGAAGCTGTTACAGATTCTGAGCTTGTTGGTAGTTTTTCGTCTGCTAGTGATACAGGCGAAGAACCTGAAATATCCGAACCTGTTACTCCGACTTCTAGTGTTCCAGATTCACCAAGAGTAGAACGAGTTATCACCGAAAATCTTCCTACTGGTCTGATTGCTATCGAAGAACTTGCTCCAGAGGAAGAAATAGGCGTCTCTAACCTTGAAGATCAACTTACTATTGACCTCAGGGAGCGTGAATCTATCTTTTACAGTCCTCCTAGAAGTACTACTTGGTACCTCTCGTTAACCAATTATTTAGACAACTCAGGGGTAGGTTTTTCTACACCTCGTACTCCCTTTCCACCTGGAGGTATTTATACTCCTGTAAATATGTCTGGTCAGTCGTCCGTGTTTACTCAAACTCCTGAATCTTTCTTACACGGCGGTCCTTCTGTTCCCACCGGCTATCAATCACTTTCTGGTACCTTTGCGGGGGCATCTCCTCAACCCATTGATCATGGGTTATTAGCTGGAAACAATGGTAATATACCATTGGGTGTAGGAGACATTTACATGATGTTAGGTTTAGTTCCCATTTCCCAACCTCAAGGTGGCCAATTACCGCCTGGGGGGCAGCCTCAGTTAACGCCTGGGGGGCAACCTCAAGGTACACAAATCGTGTCTGGGGGGAAACCTCAAGGTCAGTATGTACCTATGGTGCAATACATGCCTCAAGGTCAACCCCAGCCTCAATATGTACCCCAGGGTCAACCTGAGTATCAATATTTACCTCAAGGGTATCAACCCCAAGGGTATCAACCCCAAGGGTATCAACCTCAAGGGTATCAACCTCAAGGTCAAGGTCAACCCCAGTATCCGTATTTACCTCAAGGTTATCAACCTCAAGGTCAATACTCGAGTCAAGGTTATCAACCACCTCAAGGTCAGTCATATGTTCAAGGTATGGGAACTGCACCTTGCACCTTACAATTATCAATCCTATCCTCAATCCGGTTATGGATCTCAGTATCCTCAACCTGTTATGGGTCAATACCCCGGAATGTTAGTGTGGGATCCATCACAGGGTCAACAGGTGTTGCAGCCAAGTATACAGTTGGTACCTCAAGCTGGACAACCCGTAGTTTCTGGTCCACCCCAGCAACCACAACCTGTCCAGTCAAATGTTCAAACTTCTGTAACTTCGGTAGTTACTCAGCCACCAATTGCACCTAGTACTCCATCTCAAACGGCTGCTGCAACTACCGCTACATCTGCCGCACTTACTTCTGGAGTATCGACGGCTCTGGTTTCTACTGTCTCTGTAACCACTCCTCAGACATCTTTACCGTTGTCTGGATCTACGATTCAAACCACGGTCCAGATGCCTACAGGTCAACCTGGTATAAGTACGGTTGTCACTACTCAACCTCAATTTGTTCAACAACCGTACCAGGGACAGTACCAACATGGGCAAGCTGTCCAACAGCCGGTTTACCAGTATCAACCGTATCTTGGGTACACTTATCAACAACCTCAACAACCCCAGTACGGTCCGGTTAATCCTGGTTTTCCAGGAGGATATAATATCCCTAATGTGACTCCTGTTCCTAGTTATCTTGGATATCCTCCTCCTGGGACTGGTCTTGTGACCCAGAGTTTTAAAGATCCTAACCGACAGTTACCGTTTATCGCAACTTTGGATTTACCAGACTTGACGCGCCTAACGAACGATCCAATTCAATATCTTCCGTTCTGGCCGCCAATGCCAAATAAGTTGCCTAGTGATATACCCAAGTTCGAAGGTAAGTCTGGAGAGGATCCGTCCAATCATGTGATGACTTACCACCTCTGGTGTGCTTCAAATTCTATCTCGGATGATTCGATCCGCTTACGTCTTTTCCAGCGTACACTCATTGGTCTCGCGGCCAAGTGGTAGATTGAGTTACCACGGGCCTCTTTTTACAATTTCAGCCAGTTAGCTACCTCGTTCTTAGCTCACTTTCAGTTGCCGGTCAGATACGATAACGGCACGGAGTTATTAACTTCACTAAAACAATCAATGTCCACGTATATTTCTGATCACATTCATGAGTGGAGACGTCGAAGAAGGTTAGTGAAAGTTTTTATCCCGGACCAAATCTTAGCTGAATGGTTTGTTAAATCATTATTACCGAAGATTACTGAAGATGTAGCTGAGGCTGGAGTAGTTACTGAGGAGCAAGTCATTGCTCAGGCGCAATACCTTGACTTAGTTTATACTCAGTCGGGTACGTTACACGAGAAGATTCCAGATCTTCCAAAATCGAATCAAATCACTGCTGCTCCTTCGGGATCTCATGCCGCTGATGGTATGATTGGTATCGTGAATACAAAGAGTAAGAAGAAGTCTTCCAAGGCTTCAACTACTCCTATAATCACTTTGCCTGATTCCCCGACACGAGAGTCATCTTCTCCTGAAATTTCTGCCGATATTCACGCGATAGAGTCATCTACGACCAAATCAAAAAACGATGGAAAGAAGAAGGGTAAGAAGAAGGCTAAAGCAGACAAGGCTCCGAAGGATAAAACGGAAAAGTCGAAAACCAATGAAGAAAAGTGCAAACCTCGATATCCTTGTCTTATTTGTGAAGAGGATCATTTTACGAGAGATTGCCCTCATCGGGCCGAGGTTGTGAAAATAGTCAAAGGTTCTCCCACTCCTACTGTATTAAAAGATCCATTTCCAAAGCAGGAAAGTAAGATGATAGGTTCTTCCTCGACTGCCAGTGAAGAACCCATTTTGATGATGTCTCATGTGAGGATTGCGACTCGATCGCAAGATTATGGTAGTAAGAATCCTGTTGATGGTAAAGAAGCAGAATCTTCTCATTCTAACCCATCAACCTCAGCTCCTGGTTCCGATCCACTACAGATCGAAAAACCTAACCCGGACTTAGTAATAAAACCGCCCGCCAAGGGTGTACTTCGAAGGTCTGCTTTCAATCCACATATGAGAGCAGCCCAGAATTACAACATTGTTGAGGACTTAGCTGTTTCACCCTCAGCAATGTCAGCTTTAGAAGTGCTGCAATCATGCCCAGCACCACGAAAATTACTTTTGTCGGCTATCGGAGCTGTTGATGTTGAGGACCCGAACCTGATAATCTTCGATCTAGAAAATAGTACACCGCATCTACCCCATCAAATGGCTTTCCAAATTCCAATGATAGTAAAAAACAGGCCTATTCATCGGACTGTGATTGATGAGGGAGCTTCTACGTGTATTATGTCGATTCAATGTTGGAGATCGCTTGGTTCTCCTTCGTTGAACCAATCCCCGACCATCCTTAAGGCCTTTGATGGCCGTGGGTTCCATCCATTTGGTATTCTACAAGAATTGCCTATAGGGGTAGAAGGTAGAACCGTTAGTCTGGATGTGGAGGTGGTTGATGCCCCTCTAGACTACAACCTTCTTTTGGGTCGAAGTTGGTCATATGCTATGACAGCAGTCGTTTCATCGGTCTTCAGAGTAATAAAGTTTCCACACAACGGTAAGATCGTGACCATTCATCAGCTGACATACTTTTCATCCGACCCAGCCTCTTCAGAGAGTATCCAGCTTGTCGGTAAGACGACAATCCCTTATAGGGACGTTGGCGTAGGTTTAGTTAAAGATTCCGGTTTACTGGGAACTTTTCCTTTCCCTCCAATCAACGCAGACCCTTCATTTGCATCAATTCATATGATTACATCAGACAACATTATTTATGATGATCCTTGGATTGTCCCATTTGAATCTGAGATAGACTCATTCAGTGATGCTATGCCTTTGAGTCCATATGAAATTGCTTATGAAGCCGTCATGTCTTTTACCGACTCACGTTCAACCGAAATCGACCAAATGAATGTGGTCAGTGAAGAATCATTTTTCACATCAACCTTAGAACGGATAGCATTTCCCGAAGTCATGTCATCTGACGAGAAACTTCGCGAAATCCTAAGTGTAGACAATCTACCATGGGAAGATCTGCATCACAGATCTTCATTTTTACCTAAGGATGATGTTTTTGAAAATGATTTTTCATCTATCTTTACCGCTGAATATGTCAAAGACACTCAGAATCCAACGAAACATTCTGATTCAGAGTTGAACTTAGGGAATATTTCTCGCACTATTCCCATTGATATTTCAGTGAAGCCCGGAATTGAGGAAAACATTCATATAGGTGCCTCATGTACAGAAGATGAAATCCAAACTTACAAGGCCCTATTCCAAGAATTCCGCGATGTGTTTTCCTGGTCTTACGAGGAAATGTCGGGAATCGATCCTGCCATTGTTGTTCATGAAATAAAGACCTACCCGGATGCTAAACTCGACCGGCAACGGTTGCATCAAATTCACACTCGGAAAGCGGCTGCAATTAAAGCAGAAGTCGAAAAGCTGTTGAAATCAGGTTTCATTTATCCAATCCCGTTAACAGATTGGGTATCGAATATTGTTCTGGTCAACAAGAAACAAGGAACAATAAGAATCTGTATCGACTATAGGGATATAAATCGAGCTTGTCCAAAAGACAACTATCCTACGCCTTATATCGATCAAATTATTGATGATTGTGCCGGAAGTGAAATGTTTTCCTTCATGGATGGTTTTTCGGGCTATAATCAAATCAATATTCTACCTGCCGACCAACCAAAAACGGCATTCATTTGTCCATGGGGGACATTTGCTTATTGCAAATTACCTTTTGGGCTTAAGAATGCTGGGGCCACTTTTCAACGGGCGATGTCTTATGCATTTCATGACATCAAGCACATTGTGCAACCGTACCTCGATGATTTGCCTGCTCATTCTTTACACCGAGCTGATCACCTTGTCCACTTACGAGCAATCTTTATGAGGTGTCGGCATTATCGAATTCGGTTGAATCCCCATAAGTGTGTTTTCTGTATAGAGACGGGTCGATTGCTGGGATTTGTTGTTTCAAAAGCTGGCATTCGCGTCGATCCCTCGAAGGTCGAAGCTATCATCAAATTGCCTCCTCCTTCGAGTTTGCGCCAACTCCAAAGTTTGCAAGGGAAAGCGAACTTTTTACGCCGATTCATTCCAAACTACGCAGAGGTCACTAAAGGTTTTACACGGTTGTTGAAACAGAACGCTCAATTCTTTTGGGATGAGATTGCTCAACAATCTTTTGATGCACTTAAAACACGCGTTGACCCATGCACCGTTGTTGCATCCTCCCAACTACAACCAGGACTACTTCTTATACCTCGCAGCTTCGCATTCCACCATTGGAATGGTGTTAGTTCAAGAAGATGAATTCGGAGCGGAACATGTGATATATTATCTTAGTAGGACATTAAACCCCACTGAGCTAAAATATTCGCATGTGGAGAAATTGGCCCTGGCAGCCGTTCAAGTTGTCCAGCGTTTTCGTCACTACATTCTTCTCCGTAAAACTACAGTCATTTCGGATTGCAACCCTATGATTTATATTTTGACAAAAAAATTGCTAGGGGGCAAGTACTCTAAATGGATCGTTATCCTGCAAGAGTTCGACTTGGAGTTTGAAAAGTCCAAGTCTAAGAAATCCTTAGCTTTTGCGGAATTGATGTGTGATTTCCCGCATGCTAACACAGAAACTGTGGCAGAGGAGTCCATTGCGGACGAATCTTTGTTTCTTATCAGTACTTTAGATCCGTGGTACGGGGATATAATCATCTATCTCCAAACCCAAACCTTTCAGCCTGAAGCTTCAAAGTCAGAACGTCGAAAAATTCGGTTTCAACCCTAGCAATACAAGATTATTGGAGATACACTTTATCGCCAGGGGGCAGACTTAGTTTTTCGACGTTGTTTAACTCACGAAGAGGCTGAGAGGGTTTTGAATGATTGTCACTCTGGCGCATGTGGCGGTCATATGTCTGGGTATGCCACAGCTCAGAAAGTGTTGCGTGCTGGCTATTTCTGGCCGTCCATGTTTAAAGATTGTATCATTGCAGTCCGGAAGTACCACAACTGCCAAGTATTTGATCGCAAGATGCGTGCACCACCTGCTCCTCTCCACCCTATAATTGCCGTTGGTCCATTCGCCAAATGGGGTATCGATTTTATTACTTGTAACCCTCACTCGGCCGGGGGGCATGTGTATATCATCCTCGCAGTTGATTATTTTACTAAATGGGCCGAGGCGATGCCTACATTCGACGCAAGCGGCAAAACAGCTGCAGTTTTCGTATTCAATCATATCATAACTAGGTTTGGTGTCCCACAAGCAATCATCACTGACCATGGGAGCCATTTTCGAAACATCATGATGACTGAGCTTACAAGCCAGCTTGGTTTGTGCCATGATAGCTCTACTCCTTATTATCCGCAAGCCAACGGTTTGGTTGAGTCTATCAACAAAGTTCTGGTTATCATGATCCGACGAACCATTGGTATTCATCAGTCGAATTGGCACAACATGTTATTTTCAGCGCTATGGGCATACCGAACCTCAGTGAAAACTTCAACAGGGTTCACTCCTTTCCAGCTAGTCTATGGCTTGGAAGCTGTGTTACCCATTGAATGCGAAATCCCATCACTTCAAATGGCTGTCGAATTACTTCCAGCTACTTCCGAAGAGGAGAAGCGTTTATTATACTTAGCTAAATTAGATGAGACTCGACGTGACGCTGCATTGGCAATCGAGACTCACGCGAAGCGAATGAAAGCTCAGTATGATAGAAATGTGACCCCTCGAAGTTTTTCGGAGGGAGACCTAGTGCTATTATATGATCAAGCTAACGATAAGATAGGTGCTGGAAAATTCGTTCCTATGTGGCATGGACCCTACATTGTAAAGCGAAAGCTAGCAAAAGGGGCCTATGAGCTGGTAGATTTTGATGGGGACTCTTTGGGTAAACCCAGAAATGGACTTTACCTAAAGAGGTATTATGCTTAAATGGTGGGTATGGAGAATTTTTAGTTAGGTTAGGTTTTCTTTCTAGCTAGTATGTTTGTTAGTTTGGTTAGTGTGCTTAGTTTAGAGAGTGTGTTTTTCGTCGTTATTCTGACTTATCTTGGTTTTACTCTTGATATTGCAGATGTCGACGCCTCTCCAAATATACATCGGATTTGCTGATGGTGCTTGTCGTAGTACACGGAATATCTCTTCCGCAGCTTGGGTTATCTATTTGCCCTCTGACGAGTTAGTTTCTATGCATGGGGTAAGCCTCGGTCAAACGACGAACAACATCGCAGAATACAGTGTAGTGGTTGAAGTATTATCTGAAACTATTTCATTTGGAATTCGACATTTGATAGTGAGGTTAGATTCTGAACTTGTTGTATTACAGCTTAATAGAGTATATGCCATTAGAAATCCTGTGTTATTAAGGTTGTTTTTGAGAGTGCGTCTCTTGGAACGTGAATTTGATTACATTGAATATCAACATATTCCAAGGTCTTTAAATACATTAGCAGATGCAATTGCTTCTCGAATGTTGGACAGAAATTTACGATAATCATGCAAGTAAATTTAAAAACATTTCATCACATACGTTAAACAAGATAAGCCGATAATAATGATATATATATAGATAGGAGTGTGTCAAAAAATATACATCGTCTTCGATCATAGGTTGAAAAACACCTTATGATCGGCAAAAATGATAAGTACAAAAAGCCAAAAATGTCATATGTGTCTACAAAAGTGACTAGCCAATCACTGGTGGTGCTCTCTATACGAGACCACTGCCCGCGCTACCCTACACAAGAACCTCCTAAAAGGTCCTGGGTCTGCGACCACATAGCGCTGAAGTCGAATGGGAATGTCATCTATGGTGGTCTCTGGTATATCCGCCGTCAGACGCTCTAGATCCTGTTCCAGCTCGGCCAAGGTCTCTGCGGCTGCATCCTGTGGGGCTGGTGCTGGTACAGCTGGTGCTCTCCTCTCAAAAGGCCGGAGGTTGGCTGGGCGCTGTGGACCAACATCTGCATTTTGAAAATTTTTACTGTCAGTTTTGAGACGATATATATAAAAAACAAAAAATATATATAATTTGAAAACTCGTGAAAAATGAAATACCTCTGTCGTCCCATTGTTCTCCCTGTGGAAGAACCATGTCCGGATCACCTCGAAAATCTACTCCAGCATAAGGAAAGTCCTGAATAGCAAAGACCTGGTCCTCTAACCAGTGAAAATAACCAGCAGGGAATCGAACAACTGCCGCGCCCTCGTCAGGATGCCGGGCCATCACCGTAACCCATCATATCAGCTTTGGCTCCCGAGGACCCAAGATGTCAACAATGAGATGCTGAGGGATCAGCATCGGAACTCTCTCTAAGGAAAAGCTCACAACTAGAGGCCCATATCCAAAGGTCTTCAGTTGTCCGTTCTTTGCCCGAGTTAGTTGGCCCTTCATGTTGGCCGACACAGCATCGCACCAATTGAAGATGGTGCCTCGAAAACAATCAATCACCATCCGCATTTGGGACCCGGTGGCAATATGTAAAGCGGCTGCGCCGCAAATTATGGTAATCGTGAAAG
Organism: Pinus tabuliformis; assembly: GCA_031772625.1. Classification (NCBI taxonomy): domain Eukaryota; kingdom Viridiplantae; phylum Streptophyta; class Pinopsida; order Pinales; family Pinaceae; genus Pinus; species Pinus tabuliformis. The sequence continues at coordinate 542,953,145 of CM062816.1, read as the reverse complement.
CTATAACCATGAGTTCACGCCGAGAGATGTATTTGATTTCTATGCCTTTCGCATGGTTTTGATTGGGTATGCACCAATCTGCCCGGAGACTAGCAAGGGATTGGCCAGCCGACCTAGTCCTGGCTAGATTGAGTTGCTCGCCCCTATTTGGCAAGCCAGTGAGAAAGTATATGTCAGAGGGCTCTATCTCGAGCTAGTGCCCTCCGATGTAAAAGCATTGCTCATGAATGTTCCATCTCTCAACCAGCCACTCCAAGAATCTCACCTGAGCCCTCATGCCAGGTATGGCCCAGTATTTATATAATCCGCATGCTTTTAGGGCATCAATGGAAGGTTGGTGACCAATTACGGCTAAATCAACGTCCTCGTGCTCTCTTTCTCTCCAATCCAACATGGTGAGTGCCCTACACACCAAGAAATAAAGGTTAGAATCAATTTGGGAAAATTTAAATGGTTATTTTTGGGGTTTGGGGTTTCAAATTCCGCCCTTCGCGGGGTACGCACCCCGCGTTTAGGACACAGAGTGCCGGTACGCAGCTGGCCTGAAGGTGGGCTGCGTACCCCGACCTTTTTCCTGTGTAGGAAAAGGTCGGGGGACGCAGGTCACCCTTAGGGCACCTGTGTACCCCGCAGAGCGGTTTTTAAAACCTAAAACCCCCCAAAAACCAAGGATAATTTTAGGGGCGAATGTTCACCCTTTGGCGAAATTAAGGGGTTTTAAATTTTTAGTGGGCGAATATTTTGTATCATAGTACATTTTTACAAATCACCTCAAATAGCCCACCTTATTTTAAGGGAGAGGGTAAAAAAGGTAAATTTAGCCCTTGAAATTAGGACTTACAACCTTCCATTCGCCCATTTTCAAGAATAGGTTTTATTTAAGTGAATCGAATCGCCCATTTTCAAGAATAGGTTTTATTTAAGTGAATCCTATGGGCCAAATACCATATTTATAAAAGAGGTATGGTAAATTAATAAAAATATAAATAAATGAGAGGTATGGTAAATAAATAAAACATTTTTTATATTTACTCCATAAGTCACCTTATATACATGTAAGGGTGTAAACAAATAAAAATATAAGTAAAGTGGAGGTATGGTAAATAAATAAAACGTCTTTTTATACTTACTCAAAAGTTATGGTAAATAAATAAAAATATAAATAAACTAGACGTATCGTAAATAAATAAAACCTCTTTTTATATTTAGTCCATAACCCTTGTTCTATTTATGAAGGCTCAAGAAAGAGGTTTTATTTAAGTGAATCCTATGGGCCAAATACCATATTTGTAAAAGAGGTATGGTAAATTAATAAAAATATAAATAAACGAGAGTTATGGTAAACAAATAAAACATTTTTTTATATTTACTCAATAAGTCACCTTATATTTAAGAACACTCAAAAAATGGGTTATATTTAGGCGAAACCTATGGCCAAAATACTATGGGAAAAATACCATGGACTAGATTCTTATTAATACCATGCAAAAAACCATTATTAACCCTAATATTAGAATTAATAAAAATAAAAATGGCACATGGTATTGACCCATGCTATTCACCAAAATGGCACATGGTATTGACCCATGCTATTCACCTGGAATGTAGCCTATTTAAATGGGGGAATTAAATCATCATGTAGCCTATGCTAAGATTCGCTAGGACTTTACAAAGTTTTATTATTTAGTGAAAGACTCACCCAGATCTTACAAGATTTTATAATTGAGTAAAATATTCGCCATGCCTGGTGAGAGATTCGCCAAAAAATTATATATACATATAATATTATTGATAAAATCGCCTTCCATTTTTTCTATATACCATGGAGATTCGCCCATTTATTATATTTATAAATTTAGGGGGGGTTCTTAAAATTTTCCCTGCCAAAAACCAAAACTAAAACCTAAAACAAAATTTTAATCGGATGAAATTGAAGAGGAGGATGTTGTGAAATACCTGGAAGAGACGGTGTTCAATTCTGACGGTCGGATTCTCCGCAATGACCACGGGAAGTTTCTTGCTAAAAGCCCTTTTCTCAACCTCAACAGTAAAATGGTAAAAATGACATGGTAAAAAGTCTTTTTATAGGTTTTTTGGATGAATGAATGCTAGGTTTGTTTATTTTTCACCATGGAAGGATATTTTTCAATGTATTTTTTGCCTATCTTAAACAGGTATGAGTAATGTGTCGTTTTTGTGCAGGACAAAGGGATTTAGAGGGAAAATTGTCATTTTTCATGAACCAAAATATCAGAGTCATCTTTTAAGCCCTTTTCTGACTCCTAAAATATGAAAAGATCGCCGAGTGTTTCTTTTACACTCGTTAAAACGGAATTAAAAGACAGTCCCCTTATAGCTCTTTTCTGACCGTAAAATCAGGAAAAGATTGCCGGGTTTTTGTCGTTTCAAACTCGATACGGAAATAAAACGACGTGTCCTTGATCGCTTTTTACTTTTCAAGTCAGAGACACTAATCATGAAAGTACTCCTTGGTCGCAAGATCGAGCGGTTCCCCCAGGTATTATTTTATACTTTTTCGGGCTTGAGGGACACAAATTTACAAAAAAGTTCAACCTGGAGTCTTCTTAAGTTTTTCAGACTCTCTAAAATTGAAAAACGCCGAGTTTCTCCTATACTGGACTCGTTAAAATTTCACAGTAAAGGACCTGTTCAATTACAAACAGGAACGAACCACTCCTTCCTAGGGTTCGAATCAAAACTAGGTTGGACTCATCCGAAGGATGAGCTTATAATCAAGCATATGTTATCCTCCTCAAGCTTGTTAAAAATAAAGAGGTACTTGCCAGAAATGGTGGGGGAAAAGAGAGAAGAATGAGCCTATTTGTTATCTTTTGTCTCAGAAGAAACTTTATTACCACTCTTGGACACGACACTTTTCATTCACCTGGGTTGGGAAATCCTTTACCTCACAGTTGATCAAACCACTTTGAAAGACTTCAGCCGGGTTCCGGGGATTAACTTTGAGTCATTCATCACCAAGCCATTTGTCGTGTCGTTATGTGTTCAAGAGGTCTGCAAACAAAACTTTCATCTGCAAAACACTTGTCATCCATTTGACCATCCCTGAGTCAGTCCTTACAGCAACATTTCTTCAACTTGAACAAATGATTTCGTGTTGTGGGCTTGCCTGCAACGGGTCGCTTTCTATCGACATCAACACATTATCTAGAGAGATGACTTAGAAATCGTCAGTACCTTGAAGTCTGCATGCATCAATGGCAGGTTTCTCGCCTTTGACGTCAGTTTACATCATTGACTTTCGATCAAAGGATTCCGTGAAATGTTCGACATCAACTCATTCATTCACATCTCATGGATTGTACTGGGTACTTTGAGAACCATTGACATTACTGGTGGTCTCTCTCACACTTGTTAACAGTTTACATCATCGACTGGTAATCAAGTGGTTTCTACCATGTTCGACATCAACTCATTTATTCGCATGGCTAGAATCGTACCAATTCGGGAAGTGGAAATGAAGACCCTGGATCTAGTTTCCATTATCCAGGCTGCGAGGATTTTTGTATTCATTATCTAAGTAGACTAATCATAAACAGATGGTTGCACCCATACTGTGTCTACAAAAGTCTATGATTATGATGTACTGCAAGATCATTCCTGTATCAGAGTAGTTAGTCTGTTAGTTAAAGTTTTGATCTGAGTATGGGAATGCCTACCTCAGTGATGATATAATCTTATACATGTATTTTGTGTTGAAAATTTCAGGTTCTGACCAGGCTCTCCACGAGATAATCCTTGAAATGATAAAGCGCTTCACCCTTCCTAGATAATACAAAACCCTAATCTACTACAGGCTTCGCACTTTAGGGGGCAATCTGTTACACTAAAAAATGTCACCATGGCTATTTACAGTTAGTATGGCTCTATCAACAGTCATGCTATCCTCCTGGGCAAGTCTTATGCCTCTACTCTCCATGTCAAACTCCAAAAAGAGAGAAAGTCTTTATAAATGTATTTATCTTTGGGTATGCAGGTTCTCTCAACCTTACCTGCGGGTACGCACCCAATGTTCACAAAAGTTGCGTACTTGTACGCTCTGTATGTAAAGGGGTAGGTGCGTCCCCCTGTAAAGGTCAAAATGCGCAAGTTTCATCTTTAAAAAGTTACTTGTGGTCATTTCTAGAGCATTCTAGAAGGTTGTTCGACATGTATTGAGCGCCTCCAGATGGTTCATGTACCCCTACCAAAGAGGAACTTATCACATCAATGAGGGAGCTATCCCATCCAAAGAGGGGATTATCGCATTGATGGTGGACCTGAATAACTTCCTCTAGACCACTATAAATACAGGCATTGGGCCAGAAGGAGGAGAGGTTGGAAGCTAAACATTTCTAAGGGCAGATGCTGCTGGAATTAGGACTCCCATTTAGAAGCTTGTGAGGAGAGATTGCCATCTTTGCTTGTTCTATTTGGAAGTGGGTGAGCTTTGTCAAAGTAAAGGAGAACTCTTGATGGACCCTGGGAGGGACTTGCACAACACCAAGGCTCAGGTTGTAATTGTTCCTTTTGTTTCCTATTAATGCAAATGAGTCCATTCTTCTCAATAACTTGTTATTTATGAGTTGTTTCATGTACTCCTTGGTCTATGTGTTAAATATGTTTTATTCTATGAGATTATCAAGTGCTATTTAATCGTTTGATTGTTAGTGGATGCAGGTTTCAAAGTGAAGGAGGAGCTCATCCGGATCAGTGAGGCTGGACTGCTACAACAGCGCTGGATTACAGGTAGGATCTAAACACTTGATTTCTTATATAGTAAATGCATGTTTAGAGAAGGATTGCTCTTGTTTGTCTTGTTTGTCACTAGAGAGTCTTAGGCTCCTAGGGAGGTTGGTTGTGTCCGCACTATCGACTCTTTCCGCCTGACACAAACCATGTCAAAACATTCTCGAACAAAAAGTTCACAGTTGTAGCGGCCGTGTAGTCCTTAACCGGCTATGCTTCCACCCATCGGGTCAAGTATTCTGTCACGATGATGATATAGCATGCACCCGTCTTTCCTTTAGGTGCGATAGGCCCCACAAAATTGATTGCCCATTTTTCAAACGGTTGCAGCGTCATCTGTGGCTTAAGCGGCATTTCATCCCTCCGCGATGGTTTCCCAGTCCGTTGACATACGTCGCAGGCTCAATAGTACACTTTTGAGTCTTAATGTAGAGTTGGCCACCATAGTCCAGCGTGAAGAATCTTCTATGCTGTGGCACATCCCACACAATGTCCTCCTGCAACCCCCCCATGTGCTTCAATAAGGATCTGTCCTTGCTCGAATTTAGGTACATATCTGCGTAATATTTCATCATTTCCCATTTTGTAGAGGTGCCCTGCAATAACAGTAAAGTCTGTTGCGCGTATCACCAGTTCTTTCTTCTGCTAAATAGAATATCCCTGCGACGCAGTTCCTGTGGTTAAGAAGTGGATTATATCCTCAAAGTGGCCATCCGTGATGCGCACTACATAAAGTTGTGCATTAGGTAGTCCCTTCTCCATGTTTGTGGGCTCTTCACCATTCTCAATTTGGGACAGGTGATCTGGGCCTGTGTTTAGATGCTCTGGCTTTACGATGACTTCAAAATCATATTCCTAAAACAATAACAACCATCTACAAATGCACCCCCCCAACACAGGCTTATTGACTAAGTATTTTAACGTAGAATGATCAGTATACATCTTAAAGTGTCCCCCGAGTAGATAGTGGCGGTATTTCTGGAGCACGTATACCATCACCAACCCCTCACGCTCAGTAGTGGAGTAGTTCTTTTCAGATTTAGACATTTGTTGACTTGTGAACATGATCGGGTGATCAATTCCTTCCACTCCTTCCTATGTGAGTACTGCGCCCAGTGCGATACATGACGCATCAACATGCATGTGAAATTCGATGTCCCATTTTGGAAAGACCAAAATGGGAGTTGATGCCATATTTTCCTTAAGAGTTTCTAAACTTTTGTTACATTCTTCATTCCAACAATAAGTAGCGTCCTTTTTCAACAACTATTCCATCAGTGTCGTGATATGTGCGTAGCTCTGTATGAACTTTCAATAGTAACCATTGTGTCCCAACGTGGCATCTAATTGTTTGACACTTCTTGATGCTTGCAGATTGAGTATGACAGCAATCTTTGTCGAGTCTACCATCAGGCCTTGCTTGCAGACCACATGGCTGAGCAAGTTTCCGAAGGGGATGAGGAAAGTACACTTCTTTAGATTTAGTGCAATCTGGTGCCATCAGCAAGTATCTAACATTAACCGTAAGCTCGCAATATGTTTCTTGACTAGCCCAAAGATGGTCCAATCATCAAGATATACTTCTAAAAACTTATGTATAAATTCCTTGAATGTAGCTACCATGACGTGTGAGAATATCGTCAGCGTGTTCTTCAGTCCAAATGGAATCACAGTGTACTGAAAACAACCCCACTCAGTTTCGAAAGTTGTTTTACTCCTATCCTCTGGCGCAATCTTGATCTGGTGGTACCCTGAGAAACCATTCGTGAAGGAGTAGGCTTACTGTCCACCCACATTTTCCAGTACTTCATCTGTAAATGGTGTCGGGAAGGGATCATTAAAACATGCATCGTTGGGCTTCCTAAGATCCACACAGATGTGAATTTCTCCCTTCTATTTTTCTCCTGTACAACCATAGGACCTACCCAGTCGAATTCCTCCACTGGTTCAATTATTCCAGCTGCAAGAATTTTGTCCAACTCTTCGTGGACCTTTGCTTTGTATTTTTGATTCAACCGACAAGGCCATTGCTTGACTGGCTTCGCATCCGGCTTCAGAGTTATCTTCATCATTCCTAGGTCATCGAGGATCCCTTTTAACTCCGTGATTTTGGTCGGGAATAAATCTTGATATTCTCAAAGTAATTCGATGACCTTCTCCACTATGGCATCATCCCAGTAGTCCCCAAGTGTTGCATACTTCGGCTTCTCCTCCGTACCAATGTTCACTTGTTTCATTTTCAGCGGCGTGGTGATGTCAAGGTCCTCGATCGCTGGCCCGTGAACCTCACGAATCCCCTCTATTTCCGGGATATTGATGTTTCTGGGGTCATCCTCATCATCTTCTATCTACATGTTGTAACATTCTAGGGCCTAGCTCAACTCACGTGACCAATCTGGCTGCACTATTTCTTCTGGTTCCAATGGTACTTTGAAAATGGCAGCCTTCACCACTTGCAATGCATCGTCAACAGTATCCATCCATTGGTCCTCAAATAAGAATGTCAATAAAAACCCTTCGCACAAGATATCCCATTCTCCTATACCATGATGGAGTCCTTCTTTAGTATACCAGTTCCTTGGGATGACATCCAGGGTATGATAAAATAAGTATACCCACTCTGGTTGGGGCTCTTCTCCATAGGCCTGGGTCCATCTCGTGAGGTGCATGCGCGGGTCATCATGTCTATTGTATTTCTCAGTTATTCATAGTTTAGACTTCCCAAATATTATCTGCATCATCCCCTGCAGCCGCACCGTCTTCAAAGGTTCCTTCATGTGTTCCCCACCACCACACAGGCGTCGTGCACAACGCCCATTTTAATGCATCGAACCGTTGGTGCTCTAGTACCGCACTTTCAAAGTTGGTCAGGAATTCATCTACTGCTATCAGCCCATCATACATCGGCAGTTCTCAATCCTGAGCTTTTATGCAATACAATGACCTAGTCATCATGTTACAGTATAACGTTATTACTTCGTTCAACCAATTATGCCACCACTTGTCTTCCTCATCTTAATCTGTAGTGCGGGATTCTGCATGCTCCCACAATATTCTTCCTTCTACAGTCGGATTGACCCAATCTTGATTTCGTACAGTGATCTTGTAGATACAATCCAGTTCATCATCACTTCCTTCATCACGCACGGGTTCAGTGTAGCGCTCTCCTTCAACTGAGTCTAGCGGAATGACCATGCAAAGTGACTTCTTCTCAAATATCATTTTCCGCTTCTTTAAGTTGATGACCCCATTCATGTCTATGGCCCAGTCTATCCCTAACAACACAGGGCAAGGGCTACTGTCATCCATGCTTTCTATTACCTCAAAGTCCATTTGTGTTCTCGCGCCTTCTATATCTATTGTGATTCCTTACAGTCTCCCCATGGGCAGGATCTTATGTTGGTTTGCCATCCATAATTGAATAGGAAACCATTGTAGTGTGGGCTTGCCCATGCATTCCCAAGTCTGTTTAGGTAGCACGTTTGCATCCAATCCTAAGTCCAGAATGAACTGATCCATCTCATAGTCGCCAATCTGTGCCGTTAATTGCATTTCCCACCCAGTACGCGAAGCATGTTTCCCCAATTTTCAGACCATGCGATGTTCACCTGACCCTGCGCACCTAGTTATAAGCTCTTATAATCCTTTAACCATCCTATTGTTGTGAAGAAATTTCATGCATGTCTCTAAAAAGGTAGTTAGCATTGAGGGATCCCTTTCCAGCTCTGGTGGATCCTTACTACCTGGGATAGAGACCTCCGCGAAGCTCTTCCTAGCTTCTAGATCTGTCTCCTTGTGAACCCCTGCACCGTTCCTGGTTAGCTTCCCCTTATCCTCCCCTATGTCCGCTCCACTTCTGAGCATCATGTTCACATTGGGGTCTTCCTCGCACGGTTCGGATCTCATCATTTGGACGTTCTGCATCACCGTAGGTTGTGCTGCCTTCTTCTCATGTATTTGTGCTATCAATGTGGGGCAATCTATCATTTCATGATCAAACTGCTCGCAGTAGGGACACAATATTCTGGTCGAGTTAGTACAATAACGTGCGTAGTGCCTTGGTCCTCCACAGTTATAGGAGATTAGCTGCACGCGGCCCCTTCCTGGCCCCATTCCTCCCTGTCCTTGTCCTCGCTCCTGGAACCCACCGTGTGCCATCACTGTAGCTAGATCCTGACCTTGCACCTCAGTCTGCATCCTGTAGGCAGGTGTTCGATCCATCAATAATTCATAACTCTAGTAGTCTCATTCATCGTGGCCCACCGATCTGTAAAAATTTCAAAATAGCTACTGGGGGGTCTGGGTAAACTTTTGCAGAAGGTGACAGTTGTCTGTGGTGTGCTTTCCTCCCACTTGACAGATCATGCACCAGAGTGAGGGCACTGCACTTGGCCCTACCTATTCCTCTGGTCATAATGGCATTGGTCCCCCCCCCCTCACCACATAATTCGCGAATATCGAATAATGATCCTTATTGTGGCCCTAGCCTTTACATTTTATGCACCACACTTCTTCGTGTGCTTCTAGCTTGGGTGCCTTCTCCTGTTTCAAACTCTGCATCTCCAAGCATAGGTTTTGTATTTGCGCGTGGATCTGCTAAACTCCCAACCCAGGATCCTGTATTGGAGTCTCATGCAACCTCATCGCTATTTCTAATGCTTCAGCCTGGGTCGAGATCTTTTGTTGTGACAGCGCCGTCCTCAGATGCGGCGTTAAAGACGCCACAAACCACGCGCGGTGTTGCGCATCTGTTAACATCATGTTAGCTTCTCAGATCATACTCTTCAGTCTCTAATCCAGGTCCCAAGGGGTTTCACCGGGTAGCATTACGATCTCCTTGAACCCTATTATCAACTGCGTCTCTGACTTTGGCCGGCTAAACTCTTTGTTCAATGCATCTTGGATCGCCGCTATTCCTGCATTTGGGTGATCACTCGAATACTTTATATACCATGTCAACGCTCGGTCCTATAGCGTGCTAACCAGAGTATCCTTTTTGATGTTATACTCTATAAATCCGTGTGCTTCCCACACTGCCCCCATTACGAACCAAAACTGTTTTGGATCTTCGCTTCCTACTCCCTTGAATACAAGTAACTTGATCGCGCTTGCCATGTTAGACTTCTGGTTTGGCAAGGGTGTGTCAAGGCCAACCACGAACTCGTATAGCTTTTGATTCAAATAATCTTCAATCCCTTCCTTCGTAGGGTTCCCCTATTCCGACATCTGACACCCCTTAGGCAGATCCTGGTCCCAACAACAGAACCATTTGTTGGCTTATTAGGGCCTAACCAAGGTTCAGAAGAGTTATTAACCAAAAAAATCCCACGCTACCGGCCCTTTTGGCAATAGTCCGCAGAGCACAAACTGAGGTCTCACCTGAGGTAGCAAGGGAGGGTGCTGGAACCAGGTTTCTGCACCTTTGGGATGTCTTGATGTGGTCTGGAGGGGATTACGCACCGTTCTGTGCCCTCGCGCTACTCTGTATTGTTATCAAGATTCTGCATAGATCCGCACCAATGCGCTCTGGTTATTAGGAGTTTATTATAGATCTATTCTACTTCTTACGATTTTTAAGCAAACATTTAACAATAATAAAGAGTGTGCCCAATCATACAGAAGCTCAAATTCCGAACATAAGAATATAAATCATAACAGATGGATAAATCAGAATAAAGCCAAATCCATAATATTTCAGAATCAACTTATTAATGTCCTTTCCTCAATACAATCCACTTCCTGCCCTGTGCACACAGCTGCATGGGTCCACACACACAGCTATGGACTCTACTAGGCCTCTGCGCACACAACTGCGGAGCCTCTATCTATCTACTAACCCTTACAACCCGTACTTGTAGATTCAGAGAGAATAATACTTTCACAAACCCATACCACATCAAATCTTCCAAAAAGCTACCTCTACCCTTAGAGCCTCATTCTACTTATACATTCCCATTGGTCCGCAGACCATGGGCAGGCCAACTCACTTCCTATTATTTTATATTATTGTCAAGCAGACAACCCTTTGACTTGATCTATTACATTTCATGCTTCGCGCACTTCGTGGAACTTTGTACAATATCATTACCCTAACTTATGGTCTTTAAGCCCCCAAAACCATTACGTGGGGCCTCTGCTACCCAACAAAGATAGTGAATCATATTGATTTAATCAACTGTAAGAGTTTGGTTATCACTATTGAGCTCTCTGTTGACACCAGTTCCATTTGGATTGCTTTGTAGAGATTGACTGTGATTTAGATTGAATCAGTTAAGAAGAGATCAATTATTGCTACTATGCTCTTGGTCAATGCTATTGTTAATTGAATTTCTTGTGTGAAATTTTATTACGATTTCAGCAGAGGACTAGGTCTTGATGTTTAGATGCAATATTTCCTTTAGCAGTTGCAATTTGAGTTTTATAAATGCATCCGTTTACTCTTGTATCAAAGGTTTGTACTTCATTTTAAGAAACATTACTCTCTAGATTCATAGCATGCACATATTGTGTACACTCTTGAAATAAAGAGGACTTGCCCGGGTTGATGATTAATGTGGGGTAATTAGGAGTTTTAAAAGGCACCTATTATCAACCAACACCAATACGAGTGATTCATAGGCAATCGACAACACAACGTAAAAATTCTAAAAATTCAAAGTGTTTTCCGCTGGATGGCCATGCTTAATTTACAATTGAATTCAAATTCAAATTCAACTGTTCCCCCCAAAACTCGTCCATAAATGCTAGATTGGTAGTAGATTTCCAAAGATTTCACTCTTAAATTCAGCCTTAAATGCCTTAAATGCCGCCCTCCCCCACTCCTCTTAACCATCTCCTGGCAGTCAAATCATGAATATTGACTATAATGGTTACTTTCTGGTTGTGTTGCATGGTCTCTCCCCCTATAGTGTAGCTCCCTCCGTGCTTCTTTTGATACTGTGACGCCATCATGTTTCATGCAGACCCCTTATCACATAGCTCTACAAACCAGGCAGTGTAGTTTATACTCTTGTGCCTCCTTGTAGTTTCCTGGAGCGCTAGGACTGTGCTACCGTCATGTAGTCATTGGGCCAAATCCCTGATGTATGGCTCTAATTGACTTCCATTTACCTTTCCCAGAAATGGATCTCCATTCAACTTCACAAGCTAAACTGCTCCACCATCTGTAATTTCTTTGATAACATATGGTCCCAGCCAGTGCATCTGAAATTTTCCTAGAAACTTATCAAACTTATTGTCATTTAACAAAACTAAATCGCTTACCTTGAAGGTGCACATTTTGATGTGTTGATCATGCCAAGATTTTTCACGTTCCTTCTAAACCTTTTGATGGAATCCAGCCAGAAATCTATCTTCCTTGAGATCTGTTAGTTGCGTGAGCCTCTCTTCTAAGGATCTGCGGTCTGCCATTCCTGAGAAAGTGCTATGCATAGACTAGGCATGATATAATCCATAGGCATCACAACCTCTACACCATAGACCAGCCTAAAAGGTGTCTAACCAGTAAGCTTTTTACAGGTGGCTCTATAAGCCCATAACATTGCTAGTACGCGCACATCCCAATAATTCCACTGCACATTGCAATGCTTTGTCAGTGCATTCTCCAACATCTTATTAAATGCCTCAACTATCCCATTGGCCTTAGGATGATATGGCATAATCTTTTGGTGATAAACTTGGAACTCCTCTGTCAGCGCGTTGATTGTTTCGTTGAGGAAGTGCATACCGCGATCACTCATTAAAATATCCAGGCAACCAAACTTGGTCAACACATATTCAAATAAAACTTTTTCCTTTTTTCCCATGTACAGTCCTTCACAGGCTATGCCTCTGCCCATTTGTTCCAATATTCAATCGCGGTGATGATATGCCATGCACCTGTCTTCTTACCTAAAGGCTGAATCCATCCTACAAAATCAATTGCCCATTTGTCAAATGGCTGCAATGATATGTGTAGATGTAGAGGTAGCTTATCCCTCCATGATGGCTTACCCGTTCTCTGACATGCATTACATGCCCTAAAGTATGCTTTGGAATCCTTATTCAACGTCGGACACCACAACCCAGTGCATAAAATATTCTGTGTTGTTGCTTTTCCTGCATAATGGCCTCCCACAGCTCCTCCATGAGCTTCAGTGAGGATACTGTTTTGTTCAAAATCAGGCACATAGCATTGCAATATCTCATTTAATCCCATCTTATACAAATGGACTGCAATAACAGAAAAGTATGTCTCGTCCACCACTAATTCCTTATTCTATTGACTCGTGTATCCCTCTAGCATCGTTCCCGTAGTTAGGAAGCGGATAATGTCTACAAAGTGATTATCGCTATGCGTACCATGAAGAGCTACATGTCAAGCAGTCCTTCCTCCAAATTAGTAGGTTCCTCTCATGTTTCAATGCGCGACAGATGATTTGGCCCTACATTCAACCTTCCTAGCTTCACAATTAACTCAAAATCATACTCCTAAAACAACAGTAGCCATCATCATATTTTCCCCCCCAACACAAGCTTGTTAACTAGGTACTTTAGTGCATAATGGTCTATATACATCTTAAAATGTCCACCTAGCAGGTAATGTCTAAACTTATGGAGCACGTACACCATAGCCAACCCTTTGCGCTCTATCGTTGAGTAATTATTTTCAGCCTTAGATAACTTCCTAATCGCAAATGCTATAGGGTTGTTGGAAATAATACTGAGAGGGGGGGTGAATCAGTATTATCAGATCAATAAAACCTTTTCAATTTCATACTCAGAAACATATATGCGACTTCAGTTAAGTGAATCCGCGTGTACACGCGACTGTGTCTAAAGCAGCTAGCGTATATGCAGATATCTTATGATTCAGTTAATCTTATCTTCAGTAAATGCATCAGAACATTATTAAGCAATTTAACAGTAAACAGGTGCAGTATAACAGAACAGAACATCACACAAGAGCCACACACATGAACACCATGATATAAGGTGGAAACCCAATGTGGGTGAAAACCACCTGCTGCAATTCGTCTCTTTCTTCTTTAATGAGAAACTTCTTTTACAATATACTGGTGCAGTCCTTTACCAGTATGCAGGCTACAACCTGCAGAGGGCTACAACCCTCTCTTTCGTTTTCCAACTACTTCTGGAAGGGAGCTACAACTCCCTCAGCTCTTGTACTAGCTGATCCATTTACTAGTATGTAGGTGCTGACCCTACAACCTTCAGGGACCACGTTTCATCAATTTTCAGACTGGATCCAAGAGTACAAAGCAAACATTACCGCAATACAATCATCAACTTATACTTGCATCATAATTCATTAAACAACCCAATACCGAATCACTGAAACCCTGTCATCAAGAACACAGAACCCAAACCAGAATCTAGAACTCTGCAACAACCACCAGAATCAGCAACAACCTGAAATATCAACCCTTATCATGCATACGCTACTTCACTGTACCAAAACCGCGTGTATACGCGCTTTCTCCAAAGGCAACCCGCGTGCAGATCTAGAAATGATTACTTCTGCCTTTGCTGTCAGATCCGACCCTTGCCAAGCGTCCCGAACAGATAACCAGCATTACCAGATCCTCTCACTGCGTCAGACACCCACACACTTATCTTTGCCTAGTGATCTTCTCCTTATATAGCCTTAGGCCTTGTTCAATACCAAGAGCCAAAACCATAGAAACACAATACCATCAACTTCAAAACTAGGGATCGACACGCCCGTCGAGACACAATGGTCCGAAACCATAGGCACAACTTCCAAGGACTAACCGCCATGGACCAAAGGTACTTTTCCACATACACGCGCTTTTTCTGAAGTCAACCTGCGTGTACACGCGACTTGGGCTTAACAAACCTGCGTGTATGAACTTCCTTGGTAAGCTGTACTAGAGTCTGTCTTCTGATTAAGTTGCCATTACCTGTACCAACTTCTGAGCATCTGTACCAACCTCTGAGTGAGTTGCCATCAAGGACAACACTTGAATCATAATGCCAACAATCTCCCCCTTTGGACTTGATGGCAACCACTACACCAAGTCACTCTCCCCCTTTGACATCAAGGGCAAAGGGCGGACCAAGATATTCTCTTCTTTGGTATACCTTCTGCTGTCCATACTCCCCCTGAGTACTTGCTGAAATCTCCAACTGTGCTCCCCCTTTGTGTATGCCAAAGTGTACCAATCTATCCATCCTGCTCTTGCTGAATTGTGCTGTTCATGCTCCCCTTGACTGTAGGCAAGATCTGCAAAAGATGTTCTTCAAGAAGAACAAGGACTTATACATCATAGAAGACCTTCCTATCACCAAAAGACTCAACATACATTCATCATTCATCCCAGGCATAGTGGGGAAACCAACATAGGCCGTTACATGACCTTGACACCATAAAAAGAGATATCACAAGAGATACATGACATAGAGACGAAATATCTAGACCAAGACTTATGAAAGCCACCAACAGCATCATGATCTGTACCATAAGCATCAGCCTGCAATCCCATTCCTAAACAGTAAGATGTATCATTTAGCTTCATAGACTTTATCAACAACTTCTAACCATAATGCCAACAATGCATTATTTGAAGAATATTCTCCCCCTGAGTGTGAGCCAACCATGTCTGAACCATTTCCTGAGTCTGTTCTGCTCCCCCTGAGCCTGAGCCAACCATGACTGAACCTGGGTCTGTTCTGCTGCCCTTTCTCCATATACGCGACTTTGCAGCCTGTAACTCGCGTATATACGCTACTTGTCTTCATTATTTCAGCGTATGCAGGATGGAATACTGAATCTCATCACTTTCAGATTCCCCTGTGTCTGTTATGTCAGCTGACTGAGTTGTCCCACACCTTTCTGTCTTTGTCTTCTTCAATTCCTGCAACTGTGATGATGTATGGTCCCCTTGTCTTGAATTTTGAAATCTGCTCCTGCATTCCCTTGCTTTATGCCCATAGTTGTTGCATGTATAACACCTTATATTTTTCATGTTCCTTCTATCACAATCAATTGCTTTGTGTCCATATGCATTGCAGGCAAAGCAATACCCTCTGAAATACTTGGGATGCGATGATCTTTCTTGAACCATTCTACTTCTGCATCTGGCTGCAACATGTCCAAGATTATGACATACATAACATTCAACATTATTCAGCGGAGGAAATAATCGTCTATCACGTCCATAGTTAGGAGTAAAGGATCTTCCTTGAGGAATTTCTTTCCTTGGTTGTTCCTTGAGCATTTCAGATTTCTCATTAGAGTTTCTTGCCTCACCTTGTGAACTAGATTCACCTTCACCATATTCATGAAAACCAAGACCAGTCTTGATAGCAGGAGATCTTTGACTATTAAGAATATCATCCAAGACTTTAGAACTATCTTGAAATCGTAAGAGCTTATCCTTTTCTTCTAGTTTACCTTTCAAGATATTTACCTCAACCTGATGTTGTTCTTCCTTTTTCAGATACTGCTTCCTTAGGTCTTCTTCAACTTTTCTCCCTTCTTCCACTTGTCGCTTTAGTTTGATCACTTCATGTTCTTGATCTTCAAGATCTTCTTTTAGAGAGAGGATCTTTGATTCAAGTCTCTGAATAGTTGTGCTCTGATCTTTTGCTATATCCTGCAATCTCTCCCTTACCCTGGTTTCTGTTTCCAATAGTTCTTTTAATTTGGCAGCTTCTTCAGTTTCTGCATTCTTCTCTTCATGTGCCATGAGACTTTTAATATCCTCGCTATTATTGGATGAAGCATTCTTCTTCTTGTGCGCCATGAGACTTCTAATATCTTCACTATCATTTAATGAACTTTTAATATGGGAATAATAGCTTCTACCATCTTCTTCATATATCCTTTCTTTGTTATGAGGACATCTAGCAGCATAGTGACCAACTCTACCACATAGAAAACATTTGAAAGGCAGCTTATCTTTGAACCGTCCAGTTCCCCGTTCAAGATTCTTGACAAAATTTACCTCATCTTCTTCCTCTGACACTTCGAATGCGGCCTCTGGTGGTACCTCTTGTCGCATTTCAAAAGCAGTTAAGATCCCGTGAAGCTGTGACATGGTAATTTTCCGCACATTCTCCTTTTCTTCTATGGCAGATACTTTAGAATCAAATTTAGTAGACAGAGATCTCAAAACCTTTTGAACTAAGACAACTTCCTCAAATTCTTCACCCAGATCCCTCATACAATTCACAATCTCATCCATACGCAGGAAATAATTAGCTACGCTTTCATTACTTCGCATCTTAAGAGTTTCATACCAGATTCTGAGAGTTTGAAGCTTCGCTATTTTTACCTGATCATCTCCTTCGTAGCTTGTAACGATTTTGTCCCATATTTCCTTAGCTGATTTGAGATGCATGATCTTCATAAATTCTGATTGAGTCAAAGTACTCAATAGGACATTAACTACTTTGGCATTGAGCTCATATTGCTTTTTCTCTGCTGGATCTGTAGGAGTTGCTGATGGGAATTTGTATCCTCCTTCTACGAGTCCCCAAACTTCTGCTCCAAGAGACTGTAGATATGCAGTGGTTCTTATCTTCCAGTGAGTAAAATTGTTCCCGTCAAAGACTGGTGGCCTGATGTGTGCCTCTCTTTCTGGATTAGCCATTTTGATGGATCTTTTCCTTCAAGCGATCAAGCTTCCTCTGAAGGACCTGCTCTGATACCAATTGTTGGAAATAATACTGAGAGGGGGGGTGAATCAGTATTATCAGATCAATAAAACCTTTTCAATTTCATACTCAGAAACATATACGCGACTTCAGTTAAGTGAATCCGCGTGTACACGCGACTGTGTCTAAAGCAACTAGCGTATATGCAGATATCTTATGATTCAGTTAATCTTATCTTCAGTAAATGCATCAGAACATTATTAAGCAATTTAACAGTAAACAGGTGCAGTATAACAGAACAGAACATCACACAAGAGCCACACACATGAACACCATGATATAAGGTGGAAACCCAATGTGGGTGAAAACCACCTGCTGCAATTCGTCTCTTTCTTCTTTAATGAGAAACTTCTTTTACAATATACTGGTGCAGTCCTTTACCAGTATGCAGGCTACAACCTGCAGAGGGCTACAACCCTCTCTTTCGTTTTCCAACTACTTCTGGAAGGGAGCTACAACTCCCTCAGCTCTTGTACTAGCTGATCCATTTACTAGTATGTAGGTGCTGACCCTACAACCTTCAGGGACCACGTTTCATCAATTTTCAGACTGGATCCAAGAGTACAAAGCAAACATTACCGCAATACAATCATCAACTTATACTTGCATCATAATTCATTAAACAACCCAATACCGAATCACTGAAACCCTGTCATCAAGAACACAGAACCCAAACCAGAATCTAGAACTCTGCAACAACCACCAGAATCAGCAACAACCTGAAATATCAACCCTTATCATGCATACGCTACTTCACTGTACCAAAACCACGTGTATACGCGCTTTCTCCAAAGGCAACCCGCGTGCAGATCTAGAAATGATTACTTCTGCCTTTGCTGTCAGATCCGACCCTTGCCAAGCGTCCCGAACAGATAACCAGCAATACCAGATCCTCTCACTGCGTCAGACACCCACACACTTATCTTTGCCTAGTGATCTTCTCCTTATATAGCCTTAGGCCTTGTTCAATACCAAGAGCCAAAACCATAGAAACACAATACCATCAACTTCAAAACTAGGGATCGACACGCCCGTCGAGACACAATGGTCCGAAACCATAGGCACAACTTCCAAGGACTAACCGCCATGGACCAAAGGTACTTTTCCACATACACGCGCTTTTTCTGAAGTCAACCTGCGTGTACACGCGACTTGGGCTTAACAAACCTGCGTGTATGAACTTCCTTGGTAAGCTGTACTAGAGTCTGTCTTCTTATTAAGTTGCCATTACCTGTACCAACTTCTGAGCATCTGTACCAACCTCTGAGTGAGTTGCCATCAAGGACAACACTTGAATCATAATGCCAACAAGGGTGATCCAGTTCTCCTTCATCAGCCTATCTCAGTACTGCTCCTAGCACAATACATGACGAATCCACATGTACATGAAATTCCTTCTTCCAATCTGGGAATACTAGGATCGATGCGGTTACCATCTTCTCCTTTAATACATCCAGGCTTCGTTGACATTCTTCATCCCAAAAGAATGCAACGTCCTTTTTTAATAGATTTTCCATAGGCGCGATAATCTGAGCATAACTTTTGATGAACTTTCGATAGTACCCCATATGACCCAATGTTGCACACAATTGTTTAAAACTCCTTGGTGCCTCCGAATTAATGATAACTGTGATCTTATCAAGGTCCACCATTAATCCTTGTCTGCACACTACATGACCCAACAAGATTCTGAAAGGGACGCAAAATAAGCATTTCTTCAAGTTTAGCGTGATCTAATGCCTCCAACACATATCCAACATCAAGCACAAACTAGCTACATGGTGCTTTACCAATCAAAACAGTGTCCAATCATCAAAATATACCTCCAAAAATTTGTGAATGAACTCTTTGAACGCCGTGAAGACAACGCATGAGAAGATTTCCAGTGGTATACTGGAAGCATCCGCATTCTGTCGCGAAGGTAGTATTGCTCCTATCTTCTGGCGCGATCTTAATCTGATGGTATCTAGAGAACCCATCAGTGAATAAATAGGCCTCCTTCCCTCCAACGTTATCTAGTACTTCATCTGTTAATGGTGTCGGAAAAGGATCATGGACACAAGCATCATTAAGCTTCCTGAGATCGACCAAAATCCTTATTTCATCCTTTTGCTTCTTCTCCTGAACTACCATTTGGCTCACGCAATCAGATTCCTCCACTCGTTCAATACTACCTATAGCAAGCATCTTGTCCAACTCCAGGTAGACCTTTTCCTTGTATTTGGGATTAAGGCGATATTTCTGTTGAGATTGCAACAAGATGATGGAGCTTAGTGAAAAGAGTCGCCTTCACTAAGTGGGCCCGCAGGCAAATTATGGTGCAAGTTCTATTTTTGATCATAGTGTGGATGATCACAGTGTGAGTGATCACAATGTGGGTGACCAAAGTGTGGGTGATCAAAGTCTATTTTTAGACTGGCTGTCAAAAATAGAAAAGTCAAATATTATTGTCTCATAATAATATTTGGACTATAAACTTGATCTTATTCTCTTGGAGCACTTCAGTTTGAGCTACATATGTGGCCCATGCAGCTGTCAGAAGGAAGTACGCTTTTCTTATGAGTCAGTTGAGTTGTTTCATGCATGACTTCAGTTAGAACTCAATCAGTTGAGTTTGGTGGAGTTGATTGTGGAGTTGATGGAGTTGTGTTCAGTTTGACTTGGTTAAACTAGTTGTAGTTAGTCTAACTGCAGATAGACTAATGATGAGTTGTTAAACTAATTATTAACTCATAATACAACTATAGAATACATCTGTTAACTCAGTTGCATGTCAGTGCATGTTCAGTTCAGCAGGGACAGGTGTTAGAGAATCAGATTGCTATCAGTTGTGACTATAGTTGTGCATCAGATCTTGCACAATCAAGGGATTGAGTATGCCAATGAGTTTGCTCATGTATTTGCCAAGTTTGTAGCTTCTGCTCACATCTTACACATTGTGAGTGATTCTTTGGAGGTAAAATACGAGTTTGGTAGACCGTTCTCATTCATTCTTGAGCAGGTATTGAGCAGTGGAGGCAGGCAAGCAGTGGAATAGATTTGGAGATCAGATCTTAGTTGTATTGTGTGTAACAGGTGGAGCTGGTACTGGATTTCTTGTGATAAGCATTGTACTTTGTAATTTTACATGGTCTCAATCATTAATATACAGATAGTGTGGGGTTTTTAGCGAGATGCTTTCCCCGGGTTACATACTATGTTAATGTGTGAATGCTCTTGATGTTTTATTGTTATTGATGTTGCTATATTGATGATCAATGTAGAGGAGCTTATGTATTGTGTATGTATTCCGCAATAGTACATGATCAGGATAATCTCTGTTGAATATGTGTTAAATTATTCAAAATTTCTACATGGTATCAGAGCGACCTAGATAATTGTAGAAAAAGTTTCTACATGGTATCGGAGCGGTTGATCATCAGATCTACTATTCAGGAAGTGTTTACATTCTATTTCTTCAGGCAGAGTCTGTAATCGGGCCAGGTAGCCTCTGGATTCATCCTTCCTTTGGAAGGTGAGATATCCGGTGAATGCCCATACAGTCAATCTCTGTACGAGAAATATTGTGTTCTCACGAATTTTAGATTGGAAGCGGTTGAGTTTGGAGCTGGTGGAAATCGAATTTGCAGCAGTGTTGTTGAAATGTATTTCAATGGATTGCAAATGTTATTCCAAAGCAAGAGCGACCTGGCGCTCAAGGATAAACTCAGTAACAATAGAGGTGAGAATGGATCTTCATCAAAGGTATCTGATGAAGAGAATTGCGCTTTGGCTGCCAAAGCAAAGAAAGGGAAGAGCAAGAAAGCTTCTCATTCCAGTGCGAAAGGCAAGAAGCAGGATATGTCCAAGGTGAAGTGTTTTCACTGTCACCAGCACGGACACTATGCCACTAATTGTCCGCAGAAGAAGAAGAACAAGCAGGCTGCTGGATCTTCAGCAAGAGAGGCTGTAGCCTCATAGTTTGAGCTTGATTTTTCATTGATTGCATGCTTGGTTTCAAGTGTGATGGGATCAGTGTGGTTCTTGGACATTGGTGCATCTTTTCACATGACGGGAGATAGAGATTTGTTCGCTGATCTGGAGGACAAAGATCTTGGAGTGCACATCGAGATGGGCGATGATGGTAGATACAATGCAACCGATATCGGTACCATTTCCTTTGAGAGGGAGTCTGGTAAACTCTTCGTATTGAAGGAAGTCATGCATGTTCCAGGATTGACAAAGAATCTCATCTCAGTGGCGATGTTAGAAGACAAGGGGTATGATGTTGTTTTCAGCGAGGGAAAGGCTTTCCTGCGCAGCAAGACAACTGGTGAGACCTGGAAGATAGGGGTTCGAGTGAGGAACCATTATCAGTTGCATGTAGATGGATGCGCAGCAATGGCGGGCAAGGCAGAAGGATTGGTGAGCCAGGATGATGGCGAGTTGTGGCACAGGAGATTGGGTCACCTTCACCATGGAGCCTTGAAGATACTGCAGCAGATCACTACAGGGCTTCCTAAAGGCACACTTGCGCATTCATATCATTGCAAGGGGTGTATTTTGGGGAATTTTGTGAAAGCCACCTTTCACGAGAAGGATAGTCGCGCCACGACGATCCTTGAGAGAATTCACACAGACGTGTGTGGACCTTTCTCAGTTGCTTCGACAGCAAAACACAGGTATTATGTGATTTTTGTTGATGATTTCTCTCGTAAGTGCTGGATCTTCTTCATGCAGAAGAAGATCGAGACATATTCAAAGATCTGTGAATTCAAAGCACTGGTCGAGAAGGAATCAAGGAAGAAGGTGAAGGCTCTTAGGAATGATAATGGTGGTGAATACATCTCAGATGAGTTCAAGGATTTCTGCAAGGCAGAAGGGATTCGTACAGAGCTCATAGCTCCCCATAACCCACAACAGAACGGGGTCGCTGAGCGGAAGAACAGAATGATTGTGGGTGCTGCACGGGCAATGTTGCATGATCAGGGCCTACCCCTTCACTTGTGGGCGGAAGCATGCAATACAGTAGTTTATGTGCAGAACCGTTGTCCTCATAGGATACTTGGCATGAGTACACCTGAGGAGACTTATTCTGGTAAGAAGCCTGATCTTTCTCATTTGAGGATTTTTGGTGCTAACGTTTACATGCATGTGACGAAGGATGCCAGGAAGAAGTTGGAGCCGACCGCAGAGGTTGGGATATTTGTGGGGTACACTGATACGCACCACAACTATCATGTGTATTTGCTAGAAAGTGGTAAAACTGTTGTGCGACGGGACATAAAATTTCAGGAGGAGAAAGCCATGAAGTGTTCGCTTGAGAGGGAGCTACACTTGCATGCAGATGAGGAGCTACTAGTTCCTAAGGATGAGCTTCGGGACGTGGATCAGCCACAGGACGAGGTTCATGGAGTGGAAGAGACCACCCATGAAGTGCTAACCATCAGAGGGTGAAAGCGCTTGACATAAGCTGAGCGACTGGCTCAAGATGCAGAGAAAGTTGTAGGACCACCTAAAGCCCAACACAGGAAGAGACAGTCACCTGATCGGTACACTGGATACATGGCTCTGATGAGCAAGTGTGTTGTGACTGAGCCATCCTCTTTCGAGGAAGCTGTGGAGGATCCCGCATGGGTAGACGCCATGGTGGAAGAGTATGATTCTATTGTCAGAAACAGTGCATGGGAGATTGTTCCTAGACCGGAAGGGAAATCAGTGGTGGGTTCGAGATGGATCTACAAGGTCAAGCAGGCAGCTGACGGGAGTGTGGAGAAGTACAAGGCAATATTTGTTGCCCGAGGTTTTTCACAGATAGAGGGGATCGATTATGAGGAGACCTTTGCACCTGTCGCAAGGTATTCTTCCATACGGACGATTCTTGCTCTCTAAGTGCAGATGGGATGGCACATTCATCAGATGGATGTGAAGATTGCATTCCTCAATGGAGTCATTGAGGAGGAGGTTTACATTGAGCAGCCCGAAGGCTTTGAGGTCTTCAGCAGCGAGTCGCATGTGTGCAGGCTCAAGAGAGCGTTGTATGGGTTGAAGCAAGCACCACGTGCTTGGTACACACGGATAGACAGCTATTTCACAAGACTTGGA
Source organism: Pinus tabuliformis (assembly GCA_031772625.1). Taxonomy (NCBI): domain Eukaryota; kingdom Viridiplantae; phylum Streptophyta; class Pinopsida; order Pinales; family Pinaceae; genus Pinus; species Pinus tabuliformis. The sequence goes on along the minus strand of CM062816.1, from coordinate 542,929,616 downwards.
TTCTCCAAGAGCGAGGCGGATCCTAACCTATACCAGATTGTGGTGGAGGGTAAGTTGCTTATCATTGTACTGTATGTTGATGATTTGATTCTAACGGGTGATGAGCTGTTGATACTGTCATGCAAGAAGGATCTTGCTACAGAGTTTGAGATGAAGGACTTGGGCCTCCTTCACTATTTCCTAGGATTGGAAATATGGCAGCGCAGTGGTGGACTGTTTGTTTCTCAGGGCAAGTATGCTCGGGAGATACTGGAGAAGTTCAACATGCATGGTTGCAAGCCTATTGATACTCCTCTTCCTGGAGGTTGGAGGAAGGAGGATGCCACTTCGGGAGAAGAAGTGCATGCCACTGTTTATCGACAGTTGGTGGGGTCGCTGATGTATTTGGTCAATACACGACCTGATATATGCTATGCAGTTAACCAGCTTTCACAAGCTATGGTTAAGCCTACCAAGCTCTTCTGGAAGGTGGGCAAGCATGTATTGCGCTACTTGAGAGGCACATCGGGATATGGTTTGTGGTATAGACAGGAGGATGAGGTGAAGCTATGTGGCTTCACGGATGCAGATTGGGCAGGGAGCCCAACGGACAGAAAGAGCACATGAGGAGGGGTCTTCAGTATTGGATCGATTGTAGTTTCTTGGTACAACAGGAAGCAGAGATCCGTGGCACTCAGTTCAGCGAAGGCCGAGTATATGGCAGCAAGTTTGGCTGCATGTGAGGCTATATGGATGAGGAAGATCCTGGTTGGTTTGTTCGGTTCTCATTTGGATCCTACTGTGATTTACTGTGATAACCAGAGTTGCATTAAACTCTTGACTAATCCTGTATTTCATGATAGATCTAAGCATATTGACATCAGGTACCATCACATCAGAGATTGTGTGCAGCGGAGGATCATGTTTCTTTCATACATTCCAACGGAGGATCAGGATGTTGATATTCTGACGAAGGATCTCACCAGGAGCAAATTCGAGTACCACCGAGGTAGGATAGGGGTTGCTGATAATCCATATCTTGTCGAGAGGGAGTGTTGAGATTGCAACAAGATGATGGAGCTTAGTGAAAAGAGTCGCCTTCACTAAGTGGGCCCGCAGGCAAATTATGGTGCAAATTCTATTTTTGATCACAGTGTGGATGATCACAGTGTGAGTGATCACAATGTGGGTGACCAAAGTGTGGGTGACCAAAGCGTGGGTGATCAAAGTCTATTTTTAGACTGGCTGTCAAAAAATAGAAAAGTCAAATATTATTGTCTCATAATAATATTTGGACTATAAACTTGATCTTATTCTCTTGGAGCACTTCAGTTTGAGCTACAAATGTGGCCCATGCAGCGGTCAAAAGGATGTATGCTTTTCTTATGAGTCAGTTGAGTTGTTGCATGCATGACTTCAGTTAGAACTCAATCAGTTGAGTTTGGTGGAGTTGATTATGGAGTTGATGGAGTTGTGTTTAGTTTGACTTGGTTAAACTAGTTGTAGTTATTCTAACTGCAGATAGACTAATGATGAGTTGTTAAACTAATTATTAACTCATAATACAACTATAGAATACATCAGTTAACTCAATTTCATGTCAGTGCATGTTCAGTTCAGCAGGGACAGGTGTTAGAGAATCAGATTGCTATCAATTATGACTATAGTTGTGCATCAGATCTTGCACAATCAAGGGATTGAGTATGCCAATGAGTTTTCTCATGTATTTTCCCAGTTTGTAGCTTTTTCTCACGTCTTACACATTGTGAGTGATTCTTTGGAGGTAAAATACAAGTTTGGTAGACCGTTCTCATTCATTCTTGAGCAGGTATTGATCAGTGGAGGCAGGCAAGTAGTGGAATAGATTTGGAGATCAGGTCTTAGCTGTATTGTGTGTAACAGGTGGAGCTGGTACTGGATTTCTTGTGATAAGCATTGTACTTTGTAATGTTACATGGTCTCAATCATTAATATACAGATAGTGTGGGGTTTTTAGCGAGATGCCTTCCCCGGGTTACATATTGTGTTAATGTGTGAATTCTCTTGATGTTTTATTGTTATTGATGCTGCTATATTGATGATCAATGTAGAGGAGCTTATGTATTTTGTATGTATTCCGCAATAGTACATGATCAGGATAATCTCTGTTGAATATGTGTTAAATTATTCAAAATTTCTACATGGTATCAGGGCGACCTAGATAATTGTAGAAAATGTTTCTACATGGTATCGGAGCTGTTGATCATCAGATCTACTATTCAGGAAGTGTTTACATTCTATTTCTTCAGGCAGAGTCTGTAATCGGTCCAGGTAGCCTCTGGATTCATCCTTCCTTTGGAAGGTGAGATATCCGGTGAATGCCCATACAGTCAATCTCTGTATGAGAAATATTGTGTTCTCACGAATTTTAGATCGGAAGCGGTTGAGTTTGGAGCTGGTGGAAATCGAATTTGCAACAGTGTTGTTGAAATGTCTTTCAATGGATTGCAAATGTTATTCCAAAGCAAGAGCGACCTGGCGCTCAAGGATAAACTCAGTAACAATAAAGGTGAGAATGGATCTTCATCAAAGGTATCTGATAAAGAGAATTGCGCTTTGGCTGCCAAAGAAAAGAAAGGGAAGAGCAAGAAAGCTTCTCATTCCGGTGCGAAAGGCAAGAAGCAGGATATGTCCAAGGTGAAGTGTTTTCGTTGTCACCATCACGCACACTATGCCACTAATTGTCCGTAGAAGAAGAAGAACAAGCAAGCTGCTGGATCTTCAGCAGGAGAGGCTCTATTCTCACAGTTTGAGCTTGATTTTTCATTGATCACATGCTTGGTTTCAAGTGTGATGGGATCAGTGTGGTTCTTGGACAGTGGGGCGTCTTTTCACATGACGGGAGATAGAGATTTGTTCTCTGATCTGGAGGACAAAGATCTTGGAGTGCACATCGAGATGGGCGATGATGGTAGATACAGTGCAACCGGTATCGGTACCATTTCCTTTGAGAGGGAGTCTGGTAAACCCTTCGTATTGAAGGAAGTCATGCATGTTCCAGGATTGACGAAGAATCTCATCTCAGTGGTGATGTTAGAAGACAAGGGGTATGATGTTGTTTTCAGCGAGGGAAAGGCTTTCCTGCGCAGCAAGACAACTGGTGAGACCCGGAAGATAGGGGCTCGAGTGAGGAACCTTTATCAGTTGCATGTAGATGGATGTGCAGCAATGGCGGGCAAGGTAGAAGGATTGGTGAGATGAGATGATGGCGGTTGTGGCACAGGAGATTAGGTCACCTTCACCATGGAGCGTTGAAGATACTACAGCAGATCACTACAGGGCTTCCTAAAGGCACACTTGCGCAGTCAGATCAGTGCAAGGGGTGTACTTTGGGGAAGTTTGTGAAAGCCACCTTTCACGAGAAGGATAGTCGTGCCACGACGATCCTTGAGAGAATTCACATAGACGTGTGTGGAACTTTCTCAGTTGCTTCGACAGCAAAACACAGGTATTATGTGATTTTTGTTGATGATTTCTCTCGTAAGTGCTAGATCTTCTTCATGCAGAAGAAGAGCGAGACATATTCAAAGTTCTGTGAATTCAAATCAGAAGAAGGTGAAGGCTCTTAGGAGTGATAATGGTGGTGAATACATCTCAGACGAGTTCAAGGATTTCTGCAAGGCAGAAGGGATTCGTACAGAGCTCATAGCTCCCCATAACCCACAACAGAACGGGGTAGCTGAGCGGAAGAACAAAACGATTGTGGGTGCTGCACGGGCAATGTTGCATGATCAGGGCCTACCCCTTCACTTGTGGGCAGAAGCATGCAACACAGCAGTTTATGTGCAGAACCGTTGTCCTCATAGGATACTTGGCATGAGTACACCTGAGGAGACTTATTCTGGTAAGAAGCCTGATCTTTCTCATTTGAGGATTTTTGGTGTTAACATTTGCATGCATGTGACGAAGGATGCCAGGAAGAAGTTGGAGCCAACCGCAGAGGTAGGGATATTTGTGGGGTACACTGATACGCCCCACAACTATCGTGTGTATTTTCCAGACAGTGGTAAAACTGTTGTGCGACGGGATATAAAATTTCAGGAGGAGAAAGCCATGAAGTGTTCGCTTGAGAGGGAGCTACACTTGCATGTAGATGAGGAGCTATTAGTTCCTAAGGATGAGCTTCAGGACGTGGATCAGCCACAGGACGAGGTTCATGGAGTGGAAGAGACCACTCATGCAGCGCCAACCATCAGAGGGCGAAAGCGCTTGACAGAAGCTGAGCGACTGGCTCAAGATGCAAAGAAAGTTGTAGGACCACCTACAGCCCAACGCAGGCAGAGACAGTCACCTGATCGGTACACTAGATACATGGCTCTGATGAGCAAGTGTGTTGTGACTAAGCCATCCTCTTTCGAGGAAGCTGTGGAGGATCCCGCATGGGTAGACGCCATGGTGGAAGAGTATGATTCTATTGTCAGAAACAGTGCATGAGAGATTGTTCCTAGACCGGAAGGGAAATCAGTGGTGGGTTCGAGATGGATCTACAAGGTCAAGCAAGCAGCTGACGGGAGTGTGGAGAAGTACAAGGAAAGATTTGTTGCCTGAGGCTTTTCACAAATAGAAGGGATCGATTATGAGGAGACCTTTGCACCTGTCGCAAGGTATTCTTCCATACGGACGATTCTTGCTCTCTCAGCGCAGATGGGATGGCACATTCATCAGATGGATGTGAAGACTGCGTTCCTCAATGGAGTCATTGAGGAGGAGGTGTACATTGAGCAGCCCGAAGGCTTTGAGGTCTTCAGCAGCGAGTCGCATGTGTGCAGGCTCAAGAGAGCGTTGTATGGGTTGAAGCAAGCACCACGTGCTTGGTACACATGGATAGACAGCTATTTCACAGGACTTGGATTCTCCAAGAGCAAGGCGGATCTTAACCTATACCAGATTGTGGTGGAGGGTAAGTTGCTTATCATTATACTGTATGTTGATGATTTGATTCTAAGGGGTGATGAGCTGTTGATACTGTCATGCAAGAAGGATCTTGCTACAGAGTTTGAGATGAAGGACTTGGGCCTCCTTCACTATTTCCTAGGATTGGAAATATGGTAGTGCAGTGGTGGACTGTTTGTTTCTCAGGGCAAGTATGCTCGGGAGATACTGGAGAAGTTCAACATGCATGGCTGCAAGCCTGTTGATACTCCTCTTCCTGGAGGTTGGAGGAAGGAGGATGCCACTTCAGGAGAAGAAGTGGATGCCACTGTTTATCGACAGTTGGTGGGGTCGCTGATGTATTTGGTCAATACACGACTTGATATATGCTATGCAGTTAACCAGCTTTCACAAGCTATGGTTAAGCCTACCAAGCTCTTCTGGAAGGCGGGAAAGCATGTATTGCGCTACTTGAGAGGCACATCGGGAAATGGTTTGTGGTATAGACAGGAGGATTAGGTGAAGCTATGTGGCTTCACGGATGCAGATTGGGCAGGGAGCCCAACAGACAGAAAGATCACATTAGGAGGGGTCTTCAGTATTGGATCGACAGCAGTTTCTTGGTACAGCAGGAAGCAGAGATCCGTGGCACTCAGTTCAGCGGAGGCCGAGTATATGGTAGCAAGTTTGGCTGCATGTGAGGCTATATGGATGAGGAAGATCCTGGTTGGTTTGTTTGGTTCTCATTTGGATCCTACTGTGATTTACTGTGATAACCGGAGTTGCATTAAACTCTCGGCTAATCCTGTATTTCATGATAGATCTAAGCATATTGACATCAGGTACCATCATATCAGAGATTGTGTGCAGTGGAGGATCAGGATGCTGATATTCTGACGAAAGCACTCACCAGGAGCAAATTCGAGTACCACCGAGGTAGGATAGGGGTTGCTGATAATCCATATCTTTTCGAGAGGGAGTTTTGAGATTGTAACAAGATGATGGAGCTTAGTGAAAAGAGTCGCCTTCACTAAGTGTGCCCGCAGGCAAATTATGGTGCAAGTTCTATTTTTGATCACAGTGTGGATGATCACAGTGTGAGTGATCACAATGTGGGTGACCAAAGTGTGGGTGACCAAAGTGTGGGTGATCAAAGTCTATTTTTAGACTGGCTATCAAAAAATAGAAAAGTCAAATATTATTGTCTCATAATAATATTTGGACTATAAACTTGATCTTATTCTCTTGGAGCACTTCAGTTTGAGCTACAGATGTGGCCCATGCAGCTGTCAGAAGGAAGTACGCTTTTCTTATGAGTCAGTTGAGTTGTTGCATGCATGACTTCAGTTAGAACTCAATCAGTTGAGTTTGGTGGAGTTGATTGTGGAGTTGATGGAGTTGTGTTCAGTTTGACTTGGTTAAACTAGTTGTAGTTAGTCTAACTGTAGATAGACTAATGATGAGTTGTTAAACTAATTATTAACTCATAATACAACTATAGAATACATCAGTTAACTCAGTCACATGTCAGTGCATGTTCAGTTCAGCAGGGACAGGTGTTAGAGAATCATATTGCTATCAGTTGTGACTATAGTTGTGCATCAGATCTTGCACAATCAAGGGATTGAGTATGCCAATGAGTTTGCTCATGTATTTGCCCAGTTTTTAGCTTCTGCTCACGTCTTACACATTGTGAGTGATTCTTTAGAGGTAAAATACGAGTTTGGTAGATCGTTCTCATTCATTCTTGAGCAGGTATTGAGCAGTGGAGGCAGGCAAGCAGTGGAATAGATTTGGAGATCAGATCTTAGCTGTATTGTGTGTAACATGTGGAGCTGGTACTGGATTGCTTGTGATAAGCATTGTAATTTGTAATGTTACATGGTCTCAATCATTAATATACAGATAGTGTGGGGTTTTTAGCGAGATGCTTTCCCCGGGTTACATACTGTGTTAATGTGTGAATGCTCTTGATGTTTTATTGTTATTGATGCTGCTATATTGATGATCAACGTAGAGGAGCTTATGTATTGTGTATGTATTCCGCAATAGTACATGATCAGGATAATCTCTGTTGAATATGTGTTAAATTATTCAAAATTTCTACAATGTCCTCTGCTTAACAGGCTTCACATCAAGTTTCAAAGTTATTTTCATCACTCCTAAATTGCCTATGATGCCTTTCAAGTCTAAAATTTTTGCAACAAATAAATCCTGATATTCGCATAGTAACTTAGTGACTTTATCCACCGTAGCATCATCCCAGTAGTCCCCAATATTCACAAACTTCAGCTCCGCCTTTGTTCCAATGTTCACTTGTCTAGTTTTCAGTGGTGCAATGATATCTGGATTCTCTATCTGCTGTCCCTCCACTTCACAGTGGCCTTCTACCTCTAGGATGTTAATGTTCCTCAGATCCTCATCTTCTTCTTTAGCAGTCACATTATAGCATTCCAGCGTATGGCATAGCTGGATGATCCAATCTGGTTGAATCAAATCCAAAGGATCTTGCGGTATTATGAAGATCGCTGCCTTGTCCTCCTGCAACCCCTCATCAATACATTCGATCTCATCTTCAAAGATGAATGTCATCAAGAATCGCTGTCTCAAAATGTCCCACTCTTCAATTCCATGGCAGAGCTTTATTTCCAGGTACCAATGCATTGGTATTACATCCAAAGTGTGACAGAATAAATGCACCCACTCAGGTTGTGGCTCCGTTCCATATATCTCAGTCCATTTTGCTAAATGATCATGTAGATATTCCTTCCATCATATTTCTATGTTATCCAGACTTTTGGTCAACCAAACCATAGTCTCATCATTTTTCTGTACTCTCACCACCCATCAAAACTATCTTTATGTGTACCCCACCACCTTGTGGCCGTAGCACATATCGCCAAATCCAGTGCTTGGAAGCGATGCTTCTCAAGCACTTCCCTTTCAAATGCATCCAAAAATGTATCTACATCAGTTAGACCATCGTAATAAGGAAAACTCCTTCCCTCCGCTGATACACAGTGCTACGATTTAGTCATCATATTACAACACATCGTAGATACTTCGTGCAACCTATTCTGCTAGTGTTCCAATTCCCCATCTGAATATGATGTATAAGAACTTTCACAGTCCCAGGCAATGCATCCATCACCTGTCAAATTAATCCAATCTTGATCTCATGCTGTTATCTTATAGATTTGTTCCAAATCATCGTTGCTTTCCTCATAATCGCTGACTGGTTCAGTATAACGTGGTCCTTCTGCAGAGTCCAAAGGTACTAATACGCGGAGCAATTTCCTCTCAAATGAAATTGTCTACTTCTTTAGATTGATTACCCCATTCATGTAATAGACCAATCAATGCCTAGGAGCACGAGGTAGGGATTGTTGTCATCAACAAATTGGACAACGCGTTCGTGCCTTCAATATCTATTATCACTCCCTGCAATATTCCCATGGGGATAATCTTCTGTTTATTTTCCATCCTCAATTGAATCGAAGACCATGGCAGCACAAGTCTCCCAATTCTTTCCCATTTTTGTTTAGTTAAAACATTTGCATCCAACCCAAGATCCAAAGTAACTTGATCCATTTCATACTCTCCTATTTTCACAGTGAACCTCATCTCACACCCTATCCTTGCCTTATGCTTACCAATTTTTCTGACTACATGAAGCCCATCAGGAGCATTTTCTTTACCGGCACACTTATTTATTAGTTCATGTAACCCTTTCACAGCCTTTCTATCATTTAGCAGCTTCATACAAGTCTCCAAGAAGCTAGTAAGCATAGAGGGGTCAACTTATTCAAAAAACTTGTCCTAGCTTCCTGAGGTAGAGGCCTCAGCGAAGCTTTTCTTTGCTTCCATGAACATTTCTTTAACATGCTCCAAGTCAAACCCAGCCTATTTTTTTGGAGCTTTGTAGACCCATTCACTTTATTCAAGTTGCTTTCCTTTATCCTCACTAGTTGTCATTCCATCTCGCAGCATGATATTCACATTGGGATCCTCTTTGCGGGGTTAGACCCTCATCATCTATAGATTCTAGGTGGGTTGCTAAGGCTACGCCCTCTTCTCCTGCATCTTAGCTATCAATATAGGGAAACCTTCTATCACATGGTCAAAATGAGTATATTATTGGCATGACAGGTGTGTCTAGGTCGTACACTCCTATGCGTAGTGTCCTAGCACTCCCAATTGTAGAAAATAAATTGTCCCCGACCTCTAATAGGTCCTCCTCCTCCTCCTCAACCTCATCTGTTCCCCTGATGTCCTCCATGCGGTCCCATAGCACCTTGATCTGAAGGTCGAGTTTCTATTTGCATTCGATACACAGGTGTTCTTTCCATCATTAATTCATAGCTTTGGCAGTTACACTCATCGTGACCCACTAATTTACAGAAGTTGCAGAATTAATTTTGTGGCGTCTGCACAAACTTCTGCAACAAGTGGCAATTATTCGTTAGATGTTCTCCAACTACCTGACAGATAGTGCACCATAGCGTGGGCCCTATACTTGGACTTGCTTGAGCTTCCAGCCTCAGAGGCATTGGCCCTCCTCCTACAACATAATTCGCGAAGACAGGGCAGTGATCTTTATCATGCCCCTAGATTTTACATTTCAGGCACCAAACCTATTCGCGCACCTCTGGCCTAGCCAGTCTATCCTTCTTCAAGATTTGAAGCTTGAGGCAAAGATTATGCAACTCTGTGTGAATCTAGTGAACTCCCAAAGTAGTGTCCTAAATATGTGTTTCATGAAATATCATCACAATCTGCAGGGCTTCCGCCTGGGACCCAATCTTTTGTTATGATAAAGCAACCCATAGGTGGGACAAGAGCGAGGCTACAAACCATTCATGGTGCTACCCATCTATGAGATTCATATTAGCTTCACGGATTGGGCATTTCAGCCTCTGATCTAGTTCCCCAGGTGTTTCGCCTGGACTCATCATGATTTCCTTGAATCCAATGAGTAATTTCAATTTGGATTTGAGCCTACTGAATTCCTTATTCAATGCAGTCCGAGTTTCCACTAATGAGCCATCGAGTTATCAATGCAGTAATTGATGTACCATGTTAGGATGTGATCCTATAGAGCAATAACCAACTGTGCTTTCTTCAGATGATCATCTGTAATATTTTGTTCTATCCACACAACCTTTTCCATGAACCAAAACTAGTCTGGGTCCTCATTTCCCAAGCCCTTGAAAATGGGAAACTTCATCATATTTGACATATTGAACGACGATGGAAGTTGTGGCAATGTGGGGGAAGGTGTATGCTATGGAGGTGAAGGTGGAGGTGGCAATGTGGACAATGCTCTGCAGTGAAGCCTGTGGTGCTCCTTCGTTGTCACTCAGAGGAGGCTTAATCAGCGGCCTATATTTATGGCATGTTCTCCCTCTGTACTTGAAGAACTTTCCACTTCACGTAGCTCCAAACATCAAGGTAATGGCATAACCCACTTTTCACACAAGAGAATAATAATCTAAATATTCAAAGATCTTAATTACTTACCTTGTGGTCCCTTGAAGAAGCATCGCTCTGCTTCACTGTAGTTGACCGACGTATCAACTGTGAATTCTTCCATAAATCCTCCTGTGATGTGATAAAGCCAATGATCAAAAGTGTGCGTGATCTTATCTTCATAGGCTTGCAATCTTCGTACTAGCTCTAGAGTCCACACTGTTGGAACGTCAAGTATCCACCTTCCTTGGTCGTTTGCCAATTTAGCGATCCAACCGCAGAGTTTGATTGGGAAGGAACAAAAGAAAATTTTGTGTATCTCAATGTATAGATATCTATCCAACCACTATTCTTTTTGCAAGCATGGATTTCTATTTTCTTGTGCCACGAATTCGTGAATCTTTTTATCCAACCACTTCTCAATTTATTTCTTTGTTGGATTCCAGTGATGTGACATCACACATCTTTTTATGTAGATCCTAGTCTCGGAAACAGAACCATTTGTTGGCTTAGTGGGTCCTGACCTAAGTTCAGAGTTATTTTTTCCAAACAAATCCCTATACTACTATCCCTTTCGGCAACAATCTGTGGAGTGCAAACTGAAGTCTCACCCAAAGTAGTATGGGAGGACACTGGAACCAATTTTTCACACCCAAAGATGAGCATGATGTCGTTTTATACCCTAAAACTATCTTCGCGTGGATTGATAAACCTTTAGGGCTTATCGATATAACTACCCTTAATCAGCTTCGATACCTCCGTGAACATTCATGATTGTCTTCTGCGGACCCTAGATATGTGAATTAGCTACTTATATGCATCAAATATTACCCTTAACCCCGTAGTTACTCAGATCGGCTTAAGTGTTCGATAATTTTAACATGAAACAAGATATTCTTCGCATAAATAGTTAACAATAATTGCGTTCATGTAACAATATCAATCATGTAAATCCGTGCATTAATCCATCATTATTTCATAAACACATCATAACATAAGGCGCACTCATATCAAAAAAACTAAATATACAAAACACATGAATTTATGGAATAATATTCTTTATTGACACTTCAATTCTGATTACAGACTCAAGACTTCCTTGCGCACTCAGCTACAGGGGTCTGCGCACTCAGTTGTGAACTCTACTCTAGGCCTCTGCACACACAACTACAAAGCCTTTCTTCCTACTCTTCTCACTAATTCTTCAGACTTCTCCCATAGAAAGTATTTATTACTTGTCTTATACATCCTAAGACACACCTATTTATATAATCCCATGGTCCATAAACCATGGGTAGATCTTCAAAATCTAACTCAACTTAGATAAAAGAAGGGTAAAACTCTTTATGACACTTTAACTATCTACGCGCTCCATGACCACAACTTGTGGAGACTTTAAATTTTACAGGGAGTCCTTTCCTCATCAAAATGAAATGCAAAAATATAAATTTTAACAACCGGAAATTAAATGCTTAGTTAGTGATCTTAGTTATGTACAACTCCTACTTATGTATAGGGAATCAATTCACCTAAGTACGATCAATACTCCAATGGTACCCGGTCATCGTTTGGGTGTTGGACCTAATGATTCCATGCTGATGAAATTTAAAAATCACAACCAGCATCCACCATGAAAAATTTTGGATAAAACTTTTGATATGTGCCTCCAACTTGATAGTTGATGCCCAACTCTATTAATCTCCTCCATGAACCTTCTAATTGGGTTGTGTTCCTCAAAATTAGTGGCTAAGATGTGCATGAACCACATAAGATCTCTAGACCAAAGGTTTGACACATACCTTGGAATAGATGTATATTGTTACAGGCCAAATAAAGATACCATGTAGTCAGCTACTCAATCATGGAACTGATGAGAAACAAATGTAGTTGTCTCCCTTTCATGAATAGTGTCCATGGAGGAATCTTTTTGCAATAGGAAACCATAGACTTTGCTTGGCTCTTCAAATTTGGGCTCTTCTTGAAAATTTTAATGTTGGAAGCCATCTTCCCACTTGTTTGTAATTAGATCCATTTGACAATCCGCGACCACCTCATCCTCCTGAGAATCATTTGAATCATAAATTTGAGGAGGTTCTTGAACTTGTTCTCCAAGTGGAGGATGTGAATCGTAAATTGGAGCCTCTTCCTTCTGTGCATATTCCCATAACTAGGACTATTACTCGACTTACAATCAGAGTCATACTCATCATAAGAAGGAGACTCATAAAATTCAGTAGAATAAGATCTCTGAGGGTTTATTTGCAGCTCGATGATGCCTCTTTCTTCTCTTTCTTGATCAATGGGTGATGCTTCTTGATGCGAGTACATGTCTTCTTCGGGTGGAGCCCCACATATATCTTCATTAGGATCATTAACCTCAGGAATATTTTCAACATTAAAATATGCACAACAATCTTGAAACAGAGGATCCAGTGGATATAATCCTTTCCAATAATGATTGAATGTCATGTGAAAACTCTTTAATGTAGATATGCTTCTACGAGGTATTGTTCTATACCAAATCATTAATCATCTTCTATAGAGTACATGAACAATTTCATTTACGCATCTTCAAAAATAATACCCTACTGTCCCATTCATTCATGAGAATCCTTAAGTTACTAGTCAGGCCTTCTATTTGTGTTTCCACTGAATCTAGGAAAATATGTATTCCATTCATGAAATGAAGGGACATGATTGGGATAACCAGTAATAGAAGAAAAATCTACTGGGGAAAATTTGTTGGCCAAGAATGTAGGAATGACCATTTTGAAAACCACTCTAGGTGAGCGATCTCAAGCTCAAATGCAGGGGATGTTTTTTGTTGTTTAGCATCAGAGAGAGTATGAGGCCTTTTGAAATCTAGGATGAGAAATAAAGATATAGATAGTGGATTCACCATGATTTTTACCATAATATTGAAACAATGGAGTCACCAAGGTGAGATATCTACAACCCGCACTTCCCTTGCTCACCTCATAGAGGGAATGTAAAAGTTTTTTGTACCCAGGGAAAAGTGTTACGAGTAGAATCACCTTAGGGTCTTGGGTTGAGAACCCCAACAAAGCGGAGGGCATACATTATAAAGAGACATGCAAACAGGAAATCCTAATACTTAAACTGATGAAGTAGGAAGAAGAGGTATTACCCTGAGGTCCTACATTTCAAGTCGTTCCCGTAAGGTCCAAACCCTCTACTTCTTCCAATGCTTTAGAACTTGCAACTCATTCAAGAAAATCATATCCAATAGCAGTAATAGAAAGCATGTTCATGATATAGGTGTTAGGTCATATAATCATATAAGAAAATAAGCATTAACATAAGATTTCATAATAAAATCATAACATAGATTAATGTATTAAGATCATAAAATTCAAGAACAAGACAATGCCTCTTTATCGATGTAAACTAAAGAAAGTACGAAAGAACTACAACCTGAGTCATTCGCTGGCTCCAAGAGAAACTATCCTCTGGATCTATCCTGCCCAGGCCTCAGCAATCCTCCTCCATAGGTATACACAAGGATGTCATAAAGGGATGAAGGACATCTTAAGAAGGAAACAAAGGTTTCCTATGACTTGGGAGTGTAGAAGGCATAGGGATTTCTTTAGACCTGATCAGGGATGTAATCAACTATAATATCAATATCTAATCTTTTCTCCTCTCTTAGGCCTTCCCATGGAGGTCTATTTATACTTCTCCAAATTAGTTTTTCAGTTGGGAAACAGTTGGGCCACGGGCTACAGTAGGTGAGTAACAGGTAAAACCCGTAAACTCCACCTGAATTTAAGGAGATTATATATTTTTTAATGTTTTAACACATATTCATGGGTTGGGTATAGACTGACCCACGTGTACAAGCTCTTTATACAAGGAAAATGGTGTATGGGATTTAAAACATTGTTTTTTAGAATTTAGACCAAGTCTAAAAGGGAAGGGTTGCCCTAGGTCGTAACACAGAGCATAAAATATACCAAGGGTTGTAAGTTATGCTATAACATATGCCCCCCAATATATGAGGTCAAAAGGGGTACATGATTGCCAAAATTTATTAATTTTATAGAAGGAGTTCACCAGATTTCAGCCTGCCAAGCCAATGGAAGATATCATGAAGAAAGTTGTTGTCTAAGGCGGGCATACCCATGCTCAGAGATAATAAATCATGTCTAAATACATAATAAAAAAGTGGATCCAATATGTATACGAGTATAAAAGGACTGAAAATACATAGTGGATCATCTGATCATATCCATAGAAGTACATGTCTCAATATCACATATAAGAAACTGATCAATGACACTGAAGTAGAAAGATGATCACTAGAGTCATAAATTTGATCCAAAAAGTAACAAGTCAAATAGTGGAACAAATGGTACTACACGCAACTCAGGTGCCAACATATAGGATATCATTGTAATGAACTGCAACATATAAGGTGGATGGTGTCACTAGCAGAAACAGGAGGGTCTAGCAAGTGAACCAACAAATGTTGATCCAAACCCGAGGTCTTCACCAATATCCGTGGTTCATTTCTACATAATGAGAATAAATGATCTGAAGTCGACCATGTGATAAATCGTATGATTATTGGTCAATGATGTATACTGTTAGAAAAAGAGAGACTATTCACCGATAATGATGATGAGAGCCAAGGTACCCAATACAATCTAACAAGTGTGAATAAATAAGCTGAAGTCAAACACTTGGAAGAATCTATCAATCAGGAGACAATGATGTTTTCCCACTGTCGATAGTGAAGTAGTTTGCCACTAATGACTGCAATCCCTAAGGTACTGCCAAATGGACTCTATACCTTGTTCCCAGAGCAATGATTTGAAGTCGATGGGAAAATATTTGTTGGAAGGAAGGCATTAAGGAATCCTTCATCAATCCAGTGCAAGTGTAACCCATAGGAAAATAATGTGGAAGGAATTAGATGAAGAAAGATGTAGTGGTCAAACTAATGCACATTTATGGCTTACACAAGATGTAGCTAGCGCACAATAGAAACCCTCTGAAAAACCAATAATGAAAGATGACACAGAGGCGAGGAATCCACCAATAGGGTCAAATGGAAACCAAGGTACTGCATGAATCCCAATGTGTGATAATGAAAGTTGACGTTGAACACAAGGGAAACCACTTAGTCAAAGACCTATGATACTAATTGATGTTGAGCACAAGGTGACCTATCAATAATGAAAATAGGGCAAGTGTGTGGCTCTAGGTATACTCTTAGAGAAATTTTTCATAGTCGATAAGAGCAAGACACACTACCAAGAAGTCAATGGAGGCCTTCTCAAACTAGCACAAGCAAATGACCAAATAGCTAATGTGATAGTAATCATGACTCTAACAACCAGGGATGGGAAACTAAAAATAAGTCAAGAGACACCACAGAAAGACCGACTCAGGTTTTCTTCCCTTGAACAAAAGCACGACTCAAATGTGACAATATGGCAACATATGATAGCTTTGTGTAAGTTTGTCATGCAAGAGGCATAAACAAACTCTCCATATGATTGGAAGAGATAACCAACCGGAGGAGTACTAACTCAATAACAAGGTTAAGCCTCTCCTAATTCAAACTAAATCCCATCCCAATGGAGGAAAGACTTAATTTTGAGTGCTTTGTTCAAGGGTGACATAACTGACTGTAGCTGCCATCAATCATGGAAGTAATGTCCCATTCCCGCTCTCTTTGAAATATTAATTTTCTTTTTCTTTTTCATATTTACAAAGCGTGAAAAAGAATAAAAGAATGTCTATGGTATAGAGGAAAGGACGAGTGTCCAAATACAGATGCATTAGTTCCTGGGAGGGGAACATTCCTATGCTCAATGCAAGATGGCAAAAATAGTCAGTGACACCCAAAGGAACGCTCTTTCCATGGGTAAAAGGGTGTCAAGTTGTAGAGGCTAAGTGATTGCAAGTTTAATTTCACAAAAGACATGGTCAAAAGGTGGCTTAAACACAAGTCCAAGTGAAGTCGGCTTAAGGCCAAAAGGTACAAATTGTCAACATGCAATGCAATAGTACAACTCAACACAATGTAGCCTCTATGGTGTAAAGCCAGAAAAATAGCAAAAAAGTAAGAGAATGAATCTTCAATGCACAAGTCATAGTGAGACTAAAGAGGACCCCTGAGCCTACACAATATAGCAGCATGGGAAACATATGCTAGCGAGGATCTAACTAAAATTCCCATGTAAAGGTTGGCTCTATCATCATGTCATGATTTTATAAGTCAACGAGTGAAAATGGTTTAAGAACCAAGACATGATGGGATCAACCCTATGGCCAAAAATATCGCAGTTTGGAGGCCAGTATGAAAAATGTAACAAAAATGATATTCCCTAACCTATATGCAAGTGAAAAAAGATACCTGCCATGACGAGTCTGTAGTCATGGAATCAAAGCAGTCTCTCAAAATCTCCAAAGTATCTTGAAAAATGGCCCATCCCAACACTCCGAGCCAAAAGGTCATAAAGCTCAAAAAGTTTTTAAAAAGAAAAAAAATGAACTTTAGAAAAAGTAATTTTCATATGTCAACTTATATAAGGGATTTTTGACTCACAATTCTTCACTTGTGTTATGAGTAAGTGAATGAAGGAGCTGTGGAGAAAAAACCCAAGCAAGCTTAATCCATCAAATTCATTCGTTAATTCAGCCTCCAATCCTCCAGCTAACCTTCTAACTGATTTTTTGACAAGTTTCACTGCTTTTTAAATGTTTTGTCAAAAATTTGACTGTGGGAATTTGGTTTGAAAATTATGCTCTGCATACACATGAGTTGGACATGGATTAACCACGTATATAAAATCCCTATACGTGACTCTATGAATACTGAACCCGCATGTGCGCGAATTCAAAATTTGAAACATAGCTTTTAATGATTCGAAACACTTATTTTTTATAGAATGTCGATTACTTGGCGAGAAAGAGAGAATAGTGTGATTGATAACGTAGTTATGGAAGATAAAAATGCATTAGATTCCTTATGATGATGATGGTTATTGAAAATTTTCAAAATGCTAAATATGAAGGCAAATACCAAATTGCTTGAGATGTTAATCCACTACTAGGATCCAGAATAAGATGCTTTTGTTATTGACCAAATGCCTCTGAGGATATAAATAGAGGATATCTATTTCATTACTGGTCTTTCCCGGAGAGGAGAGAGGGTCAAATCAACAGGAAGAACAAGAGGTAACCTCAGTGTGGAGGACTACATACACATCTATTTTCCAGGAAACACTAATAAGATTGGAACCTAGATTCCAATCAAACATGTAGATAGTCTAGCCCTCAGAATCCTTATTTTTACCATTTCCAAAGTAAATGGTTCAGATTCTCTACATAAGACTTCTCGAGTTTTGATGATTCTTGTAGTGGAGTGTCTCATGAAAGTTTTTGATTGGTGCACACCCTTCTTAACCAATATGAAAAAACAAATTATCTTTATCCGAAAAGGTCAGACAAAGAACTTTGGATATGGAACCATCCTGTGTTCCTTTTTCTTTAGAGAGTACTAGGGCTTCGACCCAAAGTATTATCCACCATCAGCAGCCCAAGTTCCACAAATAGGCAGATGGGCTGATCTAATGAAGAGACAAGGGGGTGGTGAGGTCCCTAGAAAAACTTTTGATGATGAGTTCTTCCTCTGGTGGGAACAACACGTCATAGTAGTCGAGGACTACCCCTGTGTTGGCATGGAATTTAGAGGATATCCAGATCTAGTGTTGCCACTGGATTTAGCATGGGGAAACATAGGTGCAAATGCTTTTAATTTTTTGGATTTTTAAGTATAAATGAACTGAAAATATTTTTGATGAGACGAATACTTACAAAATTATTTTGATCATGAAACAGATGTTGGACCAGTAAGACCTAAGGGTATTCCTCGACACAGGCATCACGGAAGAGACACAGAGGGAGCTACAACAGAGACTGAGATGACCCTCCATGTTATCCAGAGAAACTTGGTGAGGCTGACTCACAAGGTACCCATGGTAGCTATCGAAGTCCTTCCAGAGGAGATGAAAAGACACATGGTGGAGTGCCACGCAATTGGGTGCGGTTATTCCAATGGGTGGCAAATGCCATCATCTTCTTCTATGTTGCTCGCCCTGAACATGACCCATAGATGGATGATCAGATATTTTTTTATTAGACACGATTATGGGCAAAAGCCATAATTTTGTAGGTCATTTTTGTCCCAATTTTGTATATTATTTTGAACATAAAAATATATCTATGTGTTGATGGTTTACGGCGATGATCATTTATATATAGATGATTCTTCGATTATTTTTTATTTTTTAATGTGATGAATGATTTATGTGGAAATCTAATGCTTGATTAGCGATGGAATCTACAAATGAATTTTCTGATTGTGGAATACAAATAAATGTGATATAAACAAATGATCTTTGTAATAAACACACTTTCAGAAACTGGTGATATAAATAATGATCTCTCACACAATATTTGTTATTTAATTGAGATACCACCAATTGTGAATCCAAGTAACTACTAATGAATCGATACCAAGAGATATTGCCTCAGATAGTAAATTAATGACAACAGTATATGCAGCGACATCATTTGAAGCAAAACCGATACATATGCCTCTTGAAACCAACAACCAGCTAGATGGATAATCAATCACCCAAGCCATGGAAGCAAGGTTTCGAGTGTGTCTACTAGCACCATCAACGAACCCTAGATATATCAAATCATCCATCAATACCTACCAAAGAAGATCAAAAATATTGACGTCACTATGAAACTGATAGATATATATGCACAAATATAAAATATTTACAATCAAGAAAATGCTAGGCTGAAGCCTAAGGAAAATAATTTTTAAGATAGAGCCCATTTATGGGCTCTGCTAACTCATTTCCCTCAAAATCAATCAACTCATAAGCTCCCTTTTTCAAAACCTTTTTGACAATGAAGGGACCGTACCACATAGATTTAAACTTTCCTGCCCCCAAGGCATCTTTGTCTTGGTCATAGACCAGGACAAGGTCGCCTTCAGAGAAAACCCTAGGACATACAACCTTATCATATTGATTTTTTACACTCTTTTATGAGCTTCGTTGATTATGGCTGCATCTAGACACTGCTCATCGAGATGTTCCAAATGAATGAGGCACTCTTCGATACTAGAAGTATCTGAAAGAAGTTCAACAACTAATTTAAGGGAAGGAATTTCACATTCCACAGGAAAAATTGATTCCAACCCATAAACTAGTTGAAAAGGAGTAAAACCAATGGCAGCCTTGACTAACATTCGGTATGCCCAAAGTGCCGAATATAGTATAATGTGCCAATTGGATCAATATTTGTTAATCGTCCTTTGCAAGATGGTTTTTATGGATTTATTCATAGTACAACCTTCCCATTGCCTTGAGGATAGTAAGGAGATGAATGCTCTTGCTGGAAACCCATCTTAAGAGACAATTTAGACATCATTTGATTCTGGAAATGGCTTCCATGGTTAGTGACAATCTCTTTAGGTATACAAAACCGGGAAATGACTTGATTGAAGAGAATTAAGGTTGATTTTTCACCATCATTCTTGAAAGTAGGCATAGCCTTGGCCAACTTAGTAAATTATTAGACAACTATGGTGATATACTTGTGATTTCCCACTGAAGGCAGATTGCAAGTAGTAAAATCAATACCCCACTTCGTGAATGGACTGATGGTGATCATAGGGAAAAAAAGAAGTGAATGGACGTGAATTTTATGAGTATAAACTTGACAAGGGTGGAATCTCTTGACCACTTAAATACAATCCTTGAAGATAGAAGGCCGAAAGTATCCTACACGCAAAAAAAAAGGGTTGTTGGAAGCCCAGATAGATTACCACCACAAGCTCCACTGTGGCAATCATTACGCACAAACACAGCTTCTTCTAAGGTTAAAAAACGTCCAAGGATTTAATCAACCCCGCAACGATATAAAGTTTCACCTATAATAATATAACATTTAGCCAAGTGATGTAAATTTATAAGCTCATCCTTCGAAAAAGTGAGCGAAAACTTCGAAGTCTGGAGATATATAATGATATCTCCATACAAAGGATTATTGGGATAGGGTCCCCTAGGGTCAATTTTGGGGCAAAAATCCCAAGTTTTGTTGTAAGTAATGTAAAGTCTCTGCAAGATGTGGTCAGGGAGTGTGTAGATAATTAAGAGTCATAAAGGTTTTTACCCTTCGTTTATGTAAGCTGTGTCAGCTTTAGTAGATCTACCCATCATCCGCAGACCATGGGATTGTATAAAAAGGAGAGTCCTAGAGAGTCTAAGGCATAGGAGATATCAATGAAGACAAATGTAATGGGTCATTAAGAGTAAGAGCAAAGAAGTCTTAAAGTAGAAGAGAGGCTTTGCAGCTGTGTGAGCAGAGGCCTAGTGTAGAGTCTACAGCTGAGAGTGTGGAACCCTGCAGCTGTGTACGCATGTAATTCTTGAGACTGTAAGAAGAACTAAAGTATTAAATAAGAGATTATTCCAAAAATTTTGTTTATCTATTTACTTCTGTTATGAATGAATGCACTATTATGTTATGATAAATGATGGGTTTATGAATTAATACTGTATTGATGCGTGATTTTACATGATTTATATTGTCATTTGAATGGAAGTAATAATAGTGGTTTACATGAAGAATATCTTGCTGCATGTTAAAGTTATTGAACAGTTAAGTAGATCTGGGTAAATACGGAGTTAGGAGTAATCACAGAGGCACATAAGTGGTTGATTCACTTGTTTAAGGTCTGTGAAAGACAGTGGTAAAAATTTGTGGAGGTGTAGAATCTGATTAAGGAAAGTTACATAGATAAGCCCTAAGGGCTTATTGATCTACACAAAGGCAGGTTTAGGGCATAAAATGACATCACACTCGTCTCTGGGTGCAAAAACGTGGTTCCAACATCCCCCCATACTCCTTCGGGTGAGTCTTCAGTCTGCACTCCGCGGGTTGATGCCGAAAGGGCCAGTAGTGTATGGATTTGTTTGGCAAACTTAACTTTGAACTTGGCTCAGGACCCAGTAAGCCAGCAAATGGTTTTTTTGGTGGGACCAGGATTGGCATAAAGGGATGTGTGATGTCGCATCAATGGAATCAAGAAAAGAAAAAAATTGAGGAGTGGTTGGATAGAAAGATCCAAAAATTCGCAGCGCAAGAAAACAGAAATCCACACCTGATGAAAGAACATTCGTTGGATAGATATATGTACACAGAGATACAAGAAATTTTCTTATGTTCCTTCCTGATCAAACTATATGAGTGGATCGCTAAATTGGTAGATGACCAGGGAAGGTCGAGGCTTGACAACCCAATAGTGTGGAACCTAGAGTTAATATAGAGATTTGAAGCCTCTGAAGATAATATCGTGTGCATTTTCGATCACTGGCTTGATCATTTCATCAGAGGATTTGTGACAGAATTCACATTCGATACTTCGATCAGCTACAATGAAGCAGCGTGACGCTTCTTCAAGGGACCCCGAGGTAAGTCTTTAAGATCTTTGAATACTTGGATTAAAATGCTCTTGTTTGAAAAGTGGGTTATGAAATTACATTGATGTTTGGAGCTACGCGAAGTGGATATTTATTCAGGGATAGAGGGAGAACAGAAGCTGAATATAGCCTGCTAATTGAGCCTCCTCTGAGTGATGATGAAGTAGTAGCACAGGCTTCACTATAGAGCATTGTCCAGTTAATAAGGCAAGGATTCCTATGAATACCTTATCCGCCCACACCACCTCCATGTTCACCTCCACAACATACAACTTCTCCCACACCACCACCACCTCCACCACCATTAAATATGGTGAATGCAGTGAAGTTTCTCATTTTCAAGGGCTTGGGAAATGAGGACCCGGACCAGTTTTGGTTGTTTGTGAAAGCCATGTGGATAGCCCATAATATTACAGATGATCAGATGAATAAAGCAACGTTGGTTACCACTCTTCAAGATTGCGTGCTAATGTGGTACATTAGGACTTCACTGATAACCCAATGGCTATGTTGGCGGACATTCAATCTACGCAGAATAAGGAATTCAGTAGGCCCAAGTCTGAAGCACAATCAATCGTTGGATTCAAGGAAATCATGATGAGGCCTGGTGAAACACACTGGGAGCTGGATCAAAGATTGAAATGTAATATCTGCGAAGCTAACATGAATATTACAAATGGATAGCACTGCAAATGGTTTGTAGCTTCACTCTTGCCTCACCTAAGGGTTTCTTTATCACAACAAAATAATGGGACCTAGGTGGAAGCCCTAGAGATTGCGATGAGATTGCATGAGACACCGATTCAAGATGTTGATTTGGGAGTTCAACAGATTCATGCGAAGTTGCAGAATATTTGCCTAGAATTCCAAAGTTTGAAGAAGGATAAAGCAGCTCAGCCAGAGGTGCACGAAGAAGTTTGGTGTTTGAAATGTAAGAGCCAGGGTCACGATGAAGATCATTACCCTGTCTTCACGAATTATGTTGCAGGAGGAGGGTCAATGCCTCTGAGGCCGGAAGCTCAAGGCGAGCCAAGTACAGGGTCCTTGCTATGGTGTGCTATCTATTAGGTAGCTGAAAAACATGTGACAGACAATTATCACTTGCTGCAAAAATTTGTACTGACACCGCAACATCTCTTCCGCAACTTCTGCAAATCAGTGGGCAATGATGAGCGTAACTGTCATATCTATGAGCTGATGATGGAAAGAACGCCCGCGTATCAGATGCAGACAGACACTATGCCTCCATATTAAGGTGCTAGGGGAGCGTGTGGTGGATAGTAGGGGTGTAGACGAGGCCAAGGCGGAGGAGGATCTGCGAGAGGTTAGGGACAAGTTATTTGCTACAATTGTGGAGTGCCAGGACACTACGCACAGGAGTGTACAAACCCCATGTGCCTATCATTCCGATACTCTACTTAGTTTGACCATGTGAAAGGATTTCCCTGTATTAATAGATAATATGTGGGAAAAGAGGATGCAGCCTCAACAGCCTACCCAAAACCTACAGATGATGAGGGTTGAACCCCGCAAAGAGGATCCTAATGTGAATATTGTGCTGCATAGTGGAATTATGACTGACGAGGATAAGTGAAAGAAGCTTGAAGAAAGTGAGTGATTCTGCAAAGCTCCAGAAAAGGAGTTTGGATTTGATTTGGAGTGCGTGAAAGAAACATTCATGGAAGTGAAAAAAAGCTTCGCTGAGGCCTCTACCTCAGGAAGCTAGGATAAGATATTTGAATAAATGGACCCCTCCATGCTTACTACATTCTTGGAGACATGTATGAAGCTACTTCACGATAGAAAGTCCATGAAGGGATTACAGGAGTTGATAAATAAATGTGTCGGTAAAACAAATTCTCTTGAAGGACCTCGCGTAGTCAGGAAAATTGGTAAGCATAAGTCAAGAACAAGGCATGAGATGAGGCTCACTGCGCAAATAGGGGAGTGTGAAATGGATCAAGTTATTCTGGATTTGGGGTCGGATGCAAATTTTTTTCCTAAAATGACAATGGAAAGAATGGGGAGACTTGCACTACAGTTGTCTCTGATTCATTTGAGGATGGTAAATCAACAGAAGATTATCCCCATGGGAAGATTGCAGGGAGTGAAAGTAGATATTGAAGGTGTGAGCGCATTGGCTAATTTTGAAGTGATAGAGATTGTCAATGACAGAAACCCATACACCACGCTCCTTAGGATCAATTTGGATATTGACATGAATGGGGTGATCAATTTGAAGAAGCAGACGATGTCATTTAAGAGGAAATCACCCCACATAGTAGTACCTTTGGACCCTGCAGAAGAACCTCATTATATTGAGCCAGTCCGCAATTACAAAAGTGAAGATGATTTGGACTACATCTACAAAATGACAGTGTGATTGGGTGAATCTGATAGCAGATGGATGCATTTCATGGGACCACTAAGTTCCTGTACATCAGATTTAGATGAGGAGTTGGAACACTGGAAATATAGGTTGCATGAAATATCTATGCTGCGCTGTAACATGATGACTAAATTGTTGCACTGTGGATCATTAGAGGTAAGAATTTTTCCTTATTATAATGGTCTAACTCACATAGATAAATTTTTGGATGAATTTGAAAGGGAAGTGCCTGAGAAGCATCGCTTCCAAGCACTAGATTTCGCACTATGCGCTACGCTCGCAAGATGGTGGGGTACACCTAAAGATAGTTTTGATAGATGTAGTGAATACCAAAGGATGATGAGGTTGTGGTTTGGTCACCCAAAAGTGTGACTAAGAGAGAAATATTATGGAAGGAGTGATCCACGTGACCACTTAGCGAAATGGACTGACACTTATGGAGCGGAGCCATAATCAGAGTGGGTGCATTTGTTCTATCACACTTTTGATGTAATACCCATGAATTGGTACCTGGAAACAGAGCTCCACCACGACACTGATGAGTGGGATATTTTGAAACAGGGATTCTTAATGAAATTAATCTTTGAATATGGGTTTGAATGTATTGACAAAGCGTTGCAGGAGGTCAAGGCAATGATCTTCAGAATAACACAGGATCCCTTAGATTTGATTCAACCAGATTGGATCACCCAACTGTGCCATGTGCTGCAATACTATAATGTGATTGCTAAAGAAGAAGATGAGGATAAAAGAAACATTAATATCCTAGAGGCAGAAGGTCACTGCGAAATTAAGGGACCGCAAATAGAGAATCCAGATATCACCGCGCCGCTAAAAACTAGACAAGTGAATATTGGAACAGAGGAGGAGCCAAATTTTGCAAAGATAGGGGACTACTGGGATGATGGTATGGTAGATAAGGTTGTTGAGTTGCTTTGCGAATATTAGGATTTGTTTCCCAAAAATATTTCAAACTTAAAAGGCATCATAGGTGATTTGGGAGTGATGAAAATAATGTTGAAATCAGACACGAAGCTTGTTAAGAAGAGCCCATATCGCCTTAATCCTAACTAAAAGGAAAAGGTCCTCTTGGAGTTTGACAAGATGTTGGAAGCGGGTATTATTGAATGAGTGGACAATTCTAATTGGGTGGTCCAATGGTAGTTCAGGAAAAGAAGCAGAAGGATGAAATAAGGATTTTCATAGATCTCAGGAAGTTGAACAATGATTTCTTTCATGATCCTTTTCCAACATCATTCACACATGAGGTATTGGATAATGTTGGTAGACAGGAAGCATATTCGTTCACTGATGGGTTCTCTAGACACCATCTGTTGGCTTGTTGGGGCCTGACCCAAGTTCAGAGGTGATTTAGCCAAACAAATCCCAGTATTACTGGCCCTTTCAACAATAATCCATAGAGCGTGGATTGAGGTCTCACCCGAAGTAGTATGGGAGAGTGCTAGAACCAAGTTTCTGCACCCTGGAGATGAATGATGAGTTCAAGTGGTCCGCGGTTCAACCCTGCACGTACGTCGCTACACGTGCTTACCCGTACCTCCCAGCCTAAGATGTTGCCTTCACGCAACCCTAATTGGGTGCCGAACGCTATTATTACCCCCATCCTTACTAGTATTCCATCATTAGTTGATTAACTTAGCTTACTTGCATGTGTAAAGTATACTTAGCAATGTAAATCATTCATACAAGTGTGCACAGTAAATAAACAGTATATTTACAATTGATATCAAACATGTAATAACTCAAGAAAAGATACACAAAATTTGGATAAAACTTCTCTTTATTATTCTCTTCTTCGATTACAGACTCGACTCCGCCTTGCATAGTCAGCTGCAAGGGTCCGTGCACTCAGCTGCAGACGACTAGGCCTCTAGCACTCTGCTGCAGAGCCTTCTCCTACTTTACGACCCAAAGACACACTTAGACACTTACGACTCAATCCCTTAGACTTCTTCTCTCTTTACACTTAGAGCCTCACTCTATTTATATAATCCCATGGTCCGCAGACCATGGGTAGGCCGACATTACATTACAAACTAGGGTGGACAACCCTATGAATCTAACATACTTTCGCGCCCGCAATTCGCGGGGCTTTACAATAGTATTCAGTCAAAGCATGGGCTTTGAGCCCCAAAACATGCCTTGAGGGCATTCCATGCCCAACAGGCCCCCAACAAAAACATTGTGACTCACCCTCGAGTCACTCTATCGGTGCGGTGATCGTGGCACAGAGTTCCTCCAACTGTCCTCAAACTGTGCTGATGTTGGCAGTGCAATGAGCCACTACTTGCTGAATCTGTTGCATCAACTGTTCTGAGACTTCCATGTCTAGGGAGCTTCTCTGCATTAACATGTGCATGCCATATATGTGTGTAAATTTTCCTTTGATGTTTTTCATGATAGTGAAAGCCTCGTCGATTCACGGCTGGACGCGCGCTTTGAGAGCTAACTCCTTATGTTGCGACGCATCCACCTGCTCCTTCAGTGCCTTAGATTACTGCATCCTCGCAAGCCACTGAGTGAGGACTACTATCTGCTCAGTTCCTCTGACACTGTTATATTGCTACTAAAGTTCTCGCGCCTTTGTCTCTAGGTGTTAGATGTTGGGTTCCTCCTACAAAGTGGTGAGGACCTCAAGTGCTTTCTCCAACAAAGTGGTATAATCTTGCACTGCACTTCCAATTTCTTCCAATCCCAATGTAATAGTGCTAGCGTGTTGTTCTTAGACCTCCGAGGGAGTGGAAGGTTGCACCTTTAACCACAGCTCAGCGATCTGAAGATTCAGCTCCGGCTAAACCTTGGTCTCTTCTTCTCTAGCCTCACAGACTCTGGTTTCCAACCTGTGGATCTACACCTCTACTGGTAGATCTGTTTGGATGGCTAGCTCCGGGACACGTCGGCAAGCATCGCCTACCACCTGCACCAACTGTTGGTTCTGTGACACCAAGCTGCAGACTAAGTTGTTCCATGTTTATCTTTTTTTCACTAAGAACATGGATCGCGTGGCTCTCCCTAGCTGTAGCGGATGATGGGGCTCCATCAAGGCTGGCCGAAGTTTCAAGGATCAAGGTTGGCCCGGTTTTTTACCCTTTAAATAGGTATTAAATTTTGTTATCCCATCCTGTAGTAGGTACAGTGTCCCTAGCGGAAGGCCAGCCAAATTAAGGCCAAGGCCTTTGATCATGTTAACGCAAATTTGTCGATCTCATTTGATGCTACTAGGGCCCCTTCCGGTAACACTATTTTGTTTTCCATCCGTACGCTACAGAACCATTTGTTGGCTTGTTGGGGCCTGAACTAGGTTGAGAGGTGATTTAGCCAAATAAATCTTGGTACTACTGGCCCTTTCAGCAATAATCCATAGAACGTGGACAGAAGTCTCACCTGAAGTAGTATGGGAGGGTGCTAGAACCAGCTTTCCGCACCCTGGAGATGTCCGATGAGTTCAAGTGGTCTGCAGTTCGACCCTACATGCATGTTGCTACACACACTTACCCCTACCTCGCAGCCTGAGATGCTGCCTTTGCGCAAACCTACTCAGGGGCCGAATGCCATTATTACCCCAGTCCTTACTAGTATTCCACCGTTAGTTGATTAACTTAGCTTACTTGCATGTGTAAACTATACTTAGCAATATAAAATCATTCATACAAGTGCACGCAATAAATAAATAATATATTTGCAATTTATAGAAAACATGTAATAAATCAAGAACAGATACACAGAATTTGGATAAAACTTCTCTTTATTATTCTCTTCTTCAGTTATAGACTCGACTCCACCCTGCGCAGTCAGCTGTAGAAAACTAGGCCTCTACACACTCAGCTGCAGAGCCTTCTCCTACTTTACGACCCAAAGACACACTTAGACACTTATGACTCAATCCCTTAGACTTCTTCTCTCTTTACACTTATAGCCTCACTCTATTTATACAATCCCATGGTCCACGGACAATGGGTAGGCTGACATTACATTACAAACTTGGGTGAACAACCCTATGACTCTAAAATCCTTCTGCGCCTGCAATTCGTTGGGCTTTACAACATTATTTTGTCAAAACATGGGCTTTTAGCCCCAAAACATGCCTCGGGGGATTCCATGCCCAACATGCCCCCAACAAAAACATCTTGACTCGCCCTCGAGTCACTCTATCAGCGCGGCAATCTTGGCACTGAATTCCTCCAACTCTCCTCCAACTGTGCTGATATCAGTAGCGCACTGAGCCGCTGCTTGCTGAATCTCTTGCATCCTCTATTCTGAGACTTCCATGTCTGGGGTGCTTCTCTGCATTAATGTGTCCATCCCCTGTATGTGCATGAGATTTCCTTCAATGTTTTCCATGATAGGGAAAGCCTCGTCGATCCACAGCTGGACGCACTCTTTGAGAACTGCCTCCTTATGTCGCGATGCATCCACCTGCTCCTTTAGTGCCTTAGTTTGTTACATTCTCACAAGCCGCTAAGTGAGGACTACTGTCTACGCAGTTCCTCTGACATTGTCGTATTGCTGCTAATTTCTTGTGCCTCTGTCTCCAGGCGCTAGATGTTGGGGTCCTCCTGCAGAGTGGTGAGGAGCTCAATTGCTTGCTCCAACAAAGTGGTAAAATCTTGCACTGCACTTCCAATTTCTTCCAATCATGTTGCAATAGAACTAGCGTGCTATTCTCCGAGCTTCGGGGTAGTAGAAGGCTGCATCTTTCACCACAGCTTGATGATCTAAAGATTCAGCTCCAGCTAAACCTTGGTTGTTTCTTATCTAGCCTTGCGGACTCTGGTTGCCAACTTGTGGATCCACACCTCTACTGGTAGATATGCTACGATGGCCAACTCCGAGACATTTCGATAAGTGTCATCTACCACCTACACCAACTGTTGGTTCTACGATACAAATTTGTCACATTTCAGACTAAGTTGTTCCATGTTTATCTTTTGTTCGCTGAGAACTTAGATTTTGTGGCTCTCCCTAGCGTGTAGCTCTTCCGTTATCCCATCCTATAGAAGGTACAGTTTCCCTCACGGAAGGGCATCCAAATTAAGGCTTAAGGCCTTTGATCATGTTAACCGCAAATCTATCAGTCTCATTTGCTACTACTAGGGCCCCTTTCAGTAACACTATTGTGTTTTCCATCTGCGCAACAGAACCATTTTTTGGGTTGTTGGGGCTTAATCTAGGTTCAGAGATGATTTAGCCAAACAAATCCTGGTATTACTGGCCCTCTCGAAAACAGTCTGTGGAGCACGTACCGAGGCCTCACCTAAAGTAGTACGGGAGGGTACTAGAACCAGGTTTCCACACCCTAGAGATGTCTGATGAGTTCAAGTGGTCCGCAATTCAACCCTGTGTGCACGTCGCTACAGGCACTTACCCGTACCTCCCATCTTGAGATGTTGCCTTTGCGCAGCCCTACTCGGGGGCTGAACACTGTTATTACCCCAGTCCTTACTAGTATTTCACAGTTAGTTGATTAACTTAGCTTACTTTCATGTGTAAAGTATACTTAGCAATATAAATAATTCGTACAAGTGTGCACAGTAAATAAACAATATATTTGCAATTGATATAAAACATGTAATAACTCAAGAATAGATACACAGAATTTGGATAAAACTTCTCTTTATAATTCTCTTCTTTGGTTATAGACTCGACTCTGCCCTGTGCAGTCAGCTGCGGACAACTAGCCCTCTGCGCACTCAGCTGCAGAGCCTTCTCCTACTTTAAGACCCAAAGACACACTTAGACACTTATGACTCAATCCCTTAGACTTCTCCTCTCTTTACACTTAGAGCCTCACTCTATTTATACAATCCCATGGTCCACAGACCATGGGTAGGCTGACATTACATTACAAACTAGGGCGGACAACTTTACAACATTATTCGGCCAAAGCATGGGCTTTGAGCCCCAAAACATGCCTCGAGGGGATTCCATGCCCAACACCATCAGATAAAGATCGTACCAGAAGATACCTGAGTAAGACTACCTTCATGACTGAGTGGGGATGATTTTAGTATGCAGTAATGTCCTTTGGACTGAAGAATGTGCCAGCAATATTCTCGCACATAGTCATCGTGACATTCAAAGAGTTCATTCGCAAATTTGTAGAAGCATACTTTGATTATTGGACAGTGTTTGGAATGGTAAAGTGCCATGTAGCTAGTTTGTTCTTGATGTTGGATACATGCTAGAGGTATCAGATTGCACTAAACTTGAAGAAGTGCTTAGTTTGCATCCCTTTCAGAATCTTGATGGGTCATGTAGTGTGTAGACAAGGTTTAATGGTGGACCCTACTAAGATCATGATCATAATTAATTTAGAGACACCGAGTGTTAAATAGTTGCATGCAACACTGGGTCATACTAGATACTATCAAAATTTCATTACGAGCTATGACCAGATTACCACGCCAATGGAAAAGCTATTGAAGAAGGATGCTACATTCTATTGGGATGAAGAATGCTAGCGGAGTCTAGATGTATTGAAGGATAATATGGTCACCCCATCGATCCTAGTCTTCCTGGATTAGAAGAAGGAATTTCATGTGCATGTGGATGCATCATGCATTGTGCTGGGAGTAGTGCATACACAGGCTGGTGAAGGAGAATTGGATCACCCGATAGCCTTTGCAAGAAGGAAGTTGTCTAAGGTTGAAAAGAATTATTCAATGATAGAGCAAGAAGGGTTGGCTTACACACTCCAAAAGTTTAGGAATTACTAGTTAGGCAGACACTTTAAGATGTATACGAACCATTATACATTAAAGTGCCTAGTCAAGAAGCCTGTGTTTGGGGGGGAATATGCAAATGGTTTCTATTGTTTCAGGAGTACGATTTTGAAATAATTGTGAAGTCAGGGAGGTTGAATGCAGGGCCAGATCATCTATCGCACATTGAAATAGGAGAGGAGCCTACCAATTTAGAGGAGGGTCACCCTGACGTTCATCTCTTTCTGATGCACGTAGCAGACAATAATTTTGCAGACATTATCCACTTCCTTTCTACAAGAACAACTCCAGAAGGATACACTAGTCAATAGAAGAATGAATTGGTGGTGCGTGTGACATATTTTTTTGTTATTGCAGGTCACTTGTATAAGATGGGATCGGATGAGATATTGCAATGCTATGTGCCTGATTTTGAACGAAACAGTATCCTAGTTGAAGCTCATGGAGGAGCTACAGGAGGCCATTATGCGAGAAAATCAACAGCGCAAAATATTTTATGCATTGGGTTGGGGTGGCCAACATTGAATAAGGGTTCCAAAGCTTATTGTAGGGAATGTGATGCATGTCAAAGAATCAGCAGGCCATCATGGAGGGATGAGCTACCTTTGAATCCGCAAGTATCATTGTAGCCATTTGAGAAATTGGCAATTGATTTTGTAGGACCGATTCAACCTCCAAGAAAGAAGACGTGTGTGCAGTATATCATCACCATGACCAAATATTTGACCAGATGGGTGGAGGCATAGCCCGTGAAGGACTGTACAGGGGAAACAACAACGAATTTCCGTCTGAGTATTTTTTGACCAGGTTTGGTTGCCAGAAGCTTTTAATGATCGATCATGGTACGCACTTCCTCAATGAAACAATTAGCGTGCTGGCAGAGGAATTCCAAGTTTATCACAAGAAGATTACACCATATCATCCTCAAGCCAATGGGATGGTGGATGCATTTAAGATTATATTATAGAACATGCTTACAAAGGTTTGGAATGCACAAAGGAATGATTGGTATGTGCGCATACCAGCTATGTTATGGGCCTATAGAACTACTTGTAAGAAGCTTACTGGTCAGACGCCATTTAGGCTGGTCTATGGCATAGAGGTTGTGATTCCTATGGAGTATATCATGCCTAGTCTATGCATAACGAAATTCACAAGAATGGAAGACCGCAAAGCCTTAGAAGAGTGGCTTGCGCAACTGATAGAGCTCGAAGAAGATAGGTTCTTGGTTGGATTCCATCAATAAGTTCAGAAGGAATGCGAAAAGGCATGGCATGATCGGCACATCAAATTGCGCACCTTCAAGGTAAACAATTTAGTTTTATTATATGACATCAAGTTTGATAAATTTCCAAGAAAATTTCAGATGCACTGGCTTGGACCATATGTGATTAAAGAGATTACCGATCGTGGAGTAGCTCAGCTAGTGAAATTGAATGGAGATCCATTTCTGGGGTAGGTAAATGGAAGTCGATTGAAGCCATACACTGGGGATCTAGACTGATGACTACATGATGGTAACATAGTCTTAGTGCTCTAGGCAACTGTAAGGAGGAGCGAGACTATAAACTACACTACTCGGGTTGTTGAGCTGCGCGACAAGGGGTCTATGTGAAATAGGAGGGTGTAATAGTACCAGAAGAAGAGTGAGGGGAGTTGTGCTATAGGGTTGGATATGGCATAGCACAACCAAAAAGTGACTTTTACCATCATTGTTAATGATTTTACTGCCAAAAGATAGTTAATAGGAGCGGGCAACTGGAATTTAAGGCTGAATTTAAGAGTGAAATCTTTGGAAATCTGCCGCCAATCTCGCATTTATGGACGGATTTTGGGGGAATGGTCAAATTTGAATTTGAATTAACCCATAAAATACGCATAGCCATCCAACGAGAAACACTTTGTATTCTAAGAGTTTCTAAGTTGTGTTGTCTCTTGTGTATGAACCATGAGTTCTTTGAGGATTTTCTTGCAAGCCCCGTGTTCGATCAATATTCTGAGTCAAAGAGAAATCTTATTCGTGATATCATGTTAGGACTGGATCCCATATAAATTGAAAGCATTGGAGGGCCTATGCCCTTTGAGGAAGCTGCCCTTGAGATTGTGAGTATGGAGGTTCCAGTAACAGTGCCTACGGCGCCGAGGTTGCCTAGGCCGAATCCTACACCAATGAGAGAGGTCCCCAAGCCGAAGAAGGATAAGAAAAATAAGTTGATTCCAGTGTGTGAGTCACTATGAAAGCATGCAACGAACAAGGCCCAAAGGAAAGAAAAGCCAAGCGGGAAGGAGAAGGGGAAGGTGGTAGATCTGGAAGCAGAGGAAGGCATGAAAGACATAGATATTAAAGGAGTAGATCCTATTTCAAAGTTATCGGAGTATATCCCTCCATGAAAGGGCAGGGTGAAGGCCCCAAAGGATCCAGATGCCAGGTAGTTCTCCCTCAACACACGCCTCTTGCCAGATAATATCACCTTTGAAGGTCCGCACTTAGCGCGGGTCCCACACTTGAAGCTTGAAGACTTGGATTTGGCGAACCATGAAGAGTTCCCCCACCTTGCTACAAGCACCTCCATGCATAGGGTTTTCTACAAGGATTCTGGTGTCATCGCATTGGAGTTGGTGGAATGGATTCGTGGAGTCAACAAATTAGTTTTGTTGAACTTATTATGGGTGTCACACTATCATCGATTAAACATCAACCTAATTGTCGTTAAGTAGATACTGTGCCTGGTGCATGAAAGGTGCTTGTGGTTAAATGAGATGATCCCTATCACAGATATGCTATTCCATCAGATCACATTGTTACCCCATTTAGGACTGAATCCGGCCAAGGCATTTGGTGAAAAGACGAGCGAGCGCAACCTCACTGAGAAGATGAAGGACAAGTTTAAACTTGTCAAAGATCCGTGTGGGTATTCAATTACCACCATTAATGACCCCGCGGTCAAGATTTCCTCACAGATTTTGAATGGCAAAGTCATGCGAAAGTGTTGCATGGACGAGGCGTCGGTACTAGTGGTCTCATTTGCAGTGCAGTGCGCGAAGGGTGTATAGTTCAACTGGGAGTGCTACCTGTGTAGAGATTTCCTTACAAACTATAAAGAGGAACTGAATGATAGCAAGACCTTTCACTATGCATGGTTGTTGCTCTCACTTGTGATGGTTGCATGGGATTTGTCGGAGGATAGCCAACTCCCACTATGGAGAAGGATTTACCGAAAGAAGAAAATTTCACATCTCTTTGTGCCACAAAAGATGTTGCGCAAGTAACAGAACGAAAATTATTTTGGGTGCTAATGGAGGTGAGTATTCACATGGTCATCAACCAGAAGCTGTGGTTATCAACAACCATGTTCAAGCAACTCTCAAGGTATGCGGAGTTCAAAGCAGACTTCCATCATATTTTCATTCGCGCATGCAAGTACCCTGTCCAGAAATGGTTTGACTTACCTGATCTGGCTACGAATGATGCTATTGCAGAGGTCATCAAGCGTTGGCCAATAAAGTGGCATGTTGCATTCGATGAGGCCACCAGGAATAGAAATTCCATGGAGAAAAATAAAAATGAAGCATCTATGTAGAAGGTTCAACTATTGGCTAAGAAGAGGAAGAAAGAGGCTAAGGAGAAGGCCCGGGTAGACATGGAGAGCGCTACAAAGGAACAAGTAGAGCAGGAAGAGTGTGGCTCCAAAAGGAGTCATAAGTCTCATTCAACCCAAATGGAGGAGGAAGAGTGGTCAGAGCAAGGCGACAGAGATTCACATGAGAGAACTCACTTCCGGGTTAAGCAGTATAGGGAGTAGGAAAAGGAAGAACCGCACAAAAAGACAAAAGCCACCAAGTCGTCACTAGATCCAATTACCTTGATCGAGGGTGACATGGAAGATATTGGAGATAAGGTGCAGGATAAAACAACAAAAATACTGCAATAGTTTGAGTAGCATTAAAAGCAAGAACTGGTCGCCATATAAACAGGTTTGTGCAACCTGCAGATCCAAACAACTAGACTCTAGGCAGGTGTAGGACAGAGTAGCGCTGCATCAACTAGTTTGGTAGTGAGAACCACTCAAGCAGTGGAGATGGTTCAGTTAATGGATCTCTGGGCAGTCACGCTACCTAATGGATCTTTGAGTGCGAAGGCGGCCACTAACAAGGCTATTGTCAGTACTTTGAAGAATGTGGGCCTCAACTTGGCCCCACTCCCCAATGAGTTCCTTCACACACTACAAGTAGGTGTGATCGCATAGATTAAGGCTTAGGAGTAGTCCGCACTCATCATGATCAGTGAGTACAACATCAACAATGAATAGATTTTCATGGAGAAGACAGCAATGCTGGAAGAATGGAGAAGGTTCAAGCGAAAAATGAACAAACTATCACCATACTAGCCAATGCATGCAAGATAGTCCTTGAACTGCATATCCCAGAGGAAGCACTGGTGGACACAAAGATTTGGAAGCTAGCTGCAGGTGTGCACGACACAAAAACAAAAGTGGCCAAGGTTCAGTTTGAACTGAACCTAAAGATAATAGAGCTTGAGTTGAATTCACAGCCTTCAACTCCACCAAAGGTTAGAGAACAACGTGAAGCAGCTGTAAAGGATGGAGTCGTAGTAGTAGATCCCTCGGTGGCGGATTGCACCGTGCTCTTTGAACAGTCAATGGAGTTAGTCACGGTGCTCTAGGAAGATCTCAACATGAAGAGGTTCAACACAAAAGCCCGTAAATTGCAGGAGCAGTATGATGAAGAAAGAGTGATGGTGTGCATTATGGCTATATCACAGTGATTGGCCAAGCTGCATGAGGTAAAAAAATTGCTCGAACAGGTGGAGGCAGCACAAAGGAAAGAGGTAGTCCTCAAGGCCTGATTAGGGCCTTGACTGGATGAGGCCTATGTTATCTCCGCCACCATTGAGGACAAGATGGAAATCCTAGAGAGAACACAACAGAAGATCAAGGACGACAGTGCAGGACCAACAACAGAGCACCTGGTAGAGCAAATCAAATAGGCAGCCACGCAGAGTGCAGTTGAGGTAGCAGTAGCCCAAGTTCAGTTGGGAGGTCTCCGTAGTAATATCTCCACACCAGCAGAGTGACTTGGGGGGCAAGCCACGATATTTGTGTTGGGGGCCTATTGGGATAGGGTTCCCTAGGGTCAATTTTGGGGTAAAAAGCCCAAGTTTTCTTGTAAATAATGTAAAGTCTCCACAAGATGTGGTCGCAAAGCGTGTA
Source organism: Pinus tabuliformis (assembly GCA_031772625.1). NCBI lineage: Eukaryota > Viridiplantae > Streptophyta > Pinopsida > Pinales > Pinaceae > Pinus > Pinus tabuliformis. The sequence goes on along the minus strand of CM062816.1, from coordinate 542,893,357 downwards.
GATAGTAAAGTGTCATAAAGGATTTTACCCTTATTTTATGTAAGTTATGTCGACTTTAGTAGATCTACCTGTGGTCCGTGGACCATGGGATTGAATAATAAGAAGAGTCTTAGAGAGTATAAGGCATAGGAGATATCAATGAAGACAAATGTAATGGGTCATTAAGAGAAAGAGCAAAGAAGTCTTAGAGTAGAAGAGAGGCTCTAGAACTATGTGCAGAGAGGCCTAGAGTACAGTCCACAGCTGAGTGCATGGGCCCTTGTAGTTGTGTGCGTAGGGAAGTCTTGAGTTTGTAAGAAGAACTAAAGTATTAAATAAGAGATTATTCCAAAAGCTACATATCCCAGAGGAAGCACCAGTGGACATGAAGACCAGGAAGCTAGTTGCAGGTGTGCATGACACAAAAATAGAAGTGGCCAAGGTTCAGTTTGAACTAAACCTGAAGATAACAGAGCTGAAGCTGAAGTCACAGCCTTTAACTCCACCAGAGGTCAGAGAATAGTGCGAAGAAAATATAAAGGATGGAGTCGTAGCAGTAGATCCCATGGTGGCGGATTACACTGTGCTCTTTGAAAACTCCATGTAGGTAGTCACAATGCTCCAGGAAGATCCTAACTTGTAGAGGTTGAACACGAAAGCCCATGAATTGCAAGATCAGTATGATGAAGCAAGAGCAACGACATGCACCATCGGTATATCACAACGATTACTCAAGCTACATGAGGAAACATAATTGCTCAAACAAGTGGAGGCAATGCAAAGGAAAGAGGCGGTCCTCAAGGCCGTATTGGGGCCTTGGTTGGATGAGGATTATGTTATCTCTGCCATCATTGAGGAAAACATGGCAAGCTTACTGAGAACACAGTAGAAGATCAAGGACGATAGTACAGGACCAGCAACAGAAACCTTGATGGAACAAATCAAACAGGCAGCCACGTAGAGCGCGACTAAGGTAGCAGTAGCCCAAGTTGAGTTGGGAGGTCTCTGTAGTAATATCTCCATGCCAACAGAGTGACTCGGGGGTGAGTCACACTATTTGTGTTCGGGGCCTATTCGGATAGGGTCCCCTAGGGTCAATTTTGGGGAAAAAATACCAAGTTTTCTTCTAAAGAATGAAAAGTATCTGAAAGATGTGGTCACGAAGCACGTAGATAGTAAAGTGTCATAAAGGGTTTTACCCTTATTTTATGTAAGTTGTGTCGGCTTTAGTAGATTGTATAAAAAGAAGAGTCTTAAAGAGTCTAAGGCATAGGAGATAACAATGAAGAAAAATGTAATGGGTCATTAAGAGTAAGAGTGAAGAAGTCTTAGAGTAGAAGAGAGGCTCTATAGCTGTGTGCGCAAAGGCCTAAAGTAGAGTCCACTGTTGAGTGCGCGGACCCCTGCAGCTGTGTGCATAGGGAAGTCTTGAGTCTGTAAGAAGAACTGAAGTATTAAATAAGAGATTATTCCACAAATTCATGTGTTTATCTATTTATTTCTATTATGAATGAATGTGCTATTATGTTATGATGAATGATGGTTTTATGAATTAATATTGTATTGATGCGTGATTTTACATGATTTATATTATCATATGAACGAAAGTAATAATAACTATTTATGCGAAGAATATCTTGCTGCATGTTAAAGTTATTAAACACTTAAGCTGATCTGGGTAAATACGGAGTTAGGAGTAATCACAGAGGCACGTAAGTGGTTGATTCACCTGTTTAGGGTCCGTGAAAGGCAGTCGTGAACGTTCACGGAGGTGTAGAATCTGATTAAGGAAAGTTATATCGATAAGCCCTAAGGGATTATCAATCTGTGGGAAGGAAGATTTAGGGAATAAAACAACATCATGCTCATCTCTGGGTGTAGAAACTTGGTACCAGCATCCCCCCATACTGCTTCAGGTGATACTTTAGTCTGTGCTCCATGAGTCAATGCCAAAAGCACCAGCAGTGTAGGGATTTGTTTGGAAAACTTAACTCTGAACCTAGGTCAGGAACCACTAAGCCAACAAGGCTCTTGTGAGGAAATAAGGAAAATATGTTCACCAAGAAACGATTACTCATAAACTATTTCTTCCTCAAAAGGAAACTCTGAGATCAATTCTGCAAATACTAAGGATTTCTTAGACTTAGCCGACATGAATTCAAGATTGAATTCTTATAAAATGACAATCCATCTATTGTATTGGCCCCCAATCACTCGCCTACTGAGAACAAATTGAAATGGATTGACGACTGCTAAGATGAAAGTTTTTTGAAGCAGAATATAATATCTAAGTCACTGGATAGAATGGACAACTGCCAAAGCTAATTTCTCAATGGGATAATAGTGCATTTCAAGTCCCACTAAGCCTTGGCTCAGATAATATATTACATGCTCATAGAAAGCATCATATTCCTAAACCAGAACCATACCAATGGTTGATTCAGCTATGGTGAGATACAAAAGGAAGTATCTGCTATAATATGGTGGAATAAACAAAGGAGTAGATCTTAATGCTTTTTGCAAAGCATCAAGTGATTGTTGCATGAAATCATCCCATAGAAATCAGACCCATTTCTTAAGCAATCTCATAAATCCTTTAGTAATCTCGGCATAATTAGCAATAAATCTCTTTAAGAAATTGGCTTTTCCTTGAAGACTCCGAAGTTGGTGAATAAAAGACGGGGGAGGAAACTGAAGTATTGCCTCAACCTTTAAGGGATCTACATGAATCCCTTAAGTATAAATGATGAATCCCAACAATTGACCGGACTTGATGGTGAAAACAAACTTATTCAGATTCAACCAGATTTTATAAAAATGACATCATTCAAAAATCAATCGAAGATGTTTAGGATGATCTATTCTCTTTCGAGAAAGAGCAGCTAAATCATCCAAGTAAGCTTTGATAAAATGTTTGATATCATGGAAAGCATATGACATGGCCCACTGAAAGGTAGGTCCAACATTTTTAAGGCAAAAAGGCATATTTTCATATGCAAATGTACCTGAGGGACAAATAAAAGTTGTCTTATGTTGATCGTCTGGAAAAATAGTGATTTGATTATAACAAGAAAATCCGTCCATAAACGAGAAAATTTCATTACCCGCACATTCATTGATAATCTAATCAATAAAGGGTGTGGAGTAATTATCTTAGGACAAGCCTTATTTAAGTCCATAAAGTCAATGCATACATGGATCATTTTGTGCTTCTTATCTATGGGGACTGGATTCGAGGCCCTCTCAGTTGAAGGAACGGGGTATATGAAACCCGCTTTAAGCAACTTTTCAACCTCAACTTTGATAGCTACTTCTTTTCTAGGGTTTATCGGTCAAAGCTTCTGGTGAATAGGTCTTGCATTTTCATATGTCTTGATCTCATGCTAGACTATAGATGGATCTATCCCAAGAATCTCCTCATAAGACCAAGTGAACACGTCTCAATAATCTATAAATAGATTGGTATAAGTTTGAATTTCTTCAGGGGAACAATCAGCTCCAATGAAAACATTTTCGATAACGTTGGGATTCCTAGAGATGTTCAATGGAATAGTTTATGAGATTACATACATGTTACCCTTAGCCGAAAACTATGCTGGAGCCAAAGAATTTAAAACTACATGAACATCAATAGTAGATGAAGAACTAGACAAGCTTGATTCTACTTCTCACAAATCAGGGAGGAAATATGGCCGATGATGCAAATCATCCCATGGTCTCTCAACACCCATCATTTCTTCTAGAATTTCTTCTTTGGATGGAAAAATAGTATCTAAGAAATCCATAGCAGAAGTTGAATCTAGGGTCCAGGCCGGAGCCACATCCCCATCCATCTCCTCTAGTGGAAAAGGAGTAGGATCGAAGTCTGTAGTGTTAACTATAGATTGATAAGCAATTTTAGTTGCAGACATAGGAAATTCGATTCCACCCACTTGTCGCTCATCTAATGTGGTTGTAGAAGAGCGGGTAAGGTCCAAGGATCCAAGAAATAATGATTTCTAAATAACTCCCTTCGAGAAGGTGCCTTGGAATATGAAATAGCATTAATTCTAGCAATAGGAGCAAGAAAATCAAAGGTACCCATTAAGGAAGAGTACATTCCAACTCCGAGATTCTCTATAGGCTACTTCAGATTGTTCACTAAGGAAATACTAGATTCAGAAGATGCATTGAACTCACCCGGAGAATAATCCATCCAATCAATCGTTACAATTCTCCCTTCATGATGAAAACAGAGGATGGAAAATAATGATGATACAATAGCACCCATCTCGTAAATCCAATTTCTACCCAAAATGGGATTGTAATCTAAATTTGCATCAACTATTTATTCTTCAATATTTACAACCTTACCCCCCACATAGATAGGAAAGGCTATAATAATCCCATTTTGCCTATGAGAATGACCATCAAATGTTTTTAATAGAGTAGGTGACGGAACAGCCTGAGGTGATCCAATAGCCTTCCAACATGATATGGACATTACACATGTGGAAGATCCCTCATCTACTACGGTTCGAAAGATATTGGTATTTCGGTATGTAGAATTGATTTGAAAAGCCATATCATGTGGGAGTCTCTTCTTGATGTTCAACATGTCGAATGTAAGAACAAGAGATTTTTTTGGATCAACCACTCCAATCACAATGAGAAATTTACTCCTTTGTGCTGGGAACAATTGGAGTACCTCTAACGTTGACAAGGCACAAGGAATTTGAGCCAAATCTTCTACAATAGAGTAGTTCTGAGCTGCCTTAGCATTGTGGTTAATTGTCGAACGTTTTACGGAACCTTTCAACATCCGAGGTATAGACTCAACTATAGGCCTCTCGATATCAAGTGGCTTTGAAAAATTAGGAGTAGTCTTAGCCTTAGACAATTCTGATTCACCATAATCATGTGATTGTGTAGAAACGCCAATATGTGAATTCATCATATAAATATTTGATGGATTTTCCCCATCATAGTTGCCCCTAGTGGGGTTACCAGTACTACAATTCGCCTAAGCAAAGGGTTAGTTAGTACTACAATTCGCCTGAGAAAAGGGTTAGTTAGTATAGCCTGGGAGCTAGAATACCCTTGCTAAACCAACAAGCGCTGAGCATCTTGAATATTTGGGCAAATATGAGTCAAATGGTCACTATTGTATAAATTTAATGGAAAATTTACTTTCTTCTTAGACTCTTTTTTACCCCCCCCCCCCCCCCAAGCATCACTATCGATCTTATTTGCATTACCCTTCCCGTCTTGATTCTTTTTCCTACGAAGTCCTTTCTTCTTCCCAACATATTTTTGGTTTCCTCTGGGATTAGAAGTTTGAATGACATTTATAGAAGAAGGTTCAGAAGGAATGGGCGCTAATGGTGATGCCTACATAGAAGACGCAATTTGCAAAGACAACTGTTGCAATTGATTTAGCAGGGTAGTCGTGTTATTATCAATTGATCTGACTAGCCCATCGACATGGGGACCTAGCTTCGACTTGAATAGATCAACCTTAGATATAGGAGCATCACGAAATTTTTTCTCAAGAATCCCAGATTGAGAATATATGAGTTCTAGTTCTTGGGCTCTAAAAATAGCCTATTCTTCAGTGACTACACCGGAGAGTGAAACATCCTTAGATATTTCAGGTTGCAAAGATTTGAGAAACTAGTTAAGAAGGAATCCTTGTGGAATATCGTCTTTGATAAGCCTCTTCATTCTCCTCCATTATTGGATATGATGATAAATGTGGGTTGCCTGGTCTTGGTGGACATTAGGTAAGAGCTCAGTTCCAACATCATAACGATCGGGCAACTGAAAATGGTTTAAAAATATGGTAGCCAAATCACCAAATGAAGCAAAGGTGCCTTGTGGAAGTTCAATTTACCATTTAGCCGCATTCCCAGTTAGGGTGCGTTGAAATAATCTCAACTTGATTGAATCATCTATCAAGGATTTCGACGAACACCATACATCGAAGGTGGTTATATGGTCGCCCAAATCTTCACTAGTCTTCCCTTCGAATTTGGGTATGTCCAACAGAAGTTTGGTTGGAACTAGAGGCCAAGCCGGGTTGTATCGGATCAGAACATTAATCAGCTTTGATAGATGTAGCAAGTTTAAAGTTGCAATGAAAGGTAAGAGTGGAGGACCTTGAGGATTCCACCCAGTCTGGGTAGAATTTTCAACATTCTGAAAAGAATACCCTGGATTTGTGAAGGCACCAGGTTGTTTGAAGAAATTTGTAGAAATACTTGAACCATAGGGAAAACCTTGTGGCCCAGAAAAAATTGGAGTTTTTCCAACTCCTGCCAAAAAAATTCCATATCCAGTGAAACTCCCCCTAGAGAGGTTTTGTATGGAGCAGAGAGCCCTTGGTAAGGGTTCCAGGCATTACCAAAGGGAGAAAAACTATGGAATGAACTCACAGAGGAATACAACATATTCCCCTGTTGGCTAAAGAGAATTGATTCCTGGCTCCCAAGCTACTGACAACTAGATTAGTCCATCCTTGGAAAGGATTAATACTTTGACCCATGGAGGAAAAAGGTATTGATCTTAAATATGGGTTAGAATATGGTATGTGACCACTCCCAAAAGGGAAACCCCGAAAATAAGTTGACCCACTTGCCATGGAAGTCATAGATGTGGAAGCAGCCAATGGAAAACTTAACGAACCCAAAGGAATTGCACTGGTAGGCATTCCAAAGAGGAAAGAACCAATGTTGGAGGCAAAAGCTTGGGTTCTCCCACTCGAAGATGGAATAGAGGTAGAGCCAAAAATTTCAGTTCTAGGAGTGATTGAAGGTATGGAAATTGTCCTTCCTCCTTGTACTAATAAAGGAGTTTGTACACTAGTAGCACTCATAGTTGAAACCATGCTCCCAACAATGGCCATTGAAGGAAAAGATCGATATGGACCAGGGCTCGAAGGCCTATGGGTCGGAGTCTCGATGTATAATACAACATCTGGATAATTGGGAGGGAGGGGAGAATAAGGAGTCAAAGGAGACTCAGGGATTTCTTCAACCTCTATAATGTCGTTCGATTGAAAGACGACTCTAGAAAGGATTGGAGTGTTCCTCTCCAAATCTCCACTACCACTAGGTCTATTCTATGAATCAATAGCTTGAACCAGAGGATCAATCTCCATTGCATCTGTTGCCACTAATTAGAAATCACTGATAGAATTGCTCCCATGACGTCTAGAAGAAGGCTCAGCACTTGTAGGTGAAAGCTCATGAAGCCTCCTAGACCGACGAACTGGTTATTCAGCCACTTTTAATTATTTTAAGAGAACTAATTAAAGACTCAAAAAACAAAAAAAAATTATAAAGCTATGCCAACTAGGACCAAAGAGCACTCTCTAAAAAACTCCCTAAAATATATAGTCAATCAAGCAACTTCCAAGTATTTCCCCTCCATGTGATGAGGACCAGACACCAAAATACAAGAAAGTGAAATCAAGGACCTTCTAAAGTTAGTCTAGGATAATAACAGCCTAGGCCTACCAGCGAAGGTGACAGAAATAGTTACACTAACTTCCAGACAAAAGGCTTTGTCAGTGCAAGCATCCAAGATTCACAAGGATACCCTCCAGAATTACTAATGAACATGATACAACGTCTAGCTTAGGTGTCGAAGGATTCCCCTTCACACCCACTTATGTGGTCCCTAGGAATAGAAACTATCGAAACAAGTTCGTATCAAAAGTTGAGTGAAACAGTCTCGGGTCAAGATCCAACAAGTAGGAGAGGGGGTATCTCTCTACCTTGTCTTCACTCTCCCTCATGCTTGACTCCCAGTGATGAAGCTTTCCTGGTCTTTCTAACGACATTGGATTTCACTCATTATTCAACATCTATGTTTAATAGTTTGAGTGGCCTTGGAGAGTTAACTCTGCACTCACCTATTTCAAGGCCCTAAAAGACTAGATTTGTTGGCATAATTAATGACAAATAAAAAAAATGTTCTATTTCTTTTTAATTAAGCACGTGATTTTAAAGGGTTGTTCTTTAGGTCACGGTTACAATGAGAGTGAAACTTATGGTGTTTTGATGCAAAATAAATCAACAGAAATTTATCTATATGCAAATGTAGTTATTTTTCTTTGATGGAAAGATATTTCTATGAGGTTCTACGAAAAACTTATGTAAGCAAAAAAAATTCTTTTTTTCCTTTTCCAGAAACACGCTCCACACACTCAAAATCTAACAAAAAGACTAAAAATGCTTACAGTGAAAACTAACCTAATGCAAAATATAATGATGATTCAAGATTCTATGAATGCTCATATAATAAGAAATTGTGTTTCTTCACAAAATCAATAGGCCAACTTGAATACAAGGAGGGAATACATTCTATGAAAATCTTCCCTTGAAACCAAGCAAAACCAACCGAAAAAGTTCACAATTACTAAAAACACAACGCAGAAACAAAAAACAAAACTGAAAGAAAAACAAAGGCAAGGAATATGTTTTTGCCTTTTTCTTTTTTAAAAGAAGCCAAAGAAATTTTTGAGACCACAAAAGACTACTAAACCTCGAAGACCAAAAACAAGTGTAAAGAGTCCCAAAATTCGCAAGTTATGCACATCATCTATGTAATGAAACTTGAAATGATAAAGGACTACAAACATGCATAGATTGATCTGAACAACAGTATAAAGAACTTCAGCAAACCATAAGAACGTTAAAAAAATACTTTCAATATTGCCAAAGAGGCACTCAAAAACCATGAAAAACAAAATAGGCCAACCAAAAAGGGAAATAAAAGTAAATCAATCTGAAAATTGGGTTATAAACAAAACTATGATCAGTTTCTTGTTCTGCAAAGTCAGAAAAACCAAGAACTTCCACAAGAAGCCTTGAACCCAAAGCCCAAATTGAAACCTTATTAAAAAATCAAACCCTAGGTTAACTAGGTTTTTCAATGAGAGGAAGATTAGAAATTGAAAACTTGCAAGAAAGCAAAGCTTCACTGACAGTGAATGACCATAAAATAGCAAACACCACCAGGCAACAATCTTAACTGGGCCAAATATTTTGAAAAATTAATTCAAAAAAAGGTATATGCGACTATGTAAAAACACAGGAGCGTGTATACATGACTAAAATGGAGGCAACTCATGTATACGTGAGTTTATTTGAAGAAAATAGTGTGCACATGCTACTGTATCCTCTGATAAATGTGTATATAAACCTCAATCAAGAAAAACAAAAAAATCCAGGCCGGATCCAAAATATCGGATTTGATGCGAGGAAGCAAAAAGGCCACAGACACTGTAAAAGCAAGAAACCAATCAAACAGGCCTTGATCAAGAAGAAACAACCCAATCTAGGAAAAACAAGAATGTTTTCCCTAGTGGAGTCACTAATTTTGTTACAAGTAGAATCACCCTAGAGTCTAGGGTTGAGAACCCTAACAAAGCAGAGGGCATACAACATAAAGAGACATGCAAACAGGAAGTCCTAATACTTAAACTAATGAAGTAGGAAGAAGAGGTATTACCTGGAGGTCCTACATTTGAGGTCGTTACCTAAGGGTCCAAACCCTCTGCTTCTTCAAATGCTTTAGAACCTACAACTCATTCAAGCAAAGAATATACAACAGTAGTAATAGAAAGCATATTCATGATATAGGTGTTAGGTCATATATGCATGTAAGGAAATAAGAAATAACATAAGATTTTATAAGAAAATCATAACATACATTAATACATTAAGATCATAAACTTCAGGAACAATACAACACCTCTTTGTTGATGTAAACTAAATAATGTATGGAAGAAATACAACCTGAGTCGTCCTCCATCTCCAAGTGAAATTGTCCTCTGGATCCATCCTACCTAGGCCTCAACAATCCTCCTCCATAGGTATACACAGGGATGTCATAAAGGGATGAAGGACATCTTAAGAAGGAAACAAAGGTTTCCTATGACTTGGGAGGGCAGAAGGCACAGGGATTTCTTCAGAATTGATCAGGGATGTAATCAACTATAATATCAATATCTAATATTTTCCCCTCTCTTAAGACTTCCCATGGAGGCCTATTTATACTTTCCCAAATTAGTATTTCAGTTGGGAAACAGTTGGGCCACAGGCTACAATAGGTGAGTAACAGGTAAAACCCATAAACAGCCCCCGAAGTTAAGAGATTATATATTTTTTAATGTTTTAATACATATACACAAGTAGGGTATAGATTGACCCGCATGTACATGCTCTTTATACAGGGAAAAACAACATATGGGATTTAAAACATTGTTTTTTAGAATTTGGACCAAGTCTGGAAGGGAAGGGTTTCACTAGGCCATAACACAGAGCATAAAATATACCAAGGGTGGTAAATGGTGCTATAAAAAAAATTATTTCACATCCGATCCTCAACAATGATGCCAAAAAGATGTTGTCTTTTTTTTACCTCCTGTAGCACAAGTGCTCAAGAGATATGAAAGCTTCCAAGAGACAACCTCTGGGTTGATTGTAGACCAGTGCCTAGGACATCTTAAAGAGAGGAGTGCTTTTAGATATTATCAGTATGGATTTCTACTGCACTCCAATTCTCACGTAGTTTGAAAAGATAATAAAGGGGCTTGGTTCAATAGTCCTTCATCAAGGTAAACTCAAGTGAATACATGGATCTAAATGCATAGGTGGTAAATCAGGCTAATATCAAAGAGAAATGTCTGGTTATGGTGGCTAACACACAACAAAAATAAGCTTTAATATTGGCGTTATAGTAAAGTGAAGAGGATGAAAGGAAGGAGGGAATTTAGTGCATAGGGATGGTTACACTACATAATCCTAAGAAACAATGTTTTAGCAGAAACATGGACGAGGGAGGAGATGAAAGGGTAGAAAGAGTGGAGAACAAATTAAGGTTTCGTGTCCTATACCTCATGGATACATTTATCACCAAACAACATAAGTAAATTTTTTCTCATACAGGCACTATAGGTTATAGACTATTGCAAGTAAATTTGTCTTATACACAGGTATTATTAACTATTTAGTAGCCTAGATACATCCATGAATCAGAGGGAAACTAACAACTTTATTACACTATTTCAGAGGAAGAAAAACATACATGAAATGAGATTCATAGAGGCGAAAATGTACTGCACATTGCCATGATTGGAATCACCAAAGAGTTTCATTAATCTTCAAAATGAGTCCCATTCACCAGTCCATTTACATTCATAAATGTATAGCTCAAGTCCCTCATCAATAGGCTTCATAGAACCAAAGTGGAACTATAGAATTTGGACCCCTTGGATGTAGAACTCGGGAAACCTGCCTTAAGTCTCTCTTCCATCTATTTATAAAGAGAGGGGAAGCTTTGAATCAATAGTTTACAAAAATATCTTCACCTAAGCTCCAACTATCCCACAAACTATCTATCTCGATGTGCGAAGGCCCGCTGCCCAAATTACTATGATCGAATTTGATTCCATTCTTTAAAATATGAAAATTACGAGAAAATAGATAGAAAGGAAAACTAAACATCGATTAGAGGATAGTATCCCCATGCCATTTATGATATTTCCCCTAATCAACCCACCTCTTCATGTTGATGTGCCTCCCTTGCAACATGGCTGGTTCCCATCGCTTTCAACTTTAGTTGCTTCTATTGAATGAATTTCCCATTTTCTAAACTGAGAGAGATCAATGGTGATGGCCTTAGTTGTAGCATGGAATCACAACTTCCGACTCATCGATCACTCTAGAATTCCTGTATAACACTATCAAGGCCATGAAATGCCTAGTAATACTTCCTTAACACTAAACTAGGGGTGCTTGTTATTCTCCCTTTGCACTTACAAACATTGCAAAACAGGTGAGTTTCGGGATCTTTGGCTCCCTTTGTTTTAGCCCCTTTCTGTAATTCTCTTCATATGAACGGGGGCTATGACCAGGCACTTATCCCTAAGGCACTAGAGCCTTTAGACTCCTATTCAGGGGCTCTTTTCCCTTTATAAATTTCTTTGCACCCCTTTTCTTTATGTTACTATAGCAACTAGGCGATTAGCCAAATACTGGAGCTCTTCTACATCAGAGGTTTCCAGTCAAGGCTTTTATATTGGAGTTGTAACATGTTTGTGATCTCTGATTGTGATATACCTTAGTGCTCGACCTCCAGCTCCACCTTTTTCCTTTTATGCCTTTGTGACTGTGGACCAGCCCCCGCATCAGAGCCCCTCTATCGCAGGATTTAATCAGAGGTTTTAACTTGGTTAAATGATATTCCTCTACCTGCGATCACTGATTTGCAACCTCATGACATCCTTAGCCACATGTCACCCCGTGATTGTGACACATGTCACCCTATTTTTCCCTCTTTGGACCCTTGAAAATTCTAGATCTGCATGCCACATGTCCTCCGTATTGCCATGTCATTGTGATGTTAGACATCATGTGGCTTTATTGGGACCAATTGTATTCCACCAAGTGGCCCTCTAAAGGATAGAGTAAAATCCTTCTTGCCCTTGGTTTTGCGTTGAATTTCTTTGTTAAATCCTTTTAGGCATCCCCTAATAGTTTACACTATCGAAATTTTTTCCCGCAATTTATTCATAGTGGTCACTTCCAGAATCATCGTTTATTGATCACCGATGAGCCTGCCCCAAAGTGTGATCACTAATGCGCAATCAAAAATAAGCTCAACTGCTCTCTTGTGTACACTGCCAAAATGTGATTGTTGATCACCACCTCTGATATAGCAGACTTTCTTATGCTAGGTGTCAATATTTCATGCTTCCTGGTCCTCCAATCATTGATCTTTGATATCGGGCCTCTACTTCCCTCTTTCCTAAGGCTTGATACCCTTAGAGGCCAACATGCCATATCTTCTGATCCAGAAGTCCATTTGTTGTCTTCCACATACCATTAGAAAGCTTGTTTAGATCACTTTCCTTTGGAGATCATTTTATTTTGGCTTTGAGTGTTTCAGTGGCTTGGGCTCTTCAAGTTTGGGCTCTTCTTGAAAAATTAGTCGTTGGAAGCCCTCTCTCCACTTGTTCGTAAGTAGATCCCTTTGATAATCTGTGACCATCTCATCCTCCTGAGAATCATGTGAATCATAAATTGGAGGAGGTTCTTGAACTTGTTCTCCATATCAAGGATGTGAATCGTAGACTAGAGCCTCTTCTTTTATTTCATCTTCTCATGATTGGGAATGTTGTAGTTCTACATCGCTCGACTTCCCATCGGAGTCATACTCATCATAAGAAGGAGAATCATCAAATTTGATAGAATAAGGTCCCTAAGGTTTTGTTTTCATCTTGATGATGTCTCTTTCTTGTCTTTCTTGATCAATGGGTGATTCTTATTGATTCCAGTACATGTCTTCTTGGGGTGGAGCCCCACATACATCTTCTGCAGGATCATTAACCTCAGGAATATTTTCAACATTAAAATATGAACAACAACCTTCAAACAAAGCATCCAGTGGATATAATCCTTTGCAATAATGATTTAATGTCATGTGAAAACTCTTTAAGGAAGATATGCTTCCATGAGGTATTGTTCCATACCAAATTCTAAAATTGTCTTCTAAAGAGTACATGAAAATTTTTATTTCCGCATCTTCAAAAATAGTACATTATTATTCCATGCATTCCTAAAATTCCTTGAGGTGTTGGTGAGGCCTTCTATCTGTGTTTCCACTTAATCTACGAAAATAGGTATTCTTTTCATGAAATTAAGGGAGATGATTGGGATAAACAACAATAGAAGAAAAATCCAATGGGGAAAATTCATTGGCCATGAATGCAAGAATGGCCATTTTGAAAACCTCTCTAGGTGAGTGATCTCAAGTTCAAATGGAGGGGAAGTTTTATGTTGTTTAGAATCTGAGTGAGTATGAGGCCTCTTGAACGTCAAGATGATAAAATAAAGAGATAGACACTAGAGTCACTAGGATGTTTACCATAAGATTGAAACAATGGAGTCGCCAAGGTGAGAGATCTTCAACCGACATTACCCTTTCTCACCTGATATAGGGAATGTAAAAATTTGTCGTACCCAAGAAAAATTATTTCACATTCGATCCCCGATAATGGCACCAAAAATATGTTGTCACTTTTTGTAGCACCTGTATAACAAGTGCTTAGGAGATATGAGAGCTTCCTAGTGAGCCTCTAGGTTGATTTTAGACAAGCGCTTAGGAAATCTTAAAAAGAGAAGTTCTTTTAAGTATTGTTGCACTCCAATTGTCACATAGTTTGAAAATATAATAAAGGGGCTTAGCTCAATAGTCCTTCATCAAGGTAAACTCAAGCCAATACATGGATTTGAATGCACAGGCGGTAAATTGGGTTAATCTCAAAGAGAAGTGCCTGGTTCTGGTGGCTGACAAACAACAATAGGGAGCTTTAATATCAATGTTGTAGTAAAATGAAGAGGAGGAAAGGAAGGAGGGAATTCAGTGCGTAGGGATTTCTAATAGAAATATGGAAGAGGGAGGAGATGAAACAGCGAAAACAATGGAATGGAAATTAAGGTTTCATGTCCTATACCTCATGGATATCTTTATCACAAAACAACATAGGTAAATCTATGCTCATACAGGTATTGTAGGTTTGTTGTAGTGACTACAGACATCCTCAAAAAATTTTCCTTAGCTTCGTTTTGGAGCCTCCCTACCAACCATCCAAAGAAGCATGTCTTACACTGCCCAGGTACATATGCTTTCATTTGAGTTTCTTGGCTCATCATCTTGTGTTTTCTAACTTGTTTTCCTTCCACCAGCAAGCTGACATCCCGTGAATTGGTTTTCAACTGGCTCTTGTGCTCACTTGGAAAATTGCAAAAAACTAGAGGGAAACTAGCCTTGTTCTCTAAAATTATGACCTGCTGAAGTTTAGGGTGTTAAAGCCTTAAGTAGGGAAGAATCCCACATATCGCAAGTCCCACAAATTGGAGGTGCAGTGAAATTGGAAATCGGAGGTCCCGACGAATCACATATCGTAGGTCTCGATGAATTTCAATTGACAGTTGGAGAATCAGTGGTGCAGTTCAATAGCGTATGCATTTCGTCGATCAATAACCTGCGATATTGACAGTTAGAGGTCCCGACGAATCACATATCAGAGGTCCCGGTGAATCAAAATCAGCGATTGGAGGATCAATGGTGCAGCGCAACAATGTATGCATTTCACCGATCTGTGACTTATGATATTGGAAGCCGAAGGTCTTAGCATATTGGAGGGAATACCATATCATCAATCACACAATGACGATCCAGGAAAATCGATGATCGCACTCATAGGTCCCGCATATCATAACTCCCGCAAATTAGGGATTTGATCCTCTAATTTTAAATCTCCGAGAGAGATAAAAAGGAAAATACAAAGGAATTCATTGCAAAACAAAGGTTGGCGGGCCTCTTTCTCTCTCCTCAAGGAGGACACGTGGAGGCATTCGATTGGGTCTGATAAGGACACATGGAAGTTGGTGATTGGCTTCGATAAGGAGATATAGCAGCATCTTGTAAGCTCTAATGAGCACACGTGGAAGGATTTGATTAGTTCCAATAAGGGACACATCACTGCTTACGTCAACATAATGTGATGATACAGAGGAACACATGGCAGGTAGTTTCATTGTTTTGAATCGACTAATGGGCCATATCTAAGTGACATGTGTCACTGGTTAGAAAATGCCACGTGGCATGACATGACATCACTTCGGAAATCGACAATCATAGATTTGAGATGGTTGGCACATTGGTCACATCTGGAAATTTTTAGGATGTGGGATGTGAGATAGCACGTGGTTGGGAAGTGTTATGGAACGAAAGGCTAATGTTAAATAGAGAGGCCTATTAGAAATCAGAAATCAACAATTTTTGGTTGCTGGCACATGGGCACCAAGTGAAAAAAAGCCAATAAGGGGGCTCTGATGGTGTTAGCGCTTAGTTGTGGAACACATAAAAAACCAAGGGCTCATAGCTTTAACAAAAGAGAAATTCCCCTGGCAAAGTGCTGAAAGAGTTAGCGCCTTAAGGCCAAGCCCTCGGTCACTACCTTCAGTCCTATGGTGAGAAATGTGCAACAAGGGATAGGCAGCAGTGAGCTAGGAAATCATAGATTGGCGATCGAAGTTTTGTTGTTACTAGCAAAACAACACAAATGAAAATCACTGATAAGGGGGATCTGATATGGTTGGCACTTGGTCACAACACCCATTCCTATGGCTGATATATATTAGGGAGATAATCGTAAGGGGCTTGAATATTGGAGATCGATAATCGACAATGTGTAACATTCCACCACTGTAAAGCTGTGATGTGGAAGCTCCGATATAGCACTATGGTATGAATTCTTCGATAGCACAGTATACGGCTTTGAAGGCCGGATGGGTCAGAAGATGAAGAGTAAATACAAAGGCAATGGATTTGGTTGCTGGAGATATCCCATGCATGCATTATAGAAATAAATGAAAACCATAAAATCCATGCCAAAGTACTGTAAGCCATGAAGAGGCATGGAGAGTCTCAATGGAGTGTGAATATGGACTAAGATTAAATTCTCAACATGGAGAGGATTGTGCCTAGGTTGAGTAAGCAGAAGCAAGTAAGGATAGTCAAGTTCCCATTCTCTAGTGAATCCAGTTGTAGAAACCAAGTCTGATGAAAACAACAACATGGGGAGGCCATGTCTAAGTATAGTGTGCAATGATGCCTAAGGATAGTGTGGCAACATCAACAGTGTGAAAACAACAAAGGAGAAAAACCCAGTAGCTCGATTGAGCATGGACGGGGGAATGCAACATAGTTGCTAAGGAGATCCAAGAGGAAATATATATGTGTGTGTTCATTGCTATGAAAGGTTAAGTGAGAGCTAGTGCTATGTGAAAAGGCTAATAGTGCCTAAGAAAAAGAAAAGAGACCTCGAGAGCAGCACTCTATGTGTTAGGTCAAAGGTGCCTATGTGCATTGTTGTGAAAGGGTAAGTGAGAGCCAGTTCTATGTGAAAAGGTTGATAGTGCCTAAGAAGAAGAAAATATACCCTGAGAGAAGAACTATGCGTGTTAGGCCGAAGGTGTTCTATGTGTAAAGGTTGATAGTTTCTTGTGCTATGTGCATTAGGCTGAGAGTTTCTTGTGCATCATGTAAGTAAGGCTGAAGTGCCTATGCTCTATGTTTTAGGCTGAAAAGTTGTCTGTGCACAGTGAGTCAAGGCTGAAGTGTCTGTGCATTGTGTGGAAGGCCAAAGGTGATTATGAGCAGTTGTGAGCAAGGTCGAGAGCTTAGCATGTGCTCTGGAGAGAAAAGAGGTTGAGAGTTGAGTGACAACCAATGAAGAGCAGAGATAAGAGGGTTGCATGGATAGTGTCTAGTGACTGATAGAGAACAGATCAATGGGATGATGAAGATTGCTACAGAGAGCTGCAAAGTGAAACAGAGTGAGAAGATATTGAAGCTAAGGTCAAGAAATTTTTTTGCCAAATCATAGAGGAAATCTAGTTTCTATTTAAATGTGGGTTGGTGCCTATAGACAAGAAGTCGGTGCTTCCATCTCTAGTGGAGCTTGGGAAGGCTTGGGGGTTGGTGTCTCATGCAAGTTGGTGCTTGCATAAATCCAAGGAGCTGCAAGTTGGTGCTTGCAACAAATCCATGAGGTCAGTGCCTCATATGGTGCTTCTGGTAAGCTGGACAGGTGTCTACAAACATAGGGATTTGGTATTTCTTGGTACTTTGTGCTAGCAAAAAAATTAAAGGGAGTTGGTTCTTCCTATGAGTGGGTGCTCTTAACTTACATCAATAATAACAAAAATATTTGTGGTTTTTTTTAAAGGGTTTCGACGTGAAGAACCTTGTGCCTATATGTATGATTCTTATGGCTTGTTTGCTTGTTTGTTGAGTTTATGTTGCTGCCATATTATATACTGTTGTTGGTTATATGGTTGGATGCCAAGTTTAAATAAGAAAAGTAAACTGGCATAAAGATGTAAAAAGTAGCCTTAATATGGATTCACCCCCCCTCACAGTATTATCATTGTTTCTTGACAGGGAGGAATATTTCTATAACAGGCAACCACAAAATTTTCTTGGCTCTTCAACTTTGGGCTCTTCTTGAAAAGTTTATCATTGGAAACCCTCTCTCCATTTTTTTGTAAGTAGATACATTTGACAATCTGCGACCATCCAATCCTCCTAAGAATCATATGAATCATAAATTGGAGGAGGTTCTTGAACTTGTTCTCTAGGTGAAGGATGTGAATCATAAACTGGAGTCTCTTCTTTATGTGCATCTTCCTATGCCTGGGACTATTGTAGTTCTTCATTTCTTGACTTCCCATCAGAGTCATACTCATCGTAAGAAGGATAATTATCAAATTCGATAGAATGAGATTTCTAAGGGATTTTTTGCAGCTTGGTGATGTCTCTTTATTCTCTTTCTTCATCAATGGGTGATGCTTCTTGATGCCAGTACATGTCTTCTTGGGGTGGAGCCCCACATACATATTCATCAATATCATTAACCTCAAGAATATTTTCAACATTAAAATATGCACAACAATTTTCAAACAGAGCATCCGGTGGATATAATCCTTTCCAATAATGATTGAATACCATGTGAAAACTCTTTAAGGAAGATATCCTTCCACGAGGTATTGTTCTGTAACAAATTCTAAAATCGTCTTCTAAAGAGTACATGAACAATTTCATTTGTGAATCTTCAAAAATGGTACCCTGTTGTTCCATGCATTCATGAAAATCCTTAAGTTGCTAGTTAGGTCTTCTATCTGTTTTTCCATTGAATCTAGGAAAATAGGTATTCCATTCATGAAATGAAGGGACATGATTGGGATAACTAGCAATAGAAGAAAAATCCAATGGGGTTTGTTGGCCAAGAATGGAGGAATGGCCATTTTGAAAACCTCTCTAGGTGAGTGATCTCAAGTTCAAATTCAAGTGAAGTTTTCTGTTGTTTAGCATCAGAGTGAGTATGAGGCCTCTTGAATGTCAAAATGATTAAATAAAGATATAGATAGTGGAGTTTCAAGGATGTTTACCATAAGATTGAAACATTGGACTCCCCAAGATGAGATATCTTCAACCCACACTTCCCTTTCTCACCTAACAGAGGAAATGTAAAAATTTCTCATACCGAGGGAAAATTATTTCACATTCGATCCCCGACAACGACGCCAAAAAGGTGTTGTGACTTTTTCTAGCACCTATAGCACAGGTTTTCAAGAGATATGAAAGCTTGCTAGAGACAATGTTTGGGTTGATTTTAGACTAGTGCGTAGGAAATCTTAAAGAGATGA
Source organism: Pinus tabuliformis (assembly GCA_031772625.1). Lineage (NCBI taxonomy): Eukaryota > Viridiplantae > Streptophyta > Pinopsida > Pinales > Pinaceae > Pinus > Pinus tabuliformis. The sequence continues at coordinate 542,874,113 of CM062816.1, read as the reverse complement.
GTGCTTTTAGATATTATGAGTAGGGATTTCTGCTGCACTCCAATTTTCACGTAGTTTGAAAAGATAATAAATGTGCTTGGTTCAATATTACTTCTTCAAGGTAAAATCAAGCCAATACATGGATCTAAATGCACAGGGGGTAAATTAGGTTAATCTCAAAGAGAAATGTCTAGCTTTGGTGGCAGACACAAAACAAGAGGCAGCTTTAATATTGGCGTTGTAGTAAAGTGAAGAGGAGGAAAGGAAGGAGGGAATTGAGCGTGTAGGGATGGCTACAATATAGAATCCTAAGCGACAATGTTCTAACAGAAGTATGGAAGAGGGGGGAGATGAAAGAGAGGAAAGAGAGGAGCACAAATTAAGGTTTTATGTCCTATACCTCATGGATACATTTATCACCAATTAAAATAAGTAAATGTGTTCTCATACAGGTACTACAGGTTATAGACTAACACAAGAAAATATGGCTTATACATAGGTACTGTTCACTATTTAGCAGCCTAGATACATCCATGAATCAGAGAGAAACTGTCAGCTTCATTACACTATTTCAGAGGAAGAAAAACATATATGAAATGATATTTACAGAGGGGAAAACATACTGTGCATTTCCATGTTTGGAATCACCAAAAAATTTTGGTAATCTTTAAAATGAGTCTCATTCACTAGTCCATTTACATTCAACAATCTATAGCTCACGTCCCTCATGAACAAGCTTCATAGAACCAAAGTGGAACTATAGAATTTGGACCCCTCTAGTGTAGAATTCTGAAACCTATCTTAAGTCTTTCTTCCCTCTCTTTATAAGGAGAGGGGAAGCTTTGAATCAAAAATTTACAAAATTATCTTCGTTTGAGCTCCAGCTATCTCACAGACTAGCTGTCTCAGCAAGCGAATACCCACTATCCAAATTATCGCAATCGCATTTCATTTTGTTCTTTAAAATATCAAAATTACAGGAAAATAGACATAAAGGAAATATGAACGATGATTAGAGGAAAGTATCCCCACACCATTTCTGATATTTCCCCTGATTAGGCCATGTATCTACACTGATGTGCCTCCCTTGCAACCCCTCTCGTTCTCGTCACTTTCACCTTTAACTACTTGAACTGAATGAATTTCCCATTTTCTAGAACTAAGAGAGATCAATGGTGATGGTCTTAGTGGTATTATGGAATCACAACTGTCGACTCATCTATCACTCTAGACTTCTTGTATAACAATATCGTAGTTGTGATATGTCTAGTAATACTTCTTTAGCGCTAAATCGAGGGTTCTCGTTACTAGCCCTTTGCACTTAAAAAAATTACAAAAAAGGTGAGTTCCGAGATCTTTTTCTCCCTTTGTTTTAGACCCTTTCTATAATCCTCTTCATATGACTAGGGGCTATGAATAGGTACTTAGACCTAAGGCGCTAGAGCCTGTAGGCTCTTGTCTGGGGGCCCTTTTCCCTTTATAAAGCTCTTTGTGCCCCTTTCCTTTAAGTTCCCCTAGCGACCGCATGCTTAGCCAAATATTAGAGCTCCTCTACATCATAGGTTTATACTCGAGGCTTTTATATTGGAGCCGCAACATGTTTGCAATCTTTGATTGCGATAGCCCTTTAGTGCTCGACCTCCAACTCTGCCTTTGGTTTTCTACGCCTTTGTGACCATCGACTAGCCCTCACATTGGATCCTCTCTATCGTATGATTCAATCAGAGGTTTTAACTTGGTGCAGTGATATTCCTCTACCTAAAATCACTGATTTGCGACTTGACATCATCCTTAGCCACGTGTCACCCTATTTTTCCCTCTTTGGCCCTTGAAAATTTCAAATCTGCATGCCATGTGTCCTCCATACTGCCATGTGATGGTGACATCAGACACCACATGGCTTTATCAGGACCAATAGTATTTTTCCATGTGGCCATCTAGAGGAGAGAGAAAAGGCTGGCCTGCCCTTGGTTTTTTGTTTAATTTCTTTGTTAAATGCTTTTAGGAATCCCCCGATAGTTTACACTATTGACATCTTTTCCCACAATTTATTCATAGTGGTCACTTCCAGAATCATTGATCGCCAATGACCGATGAGCCTACTCTGAAGTGTGATCATTAATGCACGATCAACAATAAGCCCAACTTCTTTGGCGCGCACATCACCGAAATTCAATCACCGATCTCTGATTTATTGCGTCGTCAATCTATGCCTCTGATATATTAGACATTTTTATGCAAAGTGCCGATATGTCATGTTGCCTAATCCTTTAATCGCTGATCTTCGATATCGGGCCTCTACTTCCCTCTTTCCTAAGGCTTTCTACCCTTAGAATTCAATATACCATATCTCCTGATCCAGAAGTCCATTTTTGGACTTCCACATATCATTGGAAATCTTGTTCACAGAACTTTCCTTTGGAGAGGGTCCGATTTGGGCTTTGAGTATTTTAGTGGCTTGGGAGATAACTACAAACCTCTCTTCTCTTTCTCACTTTGGATAGCGAAAAACTCATTTTGCAGCCTATTATCACTGAAAATTCTGTTGCCAAAATTGCTCAGACTAGCTTAAGGACAAAGTGTTTTCGCAGCGCATAAATCCTTTAGCAGTTTCGCAGCGCAACCTGTTTTAGTGATTTCGTAGCGGAAAACACCGACTTTGTACTAACTGCGCTACGAAATTGGGGATTTGTTCGAATCCACAGCCTCTCGTAATTCATATTATCTAGAAACCTTTTGAGGTCCTCTGGATTTGTTAAGCAGCTCATAGTTCTCCTCAAAAATGAATCTTCTGCGCATTGAAGGGATGTAGAAAACAATTAATGTGTGGAATACCTTGTGTAGGAAGAAACTTGGTGCTTCAGGGCCTCGCCATGGGTATAGCACATTAAAGACTGATCAAGGTTTTGAAAACGCTTTATAACAGACAATTTCTGCAACGGCATGGGAGTATTTTTGGTATTTGAGGCTTTTTCAATTCATGCAATGTGGCGTGCTATATTTAAACTGCAAAGTTTTGGGACACTTGTGGTACTTACTTTAGAACATAAGCAGTTCTTGCCACTTGAAGCTGGTCTGTTATCTACATTGGAACGATTCTATCTTTTGGGAAATGTGGGAAGCATGGAATCTCTCTGCTGTGGATGCTATTGCTACAGAGAGCGGATTACATTATTATCTGGTGTTTGTTTCCAGCACTTTGGTGGTCTGTGCAAGTCTTATTTCACATCTGTTTTTGGCCATACTCACTAGCTACTTGTTCGTCATGCAAGCATGGCAGAAGATCTAACATGAATGCCTGACACTAGTGCTGCTGCAGTATGGTAAAATGTGAGATCGAAGTAATTCAATTTCAATAATTTATATTGTTTCAGTGGGGTTTAACTTCCAGTTAGAACCTTCCTCTTTGTGCATGTTGATCTGCATCCAGACATGGTTGTGGTCAACTTGTCTACTTTAGTAGTCGTACCACTTTGTCCATTGTGACAAAAGAAAAAGTAAATGAATGAAGAACAGCTGGGAAAGGTGTTGAATTGTTAATATCATGAAGCATGGCTGGACGAGGTGCAGCAATGAGTTCTGCTATGTTGCAGTTTTAGCGGGCTCTTGTGCTTACAATAAAAGGATAGTGGGAATGAAGGTGGTCTGATGGCTGTGAAAGCATTTTTCAGAAAGCAACCTGATGTGCTTTGTATCCTAGGCTAGTGCAAAGACCTAAGAAATTCTTTTGATGTCTAACAAGGCAGTAAAGAGTTTGTAGTGGTTGACAGAATATTTTCATTGTGATTGGTTTTAGAGCTAAATGTGTAGTTCTGGTTGGATGTTCATGGCTGCTATTCTCCAGCCACTTGGTGAATATCCCGTTGCCTCTTTAGCAGTAGATTTGTCAGATTTGTGCACAATCGAAGAATGGAGAGACAGAGACTGGCACTGTTTGGATCTTCCTCTTTGTGACATGGACAATATTCAACAGAATAATAAATATCTGAGTTTTTATTTCTGAAGTCTATTACGTTACCCTTTTCAAAGCACAAATGGAGCGGTATAAGATCATCAAGCAACTGGAGGATGGTCATTTTTGAAGCATCTCAGCCTCAGCCCAATCAATTCACTGTTCTTGTTCGTGGCTTCCCATTGACAAACGAACGTAGCTTGAGTGAGACAGTCAAGCTCTTTTTCACTCGGTATCATCTTTTGACTTATCATTCACATCAGATGATTTATCGAACTGGCAGAGTGCAGGCACTTATGCAATATGCGGAAAAGTTGTATAAAAAGATTGTGCACTTGAAACATAATCATCTCTATTAAACACCTCTGTGGTAGCACCTTTAATTCTATCATTAGGGCGGTGCTGACGTTACACCAATGCAGAAGCGTGTCAGATATGGGAGCGAGCACTGTAGAAGCAACAAATTAGAAAGGTTGAAGTTTTTTGTGAACAGCTGGAGGAACGATATGAGGCCCAGGTGTATTCGTCTCTGCACTTAACTTTACAGCATGTGGTATCATCCTGGGTAGTAAGGCAAACCCCAAAAGGTAAAGGCGTTTCTAGCGGTAGTAAATGACATCACGGCTTTTGTCGCTCTCAGATTCGTGGTTCACAACCATGATAATCTCTTTGTTGCTGCCAAAGCAACACATGCTGTGGGCATCTCTGTTTTGATCTACAAGCTCTTCAAGGAACGGGACTGTGCAGGCTTATCACCTAAATCTCAGGAGCTTGCTGTTATATTCTTAGCAGTGAGGGTGTACTGCAGTTTTGTTATGAAATATGATATACATACAGCGCTTATTGTGCTATTTGTGGTGGTTGTAATCAAGAGGGTATTTCACTAACGTGCAGACCGCCATACATATAGTTCCTTTCCGCAATAACGAGAGAATGACTATCGATGTCTTGCCCGGGGCTTACAGGCAGCAAATTTATGTGCCCAAGACAAAGAATATGATCACATTGCGGGGATTTTGTGTAGAGGACACTGCATAGTTACTATGGGAATGCTTAGTACTGCAGCATATGTTTTGAAAATGGATGTGTTTGGGCCAATAGCTGATAATTCAGGTGGAATTGTGGAAATGAGTTAATAGCCTGAAAGTGTAAGAGAAATTACAGATCTTCTTGATGCCGGCGGAAACACCACAAAAGCAACCACCAAAGGCTTTGCAATTGGAGCTGTTGCATTAGTTTTTTTTATTTTATTCAATGCCTATATGAAGTGTCAGCTTATGCTCATTAACCATTTACGCAGGTTGATATAGCTATTCCAGAGGTATTTCTTAGAGGATCTACTGTTTTTGTTGCTCGCAATCGATTTGCAGTCCTTGATAAGATTTATAACCAAGTGATGATAAAAAATCTCAGAAATGAGGTGACTAAGAGGTGTAGTCTTCCAGCAACTGTAGATGCAATCTTTTATGCAGGTGAAAAATCTGTCAAGCAGTGCGAGGATCAACAAGTCTATTTATGCAAAGTTTAAAATAGATGAGCCAAAACCATGTCAAGATAAATGAGGCTCAAGACAGTCAAACTTTGATGTTAAAGCTGTGTTTTGTGATTACACAGCAGTTTCGTAGCGCGCTACGAAACTGCTGTAGCTGCATGTTTCAGTTGAGCCAATCAATTATGATTGACAAATCAGCGAATCTTTCTGAAAGGTGTTGTCTTCACACATGGAAAAATGGCCAGCACATCGAAGACGTGGCAGCCTGTGCTATTTTGAGTAATCAAAGATAAAAGGCATGCTTCTTTGGATTCGAATATTGTGAAGCACATCAAAGACCGACAAACAGGGGCCTATGTTTCAGGGTAACAGAAAAGATGTGTCATTGAAGACAAACATGGAGCATTAAAGGTTCATCACAGCCACCGCCAGAAAGAGAGCAGATGTCAAAGAATGAAGTTCATTGTAATTAAAGCCATCAAAGCTACCGCTGTAGTAATCCACTTGGCAGAGAATGAATCTTGATTGTAATAAATGCTATGTCCAGCATGATGTAGAATTAGAATCTTATTTGTTTTAGGTTTCTAGAGCTGTCAATTAGTAGTAAGTGGCTTTTATTAGTTAGTTTAAAGGTGAATAGGTGTCATTAGAAAAGGACTTCGAGTTCCCCTCAGATGAATCGGAGTCAAGTAGAAGAACTTTATAAATAGCTTAAACAGAAATAAAGAGGGGGTTGGATGTTTTTGAGAAACAAAGTTTATTTTGGCTTATGTAAGAACTTATTTTCAGTAATACAAATGACTGCTTTTTCTTCTCAGGATTCATACATTGTTTCAGATGCTTAAGATATATGTGGTTTTTCCTTTATGTTTTACAGCTTTATAGATACACAATCACTCAGAATTCACTCTGTTGCTCTGATTTCCTGTGTGTATTTGTAAGTTGAGGTTTATTTGAGAGGTGTCTTGAGTGTTTAAACATTACATGCCCTGACTTCTATGAATGAGTGGTTTTATAGTTTGCTGAAATGATGATTAACTCCATGAGCCCAATGGAAATCTTTGTAAGGTCTGTCCAGCCAATTTATATGTTAAATTTACTTTGCAAGAGTTAGCCATCTCATCAATATTTAAGATCAATAACCCTTTGAGAGAGCCCTCTCAGGCTAAGGAGGCTAAGCCTTAGTCAAAAGTCTGGTTTGAAATAGTTACACAGAGTCTAACTGATTGGCAGCCTTCAGTGCTTGATTTTGTGATAACATTTTGGTGCGTCTGCCGGGAGCCTGAAGATTATTCTTTCCCGAAATCATGAAGCTGAACTTCTGAAGGTAGCAGGAGCTCAGAAGGTTTTTGAGGCTACAAAACTACCTTGGCGACTCCATTGTTGAAGAATTCGAAATTCATAGATTCATGGTGATTCCACTGGAGTTATGAAGGACCCAGATGTTACCATTCTTATTTCAAGGTATGCATGCATAGATTTTTCAGGAATTCATGGTTTCCCAAATCATTTTCCCAAGGATGCATATTTTCTAAGGAATGGTCCAAAATTCAACGGAGAATATTTGAGTTTATTTTTGAAGCATATATCAGATTTTTGTGAATTTTCACAGCTTCTTAGAGTTAAACATGAGGATGTTTGCATTATGTTATTCTATGATTCACTTCAAGGGAAATGTAAACAATGGATTGAAAGCTTTCCTATCAAATCTATTAAATCACTTCAAGACTTATGGCTTATGTTTTTGGAGGAATGGATAGATAGGTCAGAGGTGGTGGCAAACTCTCCTTCAATTCAAGGTTTCAAACAATGGAATAATGATCATAGTAATGGAGAAACAAATGAAAATTTTTCTTTGTCCTTGTCCTCGTATCTAAAATCCTTTGACTGCAAGGCAGAGGATAAGATGAGATTTTTGGATGAAGTTGCTGAGGACATTGAGAAAGAAATTGAAGGTTTAGAAAGTCAAATTCAGGCATATAGTTTTCATAATCATGATCATTATTTTCAGAAGTTTTCTATGGCAGAACGCAAGGAGAGAATGCTGGTTCCTTTCTCTTTCACGATTGAGGAATTGAACACTGTTATTGAAGATCAGTTTGCACAACCAGAAAGTTACAAGAATCATCAAGCTGATCATGTATTCTGGGATCCTTTAGCTGACTACATGGAAGAGTTTTACTCTCCAGTGTTTCAGTTTTTCTATAAAGATCAGAGACAATTTCAGTGGCAGCGGTTATCATACTATCATATTGGCTCAGAACTCCGATGCAGTCAAAGAAATCAAATATCAGATAAGACAAATGATTGGCTACATTGGAAATTTCACATTGATTGAGCTGAAAGAAGTTTGAAATTGATAGGGTAGGTAGGTAGGAAATTGCAAATAAGCTCAAGGTTGACTGAGCATTTTTTTCAGTAGATGTAGTTTTCTTTCTCCTACAGTGATCATCCAGCTAAAGCCCGAGGTGAAGGCCCAAGGAAATTAAAGAAGGTGGTTGTCAAATAAATTTTATAAGGCACTGGACCTGCGAGTTCTTAGTGTACCACAAGGGCACACTATCCCAAGTGGAGCCACTGTTATCACTGAAAATTCTGTTGCCAAAATTGCTCAGACTAGCTTAAGGACAAAGTGTTTTCGCAGCGCATAAATCCTTTAGCAGTTTCGCAGCGCAACCTGTTTTAGTGATTTCGTAGCGGAAAACACCGACTTTGTACTAACTGCGCTACGAAATTGGGGATTTGTTCGAATCCACAGCCTCTCGTAATTCATATTATCTAGAAACCTTTTGAGGTCCTCTAGATTTGTTAAGCAGCTCATAGTTCTCCTCAAAAATGAATCTTCTACGCATCGAAGGGATGTAGAAAACAATTAACGTGTGGAATACCTTGTGTAGGAAGAAACTTGGTGCTTCAGGGCCTCGCCATGGGTATAGCACATTAAAGACTGATCAAGGTTTTGAAAACGCTTTATAACAGACAATTTCTGCAACGGCATCAGAGTATTTTTGGTATTTGAGGCTTTTTCAATTCATGCAATGTGGCGTGCTATATTTAAACTGCAAAGTTTTGGGACACTTGTGGTACTTACTTTAGAACATAAGCAGTTCTTGCCACTTGAAGCTGGTCTGTTATCTGCATTGGAACGATTCTATCTTTTGGGAAATGTGGGAAGCATGGAATCTCTCTGCTGTGGATGCTATTGCTACAGAGAGCGGATTACATTATTATCTGGTGTTTGTTTCCAGCACTTTGGTGGTCTGTGCAAGTCTTATTTCACATCTGTTTTTGGCCATACTCACTAGCTACTTGTTCGTCATGCAAGCATGGTAGAAGATCTAACATGAATGCCTGACACTAGTGCTGTGGTAGTATGGTAAAATGTGAGATCGAAGTAATTCAATTTCAATAATTTATATTGTTTCAGTGAGGTTTAACTTCCAGTTAGAACCTTCCTCTTTGTGCATGTTGATCTGCATCCAGACATGGTTGTGGTCAACTTGTCTACTTTAGTAGTCGTACCACTTTGTCCATTGTGACAAAAGAAAAAGTAAATGAATGAAGAACAGCTGGGAAAGGTGTTGAATTGTTAATATCATGAAGCATGGCTGGACAAGCTGCAGCAATGAGTTCTTCTATGTTGCAGTTTTAGCGGGCTCTTGTGCTTACAATAAAAGGATAGTGGGAATGAAGGTGGTCTGATGGCTGTGAAAGCATTTTTCAGAAAGCAACCTGATGTGCTTTGTATCCTAGGCTAGTGCAAAGACCTAAGAAATTCTTTTGATGTCTAACAAGGCAGTAAAGAGTTTGTAGTGGTTGACATAATATTTTCATTATGATTGGTTTTAGAGCTAAATGTGTAGTTCTGGTTGGATGTTCATGGTTGCTATTCTCCAGCCACTTGGTGAATATCCCGTTGCCTCTTTAGCAATAGATTTGTCAGATTTGTGCACAATCGAAGAATGGAGAGACAGAGACTGGCACTGTTTGGATCTTCCTCTTTGTGACATGGACAATATTCAACAGAATAATAAATATCTGAGTTTTTATTTCTGAAATCTATTACGTTACCCTTTTCAAAGCACAAATGGAGTGGTATAAGATCATCAAGCAACTGGAGGATGGTCATTTTTGAAGCATCTCAACCTCAGCCCAATCAATTCACTGTTCTTGTTTGTGGCTTCCCATTGACAAACGAACGTAGCTTGAGTGAGACAGTCAAGCTCTTTTTCACTCGGTATCATCTTTTGACTTATCATTCACATCAGATGATTTATCGAACTGGCAGAGTGCAGGCACTTATGCAAGATGCGGAAAAGCTGTATAAAAAGATTGTGCATTTGAAACATAATCATCTCTGTTAAACACCTCTGTGGTAGCACCTTTAATTCTATCATTAGGGCGGTGCTGACGTTACACCAATTCAGAAGCGTGTCATATATGGGAGCGAGCACTGTAGAAGCAACAAATTAGAAAGGTTGAAGTTTTTTGTGAACAGCTGGAGGAACGATATGAGGCCCAGGTGTATTCATCTCTGCACTTAACTGTACAGCATGTGGTATCATCCTGGGTAGCAAGGCAAACCCCAAAAGGTAAAGGTGTTTCTAGCGGTAGTAAATGACATCACGGCTCTTGTCGCTCTCAGATTCGTGGTTCACAACCATGATAATCTCTTTGTTGCTGCCAAAGCAACACATGCTGTGGGCATCTCTGTTTTGATCTACAAGCTCTTCAAGGAACGGGACTGTGCAGGCTTATCACCTAAATCTCAGGAGCTTGCTGTTATATTCTTAGCAGTGAGGGTGTACTGCAGTTTTGTTATGAAATATGATATACATACAACGCTTATTGTGCTATTTGTGGTGGTTGTAATCAAGAGGGTATTTCACTAACGTGCAGGCCGCCATAGATATAGTTCCTTTCCGCAATAACGAGAGAATGACTATCGATGTCTTGCCCGGGGCTTACAGGCAGCAAATTTATGTGCCCAAGACAAAGAATATGATCACATTGCGGGGATTTTGTGCAGAGGACACTGCATAGTTACTATGGGAATGCTTAGTACTGCAGCATATGTTTTGACAATGGATGTGTTTGGGCCAATAGCTGATAATGCAGGTGGAATTGTGGAAATGAGTCAACAGCCTGAAAGTGTAAGAGAAATTACAGATCTTCTTGATGCCGGCGGGAACACCACAAAAGCAACCACCAAAGGCTTTGCAATTGGAGCTGTTGCATTAGTTTTTTTTCTTTTATTCAATGCCTATATGAAGTGTCAGCTTATGCTCATTAACCATTTACGTAGGTTGATATAGCTATTCCAGAGGTATTTATTAGAGGATCTGCTGTTTTTGTTGCTCGTAATCGATTTGCAGTCCTTGATAAGATTTATAACCAAGTGATGATAAAAAATCTCAGAAATGAGGTGACTAAGAGGTGTAGTCTTCCAGCAACTGTAGATGCAATCTTTTGTGCAGGTGAAAAATCTGTCAAGCAGTGCGAGGATCAACAAGTCTATTTATGCAAAGTTTAAAATAGATGAGCCAAAACCATGTCAAGATAAATGAGTCTCAAGACAGTCAGACTTTGATGTTAAAGCTGTGTTTTGTGATTACACAGCAGTTTCGTAGCGCGCTACGAAACTGTTGTAGCTGCATGTTTCAGTTGAGCCAATCAATTATGATTGACAAATCAGCGAATCTTTCTGAAAGGTGTTGTCTTCACACATGGAAAAATGGCCAGCACATCGAAGATGTGGTAGCCTGTGCTATTTTGAGTAATCAAAGATAAAAGGCATGCTTCTTTGGATTCAAATATTCTGAAGCACATCAAAGACCGACAAACAGGGGCCTATGTTTCAGGGTAACATAAAAGATGTGTCATTGAAGACAAACATGGAGCATTAAAGGTTCATCACAACCACCGCCAGAAAGAGAGCAGATGTCAAAGAATGAAGTTCATTGTAATTAAAGCCATCAAAGCTACCGCTGTAGTAATCCACTTGGCAGAGAATGAATCTTGATTGTAATAAATGTTATGTCCAGCATGATGTAGAATTAGAATCTTATTTGTTTTAGGTTTCTAGAGCTGTCAATTAGTAGTAAGTGGCTTTTATTAGTTAGTTTAAAGGTGAATAGGTGTCATTAGAAAAGGACTTCGAGTTCCCCTCAGACGAATCGGAGTCAGGTAGAAGAACTTTATAAATAGCTGAAACAGAAATAAAGAGGGGGTTGGATGTTTTTGAGAAACAAAGTTTATTTTGGCTTATGTAAGAACTTATTTTCAGTAATACAAATGACTGCTTTTTCTTCTCAATGATTCATACATTGTTTCAGATGCTTAAGATATATGTGGTTTTTCCTTTATGTTTTACAGCTTTATAGATACACAATCACTCAGAATTCACTCTGTTGCTCTGATTTCCTGTGTGTATTTGTAAGTTGAGGTTTATTTGAGAGGTGTCTTGAGTGTTTAAACATTACATGCCCTGACTTCTATGAATGAGTGGTTTTATAGTTTGCTGAAATGATGATTAACTCCATGAGCCCAATGGAAATCTTTGTAGGGTCTGTCCAGCCAATTTATATGTTAAATTTACTTTGCAAGAGTTAGCCATCTCATCAATATTTAAGATCAATAACCCTTTGAGAGAGCCCTCTCAGGCTAAGGAGGCTAAGCCTTAGTCAAAAGTCTGGTTTGAAATAGTTACACAGAGTCTAACTAATTGGCAGCCTTCAGTGCTTGATTTTGTGATAACACAGCCAGTGGTAACATTGGCTCCAACTAGGGACAATGCCTTTCTAGAAAGGTGCTAAGAACCTAAAAATTAGTAGCATTCACCATTGGGCATGTGTTGGCTTAGTGGGTCCTAACCCAAGTTCAGAGTTATTTTTTCCAAACAAATCCCTACATTACTGGCCATTTCGACATCAATCCGCGGAGCGCAAACTGAAGTCTCACCTGAAGTAGTATGGGGGAATGTTGGAACCAAGTTTTCGCACTTAGAGATGACCGTGATGTCATCTTATACCCTAAATCTACCTTCGCGCAAATAGATAAACCTTTATGGATTATCGATATAACTACCCTTAAATCAGCTTCTATAAGTCCGCAAACATCCATGACTGTCTTTCACACACCCTGGATATGTGAATTAGCTACTTACACACATCAAAGATTACCCTTAACCCCGTAGTTACTCAGATCGGCTTAAGTGTTCGATAACTTTAACATGCAACAAGATATTCTTCGCGTAAATAGTTAACAATAATTTTGTTCATGTGACAATATCAATCATGTAAATTCATGCATTAATACATCATTATTTCATAAACCCATTATAACATAAGGCACACTCATATAAATAGAGGTAAATAGAAAAAACACAGGAATTTCTGGAATAATCTTCTTTATTGATACTTCAGTTCTTATTAAAGACTCAAGGCTTCCTTGCACACTCAACTACATGGGTCCACACACTCAGTTGTGGACTCTACTCTAGGCTTCTACGCACACTGCTACAGATCCTTTCTTCCTACTCTTTTCGCTAATTCATCAGAATTCTCCCATAGACAATCTTCATTACTTGTCTTAGACATCCTAAGACACGCCTATTTATACAATCCCATGGTCCAGGGACCATGGGTAGATATTCAAAAGTCGACTCACCTTACATAAAAGAAGGGTAAAACCCTTTATGACACTTTAACTATCTACGCGCTCTATGACCACAACTTGCAGAGACTTTACATTTTACACTACAAAAATTGATATTTTTCCCCAAAACTTGGGCTTTTGCCCCAAAATTGACCCTAGGGGACCCCATCTTAATAGACCCCCACACAAATATCGTGACTCACCCTCGGGTCACTCTATTGAAATGAAGATCTTACTGTGGACACCTCCCAATTTGACATGTGCCATTGCTACTTCATCCGCACTCTATGTGGCTGCCTGTTTGATCTATTCCATGAGCTTCTCTATTGTCGGTCTTGCACTATCTTCCTTGATTTTTTATTGCATTCTTTGTAGGCTCGCCAACTTCTCTTGAATGTTGGAAAAAATAATATAGGCCTCATCCAACCAAGGCCCCAATCTGGCCTTGAGGACAACCTCTTTCCTCTGCACCACTTCTACATGTTCAAGTAGTTGTTTCACCTTCTGCAACTTGGCCAATCGTTGTGCTATAGCGACGATGCGCGCCGTCACTCTGGCTTCATCATACTGCTGCTGCAATTGATGGGCTTCTATGTTTAACCTATGTAGGTTAGGATCCTCCTGTAGAGTCGTGACTATCTCCATGGCCTGCTCAAAGAGCATAGTGCAATCCACCACTGCGACATCCACTATCGCGATTCTGCCCTTCATAGCGGCTTCGCGTTGTTCTCTTAATTTTGGTGGAGTTGAATGCTGTGATTTCAACTCTAACTCCATTATCTTCAAGTTTAGTTCAAACTGAACCTTGGCCACTTCTATCTTGGCGTCACGTACACTTGCAGCCATCTTCCTGTTCTTCACCTCCAACGACACTTCTTCTCGTATATGCAATTTCGGAATGGTTCTGCATGCCTCGACCGCCACGGATACAAGTTGGGCGTTCTGCGCCTGAACTTTCTTTTGAGCCTCCAGTGCTTCGAACTTGTCTACAAAAATTTGTTCATTGTTGACTATGTATTCACTTATCAGGCTCAGTGTGTGCTGCTCCTAGGCCTTAACCTATGCTATCACACCTGTTTGTAGTGTGTGAAGGAACTCATTGGGGAGCGCAACCAAGTTGAGGCCAATGTTCTTCAGCAAACTGAAAATAGCTTTGTGAGTGGCCGCTTCCATGCTCAAAGCTCCATCTATCGACACGACTGCTCAAAGATCTAATGACTAAACCATCTCTACTGCTTGAGTGGTTCCTATTGTGAAACCAGTTGTTGCAGCGATGATCTATCCTGCACCTACCTGGATTCTAGTCATCTAGATTTGTAGCTCACACAGATCCTTTTGGATGGTGCTTAATGCCTATTGTTTCTGCTTCTCAAACTGCTGCAACAAATCTGCTGGAATATCCCACACCTTGTCTCTAATTTCATCTAGGATGCCATTCATTAAAGTAATTGGGTCCAGGGACGGCTTGGTATCTTTTATTTTCTTTTGCGGCCCTTCATTTTCCTACTCCCTGTATTGCTTCACGAATAAGGGAGTGCTCTCCTCCTGCTAATCACTACTACCCTATTCTGACTACTCTTCCTCCTCTGTTTGCAGTGAAGGTGACTTCTCACTCTACTTGAAGTTGCGCTCTTCCTTCTCTTCTTGTTCCTTCATGGCGTGCTCCGCTTCTACCCGTACCTTCTCCTCAGCCTCTTTCCTTCTTTCCTCAGCCAACTGCTAAACCTTTCTATTTGGCTGCATCCCTCTTCTTGCGGCCAGATTGGAAGGAGAATTCCAATCTGTTGGCCAACTCTTGATGACCTATTCAATAGCGTCATCGGTAGCAAGCTAGGGTAGGTTGAACCACTTATGTGATGGATCCTTCCATGCCTGGATGTATACATGGTGGAGGTCCGCTTTGAACTCTATGTACCCTAAAAGTTTCTCAAACACACATGGTGACAAGCATGGCTTCTAGTTGATGGCTGTGCTAATGCTCACCTCCATCAGCACCCAAAAGACTTTGCTCTCTGTGACCCACGTGGCCTCTTTTGTGGCCCAGAGATGCAAACTTTGTTGTTTCCGGCAGATCATTCTCCACAAGAGGAAGCTGGTTGTCCTCTGGCAAATCCCAAGCGACCAACACAGTCGAGAGCAACAACCATGAATAGTGGAAGGTTTTTCTCTCATCATGTGCTTCTCTATAGTTTGCGAGGAACTCACTACACAGGTAGTGCACCCAGTTGAACTCTACGCCCTCCGTGCACTGTGCTACCAACGAAACCACTGGTGCCAACACGTCATCCGTGCAACACTTTCTCATAACCTTGCCAGCCAAAATCTTCGTGCCAACCTTTACCATGGGGTCAGTAATTGAAGTAATCAAGTACCCACGTGGCTTCTTATCAAGTTTAAACTTGTTCTTCATCTCCTCAGTGGGGTCGCGCTCGCTCATCTTTCTGCTAAACACCTTGGCCAATTTTAACCCTGAGTGTGGCAATAGCATGATCTGATGGATCAACATATCGATGATGGGGATCGGCTCATTCAGCCACAAGCACTCATCATGCACCAGGCACAACAACTGTTTAATGATGATCAGGTTTATATTTGAGTGATGGTAGTGGGGCACCCACAATAGGTTTAGAAACCCTGACTTGTTTACTCCTCAAATCCATTCCACAGGCTCCAGTGTGATGACACCAGATTCTTTGTAAAAGACCCTCTTCATATAGGTTTCTGTAGCCAGGTGGGGGAACCGCTCGTGGTCTACCAAATCCCAATCTTCTAGCTTCAAGTGTGGGATCCACACCAAGCACGGACCTTCAAAGGTTATGTTCTCTGGTAACAGGGGTGTGTTGAGGAGGAATTGACCTGCATATCGGTCCTTCACGACCTTCACTTTTCCATTGCTCAAAGGGATATACTCTGGAAACTTAGATATAGGGTCCACCCCCTCAATGTCTATATCATTCTTGCCCTCCTCAGCCTCTAGATCCACCATTTTTCCCTTCTCTTTCGTGCTTGGATTTTCTTTCCTCTGAGCCTGTGTAGTGGCATGCTTCCTCAGTGACTCATGCACCAACACCAACTTCTTTTGTTTATCTTTCTTTGGCTTGGGGACCTCTCTCGCTGGCATAGGCTTCATCTTAGGCAACCTCGGCACCGTAGGCACTGCTGTTGGAACCTCCACACTCACACCTTCGGGAACCGCTTCGTCAAAAGAAACATCTCCACCAATACTCATAGTTTCTATGGGGCTTGGTCCTAGCATCTTTTCCAAGATGAATGCCTAATTTAACTCTAATAACTTGGAAAATGTAGGGCATGCGACTAAATCCTCCCAATACGAGTGATTCATAAGCAATCGACAACACAGCGCAAAAATTCTAAAAATTCAAAGCGTTTTCTGCTGGATGGCCACACATAATTTATAGGTGAATTCAAATTCAAATTCGATCGTTCCCCCAAAAACCATCCATAAATTCTAGATTGGCAGCAGATTTCCAAAGATTTCACTCTTAAATTCAACCTTAAATGCCTTAAATTTCGCCCACCCGCTCGTCTTAACCATCTCCTGGTAGTCAAATCATGAATAGTGACTATAATGGTTACTTTCTGGCTTCACTGCGCGGTCTCTCCCCCTATAGTGCAGCTCCCTTCGTGCTTCTTCTGATACTGTGACGCCATCATGTTTCATGCAGACCCCTTATCGTGTACCTCGCACCTCCTTGCAACTACATGGAGTGCTAAGACTATGCTATAGTCATGTAGTCATTAGGCCGGATCCCCGGTGTATGGCTTTAATTGGATTCCATTTACCTTTCCCAGAAATGGATCTCCATTCAACTTCACAAGCTAAACTGCTCCACCATCTATAATTTCTTTGATAACATATGGTCCCAGCCAGTGCATCTAAAATTTTCTTGGAAACTTATCAAACTTATTATCATTTAATAAAACTAAATCGTTTACCTTAAAGGTGTGAATTTTGATGTGTTGATCGTGCCAAGATTTTTCACATTCCTTCTGAACCTTTTGATGGAATCCAGCCAAAAATATATCTTCCTCAAATTCTATTAGTTGCGCGAGCCTCTCTTCTAAGGATCTGTGGTCTGCCATTCATATTAAAGCTGTTATGCGTAGACTAGGCATGATATAATCCATAGGCATCACAACCTCTATGCCATAGACCAGCCTAAAAGGTGTCTAACCAATAAGATTTTTATAGGTGGCTCTATAAGCCCATAACACTGTTGGTACATGCACATCCCAATCATTCCTCTGCGCATTGCAAACCTTTGTCAGTGAATTCTCCAATATCTTATTAAATGCCTCAACTGTCCCATTGGCCTAAGGATGATATGGCATACTCTTCTGGTGATAAACTTGGAACTCCTCTGCCAACACACTGATTGTTTCATTGAGGAAGTGCATACTGTGATCACTCATTAAAATATTCTGGAAACCAAACTTGTTCAACGCATATTCAAACAAAACTTTTGCCTTTTTCTCCCCCATACAATCCTTCACAGGTTGTGCCTCCACCCATTTGGTCAAATATTCAATCACGGTGATGATATACCACGCACCTGTCTACTTACCTAAAGGCTGAATCAGTCCTAAAAAATCAATTGCCCATTTCTCAAATGGCTGCAATGATATTTGCAGATGCAGAGGCAACTCATCCCTCCATGATGCCTTACCCATTCTCTGACATGCATTGCATGCCCTACAGTATGCTTTGGAATCCTTATGCAACGTCGGCCACCACAACCCAGTGCGTAAACTCTTCTGTGTTGTTTCTTTTCCTGCATAATGGCCTCCCATAGCTCCTCCATGAGCTTCAACGAGGACATTGTTTCACTCAAAATCAAGCACATAGCCTCGCAGTATCCCATCTGATTCCATCTTATACAAATGGACAACAATAACAGAAATTTTTTCGTGCCCACCACTAATTCCTTCTTATGTTGACTCGTGTATCCCTCTAGCATTGTTCCTGTAGTCAGGAAGTGGATAATGTATGCAAAGTGATTATCGCTATGCATACCATGAAGAGCTACGTGTCAGGTAGTCCTTCCTCCAAATTAGTAGGTTCCTCTCATATTTCAATGCGTGACAAATGATCTGGCCCTGCATTCAACCTTCCTGGCTTCACAATTACCTCAAAATCATACTCCTGAAACAAAAGTAGTCATCGGCATATTCCCCCCCCCCCCCCCCCCTCCCCCCAACATAGGGTTGATGACTAGGTACTTTAATGCATAATGGTCTGTATACATCTTAAGATGTCCACCTAGTAGGTAATGTCTAAACTTCCGGAGCATGTACACCATAGCAAACCCTTTGCGCTCTATCGTCAAGTAATTATTTTCAGCCTTAGACAACTTCCTACTCGCAAACACTATAGGGTGATCCAGTTCTCCTTCATCGGCCTATCTCAGTACTGCTTCTAGCGCACTACATGATGCATCCACATGTACATGAAATTCCTTCTTCCAATCTTGGAATACTAGGATAGGTGTGGTGACCATCTTCTCCTTTAATACCTCCAGGCTTCACTGACATTCTTCATCCCAACAGAATGCAACATCCTTTTTTAATAGCTTCTCCATATGCGCAGTAATCTGAGCATAACTTTCGATGAACTTTCGATAGTACCCCATATGGCCCAATGTTGCGCACAACTGTTTAACACTCCTTGGTGCCTCCAAATTAATGATAATTGTGATCTTAGTAGGGTCCACCATTAATCCTTGTCTGCACACTACATGACCCAACAAGATTTTGAAAGGGACACAAAATAAGCATTTCTTGAAGTTTATCACGATCTGATACCTCTAACACATATCCAACATCAAGCGCAAACTAGCTACATGGTGCTTTACCAATCAAAAAAATGTCTAATCATCAAAATATACCTCCAAAAATTTGTGAATGAACTCTTTAAACACCGCGACGACTACACACGAGAAGATTTCCAGTGGTATACTGGAAGCATCCCCATTCTGTCATGAAGATAGTCTTGCTTCTATCTTCTGGCACAATCTTAATCTGATGTCATCCAGAGAACCCATCAGTGAATGAATAGGCCACATTCCTTCCAACGTTATCCATTACTTCATCTGTTAATGGTGTCGGAAAACGATCATGGACGCAAGCATCATTAAGCTTCCAGAGATCGATGCAAATCCTTATTTCATCCTTCTGATTCTTTTCCTAAACTACCATTGGGCTCACCCAATCAGATTCCTCCACTGGTTCAATAATACCTATTACAAGCATCTCGTCCAACTCCAGGCAGACCTTTTCCTTGTATTTGGAATTAAGGTGATATGGCCTCTGATTAACAGGCTTTGCAATAGATTTTAAAGCTATTTTCATCACTCCGAAATTTCCTATGATGCCTTTCAAGTCTAAAAATTTTGTGGGAAACAAATCCTGATATTCGCGTGGCAACTTAGTGACTTTGTCCACCATAGTATCATCCCAATAGTCCCCAATCTTCACAAACTTTAGCTTTGACTCTGTTCCAATGTTCACTTGTCTAGTTTTTAGTGGAGCAATGATATCTAGATTCTCTATCTACAGTCCCTCCACTTCGCAGTGGCCTCTACCTATGGGATGTTAATTTTCCTCAAATCCTTAACTTCTTCTTCAGCAGTCACATTATAGCATTCCAGTGCATGGCACAATTGGGTGCTCCAATCTAGTTGAATCAAATCCAAAGGATCTTGTGGTATTCTAAAGATCGCTGCCTTGACCTCCTGCAGCCCCTCGTCAATACATTCAATCCCATATTCAAAGATGAATGTCAACGAGAATCCCTGTCTCAAAATGTCCCACTCTTCAGTGCCATGGTAGAGCTTTATTTCCAGGTACCAATTCATTGGTATTACATCCAAAGTGTGATAGAATAAATGCACCCACTCAGGTTGCAGCTCCATTCCATATATCTCAGTCCATTTTCCTAAATGATTGCGTGGATATTCCTTCCATCATATTTCTATGTTAGCCATACTTTTTGTCAACCAAACCATAGTCTCATCATTTTTCTGTACTCACACCACCCTGTTAGAAAATTATATATTACGGAGCAATGGAACACATAAAGTATTGCAGAAATATAAACATAGAAACGCATAAAACAAGAGAGACGTAGATATACGTGGTTCACCTAGTTTGGGCTATGTCCACCCCGAACAGCCAGTCCTTCCTTTCTATTATCCAACAAAATGAAGAGACACAACCTATAGCAGATCCACTGTAATATCCTCTGTTTTCTCTCACAGTCTCACCTCTCTACTTCTCGCTCGGAGAAAACACATATATTACACAGACTCAATACAATGCCCTCATACAAAGAGAGGGGTTGCCTTCTAAGGCAAAAACCCTAAACTAAACATAAGTTCTATCGTCAGATCATCCGCCTAATGAACGGCTCAGATTGACTAGAAATTACTATACTTTTACAAGGCAATTCTACATTTGTTTTTAGCTTCGGGGCGCTGCCCACGAGCCGCCCCCCTGGACCCCCCCTACAACGAATATTTTACGGGTGGTGTTGCTGCCCCATTTCGAACTAGGGTCCAATGTGGTGATACCTTTGAATACAAAAGATAATCAAGCTCCACACCCAACAATCTCCCACTTGGAGACTGATTATAGCAACTCCACCACTGCTTCATTTGCTGGACAATGACACCTCTTTGGACCTGGTTTTTTCTCATCTTCATCGTCATCCTTGAAGACCAATTGAAACTGAGCATATTCTCAGTTTCTCCCTGGTTACAACTTTTGTTAGCATATCTGCAGGATTCTGGCTAGTGTGTATCTTTTCCAGCTTCAACTCTCCATCTTCCAACACTAATTGTATGAAATGGTACTTGAGCTGTATGTGTTTAGTCTTGGAATGAAATGCTGAGTTCTTTTCAAGATGAATGGCACTTTCGCTATCACTGTATAACGTCTCCATATCATGATCCTTACCCAATTCACCCATAAACCTTTGTAACCAAATCATTTCTTTACTAGCCTCTGTAGCAGCAACATACTCTGCTTCTGTTGTTGAAAGTGCAACAACACTTTGGATTTTTGAAGCTCAACTGACAGTTGTTCCACCAATAGTAAATACATATCCTATAGTGCTCCTCCTATTATCTCTGTCACCTGCCATATCTGCATCAACATATCACTGTAGAGAAATGTTTGAACCACCAAAGCATAATGCTTGATTTGTGGTACCTTTCAAATATCTGAGAATCCATATCACTGCCATCCAATGTTCCTTTCTTGGATTGTTCATGTACCTGCTTACAACTCCCACTGCATGTGCAATATCAGGCCTTGTGCAGACCATTGCATACATCAAGCTTCCAACTACTGATGCATATGGAACTTTAGACATATAATCCATGTCTTCTTGGGTCTTTGGGCACATTTCCTTACTAAGTTTGAAATGGCTAGCAAAAGGTGTACTAACTGGTTTTGCATTGTGCATATTAAATATTTTCAACACCTTTTGTATGTACTCATTCTAAGACAATGTTAATTTATGATTTTTCCTGTCTTTAGTTATTCTCATACCAAGGATTTGTTTTGCAGCTCCCAAATCCTTCATTGCAAATGAATAAATTCCAATTTTCTTTTGAGCACATTTATTTCCTGCATGTTAGACCCTGCAACAAGCATGTCATCTACATACAATAACAATTTAATATAGTTGCCATCATTTTGCTTTTTCAGATAAACACAATGATCAGAGTGACATCTAGTATAACCTTGTTCAGACATAAACTTGTAAAATTTTAGATACCACTGCCTTGGAGCCTGTTTTAAGTCATACAAGCTCTTCTTCAACCTACACACTAGTTTCTCCTTCCCTTTCACTTCATATCCTTGTGGCTGTTGCATATATATCTCTTCCTCCAAATACCCATGGAGAAAGGTCGTCTTTACATCTAACTGCTCAAGATGCAAACCTTCAGCTGCTACTAAACTTAAAATGGTTCTGATTGAAGTCATTTTAACAACAGGAGAAAATATTTCATCAAAATCAATACCTTTCTTCTGTGCAAACCCCTTCACCACAAGTCTAGCTTTGTATCTCTGTTTTCCTCCATCTTCTTCCTTCAACCTATAAACCCATTTATTCTTCAATGTAGTTTTTCCTGCAGGTAACCTAACTAAGTCCCAGGTCTGTTTATGCATTAAATAGTCCATCTCTTCTTCCATGGCTACCTCCCACTTCTTCCTGCTTTCAACCTGCATCGCTTCTTCATAACATTCAGGTTCACCAGAATCAGTCAACAATAAATAATATAATGAAGGAGAGTATCATTAAGGGGGTCTAATTATCCTGGTAGGTCTTCTAACACCACTTTCAGGTGTTTGGGGTGCCTATTGTTGTTGTGGTGGTTGTTTTTGTTGTGGTTGTTGATTATTATTATTTTCAAGCACCTTTACTTTTTCAATGATTTCATCAAGAACTGCATATTCCTTGTTTTCTTTTTCCTATTTCTTTTCCTGCAACTGATTCTTATACAAGACCTTTTCATTGAATATTACATCTCTACTCCTAATGATTTTGTGATTTTTGTAATCATATAAGCGATATCCAAAATCATTAACACCATATCCAATAAAGGTACTTTTCTTTGACTTTGCCTCAAGCTTTGTTCTATTTTCTTTATCGATATGGACAAAGGCCTCACAACCAAAAGACTTTAAAAAAGAGTAGTTTACCTTTTTACCTATCCATGCTTCCTCTGGAACAACACCATCCAAGGAAAGTGAAGGCCCTCTTCTTATTAGATAAACAGCAGTATCTATAGCATCTACCCAAAATTGTAAAGGCAATCTTGCATCCAATCTCATGCACCTTGCACGCTCTGTGATTGTTCTTTTCATCCTTTCTGACACACCATTTTCTTGTGGTGTTCTTGGAACTATCTTCTCTCTGCGAATTCCAAACTCTGAACAATACCTATCAAACTCTTTGCAGCAATATTCACCTCCATTGTCTGATCTGAGACACTTTAATTTCTTTCCTATCTCAATCTCAACCAAAGCTTTCCACTTCTTGAAAGTATCAAATACATCAGATTTATTCTTAATACAATAAATCCAAGTTTTTCTAGTTTCATCATCAATAAAAGTAACATAATAACGAGAGCCACCGAGAGATGATACCTGAGAAGGTCCCCATACATTTGTATGCACAAGCTCTAATTTTTCGCTCTTCTTTTCTTTCCCAACTCTAAGAAATCTGACTTTCTTCTATTTTCCATAAATGCAATTCTCATAGAAGTCCAAATCAACATTCTTCAAACCCGGCAACAAATTCCTTGAGTGAAGAATCTTCATCCCCTTTTCACTCATGTGTTCGAGCCTATGATGCCATAATGCTGCATCTACTGCTTTGGAAGTTAAAGCATTAACAGAGTTAGAAATACCATTGCATAAATACAATGTACCAACCTTTTCGCCTTTTTCTATTACCAGGGCTCCTTTGGTAACCTTCCAAGCTTTATCTGTGAAAGTTGTCGCACACCCTCACCGCCTAACTACCCTGTTGAAATTAGACTTTTCTTTAGATCTGTAAAATCCATTACCTCCTTTAGTAGCCATTGGTTTCCATTCTGCTGTTTTACAAGAACCTTACCCATTCCATCAATTTTACAGGGTTTATCATCACCCAAACGAACTTGTCCAAATTCTCCTTGAACATAGTCATGAAAGTATTTCTTATCAAGTGTGGCATGGAATGAGGCCCCTGAATCTACCACCCAGGAATCAGTAATATTTTCGAAAGAAAGAATCAAAGCATCTTGTAACAGCTCACCTGTCACATTTGCTTCATGATTATTTTCTTGCTGTCCATCTCCTTCTTTTCCCTTCCGAGATCTACAATCTTTCTTTAGGTGTCCTTTCTTTCTGCATTTCCAGCACACTATCCCCGATCTAGACTTGGATCTATCTTTTCTTGATTTACTGCGATATTCGGAGCTCTTTCCTCTTTCCATTTTTCTTCCCCTAGACTCTGCACTCAAAAAATAACCCGATGTCTCACCAGATCTTTTCCGTCGCATTTCCTCGCTAAGGATAGCACCCAAAACATCATCAAACTTTAAAGTACTAGATCCAGAAACAGAGTTACTAATGGCCATTACTAAACCCTTCCAACTTTCTAGTAATGAACACAAGAATAACAGAGCTCCAACTTCATCATCAAAGTTTACCCCTACAGAACATAACTGACTTGTAACAATATTAAAATCATTTAAATGGTCTGCAACACATCCACCTTCCGACATCTTCAAATTAAATAACCGTTTCATAAGAAATACCTTGTTTTAGGCCGAGGGTTTTTCATATAGTTTCTCCAACGCCTTAATCAAACCCTCTGTCATTATTTCTTTCTAAATGTTGAAGGTGAAAGATGTTGTGACGCACAACCGTACTATTCCGAGTGCCTTTCTATCGAGAAGGTTCCATTCTTCATTTGTCATTCCCATCAACATCTTTGTTTTTCTGCAAAATGGTAGGTACAGATCTTTCTGATACAGATAATCTTCCATCTAGATCTTCCACAACAAGAAGTTTTGGCCGTTAAATTTATCAACCCTAAACTTACCATCTTCTGCCATTGCTCCCACTCGAATGAGGAACCCTTCTTTCCTATGTGTTTATCAGCCAAATAGACCTTCGGCTCTAATTCCAGTTGTTAGAAAATTATATATTACGGAGCAATGGAACACATAAAATATTGAAAAAATATAAACATAGAAAACGCATAAAACAAAAGAGACACAGATATATATGGTTCACCCAGTTTGGGCTACGTCCACCCCAAACAGCCAGTCCTTCCTTTCTATTATCCAGCAAAATGAAGAGATGCAACCTACAGTAGATCCCCTGTAATATCCTATGTTTTCTATCACAATCTCACCTCTCTACTTCTCGCTCGGAGAATACACATATATTACACAGACTCAATACAATGCCCTCATACAAAGAGAAGGGTTGCCTTCTAGGGAAAAAAACCTTAAACTAAACATAAGTTCTACCATTAGATCATCCGCCTAATGAACGGCCTAGATTGACTACAAATTACTATACTTTTACAAGGCAATTTTACATCTGTTTTTAGCTTCGAGGGCGTTGCCCCCGAGCCGTCCCCCCCACCCCCCCCCCCTCCCGGAACCCCCCTGCAGCAAATATTTTACGGGCGACATTTCGAACTGGGTTCCAATGTGGCTATACCTTTGAATATAGAAGATAATTAGGGTCCACACCCATCAAAACTGTCTTTATGCATACCCCACCACCTTGTGGGCGTAGCGTGTAGCGCCAAATCCAGTGCTTGGAAGCGATGCTTCTCAAGCACTTCCCTTTCAAATGCATCCAAAAATTGATCTACATCAATTAGACCATCGTAATAAGGCAAACTCCTTACCTCCAATGATACACAGCGTAATGATTTAGTCATCATATTACAGCGCATCGTAGATACTTCGTGCAACCTATTCTGCTAGTGTTCCAATTCCCCATCTGAATTTGATGTATAAGAACTTTCGCAGTCCCACGCAATGCGTCCATCATCTTTTAGATTAACCCAATATTGATCTCATGTTGTTATATTATATATTTGGTCCAAATCATCGTTTCTTTCATCATAATTGCTGACCGGTTCAGTATAACGTGGTCCTTCTGTAGGGTCCAAAGGTACTAATACGCGTAGCGATTTCCTCTCAGATGACATTGTCCGCTTCTTCAAATTGATTACCCCATTCATGTAATAGACCAATCAATTCCTAGGAGCACGAGGTAGGGATTGATGTAATCAACAATTTCTATTACTTCAAAATTGGACAACGTGCTCATGCCTTCAATATCTACTGTCACTCCCTGCAATCTTCACATGGTGATAATCTTCTGTTGATTTTCCATCGTCAGTTGAATCGGAGACCATTGCAGCGCAAGTCTCCCCATTATTTCCCATTTCTGTTTAGGTAAAACATTCGCATCTGACCCAAGATCCAAAATAACTTGATCCATTTCAAACTCTCCTATTTTCATAGTGAGCCTCATCTCACACCTTGTCCTTGCATTATGCTTACCAATTTTTCTGACTACGCGAGGCCCATCAAGAGAATTTTCTCTACTGACACACTTATTTATTAGTTCATGTAACCCTTTTACAGCCTTTCTATCATGTAGTAGCTTTATACAGGTCTCCAAGAAGGTAGTAAGCATAGAGGGGTCAAATTATTCAAAAAACTTGTCCTGACTTCCTGAGGTAGAGGCCTCAGCGAAGCTTTTCTTTGCTTCCATGAACATTTCTTTCGCACGCTCCAAGTCAAACCTAACCTCTTTTTTTGGAGCTTTGCAAACCCATTCACTTTATTCAAGCATATTTCCTTTATCCTCACTAGTTGTCATTCCATTTCGCAGCACGATATTCACATTGGGATAATCTTTGCGGGATTAGACCCTCATCATCTGTATATTTTGGGTAGGCTGCTGAGGCTGCACCCTCTTCTCCTGCATCTTAGCTATCAATACAGGGAAACCTTCTATCTCGTGCTCAAAATGAGTATAGTATTGGCATGACAGGTGGGTCTAGGTCGTACACTCCCATGCGTAGTGTCCTGGCACTCCGAAATTGTAGAAAATAAATTGTCCCCAACTTCCTAGGTCCTCCTCCTCCTTGGCCTCGTCTACTCCCTTGATGTCCTCCGCACAATCCCAGAGTACCTTGATCTGGAGGCTGACTTTCTATTTGCATTCAATACGCGATTGTTCTTTCCATCATCAATTCATAGCTTCGGCAGTTACACTCATCGTAACCCACTAATTTACAGAAGTTGCAGAATAATTGTTGTGGCGTCTGCACAAACTTCCATAGCAAGTGGCAATTATTCTTCAGATGTTTTCCAACTACCTGACAGATAGCACACCATAGCGTGGGCCCTGTACTTGGACCTACTTGAGCTTCCAGCCTCATAGGCATTCTCCCTCCTCCTACAACATAATTCGCGAAGACAGGGCAGTGATCTTTATCATGCCCCTGGATTTTACATTTCAGACACCAAACCTCTTTGTGCACCTTTGGCCTAGCTAGTCTATCCTTCTTCAATATTTGAAACTCGAGGCAAAGATTCTGCAACTCTACGTGAATCTAGTGAACTCCCAAAGCAGTGTCCTAAATATGTGTTTCATGAAATCTCATCACAATTTACAGGGCTTCCGCCTGGGTCCCAATCTTTTGTTGTGATAAAGAAACCCTTAGGTGTGGCAAGAGCAAGGCTACAAACCATTCGTGGTGCTTCCCATCTATGAGATTCATATTAGCTTCGCAAATCTGGAATTTCAGCCTCTTATCCAATTCCCAGGGTCTTTCGCCTAGCCTCATCAGGATTTCGTTGAATCCAACGAATAATTTTGATTCGGATTTGGGCCTACTAAATTCCTTATTCAGCGTAATCTGAGTGTCCACTAATGATGCCATCGGGTTATCAGTGCAGTAATTGATGTACCATGTTAGTACGTGATCCTATAGAGCTCCACACGACCTTTGCCACGAACCAAAACTGGTCTAGGTCCTCATTTCCCAAGCCCTTGAAAATGGGAAATTGCATCATATTTGACATATTGAAAGGTGGTGGAGGTCATGGCAGTGTGGGGGAAGGTGTATGCTATGGAGGTGAAGGTGGAGGTGGTGTAGATGGATGGGGTATTTGCAGGAACCCTTTGATTATTAATTGGACAATGCTCTACAGCGAAGCCTGTGCTACTCCTTCGTTGTCACTCAGAGGAGGCTCAATCAGTGGGCTATATTCAGGGCCTATTCTCCCTCTGTACTTGGATAAATTTCCACTTCACGTAGCTCCAAACATCAAGGTAATGGCATAACTTGCTTTTCACACAAGAGCATCGTAATATAAATATTCAAAGATCTTAAATAATTAACTTGCGGTCTCTTGAAGAAGCGTCACTCTACCTCACTGTATTTGATTGAGGTATCGACCGTGAATTATTTCACAAATCCTCCTATGATGCAATCAAGCCAGTGATCAAAAGCATGCATGATTTTATCTTCAGAGGCTTGCAATCTTCGTAGTAGCTCTGGAGTCCACACTATTGGACTATCAAGTCTCCACCTTCCTTGGTCGTCTACCAATTCAGCAATCCAATCATATAGTTCAATTGGGAAGGAACAAAAGAAAATTTTGTGTATCTCTGTGTATAGATATCTATCCAAGCACTATTCTTTTATCAAATGTGGATTTCTATTTTCTTGCGTCACGAATTCGTGAATCTTTTTATCCAACCACTTCTCAATTTATTTCTTTGTTGGATTCTAGTGATGTGACATCACACATCTCTTTATGTAGATCCTAGTCCCGGCAACAAAACCATTTGTTGGCTTAGTGGGTTCTGACCTAGGTTCAGAGCTATTTTTCCAAATAAATCCCTACACTATTGTCCCTTTCGGCATCAATCCACAAGGCACAGACTGAACTCTCACCTAAAGCAGTATGGGGGGATGTTGGAACAAATTTTTTGCACCCAAAGATGAGCATGATGTATTTTTATACCCTAAATCTCTCTTCACGTGGATCGATAAACCTTTAGGGCTTATCGATATAACTACCCTTAATCAGCTTCGATAACTCCGCGAACATTCACGACTATTTTTTGCGGACCCTAGATATGTGAATTAGCTACATATGTGCATCAAATATTAACCTTAACCCCATAGTTACTCAGATCGGCTTAAGTGTTCGATAACTTTAACATGCAACAAGATATTCTTCGCATAAATAGTTAATAGTAATTGCATTCATGTAACAATATCAATCATGTAAAGTCATGCATTAATACATCATTATTTCATAAACACATCATAACATAAGGCGCACTCATATAAACAAAAGTAAATATAAAAAACACATGCATTTATGGAATAATATTCTTTATTGATACTTCAATTCTGATTACAGACTCAAGACTTCCTTGCCCACTCAGCTATAGGGGTCTACGCACTCAGTTGCGGACTCTACTCTAGGCCTCTGCGCACACAACTGCAGAGCCTTTCTTCCTACTCTTCTCGCTAATTATTCAGACTTCTCCCATATAAAATATTCATTACTTGTCTTATACATCCTAAGACACACCTATTTATACAATCCCATGGTCCATGGACCATGGGTATATCTTCAAAAGCCGACTCAACTTACATAAAAGAAGGGTAAAACCCTTTATGACACTTTAACTATCTACGCACTCCGCGACCACAACTTGCAGAGACTTCACATTTTACAGGGAGTCCTTTGCTCATCAAACTGAAATGCAGAAATATAAATTCTAACAACCAAAAATTAAATGCTTAGTTAGCGAGCTTAGTTATGTACAACTCCTACTTATGTATAGGGAATCAATTCACCTAAGTATAATCAATCCTCCAATGGTACCAAGTCAGCATTTGGGTGTTGGACCTAATGATTCCATGTTGCTGAAATTTAAAAATCACAACCAGCATCCACCATGAAAAATCTTTGGACAAAACTTTTGATATGTGCCTCCAACTTGATAGTTGATGCCCAGCTCTTTTAATCTCCTCCATGAACCTTCTAATTGGGTTGTGTTCCTCAAAATTAGTGGCTAACATGTGCATGAACCACATAAGATCTTCACACCAAAGGCTTGACACATACCTTGGAATAGATGTATATTTTAGTCAGCTACTTGATCATGGAACTGATGAGAAAAAAATAGTTGTTTCCCTTTCGTGAACAGTTTCCATGGAGGAATCTTTCTGCAACGAAAAACCATAGACTTCACTTGGCTATTCAACTTTGGGCTCTTCTCAAAAATTTTAACGCTGGAAACCATCTCTCCACTTGTTTGTCATTAGATCCCTTTGAAAATCCACGACCATCTCATCCTCCTGAGAATCATTTGATTCATAAATTAGAGGAGGTTCTTTAACTTGTTCTCCCGGTGGAGGATGTGAATCATAAATTGGAGCCTCTTCCTTCTGTGCATATTCCCATAACTAGGACTGTTGTAGTTCTACATCACTCAACTTACCATCAGAGTCATACTCATCATAAGAAGGAGAATCATCAAATTTAGTAGAATAAGATATCTGAGGGTTTGTTTGCAGCTCGATGATGCCCCTTTCTTCTCTTTCTTGATCAATGGATGATGCGTCTTAATGCAAGTACATGTCTTCTTCGGGTGGAGACCCACATATATCTTCAGTAGGATCATTAACCTTAGGAATATTTTTAACATTAAAATATGCACAACAATCTTGAAACAGAGGATCTAGTGGATATAATCCTTTCCAATAATGATTGAATGTCATGTGAAAACTATTTAAGGAAGATATGATTCTACGAGATATTGTTTTGTACAAAATTATAAAATCATCTTCTAAATAGTACATGAGCAATTTCATTTGCGTGTCTTCAAAAATAATACCCTACTGTCCCATGCATTCATGTGAATCCTTAAGCTACTGGTCAGTCCTTCTATCTATGTTTCCACTGAATCTAGGCAAATATGTATTCCATTCATGAAATGAAGGGACATGATTGGGATAACCAACAATAGAAGAAAAATCTACTGGGGAAAATTTGTTGGCTAAGAATGCAGGAATGACCATTTTGAAAACCTCTCTAGGTGAGTGATCTCAAGCTGAAATGCAGGGGATGTTTTCTGTTGTTTAGCATCAGAGAGAGTATGAGGTCTCTTGAAATCTAGGATGAGGAAATAAATATATACACAGTGGTTTCACCATGATTTTTACCAAAATATTGAAACACTTGAGTCACCAAGGTGAGATTTCTTCAACCCACGCTTCCCTTGCTCACCTCATAGAGGGAATGTAAAGTTTGTTATACCCAGGGAAAAGTGTTATGGGTAGAATCACCTTAGGGTCTTGAGTTGAGAACCCCCAACAAAGCGGAGGGCATACAGTATAAAGAGACATGCAAACAGGCAATCCTAATACTTAAGCTAATGAAGTAGGAAGAAGAGGTATTACCCTGAGGTCCTATGTTTAGGGTCGTTCCCGTAAGGTCCAAACCCTCTACTTCTTCCAATGCTTTAGAACCTGCAACTCATTCAAGAAAAGCATATACAACAACAATAATAGAAATCATGTTCATGATATAGGTGTTAGGTCATATGATAATATAAGAAAATAAGCATTAACATAAGATTTCATAAGAAAATCATAACATATATTAATGTATTAAGATCATAAACTAGAAGAACAAGGCAACGCCCCTTTATTGATGTAAACTAAAGAAAGTAAGGAAGAACTACAACCTGAGTCATCCACTAGCTCCAAGAGAAATTGTCCTCTAGATCTATCCTGCCCAGGCCTCAACAATCCTCCTCCATAGGTATACACAAGGATGTCATAAAGGGATGAATGACATCTTAAGAAGCAAACAAAGGTTTCCTATGACTTGGGAGTGCAAAAGGCAATGGGATTTCTTCAGACCTAATCAGGGATGTAATCATTTATAATATAAATATCTAATCTTTTCTTCTCTCTTAGGCCTTCCCATGGAGGTCTATTTATACTTCTCCAAATTAGTTTTCCAATTGGGAAACAGTTGGGCCACAGGCTACAGTAGGTGAGTAACAGGTAAAACCCATAAAATCCACCTAAATTTAAGGAGATTATATATTTTTTAATGTTTTAACACATATACGTGGGTTGGGTATAGACTAACCCACGTGCACAGCCTCTTTATACAAGGAAAAATGATGTGTGGGATTTAAAACATTGTTTTTAAGAATTTAGACCAAGTCTAGAAGGGAAGGGTTGCCCTAGGCCGTAACACAAAGCATAAAATATACCAAGGGTGGTAAGTTATGCTATAACATATGCCCCCTAATATATGAGGTCAAAAGGAGTACATGATGGCCAAAATTTATTAAGTTTATTGAAGGAATCATGTCAAAACCTAAGAGGATTTCACCATATTTCAGCCTGCCAAGCCAGTGGAAGAGATCATAAAGAAAGTTGTTGTCTAAGGTGGGCATACCCATGCTCAGAGATAATAAATCATGTCTGAATACATAATACAAAATCAAATCCAATATGTATACAAGTATAAAAAGACTAAAAATACATCGTGGATCATCTGATCATATCCATAGAAATACATGTCTCAATATCACATATAAGAAACTGATCAATGACACTGAAGTAGAAAGATGATCACTTGAGTCATAAAGCTGATCCAAAAAGTAACAAATCAAATAGTGAAACAAATGGTATAACATTCAACTCAGGTGCCAACATATAAGTTGTCGTTGTAATGAATTGCAACATATAAGGTGGATGGTGTCACTGGCAGAAACAAGAGGGACTAGCAAGTGAACCAACAAATATTGATGTAAACCCAAGGCCTTCACCAATATCCGTGGTACATTTCTACATAATGGGAATAAATGATCTAAATTTGACCATGTGATAAATCATCTGATTATTGGTCATTGATGTATACTGTTAGAAAAAGAGATACTATTCTCCGATAATGATGATGAGAGCCAAGGTACCCAATACAATCTTACAAGTATGAATAAATCATTTGAAGTCAAACACTTGGAAGAATCTATCAATCGAGAGACAATGATGTTTTCCCACTGTTGATAGCGAAGGAGTTTGCCACTAATGACTGCAAACCCTAAGGTATTTCCAAATGGACTCTAAACCTTGTTCCCAGAGTAATGAGTTGAAGTCGATGGGAAAAGATTTGCTGGAAGGAAGGCATTAAGGAGTCCTTCATCAATCCAGTGCGAGTGTAACCCGTAGGCCAATAATGTTGAAGGAATTAGATGAAGAAATATGTAGTAACCAAACCGATGCACATTTCTAGCTTACACAAGATGTAGCTAGCGCATGGTAGAAACCCTCTAAAAAAACCAATAATGAAAGATGACACAGAGGCAAGGAATCCACCAATAGGGTCAAATGGAAACCAAGGTACTGCATGAATCCAAATGTGTGATAATGAAAGTTGGCGTTGAACGCAAGGGAAACCACTTAGTCAAAGAACCATGATACTGATTGATGTTGAGCACAAGGTGACGTATCAATAATGAAAATAGGGCCAATGTGTGGCTCTAGGTATACTCTCAGATAAATTTGTCATAGTCGATAAGAGTAAGACCCGCCAACAAGAAATCAATGGAGGCTTTCTCAAACTAGAAAAAGTGAATGACCAAATAGCTAATATGATAGTAAGCATGACTCTGACAACCAGGGATGGTCAACTAAAAATAAGTCAAGAGACACCGCAGAAATACCAACTCAAGTTTACTTCCCTAGAACAAAAGCACGACTCAAATGTGACAATATGGAAACATATGATAGCTTTGTATAAGTTTGTCATGTAAGAGGCACAAACAAACTCTCCATATGATTGGAAGAGATAACCAACCGAAGGAGTACTGACTCAATAACAAGGTTAAGCCTCTCCTAATTCGAACTAAATCCCATCCCAATGGAGGAAAGACTTAATTTTGAGTGCTTTGTTCAAGGGTGACATAACTTACTCTAGTTGCCATCAATCATGGAAGTAATGTCTCATTCCCGCTCTTTTTGAAATATTTATTTTTTGTCTTTTTCATATTTAGAAAGCCTGAAAAATAATAAAAGAGTGTCTATGGTACAGCAGAAAGGACAAGTGTCCAAATACAAATGCACTAGTTCCTGGGAGGGTAACATTCCTATGCTCAATGCAAGATGGCAGAAATAGTCAGTGACACTCAAAGGAACATTCTTTCCACGGGTAAAAGGGTGTCAAGTTGTAAAGGCTAAGTGATTGCAAGTTGAATTTCACAAAAGACATGGTCAAAATGTGGCTTAAACACAAGTCCAAGTGAAGCCGGCTTAAGGCCAAAAGGTACAAATTGTCAACATGCAATGCAGTAGTACAACTCAACACAAAGGAGCCTCTAGGGTATAAATCCAGAAAAATAGTGAAAAAGTAAGAGAATGAATCTTCAATGCACAAGTCATGGCGAGACTAAAGAGGACTCCTGAGCCTACACAATATAGCAGCATGGGAAACATATGCTAGCGAGGATCTAACTAAAATTCCCATGTAAAGGTTGGCTCTACCATCATGTCATGATTTTATAAGTAAACGAGTGAAAATGGTCTAATAACCAAGACATGATGGGATCAACCCTATGGCCAAAAATATCACAGTATGGAGGCCAATATGAAAAATGCAACAAAAATGATATTCCCTAACCTATATGCCAGTGAAAAAAAGATACCTTCCATGACAGGTCTGCAGTCATGGAATTGAAGCAATCTCTCAAAATCTCCAAAGTATCCTAAAAAAATGACCCATCCCAACACTCCAAGCCAAAAAGGTCAGAAACCTTAAAAATTTTTTAAAAAGAAAAAAAATGAACTTTAGAAAAAGTAATTTTCATATGTCAACTTATAGAAGGGATTTTTGACTCACAATTCTTCATTTTTGTTATGAGTAAGTGAGTGAAGGAGTTGTGGAGAAAAAACCCAAGCAAGCTTAATCCATCAAATTCTTCCGTTCATTCAACCTCCAATCCTCTAGGTAACCTTCTAACTAATTTTTTGACAAGTTTTACTACTTTTTAAATGTTTTTGTTGAAAATTTGACCGTGGGAATTTGGTTTGAAAATTATGCTCCACATACATATGGGTTGGACAAGGATTAACCACATATAGAAAATCCCTATATGTGACTCTGTGAATACCGAACCCACGTGTGTGCAAATTCAAAATTTGAAACACGATTTTTAATGATTCGAAACACTTTTTATTTGCAGAATGTTGATTACTTGGCGAGAAAGAGAGAATAGTGTGATTGATAATGTAGTGATGGAAGATAAAAATGCATCAGATTCCTTATGAGGATGCTAGTTATTGAAAATTTTCAAATTGCCAAATATGAAGGAAAATACCAAATTGCTTGAGATGTTAATCCACTACTACGATCTAGAATAAGATGCTTTTGTTATTAACCAAATGCCTCTGAGGATAGAAATAGAGGATATCTATTTCATTACTTGTCTTTCCCGAAGATGAGAGAGGGTCAACTCAACAAGAAGAACAAGAGGTAGCCTCAGTGTGGAGGACTACATACACATCTATTGTCCAGGAAATACTAAGAAGATTGGAACCTAGATTCCAATCAAATATGTAGAGAGTCCAACCCTGAGAATCCTTATTTTTACCATTTCTAGAGTAAATGGTTCAGCTTCTCTACATAAGGCTTCTCGAGTTTTGATGAGTCTTGCAGTGGAGTGTCTCACGACAGTTTTTTATTGGTGCACACCCTTCTTAACCAATATGAAAAAATAAATTATCTTTATCTGAAAAGGTCAGACAAAGAACTTTGGATATGGAACCATACTGTGTTCCTTTTTCTTTAGAGAGTACTAGGGCTTCGACCCAAATTATTATCCACCATCAGCAACCCAAGTTCCACGAATAGGCAAATGGGCTGATCTAATGAAGAGAAAAGGGGGTGGTGAGGTCTCTAGAAACACTTTTGATGATGATTTCTTCCTATGGTGGGAATAAAAAGTCATAGCAATCAAGGACTACCCCTATGCTAGCATGGAATTTAGAGGATATCCAGATCTATTGTTGCCACTGTATTCAGCGTGAGGAACCATAGGTACAAATGTTTTTAATTTTTTGGATTTTCAAGTATAAATGAACTAGAAATATTTTTGATCAGACAAATACTTACAAAATTATTTTGATCATGACATAGATGTTGGACCATTAATACCTGAGGGTATTCCTCGACATAGGCATCGCGGAAGAGACACAGAGGGAGCTACAACAGAGACTGAGAGGACCCTCCATGTTGTCCAGAGAAACTTGGTGAAGTTGACTCACACGGTACCCATGGTAGCTATCAAAGACCTTCCAGAGGAGATGAAAAGACACGTGGTGGAGTGCCACACGATTGGGTGCGGCTATTCCGATGGGTGGCAAATGCCATTGTCTTCTTCTATGTTGCTCACCCTAACCAGGACCCATAGATGGATGATCAGATATTTTTTGATTAGACATGATTATGGGCATAAGCCATAATTTTGTAGGTCATTTTTGTCCCAATTTTATATATTATCTTGAACATAAAAATATATCTATGTGCTGATGGTTTAACATGATGATCATTTATATATAGATGATTCTTCGATTATTTTTTATTTTTTAATGTGATGAATGATTTATGTGGCAATCTAATGCTTAATTAGAGATGGAATTTGCAAATGAATTTTATGATTGTGGAATATGAATAAATGTGATATAAACAAATCATCTTTGTAATAAACGCACTCTCGGAAATTGGTGATATAAATAAGGATCTCTCACATGATATTTGTTATTTAATTGAGATACCACCAATTGTGAATCCAAGTAACTACTAATGAATCGATACCAAGAGATATTGCCTCATATAATAAATTAATGACAACAGTATATTTAGCGACATTATTTGAAGTGGAACCGATACATATGCCTCTTGAAACCAACAACCAGCCAGATGGATAATCAATCACCTAAGCCATGGAAGCAAGGTTCCAGGTGTGTCTACTAGCACCGTCAACGAACCCTAGACATATCAAATCATCCATCAATACTTGCCAAACAACATCAAAAATATTGACATCACTATGAAACTGATAGATATATATGCACAAATATAAAATATTTACAATCAAGAAAATGCGAGGTTGAAGCCTAAGTAAAATATTTCTTAAGATAGAGCCCATTTATTGGCTCCGCCAACTTGTTTCCCTTAAAATCAATTAACTCATAAGCTCCCTTTTTCAAAAACTTTTTGACAATGAAGGGATAGTACCACATAGATTTAAACTTGCCTGCCCCCAAGGCATCTTTATCTTGGTCATAGACCAGGACAAGGTCATCTTTAGAGAAAACCCTAGGACAGACAACCTTATCATATTGATTGTTTACACTCTTTTTGTGAGCTTCGTTGATTATGGTTGCATCTTGACACTGCTCATCACAATGTTCCAAATGAACGAGTCATTCTTCGATACTAGAAGTATCTGAAAGAAGTTCAACAAATAATTTAAGGGAAGGAATTTTACATTCCACAGGAAAAATTGATTCCAACCCATAAACTAGCTGAAAAGGAGTAAAACTAGTGGCAGTCTTGATTGACATTCAGTGTGCCCAAAGTGCCGAGTATAGTATAATGTGCCAATTGGATCATATTTGTTAATCGTCCTTTGTAGGATGATTTTTATGGATTTATTCACAGTTCAACCTGCCCATTGGCCTTAGAATAGTAAGGAGATGAATGCTCCTATCGGAAACCCAACTTAAGAGCCAATTCAGACATCATCTGATTCTGGAAATGTCTGCCATGGTCAGTGACAATCTCTTTAGGTATACAAAACCAGGAAATGACTTGATTCAAGAGAATTAAGGTTTTTGTTTCACCATCATTCTTGAAAGTAGGCATAGCCTTGGCCCAATTAGCAAAGTATTCGACAACTAAGATGATATACTTGTGATTTCCTACTGAAGGTAGATTGCAAGTACTAAAATAAATACCCCACTTCTTGAATGGACTGATGGTGATCACAAGGAAAAAAGGAGCTAGATGCACGTGAATTTTTTGAGTATAAACTTTACAAGGGTGACATCTCTTGACCACTTAAATACAATCCTTGAAGATCAAAGGTGGAAAGTAACCTGCACACAAAAAAAATTGGGTTGTTGGAAGCCCATATAGATGACCACCATGAGCTCCACTGTGGCAATAATTAAGCACAAACTCAGCTTCTTCTAAGGTTAAAAAACATCTAAGGATTGAATCAACCCTGTGATGATATAAAGTTTCACCTATAATAATATAACATTTAGCCAGGTGATGTAACTTTATAAGCTCATCCTTCGAAAAATTGAGCGAAAACTTCAAAGTCTGGAGATATATAATGATATCTCCATACCAAGGATTGTTGGGATAGGGTCCCCTAGGGTCAATTTTGGGAAAAAAATCCCAAGTTTTGTTGTAAGTAATGTAAAGTCTCCACAAGATT
The DNA here is from genome assembly GCA_031772625.1 of Pinus tabuliformis. Classification (NCBI taxonomy): domain Eukaryota; kingdom Viridiplantae; phylum Streptophyta; class Pinopsida; order Pinales; family Pinaceae; genus Pinus; species Pinus tabuliformis. The sequence goes on along the minus strand of CM062816.1, from coordinate 542,835,930 downwards.
TGGTCAGGGAGTGTGTAGATAGTAAAGTGTCATAAAGGGTTATACCCTTCTTTTATGTAAGTTGTTTCGGCTTTAGTAGATCTACCCATCATCTGCGGACCATGGGATTATATAAAAAGGAGATTCTTAAAGAGTCTAAGGCATAGGAGATATCAATGAAGACAAATGTAATGTGTCATTAAGAGTAAGAGCGAAGAAGTCTTAAAGTAGAAGAGAGGCTCTGCAGCTGTGTGAGCAGAGGCCTGGAGTAGAGTCTGTACCTGAGTGCACAGAACCTTGCAGCTATGTGCACATGGAATTCTTGAGTCTGTAAGAAGAACTAAAGTATTAAATAAGACATTATTCCATAAATTCTATTTATCTATTTACTTATGTTATGAATGAATTCACTATTATGTTATGATGAATGATGTGTTTATGAATTAATATTGTATTGATGCGCGATTTTACATTATTTATATTGTCATATGAATGGAAGTAATAATATTTGTTTACGCGAAGAATATCTTGCTAGATGTTAAAGTTGTTGAACACTTAAGCGGATCTGGGTAAATAAGGAGTTAGGAGCAATCATAGAGGCATGTAAGTGGTTGATTCACGTGTTTAAGGTCTGCGGAAGACAGTCGTTAACATTCGTGGAGGTGTAGAATCTGATTAAGGGAAGTTATATCGATAAGCCCTAAGGGTTTATTGATCTACACAAAGGCAGGTTTAGGGCATAAAATGACATCACACTCATCTCTGGGTGCAGAAACGTGGTTCCAACATCCCCCCATACTACTTCGGGTGAGTCTTCAGTCCGCACTCTATGCGTTGATGCCGAAAAGGCCAGTAGTGTAGGGATTTGTTTGGAAAACTTAAATTTGAACCTGGCTCAGGACCCAGTTGTTACGGGGAAAAGTGTCTACACAGAACTACTTATCCCACTAAGGTGTGGTATCTACCTTAGAAACAAACAAAGTAAAGCTACTTTCATTTTTCCTTTATGAAATATAGATGAGAGAAGAATAAAGAAGACCAACCTCTGTCTTGAGCTTATCTCCTAGCTCGATTCCTCTCTCTCTTGATAGTCCTTCACTACTTACTCCCTTGTATGCCTAGCTTCACAAAGTAGCTGTAGGATCAAAGTAGCATAACACTATACAAGAATATGGATCTATAATCATAAACAATCTAGGATCATATGTAAATTGACCATACAAATGCATAAAACATAAATGAAACAAGAGTATGGAGGAAAAAATTGAATAGCTTTTATTGATAATCAAGAAAGAGCCAAGGGAGTTACAACTAGTTGTTCTGACCCAGCATCATCCTCTTAGCAAGTACGCCCTTCTTCACCTCATACAAAGCTTAGATCACCCAACACTATGATGTTGTCCCAAGAAACCAACAACAATTCCTTACAAGATGCAAAATTCCAGCCTCCAACCTCCTGGATCTCTGGGATGAGAGACCTATATATAGATATTTGTAGAGGTGTGAGTCAGCTCTGGGTTTTTGATTAGTGTCTTCTCTCTGGTAGTTCTTGATTCCACTTGGAGATCTCATTGATCTCTTACTCATCCTTGGGTGATTCTGAGAGGCAAGTGTCACAGGAGAAGTTTTTGGAAGATTCCATGATCATCCACCTCACAAAATGTCTCCGCCACTTGTCTTTTCTCATCCATCGCACCCCATAGAAGGGCTTTTTGAAATGAAATGCACTTCCCGTGTGTACAAGGTGAGATGCATCGCACCCTAGCCATGGAGCAAGTGAAATGATCCAGTTTTGACCAGTTCTGAGTAGTTTTTCATGGAGAACTTCTGGGAGAAGCTGTAATCAGTTGACCTTGTTCTTTTATGGGTTGGAACAACACTTTTAGGGACTTAGGAGCCCTTAGTTTATGGAAATTTATGCTTGGGGTTGCAGTGCCCAAAAATTTCTATAACAGTTGCCCCCTAAAGCATGAGGTCGTTAATCTTTTTTGATGTCGGGTGAAATGCTTTATCATGAGGATCCGAAGTTCTTTCAAGATGGGAGGAGACCTGTAATAAGATACAATACAATACATTATCTTCATAATATTTTCATGATCTAGCTGAGGCAGGCATTCCCATGCTCAGCTTTATAAATTCATTTTCATGTACATAGGACAGACAATCGTTTGAGTGTAGACTGATGATTCTGGTAGAGCCATCATCCCTTTGATTGGATGATTATCTGTGCAGCAATGATGTACATTTGATGTCTTTATTTTCCTGAATATATATCGCAGCCCTGATGGATGAAACTAGATTTGGGGTCTTCAATCTCGTTCGATCTTCACTCAAAGTACAAGTCGATCCATGTGAGAGATGTTCTGGGGTCGAACATGGAAAGACATCGCCTGATTACCAGCCAATGATGTAAGCTGTTAACAGGCACGAGAGGAATCACCGATAATGATAATGATCCTCAAGGTACTACAGTACAATTCACGTGGTGTGAATAAGGGACTTGGCGTTGAACACCACGCAAAATCTTTCGGTCGAAGGCCATTGATGTAAACCTGTCGCCGGAAGTGAGAAACTTGCCATTGTGGCATGCAAGCTTCAAAGTACTGAAATGGGTATTCCTAGATCGACTTCTTGGATAATGAGCTGATGTCGACAAGAAGTGATCTGTCATAGGAGGGCCTTAATGAATCCCACATCAATGACATGGAATGGAGCAAATGATTTTAATGGAGGTGAAAACGATCTGGTGATATAAGGCTCAGGGTGGCGGTCATGAAAGAATGGAGCGTAAATGTATTGCAGCGGGTGAGACACAGGTGAATTCTCTGAGTGACTTCTCTTGAACATATCGGCGAAACTGACATGATGGATTGGTAGCATTAACCCCAAATGTGGATGGTGTGATGTGACCATGGTGATGTGACCGGTGAATGAAACAACCCAACCCGACTTGGATGCAGAGTGAAAGTGTCATGTTCAAGAGTGACTTGCTATCAACAAAGTTTCTTCAAGTTTTCTTCCCAATTTTTCCCCAGTCATTGTTGACCAGTACCTCTTTATTTTTGTCAAGCTTGAGGAGGATACCATATGCTTGTTCTATAATTTTCCCTTCGGGAAAACCCATCGCTATGTTTTAACGAGCCTAGCGATAGCGAAACTTGTTCTTGTCTGCTATGGACAAGTTTGTCGCTATTAGGTTTTAACGAGTTTAACGACAAAGATAACTCGGTCCTTTTCAATTTTAGAGAGTCTGAAAAGGGACGTAAAGGAAACTCCAAAATTCCCTTTTCGTCATCTAATCCCTTAAGTCTGAAAAAGTATAAAACAATATAGAAGGGATGAATTTTTTATACTTTTAACGAGCCGAACAAAACAAGCGCTCGATCTTTTTGTGTAATAATCCCTCAGGTCCAAAAATATTAAAATCTAAAGGAGGGATAGCACTTCCAGTCCTTTTAATGAGCTGGAGAGGCCAATGGCTCGGCAATCTTTTCATATTTTACGAGTCAGTTGAAAAGAGCTTAAAGGAGACTCGTCTTTGAGGAACGAGTGATAAAATTGGGGAGGCAGCTGATTCCAAGTAAGGTTTGGAATTTTCCAATCATGGCAGTGTTACAAGGATGGCTAGTGGGATCACTCTTCGCAGTTGTTCCTCAAAAGGGGTAAACAATCAAATGGAGGTGAATGATCAGCCAATACATAGTGGAGGTGATGATGAGAACACGACCAGGGCTTTAAAGGCTAAAGTACTACATTCACGATGGTTATTTACCAGGAAATAGTTCATTTTTTAATGAGCTTAAACGCGGGGAGAAACATTGCTCATGACTTATGTTTGTTTTTTAACGAGCTTGAACTATGTGCTAAAACTGCTCGATGTGGGTTTATTTTTTAACGAGCTTGAACCCTGCAGTAACACTGCTCGTGATAAGTTTGCATGCCCCCAACATAATAACGCAAATCGAGGTGCATGCCCCCCAAGCTTCATTGCATTCAACTCGGTGGTTGGAATGAAGGTTTACCTTTGAGATTTGGAAAGGGGATTTGTTTCATTTTTTAATGAGGTTGACAGAGTAAAAGAACTATCCTCATGACTCCTCGTTTCATTTTTTAACGAGGTCGACACGAGATAATAACCATCCTTGAAATCCACCGTATTTACAGTATTTGATAGAAAATCAAAAACTGATGGATGATTAAGGTTGTTGGAATAATCTTTGTGGTAATCCGGAAGATGGGAGCGATGGTGGTAATCTTCCCATGGTGCCTCTCCTATCATCATTGATTGAATGATTCCTTCGTCTGTAGAATGTACATGCAACCAAGGATCTGAAGAGGTGCCATATTCCTTAGACCTATCTATCCAAACACTCGATGAGCGTTGATTTGGGTTTGCCCCCCAAGCCAAGAAAATTGATTGCTACAATATTTCTAAAATGGCAATGATCCATGCTGACAAAATGTTTAGGAATCTTCTGAATCCATTAGATATAGGAGATTTCATATTACAGGTTTCCACTGTGGCCACTTCCACCAAATTACTCAGAGGTATTAGGGCAAAAGTACCCATTAAGGTAGGGTCTTTTAGGAGGCCTACTCCAATATTTTGAAGTGAATGATTGCTTCCATGGATCATTGGAATGCTTCCCGTAACTTGTGAACTGTTGGGGTGAAATGTTTGTTGGTCGACGATTGTAATTCCTCCTTGGAAGGGAAATGAAATCTTCCTAAGGTAGGTCGACACAACTGCAGCCATGGCATATATCTAGGGCCTTCCTAGTACTATGTTGTAATCAAGGTTTCCGTCGATTACTTCAACATCAATTTCTACTGTTTTTCCCCCCAGTTCAACTTGCAAGTTACTTAAAATCCCGTATGGAGTGTATGATCATCCATCAAATGCTTTCAACATCGTTGATGATCGTAACAAGGGTGGTGAGCCTAAATTTTTCAGCAACTCATCGACATAATACATGTAGATGCCCCCTCATCAATAATTGTTCGATGAACAGTTTTGTTGAGGGCTTTCAGTTGAATAAGGAAAGCTAGTTGAGCTGGTAATTGAGGATCATATCCTTTGTGATTAAAGGACACAAGATTAGAATCCTTTGGGTCTATCCCACCTATAGCTGATAATAGAGTCTGCTTTTGGGAGGGGAAATTTTACGGTACCTCAAGTGTCGACATAGCGGATGATGATTTGGCCAAGTCCTCTACTATATTATAATTCTGTGCTACTTTGGCATGAGGATTAAATGTCAATTTGTGTACTACTCCCTTTGGTGGCTTTATTGTTAGCTCATGAATGATGGGTGGCACAACTTCGGTCGAAGTTGTTGTCGAACTACTAGGTTGTTCATTAGCCTTGTTATTCGACAGCTGTGGATTCCCGTAATCTTTATTCCTTGTCAAAGCATCATTTTGCTGCTTTGAGATAGACAACATAAGCACTTGGGATCGGGAAGAATTTTGATTAGCAACTAGTTTGGTTCCCGGGTTTGGAAACAGATCAGTCAATACCACTAAGGTTTTTGAACTCTTAAAGAGTTTCTTAACTTCAGCTTTATGTGGACAATCTCTCGTCCGATGATCCTCATCGCATATATGACACCCCGTAGGGGGTTTCCTTTGCCCAGAAGGGTTTGCAGAAGATTCTTTAGGAGATGACTCATCTTGCTTCTTTTTTCTCCCTTTCTTTTTCTTCTTGCCCCCTGGTCTCTTCAGTTGTTTGCCCTTGTCGGTCGACACGGCATTTACCTCCAAGGAAAGAAGTTCTTCATTTTCATTTTGATCAGAAATCTTACGGGCTTTCTTAGATGTAGCCTTTGTCGATTTCATGCTTGTCGTACCTATCACGCCATCGTCGGCATGAGAGTGTTTGTTTGATTTAGGAGGGGGAGGAATAGAAAATTCCGGTCTAGGAGCATCAGGTATTTTAGCGTAGAGCGTGCCAGACTGAGTATAGATCAAGTCTAGATATTGTGCACGAGCAATAACTTGCTCTTCAATGACGACTCCTCCCTTTGCCACATCTTCTGCGATAGAAGGTAATAATGACTTAATGAACCATTCAGCTAGCAGCTGATCAGGAACATATGTTTTTACCATTCTGCGATGACGTCGCCACTCATGAATATGATCAGATATGTGAGTGGCCGTTGTCTGTTTGAAATTGGTAAGAAGCTCTGTTCCTATTTCGTACCTTATTGGTAACTGAAAATGGGTTAAAATGGTTGTGGCTAGGGTGCTGAAGTTATCGAATGAAGCTTTAGGCAATTCGATATACCATTTTACTGCTGGACCAGTTAACGTTCACTGAAAAAGGCAAAGCCTAATCGAATCATCATTTAGAGTGTTAGATGAACACCACAGATGAAAGGTCATCACATGATTCGACGGGTCTTCACCCGTATTTCCATTAAATTTAGGAATATCTGACGAAAGTTTATGAGGAATCGCTGGCCACCAAGGGGCATAATCAATTGGATCATTCGTCAGTCGGTTTAGATCTGGTAATTCTAGAGTTGCTACAAAGGGCAACTGTTGATTCAGGTTAGGCGAAGCATATCCAAGATAAGATGGAATAGCCTGAGCAGTGGGTCTTTGCATACCAGCATAATGTATTTGATGCTGGTAACTTTGATAAGGTTGATGGGCATAACCATTATAATATGGTTGTTGATAACCGCTTTGGAAATGCGGTTGCCCATTACTTACAAAGACTTGTTGCTCAGGTCCTTGATATGATTGCTGGAATGGCGGCTGTTGAGATCGAATCAACCATGGTTGTTGGACCATTTGCTGTTGACCAATACTGGATGATTGACCAAGATGAGGAGTCATAGTACTTGTTTGAGCCTGAGTCTCTCCAGATAAGGAGGCACTAACCTGAGGTTGTGATTGAGTCATTGAGACAAGAGGTTGTTGTATTGCAACCTGAGAAACTTGGGGTTGACATACAACAGGTAGTGCTTGTACTTGCGACGAAGTCACTATAGCAGGTATAGTGGGAATATTCGACACAGGATGGACTGGTTGCATTGAATATACAACCCTTGGTTGCTGAGGCAGTATTGGTACCCAACCGCTGGATGTAATTCCAGTTTGACCTGAACTTTGTTGTAAACGCTCATATGGTTGTTCTCCGAGAGGGAACAATGAAAAGGCATATTGCCCTCCATATGGTGGAAATCTAGTACTTAAAGGGTAGATTGGCCTTTGAAGACACATTAGATCAATTTGTTGAGTTTCAACATAAGAAATACCAGATGATAATCTGGATGAAGAAATAGGAACTAACCATGTCGTCGAAACAATCCCTGATTGGACTCCAGCTTGTTGTTGATAACTTGCCGGGATAGATGGTATACTGGCGAACATCGTTGGAGTAGCAGTAGGAGGCTCCGTCGCTGCTACGTCAGATGACACAGTCCTGGATGTCGACGGTTGTTCAGACATATCTAGCTTATCCAAAATATTTCCTAGCGATTCTACAAGAACTTGCGATGAACGGAAACTAACTTCTAAGACCAACAAGGGAACAGTGACGTTATTCCGATTAAAATAAACTTTAGACACTTTGACACAACTTTTTTTTTCAATTTTTAAGAGTCGAGAAAAAACAAAAGATGACTCGAGTTGCCTTCGATTTTTAATGAGCCTGAAGTGACAAGTGCTCATATGGACATTTTCCGTTAAGGAGTCTAAAAAGGAATGAAGACAATCACAACACTTTACGATTCGGAAATGAATACTTGCTTTCGACACTAGAAAAACTACAAATTCAGACCAAATACAATAGTAACAGGGTAATTGACTATCAAGAGCAACCAAACTCTCTCCTATGACTGAAAATGACACTTGCAACACTTTCAAATCAAGAAACGATAGTACAATTACGTTACTTTTTGCAAAGGAGAACTGAAACTGACTCAACAAATACACAAAAACATTTACAGTTCTTTTGCACAAAGGAAGCGGAATATTAGCAAGGAAAGGGGTTTCAAATAGAGATATATTGATTACAAATAGAAAAACTCATGAATAGAACTAAAAAGAATGAACGCAGAAACCAAAACTGAGGAACAATGCCTAGTCTGATCAGCACACCTGTAACACAGTGAACTTGAAATGCAGCGCACCTACTACACTCGCGAATTGTGCTGAATTTCAGATTCACAGAATAGAGCCTACGCTGGGCCAGAGACGAGACTTTGCTTGGGTTCTGGGTCACAATTTGCAGTTCAGTTCAGGGGTTTTGGTCGAGCAAATGGTAATCAGTAAACCAACAATCAGGGGTAGATCTAAGGAGGTTACTGGAGCTACCACAAGGGCAATTAGAGAGTTTGTAAATCAGTTGTTTAATTCATAAAAAAATCCCGGAGATTGAATGAAGCGGCATTTATCTACTTTGCATTTGCATAGCAAATGCAGTTCAAAAGCTACCTGGCTCGACTTCAGGCTCCGTCTGTAAGTTTATAAAATAAACAACAGGGAAGATAAACAAACAACCTAGTCTCTCCCCAGCAGAGTCGCCATTTTGTTACAGGGAAAAGTGTCTACACAGAATTGCTTATCCCACTAAGGTGTGGTAGCTACCTTAGAAACAAACAAAGTAAAGCTACTTTCGTTTTTCCTTTATGAAATATAGATCAAAGAAGAACAAAGAAGACCAACCTCTATCTTGCGCTAATCTCCTAGTTCGATTCCTCTCTCTCTTGATAGTCCTTCACTACTTGCTCCCTTGTACGCCCAACTTCAAAAAGTACCTGTAGGATCAAAGTAGCATAACACTATACAAGAATATGGATCTATAATCATAAACAATCTAGGATCAGATGTAAATTGACCATACAAATGCATAAAACATAAATGACACAAGAGTATGGAGGAAAAACTTGAATAGCTTTTATTGATAATCAAGAAAGAGCCAAGGGAGTTACAACTAGTTGTTCTGACCCAGCATCATCCTCTTAGCAAGTAAGCTCTTCTTCACCTCATACAAAGCTTAGATCACCCAACACTATGATGTTATCCCAAGAAACCAACAGCAATTCCTTACAAGATGCAAAATTCCAGCCTCCAACCTCCTGGATCTCTGGGATGAGAGACCTATATATAGATATTTGCAGAGGTGTGAGTCAGCTCTGGGTTTTTGATTAGTGTCTTCTCTCTGGTAGTTCTTGATTCCACTTGGAGATCTCATTGATCTCTTACTCATCCTTGGGCAATTCTGAGAGGCAAGTGTCACAGGAGAAGTTTCTAGAAGATTCCATGATCATCTACCTCGCAAACTGTCTCTGCCACTTGTATTTTCTTGTCCATCGCACCCCATAGACGGGATTTTTGAAATGCAACGCACTTCCCGTGTGTACAAGGTGAGATGCATCGCACCCTGGCCATGGAGCAAGTGAAATGATCCAGTTTTGACCAGTCCTGAGTAGTTTTTCATGGAGAACTTCTGGGAGAAGCTGTAATCAGTTGACCTTGTTATTTTAGGGGTTGGAACAAAACTTTTAGGGACTTAGGAGCCCTTAGTTTATGGACATTTATGCTTGGGGTTGCAGTGCCCAAAAATGTCTATAACACTAGTAAGCCAACAAATGGTTCTATTGCTAGGACTGGCATCTGCATAAAGGGATGTGTGATGTCACATCACTGGAATCCAACAAAGAAATAATTGAGGAGTGGCTGGATAGAAAGATCCACAAATTCGCAGTGAAAGAAAGCAGAAATCCATGCCTGATGAAAGAAAAGTGGTTGGATAGGTATCTGTACACAAAGATATAGGAAATTTTCTTATGTTCCTTCCCGATCAAACTATACGAGTGGATCATTAAATTGGTAGACAACCAAGGAAGTGGAAGCTTGATAGTCCAATAATGTGAAACCCGGAGTTAGTATGGAGATTTTAATCCTCTGAAGATAAGATCATGTGCGTTGTCGATCACTAGCTTGATTGTGTCATCGGAGGATTTGTGACAGAATTTGTGGTCGATACTTCGGTCAGCTACAATGAAGCAGAGCGATTCTTCTTCAAGGGACCCTAAGGTAAGTATTTAATATCTTTGAATACTTGGATTAAAATGCTCTTGTGTGAAAAGTGGGTTATGCAATTACCTTGATGTTTGGAGCTACGCGAAGTGGAGAGTTATTTAGGGATAGAGGGAGAACAAATCCTAAATATAGCCTGCTGATTGAGCCTCCTCCGAGTGACGATGAAGGAGAAGCATAGGCTTCACTCCAAAGCACTATCTAGTTAATAAGGAAAGGGTTCCCGCGAATACCCCATCTACCCACACCACCTCCATATTCACCTCCACAGCATACAACTTCTCCCACACTGCCACCACCTCCACCACCATTCAATCTAGTGAATGCAGTGAAGTTGCTCATTTTCAAGGGCTTGGGAAATGAGGACCCAAACCAGTTTTCGTTCGTTGTGAAAGCCATGTGGATAGCCCAAATATTATAGACAATTAGATGAAGAAAGCAACGTTGGTTACTGCTCTACAGGATCGCTCGCTAATGTGGTACATTAAGTATTGCACCGATAACCTGACGGCTATGTTGGCAAACATTCAGTCTACGTAGAATAAGGAATTCAGTAAGCCCAAGTCTAAAGCACAATGAATCGTTGGATTTAAGGAAATCATGATGAGGTTTGGAAAAACACCCTCGAAGCTAGATTAGAGATTGAAATGTAAAATCTACGAAGCTAACATGAATCTTACAAATGGATAGCACTGCGAATTTTTTGTAGCTTCACTCTTGCCTCACCTAAGGGTTGCTTTATCACAGCAAAATATTGGGACCCAGGTGGAATCCCTAGAGATTGCGATGAGATTGCATGAGACATCGATTCAAGATGTTGATTTGGGAGTTCAACAGATTCACGCGAGGTTGTAGAATCTTTACCTAGAATTCCAAAGTCTGAAGAAGGATAGAGCGGCTCGGCCAGAGGTGCACGAAGAAGTTTGGTGTCTGAAATGTAAGAGCTAGGGTCACAATAAAGATCACTACCTTGTCTTCACGAATTATGTTGCAAGAGTAGGGCCAATGCCTCTGAGGCCGGAAGCTCAAGGTGAGGCAAGTACAGGGCCCGCGTTGTGGTGTGCTATCTATTAGGTAGCTGGAAAACATGTGACAGACAATTTTCACTTGCTACAGAAATTTGTATTGTGTTATGTTCTTGACCTGCGAGAAGATACTAGAATACAAAGTATGCGAAGAAATATACCCAGAACATAGAACAATAAGAAATAACAGCATGTATTTTATTATTCGAAAAGGAAAGCAATGTTCACTTGCCTCTTTGATGGGGCAACCTCCAATAGAGCTAGGCTCAATTACAAAATAAGACACCACGCTCCTCACAGGGAGTCTCTATCCTTTATATATGATTCATACATGCATTACCATGGGTCAGTACCATGGTTCTTATTAATACCATATATCTAATACCATGGCCCATTTGCAGCTAACTGTGGTCCCTTCTTTAAATGCGGGTCAACCACTTACAATTATTAATATGGGCTTTATTGACTCTTTAACTAACTATAACTATGACTCGACCCTATTACATAAATAAGGGGGTTAGGGTTGGACCACAACATGTCCTCCCCCATAAAAATAGCCTTGTCTTCAAGGCTGAAGCTACAGCAACTACTGAAGAATAGTGGCTGGTTCCCAGGTCGCATCTTCTGGAGAGGTGTCTTTCCACTTGAAGAGGACTTCCTTGATCGTGCGGCTACGCAGGTGCCATTCTCGCGTGTCAAGAACTTGTTTAGGTTAGAGCCAGATTAAACCTTCTTCATCCAATTCCGATAGACTAGTTTGAATTTAGCAATGGTTCCCAACCACTTTCTTGAGGCATGAGACATGGAAGACGGGATGGATTTTTACAGTGGGTGGCAAGGCTAGCTTGTAGGCTACTTCTCCAATTCACTGAAGTATTTGATACGGTCCATAGAATTTTGGAGAGAATTTCTTACAACCCTTGTCTTTGAGTGATGTTTGCTTATATGGTTGCAGCCTCAAGAATACCTGATCCCCTTCTTGAAATTTTCACTCTAAATGATGTTGGTCTGCCTATTGCTTCAGGCGATTTTGAGCTTGATGGAGATTCTCTTTAAGGTGGGCCAACATGGTTGCATGGTTCTGTAGGAGTTGATCCACTGCTTGTACCTTTGAGCATCCCTAGATATAAGAAGTAGGTGAAGGAGGGAGTTGACCATAAAATGCTTCATATGGAGTCATGTTGGTGGTGGCATGATAGTTATTATTATACCACCATTTAGCTAAAGGTAACCACTGTACCCATAGATGTTGCTTTTCTGAAGTGAAACACAAGAGGTAGGTCTCCAGACATTTATTGACTACTTCATTTTCACCATCAGTTTGGGGATGATAGAAAGTATTGAGTTTTAGTTGGGTACCTTGTAGCCTAAAGAGTTTCTGCCAAAAGTTCCTGGTGAAGATCGGGTCATGATCGGACATAATGGAAGTGGGCATGCATGCAATTTGAAGATCTGGTCGATGAAAGATTGAGCCACCAAAGCTGGTGTAAAAGGGTAGGGTAGGGTGCAAAAATGAGCATACTTAGAGATTATATCCACAACCACCATGATGACTGACTTATTGCCTGGCTTTGGAAGACCTGTAATGAAATCCATAGAAACCTCCATCCAGATTAAGGCAGGGATGGGAAATGGCTGTAATGTGCCTGGGGATTTGACTGTTTCTCCTTTGTGGCACTGACACACATCACACTCAGCTACAAAAGTAAGAATGTCCTTTTTCATGCCTGTCCAAAATAATGAATGTCGAGTGTGAGCATAAGTCTTCCGAAAGCCTGAATGGCCTACAGTGGGAGATGAGTGAAACTCTGCCAAAATGCGACTTTTGAGGGTGGATGTTGGTGATATCACTACTTTGTCCTTGTAGCGAAGAATCTAATCCTACCAAGAGTAGCCCATTGTGGAATTTGGATCCGCCTGCAATTTATTAATGAGTTGGGAGAGCAAAGGATGTGAAAACCATTCCTTCCGAGCCTCTTCAATCCACTCTGGAATGGGAAGAGAGATTGCTAGCAGGGTGCTTCCCTCCTCAAATTGGCATGATAAAGCATCCGCTACGACATTTTCTCGCCTTTTATTGGAAATTATCTCATAATCATATCCCAACATTTGGCTAGCCATTTATTTTGTTGTGGCAAGGATAGGCATTGCTCCAAAAGGTATTTAAGGCTTTGATGGTCTGTTTAGATTTGGAAATGTTGCCCCAATAAGTATGGTCACCAAGTATCCACTGCATGTAAGATGGCCATCATCTCCTTCTCATAGTTAGATTGTCCCATATTTGTCCCACTTATTTGTTGGCTAGTGAAGGCCAAGGGTCGAACTTCCTGCATTAAGACAGCCCCAATACCCATACCTGAAGCATCACATTCAATCAAAAAAGATTTGGTGAAGTCGGGTATTGCCAATACGGGAGTGGAACACATGGCCTATTTGAGAGCTATAAATGCATGTTGCACTTCATCATTCCAGAGGAATGAATTTTTCTTGAGAAGGTGAGTGAGGGGTCTAGCAATGCGACCATAATTGTGGAAAAATTTGCGATAGTAGCCAGTAAGATCCAAAAATCCTCTCAAGCTCTTCAAGGTCTTTGGTTGAGGCCAATCCTGCATTACCTGGATCTTTTTGGGATCCACCCTGACACCTTCACACCACACAATGTGGCCCAAATACTCAACTTCTTCCATGCCAAAAGAGCACCTCAACAATTTGACAAATAATTTATGCTTCCAAAGCAGTTGCAAGAGCGGATCTACATGATGAAGATGTTTTTCCCAGGTGAGGTTGTAGATGAGGATGTCATCAAAGAAAACAAGGACAAATTTTCTGAGATATTGTTTGAGCAGTTGATTTATGAGGCTCTGAAAAGTGGATGGGGCATTATAGAGACCAAATGGCATGACCAGTAATTCATAATGGCCTTCATGAGTTCAGAAAGTAGTATTTGGAATGTCTACTTCTTTCATGCGAATTTGGTGATAGCCCGAGCGAAGGTCGAGCTTAGTAAAGAATTGAGCCCCATCAAGTTCATCTAGAAAATCATCAACAACTGGGATGGGAAACTTATCTTTGACCATCAGCTTGTTGAGGACCCTAAAGTCTAGACACATATGCCATTCCCCATCTTTCTTGAGCACCATGACCACAAGCGATGAATAAGGACTAATGCTAGGATGAATGAAACTGGCTTCCAAGAGTTCCTTGATGATTTTTTCAATTTCATTCTTTTGGGAGAAAGGATATCTATATGGGCACACATTTGGTGGTTATGCCCCTACGACCAAAGTAATGCTATGATCATGTTCCCCTCTCGAGGGTGGAAGCTCATGAGGCTTGTCAAAGACCTGCAGATGGTTGTTTAAGACCTATTGCATCTCAAGATGAATATGAAAAGAAGTGGGTTTGAAGGCTTGGATGGCATTAAATTGGACTATAACTCCATGGTGGCCCTTTTTTAACAATTTTTCCATCTTATGCGAGCTGATGATAGTGGGAGCACCTGCCTTGAGTCCGCGAAGGGTATGTGTGTGGTTATTCTGCTTGAAACTCATATATAACTCCTGGAAATCCATTGTGATTGGGCTGAGTGTGCAGAGCCATTCAACACCCAAGACAATGTCACACCCACTTATGTTGATGGCAAACATGTGGGTCTTTAGGTGATAATCCCCCATTTGAAGTTTGACATTTTCACAACAACATTCACATTTCATTGTCCCCCCATCATCAATATGGACCTTGAAATTAGAGACTGCTCTAACAAAACAATGCACTACTTCAACGACTCTTTGATGGATAAAGTTATGCATACTGCCACTATCAATCAAGACTACTACAGGGTGATGTTTAATAAAACCTCTGATTTTGAAAGTTTGGGGAGAAGAAATTCCTGCCAAAGCATGAAGCGAGATAACTGGTTCTTCAGGTGTAGCTGGGAGCTCATTGTCCAGCTAGTTTTCCTCATCTTCCTCCTCTGGTCCCTCAAATGGTGGGGCTTCCACAAATGAACTATGATTAGTAGCATCAATTTGAAAGAATTTGGGTTCCTTGCATTTATGCCCTAGAGATTATTTCTCATCACAGTAGTAACACAATCCTTGCTGTGTTCTTTCCACCATTTCCACTGGTAACACCTTTTGAACCTTAAGTGTTTGGGTAGTGCTCGGAGCCTGGGTGGGGCGTTCTACTTCATGAGCTATCTTTCAAGCTACCAACTATGAGATTAGGTGTTGTAGTCAGACGTGGGCTTGTATGGTGTCTTTAAGACCACTGATAAAACATTCCAAGTAGAATTCATCTGCTAGACCTCCTATGCGGAAGGCTAATGCTTCAAAGGCTTTAATATATTCTTGCACTGTGCCTATCTGTCGGAGCTTAGTAAGATGACCCAAAAAGTTAGATTCATGGTCAAAGCGATCAAAAAGGGCTTTTGAGAATATCTACCAAGTCAGTGGCATTGCATAGCAGCGTTGATGCCACTGCCACCATTGCCATCTTTCTTGGTCCAAGTATAGGCTTCCCACACTTAGCTTAGTCGCATCATCTCTGATGTGATTCAATGTGAAATATTGCTCCATTTGTGCTAGCCATATGGCCGAATGAGAGCCATCAAATTTATACATGTCTAGCTTGGGTGGTCGAAGCTAGGACTGTTGGTGGTTTCCATAGAAGTGAAGAGAATGGCTAGACTCACCCTCAAGGTTTTCAATAAAATCATATGCCTCCGATTGTGCCCCCGACTTGCCGTTTGTGATTGTGTCAGTTAAGGTCTAGATCTTCTTCGTTAATGCCTCAAACTTTTGTTCAAGGGTGTCTATCTTCTCATTGGCCATAACTTGAGCTCTGGTTTGTACCATGCACTGATCCGGTGCACTTGTCGTTACTGTGAAAAAAAAATTGCGACCACATGAAATTTTGATGCTAACAAGTGAATGGTACCACCTTGCTCAACCCATTGACCTGATTCTTATGGGCTCGACCTGATTTTTATTTTTATTTTTACTTCGAAAGGACTTTTACTCCTCGCTTAGGAATACTATAGTAGTCGATTCCCTAAAAAGTTAATTCTACCTAATGTCCAGCAAGAATCACGCTCAAGTATAGGAGCCACACAAATAGTCAGATCTATCATCGAAACCCTCAACTATAGAGTATGAGTAGGAATGTGGCAGTGATCAAACCCCTGCTGCCATATTTGAATGGCGGATCTGATTATTGCAACTACTACAAAACCCAAACTGCTAGATTTGAATGGCGGATCTGATAGATCTGGTTGGAGGATCTCATAGATCTGAATGGTGGAACTAATTGTTGCGACTACGACAGAAACCAACCTGCTAGATCTAATCTGGCAAAGATGATGCATGATCTAGAGAGAGACAAGGGAACTATGGTCTCAAGGAGTGTCAGGTGCTACAAATCACAATATACATAAGGGTCTGACAGTAATACTAGGCCCAATATTTCAAGTCACTAACCAAGGAGGATCAACCATACCCTTAGTCATACAACTCGACTAACCTATCGTACGTGCGAGTAATCTCCCTGAGTACTATTCTCGGTGTACTGTAGTAGAAAGACAGTTGACGATTTATCTATGGCAAGGTTTCAAGAGAGCCTAGGAGGCTTCCGATATACCCAGAGGGTACTTGGAAGACAGTCCATGCGCGGTTCTATCTAATGCGCTACTACTTGAAGGGGTACCCATAGGGGTTACAAGGGGGTCCAACAAGCATGACCACCTCTTGTATTTCCTGCATGCATGCCTCCCCAAATCCGTAGGTTTATGCACTCAATGACAGATCCAGTGGTTTAAAGATGTCGGAACATGTCTCTAGCCAAAAAAAGTCGGCTAAAAATGGAGATCCCACCGGCCCTGGAAAGTTCTTTGATACCACTTGTTATGCTCTTGACTTGCAATAAGATACTAGAATACCACGTATACGAAGAAATATACCCAGAACACAGAACAATAAGAAATAACAGCATGTATTTTATTATTCAAAAAGGAAAGGAATGTTCACTTGCCTCTTCAAGGGGGCAACCTCCAATAGAGCTGGGCTCAATTACAAAATAAGACAACACGCTCCTCAAGGGAAGTCTCTATCCTTTATATAGGATTCATACATGCAATACCATGGGTTAGTACCATGGTTCTTATTAATACCATCTATCTAATAGCATGGCCCATTTGCAACTAACTGTGGTCCCTTCTTTAAATGTGGGTCAACCACTTACAATCATTAATATGGGCTTTATTGACTCTTTAACTAACTATAACTGTGACTCAACCCTATTACATAAATAAGGGGGTTAGGGTTGGACCCTAACATATTGACACCGCAACATCTCTTCTGCAACTTCTGCAAATCAGTGAGCCACAACGAGCGTAACTATCATATCTATGAGCTGATGACAGAAAAAACGCCCGCGTATCGAATGCAAATAGACACTAGGCCTCCAGATCAAGGAGATGGGGAAGCGTGTGGTGGATAATAGGGGTGCGGACAAGGCTGAGGTAGAGGAGGATCTGCGAGAGGTCGGGGACAAATTATTTGCTACAATTGTGGAGTTCTGGGACACTACGCATGTGAGTGTACAAACTTGACGTGCCTATCATGCCGATATTGTAGTCAGTTTTACCATGCGAAAGAGGACTGCCCTGTATTAATAGCTAATATGTGGGAAAAGGGGAAGCAGCCTCAGTAGCCTACCCAAAACCTGTAGATGATGAGGGCTAAACCCCACAAAGAGGATCCTAATGTGAATATCGTACTGCGTAGTCGAATTACGACTGGAGAGGATAAGGGAAAGAAGCCTAAAGAAAGTGAGTGGGTTTGCAAAGCTCTAGAAAAGGAGGTTGGATTTGATTTGGAGAGCACGAAAGAAACATTAATGGAAGCGAAGAAAAGCTTCGCTGAGGCCTCAACCTCAGGAAGCCAGGATAAGCTATCTGAAGAAATGGACCCCTCCATGCTTACTACATTATTGGAGACTTGTATGAAGCTACTTCACGATAGAAAGGCCATGAAGGGATTACAGGAGTTGATAATAAATGTGTCGGTAAAACAAATTCTCTTGAAGGACCTTGCGTAGTTAGGAAAATTGGTAAGCATAAGGCAATAACAAGGCATGAGATGATGTTCACTGTGCAAATAGGGGAGTATGAAATGGATCAAGTTATTTTGGATTTGGGGTCGGATGCAAATGTTTTGCCTAAAATGACAATGGAAAGAATGGGAACATTGCAGTGAGTGACAGTAGATATTGAAGGCACGAGCGCATTGGTTGATTTTGAAGTGATAGAGATTGTCGATCACAGAAATCCATACTCCATGCTCCTTGGGATCGATTGGGATATTTACATGAATTGGGTGATCAATTTGAAGAAGCAGACGTTGTCATTTAAGAGGAAATCACTCCACATAGTAGTACCTTTGGACCCTGCAGAAGGACCGTGTTATACTGAGCCAGTATGCGATTACAAAAGTGACGATGATTTGGAATAGATCTACAAAATGACAGCATGAGACCAAGATTGGTTGAATCTGATAGCAGATGGATGCACTGCATGGGACCGTGAAAGTTCCAGTACATCAGCTTCAGATGAGGAGTTGGAACACTGGAAAGATAGGTTCCATGAAGTATCTACACTGTGCTGTAACATGACAACTAAATTGTTGCGGTGTGTATCATCAGAGGTAATAATTTTTGCCTTATTATAATGGTCTAACTGACGTAGATAATTTTTTGGATAAATTTGAAAGGGAAGTGCCTGAGAAGCATCGCTTCCAAGCACTAGATTTGGCACTACGCGCTACGCCCGCAAGATGGTGGGGTACGCCTCAAGACAGTTTTGATAGATGGAGTGAATACCGAAGGATGATGAGGTTGCATTTTGGTCGCCCAAAAGTGCAACTAACAGAGAAATATGATGGAAGGAGTGATCCACGTGACCACTTAGCGAAATGGACTGACACTTACGGAGCATAGCCACAATCAGAGTGGGTGCATTTGTTCTATCACACTTTGGATGTAATACCCATGAATTGGTACCTAGAAATAGAGCTCTGCCACGGCACTGACGAGTGGGATATTTTGAGACAGGGATTCCTGATGACATTCATCTTTGAAGATGGGTTCTAATGTATTGGCGAAGCGTTGCAGGAGGTCAAGGCAACGATCTTCAGAATAATGCAGCATCCCTATATTTGATTCAACAAGATTGGATCACCCAGTTGCACCATGTGCTGGAGTGCTATAATGTGACTGTTGAAGAAGAAGACGAGGATCCAAGAAAAATTAATATCATAGAGGCAGAAGGTCACTGCGAAGTTAAGGGACCACAGATAGAGAATCCAGATATCACCATGTTGCTGAAAACTAGACAAGTGAACACTGGAATAGAGGCGAAGCCAAATTGTGCGAAGGTAGGAGACTACTGGGATGATGCTACGGTAGATAAGGTCGTTGAGTTGCTCTGCAAATATTAGGATTTGTTTCCCAAAAAGGTTTTAGACTTAAAAGGCATCATAGACAATTTGCGAGTGATGAAAATAATGTTGAAACTGGACACGAAGCCCATTAAGAAGAGACCATATTACCTTAATCGTAACTAAAAGGAAAAGTTCCACTTGGAGTTGGACAAGATGTTGGTAGCGGGTATTATTGAACCAGTGGAGGAATCTGATTGGGTGAGTCCAATGGTAGTTCAGGAAAAGAAGCATTAGGATGAAATAAGGATTTGCATAGATCTTCGGAAGTTGAACAATGCTTTATTTCATGATCCTTTTCCAACTTCATTCACAGATGAGGTATTGGATAATGTTGGTAGATAGAAAGCATATTCGTTCACTGATGGGTTCTCTGGATACCATCTATTGGCTTGTTGGGACCTGACCCAGGTTTATACGTGATTTAGCCAAAAAAATCCTGGTAATACTGGCCCTTTCAGCAACAGTCTGCGGAGTGCAGACTGAGGTCTCACCCGAAGTAGTATGGGAGGGTGCTCGAACTAGGTTTCTGCACCCTGGAGATGTCTGATGAGTTCAAGTGGTCTGTGGTTCGACCCTGTGCGCACGTCGCTACGCGCACTTACCCATACCTCGTAGTCTGAGATGATGCCTTCACGTAGCCCTACTTGGGGGTTGAACATTGTTATTACCCCAGTCCTTACTAGTATTCCACTATTAGTTGATTAACTTAGCTTACTTGCATCTGTAAAATATACTTAACAATATAAATCATTCATACAAGTGCACGCAGTAAATAAATAGTATATTTTCAATTGATATCAAACATGTAATAACTCAAGAACAGATACACATAATTTGGATAAAACTTCTCTTTATTATTCTCTTCTTCGGTTACAGACTCGACTCCGCCCTGCGCAGTTAGCTGCAGGGGTCCATGCACTCAGTTGCAAACAACTAGGCCTCTGCACACTCAGCTGCAAAGCCTTCTCCTACTTTATGACCCAAAGACACACTTAGACACTTATGACTCAATCCCTTAGACTTCTTTTCTCTTTACACTTAGAGCCTCACTCTATTTATACAATCCCATGGTCCATAGACCATGGGTAGGCCGACATTACATTACAAACTAGGGCGGACAACCCTATGACTCTAACATACTTTTGCGCCCGCAATTCGCGGGGATTTACAACATTATTTGGTCAAAACATAGGATTTGAGCCCCAAAACATGCCTCGGGGGCATTCCATGCCCAACAGGCCCCCAACACAAACATCGTGACTCACCCTCGAATCACTCTATTAGCATAATGATCTTGGCACGGAGTTCCTCCAACTGTCCTCGAACTATGCTAATGTCAGCAGTGCACTGAGCCACTGCTTGTTGACTCGGTTGCATCCTTTGTTCTGAGAATTTTGTGTCTCGGGCACTTCTCTTCATTAACATGTGCATCCCCTATATGTGCGTGAGCTTTCCTTTGATGTTTTCCATGATAGTGAAAGCCTCGTCAATCCACGGCTGGATGCGCACTTTGAGAACTGCCTCCTTATGTCATGCCGCATCCACCTGCTCCTTTAGTACCTTAGCTTTTTGCATCCTCGCAAGCCGTTGAGTGAGGACTATTGCCTGCACAGTTCCTCTGACACTGTCGTATTGCTAATGAAGTTCTCGCACCTTTGTCTCCAGGTGCTAGATGTTGGGGGCCTCCTGTAAAGTGGTGAGGACCTCAATTGCTTGCTCCAACAAAGTGCTACAATCTTGCACTACACTTCCAATTTCTTCCAATCCTGGTGAAATAGTGCTAGTGTGTTGTTCTCAGACCTCTAGGGGAGTGGAAGGTTGCGCCTTTAACCACAGCTCAACAATCTTAAGATTCAGCTCCAGTTAAACCTTGGTCTTTTCTTCTCTAGCCTCGTAGACTCCGGTTTCCAACCTGTGGATCCACACCTCTACTGGTAGATCTGCTGGGATGGCCAGCTCTGAGACGCGTCGGCAAGCATCATCTACCACCTGCACCAACTGTTGGTTCTGCGACACCAATTCGTTGTGCTACTAACTGAGCTGTTCCATTTTTATCTTTTGTTCGCTGAGAACTTGGATCATGCGGCTCTCCCTAGCGTGCAGCTTTGTCATTATCCCATCCTGTAGAAGGTACAGTGTCTGTTGCAAAAGGGCAGCCAAATTAAGGCCAAGGCCTTTGATCGTGTTAACCACAAATCTATCGATCTCATTTGCTGCTACTAGGGCCCCTTCCGATAACACTATTGTGTTTTCCATCCGTGTGCAACAAAACCATTTGTTGGCTTGTTGGGGCCTAACCCAGGCTTAGAGGTGATTTAGCCAAACAAATCTCGGTACTACTGGCCCTTTTGGCAATAGTCCACAGAGATTGGACTGAGGTCTCACCTGAAGTAGTATGGGAGGGTGCTAGAACCAGGTTTCTGCACCCTGGAGATGTCTTATGAGTTCAAGTGGTCTGCGGTTCGACCCTGCGCGCACGTTGCTACGCGTACTTACCCATACCTCGCAGCCTGAGATGCTGCCTTCGCGCAGCCCTACTTGGGGGCCAAATGTTGTTATTACCCAAGTCCTTACTAGTATTCCACCGTTAGTTGATTAACTTAGCTTACTTGCATGTGTAAAGTATACTTAGCAATATAAATCATTCATACAAGTGTGCACAATAAATGAACATTATATTTGCAATTGATATCAAACATGTAATAAATCAAGAAAAAATACAGAGAATTTGGATAAAACTTCTCTTTATTATTCTCTTCTTCAGTTACAGACTCGACTCCGCCCTGCGCACTCGATTGTAGAGCCTTCTCCTACTTTACAACCCAAAGACACACTTAAACACTTACGACTCAATCCCTTAGACTTCTTCTCTCTTTACACTTAGAGCCTCACTCTATTTATACAATCCCATGGTTCGCAGACCATGGGTAGGCTGACATTACATTAAAAAGTAGGGTGGAAAACCCTATGACTCTAACATACTTCCAAACCCGCAATTCGTGGGGCTTTACAACATTATTCGTTCAAAACATGGGCTTTTAGCCCCAAAACATGCCTCGGGGGATTCCATGCCCAACAAGCCCCCAACAAAAATATCATGACTCGCCCTTGAGTCACTCTATCGGTGCGGCAATCTTGGTATGAAGTTCCTCCAACTGTCCTCGAATTTTGTTAATGTCAGCAGTGCACTGAGCTGCTTCTTGCTGAATCTGTTGCATCCTCTATTCTGAGACTTCCATGTCTAGGGCACTTCTCTGGATTAACATGTGCATCCCATGTATGTGCACGAGATTTCCTTCAATGTTTTCCATGATAGTGAAAGCCTCGTTGATCCACGGTTGGGTGCGCGCTTTGAGAACTGCCACCTTATTTTGTGCCGCATCCACCTGCTCCTTCAGTGCCTTACTTTGCTACATCCTCGCAAGCCACTGAGTGAGGACTATTGTCTACGCAGTTCCTCTGACACTATTGTGTTGTTGCTGAATTTCTCGCACCTCTGTCTCCAGGCGCTGGATGTTGGCACCCTCCTACAGAGTGGTGAGGACCTCAAGTGCTTGCTCCAACAAAGTGGTACAATCTTGCACTGCACTTCCAATTTCTTCCAATCCCACTGCAAGAGCGCTAGCATCCTATTCTCGGACCTCTGGGGGAGTGGAAGGTTGTGCCTTTCACCACAGCTCGACGATCTGAAGATTCAGCTGCAACTAAACCTTGGTCATTTCTTCTCTAGCCTCGCGGACTCCGGTTGACAACCTATGGATCCACACCTCTACTGCTAGATCTGTTGGGATGGCCAGCCCTGGGACGTGTCGATAAGTGTCATCTACCACCTACACCAACTGTTGGTTCTGCGACACCAATTTGTCACACTACAAACTGAGTTGTTCCATGTTTATCTTTTGTTCGCTGAGAACTTGGTTCGCACGGCTCTCCCTAGTGCACAGCTTTGCTGTTATCCCATCCTGTAGCAAGTACAATGTCTCTCAAGGAAGGGAAACCAAATTAAGTACAAGGCCTTTAATTAGGTTAACCACAAATATGTTGGTCTCATTTGCTGCTACTAGGGCCCCTTCTGGTAACACTATTGTGATTTCCATCCGTGCGCAACAGACCCAGTTGTTGGCTTGTTGGGGCCTGACCCAGGTTCAGAGGTGATTTAGCCAAACAAATCTCAATACTACTGGCCCTTTTGGGAACAGTCTGTAGAGCGTGAACTGAGGTCTCACCTAAAGTAGTATGGTAGGGTGCTAGAACTAGGTTTCAACACCCTAGAGATGTATGATGAGTTCAAGTGGTCCACGGTTCGACCCTGCGCACACGTTTCTACGCGCACTTACCCATACCTCGCATCCTGAGATGCTTCCTTCGCACAGCCCTACTCGGGGGCCGAATGCTGTTATTACCCTAGTCCTTACTAATATTCCACCGTTAGTTGATTAGCTTAGATTACTTGCATGTGTAAAGTATATTTAGCAATATAAATCATTCACACAAGTGCGCGCAGTAAATAAACAGTATATTTGCAATTGATATCAAACATGTAATAACTCAAGAATAGATACACAAAATTTGGATAAAACTTCTCTTTACTATTCTCTTCTTCGGTTATAGACTCAACTCTGCCCTGTGCAGTCAACTGCAGGGGTCCACGCACTCAGCTACGAACAAATAGCCCTCTGCGCACTCATCTGCAGATCCTTCTCCTACTTTACAACCCAAAGACACACTTAGACACTTACGACTCAATCCCTTAGACTTCTTCTCTCTTTGCACTTAGAGCTTCACTCTATTTATACAATCCCATGGTCCGCAGACCATGGGTAAGCTGACATTACATTGCAAACTAGGGTGGACAATCCTATGACTCTAACATACTTCCGCACCCACAATTCGTGGGGCTTGACAACTTTTTTCGATCAAAACATGGGCTTTGAGCCCCAAAACATGCCTCGGGGTATTCCATGCCCAAAACCATTAGATAAAGATCACGCCAAAAGACAAGAGTAAGGCTACCTTCGCAACTGAGTGGGGATGCTTTCAGTATACAGTAATGTCTTTTGGACTCAAGAATGCACCCACAATCTTCTCGCACGTAGTCATCGTGATGTTCAAAGAGTTCATCCACAAATTTGTAGAAGTATTCTTTGATTATTGGACAGTGTTTGGAATGGTAAAGTACCATGTAGCTAGTTTGCACTTGATGTTGGATACATGCCAGAGGTATCAAGTTGTGCTAAACTGGAAGAAGTGTTTATTTTGCGTCCCTTTCGAAATTTTGATGGGTCATGTAGTGTGTAGACAAGGCTTAATGGTGGACCCTGCTAATATCGCGATCATAATTAATTTAGAGGCACCAAGGAGTGTTAAATAGTTGCGTGCAACACTGGGTCATACTGGATACTATCGAAATTTCATCAAGTGCTATGCCCAGATTACCACACCAATGGAAAAGCTATTGAAGAAGGACGCTACATTCTATTGGGATGAAGAATGCTAGTGGAGTCTGGATGTATTGAAGGATAAAATGGTCACCCCATCGATCCTAGTCTTCCTAGATTGGAAGAAGGAATTTCATGTGCATGTGGATGCATCATGCATTGCACTGGGAGCAGTGCATACACAGGCCAGTGAAGGAGAATTGGATCACCCAATAGCCTTTGCAAGAAGGAAGTTGTCTAAGGTTGAAAAGAATTATTCGACGATAGAGAAAGAAGGGATGGCTTACACACTCCAGAAGTTCAGGAATTACTTGCTAGGAAGACACTTTAAGATGTATACAAACCATTCTACATTAAAGTACCTAGTCAAGAAGCCTATGTTGGGGGGCAAATATGTAGATGTTTTCTATTGTTTCAAGAGTAAGATTTCAAAGTAATTGTGAAGTCAGGGAGGTTGAATGTAGGGCCAGATCATCTATCGCACATTGAAATAGGAGAGGACCCTACCAATTTAGAGGAGGGGCTGCCTGACATGCATCTCTTTGCACTGCGCATAGCAGAAAATCATTTTGCAGACATTATCCACTTCCTGACTATGTGAACAACTCCAGAAGGATACACTAGTCAATATAAGAAGCAATTTGTGGTGAGCGTGACAGAATTTTCTGTTATTGTAGGTCACTTGTATAAGATGGGATCAGATGAGATACTGTGATGCTATGTGCCTAATTTTGAACAAACCAGTATCCTAGTTGAAGCTCATGGAGGAGCTATGGGAGGCTATTAAGAAGGAAAAGCAATAGCGCACAAGATTTTATGCGTTGTGTTGTGGTGGCCGACAGTGCATAAGGGTTCTAAAGCATATTATAGGGCATGTGATGTGTGTTAGAGAATCAACAGGGCATCGCAGAGGGATGAGCTGCCTTTGAATCCGCAAGTATCATTGCAGCCATTTGAGAAATTTGCAATTGATTTTGTAGGACTGATTCAACCTCCAGGAAAGAAGACATGTGTGCGGTATATCATCACCACGATCGAATATTTGACCAGATGGCCGGAGGCACAGCCCATGAAGGACTGTATAGGGGAAACAAAAACGAAATTTTTGTTTGAGTATTTGTTGACCAGGTTTGGTTGTCGGAAGCTTTTAATGATTGATCATGGTACCCACTTCCTCAATGAAACAATTAGCGCGTTGACAGAGGAATTCCAGGTTTATCACCAGAAGAGTACGACATATCATCCTCAAACCAATGGGATGGCAGATGAATTTAATAAGATATTGTAGAACACACTTACAAAGGTTTGGAATGTGCGCGTACCAGCTGTGTTATGGGCCTATAAAACTACTTGTAAGAAGCTTACTAGTCAGACGTCGTTTAGGCTGGTCTATGGCATAGAGGCTGTGATGCCTATGGAGTATATCATGCCTAGTCTATGCATAGTGACATTCACAGGGATGGTAGACCACGGAGCCTTAGAATAGTGGCTCACACAACTGACAAAGCTCGAAGAAGATAGGTTCTTGGCTGGATTCCATCAACAGGTTCAGAAGGAACACGAAAAGACATGGCACGATCGGCACATCAAACTGTGCACCTTCAAGGTAAACAATTTAGTTTTATTATATGACATCAAGTTCGATAAATTTCCAGAAAAATTTCAGATGCACTGGTTTGGACCATATGTGATTAAAGAGACTACCAACCGTGGAGTAGCTCAGCTGGTGAAATTGAATGGTGATCCATTTCCAAGGAAGGTAAATGGAAGCCAATTGAAGCCATACATGGGGGATCCGAACCAATGAATACATGATGGTAACATAGTCTTAGTGCTCCAGGAAGCTGCAAGGAGGAGCGGGACTATAAACTACACTACCCAAGTTGTTGAGCTGCGCAACAAGGGGTCTGTGTGAAATAGGAGGGTGTTATAGTACCAGAATAAGCGTGAGGGGAGCTGTTCTATAGGGTTGGAGACTACGCAGTGCAACTAAAAAGTGACTTTTACCATCACTGTTAATGATTTGACTACTAGAAGATAGTTAAGAGGAGCGGGCGACTGGCATTTAAGGCATTTAAGGCTGAATTTAAGAGTGAAGTATTTGGAAATCTGCCACCAATCTCGCATTTATGGACAGATTTTGTGGGGAACAGTCAAATTTGAATTCAAATTCACCAATAAAATACGCGTAGCCATCTAGCGAGAAACACTTTTCATTCTAAGGGTTTCTAAGTTGTGTTGTCTCTTGTGTATGAACCATGAGTTCTTTGAGGATTTTCTTGCAAGCCCCGTGTTCGATCAATATTCTGAGTCAAACAGAAAGCTTATTCATGATATCATGTTAGGACTGGGTCCTGTAGAAACTGAAAGCACTGGAGGGCCTATGCCCTCTGAGGAAGCTTGCTATAGGATAAAATGCACGGTGTATGGAGAATGAAGATACCCTTAAAGGTCTTCCCGGGACCTTCGGCAGACTGTAAGATTATCTGCAACCGTCACAAAGTTACATGCATGTTCATAAACAATAACTAACTATCAAAGTAGGATAAATCGATTACCTGAAGCCTCCGTGTAGATTTGCTGGAGAGTGAAATTTAGCTAGGTGGAAGTCCCCTGAGCTAGCTCTAGATCAAATCCTGCACATAGAAGAGACAAGCATAATCACAGCATACAACTCTGATAACTAATACATGAATGCATAAAACAACATCTAATTACACATAACTAAGCTACTCATGCTAAAAGTTATTGGACAAATAGCTGAATGAATGATAGTACCAACACCACAGAGTAGAAATTACAACTGCAGTTCTATATTAATGTTGGAAGAGTGATTACAACCATTTGTTGCATTAACCTTCCCTTTCCCCTCCAGCTTCTTTCTCTCTCTCTCCCTTCTTGCCAACTTCTTATGATTTGATACCATGCTCAGCAATCAAGTATGTTATCCTTTCAAATGCTCTGACCTCTATCACCATAGCCCTAGCTTTGCTTATGTAGCAATTGAGTTAGGGTTGCCAAGTTCCTCCTTGAGTTCCCTAGGGTAAAAGCAATGAAGTTTCCATGCTTTTCAGCTCTTTCCCATTTGCCTCCTTCATTAGGATTAGAAATCCTCCAAATAGGTCAAATTTGGATGTTTCCTTGCTTTTCTTGAGTGATTTTAGGAACAAATATCTAGATATTTATGAGTCAATTCATTCCTTTGACCCTTAGAACTTCACTAGGATTCACTAACGTTGTTCCCATACTAGCAACTTGAGTTAGTTGGGTCACTAACGCACCCTTAGGCTTGCAGAGAAGCTTTATAAAGCAGTTTTTCCGTGCACAGTCAGTGTTAGTGTGGAAACAAGGCATGTGATTTTGGTCTTTGCTTCAACTATCATGTTTTTCCCCTCTGAGTTGATGAGGGGGTCAATTTTTTGTATAATAGATGCCCCCTAAAGTATGAGATTAGAGGCTACGACGATGGCTGAAATACTTTACTTAACTGTAGTTTTCCTTCTTCTACAAAAGGAGAGAGAGGATTAGAGCTTCAGGTGGTACAGGAAACCTGATACAACACATATATATAAAACTACTAAAATCATGTCCTAAGTTGGGCATTCCCATGCTCAGTAGCTATGTCAGAGTGATTTTCTCCAAAGAGATATGACGATGTTGGCCACCAATAAGCATAATGCGGATCCAGTGTCATAATAGAATCATTATGATGAGTTGTCTCCAAAAAACAATATACACAACTTAGGAAAGGAAACAAGGCTGAGTGATGCAAGCCTCTACCCAAGGTCTTGATTTCTGCTTCAACGAACAGCATAGATCGATACATGTGAATATATGCGTTGATGTTGAACATGCACAAAATCATTTGATTACCAGTCAATAATGGAGACTATTAACAGATGCGAGGAAGGCCACCAATAATGGTGATGGTCTCCAAGATGCACAGTGCAATCTCACGAGTGCGAAAGATGTTTTTGTCGTCGAACACCCGTAGAATCGCTTAACCAGGAGCCAATAATGAGAACCCCTAATCAAACACAAGGAAACCTGCCACTAATGTCTACAAGTACCAAGGCACTAAATGTGCTTCTGGGTTGTCTTCATAGATAGAGTGTTGAAGTCGATAGGAAGGTACTTGTCGAAAGGTAGGCAATAATGTGTCCTACATCAATCATCACGAAACGAGACAAAAATGATTTTTTTTTTTAGGAATCTTTGAGCATTGGGCCTAAACAACATAGGGCATGATGAAAGGATATGCTTGATGGGTTGATGGAGGAAACAAAAGGTTAACCCTTGAACAATAGAAGGCATGACAATGGTTTTAACCATGCAGCACTAGACTCATGAACACCAAAGAGTGTTAGGATATAGATATGCAAGAACAATGGGGTATTTAGGCTAAACTCATAGGATGGTAGGATTCATATTGAGAGGCCATCACAAGGAAGGCTTATCTGAGGGAGTGCCATGTTCAAGGGAACGACTACTACCAAACCACGCTTTCTAATATGGAATATAGTTGTATTGTACACTTTCCCCGTCTGATTAGTTTAGCAATTCCAGATGGGTAAACTCATCAATCTTTTCATATTTTAAGAGTCTGAAAAGGACCACAAAAAGAGCAACTCTATGCCCTATCTGACTAGTTTATTGAGTCTAGATAGGCAAACTCGTCAATATTTTCATGTTTTGAGAGTCTGAAAAGGATCGTAAAAAGAGCGACTCTATATCTTGTCTGTGTAGTTTAATGAGTCCAGACTAGACAACTCGGTGGTCTTTTCATATTTAGAGAGTCTGAAAAGATTGTAAAGAACGACTCCATGGTGGTCCCTTTGTCATAGTTGTTAACCGGGTGCGACAAAAGGTTAATAGTATACCCGTATCGGTTACTTTTCTGTGAGTTAATCTATTGAATCCGGATATAGAGAAACCTATGTTCAATAGATGTTGACCTCATTTTGTTACGAGTAAGAGGAGACTGACTAAAATCATTTTTCATCATGTATTTTTAATGAGTCACATGACGACAAACTCAATACCTTCATCAAATTTTAACAAGTCAAATGAAGAAAACTCAAGGTATCTTTTTCAGTTTAGTGAGCGAGGAAAAAGAGGTAAAACTCCTTCATAGATTTAATGAGCCCGAAGGAGGGGAAAAACTTGGGGATTTTTCGATTTTAAAAGTGAGAAATGGTCCCAAAAAAGCAAGTGCTCTTTTTGCTGCCATATATTTTTAACGAGCCCGGTCACAAAAAGTAGAGATTTTTTTAGTTTAATGAGCGAGAAAAGTACCTAAAATAATGCTTGGGTCATCTTTATAAATTTTTAATGAGCCTAAAGACAAAACTCGATATTTTTTCAGTTTTATGAGCGAGAAAAAAGCACCTAAAAATAATGCTCTAATGGTCTTTTTCAGTTTAATGAGCTAGAAAAAGAGCAAAAAAGAGTTTCTCAGACCATCGTCGTATATGTTTAACAAGCCCAATGATGAAAAACTCGAGGATTTTTCATTTTTTGAGAGCAAGAAAATATCCCATAAAAGAAAGCGCTCATATTGTCTTTGTAGCAATCTAAAGAGCCCAAAGAAGGAAACTCAAGGTAACGAGCAAGAAAAATACCATAAAAAGAATGCTCACTCTTCTTTGTGGTAGTTTAACAAGCCTGAAGAAGGAGACTTGAGGATTTTTTGGATTAACGAGCAAGAACAATACCATAAAAAGAATGCTCGATCTTCTTCGAGTTAGTTTAACGAGCTTGAAGAAGGAGACTCAAGGATTTTTTAGATTAACAAGAAGGTAAAATACCATAAAAAGAATGCTCAATCTTTCTTGATCTCTTGCTTGACAATAGAAGGTTCTATGCCATGCATTTCCTCATAAGGCCAAGGGAAAACATCACGGAAGTCCTTAAAAGGGTAGGTGAAGCTCACAATTTCCTCAGGATTGCGATTGACTCCAATCTATATGTTTTCCACGATGTCTGTCATGACAGAAATATCGATGAGCAATGTTTTTGAAATATTGCCCCTGTTTCCTTCCGAGTCCAAAGTTTGGATAGTCGTATATGGTGAGGAAATTATTTCTTGTGTGTCAGGTGACAGGATTTAAAGAGGCATTATGTCCAAATTAGATATCCAAACATGACGGTTCGAGTCCTCCCAAGGTCACTCTTCTAAATTCGTGATCTCTCTGACAGCTTCATCCATAGGTAGGACTTGATTGAGTGGATCAAAAGAAGGAGTGGTTATGGGAGGGGAAGTGGTACCATTGGCTGTAACCAAAGTGACCGGAGATGCGGATGCAGATTGAATGGCTTGGTAGGCCAATTCAACTGGGGACAAAAGCATTTGTTCTCTGTAAGAATTAATGTATGAAGGAGCTGGTAGGATCCATGGATCGGTCTATTCATGAGGAATGGATGAAAGCATGTTTACCATCTGTGAAACCTTGGGCAGCTGAAGAGGGAAACAACCCATCAGGGAAGAAACCTTCAGTAGATCAGTATCGATACTGACATAAGAGTCAAGTACACCACCCACTAAGGGTACAGAGCTACTAGGTAATGGAGAGTAATCTGGGGTGCAAAAGGACAACTGGTCCACTGTGACTATCTTTCCATCCAAGGGAAAGAGGATGATATGGAAGACCGAAGACACAACGACCTTCATGGAATAAGTCCAAGTGTGGCCCAAAAGCAGATTATAGTCAAGTTTATGATCCACGACTTCAATATCTACCATTACCATTTTCCCACTCAAGGTGATGGGATAGCTAGCTAGGTAACCTTTTGGGATGAAAGTGTGGCCATCGAAAGCTTTAAGGGAATTCAATGGTGGGGATAGGGTTGGAGAACCCAAGTGAGCCAACATGAAGCTGACATGACACAGGTAGAAGCACCTTCGTTGATGACAATTTTGTGTATACCTTTACCTTTCGAAAAAAATTGCACTTGAAATGCAAGCTGGTGGGAAAGGGGAGGTTTACACTTTTCCATGTCGAAAACTGCAAGCATGGAATCCTGTGGGTCAATACCACCAATAGCCGAAAGCAAAGCTTTCCTTTGTGCTGGACATGTTTGTAATACTTCGAGTGCCGACATAGCCGACGGCGCTTGCGCCAAGTCTTCTACAATGCTGTAGTTTTGGGCGGCACGTGCAGATGTATTGTGTGTTGTACATCAAAGTTGCCCTTTAGGGGGGTGAATTACAAGGTCATAAACTCGCCTTTCGATATGCAAATCGTTGGACGGCGGTGGGTTTTGACTTGAGGAAGGTTCCTCTACATGAGTGGCAGGAGCTCCATAGGATTTGGCTCTTGTTTGTAGATCTACCATTTCAAAGGTGTAAACGATAGAAGATCCTTCACCAGCTGAAGGATGTTGCAAACCACCGTTGCCCCCTTGCGAGGGTTGGGGTTGGTTTGCAATAAGCTTTTGCTATTGCTGAGCAGGGAAAGGATATGTCATGTGGTCTTCAGCACATATTTTTTAGGGAAATTTGGTGGGTTTATTCTTTTCATCATCAGGAGGCATAGTAGCCTTATATTTTGGGTTTGGCTACTTTGTTGACTGCTCCTCAGAAGGAGCATTCTTCTTCTTATTCTTCTTGTTCTTACCACCGGGTTTTTGCATAGAATGCACAGAGTTTATTGTGGTGGTAGGAAGAGCAGTCGATTTGGTAGAGGGGTCCACTGACATCTGGGCAATGTCACCACTGAGTTGTTTTACAGTAGCCCCAGAGGTTACGCCGACAATCCTATCAGCGTGCGCTCTGGGGTGCTAAGTAGCGGAGACATTGGAGTTATGAGGGGAATTTGGGATTACGTCATAAAGAGTGCCAGACTATGAATATATAAGATCTAAGTGCCGGGCATGATGTATGGATTGGTCTTTTATGACCGCACCACCTAAAGCGACATCTTTAGTGATTTGTGGGAGTAAGGACTTGTAGAACCAGTTCGCTAAGAGATAGTCTGGGAGGGCAGCTTTGACTAACCTTCGCATACATCTCCATTCATGTATATGATCAGAGATGTGGGTGGAAATATCCTGACATAATGAAGTGAGGAGCTCTGCCCCAGTATCATAGCAGATGGGTAGCTGGAAGTGCTTTAGGAATTCCATCGCCAAAGCGTCGAAGGTGTTTATTGACGCGCATGGTAACTCAGTGTACCATTTAGCTGTGTTGCTAGTGAGGGTGTGGGCAAAAAGATGTAACCGAGCACTATCATCCACCATGGAGTTTGAAACACACCAAAGATGGTAGGTGGTGATATGGGTGCTCGGATCCTCCCCTTGCTTTCCTTCAAACTTGGGGATGTCCGTTGGTATCTTATGCGGGGTCGGTGGCCAAAGTAAGTTGTGGTAGATGGGGTCATTTGTGAGTTTGTACAAGTCGGGTATATCCAACATTGCCAAGAAAGCTAGAGAGTGTGGTGTCCCTGACTCGGACCAAGGTGATGACATGTGAATTGAGGAGATTTGAACTCCTCCCATCATTTGAGTCCCAATATTATACATGGGCTACATGGTATAGTAGTTTCCTTGAGGTATGGCGTTGTAGTGTGGATTTTCATGAGGATTTTGATCCTGGGTATAGAATTGCCCTCAGGATAAGCGGTGCCCCCTTGAATCATTTGAATTTGTGAGTAGGGTGCTCCCATGGATTGGTTGGGACCTCCTTGAGGATTCCCGCCCGTCACAGAACTAACCATTTATCCTTGATTGACACAAGGAACACTCATGTCAATTTGCAACTAACCATGCATGCCTGAGAATGGAGGGGGAACTGTTACGTTCCCTATCGACATGTACATATTTGGAATGCCCCAAGATACTTGAATCCAGGGGTTTGAGCTATACAATGGCAGTCGACCATATTGTTGGTGGATGGGAACCGCGCCCATATTGCTATATTGAGCATTATAGGGAGTGTTGTAAGTAGCACTTGTCGAAGCTATGCAGTTTGACACTAAATGGGTGGAACCCAGAATCGGTTGGGTTCCATTCGTAGAGGGTGTCATGTGAGTGGTTGTACTTGGGACAAATGGGATAGTGGGGTTCACCATCAACGATGTTGTGGTGACTATCGACTGGGGCAGTGGTGGACGACCAAAAGTGTCCCTAAAGTCCCACGAACCATTAGTCGTCAACGAGATAGATGGAAATGTTCTGACTATAGAAGTAGGAAGTATAGGTACTGCGGGAGCCAAGATTGGGTCCAACGGTTTCATGAGCAGAGGGTTAAAGGGAGGAAGGAATCCTTCCGTAAAGAAATTCTCCAGAAAACTTGAATTGTCGGTTGTCCAAATAGATCCCGTGTGAGATCTAAGAGACTGATTCCCCGAAGATGGGGAATCGGTTCGCTGGAGCTCTGTGGATATTCCACAATTAGTGGAGGAAGTCCTAGCAATTGTCTAGATTGACGACAAGGGCCAGATGTAGCCACGATGACCATTAATTTTATCATGATATTTGTTGAAGTCTCAAATGATAACACTTGGGTGCCTAAAAAATATAAAAAATACACTAAGTTGATCAATCAGCAAACAGATGCAAATGACCCTATCTGATAAGCACCGATCACTAGAGATGAAACCTAGTATCTAAATGAATAACAGAGAAGGCTGGCCAGATGAATCTTCTCTTTTAAAATCAAATGTTGAAAGAATTGAACAGGAACAGGTATCGCCAAATCAACGAGTTCAGTTGGAGGCTAGACCTTTCAGTGACAGTCAAAAGGAAGGAGAGACTTCTGGAGAAAAAAGTGTTGAAGACACAAAGGAAGTCATTGAAGCTTCTGAACGAGTTCAAGTTTCTAAACCAGTTCAACAACCAGTCACTCTAAGAAGGTCTACAAGGGAAAGGAAAACTCCCAAAAGGTATGAAGATTCTGCTTCATCTTTTGATTTTATTACTGAGTATGGGGAACCTTCTTGTTATCAGGAAGTAGTAGATGATAGAGATAGCGAAAAATGGAAAACAGCTATGGAAGAAGAAACGGATTCCTTAGCCAAGAACAATACCTGGGATCTTGTAGAGCTTCCTGAAGGGAGAAGTGTTGTTGGATGCAAGTGGGTTTTTAAACTGAAACGGAAAGTTGATGGAAGTATTATAAGGTGAGACTGGTAGCAAAAGGGTATTCTCAGGTTGAAGGTATAGACTTTCATGAAATTTTTTCTCTAGTTTTAAAACTTGTTTCTATTCATACTGTGTTGGCACTAACTGCGTTACTTAATCTTGAGTTAGAACAGTTAGATGTTAAAACATCATTTCTACATGGTGATTTGAATGAAGAGATATATATGGAACAACCAGAAGGTTTTGTACAAGGTCGCGGCAGTAGATTAGTTTGCAAGCTCAGGAAATCATTGTATCGTCTGAGGCAGTCTCCCAGACAATGGTACAAGAAGTTTGATTCCTTCATGGTGAGCCAAAACTTTATAAGAAGTGAGTATGATCATTGTGTATACTTCAAAAGTTTCAATGGCATATTCATTATCTTAGCTTTGTATGTTGACAATATGCTTATTGCAAGCAAAAGCATGGAAGAGATCAAAAAGTTAAAGGCTCAGCTCTCTAGGACGTTTGATATGAAGGATCTTGGAGCAGCAAAACATATCTTGGGCATGGAGATACACAGAGATAGGAAAAATGGTAAGCTTTGGTTATCACAGCAGAAGTATGTGGAGAAAGTACTTGAAAAGTTCTCTATGAACAATGTGAAACCTGTTAATGTTCCACTAGCTTCCCATTTTAGGCTTTCTTCAGTTTTAAGTCCCAGAAATGATGAAGAAAAGCAGTATATGTCTCATGTACCATATGCAAATGTTGTAGGCAACTTAATGTATGTGATGGTATCTACAAGACCTGATATTTCACATGGAGTTGGAGTTGTCAGCAGGTTCATGGCAAATCCAGGTAAAGAACATTGGCAAGCAGAGAAATGGGTGCTTCGATATCTAAGAGGCACAAGTGACCATTGCATCGTCTTTAATGGTAGTGAAGGATTAGTCTGCAGATATGTAGATGCTGACTATGCAGGTGATTTGGACAAAAGAAGATATACTACAGGTTATGGCTCTACTCTTGCAGGTGGAGCAATTAGTTGGATGTCAAAGCTTCAAGAAACAGTTGCATTGTCCACTATCGAAGTTGAATATATAGTTGCTTCAGATGCCAGTAAAGAAGCAATCTGGTTAAAGGGTCTGCTGAATGAGATTGGAAGGACGTAGGAGAAAGTGAATGTACTTTGTGATAGTCAAAGAGCTATTCACTTGTATATAAATCCTGCTTATCACAACAGAACCAAGCACATAGATGTAAGGCATCATTTTCTGAGACATGTGATCGATGGCGGAAACGTAGCTCTTCAAAAGGTCCATACGCAAGAGAATTGTGCAGACATATTCACAAAGCCAATTATAGTATAGAAGTTGAGATGATGTTTAGCTTCTCTTGGCTTGCAGAGAAGATGATGAATGGGCATGGGCAAGGTATTAGGAAAATTGTTTTCAAGGTGGAGTTTGTTGGAAGTTTGACAACGAATTATGTAAATTTGGGTAAAAATGTAACTAGTTAGTTTTATACCGAAATAGCAGTTATGTAACGGAGGAGGCTTGTATAAAACTAGTGAATTCCTGAGAAATGTAATCGTGGAGAATCATTGTTGAATTAATAAAGGTTCCAATACCTTTCCCCATGGATGTTTCCTTAACACCCCGTGTGTGTAGTTTCTTTCCTCATTATTTCCCCTATTCAAACAACAAAACAAAGCTTATTTCCCAAAAGAAACTTTTAGGACACCTATTTTGCTAACAAAATTCAGTAACAGATCCTCTTTAAATCCATGAGCAGGCTTCTTCTCCCTTTTGGTTTGTAGACACAGCTGGAAATCAAGGTTTTGGGAGACTAACGCTCTGCAGCAGTGGCCACAGAGAGTTACTAGGTCCACTAACGCTTTCTGTATGGAGACACAGAGCTTTATAAAGCACTATGTAGTCTTCTAACCTGTGTTAGTGTGGGGAAACAGCTCAAAATAGGGCTTCTCAGATCGTATTCAATGATGAATATATGTAGGCAAGATGCTTTGGTGGGTCAGAAAGGGAAAGCAGAAGTATACGGAGGTATTAGAAGGAGGAGAAAATTGAGAACTATCCGGGTAAACTGGAAACTATATGTATAGTCACCAGCAGAGTCGCCAATTCTGCTATAGGATAAAATGCATGGTTGTTATCGGGAAATCTAGTGTCCACTTGGAGCTGCTAGTCCCACTAAGACTGGTAGCTATCTTAGAAACAAGCAAACTAAAACTACTTTCGTTTTCCTTTATGAGAAGTAGATAAGAGGGGAACAAAGGACACCAACCTCAATCTTGTGCTTGGTTCCTCTCCCTTCTAACAGATCCTTGCCGCTCTTCCTTCGTCTACCCAGCTTCAAAGAGTACCTGTGGAATCAAAGCAACATAATATTATCGAAGAACAGAGATCTACAATCATAAACAATATAGGACCAGATATATATTGACCACACAAATGCATATATCATCAAACATACAAGAATGTGGAGGAAAACTTGAATAGCTTTATTAATATCAAGAACAGCAAAGAGGATTACAACTAATTGTTCTGACCCAGCGTCATCCTCCTAGCAAGAAAGCCCTTCTTCACCTCATGAAAAGCTTAGATCACCCAACACTATGATATTCCACCAAGAAACCAACAGCACTTCCTTACAAGATACAAATTCCAACCTCCGGATCTCTGGGATGAGGGATCCATATATAGATGATTGCAGGGGGGTGAGTCAGCTTTTGGGATTTTGATTAGTGTCCTCTCTCTGATAGTTCTTGGTTCCACTTGGAGATTGATGATATCTTACTCATCCCTAGGCGATTTCAGAGAGGCAAGTGTCACAGGAGAAGTTTATGGAAGATTCCATGATGATCCACCTTGCAAACTATCTCTGCCATTTGTCTACTCTCGCTCATCGCACCCTACAGAAGGGATTTCCAGTATGCATCGCACCCTTTACACTGAGCAGGTGAGATGCAACACACCCTCTGCATAGGGGAGCCTGTATGGTCTAGCTTTGACCAGTTCTGAGCAGTTTTCTGTGGAGAACTTCTGGGAGATGATGTAATCAACTGACCTTGTTCCTTTAGGGTGTGAAGCAATACTTTTAGGGACTTAGGAGCCCTTGGTTTATGGACATGTATGATTGGGGTTGCAGTGCCCAAAAATGTCTATAACAGGTGCCCCCTAAAGCATGAGGTCGTTAATCTTTTGATGTCAGGTGAAATGCTTTATCATGAGGATCCGAAGTTTTTTCGAACTGGAAGGTGACCTGTAATAAGATACAATACAATACATTATCTTCATAATATTTTCATGATCTAGCTTAGGCGGGCATTCCCATGCTCAGCATTATAATTCATTTTCATGTACATAATACAGACAACCGTCTGTGTGGCAGACTAATGATTCTGATAGAGCCATCATCCTTTGATTCGGATGAGCATCTATGCAGCAGTGATGTACATTTGATGTCTTTATTTTCCTGGATATATC
This sequence comes from Pinus tabuliformis, assembly GCA_031772625.1. Taxonomy (NCBI): domain Eukaryota; kingdom Viridiplantae; phylum Streptophyta; class Pinopsida; order Pinales; family Pinaceae; genus Pinus; species Pinus tabuliformis. The sequence continues at coordinate 542,797,372 of CM062816.1, read as the reverse complement.
ACAGCCCGAATGGATGAAACTAGATCTAGGGTCTTCAAACTCATCCAATCTTCACTCGGAGTACAAGTCGATCCATGTGAAAGATGTTCTGGAGTCGAACATGGAAAGACATCGCCTGATTACCAGCCAATGATGTAAGATGTTAACAAGCGTGAGAGGAATCACCGATAATGATGATGACCCTCAAGGTACTACAGTACAATTTTTGTGGTGTGAAAAAGGGACTTGGCGTCGAACACCACACAAAATCTTTTGGTCGAAGGCCATTGATTTAAACCTGTCATCGGAAGTGAGAAACTTGCCATTGAGGCATGCAAGCTTCAAAGTACTGAAAGGGTTATTACTAAGTCAACTTCTTGGATAATGAGCTGATGTCGACAAGAAGCAACCCCTCGTAGGAGGGCCTTAATGAATCCCACATCTACGACACAAAACGGAGTAAATGATTTTGGAGGTGAAAACGATCTGATGATACAGTGTTCAGGGCAGCGGTCATGAAAGAATGGAGCGTGAATTTATTGCAGTGGATGAGACACAGGTGAATTATCTGAGCGACTTCTCTTGAACATATCAGCGAAACTGACATGGATTGGTAGCGTTAACCCCAAATAAGGATGGTCTGATGGACCAATGGTGATATGACCGGTGAACAGAATAACCCAACCTAACTCAGACATGGAGTGAAAGTGTCATGTTCAAGAGTGACTTGCTACCAATAAAGTTTCTTCAAGTTTTCTTCCCAATTTTTCCCCAGTCATTGCTGACCAGTACCTCTTTATTTTTATCAAGCTTGAGGAGGATAACATATGCATGTTCTATAATTTGCCCTTCGGGCAAACCCGTCGCTATGTTTTAACGAGCCTAGCGATAGTGAAACTCGTTCTTGTCTGTATGGACAAGTTTGTCGCTATTGGTTTTAACGAGTTTAACGACAAAGATAACTCGGTCCTTTTCAATTTTAGAGAGTCTGAAAGGGGCATAAAGGAAACTCCAATAATCCTTTTTCGTCATGTAATCCCTTAAGTCCAAAAAAGTATAAAATAATACGAAACGGATCAATTTTCGATAATTTTAACGAGCCAAACAAAACAAGCGCTCTATATTTTTGTGTAATAATCCCTCACGTCCAAAAAGATTAAAATCTAGAGGACGGATAACACCCCCGGTAGCTTTAATGAGCTGGAGAGGAAAATCACTGAGCAATCTTTTCATATTTTACGAGTCAAGTGAAAAGAGCTTAAAGGAGACTCGTTTTTTGAGGAACGAGTGATAATTTCAGGTAGCAGCTGATTCCAGGTAAGGTTTGGAATTTTCCAATCACGGCAGTGTCACAAGGAAGGCTAACAGGATCACTATTTGTGGTTGTTCCTCAAAAGGGGTAAACAATCAAATGGAGGTGAATGATCGGCTAAAACAGAGTGGAGGTGATAATGAGAACACAACCAAGGCTCAAAAGCTGATGATAATTCATTCACAATCGTTATTTACCGGAAATTGGTTCATTTTTTTTAATGAGCTTAAACTCTGGGGGAAATATTTGCTTATTTCTTAGGTTTAATTTTTAACAAGCTTGAACTTTGCATAAAAACTGCTCGTGGTGGGTTTATTTTTTAACGAGCTTGAACCCTGCGGTAACACTGCTTGTGATAAGTTTGCATGCCCCCAGCATAATAACGCAAATCGAGGTGCATGCCCCCCAAGCTTCATTGAATTCAACACGGTGGTTGTAATGAAGGTTTACCTTCGAGATCTTTGAAAGGCTCAACTTGGATTTTACGAGATCGTAATCAAAGATTCAATTTGGAAAGGGAGTTGTTTCATTTTTTAATGAGGTTGACATAGTAAAAGAACTATCCTCATGACTCCTTGTTTCATTTTTTAACGAGGTCAACATGAGATAAGAACCGTCCTCTGAATCCACCATATTTACAGTATTTGATAGAAAATAAAAAATTGGAGGATGATTAAGGTCACTGGAACTATCTTCCTTACAATCCAGAATATGGGAACGATGGTGGTAATCTTCCCATGGCGCCCCGTCAATCATCATTGACTGAATTCCTTCGTATGTAGAATGTACTTGCAACCAAGGATTTGAAGGGGTGTCATATTCCTTAGACCTATCTATCCAAATGCTCGATGAGCGTTGATTTGGGTTTGTCCCCGAGGCCAAGAAAATTGATTGCTACAATATTTCTAAAATGGCCATGATCCATGCTGAAAACTGTTCAGGAATATTCTGAATTTTTTAGATATAGAAGATATCATATTGCAGGTTCCCACCGTGGCCACTTCCGTCAGATTGTTTGGAGGCAGTAGGGAAAAAGTAACCATCAATGTAGGGTCTTTTAGTAGGCCTACTCCGACATTTTGAAGTGAATGAGGGCTTCCATGGATCATCAGAATGCTTCCCGTAACTTGTGAACTGTTGGGGAGAAATGTTTGCTAGTCGACGATTGTAATACTTCCTTGGAAAGGAAATGCAATCTTCCTAAAGTAGGTCGACACAATAGCAGCCGTATCATATATCCAGGGCCTTCCCAGTAGTATGTTGTAATCGAGGTTTCCATCAATTACTTCAACATCTATTTCTACTATTTTGCCCCCCAGTTCGACTTGCAAGTTACTTAAAATACCATATGAGGTGTATGTTCATCCATCAAATGCTTTTGATGTCGTCGAAGATCGCAACAAGGGTGGAGATCCTAAAGTTTTCCAGCAACTCATCGACATAATACATGTGGATGCCCCCTCATCAATAATTGTTCGATGAAAAGTTTTGTTGAGGGCTTTCACTTGAATAAGGAAAGCTAGTTGAATTGGTAACTGGGGGTCATACCCTTTGTGATTAAAGGACACAAGATTGGAATCCGTTGGGTCAATCCCACCTATCGCTGATAATAAAGCCTGCTTTTGGGAGGGGCAATTTTGCAGTACCTCAAGTGTCGACATAGTGGATGGCGATTGGGCCAGATCTTCCACTATATTATAATGCTGTGCTACTCTAGCACGAGGATTAAATGTAGATTTGTGTACTACTCCCTTTGGCGGCTTTATCGTTAGTTCAGGAATGATGGGTGGCACAATTTTGATCGAAGTTGTTGTCGAACTACTAGGTTGATCATTAGCCTTGTTGTCCAACAACTGTGGATTCCCATAATCTTTATTCCTTGTCGATATCAAAGCATCATTTTTCTACTTCGAAACTGACAAAGCACTTGGGACGGGGAAGCATTGTCACTAGCAACCAGATTTGTTCCTGGATTTGGAAATGGATCAGTCAATACCGCCGAGGTTTTTGAATACTTGAATAATTTTCTAAGCTGAGCTTTATATGGACACTCTCTTGTCCAATGATCCTCATCACATATAAGGCATGGACGATTTGGTTTCCTATCTCCAGAAGGGTTTGCAGAAGATTTTTCAGGGGACGACTCCTCTTGTTTCTTCTTTTTCCCTTTCTTTTTCTTCTTGCCTCCTGGTTGCGTTGTTTCTTTGCCTTTGTCAGTCAATACGACATTTACTTCCGAGGCGAGAAGTTCCTCATTTGAATTTTGACCTGAAACCATATGGGCCTTCTTTGACTTAGCCTTTACGGTTTTCGTGTTGGTCATTCCTATCACGCCGTCCCTGGCATGAGAGTCTTTGTTTGATTTAGGAGAGGGAGGAACATAAAATTCCGGTCTAGGAGCATCAGGGATTTTATCGTAGAGTGTGCCAGATTGAGTATAAATCAAATCTAAATATTGTGCACGAGCAATGACTTGCTCTTCAGTGACGACTCCTCCCCTTGCCACATCTTCTGTAATAGAAGGTAACAATGACTTAATAAACCATTCAGCCAACAGTTGATCAGGAACATATGTTCTTACCATTCTGCGACAACATCGCCACTCATGAATATGATCGAATATGTGAGTGGCCGTCATTTTCTTGAAATTGGTAAGAAGCTCTGTTCCCGTTTCGTACCTTATGGGTAACTAAAAATGGGTTAAAAAGGTTGTGGCTAGGGTACTGAAGTTATCAAACAAAGATCTAGGCAATTTGATATACCATTTTGCTGCCGGACCAGTTAATGTTCGCTGAAAAAGGAGAAGTCTAATCGAATCATCATTTAGAGTGTTAGATGAACACCACAGATGAAAGGTCATCACATGATTCGACGGGTCTTCACCCGGATTTCCATTAAATCTAGGAATATCTGACGAAAGTTTATGAGGAATTGTTGGCCACCAAGGGGCGTAAGTTATTGGATCGTTTGTCAGCCAATTTAGATCTGGTAACTCTAAAGTTGCCACAAAGGGCAACTGTTGATTCAGGTTAGGCAAAGCATACCCAGGATAATATGGAATCGCCTGAGCAGTGGGTCTTTGCATACCAGCATAATGTATTTTATGCTAGTAACTTTGATAAGGTTGATGGGCATAACCATTATAGTATGGTTATTGATAACTGCTTTGGAAATGCGGTTTCCCATTACTTACAAAGACTTGTTGCTCAGGTCCTCGATATGATTGCAGGAATTGCAGTTGTTGAGATTGAACCAGCCATGGTTGTTGGACCATTTGTTGTTGTCCAATACTGGATGATTGACCAAGATGAGGAGTCATAGTACTTGTTTCAGCCTGAGTCGCTCCAGATAAGGAGGCACTAACCTGAGGTTGTGATTGAATCGCTGAGACGAGAGGCTATTGTATTGCAACCTGAGAAACTTGGGGTTGACATACAACAAGTAGCGCTTGTACTTGCGATGCAGTCACAGTAGTAGGTATAGTGGGAATATTCGACACAGGATGGACTAGTTGCATTGAATATACAACCCTTGGTTGCTGAGGCAGTATTGGTACCCAACCGTTGGATGTCATTCCAGTTTGACTTGAACTTTGTTGTAAACTCCAATATGGTTTTTCTCCGGGAGGGAATAATGAAAAGGCATACTGTCCTCCATATGGTGGCAATCTAGTACTTAAAGGGTAGATTGGCCTTTGAAGACACATTGGATCAATTTGTTGAGTTTCAACATAAGAAATACCAGATGAGAATCAGGATGAAGAAATAGGAACTAACCATGTTGTCGAAACAGCCCCTGATTTGACTCTAGCTTGTTGTTGATAACTTGCTGGGACAGATGGTATATCGGCAAACATCGTTGGAGTAGTAGCAGGAGGCTTTGCCGCTGCTACATTGGATGACACAGTCTTGGATGTCGATGGTTATTTAGAAATATCTAGTTTATCCAAAAGATTTTCTAGCAATTTCAATTGACTTTCTTCCACGATTGCGGATTACTCGATCAACTCAAAATAAAGGGGAAAATGATTCCGAATTAAATGAATTTTAGACGCTTTGACACAACTTACTTTTTCAATTTTTAAGAGTCGAGAAAAAACAAAAGATGACTCTAGTCACCTTTGATTTTTAATGAGCCTGAAGTGACAAGTGCTCAGATGGACCTTTTCCTTTAAGGAGTCTAAAAAGGAACGAAAGAGACTACTCTAGAAATCTAAACAGAGGGATTACCAAACCAATCGCAAAACTGCAGAATACTTTTTACAGTACGGCAGTCAATCTTCCCGAATGTTGTGTTCAGTGCATTGCGATCAATAGGGCGGCAAACACGGCTTCCTATGGATAAAGGATATAGCCTATTGTGGTCTCCCAATATATACTCGACGGTACGTGGGAGCACAAGTCTGTACTGGCACTTTTTGTCTCAAAGAGGAGGAATCACCCAACCAACAGTGAAAGCGATAGTTACCAGGCTTTATGACACCGGAATACATCTCTAGCCTAGACTTATAGATGTTGTGCGTTAGGTTCCAAAGTGTTTTTATGTTCATTGAATTTATTTTACAGTTGATCTTTCTTAAGAAATTTGCCTTTCAGGTTCACCGCGTGATGTAGATATAAAATTCCTAAAATGCAATCTAAGATGATAAACAATCGTTTAATCTTCTTTTTGCAATTAAAATCGTAGCTACTAAAGAAAGAGAGATGATATTCTTTCAACGTAGAGCAGAGAGCACACACTAGATGAACTGTCCTAAATCAAACCAACAAGCAGTCTAAATGCAAATGCACATGCATGTATTTGTTTTCAGCTTTCTTAATGTGTGAATGACAAGAAGAAAGCTATGTAAATATCTAAATTATATTTTCAAAGTGACAGTACTAACAAATTTCTCTTCAAAAACGAAAGGAAGATAATGACGACACTTTGCGATTTTGAATTGAAAACTACTTTCGACACTTGAAAAACTACTAATTCAAATCAAATAAAAGAGTAACCGTATAATCAACTATCAAGAACAATAGAATTCTTTTCTTCGACTGAAAATGACACTTGCGACACTTCCAAATCAAGAAATGACAGTTCGATTACGCTACTTCTTTGTAAAAGAGAACTGAAAATGGCGCACAATACATAAAAACATTCACAGTTCTTTGCACAATGGAGGCAGAATGATGGAAAGGAAGGGGGTTTCCACAGTGGTATACTGATCACAGACAGCAAAACTCCTTAATAGAGCTGAAGAGAGTGAAGAAAAACCAAATTCTGAAGGCAAAATTAGCCTTTTCTGACCATCGCACCTGTTACACAGGGAATCCAGTATGCATCCCACCTACTGCACATGGGAGGTGCGATGCATACAGACTTCCTTGAAGAGAGGGTGCGATGGTACTAGTGCAAGACTTTTACTTGGCCTTTGGTCACAGTTTGCAGCTCAGTTCAGGGATTTAGGTCGAGCAAGTGATGTTCAGTAAATATAAATCACAGGGGCTGATCTAATGAGATTACTAGAGCCACCACTAGGGCAATTAGGATGTTTGCAAATTGATTGTTCAGTTTATAAATGAAACCTAGAGATAGACTGAAGCAGCATTGATCTACTTTGCACTTGCATAGAAAATGCAGTTCGAAGGCTAGCTGGCTTAACTTCAGGCTCCGTCTGTAAGTTTATAAAGAAACCAAATATAGACAAGCAAACAATCTATTCGCTACCCAGTGGAGTCGCCATTTTGTTATCGGGAAATCTAGTGTCCACTTAGAGCTGCTAGTCCCACTAAGACTAGTAGCTATCTTAGAAACAAACAAACTAAAACTACTTTTGTTTTCCTTTATGAGAAGTAGATAAGAGGGGAACAAAGGACACCAACCTCAGTCTTGCACTTGGTTCCTCTCCTTTCTGACAGATCCTTGCCGCTCTTCCTTCATCTACCTAGCTTCAAAGAGCACCTGTGGAATCCAAGCAGCATAATACTATCGAAGAACAGAGATCTACAATCATAAACAATATAGGACCATATATATATTGACCACACAAATGCATATATCATCAAACATACAAGAATGTGGAGGAAAACTTGAATAGCTTTATTAATATCAAGAATAGCAAAGAGGATTACAACCAATTGTTTTGACCCAGCATCATCCTCCCAGCATGAAAGCCCTTCTTCACCTCATGAAAAGCTTAGATCACCCAACACTATGATATTCCACTAGGAAACCAACAGGACTTCCTTACAAGATACAAAATTCCAGCCTCCAGATCTCTAGGATGAGGGATCCATATATAGATGATTGCAGGGGGGTGAGTCAGCTTCTGGGATTTTGATTAGTGTCCTCTCTCTGATAGTTCTTGGCTCCACTTGGAGATTGATGATCTCTTACTCACCTCTGGGCAAATTCAGAGAGGAAAGTGTCACAGGAGAAGTTTCTGGAAGATTCCATGATGATCCACCTTGCAAACTGTCTCTACCATTTGTCTACTCTCACTCATCGCACACTATAGAAGGGATTTCCAGTATGCATCGCACCCTTTACACTGAGCAGGTGAGATGCATTTCACCCTCTGCATAGGGCAGCCTGTATGGTCCAACTTTGACCAGTTTTGAGTAGTTTTCTGTGGAGAACATCTAGGATATGATGTAATCAGTTGACCTTGTTCCTTTAGGGTGTGAAGAAACACTTTTAGGGACTTAGGAGCCCTTGGTTTATGGACATGTATGATTGGGGTTGCAGTGCCCAAAAATGTCTATAACAATGGTGTATGGAGAATGAAGATACCCTCAAAGGTCTTCCCAGGACCTTCAGCAGATTGTAAGATTATCTACAACCGTCACAAAGTTACATGCATGCTCCTAAACAATAACTAACTATCAAACTAGGATAAGTAGATTACCTCAAGCCTCCATGTAGATTTGCTAGAGAGCCCAATGCAGCTAGGTGGAAGTCCCCTAAGCTAGCTCTAGATCAAGTCCTGCACATAGAAGAGACAAGCATAATCACAGCATACAACTCTAATAACTAATACATGAATGCATAAAAGAACATCTAGTTACACAAAACTAAGCTACTCATGCTAAAAGGTATTGGACAAACAACTGAATGAATGATAGTACCAACACCACAGAGTAGACAGTACAACTACATTTCTATATTAATGTTGGAAGAGTGATTACAACCATTTGTTGCATCAGCCTTCCCTTACCCCTCCAACTTCTTTCTCTCTCTCCCTTCTTGCCAACTTCTTATGATTTGAGACCATGCTCAACAATCAAGTATGCTATCCTTTCAAATGATCTGACCTCTGTCACCATAGCCCTAGCTTTGCTTATGTAGCAATTGAGTTAGGGTTGCTAAGTTCCTCCTTGAGTTCCCTAGGATAAAATAAATGAAGTTGCCACGCTTTTCAGCTCTTTCCCATTTGCCTCATTAATTAGGATTAGAAATCCTCCAAATAGGTCGAATTTGGATGTTTCCTTGCTTTTCTTGAGTGATTTTTGGAACAAATATCTAGATATTTATGAGTCAATTCATTCCTTTGACCCTTAGAACATCACTAGGATTCACTAACATTGTTCCCATACTAGCAACTTGAGTTAGTTGGGTCACTAACACACCCTTAGGATTGCAGAGAAGCTTTATAAAGTAGGTTGTCAGTGCATAGCTAGCGTTAGTGTGGAAACAAGGCATGTGATTTTGGTCTTTGCTTCAGCCATCATGTCTTTCCCCTCTGAATTGATGCGGGGGTCAATTTGTTGTATAAAAAAGTTGCCCCTGAGGTTGTGATTATGGAGGTTCTAGCAATAGTGCCTATGGTTCCAAGGTCACCTAGGCTGAAGCCTACACCGACGAGAGAGGTCCCCAAGCCGAAGAAGGATAAGAAAAATAAGTTGATGCTAGTGTGCGAGTCACTATGAAATCATGCAATGAACAAGGCCCAAAGGAAAGAAAAGCCAAGCGGGAAGGAGAAGGGGAAGGTGGTAGATCGGGAAGCAGAGGAAGGCATGGAAGACATAGATATTGAAGGAGTAGATCCCATTTCAAAGCTTTTAGAGTATATCCCTCCGTGAAAGGGCAAGGTGAAGGTCCCGAAGGATCTAGATGTTGGGCAGTTCTCCCTCAACACACCCCTCTTGCCAGAGAATATCACCTTTTAAGATCCGCACTTGATGCGGGTCCCACACTTGAAGCTCGAAGACTGGGATTTGGCAAACCATGAATAGTTTCCCCCACCTTGCTACCGACACCTTCATGTAGAGGGTTTTCTACAAGACGTCTGGTGTCACTGCATTAGAGCTGGTGGAATGGATTCGTGGAGTCAACAAATTAGGGTTGTTGAACCTATTATGGGTGTCACACTATCATCGGTTAAACATCAACCTAATTATCATTAAGCAGCTACTGTGCCTGGTGCATGAAAGTTGCTTGTGGTTAAATGAAATGATCCCTGTCATAGATATGCTAATCCATCGGATCACATTGTTACCCCATTCAAGACCGAATCTGACCAAGGCATTTGGCGGAAAGAAGAGCGAGCGTGACCTCGCTAAGAAGATGAAGGACAAGTGTAAACTTATCAAAAATTTGTGTGGATATTCAATTACCAGCATTATTGACCCCACGATCAAGATTGCCACACAGATTTTGGCTATAAAAGTCATGCGAAAGTGTTTCCTGGACGAGGTGCCGACACTAGTGGTCTCACTGGCAGCGCAGTGCACGAAGGGCATATATTTCAACTGGGCGTGCTACCTGTGTAGCAATTTCCTCGCGAACTACAGAGAGGCACTAAATGATAGCAAGACCTTTCACTATGCATGGTTGTTTCTCTCAATTGTGATGGTCGTGTGGGATTTTTTAGATGATGGCCAGTTTCCTCCTGTGGAGAAGGATTTACTAGAAGTAGAAAATTTCACATCTCTTTGGGCCACAAAAGATGTTGTGCAAGTAATAGAAAGAAAATTCTTTTGGGTGCTGATGGAGGCGAGTATTCGCATAGTCATCAACCATAAGCTGTGGTTGTCAAAAATCATGTTTGAGCAACTCTCAGGGTATGCGAAGTTCAAAGCGGACTTCCATCATATTTACATACGGGTACGTAAGGACCCCGACTAGAAATGGTTTGACTTACCCTATTTGGCTACGGATGACGTTATTGCATAGGTCATCAAGAATTGGCCAACGGAGTGGCATGTTGCATCCGATGAGGCCACCGGGACTAGAATGTCCATGGAGAAAAATAAAACGGAAGCAGCCATGTAGAAGGTTTAGCTATTGGCTGAGAAGAGGAAGAAAGAGGCTAAGGAGAAGGCCCGGGTAGATGTGGAGAGCACTGCAATGGAATAGGTAGAGCAAGAAGAGCACGGCTCCGAAAGGAGTCATAGGTCTCCTTTGCCCCAAACAGAGGAGGAAGAGTGGTCAGAGCAAGGCGGCAAAGATCAACAGGAGAGCACTTGCTTCCGAGTGAAGCAGTATAGGGAGAAGGAAAAGGAAGGACCATGCAAAAAGTGAAAATCCACCAAGTTGTCGCTAGATCCAATTACCTTGATGGAGGGTGACATGGAAGAAATTGGAGATAAGGTGTGGGATACAATAGAAAAATTACTGCAACAGTTTGAGCAGCAGTAATAGCAAGCATTGGTCACCATATAGACAGGTTTGCACAAGCTGCAGATCCAAACAACTAGACTCCAGGCAGGTGTAGGACAGAGTAGTGCTGCATCAACCAGTTTGGTAGTGGGTACCACTTAAGCAGCGGAGATGGTTCAGTCAATGGATCTCTGGGTAGTCACGCTGCTTGATGGAGCTTCAAGTGTGGAGGTGGCCACTGACAAAGCTATTGTTAGCACTTTGAATAATGTGGGACTCAACTTGGCCCCACTCCCCAGTGAGTTCCTTCACACATTACAAGTAGGTGTGATCGTAGAGATTAAGGCTCAAGAGCAGCGCACGCTCATCATGATTCGCGAGTACAACGTCAACAATGAATAGATAATCGTGGAGAAGACAGCAATGTTGGAAGCATGGAAGAAGGTTTAGGCACAAAATGAACAAACTATCACCATAGTGGCCGATGCATGCAAGACAGTCCCTAAACTGCATATCCTAGAGGTAGCACCGGTGGACGCGAAGACCAGGAAGCCAGCTGTAGGTGTGCGTGATGCAAAAACAAAATTGGCCAAGATTCAGTTTGAATTGAACCTGGAGATAATAAATCTCGAGTTGAAGTCAAATGCTTCAACTCCACCAGAGGTCAGAGAACAACACGAAGTAGCTGTAAAGGATGGAGTCACAGTAGTAGATCCTACAGTGGCAGATTGCACCGTGCTCTTTGAACAGTCAATGGAGGTAGTCACGGTGCTCCAGAAAGATCCTACCATGCAGAGGTTGAACACAGAATCCCATGAATTGCAGGAATAGTATGATGAAGCAAGAGTGATGGTGTGCATTGTCACTATATCACAGCGATTGGCCAAGCTGCATGAGGCAAAAAAATTGTTGGAATAGGTGGAGGCAGTGCAAAGGAAAGAGGCAATCCTCAAGGCCCAATTGCGGCGTTGGCTGGATGAGGCCTATGTTATCTTCGCCACCATTGAGGAAAATATGGAAAGCATAGAGAGAACACAGCAGAAGATCAAGGACGATAGTGCAGAACTAGTAACAGAGCACCTGGTAGAGCAAATCAAATAGACAGCCACGCAGAGTGCAGTTGAGGTAGTAGTAGCCCAAGTTGAGTTCGGAGGTCTCCATAGTAATATCTCCACGCTAGTAGAGTGACTTGGGGGGTGAGTAATGATATTTGTGGTGCGGGCATGTTGGGATAGGGTCCCCTAGGGTCAATTTTGGGGCAAAAAGCCCAAGTTTTCTTGTAAATAATGTAAAGTCTCCACAAGATGTGGTCATAGAGTGTGTAGATAGTAAAGTGTCATAAAGGGTTTTACCCTTATTTTATGTAAGTTGTGTCGGCTTTAGTAGATCTACCCATGGTCCGTGGACCATGGGATTGTATAAAAAGAAGAGTCTTAGAGAGTCTAAGGCATAGGAAATATCAATGAAGACAAATGTAATGGGTCATTAAGAGTAAGAGCGAGAAGTCTTAGAGTAGAAGAGAGGCTCTACAGCTGTGTGCACAGAGGCCTAGAGTAGAGTCTGTAGCTGAGTGTGTGGACCCCTGTAGTTGTGTGCATAAGTAATTCTTGAGTCTGTAAGAAGAACTGAAGTATTAAATAAGAGATTATTCCAAAAACTGCATATCTCGGAAGAAGCACCAGTGGACGTGAAGACTTGGAAGCTAGTTGCAGGTATGTGCAATGCAGAAACAGAAGTGACCAAGGTTTAGTTTGAACTAAACCTAAAAATAACAGAGCTCGAGTTGAATTCATAGGCTTCAACTCCACCAGAGGTCAGAGTACAGCGCAAAGAAATTGTAAAGATGAAATCACAGCAGTAGATCCTGCGGTGGCAGATTGCACCGCGCTCTTTGAACACTCCATGTAGGTAGTCACGGTGCTCCAAGAAGATCCTAACTTGTAGAGGTTGAACAAGGAAGCCCATGAATTGCAAGAGCAGTATGATGAAGCAAGAGGGACGGCGTGTACCATTGCTGTATCACAGGGATTGGCCAAGCTGCATGAGGCAACATAATTACTTGAACAGGTGGAGGCAATGCAAAGGAAAGTGGCAGTCCTCAAGGCTGGATTGGGGCCTTGGCTAGATGAGGCTTATGTTATCTTCGCCATCATTAAGGAAAATATGGCAAGCCTACTGAGAACACAGTAGAAGATCAAGGACAATAGTAGAGGACCAGCAACGGAGCACCTGATGGAGCAAATCAAACAAGAAGCCACGTAGAGTGTGGCTGAGGTAGCAGTAGCCCAAGTTGAGTTGGGAGGTCTCCATAGTAATATCTCCACACAAGCAGAGTGACTCGGAGGTAAGTCACGATATTTTTGTTCGGGGCCTGTTGGGATAGGGTCCCTTAGGGTCAATTTTGGAGCAAAATGCCCAAGTTTTCTTGTAAAGAATGTAAAGTCTCTGCAAGATGTGGTCACAAAGCGCATAGATAGTAAAGTATTATAAAGGGTTTTACCCTTATTTTATGTAAGTTGTGTCGGCTTTAGTAGATCTACCCATGGTTAGTGGACCATGGGATTGTATAAAAAGAAGAGTCTTAAAGAGTCTAAGGCATACAAGATATCAATGAAGACAAATGTAATGGGCCATTAAGAGTAAGAGTGAAGAAGTCTTCGAATAGAAGAGAGGCTCTGCAGCTGTGTGTGCAGAGGCCTAGAGTAGAGTCCACAGTGGAGTGTGCAGACCCCTGCAGCTGTGTGTGTAGGGAAGTCTTGAGTTTGTAAGAAGAACTGAAGTATTAAATAAGAGATTATTCCAGAAATTCATGTGTTTATCTATTTATTTATATTATGAATGAATGCGCTATTATGTTATGATGGATGATGGGTTTATGAATTAATATTGTATTGATGCGCGATTCTACATGACTTATATTATCATATGAACGCGAGTAATAATAACTATTTACGTGAAGAATATATTGTTGCATGTTAAAGTTATTAAACACTTAAGCTAATCTAGGTAAATACGGAGTTAGGAGTAATCACAGAGGCACCTAAGTGGTTGATTCACCTGTTTAGGGTCCGCAAAAGGAAGTCTTGAACATTCACGGAGGTGTAGAATCTGATTAAGTGAAGTTATATCGATAAGCCCAAAGGGATTATCAATCTGTGGGAAGGAATGTTTAGGAAATATAATGACATCACACTCATATCTGGGTGTAGAAACTTGGTTCCAGCATCCCCCCATACTACTTCGGATGATACTTTATTTCGTGCTCCACGGTTTGATGCCAAAAGGGCCAGTAATGTAGGGATTTGTTTGGAAAACTTAACTTTGAACCTGGGTCAGGACCACTAAGCCAACAAGGATATTGTGAGGAAATAAGGAAAAGATGTTCATCGAGAAATGATTACTCATAAATTATTTCTTCCTTGAAAGGAAACTCTGAGATCAATTCTGCAAATACTAAGGATTTCTTAGACTTAGCCAACATGAATTCAAGATCAAATTCTTCTAGAATGACAATCCATCTATTGTATTGGTCCCCAATCACTCGCCTACTGAGAACAAATTGAAATGGATTTATGACTACTAAGATGAAAGTTTTTCGAAGCAGAATATAATATCTAAGTCACCGGACAGCATGGAAAACTACCAAAGCTACTTTCTCAATGGGATAATAGTGCATTTCAGGGCCCACTAAGCCTCGTCTCAGATAATAGATTACGTGCTCACATAAAGCATCATATTCCTAAACCAGAACCATACCAATGGTTGATTCAACTGTGGTGAGATACAAAAGGAAGTATTTGCTATAATATGGTGGAATCAACAAAGGAGCATATGTTAATGCTTTTTTCAAAGAATCAAATGAGTATTGTGTGAAATCATCCCATAGAAATCGGACCCCTTTCTTAAGAAATCTCATAGATCCTTTAGTAATCTCAGCATAATTAACTATAAATCTCTTTAAGAAATTGGATTTTCCTTGAAGACTCTGAAGTTGACAAATAGAAGATTGGGGAGGCAACTGAAGTATTCCCTCAACCTTGAAGGGATCTACATGAATCCCTTAAGTAGAAATGATGAATCCCAACAATCAACCGGACATGACAGAGAAAAAAAACTTATTCGGATTCAACCAGATTTTATAAAAATGACATTGTTCAAAAATCAATCAAAGATGTTTAGGATGATCTATTCTCTTTCAAGAACGAGCAGCTAAATCATCCAAGTAAGCTTTGATAACATGTTTGATATCATGGAAAGCATGTGACATGGCCCGTTGAAAGGTAGTTCCCACATTTTTAAGGCCAAAAGGCATATTTTCATATGCAAATGTACCTGAGGGGCAAATAAAAGTTGTCTTATGTTGATTGTCTAGAAAAATAGTGATTTGATTATATCTAGAAAATCCATCCATAAACGAGAAAATTTCATTACCCACACATTCATCGATAATCTAATCAATAAAGGGTGTGGAGTAATTATCTTAGGAAAAGCCTTATTTAAGTCCCTAAATTCAATGCATACATGGATCATTCCATGCTTCTTATCTATGGGGACTAGATTGGAGACCCACTCAGTTAAAGGAACGAGGTATATGAAACCTGCCTTAAGCAACTTTTCAACCTCAACTTTGATAGCTGCTTCTTTTCTAAGGTTTATCGGTCAAAGCTTCTAGCAAATAGGTCTTGCATTTTCATATGTCTTGATCTCATGCTAGACTATAGATGGATCTATCCCAAGAATCTCCTCATAAGACAAGAGAACATGTCTCGAAACTCTATAAAGAGATCGGTATAAGTTTGAATTTCTTCAAGGGAACAATCAGCTCCAATGAAGACATTTTCGATAACGTTGGGATTCCTAGAGATGTTCAATGGAACAGTTTATGAAATTAGAGACATGTTACCCTCAGCTGAAAATTGTGTTGGAGCCAAAGGATTTAAAACTACGTGAACATCAATAGTAGATGAAGAACTAGAGAATCTTGATTCTACTTCTCACAAATCAGGGAGGAAATATGGCTAATGATGCAAATCATCCCACGGTCTCTTAACACCCATCATTTCTTCTAGAATTACTTCCCTAGATGGAAAAATAATATCTAAGAAATCCATAGCATAAGTTGAATCTAGGGTCTAGGCTGGAGCCACATCCCCATCCATCTCCTCTGGTGGAAAAGGAGTAGGATCAGAGTCTGTAGTGTTAACTATAGATTGATAAGCAATTTTAGCTGTAGACATAGGAAATGTCATTCCACCCACTTGTCGCTCATCTAATGTGGTGGTAGAAGAGCGGGTAAGGTCCAAGGAAAATAATAAGTTCTAAAGAACTCTCTTCGAGAAGGTTCCTTGGAATATGAAATAGCATTAATTCTAGCAATAGGAGCAGAAAAATCAAAGGTACCCATTAAGGAAGAGTACATTCCAGCTCTGAGATTCTCTATAGGATACTTCAGATTGTTCACTAAGGAAAAAGTAGATTCAAAAGATAAATTGAACTCACCCGGAGAATAATCCATCCGAAAAACCATTACAATTCTCCCTTCATGATGAAAATAGAGGATGCAGAATAATGATGATACAATAGCATCCATCTCGTAAATCTAATTTCTACCCAAAATGAGATTGTAATCTAAATTTGCATCAATTATTTATTCTTCAATATTTACAACCTTACCCCCAACATAGACAGGAAAGGCTAGAATAATCCCATGTGGCCTATGAGAATGACCATCAAATGTTGTTAATAGAGTAGGTGACAGAACAGCCTAAGGTGATCTAATAGCCTTCCAACATGATATGGACATTACACATGTGCAAGATCCCTCATCTACTACGGTTCGAAAGATATTGGTCTTTTGGTATGTAGACTTGATTTGAAAAGCCATATCATGTGGGAGTCTCTTCTTGATGTTTGACATGTCGAATGTAAGAACAAGAGAGTTTTTTGGATCAACCACTTTGTTCGCAATGAGTAATTTACTCCTTTGTGCTAGGCACGATTGGAGTACCTCTAATGCCGACAAGGCACAAGGACTTTGAGCCAAATCTTCTACAATAGAGTAGTTCTGAGCTTCGTTAGCATTGTGGTTAATTGTCGAACGTTTTGCAGAACCTTTCAGCATCCGAGGTATAGACTCAAATATAGGCCGCTCGATATGGAGTGGCTCTCAAACATCAAGAGTAGTCTTAGCCTTAAACGATTCTGATTCACCATAATCATGTGACTGTGTAGAAACACCACTATGTGAACTCATTATATAAAGATTTGATGGATTTTCCCCTTCGTGGTTGCCCCGAGTGGGGGTACCAGTACTAGAATTCACGCTATCAAACAACTATTGCCCTTGGGGAAAAGGGTTAGTTAGTACATCCTGGGAGCTAGAAGACCCTTGCTAAACCAACAAGTGTTGAGCATCTTGAATATTTGGGAAAATATGAGTCAAATGGTCACCATTGTATAAATTGCATGGAAACTTTATTTTCTCCTTAGACTCTTTTTTACCCCTCCCCCCAAGCATCACTATCAGGCTTATTTGCATTACCCTTCCCATACTGATGCTTTTTCCTACTAGGTCCTTTCTTCTTCCCATCGTATTTTTGGTTTCCTTTGGGATTACAAGTTTTAATGACATTTATAGATGAAGTTTCAGAAGGCATGGGCGCTGATGGTGATGCCTACATAGAAGATGTAGTTTGCAAAGACAACTACTGCAATTGATTTAGCAACGTAGTTGTCTTATTATCAATCAATCTGACTAGCCCATCAACATGGGGACCTAGCTTCGACTTGGCTAGATCAACCTTAGATCTAGGAGCATCAAGAAAAATTTTCTCAAGAATCCAAGAATGAGAATATATGAGTTCTAGCTGTTGGGCTCTAAAAATAGCATATTCTTCACTGACTACACCAGAGAGTGAAACATCCTTAGATATATCAAGTTGCAAAGATTTGAGAAACCATTCAAGAAGAAATTCTTGTGGAGTATTGACTTTGATAAGCCTATTCCTTCTCCTCCATTATTGGATATGATGATAAATGTGGGTTGCCTAATCTTGGTGGAAATTAGGTAAGAGATCAGTTCTAGCATCATAACGATCGGGCAACTGAAAATGGTTCAAAAATATGGTAGCCAAATCACCAAACGAAGTGAAGGTTCCCCCTAGGAGTTCAATTTTCCATTTAGCCGCATTCTCAGTTAGGGTGTGTTGAAATAATCTCAACCTGATTGAATCATCTATCAGGGAGCTCAACGAACACCATACATCGAAAGTGGTTATATGGTCACCTAGATCTTCACTAGTCTTCGCTTCGAATTTGGGTATGTCTGACAGAAGTTTCGTTGGAACTGGAGGCCAAGCAGGGTTGTATTGGATCAGATCATTAGTCAACTTTGATAGATATAGCAAGTTTAAAGTTGCAAGGAAAGGTAAGCGTGGAGGACCTTGAGGATTCCACCCGGTCTGGGTAGAATTTTCAACATTCTGAAAAGAATACCCTGGATTTGTGAAGGCACCAGGTTGTTTGAAGCAATTTTTAGAAAGACTTGAACCATGAGGAAAACCTTGTGGCCCAGAAAAAATTGGAGTTTGTCCAACTCCTACCAAAAAATTTCCATATCCAGTGAAATTCCCCCCTAGAGAGGTGTTGAATGGAGCAGAGAGCCCTTGGTAAGGGTTCCATGCATTAGCAAAGGGAGAAAACCTATGGAATGAAATCACAAAGGAATACGACATATTCCTGTATTGGCTGAAAGTGAACTAATTCCCGACTCCCAAGCTGCTGACAACTAGGTTAGTCCATCCTTGGAAAGGATTATAACTTTGACCCATGGAGGAAAAAGGTATTGATCTTAAATATGGGTTAGAATATGGTATGTGACCACTCCCAAAAGGGAAACCCTGAAAAGAAGTTGACCCACTTGCCATGGAAGTCATAGATGTGGAAGCAGCTGATGGAAAACTTAACGAAACCAAAGGAATTGAACTGGTAGGCATTCCAAAGGGGAAAGAACCAGTGTTGGAGGCAAAAGCTTGGGTTCTCCCACTCGAATATGGAATAGAGGTAGAGCCAAAAATTACAGTTCTAGGAGCGATTGAAGGTATGCAAAATTGTCCCTCCTCCTTGTAGTGATAAAGAATTTTGTACACTAGTAGCACTCATAGTTGAAACCATGCTCCCAACAATTGCCATCGAAGGAAAAGATCGATATGGACTAGGGCTCGAGGGCCTGTGGGTTGGAGTCTCGATGTATAATAGAACGTCTGGATAATTTGGAGGGAGAGGAGAATAAGGAGTCAAAGGAGACTCAGGGATTTCTTCAACCTCTATAACGTCTTCTAATTGAAAGAGGACTCTAGAAAGGAATGGAGTGTTCCTACCACTAGGTCTATTCTATGAATCAATAGCTTGAACCAGAGGATCAATATTTGTTGCATCTGCTGCCACTGATTAGAAATCACCGGTATAATTGCTCCTATGTTGTCTAGAAGAAGGCTCATCACTTGTAGGTGAAAGCCCACGAAGCCTCCTAGATAGATGAACTAGTTATTCAACCACTTTTAATTATTTTAAGAGAACTAATTAAAGACTCAAAAAAAAAAAATTATAAAGCTAGGCCAACTAGGACCAAAGAGCACTCTCTAAAAAAGTCCATAAAATAAATAGTCAATCAAACAACTTCCATGAGGACCAGACACCAAAATACAAGAAATTGAAATCGAGGACCTTCCAAAGTTATTCTAGGATAATAACAGCCTAGGCCTACCAACGAAAGTGACAGAAATAGTTACGCAAACTTCCAGAAAAAATCCTTTGTTGGTGCAAGCACCCAAGATTCGTAAGGATACCCTCTAGAATTACTAGTGAACGTGATACAACATCTGTCTTGGGTGCCGCAGGATTCCCCTCCACACCCACCTATGTGGTCCCTAGGAATAGAAACTATGGAAACCAGTTCGTATCAAAATTCGGCCGAAACAGTCTCGGGGCAAGATCCAACAAGTAGGAGAGCGGTATCTCTTTGCCTTGTCTTCACTCTCCCTCATGCTTGACTCCCAGTGACGAAGCTTTCCTGGTCTTTATAATGACATTGGATTTCACTCATTATTCAACATCTATGTTCATGATATAGGTGTTAGGTCATATAAGCATGTAAGGAAATAAGAATTAACATAAGATTTTACAAGAAAATGAGAACATACATTAATATATTAAGATCATAAACTTCAGGAACAATACAACACCTCTTTATTGATGTAAACTAAATAATGTACGGAAGAAATACTTGAGTCTTCCTCCATCTCCAAGCGAAACTGTCCTCCACATCCATTCTACCTAGACCTCAACAATCCTCCTCCATAGGTATACACAGGGATGTCACAAAGAGATGAATGACATCTCAAGAAGGAAGCAAAGGTTTCTTATGACTTGGGAGGGCAGAAGGCACAGGGGTTTCTTCAGACCTGATCAGGGATGTAATCAACTATAATATCAATATCTAATATATCCCCTATCTTAGGACTTCCCATGGAGGCCTATTTATACTTCTCCAAATTAGTATTTCAGTTGGAAAACAGTTTGGGCATCAGAGACAATAGGTGAGTAATAGGTAAAACACGTAAAATCCCACTGAAGTTAAGAGATTATATATTTTTTAATGTTTTAATACATATACATGGGTGGGGTATAGATTGACCCACATGTACATGCTCTTTATACAGGGAAAAACAACATATAGGATTTAAAACATTGTTTTTTAGAATTTGGACCAAGTCTGGAAGGGAAGGGTTTCGCTAGGCCATAACACAAAAAATAAAATATACCAAGGGTGGTAAATGTTGTTATAACAAAAATTATTTCACATTCGATCCTCGACAATGATGCCAAAAAGATGTTGTTGTTTTTTCTAGCTCCTGTAGCACAAGCACTCAGGAGATATGAAAGCTTCCAAGAGACAGCCTCTGGGTTGATTGTAGACTAGTGCCTAGGATGTCTTAAAGAGGGGAGTGCTTTTAGATATTATTAGTAGGGATTTCTACTGCACTCCAATTCTCACATAGTTTGAAAACATAATAAAGGGGCTTAGTTCAATAGTCCTTCATCAAGGTAAACTTACGCGAATACATGGATCTAAATGCATAGGGGGTAAATCAGGCTAATATCAAAGAGAAATGTATGGTTATGGTGGCTAACACACCACAAAAATAAGCTTTAATATTGGCATTGTAGTAAAGTGAAGAGGATGAAAGGAAGGAGGGAATTCAGTGCATAGGTATGGTTACACTACATAACCCTGAGCAACGATGTTTCGGCAGAAACATGTACGAGGGAGGAGATGAAAGGGCGAAAAGAGTGGAGCACAAATGAAGTTTTCATGTCCTATACCTCATGGATACATTTATCACCAAACAGCATAAGTAAATTTTTCCTCATACAGGCACTGTAGGTTATAGACTAATGCAAGTAAATTTTTCTTATACACAGGTATTATTCACTATTTAGTAGCCTAGATACATCCATGAATCAGAGAGAAACTGACAACTTTATTACACTATTTTAGAGGAAGAAAAACATACATGAAATGAGATTTATAGAGGGGAAAACATACTACACATTGCCATGATTGGAATCACCAAAGAGTTTCATTAATCTTGAAAATGTGTCCCATTCACCAGTCCATTTACATTCAAAAATGTATAGCTCAAGTCCCTCATCAATGGGCTTCATAGAACCAAAGTGGAACTATATAATTTGGACCACTTGGGTGTAGAATTCTGGAAACTTGTCTTAAGTCTCTCTTCCCTCTATTTATAAAGAGAGGGGAAGCTTTGAATCAATAGTTTACAAAAATATCTTCGCCTGAGCTCCAATTGTCTCACAGACTAGCTATCTCGATGTGCGAAGTCCCATTGCCCAAATTACTGCAATCGGATTTGATTTCGTTCTTTAAAATATGAAAATTACAAGAAAATAGACAGAAAGGAAAACTAAATGTTGATTAGAGGATAGTATCCCCTTGCCATTTCTGATATTTCCCCTTATCATCCACCTCTTTATGTTGATGTGCCTCCCTTGCAGCTTGGCTGGTTCCCATCGCTTTCAACTTTAGTTGCTTCTACTGAATGAATTTCCCATTTTCTTAACTAAGAGAGATCAATGGTGATGGCCTTGTTTGTATTATGGAATCACAACTTCCAAATCTCATTGTTCACTCTATAATTCCTGTATAACACTATCAGGGCCATGATATGCCTAGTAATACGTCCTTAACACTAAACTGGGGGTTCTTGTTATTCTCCCTTTGCACTTAAAAACACTACAAAACATGCGAGTTCCGGGATCTTTAGCTCCCTTTGTTTTAGCCTCTTTTTGTAATTCTCTTCGTATGACCGAGGGCTATGACCAGGCGCTTAGTCCTAAGGCACTAGAGCCTTTAGACTCCTATTCCGGGGCCCTTTTCCCTTTATAAATTTCTTTGCACCCCTTTTCTTTAAGTTATTATAGCGACCAAGCACTTAGCCAAATATTGGAGCTCCTCTACATTAGAGATTTCTAGTCGAGGCTTTTATATTGGAGCTGTAACATGTTTGTGATCTCTGATTGTGATATACCTTTAGTGCTTGGCCTCCAGCTCCACCTTTTTCCTTTTATGCCTTTGTGACTACAGACCAGCCACCGCATTGGAGCCCCTCTTTCGCAGGATTTAATCAGAGGCTTTAACTTGGTGAAACGATATTCCTCTACTTGCGATCACCAATTTGTGACCTCATGACATCCTTAGCCACATGTCACCCTATTTTTCCCTCTTTGGACCCTTGAAAAATCTAGATCTACATGCCAGGTGTCCTTTGTACTACCATTTCATTGTGATGTTAGACATCATGTGGCTTCATTGGGACCAATAGTATTCCGCCATGTGGCCCTCTAAAGGAGAGAGAAAAATCCCGCTTGCCCTTGGTTTTGTGTTGAATTTCTTTGTTAAATCCTTTTAGGCATCCCCTGATAGTTTACACTATCAAAATTTTTTCCTCCAATTTATTCATAGTTGTCACTTACAGAGTCACCAATCATTGATCACTAATGAGCCTGCCCCAAAGTGTGATCGCCGATGCGCGATTGGAAATAAGCTCAACTGCTCTCTTGTGTACACCACCAAAATATGATCGTCGATCACCTCCTCTGATATATCATACTTTCTTATGCTAGGTGTCGATATGTCATGCTCCATGATCCTCCAATCACTGATCTTTGATATCGGACCTCTGCTTCCCTCTTTCCTAAGGCTTGATATCCTTAGACGCCAACATGCTATATCTTCTGATCCAAAAGTCCATTTTTTGTCTTCCACATACCATTAGAAAGCTTGTTTAGAGAACTTTCCTTTGGAGATCGTTTGATTTTGGCTTTGAGTGTTTTAGTGGCTTGGGAGATGACTACAAACCTCTCTCCTCTTTTACACTTTGGACAACTGAAAACTCATTTTGCAATAGGTGACAACATTGGCTCCAATTGGGGATAGTGCCTTGCTGACAAGTTTCTAAGAACCTATAGACCAGTAGCCTCCACAATTGAGGATGGAGTATAAAATATAATGAACTTATACAACCAAAAAATCTCCATGGAACTTTATTTGCAGGGAGCCCTTTCCTCATCAAACCGAAATGCATAAATACAAATTCTAACAACTGGAAATTAAATGCTCAGCTAGTGATATTATTTATGTACAACTGCTGCTTATCTATAGGGAATCAATTAACCTAAGTGAGTTCAACCCTCAAATGGTACCATGAAAAATCTTTGGACAAAACTTTTGATGTGTGCCCCCAACTTGATAGTTGATTCTCAGGTCTTTCAATCTCCTACATGAACCTTCTAATGGGGCCATGTTCTTGAAAATCAATGGATAAAATGTGAATGCACCCCATAAGATCTTCAAACCAAAGATTTGACTCATACCTTGGAATAGATGTATACTATTGCAGGCCAAATAAATATACCATGTAGTCAGCTACTGGATCATGGAAATGATGAGAAAATTTAGTGGTTGTCTCCCTTTCTTGAAACGTTTCTAGGGAGGAATATTTTTGCAACAGGAAGCCACAATTTTTTCTGGGCTCTTCAACTTTGGGCTCTTCTTGAAAAAATTGTCGTTGGAAGCCCTCTCTCCACTTGTTTGTAAGTAGATCCCTTTGATAATCTATGACCATCTCATCCTCCTGAGAATCATGTGAATCATAAATTGGAGGAGGTTCTTGAACTTGTTCTCCATATCAAGGATGTGAATCATATACTAGAGCCTCATCTTTTTTTTCATCTTCCCATGATTGGGAATGTTGTAGTTCTACATCGCCTGACTTCACATCGGAGTCATACTCATCATAAGAAGGAGAATCATCAAATTCTATAGGATAAGGTCCCTAAGGGTTTGTTTGTACCTTGATGATGTCTCTTTCTTGTCTTTCCTTATCAATGGGTGATTCTTATTGATTCCAATACATGTCTTCTTAGGGTGGAGCCCCACATACATCTTCCGCATGATCATTAACCTCAGGAATATTTTCAACATTAAAATATGAACAACAACCTTCAAACAGAGCATCCAATGGATATAATCCTTTACAATAATGATTTAATGTCATGTGAAAACTCTTTAAGGAAGATATGCTGCCATGAGGCATTGTTCTATACCAAATTCTAAAATTTTCTTCTAAATAGTACATGAACAATTTCATTTTCGCATCTTTAAAAATAGTACGTTATTGTTCCATGCATTCTTGAAAATCCTTGAGGTGTTGGTCAGGCCTTCTATCTTTGTTTCCACTGAATCTAGGCAAATAGGTATTCTATTCATGAAATTAAGGGACATGATTGGGATAACCAACAATAGAAGAAAAATCCAGTGGGGAAAATTTCTTGGCCACAAATGTGGGAATGGCCATTTTGAAAACCTCTCTAAGTGAGTGATCTCAAGTTCAAATGGAGGGGAATGTTTACGTTGTTTAGAGTCTGAGTGAGTATGAGGCCTCTTGAAATTCAAGATGATAAAATAAAGAAATAGACACTAGAGTCGCTAGGATGTTTACCATAATATTGAAACAGTGGAGTCACCAAGGTGAGAGATATTCAACCCACATTACCCTTTCTCACCTGATAGAGGGAATGTAAAAATTTGTTGTACCTAGGGAAAAGTATTTCACATTTAGTCCCCGATAATATCACCAAAAATATGTTGCCACTTTTTATAGCACTTGTAGCACAAGTGCTCAGGACATATGAGGGCTTCCTAGAGAGACTTTGGGTTGATTTTAGACAATTTCTTAGGAAATATTAAAGAGAGGAGTGCTTTTAAGTATTATGAGTAGGGCTTTCTGCTGCACTCCAATTGTCACATAGTTTGAAAATATAATAAAGGGGCTTTTAAGTATTATGAGTAGGGCTTTCTGCTGCACTCCAATTGTCACATAGTTTGAAAATATAATAAAGGGGCTTAGTTCAATAGTTCTTCATCAATGTAAACTCAAGCCAATACATGGATCTGAATGCACAGGGAGTAAATTGGGTTAATCTCAAAGAGAAATGCCTGGTTCTTGTGGCCGACACACAACAATAGGGAGCTTTAAAATTAGCGTTGTAGTAAAATGAAGAGGAGGAAAGGAAGGAGGGAATTCGGTGCGTAGGGATGGTTACAATACAAAATCCCAAGAAACAATGTTCCGATAGAAATATGGAAGAGGGAGGAGATGAAACAACGAAAACAGTGGAATGGAAATTAAGGTTTCATGCCTTATACCTCATGGACACCTTTATCACCAAACAACATAGGTAAATCTGTGCTCATACAGGTACTGTAGGTTTGTTGTAGTGACTACAAACATCCTCCAAAAATTTTCCTTCGCTTCATTTTGGAGCCTCCCTACCAACCATCCTTCGCAGCATGTCTTGCACTGCCTAGGTACATATTCTCTCAGTTGAGTTTCTTGGCTCATCAACTTCTGTTTGCTAACTTGTTTTCCTTCCACTGGAAAGATAACATCTCGTGAGTGGTTTTCAACTGTCTCTTGTGCTCACTTGGAGAATTGCACAGAATTGGAGGGAAACTAGCCTTGTTCTCTAGAATTACACAAAGCATCAATGCAGCCAATTTCTCTCCAAAATTGCACAAAGCATTCAGGTTTCCTTCCCCTTGAAAACTGTGCAAAGCAACCCATCACCAGGCTTGCTCTCAAAATTTTCACAGTTCTGGTTGGTAGCCTTGGCTTCAGTCTAGACATTGCGTAGAGATTGAGGGGCGGCAAGAGCCACTCAACCGAGAAACTGCGCAAAAGTCATCTAGAGGCTTGCAGTTCGTAGAAAGTGCTCCCAAGTTGACCCGTTCCCTTTAGGACTGAGCAATATTTCTTTGCATGCATGGGAAAATTTTTCCCGAAAAAGAAAAAATCAAAAAATAATAAAATATCCCTAGATTTTAGGGATCTATTTTTAGCAGCTGTAGGTTACATGAAAAAGTTGTTTTAGAAACATCCTGCCAAGTGTCGTTTTTTCCTAGATTTGTGGCATGCGCATCATAAGACTCGATCTTGTAAAAACTATTTATTCTACACTTCATAGCTCATTCTTCACTTCGATCGTGGATCTCTGGCATCCCCAACACATCTAGGAACATTTGACACACTCAGCTCAAATTTTTCCGAGAATTTCTGTTTTTCATGTCTTTTACTACTTTTCTGTTGATTTTTTTATTTTGGTTTCTGTGAGAGTTGTTTGCTTGGTTTCATTAAACTCTTGTTTCATTTTAATGCATGTTATCTTGTAGAAGCATTGTTTCAAGTTTTCCATTACATCTCCTTGTTGTCACATTCATGACACTATTTCTTCACTAACAGTCATCATTGTGGTGATTCACTTCACACACTTCATTTCTTTCCTGTTTTAGTCAATCCTACACTCACTGATTGCATGCATGTTCATTCACTCATGTATACACCCAAGTTCACACATGCATTCAGTCCTTACTATTTTCAGTCGCCCGTCGAAGGGTTTGAGATGCCTTGGCCCGGACGTTGCCTTGTCCGGCTTGCACAACGCGTTTCTAGGATGGAAGGCCTTGCCTTGCTCAAAGAAATTGTGTAGAGCTATCCTCACACTGGCATCCTGGAGTGTGATCTACGCAATTCTGAGAGGCAGTGCCTACGTTGGCCCCTGGAATTATGCAATGAAATTTTCCCATGTTGTAGTCATGCTGACTAAAGCTGAACATTGCGTAGTTTTAATCCTCAGCAGGCCAAGATTGGTTGAGGGGAAAGATCCCCTAGGGTCCTTTGGGTTAAGACTCTACCAGACTGAAAATTGCTTATTCAAAGAAACACACACACAGCCATTATCTTTACTGTAAGCAAATTCTAATGTTGAGGGTACATACCTAAGGTCCTACGTTCGAGAAGGCCTTTAGGGTCCAAACCCTTCTTGGAGTTCCCTTCTTCCCCTTTGACCTGTAAAACAAACAAATCAAAGAACACAACAGTACATGGACAAATACTTATACATAAACCATCTTCATGCTATAAAGTTAGTTATAAAAATCTTTAAGTAACTACTTGCATAAGAATTCAAAACAAGAATCTCATAAGCACAAAGAAAGATTGTTTCGGGAACCAAGACGTGTTTCTTTATATAAAGGCAAGTAAAGTACATATAACGGAAAGATTTCACTTGAAACACCTTTAGCAGGCTCCAAGCAAAGCTTCCTCCCGGATTCGTTCCAGCCTCAAGCCTCCAACAAGAGCTCCTTCCAAGTCTTACTCAATGGTGATATAAAAGATGAATGATCACCAATACACATGGAAACAAGGGTTTCCTATGCAAAATGGGGGAAGTGCAGAAAGCACCAAGGACTTCAGACCTAGTCTAAGGGGAAAATCTCAGCATAATAATCTTGCTCTCCTTTTCTCTCTCCCTTAGGCCTTCCCTTTGATGTCTTTTTATACCATCTCCAAAGTAGTTTTTTAGTTAGGAGTTGGTTGGGAACAGTTGGGCCACGGGCACTAACAGGTGATCAGCAGGTAAAACCCGCGATCTCCGCCCGAAAATAAGGAATTATTTATTTTTTTAAGTGTTTTAATACATACACGCGGGTTGGGTATACACAGACCCGCGTGTACACGCGTTTAACTCAGGGCAATGTCATGTATAAGGGATAAAACACTGTTTTTTAAATTTTAGGACGAGGTCTGGAAGGAGGGGTTGCCCTAGGCCATGAGTGCAGCATCACAAACCATAAGAGTGAGATTTGGAGCTATAACAGATGCCCCCTAATATATGAAGTCAGAAGGGGAACATGATGGCCGAAATATATTATGTAAGTACATGGAAAGGAAGTCTGTCGAGAAACCGAGGAGGACTTCACCAGAATTCAGCCTGCCAAGCCACCAAAAGGAGATCAGAAAGAAACACTGTCTGAGGCGGGCATACCCATGCTCAGAAAAAGTAAATCATGTCCGCATATCAAGTACAAGCGGATCCACTAAGTATACAAGTATAAATGACTGGAAGATACATAATGGATCATCTGATCATAATGAGCAAGTACATGTCTGAATATCACATATAAGACTGTCAATGATGCTGAAAGATGCAACGAATCACTGATATCAAAGACTGATCCCAAAAGGTACCAACTGAACATGATGGAATAGGATGGTACTACACTGCAAACTCAGGTGCCAGCATATAGAATGTCGCCATGACTGACTGCAACATATAAGGTAGAGTGGTATCAACTAGTAGCAACAGACGCAACTATCAAGTGAACCAATGAATGCTGATACAACCTGAGGTCTTCACCGACCGCCGTGGTACATTTCTACACCATGGGAATAAATGATCTGAAGTCGACCATGTGAGAAATCATTTGATTACCGGTCATTGATGTATACCGTTAACAAACGCGACACTACTCACCGATAATGATAATGAGCGTCAAGGTACCCAGTACAATCTAACAAGTGTGAATAGATGAGCTGAAGTCGAACACCTATAAGAATCTATCGATCAGGAGACAATGATGGTTTCCCACTGTCGATAGCGAAGGATCTGCCACTAATGACTGCAAACCCCAAGGTACTGCCAAATGGACTCTAGATCTTTGCCCCAGAGCAATGAGTCGGAGTCGATAGGGAAAGATCCACTAGAAGGAAGGCATTAAGGCATCCTCCATCAATCTAGCGCGAGTGTAACCCGTAGGCCAATAATGTGGAAGGAATCGGACGAAAAAATATGCAGGAACCCAACCGAAGTACGTTTCCGGCGTACACAAGATGTGGCTAGTGCACGGCAGAAACCCTCTGAACCAACCAATAATGAAAGCTGACACAGAGGCGAGGTATCCACCAATAGGGTCAAATGGAAACCAAGGTACTACACAAATCCCAATGTGTGATAATGTATGCTGATGTTGAACACAAGGGAAACCACTCAGTCAAAGACCCATGATATTGATCGATGCTGAGCACAAGGTGACCTATCAATAATGAAAATAGGGCCAGGGTGCGGCTCTAGGCCTGTCCTCAGAGCAAGGTGTCGTCATCAATAAGGACAAGACCCGCCAGCAAGAAGTCAATGGGGACCTTCTCAAACTGGCACGAGTAAAGGACCAATATAACTGATGTGATGATAGACATGACACTGACAACCAGGGATGGCCAACTGAAAAATGAGTCAAGAGACACCGCAGAGAGGCCGACTCAGGCTAACTTCCCTTGAACAAAAGCCCGACTCAATGTGACTATGTGGCAGCATATGATGACTCTGTATAAGTTCGCCATGCATGAGGCACGAGCGAACCCTCCATATGATTGGAAGAGATAACCAATCGGGGGAGAACTGACTCAATAACAAGGTTATGGCATACCTAAGTCAAACTAAATCCCACCCATGCGGAGGAGACTTTTTTTTGAGTGCTTTGTTCAAGGGCGACTCGACTAACTCTAGCTGCCAACAATAAATGGAAATAATGTCCCTGTTCCCGCTCTTTTTTGGAATATTTAATTTTTTTGTCTTTTTCTATTAAGCCAGAAAAAGAATAAAAGAATGCTATGGTACAGTGGAAAGAACGAGTGTCGGTGAAACAGATGATCTAGTTCCTGGGAAAGGAACGTTCCTATGCTCAATGCAGGGAGTTGAAAACTGGTCAGTGACACTCAGAGGTATGTTCCTTCCACGGATCAGGGTATGTCAAGCTGCAGAAGTCAAAGGTATGCAAGGTTGATTTTGCAGATGTCATGGTCAAAAGTTGGCTTAAACACGAGTCCAAGTGAAGCCGGCTCTAGGCCAAAAGGTGCAAATGGTCAACATGCAATGCAGAAGTACAACTCGACACACATAGGAGCCTCTAGGGTATAAGGCCCGAACAAAGCGAAGAAGCAAAGAGGAATGAGTCTTCAATGCATAAGTCATGGCGGGACTAAAGAGGACTCCCGAGCCTAGGGATGAAAAATCAGCATGAATGCTAAGCGACAAACAGGTACTAACTAGGGCACCCATGATAAGGTAGGCTCTACCACACAAGTCATGATACTTCTAAGCAATGAGAAGGTTCCGCACCATAACTTGGTGGGGTTGATCCTAAGGCAAAATGGGAAAGGAAACTGATAAATGCACAATGCAAGTGGAAAAACCTAACCTATATGCCAGTTTCGAGAACCAATACCTGTCAGAACGGACCAACCATAAACTTCCAAAGGAGAAATCTTCCAAATTCTGTAAACATAAATAGGAACACTAGATGAGAAGTTAATGCATCCCACATATAAACTTCATGTAAACTTTTTGTGTTATAGAATACAAAACTTGAAAATGCGTACCTCATATATACAATATGGTACAGGGAACCACGCAGCCTTGCAGCTTACGCATAATAGTTCTTCTGGACAAACCCCTTGCAGGGATCGGACCAAGGACTCCTTTGGTAGTCATACCTCATGGCTTCAAAGAGTACCTCCTGTGAAGGCAAAACAAGTTCTAAGAAATCATGAGAACTACAAGGATCAAAAGAGGGAATTAAAGGGTCCCATGTCCCTATAGGATGAATCTCTCGGTCAACTGCCGGGACCAAGTCCCAAGAAGGAGAATAATAGGTCAAAGGATCCTTCTTAGAAGCGATTGAAGATTGAGGATTCAATGCCACATAATTGACCCGTGGCGAGGTAGAGTCTACTTGAACACTTGGAACAAACCAAGGGGCATTCTGCAGTAAAGTCGAATTAGGGTGGTGATTATCAGATGCAAGCTGATCAATAGTGACAATATTCCCGTTATGAGGAAAGCACATTACTCGAAAGAGTGAAGACACCACAACATTCATAGCATATACATAATCACGCCCAAGTAGCATATTAAAGTCTAAAGGGCTATCAACCACTATCATATCGATTAAGACAGTCTTCCCACCTACAGTGATAGGCACTTGAGGAAGAACACCCATAGATTCACCAGGCCTTCTATCATAGGCTAACAACTGAATCTGAGCTGTCAACAACTTTGGGGAACCCAAAGCTTTCCAAGTCAAAGAGGATATAATACTTGCAGAGGATCCTTCATCCACCATACATCGATAGACATTTGTGGAATTCACTCTGACCTTTATTTGGAAAGGTGTAGCGGAAGGAAGCCGAGGCTCAACAAGGCTATCCCAATCAAAGGAAACACTCTTAGCACTTGGAGGGGGAACATTCGAAGTAACCGGAATGCCCCCTATACTAGAAGACTCTGTACTAGAGATCAAACAAACTCTTTTGTTAGGCACTTCACCCCCCAAAAGAGGAGTGCAATCGGCCAGCGATTGCACTGGCTCTACCACATTTTCAACCAATGGTTGATGGGATTGATGAGAAACCATATCAGGTTTAGGAGTAGAAGTACTTTCAGACTCAGACCATATCCTTTGGACCTCTGGAATACCAGGGCATAAATGAGTAAGATGGTCTCCCTTGCATATCTTACAAGGGAAATTAGGCTTAAAACTTCTACGTCCAGGTTTCTTATCAACCTCTATTCCGCCAACATGACTAGCAGTGGTTTGCGGAGAGTCCTGAACATGACTTGCAGAGGTCGATGACTCTTTGCTAGTATGACTTGCAGTGACTAGACTCGTGCCCCCAGCATGACTAGCAGTGGATGAAGACTCATCTTCAACATGACTCGCAGAGGTTGATGATGAAGTGTTAGTGTGACTCGCAGTGACTAGACTTGTGCCCCCAGCATGACTAGCAGTGGCTGAAGGCTCATCTTCAACATGACTCGCAGAGGTTGAAGATGAAATGCTAGTGTGACTCGCAGTGACTAGACTTGTGCCCCCAGCATGACTAGAAGTGGCTGAAGGCTCATCTTCAACATGACTCACAGAGGTTGAAGATGAAATGCTAGTGTGACTCGCAGTGACTAGACTTGTGCCCCCAACATGACTAGGAGTGGCTGAAGGCTCATCTACAACATGACTCGCAGAGGTTGAAGATGAAATGCTAGAATTATTCTTCTTCTTTGACTTCCTCTTTCTCCTCTTTTTAGATTTCTTGTTACAAGAAGGAGGCGAAGAAGGAATCCCAGATTTCTCTGTGAGAGAAGATGAACAATGAGCACCCATGTGATGCCCTTGAAATAAAGCATTCAACTGAGAGGCTTCAAGAGCATTTGGAATATTCGGAGTGGACCATAGCCAAATGAGTAGTCCAACATTCAACCCAGGAATATTCAAAGTGGCCATCAAGGGAGTACCAACGTTTCCAAAGAAAGGAAAAGCACAAGGATCCCCTTTGGGAAGGGTACCTTGGTTGGTTTCCACAGGAATATTAGCCATATTAAATTGATCCAAAGACCCTTCCCCTACGGGAATGTAGAAATAACTCTTCAAGGAATATGAATAAGCAATCAAAACCTTTGCCCTTGAGGAGGAAACTCCACAACTTTTGAAAGAACGACCAAAAGCCTTTCAAGATTGGTAGAGTGGTAAGCCGGTCACTCAGAACACAAAGTCCAAACGTGACTAGACAAAAATACCTAAAGCCAATTATATACAAGAAACAAAGAGCACACACTATAAAGTAACTAAAGATACAGCCAGTCAAACAACTTCCGAGTATTTCCGCTCTGGGTGATGAGGACCGGACACCAAAATACAAGAAAGTGGAGTCAGGGGCCTTCCGAAGATAGTCTGGGATAATGATGGCCCAGTCCTATCAGCGAAGGTAACAGAGGAATTTACGCTGACCTCCTAACAACAGCCTGCGTCGGTGCAAGCCCCCAAGCTTCGCAAAGGTGCCCTCCAGTAGTACTGTCGAGAGTGATGCAACGTCAACCTCAGGTGCCATGGGATTCCCCTCCGCAGCCACCTGTGTAGTTCCCTAGGAGGAGCAACTATGGATACCAACTCGTCGCAGAAGCCAGGCGGAACAGTCGTGAGGTAAGTTCGGACAAGTAGGAGAGGGGGTATCTCTCTTCCCTATCTTCACAGACCCTCGTGCTTAACTCCCAGATCCGAAGCTTTCCTGGTCTTCCTAACGCTATTGGATTTTCTCTCGTTATTCAGACTCCTACGTTTGACGTTTATATGGCCTTGGAGAGTTAACTCTCCACTCGCCTAATCCAAGGCCCTAAAATCCTAATCTTGTTGGTGTAACTGACTAAAACAAAAAGTTCTAGTGGATTTTAATTAGCACTTGATTTTATTAGGCTGTTTTTTAAGTCACAAGGTCACGGAAGTGAAACTAGTGGTGTTTTTTGACGTAAAAGAAATTAATAAAAACTTAATTACATGCACATGCACTTTTTCGTTTTTCGATGAAAAGTAATCTCTACAGGGTTCAGAGGAACTTCTAATAAAACAAATTTTTTTGCTTTCTTTTCAAACTCCACACTCACAAAAGCTAACAAAGCTATGTATGCATAAAAAGGGATGCAAATCTATCCTAATGCAACAACTATATGTGAATGCAAGATTTTAAGACTACTCTGCAAACAAAGAAGGAAAGTTGCTCACTTATCAAATTTGTCTTGCCACTAAAATGCTTAGATAGAATATGATGTGCTACCAATCATTTCGTCCAAACAATAAAAACAAGTTCTAAGATAAACATAAAGTACTTTCACTTCAAAAAAAGGAAATCAAATGAAAAGCAAGTTTAAGAAAGCGAAACTTAAAACTTTCAAAAGATTTTCTTTCAAACAACAAGCAAAGAAGTCTTTTTCAAAGAATGCTCTCAAAAATACTGACACCAATGATTGATAAATAGGAAACCAAACACTTTTGTGAATTGACACCTTTCAAATGATGAAAACCCAACAAAAATAAATGCGTTTGAAATCGCTCTTGACAATCAAAAGCAGCAATGAAAGTCCAAGAGATCAAAAGACAAGTTTCAAGAAAATGGTAACAAACAACTTTCCCGAAACAAAGGAGCAAATGGTCACAAAAATGGTTTCGTTAAGCAAACAAAAGGGTCACCAAAACAAAATGAACACAAAGATTGAATCCAATCTTCCTACTCTGCCAAAACAGAGCAGTCAAGATTCTTAACCAGAAATCTTGTGTGTCAAAAAATAATGACGCTTGCAATCAACGAAAACAAGACTAATACTCCTTATAATTAGAGAGAGTTCAGAACAAGATGCCCCCTGTTAAACAGAGGACTGTTACTGGAAAATGACTGCTTCAAACTGACCCAAACCACTAGACAAACATTCAGCAAAAAGAAAATTTATAAATCTTGAAAATTATATAATATACGCGCCTGCAGTGATATGCAGAGTGCGTGTACACGCGACTGTAACTGAGGAAACCTGCGTATACGCGGGTTCACTTAGTTAAACTTGCGTATATACGCTTCTGTAATCCAGCAAAACAGCGTATCTGAAGATTTTCAAGAAAAATAAAAAATACAGACTGAAAAAACTGGAAAAGCTTAGAGTTCAAGAACAGATCAGACAGTCAGAGCCAGCAAACATAGGGGCTGAGCCTTGATTGGCTTGAAGACTACCCAAACTAGGAACAACAAGAGTGTTGTTCCCCAGCGGAGTCGCCAATTCTGGTTGAGGGGAAAGTACCCCTAGGGTCCTTTGGGTTAAGACTCTACCAGACTGAAAATTGCTTATTCAAAGAAACACACACACAGCCATTATCTTTACTGTAAGCAAATTCTAATGTTGAGGGTACGTACCTAAGGTCCTACGTTCGAGAAGGCCTTTAGGGTCCAAACCCTTCTTGGAGTTCCCTTCTTCTCCTTTGACCTGTAAAACAAACAAATCAAAGAACACAGCAATACATGGACAAATACTTATACATAAACCATCTTCATGCTATAAAGTTAGTTATAAAAATCTTTAAGTAACTACTTGCATAAGAATTCAAAACAAGAATCTCATAAGCACAAAGAAAGATTGTTTTGGGAACCAAGACGTGTTTCTTTATATAAAGGTAAGTAAAGTACATATAACGGAAATATTTCACCTGAAACACCTTCAGCAGGCTCCAAGCAAAGCTTCCTCCCGGATTCGTTCCAGCCTCAAGCCTCCAACAAGAGCTCCTTCCAAGTCTTACTCAATGGTGATATAAAAGATGAATGATCACCAATACACATGGAAACAAGGGTTTCCTATGCAAAATGGGGGAAGTGCAGAAAGCACCAAGGACTTCAGACCTGGTCTAAGGGGAAAATCTCAGCATAATAATCTTGCTCTCCTTTTCTCTCTCCCTTAGGCCTTCCCTTTGATGTCTTTTTATACCATCTCCAAAGTAGTTTTTTAGTTAGGAGTTGGTTGGGAACAGTTGGGCCACGGGCACTAACAGGTGATCAGCAGGTAAAACCCGCGATCTCCGCCCGAAAATAAGGAATTATTTATTTTTTTAAGTGTTTTAATACATACACGCGGGTTGGGTATACACAGACCCGCGTGTACACGCGTTTAACTCAGGGCAATGTCGCGTATAAGGTATAAAACACTATTTTTTAAATTTTAGGATGAGGTCTGGAAGGAGGGGTTGCCCTAGGCCATGAGTGCAGCATCACAAACCATAAGAGTGAGATTTGGAGCTATAACAAAGATGAACTATGCTCTACACAATTTCAACAATCAATCAACTCACTGGTAGTTTAGACTGCATTTTCCGCAGTTTTGGAAGTCAACCTCCCATCCTCCCAGTGAAAATTGCGCAAATCTTCCAGTGAGTCACTTAGGTGTTTTGCATGTTAGTCCTCAAGTTTCTTTTGGTTTTCAACTAAGAGTTTTCTTGCCATGAGCGTTGCTTTGTCTCCAAGTGTTTCAAGTGTTCATCAGTCTCACAAAATTACATGTACAATGGTTTCCAAGAGAGCAGGGTCAAAGGACACCATTGAGAGCACAACTGGAGATGTGATCGCGAAAGTGTCAATGAGCTTGCCCATCTATGAAAAAACTAATTTGTTCATAGATAAGGAGATCAAGATCAAATGGTAGGACATCAATGACATCTTTTCAGGCACCTTTGAGGAGAATCTGGAGGGCCGCAGAGGGTATGTCAACATACACAAGTCTAGCTTGTACTAGATTGCATGCAGGTGTTATCACCAAAAAATAGATCATCTAGCCTAATTTACTAGATGGATCGAAGTACACCATGTGAAGCCAATTTTACCATAGTAAAATTTCTTTTAGTGTGAGTAATTACTTAATAAACCACATTTGTTAAGTAATTTATAGTTAAACCCATGAACAAGAATTAAATAAATCACTATTTATTTAATTACCTTCTAGGAATAATTAATTAATCACTAATTAATTATTATTCCTTGTCAAGTTTGACTAAATCACTCAGGAATAATTAAATAAATCATTATTTTATTATTATTCCTTAACCATATTACATGAGATGATAGATAAATCATTTATTTGTTTTTAATTTCTAAGTAAAAGTTTAAATTCTTTTTCACTCCTGACCAAATATAATAAAATATTCCAAGTGGTTACTCCAAGAATGGGGTTAATAATATTTTATTATTGCTCATTATTCAAGGATAACTCAATATTTTGTGACTATTTTCATTGTTGCACTCACTGTTGTAACTCTGATTATTATCACTATCGCACACCACTTTTCTTCCATTTCAGTGCCCATTGAGCTCAAACATTTTATTTATTAGGTTTACACATTATAGAGGAGAGAGACTCCCCATAACCTGAAGATGTTTGAGGATAGCCAAAAACCCATCCCATAGAGGGGGACTAGTAAAATTTATTTGTTCCCTTCACAGGTGTTATAATAAAATATGTTCTTTGTATATCTAGTTTCCATTGGATTATTAGAGTTATTATTATTGTTTCATTTTTCTATTTAGCTATGATTGTGGTATAGATCGGGACTTTTGCAAGTTTTGTTTCTATCTGTTGATATAGATCTACAATGTTTAGCAACCATTTATATTGTTGAGACTGTTTGTCGTCCACAGTCTTAGGTGATTTATTTTCGTACACCTTTAAGAAGAAAACACTATAACAAAATT
Organism: Pinus tabuliformis; assembly: GCA_031772625.1. Lineage (NCBI taxonomy): Eukaryota > Viridiplantae > Streptophyta > Pinopsida > Pinales > Pinaceae > Pinus > Pinus tabuliformis. Next base: position 542,759,974 of record CM062816.1, on the reverse strand, counting down.
GGCAACTCCACTGGTTTTTTACTTCAGATCCAGAAACCTGGGTGACCTTCAGTTTTCATCTTAGGGTTTCTTCTTTTTTCAGTCTCTTAATCTTGTTTACTAGCTTTCTAACCCTAGATCTCTAAAATTTCTAACTTCCAGAAGTTTTCTGGTCTTTTCTGTAGGTCACAGGAACCAGCTGCGACAGAGACAATAATTTTTTTGGAGACTTGCCGACTAGGAATCAAGGATCATAAATCACACTTTTCTGCCCAAAAAGTGAAATTTGGAGGTCCAAAGCGCACCTTTCACCCCAAAAAGTGCAATCCCCTTGAAATTAGGTCAGTACCTGTGATTTTTAGGGTTTCCGGGTTTTCGTCAGATATGTTTTTGGGTTTTGCTGAGAGTTGTTTGTTGAGTTTTTTGACCTCTATCTCATCCCTCCTAGGCCTTGATCTACTCTTATTTACTCATCGAAGTATAATTTAGCCCCTTTGGGCTTCTAGTACGCTTCCACTTTTATAAGAGGCATTTAGCTGAGTAAGAAGTATGAGTTTGTGCAACACTTTCAGCCATATCTTCAATATTTGTACCATTCTATTTTAGATCTTCAAAGATAGGTTGTTTCCATCCATAGTTTCATTTTAAACCTTGTTTGGTCGTTTGCCTTAGGGTCCCACCAGTTGCCCTAGGTTTTACACCCATCTCCCTATCTTTTTGAAGTGATCTTCCTCTTTGAATTTTTGTTATTGCTGCACCACTTTCTAGCAGCCTAGTGTCATTTGATCTCAGTCACACTGGCACTTAGATCTCTTGACTTTTTTAGTGTGTTTTCAGTTGATTTCACCACCAACCAGCACAGTGTTTTCAAACCCAGTTTGGGTGGGGTTTAGTTAATTGATTTGTTGTTCATTTTCTATTTTTAATTTCAGTTCATTTTCAACAATATTTTTTCTTTTTTCAAACATAATTTGAGCTTAATTAATAAACACACTTGCACACACAATAAAACCTTAAGCGAAGGGCACTTGGTTTACACTACCAAGATAAGACTTAACACAATAAATTTATCTCCTCACACAGAGACAAAGGCATATTGTTGATCTACCTTCACCATTTTTGTGTCACTTGTGCCTTACCACCATTGTGCCACCAAGTTGTTTTTTGCAGAGACTCTTAGGCCTTCATCTCCAGTTTTTGCTTGGGAACATTACTCATCCCCACAAGGTTCGAGTTCATAGTCCCTTGAGTCTCCATACTGACTCTTCTCTTGGTTCATCTGATTCTGAGCCTCCTTCACTGCATATTGTCACCATGTCTAGACCCATAGCTAATGTAGGAACCCAACCTGGTGTGGGCTCTGGTTCTACCCCGGTGATCACATCTAGTGGAAAATTCTCAGGAACCGTTCCAGCATCCCCCATGCTCCCTTTATGGTTGGGTTAAGTCTCCCATATTTTAGCTAGTTCATAAATGACCCTATACACCACAATGTTGGTTGGCCTGCTATGCCAACTAAGCTTCCCTCAGACATCCCAAAGTTTGAGGGTAATTCTGGAGAGGACCCTACAAATAACATCCACTTCTTCCACATTTGGTGTTCATCAAACTCCATTACCGATGACTCCATTCGTCTTCCGCTATTCCAACGCAAACTCACTGAAGATGCTGCAAAATGGTATGTAGACCATCCCGCCACATTTCATTCCATTTTCGTGATGCTTGCGAAAGTATTCCTCTCATATTTTCAATTACCTCTCCAATACGACACTAGTACGGACCTATTGACCTCATTTCGTCAGTCCTAAACCACTCACCTTTCCAATCATGTTCAGGAGTGTCGTAGAAGGAGGAGCACATTCCGTTCCCCCCCTCCAAAGACCATGTCTATCTATATTGGTTTCTTAGGATACTTTTACCACCCATTGGAAAATATGTCGCATCCCATTTTCCTCAAAAAGAGGAAGAAGCTCTCCAAAACGCTCTGAGATATGACCTAATTAATGCACAATCTAGTTATGTCTATACTGTCATCCTAGACCTCCTCCGTCCTGGAGGTGCCAATGCACCGGGGGCATCTCATGACGTCGACGGTATCATTGGAACCCTTTCACACCCTTCTCCATATACTCAGCAAAGCTATGTCTCTCTGTAGGGGGGCACTAGTTCCTCCAACACATATGCCCCACATGCTAGCGACATGTTTTTAGGGCTAGCCAATGCTCAGCCTATCTACCAAACCATTGCTCCTCCCTATGCACAGTTGAGTGCTTCATCCCGTCAAGCATTAGCGCCATAACCTCCCATGCATCCTCAGCCCCCGCAGGCACCACCCGCTCAGGGTCAAGTGTTTTCATAGCAGAGTGTGACCAACCCCCAAAATTTGAAGAAAAAGAATGAGGGGAAGGTAACAAGGGTAACTAGGGTAATCAACGTAATCAACCTAGTGAACCCCAGGGGAACCAACCTAACACTAACAACCAGAAACATAGAAGCCAACACAAGTAGAACAAGGCTAGTGGTACAAACAAGCCTTGTGCATATTATGGTTTACATGGCCATTATACACATGAGTGTCCTCTCTTACCCCAGATGTGCCAAATGTGGGAATCTCAAGCAGCTTCTAGAGGTCAATAATCACCTCAAGATCCTACGCCATCTCAACCGGGAGTTCTTACAAATCCTTTCCCTCAGCAAGGATTTTTTGCTACTCAACCTCAACCAAGTCAAGAAGCCCATCTCCCCCAACCTTCTTGTCTTGGTTACTACCCGATCCTGATGATGAATTCTGATGAGGTTAATCCCTTCGATATCAACCTGCAAACTCAGTCACGTCAATATAACAAGCCATCGACTTCGTCTGCCACTGAATTTAAAACAAAATCATATACTGAGCCTCTTCTGACACCAAATGGTTTGTTACAGATCCCTCAGCCTAAAGTTGATTAAATTCCCAAGGTCCCAAAGGGACCGTTACATCGTAACGCGACTTCTAATCAAGTTGCCCATACATACAATATAGTAGATGACTTGGCGAAATCACCTAATGCCATGTCAACGCTGGAGGTACTCCAGTCATTCCCATATCAAAAGAAATATCTACTAACGACTTTGGGCATAGTAGATCCTTATGACTATCGTTTGATTGTCTTCCCAATTGATACATCAGAACATCATCCATCACCTTCATCCATTGTTTTCCAGATACCAGTCGGAGTCTGTAGTGCCATCATCTCTCGATGCATTATTGACGAAGGTGCATCCACTTGTGTGATTTTCATTGCCATTTGGAAACAACTTAAGTCATTTGAGTTGTCACCATCCACCATAACTTTGCATGCTTGGAACATACATTCCTCCCAGCCTCGTGGAATGTATCACAATTTCCCCGTGACCCTTACGAGCAAGAATGTCCATGTAGACACTGAGGTAATTGATACCCCTTTAGATTACAACATTCTATTAGGTCGTAGTTACACATATTTCCATGTCAGCCATCTCATCTACGGTTTTCCATAAGATGTGCTCCCCCCATGAAGGGAAGATCGTCACCATTGATCAGTTGACTTACTACGATCCAACATCCATGACCTCCCCCGAGTCCATTTTCTCGTCAATTTCAGATAAGAAGTCTTCAACTCCTCTCACCGGTGTTTCACTTGGAGTCTACAAATATTCCTCATTATTTGGTGCTTTCCCTAGTCCTCCCCCTCTCATCTCAGAGCCTAACTCTTTGATTATTTTCATGTTACAAGCGTCACAGGTTGCTCTCAAGTAGTCCGGTAAATCTTATCCACAACTAGCTCCTCAGCACCCTGCCATTACCATCCTAGCCAATCCATCCGATCCATCCCCCCATGACCTCCTCCATTTGTGGGTGCCTCTCCTATGTTCCCACCAGGAACTATTCCTCCAGGTCTCAACCATCAAGGATTTGTTCCACTGGGACATTACCCTGCCGGCTAGATACCTTTTTTATTTCCCCCGCTATGAATATTTTCTAACCCTATCATTGCTTCGCTGGTCCTTCTTAACATTGATTTGGGGATCCTAGTATGGTACACTGATCCCCCTGCAAGCATTCTGCCTAGTCAGCTAAGACCTTATCATGCTTTGACCTCGGTTCGACCAGTCCCTACGGCCCCTTTCGCTGCTTCAGTTCCATCACAACCTCAACCGGAACCCACTCTTGTTCGGAAATCATCCAGAAAGGGGGGCAAAGCTAAGATGAAAGAACCTAAGGACAAGGCTCCTCAAGATCCTCCAGCCCCCAACGCCCTAATGTCATCACCTTTATGCGCTTTGTGTAAAGTTGTTGGGCATGCTACCAATAATTATCCTGAACTCCCTCATCTCAAACCTTTGGTTTATGAAACGTTCCCTGAGTCAAATATCCATGAAGTCCATGTTAACTTAATGGGTCCAACCAAGAAACTCAGAGTTTTATGCAAAAATCACCATTGTACCTTGTGCGATAACCATGGTTACTATTCCCATTGTTTCCCTCATCTCGATGAATTTTTCGATTTCCTTAAGGTGCTTTGCGAATACGAGACTACTCGTAGTGGATCACCTACTCCTCTACCCATGGATTTTGGTACCACTAGTAAACCATAAAAGGGGGACTATGTTCCCACCATCATGATCTCTCCCCCCGTTGTTGAGATGACGGACTCCACGGGCCATATCCTTTACCTGTCGTCATCCTTGAGTTCCTCGGAGGCAAACCTTTCTGACATTTCTGTGCGCACTTCTATCAAACCTCCTTCGACAGAATCCCAGGTCTCGACATGTGTAGATCCTCCATCTACTAGCCCATCGTCTACCATTCTAGATGGTGCGTATGTGAACCTTCTCTCTCAGGTTGATGTACCAAGTACCGTTGCCGTATCATGTAGTCAGTATTCCTCCCATCCATCCATCTTCCTTTCTGATGAGGACATCATGGAAGATATATCTACCCCTTATTACCCTTGCACTTAGGCAAGGGGGCATATTTTTTAGAGGGTTATGAAGGCCATTTTCTTCCTAATTCTCCCAATGCACTCTACCTAAAGAAATTTTAATCATAAAATATCCCTTTGATTTGTGTCTCTTTATTTCTATCATGAAGTTAGGTAGTCTACATAACTTCATCTGTTGTCTTTTGCACCTTTCAAATGGATCCATCATCCACACCGTATATCGGTCATGCTGACGGTGCAAGTCGCTTCTCCAGGAATCTAGCCTCGATGGCATGGGCCATTTTTACCCCCTTTCATACGTTAGTGATTTTGAATGACGTGTGCATTGGATCTACCACCAATAACTAGGTTGAATATGATGCAGTGATAGGTCTTTTAGTTGATGCCCTCGCTCATCACATCCTTCATCTTCATGTTCATTTAGATTCCTTTCTATTTGTCATGCAATTAAATGGTGTGTATCATGTGCATAACCAAGTCCTATTTAGAAAATATCTATGAGTTAAGCTATTGGTACATGGATTTGAAACCATTACTTTCATTCATGTTCTTAGATCCCAAAACAACTATGTAGATGCCATTGCAAATAACATTCTAGATTGGAATTTATGTATACCACAGAAGGAAACCATAAACACAACGCATGGCAAACCATCATCATCATATAAAGCATGCATAATCATATTATGTATCATATAAAACATATAAGTGTTTGGAGTCCACCACTCTAAATACATCTAGTACGCTTACAGCATACTGGGGGGCACATAAGCCCCTACACCTCCTTATCATCCTTTGGAGGATCTCATGCCAATTTGGGCTGAGATGCTTGAATCCGTTTTTTCAAGCACTTGGAACACAAGGCACTCCACAAACTCCTTCTACTAGGGGACATCATTCCCACCTTTGCATACCAAATCAGTCCCCTCCATCACATATGCTTGCGAGAAGTATCCCATGACTGGGGGCATGATGGATTTCCCCCTGCCATCTTCTCAATTAATTAACATAAGTCTCGGCCTAGATCTCACTCAATCTAAGTATGGTCGATTATCCTCCCATTCCTTGGATAGTTTGTCCTACTGACCTCCCTTGCGAGCCATATTCACATCGTATATTGTAGACATTTAATACCATATCTTCAAATATTCTACTCTATTCCATACCACCTAGTCCCCATGTTTGACTTAGTGGGTGAGAATGATTCTAGACCTCCTCTAATAGTTTATCCTCGTTTTCCTCTTCCCTTAATTCTTCACTAGGAACCATCATTCCAAGAAGCATTAAGGCCATGTTTAGATAAGTAAGGCCACTTTTCTAAAAGTCACAGATCCTGATTCTAATGGTTGGTTTCTCTACTATGATCTCCACAAGATTTAGGGCCTTCTCCTCCTCTCAAATTGGAGGGAAAACGCCCTTTTATAGGAAAACCCAGAGTTTTTCTGTCACGCATTGTGACCAAACCGTAGCTTAGTTTGACAAACCGTTAGCACCATTTCAAATATCTCATCGAGTACTATAATGGATCTTTCTTAGTTTTTGATGATTTGATACTTCGCCAAGAAGTCATTTTTCCAAGAAGGGTCACTTCGTCGCCTCTCAAAATTGGATTTCTTCATATGTGATGTTTATACTTATGGGACCACCTTCCCTTGGTACTTGTCATCTCATGTTTCGATTTTTTTCATGAGCAACCATCATTTGCTCATGTCTTCATGGTCCCCACCAGGCCTATTATGTGTGGCAGTGTCATCGAGTCACCCTTGTTCAGAACATCCATGGAGTCTGTTTCACATCCCATTATATCATGTCACAATATTCCATCAATTTTTGCATATTGTTCATCCCGTGTTTCCCATTTTGACCTCAAGTCATACTTTCCCCCATCCCCTCGAGAACCAAGTCAGTTGTTTCTAGGTTAACCATGCACTTTATGCTCTGAGAAGGTAAGTCGTCTGTTTGTCCCTTAGTCCCACATTTTCCATTTTTCCTGATGTCAGTCCATCAGTCACATTACTATTTTCCCATGTGCCTTAGATGAGGATCCTCATTGTCTCACATATCGCGGTCCCTATTATGTCAACATCAGCTCATTTATTCCAGAAGAACGACCTAGAGGGCAGTGTATCTTGGTTCTAGCTTCCATTCTTGTGAAGTGCCTCAAATCGCGCAAAGCGACTCATTATTTCCCTTTGACTCGGTTGTTTCATGCTCCTGATTCATACACTTGATGGTCCAGGGATACAATAGATTGTACCGGCAATTTTGGGGTGTGTGTGAGATGTTTTAGACCTCATGAGGGGGTGGCCCTTCAGGTAGCCCCCCACATGCCCGGATGCCTTCATATTGTGCTCCAGCCCCAAATGTAATTCCACGGAGTTGATGGGTTCGGTTCCAACCGATCGTAGTGTTCATAGCATGCACATCTCCTTTAGATGATCCATTCAGTTTTGCATAGCCCTTCCGTATTCAACAAGGCTTCTTCGGTTGTTCTACCCTCCCTCCCATCCATTTTTTAGGGAAGGGCCATTACATCTCATGTACTCAAATGATATTGTATTCATTCCTGGCTCATGTTTTTTTCCAGGTTCATTATGTATATGAGACACATTGTATTATTTTTTGGCTCGATTATGCCATTGTCTCATGTACCATTCAGCATGTACTTCATTGCTCAGTTTTATGTTTTTGGGCACATCATTATTCTTTTACTAAGTTATCTCAGCAGGTATAGGTATGCCTCCCTTACCTCACTGAGATCCAGTACCACACCATAAAAGGAGATTTGCATTGGTCTCGCCGCCTCTATACCTATCCTCTTTCTCTTCATCTCTGTTGGTCTCTCTCTCTCTCTCTCTCTCTCTCTCTCTCTCTCTAACTCCATTTTTTTTTCTAGTGATTGTGTCTTTACAACGTACTTCAGTCATACGTTTTGCCACTAACATGCATAAGTTGGGGGGAAATCTGTTATCACTAAAAAATTGATCATCTATCCTAATTTACTAGATGGATCGAGGTGCACCATGTAAAGCCAATTTTACCATAGTAAAATTTATTTCATTGTGAGAAATTACTTAATAAACCACATTTGTTAAGTAATTTATAATTAAACCCATGAAGAATAGTTAAATAAATAACTATTTATTTAATTATCTTCTAGGAATAATTAATTAAACTATTGTTTAATTAATATTCCTTGTCATATTTGACCCAGTTCTGAAAAATAAACAGATAAATTATTAATTATCTTATTTTTCTCTAGGAATAATTAATTAATCACTAATTAATTATTATTCCTTGTCAAGTTTGACTAAATCCCTTAGGAATAATTAAATAAATCATTATTTTTTTATTATTCCTTAACCATATTTCTTGAGATGATAAATAAATCATTTATTTATTTATTATTTCTAAATAAAAGTTTAAATATTTTTTCCCTCCTAACCAAATATAATAAAATATTCCAAGTAGTTATTCCAAGAATGGGGTTGATAATATTTTATTATTGCTCATTATTCAAGGATAACTCAATATTTTGTTATAAATAGAAGGGTTTTCCATTCATTATTCACTTTTGATTATTTTCATTGTTGCACTCATTGTTGTAACTCTGATTATTATCATTGTCGCACACCACTTTTCTTCCATTTGAGTTCCCATTGAGCTCAAACATTTTATTTGATGGATTTACACTTTATAGAGGAGAGAGACTCTACACAAGCTAAACATGTTTGTGGATAGCCAAGAACCCATCCCATAGAGGGGGGCTGGTAACATTTATTTGTTCCCTTCACAGGTGTTATAATAAAATCTATTCTTTGTATATATTGTTTCCATTGGATTATTGGAGTTATTATTACTGTTTCATTTCACTGTTTAACTATGATTGTGGCATAGATCGGGACTTTGGTAGGTTTTGTTTCTATCAGTTGCTACAGGTCTGCAATGTTTAGTAGCCATTTATATTTTTGAGACGGTTTTCCATCCACAGTCTTAGGTGATTTCTTTTTGTACACCTTTGCAAAGAAAACACTATAACATCAGGTATCCTGCATTTCCATGCGTGGACATGATCCACTAGATTGTCTCGCATATTGATCCAAAGACAATGGTGTTGAGCAGTGTCAGTGGAACAGAACTTTCTACCTTCAAGACAAAGAAATTTCAGGAGATGTATCACTTACCGTAATCGGTGGTCACAATGGATGCACCCTTCCTAGGCCCAGCAATAATGAAAACTCAAGAGACACATTGAAGAGCTAGGTGAAAGAGACGTCTAAGTTCAAGAAAACACCCAACCAAGTTTATAAGACAAGGATACTACAGAAGGCTTATCAGCGCTTGGTCATCTTCGCATGTCGTTTATATAGCCAGGAGAGTAAAGAAACCTTCCCGCAGAGTTGGGAGATTGTGTTGTATCAGTTGACGAACAAAGAAATACCTTTCAATTGGTCTGACATGTTGGCTCTCCATTTGAAGAGGTAAGTAAGAGATGCATGACATCCACCCAAGGGTTAGCAAGCAAAGCTCCTCATGCCCGCCTACATACTTGATGTGATCTATGCCTATCAGTGATCCCTTGGCTTAGGTTAGGCATGGACACCTTCAGAAACCTCTGTGCACACCTATTGTAGGTTGTTCTTCAAGTACAGCTTCCATAGAGTTATAACACAACTGTTAGACCACTTCATCACCCTAGTGTACAGGATGATATTTGAATAGGATTTTCCTTGCATGTCATAGGTAGTGATGGAGGCATTGGTTAACATAGTAGATTGGTATGCCTCACCCCTTGGCACCTTCATCCAAATGTACAACGCGAAAAAGGATCCACATGTTTTACCGAAGTTTTCCATGGACAAGCTGGTCATGCAAGAGGTTGCATACCACATCTCGACAGGGTTGTCAGCGAGACTACACAGGCAAAAGAAGGCACCTTGGCCTACTCTTCCTTTATGGATTGGGTTGTATGAGATCCAGAATCTCAATAATTTTGAGGCTAAGATGGAGGAATTCAAGAGGTTCACCTTCGACACTAGAAGTTTCAATCCATATGACCCGCATCACTTAGTGGAAGACCACTGTACGAGAGTGTTTTATCCTTGGATCCATGGGGCATGTCATTGGCCTTAGGAAGACCCATGGAGATACTGCTATAACTTCTCATGGCTCAATGAACCATTTAGAATGGTTGTAGATTGGTTAGAAGCGCAAAAGGTAGAAGCATCTCATCAAGTAGCAACATCAGTAGCAGCAGAGGGCAACATGCCTACGCTTGACAAAGGAGAGTGGAGGGTTGCTGACAATGCAGAGGTGGAGAAAAGCTACAAGTTCAAAGAAGATCCACTTGTATTAAGAGAATATTTGGAGATTGATGCAAAGAGGTGACAACATGACAGAAGGATTAAGAAAAGATAGAGGGAGAAGCAGAAGTTGGAGGAGGCAGAAAAGGAGTTGTAGGAGTTGAAGCAATAACTAAGGGAGGAACAAGAGTTGTGCATAAGAGAGAAGGAAGGACAGTAGGAACAAGTACAAAAGGAGGTGCAATATGCACACATTGATGAAACTAAGCCCATACAGGTTATTGATTCATCCGAACAACTGGCATCTTGCAAATAGGGTGAGCAGTTGCATGAGAAAGGCTTTGCTCCGAAAATTGAACATATGATGGAACAAATGGACATGGATGTGGTTTAGCCAAAGCAAGATTAGGATATAGACCTCATGCCCAAAGATCAAGAGGTCACTCCACCAACTTCACCGGACCTGGGAGCAGATCAAGTCCCAAGTGACCAAGGAGATACTTAAATCCTTGAGGACAATTCGAAAACAGATGTGCACAACATATCCTTCGACGATTCACAACACAAAGTTGTGTAGTCACGTAGAGTGAACACTCTGGAATTCCATGTATCTCCTACATTGAAGAATGAGTGATCATGTATAATGTGCACAGACATCCAACTGCATTGGCTAATGCTACAAAGGCATATGCCGAAGCCACCGGCTCAAGTGTTAGATTCTTGATAGCCAAGAATGAGCACATGACTGGGTTGCAAGAAGCCAAGCATGGAGAAGATAAAGCTACAGTATCTGCGAGAACAAAGTTGAAGAAATAGATACTTGATGAAGTGTCGTCTCTCGAGACAATCATGTGGAAGTTGTACTTTAGGTTCGTCACCATGCATAAGTCAGTTGTCCATCTTAACGGTTGACGGCAACGCTGTGATAGGAGAGCACACATATTGACATACATACACACTTTTGTCGATCACATGTGGATATGGACAATGAGGTACAAGGGAGCCCTATTGTACTTTCCAAAGATGATGAATCCAAAGGTAGTGGAGTTGAAGGCACACATCCAAAGTCAGATCTAGAACTATGTGGAACTCTCGCAGCTCATCACCAACTTACATGATTCACATGCACGAGTTTTCAGGAGCATGGATGTCATTGTGCACATGCATTCGATCCCATCTATTGGAACAATAATTGAAGTGAAAGAAAAGAAACAAATCTGACTGGAGTTGGACATGTACTTCAAGCAGTTGATGCGCATAGCCACCAGTGTAGATTTGCAGATGAGTGCAGACACTATGCACCAATATGTCGTTGGTCTGAATGCACTCAATACCATGATGTGAATGCTATCTGATGAGTTGGATAGAGGTTCCAAATTAGTGTACCCAGATGAAATGGAGAAAATAGTTCACTTTCAAAAGGATGTCATCACAGAGTACGCGGACACCATAATAGACTACCAATCTTGGCATCTATTCACTACCATCGATCACCAAGAGGATGTTGAAGAATTATTCTTCCCACAGCTGTCTGATTCTTAGTGATGTCTTGTATGGCTTACTCCAGCCCATTTTGTCTCACATGGGTACATGTGTAGATTGTATTGTAAACATCTTATCAAGTGAAATACCAAGTGTCAATAGTAGAATGTAAACAATCATGTGTAAGTTGAAGAGTCATGAGGGTAGTTGAAGAGTCACAAAGGGGAATGTCAAGGGTCATCCCACCCTTTTGTATATATGGAACCTCATAAATCATTGTACAGGCTTTTGGGAGCCAAGCTTCTGATAGATTTAACTTAGAGAAATGTTGGAGTGTATTGTAATGATCCTTGGCTTCTCCACAGTGTAGAGCAAGTAAATCTCTTTGGAGGCGCAGGCGGTAGTGACTATAACGTTCCACTATCAAGGCTAGTGGTTGTCATGGTTGTATGTATGATTGGATCTTTCACTCTTTTAATACAACAAAACCAAAAAATTGCATGCATATATTATTATTGCAGTTCGGCTATCCTGGTTACTCTAATGATGTATGTAGTTGTAATTTACACATGTATGTATGGACTATTCTGTATGTATTTGTATGAATCTTATCGAAGCTTGTTGTTGATATAACTCATCACTTTGGATTGTCGGCTATCCTGCATTCCATCTTGTGATATATGTCAACTCATGTGTTCCCTTTCAAGCTGTGTGTTATCACAGGCTTCTAAGTGTTATAGACATTTTTGTGCCTTACAGCTCTAAGCATGAAATGTCCATAATCCAAGGGATCCAAAGTCCCTAAAAGTGTTGTTCCTACCCCTAGAGGAACAAGGTCAACCAATGACAGCTTCTCCCAGAAGTTCTCCACCAGAAACTGCTCAAAACTAGTCAAATCAGGATCAATTCAGATGCTCCACTAGCTGGCTGCGTTGCAAAGCACCCAAATACATTGGCTAGGTGTGTTGCAACGCACTTGAATGCACTACCCAGGTGCGTTGAGCGGGAAATGACAAGTGGCAGAGTCATTCAACGAGGTGGAGAGACAATGGAAGCTTCCAGAATCTTCCTCAATGACACTTGCCTCACTGAGTTCGACCAAGGATGAGTAAGAGGCTCTCAGCCTCCAAGTGGAAGCAAGAACTGACAGAGAGAAGCCACAAGTCAAAACATAAGCTGACTCATCCTCTCTACTTACATCTATATATGGATCCCTCATCCCAAAGATCCAGAGGCTGGAATTTTGTACTTTGCAGAGAATTGCTGTTGGTTTTGAGATTGAGATTAGTGCATTGGGTGATTTATGCTTTGTTGGAGGTGAGGAAGGGATTCCTTTGCTGGGAGGTAGATGCTGGATCGGGACTCACTTGGTTGTATCTCCTCCTGGATATTCTTATTATATCAATAAAACTATTTGAGTTTCTCCTACATGCTTGTGTATCAGTGATGTTTCGTTATATTTGCATGTCTAGCTTAATCTGATCCTAAGCTTTTTATGAATGTAAATCTATATCTTTGTGTAGTTTCTCTCTTCTGTGATCTTGTAGGAACTTGGAAGCTGGGCCAGTAAGGGAGCAGGTAGCTGGAAGCTGCCGAAGAGGAGAGCGATTGGATCAACAAACTAGCGTAAGACACAGGTTAGTTTATCCTTCCTCTTCGTTTACATTTCATAAAGAAGAATACACAAGTAGTTTTTCTTTGTTTGTTGCTAAGGCACTGTCACACCTTAGAGTGGGATAGGGGCATTCTGAATAGATACTTTTCCCAACAACAAAATGGCGACTCCACTGGGGAGCATGTCTAGTTAGTTTGTTTGTGTTTCTCTTGTTGTTTGCTTCATAAACACAGAAGTAGCAATAGAACTGCATTTGCCATTATCAAATGCAAAGTAGCTGCTACTTCAATCCATCCATTGGATTTGTTTATGATTTGAACAGCTAATCCACAAATGCTCTAATTACCCTTTGTGATAGCTCTTAGTCCTCCTTTAAATCATCCCTCTAATTGTACCTTACTGATTGCTTTTACTCAGCCAAAATCCATATATTAAACTGCAAACCGTGACCTAGAACCCGGATAGAAGTCTCGTTTCTGCCCCAGCGCAGGCTCTGTGAAGAGGTTCTGCATTTCAACGCAGGTCCTGAGAGCACTACCTGTGCTGCAATTCAGTTTCTCTGTGCAACAGGTGCGCTGATCAGCCCTTGCCCTGTGCAGCTGAGGTTCTTTGCTTCATTTTGTTCAGTTTTATCTCTGATTTTTGCAGCCTGTTATCAGTGTGTGTACCTATCTGAAAACCCCTTTTCTTTGCCTTAATTCCACCTCCTTTGTACAAAAATACTGTAGGTGTTCTTTGTGTATTTTTTACATCATTTACAGTTTTCCATTGAAAAGTAGAATAGTCATATTGTCGTCCTTAGATTTAGATCTGTCGTAAGTGTCGATTTTGATCTTAGGAGAAAGTTTCTTTACTGTTGACAGTTGATTATACTTTTTACTTTTGCTTTGGTTTGAATTTGTCTCTTTCTAGTGTCGAAACGAATGTTTACTTCAAAATCATAAAGTGTCGTAATCTTCTCTACCTTTTTGATTTCGAAAAAGAAGCTTGTTTGTGTTTTTACTTGAAAGCAAATTCAAATTTGTACATCAACTTTTTTTTTAGGCATCAATATTAAGAAAGTGAAAAAAAATACATGCATTTGTGCATTTTCATATTGATAGTTTGTATGGTTTGATTTAGGAAAAGTGCATTTACAGTGTGCTCTTTGCTCTTTGAGAAAAGATTGTGTCTTTCTTTTCCCCTTGTAGCTAGGATTTTCATTGTTGAAAAGAGATAAATGCTTGCTTATCATCTTTAGATTGCATTTAGGAATTACATCTACATCTCGTGGTGATCCAAAAAGGCAAACTTCTAAGAAAGATCAACTTAAAATAAATTGAATGAATCTAACAATGCTTTGGAACTTAACGCACAACATAGAGGTCTAGGCTAGAGACGTGTTCCGGCGTCGTAAAACCTGGTAACTGTTGTCCTCACTGATGGTTGGGTGATTCCTCCACTGTGAGATGATAAGTGCCAGTACGGATTGTGCTCCCACGTACCGTCGAGTATATATTGGGAGAACCCTATAGGCTTAAAACCTTTTATCCATAGGAAGCCGTGTCGGCTGCCCTACTGATCGCAATGCACCGAACACAGCATTCGGGAAGATTGACTGTCGTACCGTAAAATGTATTCTGCAGTTTTGTGATTGGTTTGGCACACCCTCTACCTAGATCTCCAAAGCAGTCCCTTTCGTTCCTTTTCAGACTCCTTAACGGAAAAGGTCCATCTGAGCACTTGTCACTTCAGGCTCATTAAAAATCGAAGGAGACTAGAGTCATCTTTTGTTTTTTCTCAACTCTTTAAAATTGAAAAAACAAGTTGTGTCCAAGCGTCGTAAAATTTATTTTAAATGGAATATTCATACCCTTTTCCTACGTTGATCTTAGGTTCAGAAAATGGAGTCTACCAACCAAGGAATTCCCCTTGGTGGAAATCCTAGTCCCTTCTCCTCTTGGGGAGATGTTGGTGCACTCCATATGGCCACATTATCGCTTCCAGGACTGACAATTGGCTTGCCAGTCTGGCTCTTCTCAACCAATGTCGTTCAGAATACCACTATTCCTGAACAATCGAATCAACAGTTAGACCAGTCCAGAGTTACCCACCAACCTTCTACTTCCTCTAATTCTTCCTCTCCTCCTTCCTCTTCGCTTGATGGAGCTGGCAAAGCCAAAAGTCAAGTTCTTAAGGAGAAGAAGGAAAAGAAGAAGAAAGAGAAAAAGAAGAGGGAGCCAAAAGCGAATGGGGGCAAACGAGTGTCGTCTAACGAAAATCCACACACTGCACTGACCAGGCCTAAATCGCCATGTGTCATTTGCAAGGGAGACCACTTTCACAGAGATTGTCCCTGCATCCCTCGGATACTAAGGGACTGGTCTCCCCGTTTGCACAATCCGGTGACGTCAACCTCTGATTGCCATGTTGAAAGCACACCGTCAACTAGCGGAAGTGAAGTCCCAGGAAAAAAAGGGAGAGCTAGATCTCCCTATAAACTATGTGAAGGCGATCATGCCATCCACCGTTGTCCCTTCTTAGACGAAGCTAAAAGAGTTTTGGATGATCATCTGGTTTCACCGTTACGACTTCCTCCTGGATATAAAAAACTCTTGCCGAGTCCTTCGTTAGTTGAGAATCCAGCTGGCCCGCTCAAGTGGTCAGCTGAAGCGCCTGTCATTGAAGATGAACCGGCTGAATCCATACCCGACGAAAGTCAAAAGGTCGAGGCGGCAGTTGACCCGGTCTTGCCTTCAGAGGTTTTATCTTCGAATGACGCAGTCACTGAAGAGAACAAGGATGACACCGTCCAAATTCTCTTCATCAACACAGACTCCGACGAACACAGGGGCAACCTACCCATTCCTTTATCGCAGGAAGGAAGTTCGTCAGAGCCATACCCGGCCGTCTACTCGGTCCCACCTCCAAGCAACCTAGTTGTCTCCTCCGACTGGAATCAACTAGGCAGACCCCGTTTACCAGCAAGCATACCATTCAAAATTATCGTCCAAATATATAGAATGGTCATGGCTGGTACCATCATAGATGAGGGGGCTTCTGTGAGTATCCTTTCCTCTATTGCTTGGAAAGCACTTGGTTCGCCACCGCTTTCGCCTGAGATGAGAAATCTGACAGGCTTTGATAAAGGAACCAGTCGACCTTTAGGGATCCTTCCCAATGTGCCCATAACATTGAAAGGGAAGACAGTTCAAATGAACGTAATGGTCGTTCAAGGACCCTTGGATTATAACCTACTACTTGGACGAGACTATATTTATTGCATGGGAGCCATCGTCTCCTCACTCTTTAGAGTAATGTGTTTTCCGCACGAAGGAAGAGTGGTCAAGCTCGTGGACCAGCTTTCATTTCCTAGATCACGCATCACAAATAGTCATATACCATCCCTAAATGGTCTCTTCACGCAAGAAATGTCTCAACCCACGGTCTGTCCTCCCGATGAGCGCGAGTAATTCGGAGGGATATGACTGGAACCTAGGGGGCATGCGTCCTGGTCTGCTTCGGCAGGAAAACTTTGGGTATAGGGTAGGTTTCCGCAGGAGAATATGACTAGTCTGTACCCCGTCCGTCGGTGGAAGAGGGGTTATTCTAGAACAAGATTCTCTTGTCAAAGTTATGTTAGTTGACAGAACTGAGTCAATCACCTTTGTTTATCTCGGTAGACATCGCCGAAGAAGTGTTTTGTTTGAAATATTAATAGAACAATCTTTGGGTGACCTGTAAGAGGTAGGCCTCTCTCGGTAAAACAATTGTTTTGGCAGACAGAATTAGAGGTAACCTTGAAACTATGTTTTATACCTGGGGTCATGTAAACCTTTTGGAATGCAAGCAAGGGGCGGCTGTTTATTTTTTAAATTTTTAGGTCCTCCCTTTAAACCCGTAGGCTAACCCTTTAAACTCGTAGGATTAGTCATCACCTAACTTGCATAAAGAAAGGATGTGGGGCAAAAATCTAAATGTTGCCGTTTTATATGAGACTTTCTTATCATATGACTGGATTAATCGAGCAGTTTTAGCACATAGTTCATGCTCGTTAAAAAATAAACATAAGACCGAGCAAGTGTTTCAATCTGCGTTTAAGCTCGTTAAAAAATGAACTATCCTCCTGTAAATAACCACCGTGAATGTAGCATTATCAGCCATTAAAGCCTTGGTCGTGTTTGCACTGTCACCTCCACTTTTCCATTGGCCGATCATTCACCTCCATTTGATTGTTTACCCATTTTGAGGAACAGCTGCGAAGAGTGATTTCACTAGCCATCCTTGTGACACTGTCGTGCTTGGAAAATTCCAACCCTTACCTGGAATCAGCTGCTACCCATTTTTATCACTTGTTCCTCAAAAGATGAGTCTTCTTTAAGCTCTTTTCATCTGACTCGTAAAATATGAAAATATTGCCGAGTTTTGGCCTTCCAGCTCATTAAAGCGACCGGAAGTGCTATCCCTCCTCTAGATTTTAATCTTTTTGGACCTGAGGGATTATTGCACAAAAAGATCGAGCGCTTGTTTTGTTCGGCTCATTAAAACTATCGAAAATTCATCCCTTTTGTATTGTTTTATACTTTTTCGGACCTAAGGGATTAGATGACGAAAAAGGAATTTCGGAGTTTTCTTTACGTACCTTTTTAGACTCTCTAAAAATGAAAAGGACCGAGTTATCTTTGTCATTAAACTCGTCAAAAACATTAATAGCGACAAACTTGTCTTTAGACGAGAACGAGTTTCACTATCGCTAGGCTCGTTAAAACATAGCGATGGGTTTGCCCGAAGGGTAAATTATAGAACAAGCATATGTTATCCTCCTCAAGCTTGACAAAAATAAAGAGGTACTGGTCAGCAAAGACTGGGGAAAATTGGGAAGAAACTCAAAGAATCTTTATTGGTAGCAAGTCACTCTTGAACATGACACTTCCACTCCGTGCCTGAGTCGGGTTGGGTTGTTTCATTCACCGGTCACATCACCATGGTCTCGCCATACCATCCAAATTTGGGGTAAATGCTACCAATCCATCATATAAGTGTCGCCGACATGTTCAAGAGAAGTCATCCAGAGAAGTCACCCGTGTCCCATCCACTACCATACATTATACTTCATTCCTTGGTCCTGAACCATATATCATCAGATCGTTTTCACCTCCATCAAAATCATTTGCTGTGTTCCGTGTCATTGATGTGGGATTCATCAAGGCCCTCCTTTGACGGATCGCTTCTTGTCGACATCAGCTCATTATCCAAGAAGTTGATCTAGGAACACCCCATTCAGTACTTTGAAGCTTGCATGCCTCAATGGCAAGTTTCTCACTTCCGGCGACAGGTATACATCAATGACCTTCGACCGAAAGATTTTGCATGGTGTTCGACGCCAAGTCCTTTATTCACACCACATGAATTGTACTGCAGTACCTTGAGGGTCATCATCCTTATCGGTGATTCCTCTCGCACTTGTTAACAGTTTACATCAATGACTGGTAATCAAGCAATGTCTTTCCATGTTCGACTTCAAAAAAAATTTCACATGGATCGACTTGTACTTCGAGTGAAGATCAGATGAGATTGAAGACCCCGGATCTAGTTTCATCCATCCGGGCTGCGATATATTTTCAGGAAAAATAAAGACATTGACATGTACAACATTACAGCACAGATGATCATCCTACCAAAAGGATGATGACTTCATCAGAATCATCAGTCTACCATCAGACGATTGTCTGTCCTATGTACATAAAAATGAATTTATAAAGCTGAGCATGGGAATGCCCGCCTCAGCTAGATCATGAAAACAGTATGAAAATAATGTATTGTATTGTATCTTATTACAGGTCTCCTCCCAGCATTGAAAGAACTTCGGATCCTCCTAATAAAGCATTTCACCCGATAAACGACCTCATACTTTAGGGGGCAACTGTTATAGACATTTTTGTGCCTTACAGCTCTAAGCATGAAATGTCCATAATCCAAGGGATCCAAAGTCCCTAAAAGTGTTGTTCCTACCCCTAGAGGAACAAGGTCAACCAATGACAGCTTCTCCCAGAAGTTCTCCACCAGAAACTGCTCAAAACTGGTCAAATCAGGATCAGTTCAGATGCTCCACTAACTGGCTGCGTTGCAAAGCACCCAAATACACTGGCTAGGTGCGTTGCAACGCACTTGAATGCACTACCCAGGTGAGTTGAGCGGGAAATGACAAGTGGCAGAGTCATTCAACGAGGTGGAGAGACAATGGAAGCTTCCAGAATCTTCCTCAATGACACTTGCCTCACTGAGTTCGACCAAGGATGAGTAAGAGGCTCTCAGCCTCCAAGTGGAAGCAAGAACTGACAGAGGGAAGACACAAGTCAAAACATAAGCTGACTCATCCTCTCTGCTTACATCTATATATGGATCCCTCATCCCAGAGATCCAGAGGCTGGAATTTTGTACTTTGCAGAGAATTGTTGTTGGTTTTGAGATTGAGATTAGTGCATTGGGTGATTTATGCTTTGTTGGAGGTGAGGAAGGGATTCCTTTGCTGGGAGGTAGATGCTGGATCGGGACTCACTTGGTTGTATCTCCTCCTGGATCTTCTTATCATATCAATAAAACTATTTGAGTTTCTCCTACATGCTTGTGTATCAGTGATGTTTTGTTATATTTGCATGTTTAGCTTAATCTGATCCTAAGCTTTTTATGAATGTAAATCTATATCTTTGTGTAGTTTCTCTCTTCTGTGATCTTGCAGGAACTTGGTGAAGCTGGGCCAGTAAGGGAGCAGGTAGCTGGAAGTTGCCGAAGAGGAGAGTGATTGGATCAACAAACTAGCGCAAGACACAGGTTAGTTTATCCTTCCTCTTCGTTTACATTTCATAAAGAAGAATACGCAAGTAGTTTTTCTTTGTTTGTTGCTAAGGTACTGTCACACCTTAGAGTGGGATAGGGGCATTCTGAATAGATACTTTTCCCAACAACACTAAGGGGCACACTCTTCTCCTTTTTCTTGTGTTAGAGCCTTTCATGCACCTTCCTTGACTTGCTGCAAGGTCACACCTTTCTTCCAACAAGGACATCTTACTTACCTCTACACGCGATCATAGTCAAGGCAATATATGGTACTACCCACTGCTAGGACTCCTACTCCAAATGGTTTGAGGTCTAGTTGTGACTTCTTACTGAGGAGATCCCCTGACATGTTGGCGGGTCTAGCACCATCAACATTTCTGGTGCTAGAAAGAGGGCTAGATGAAAAGATGAGTCCTCACATCCTATTTTGAATCTTTGCACATATATCATGGATATTTTTATTGTTAACCCTCCACAATGTTTGTCCAATGGACATCCTTTTGAAGTTGAGAGGGGTTTCTTTGATGACTTGTCTGAAATCGCGTATGATGGTGAAGGCGAAGTGGCTTGGCCTGAGCACTTAGCTAACTTCTATGAATTTATGGAGAATGTGGAAGGTTTTGATGAAGTAGAGGTTAGTATGTTGCTTGCACACACACTTTGTGAATATCCATATCTATGGTGATGCGAGCTACCTTCTAATTGTGTGCACTCATTCAAGCAGTTCAGTCATCTAATATAATCTATTTTTTATCATTTTTGGTCCTGAAGCACTTGATAAGAAAATGTTAAAACAATGGAAGGCCCTGCATCAATCGCTAATGGATTTTTGGCAGTGCTTCCATTTACTCTCTTTTGAAGCTCCAGAAAGTCAGATGAAATTCCAATATCTTATGGATAGATATGAGTATGTCTATTACAAATCACTCTACCTCAAAGTAAAGAAAAATTTCAAATCCCACTCAACATACTTCGGTGATGGAGTTGCACAATCAAAAGTGGACACAGTTGCTATCACGAGTGATTGTCCACCTTCCCCTCATCAAACAGCTCCACCCCTGCAGAGTGATGTGGGAGAGTGTGCACACAATTCTATTCAACTATTACATTCTCCCATCGTCACTACTCTCAATTCCTGCACAGATTTGGTTCGGAAGCCCATGGGTTGTGATATGCACTTGTTACCTCAACCTCCATCCCCTCGTTCCATTGATCCTCCGGATTGTACTCTCGTGTTTTCTTTCATTCCAGATTCTACACCTGTTGTGAACGAGGATCAAGCTATCGATGAAGTTGATGTTTTACAACCAACCTGCATTGTCATTTACGATGAGTATGAATGGGAATTTGAGCATGAACCCACGGTGAAGGATGACCTCCTTTTGTCCATGCCTCCTCTGCTTTTTCCTGACATCTTTGGTGATTTTTTTATCTCTAATTTTCCTTGTGTAAATCCATCCATAGATACATCTACTTCCGATCATTTGTAGAACACACAGGAAGTTAGTCCATCATTTGACAATGGAGAGGAAAAATCCTTCATTTGAAATCCACTTGATTTTTCATCTACTTTTTCCAGAAATGCAGAGGGTGAACATTCTTACTTCTCATCTACCCCTTTGTCTGATTCATCATATCTTGAGGATGCCGATGAACTCATTGATTTTTCTGATCGTATATATCGTGATCTCTTTACTCATATATTCGATCATGAGGTTGATTCAATCGATGTTGATCTTTCAAAGCCACCAGTTTATGATGATCTATCTGTCGATGAAGTCAAAACCCCACAGGTTGTTGACGCAATTTAGCTCGAGCTAATGGTTATGTTATGCACTCGCTGTCCTGAGGTCGGTTTCACTTTTGATCAGGAAATTGTTGAAAAATCCAAGGCTCCTCATCACTCATCTATATCAACTGAAGATCAATCCAATAGATAGATTTTTCTTCCTCCACCTGAATCACATTATCCCATCACTCATGTATTGCAGGAATCATACATAGAAAGCACACTTGCAAGATGTAAGTTGTCTCTTTTTCTCATCTTTTATTGTTTGTCACAGTCAAGAGAGTGTGCATGCTTATCATCTGCATGTAGTGTGTCCCAACACCATGGTAAGTCCACAAAGTGCTTGTCTTGTGCTTTCACTGTTTTCTTTTCTATGGACGCATTTAAACCAGAGTGTGTTGATCTTCATTGTTATATCTTTCATTTTTCTGTTTTTCTTGACTGTGCTTTTTGCAAACCATGCCTTCACCAAGATGGGTCAACCAATGCATTGGTGGATGCATTGGAAATATCACTTCATGTTAGCAGACCCATGCATCGTTAGCTTAGGAGTAGGAGTAGCTTTTGCTTTGTCTTGTTTGCTTGCATGCATGTTTTCTTTCTTGCTTTGTTTGTTTGTTTCCTTACTTGTTTGCTTTGCTTACTTGATTTTCTTTCACATTTACTTCTGCGCTTTTCTTTGTTGTTTTGTTTGTTTGTTTATGTTTTTAGGTTAGTTTCACATGAAACTGTGTGCGACTCTTAAGACAAGTAGATTAAAGTACAAGAGGACTTGTACAACTACCAAAATTTGGTTATCTATTGTCCTCTCCCTTTATGAAAAAGTTGTTTTCTTCAGTCAATGATACACCACTGGAAAATGTGTTCTATTCTAAGTGAATATTGGTGAAAATACAACAATTGCACTCTAACTAATACCACCTACTCTAGTCAGTTGTTTTTGGCTTAACCCTTGTCAGCTCAGTCAAGTAGAGTAAGGTGAGGGGGGAAACCTTAACAAGTATGTTAAGAGGTATATATAACATACTTCTTTGAAGGAACAACCTCTTTTGCTCTCAATAAGTTGGAATCCCTCTTTTGCCTCTGAAATAAATAAGTGACTATGCATAGTTCTTTGAAAAATGAAAAAAAATGAAAATATGAAAATATGAAAAAAAATGAATAAGGATAAAGAAGAGAAAGGCTTCCTGTGCAGAGAGTTGATGAAAGTAACTCTATTGAGATATTGACCAGGCTCGTTGGCAGTGGAGTGATGATTATGTTCTTGCATGACTCTATCGTGGTACTATCTAAGCCTACTAGCAGTGGAGCAACACCAGAGGTGAAACTTAAACTCTCGCAACTATATTACTTGTGCACCAATATACCCCTCATCCCCAATCAAAATAACTAATTTGACTTAGCTTCGAATATGTGCTGATTGATCAAGAGAATGGCAGGTGCTACATCTTTCACTAAAGCTAGTGTGGTAACAATGATGATCTAAGAATCAAACAATACTTTCGGAGGAGTTAGACTTGATTTTCACGAAACAAGGTCCATTCAGAGAGTTGGAGTTCTACCTGTCTATCACCAATGTTGTAGCGCCTACAACCATCCTCCAAATTTTTTCCATAGCTTCATTTTGGTGCCTCCCTACCAACCATCCTTAGCAGCATGTGTTGCACTTCCCAGGTACATATGCTTTTAGTTGAGTTTCTTGTCTCATAATCTTGTGTTCTCTAACTTGTTTTCCTTCCACCCACAAGCTAACATCTCGTGACTTGGTTTTCAACTAGCTCTTGTGCTCACTTGGAGAATTGCATAGAACTAGAGGCCAACTTACCTTTCTCTCCAGAATTGCACAGAGCATCAAGGAAGCCAGTGTTCTCCAAAATTGTGCAGAGCATGCAAGCTCCCTTCCCCTTGAAAATTGCACAAAGCAACCCATCACCAGGCTTTCTCTCAGAATTTGTGTAGTTATGGCTGTCAGCCTTGGCTTCAGTCCATAAATTATGCAGAGATTGAGGGGTAACTAGAGCAGCTCAGCCTAGAAACTGCACATAAGTCATCCAGAGGCTTGTACGATATTGCATCCCAAGTTGATCAGTTCCCTCCAAGACTGAGAAATCTTGCTTTGCATGCATAGGTAGTTTTTTCCCGAAAAATTAAAAAGGAAAAAAGAAAAAATCATCCCTAGATTTTAGGGATCTTTTTTTAGCAGCTAGGGGTTACATGAAAACATCGTTTAAGAAACCTCCTTCCAAGTGTTGTTTTTTACTAGATTTGCAGCATGCGCGTCATAAGCCTCGATCTTGTCAAAGTTATTTATTCGATGCTTCAGAGGTCATTCTTCACTTTGATCTTGGAGCTATGGCATCCCCAACACATCTAGGAACATTCAACACACTCATCTCATATTTTTCTGGGTAAGTCCACTTTTCATGTCTTTTGCTGCTTTTCTGTCGCTTTTTGTATTTCAATTTGTGTGAGAGTTGTTTGCTTGTTTTCATTGAATGCTTTTTGTCATTTTAATGCATGTTAACTTGTAGAAGCATTATTTCAAGTTTTCCATTGCATCTCCTTGTTGTTGCATGCATGACACTATTTTTGCGCTAATGGTCATTGTTGCGCCTACTCACTTCACACACTTCATTGTTTTGCCATTTTACTGAATCCTACACTCATTGATTGCATGCATGTTCATTGAATCATGCATGCACCCATCTTCACACATGCATTTAGTCCTTACTATTTTTAGTCGCCCATCGGCGGGTCTGGGCTACCTTGGCCCAAAGCTTGCCTTGCCCGGATTGCACTACGCATTTCTGGGATGGAAGGCATTTCCTTGCTCCCAGAATTTGTGCAGATCTCAACTCACACTGGCCTCCCAGTGTGTGATCTATGAAATTGTGAGAGGTAGTGCCTCAGTTGGCCCCCGTAATTGTGCAATGCAATTTTCCTGGGTTGTAATCATGTTGAATGAAACTACACATTACGTAGTTTCAGTCCTCTACAGGCCAAGCTAGATTCTTCTCTATGCAGTTTCAACAGTCATTCAACTCACTGGAATTTTGGACTGTGTTCTATGCCATTTTGGCACTCAGTCTCCCAGCTTCCCAGTGAAAATTCTACTAATCTTCTTGTCAATCACCCAGGTGTATTGCATGGCAGTCCTCAAGTTTATTTTGGTTTTCAACTGACAGTTTTCTTGCCATGAGAATTGCTCTGTCTCAAGGTCTTGCAGGTGTTCAGCAGTCTCTTAGAAGTACAGGTACAATGGCTTCCAAGAGAGCAGGTTCAAAGGACAACATTGAGAGTGAAATTGGAGATGTGGTTGAGAAAGTGTCTATGAGCTTTCCCATATATGAAGACACTAAGTTTTTCATAGCCAAGGATATCAAGACCAAATGGAGGGACATCAATGACATCTTTTCATGCACCTTTGAGGAGACTCTAGAGGACCACTGAGTCTATGTAAACATACACAAGTCTGGCTTGTATTGGTTTGCATGCAGGTATCCTGCATATCCATGCACATACATGATCCACTAGATTGTCTCGCATACTGATCCAGAGACAATGGTTTTGAGCAGTGTCATTGAAAAATAACTTTCTACCTTCAGTGCAAAGAAATTTCAGGAGATGTATCACTTACTACAGCCAGTAGACATAATGGATGAACCCTTCACCGAGCCCAACAACAGTGAAAACTCAAGAGACATCTTGAAGAGTTGGGTGAAAGAGTCGTCTAAGTTCAGGACAACACCCAACTAAGTTTACAAGAAAAGGATATTGTGGAAGGCTTATTAGCTCTTGGTCATCTTCACATGTCACTTATATGACTAGAAGAGTACAGAAACCTTCCCGCAAAGTTGGGAAATTGTGTTGGATCAGTTGGTGAACAAAGGAATATCTTTCAATTGGTCTGACATGTTGGCTCTCTAGTTGAATAGGCAAGTAATAGATGCCTGACATCTGCCCAAGGATTAGAAAGCAAAGTTCTTCATGTCCACCTACATACTTGATGTGATCTATGCCTGTCAGTACTTCCCTAGCTTGGGTTGAGCATTGACACCTTCAGAAACCTCTGTGCACACCTAGTGCATGTTGTTCTCTGAGTGCAGCTTCCGTGGAGTTATAATATAGCCATCGGAACACTTCGTCACCCTGGTGTATAGGATGATATTTGAGCAGGATCTGCCTTGGATGTCACAAAAAATGATGAAGGCATTGGTTAACATAGTAGATTGGTATGCCTCATCCCTTGTCACCTTCATCGGAATATACAATGCAGAAAAGGCTCCACATGATTTAGCAAAGTTTTCCATTGACAAGTTGGTCATGCAAGAGGTTGCATAACACATCTCGACAGAGTTGTCAGCGAGACTGCACAGGAAGACGAGGACACCTTGGCCCGATCTTCCTTTATGGATCACATTGTATGAGATCCAGAATCTCAAGCATGTTGAGGCCGATACAGAGGAATTCAAGAGGTTCACCTTCAGCACGAGAAGTTTCAATCCATATGACCCGCATCACTTAGTGGAAGACAATTGTATGAGAGCGTATCACCACTGAATCCACAAGGCATGTCATTGGCCTATGGAAGACCCATGGAAATAATGATATAACTTATCAAGGCTCAATGAACCATTTAGAATGGCTGTAAAGTGGTTAGCAGTGCAGAAGGCAACAACATCTCAAAGAGCGGCAACATCAGTAGCAAGAGAGGGAAGCAGACCTATGCTTGACAAATGCAAGAGGAATGTTTCCAAGAACACAAATATGGAGCTAAGATACAAGTTCAAAGTAGATCCACTTGTATTAATAGCATCTTTGGAGATTGAGGCAAAGAGGCGACAATGTGATAGAAGGATTGCGCAAAGATAGAGGGAGAAGAAAAAGATGGAGGACGCAGAAAAGGAGTTGAAGCAACAACTAAGGGAATAACAAGAGTTGCACAGAAGAGAGAAGGAAGTGCAACAAGAACATGAATAGTAGGAGGCACAACATGCACACATTAATGAAACTGTGCCCATACATGTTATTTATTCATCTAAATAATTGGCATATAGCAAACAGGGTGAGCAGTCACAGGAGCAGGACTTTGCTCAGGAGATTGAACATATGTTGAAATAGATGCACACAAATGTGGTTCAACAAGACCATGATCATGATATAGACCTCATTCCCAAATATCAAGAGGTCACTCCACTAGCTTCACCAAATCTGGGAGTAGAACAAGTCCAAAGTGACCAAGGAGATACTAAAATCCTTGAGGACCAGAAGCGGATGTGCACAACATATCCTTCGGCAAGTCACAACACAGACTTGTGTAGTCATGCAAAGTGCCCATTCCGAATGTTCATGTATATCCTACGAAGTTTGAATAACAGGTAACCGCATCTGATGTGCGCAGACTTCCATCTGCATTAGCCAATGCTACAAAGGAATATGTTGAATCCACTAGCTTAAGTGTTAGATTCTTGATAGCAGAGAACGAGCGCATGGCTAAGGAGTTGCAAGTAGCCAAGCATGGAGAAGAGCAAGCTATAGCATCCGCTAGAGCATATTTGAAGAAAGAGATACTTGATGAAGTATTGTCTCTTGAGACAATCATGTGGAAGTTGTACTTTAGGTTTGTCACTGTACATAAGTTGTATTTCCGTCTTAACGGTTAGTAGCAGCACTATGCTAGGAAGCACATATTTTGATAGACATACGCACTATTGTCGATCAAATTCATATATGGACAATGAGGTACATGGGAGCCCCATTGTACTTGCTAGAGATGATGAAGCCAAAGGCAGTGGAGTTGAAGGAACGCATCCAGAGTCAGATCTGAAACTATGAGGAACTCCCATAGCTCATCCGAGCTTTCAAGCTTCACATGAACAAGTCTTCAGGAGAATGGATTTTATTTTTCGCACGCATGCGATCCCATCTATTGGTACACTCACCGAAGCGAAATCAGAGAACCAATTTCGACTAGAACTGGACATGTAATTCGAGCAGTTGATGTGCATAGCCAGTGGTGCACATTTTTTGATGAACGCAAACATTATGCACAAGTATGTTGCTGGTCCGGCTACACTCAATACCATGATGTGCATGTTATCTAATGATTTGGATAGAGGTGCCAAATCAGTGTACCCGGATGCAATGGAGGCAAGATTTCACTTTCAGAAGGATGTCACCACAGAGTACATGGACACCATAACAGACTACCATGCTTGGCATCAATTCGCTACCATCAATCACTAAGAGGATATCGAAGAGTTGGTCTTCCCACAACTGTCCGAGGCTTATCAATATCTTGTATGGCTTACTCAAGCCCATTTTTTCTCTCATGGGTACATGTGCATATTGTATTGTAAACATGTTGTAGAGTGAAAGACCAAGTGTCAATAGTAGAATCTAAACATTCATGTGTAAGTTGAAGATTCATGAGGGTAGTTGAAGAGTCATAAAGGGGAATGTAAGGGGTCACCCCACCCTTTTCTATATATAGAAAATCATAACTCATTGTACAGTATTTTGGGAGCCAAGCTTCTGATAGGTTTAACTTACAGAAAACTTGGAGTGTATTGTAACGAGCATTGGCTTCTCCACAATGCAGAGGAAGTACATCTCTTTGGTGGAGCTGGCGGAAGTGACTGTAATGTTTCACTATCAGGGCTAGTGGTTTTCATGGTTGTATGTATGATTGGATCTTTCATGCTTTTAATATAATAGAGCCATCACGTTTCATGCATATATTGTTTTTGTACTTTGGCTATCTTGGTTACTCTAATGATGTATGTAGTTGTAATTTATGCATATATGTATGGACTATTCCATATGTGTTTGTATGAATCTTATCAAAGAGTTTTGTTGGTTTAACTCATCACTTTGGATCATCATCTATCCTACTTTCCATCTCATGATGTCGGTCAGCTCGTGTGTTCCCTTTCAAGTTGCGTGCTATCACATGCTTCTAAGGGGTGCACTCTTCTTCCTTTCCATGTGTTAGAGAATTTCATGCACCCTCCTTGACTTGCTGCAAGGTCACACCCTTTCTTCCAACAAGGACATCTTACTTACCTCTACGTGCAACCACAGTCAAGGCAATATCGTACTACCCACTACTCGGACTCCTACTCCAAATGGTATAAGGTCTAGTCGGGACTTCTTAATGGGGATAGCAATTGACATGTTGGTGGGTCCAGCGCCATCAACAAGGTTATAGACTAACACAATTAAATATGTCTTATACACATGTACTATTCACTATTTAGTAGCCTAGATACATTCATGAATAAGAGAGAAACTAACAACTTCATTACACTATTTAAGAGCAAAAAAGATTTATGAAATGAGATTTACAGAGGAGAAAACATATTATGCATTGTCATGATTGGAATCAACAAAGACTTTCATTAATATTGAGAATGAGTCCCATTCACCAGTCCATTTACATTCAACAATATATAGCTCAAATCCTGCATGAAGAAGCTTCATATAACCAAAGTGGAACTTCAAAATTTGGACCCCTCGGGTGCAGAATTCCAAAACCTTTCTTATGTATTTCTTCCCTCTATTTATGAGGAGAGGGGAATCTTTGAATCAAAAGTTTACAAAAATATCTTCGCCTAAGCTCCAACTGTCTCATAGACTAGTTGTCTTGGTGTGCGAAGGCCCGGTGCCCAAATTATTGCGATGGGATTTGATTCTGTTCTTTAAAATATGAAAATTATAGGAAAATACACAGAAAGGAAAATTAAACGATGATTAAATGAAAGTATCCCCACGCAATTTCTAAGATTCCTTGATCAGGCCACGTCTTTGCGCTGGTGTACTTCCCTTGCAACTCGACTAGTTCCCATTGCTTCCACCTTTAACTACTTGAACTGAATGAATTTCCAATTTTCTGAAATTGAGAGCGATCAATGGTGATGGCTTTAGTGGTATCATGGAATCACAGCTGCCAACTCATCTATCACTCTTGACTTCCTATATAACATTATCAAAGCCATGATATGCCCAGTTATACTTCCTTAACGCTAAATTAGGGGTTCTCGTTATTGGCCCTTTGCACTTAAAAGCATTACAAAACAGGTGAGTTTCAGGCTCTTTGGTTCCCTTTGTTTTAGCCCCTTTCTATAATTATCTTCATATGACCGAGGTGTATGACCAGGTGCTTATCCCTAAGGCATTAGAGCCTTTAGACTCTTGTTTGAGGGCCCTTTTCCCTTTATAAAGTGCTTTACGCCCCTTTCCTTTAAGTTACTCTAGTGAACGTGCGCTTAGCCAAATATTAGAGTTCCTCTACATCAAAGGTTTCCAGTTGGGGATTTTATATTGGAGCCAAAACATGTTTTTGATCTCCTATTGTGATAACCCTTTAGTTCTCGACCTCCAGCATTGCATTTGGTTTTTTATGCCTTTGTGACCATGGACCATGCCCCACATCATAGCCCCTCTATCGCAGGATTCAATCGGAGGTTTTAACTTGGTGTAGCGATATTCCTCTACCTGTGATCACCAATTTAGGACCTGACTTCATCCTTAGCCACATGTGACCTTGTCAATGGTGACACATGTCACCCTATATTTCCCTCTTTGCACCCTTGAAAATGCAAGATCTACATGCCACGTGTCCTCTGTACTACCACATCATGGTGATGTCAGACGCCATCTAGCTTTATTAGGACCAATAGTATTCTGCCACGTGGCCCTCTAGAGGAGAGAGAAAAGGCCCACCCACCCTTGGTTTTGCATTGAACTTCTTTGTTAAATTCTTTTAGGCATCACTCAGTAGTCTACACTATCGACATTTTTTCTCGCAATTTCTTCATACTGGTCACTTCCAGAATCCCTAATCGTCGATCACCAATGAGCCTTCTTGAAGTGTGATCACCAATGCGTGATTGAAAATAATCCCAACTGGTCTAGTGATCACATTGCCGGAATGAGATCGTCAATTCTAATTTATTGTGATTGCCGATATTCGATTTATTGTGATCGTTGATCTCCACCTTCGATATATCAGACTTTTCTATGCAAGACATTGGTATGTCATGCTCTATGATCCTCTAATCTCCAATATCCGATATTGGGCCTCTGCTTCCCTCTATCCTAAGGCTTGATACCCTTAGACTTCAACATGCCATATCTTCTGATCCAAAATTCCATTTTTGGACTTCCACATATTGTTGGAAATTTTTTTCATAACACTTTAATTTGAAGAGGGGCTTATTTGGGCTTTGATTCTTTCAATGGCTTGGGATATGACTGAAAATATCTCTACTATTTTTCACTTTGGACAGTTGAAAACACATTTTGCAACAGGTGATAACACAGGGCATGAGAATGCACATCTTACTAAACCTATCAACTACCATAAATAGGTAGCCATGTCCCTTGCTAATTGTTGGTAAACCTCCCACAAATTCCATGGAAATATGTTGGCTTGTTGGGGCCTGACCCAAGTTCAGAGTTAATTAGCCAAACAAATCCCTACACTATTAGCCCTTTCGGCATTAGCCTGTGGTGCGCGGACTGAAGTCTCACCCGAAGCAATATGGGGCGATGTTGGAACCAAGTTTCCACACCCTTGAGATGTCTGAGGGGTCGATTTAGTCCAACTGTGAATACCTTTGCGCAGGTCACTTCATGCACTATCCTGACTTGCGATACCTTTGCGATCTATTATAACCGCCTTCGCGCAACCCTCACCAGGGGCTGAGGTGCTTTCGCGCTGCTATGGCAGCAATCTGCGCTATTTCCCCAAATTACACTGCGTATCTTACTTATCTTCTTACATATGTTAGTTAACTTCGCGTAACAGATACTTTATCTCACATTTACTTAATCAACACAATCATATAATTTCATGCATCATATAAACAACAGAAAAGTAATTTATACCCAATACATTCAATGCAGAAAATAGTAAATGAATACACAGGAATGGTATAAAACTTCTCTTCATTAATGCTTCAATGGTTACATACTCAACCTACCCTGCGCACTCAGCTGCGGACTACTAGGCCTCTGCACACTTAGCTGGAGAGCCTTCTCCTACTCTATGACCCAAAAACTCAATTCTACACTTAGATCTTAAGCTATCCTTCTATTCTATCACCATTCTCCTTCTATTACTAACTTATTTACAACTTAGAGCCTCACTCTATTTATACAATCCCATGGTCTGCGGACCATGGGTAGATCTCTTAAAGCCGACATTACATTACAAAACTAAGGGCAGAAAACCCTATGACTCATTTACAACTTCGCGCTCCACACCCATAAAATGTAGAGTCTTTACATCGGATTTACATATTTTGACCAAAATCTCAGCGTTAAGCCCCAAAACTTCCCTTGGGGGATCTCATGCCCAATAGGCCCCCAACACAAACATCGTGACTCGCCCTCAAGTCACTCTGTTAGTGTGGAGATCTTCACATGGAGACCTCCCAACTATGCCTGGACTGCTGCAATATCGGCAGCGCATTGAGCAGCTGCCTATTGTACCACTTGGTCATGCTATTCAGAAACTGTTGTAGCTAAACTACTTACCTGAACCTATTTATAGTCCCATGCCTCCTTTTAGCTACCTGGAGTGCTAAGACTATGCTTTTGTCGGCTAGTCAACTGGCCGGGCCACCTGTGTATAGCTTCAAATGACTACCATTTACTTTCCCTGGGAAGAGTTCGCTATTTAACTTCTCCAACTGTACCACACCACCATCTGTGATTTCCTTAATAACATATGGTCCCATCCCATGCAACAAACTGAGAAACTCTCGGTGGTGGTCCCCAAGTCTGTCAATGTAATCGAGCTCGTCCTACTTTATTACTACGGTCTTTCTATCAAGAAAGTCCTTCTTTATTCCTTCCTCAAGCTTCTTGACTTCTTCTTCTACCATGGCGCTTTTCTCCCTCAACCGAACTCTTTCATTCATGAGTTCTTGGAGCCTAAGATCACCCTGTTGGATCTCCTCATCGAGTCCCAACCATTCATCTTCAAGCTCATCTAATGGCGTGAGCCATTCTTCTAGGGCTCCACAGTCCGTTACCCATACGAGTGCTACTATGCGTGGACTAGACATGATAGACTCCATAGGTATTATGGCCTTTACTCTATCAACCAACCAAAAAGGCGTCTATCTGAGTACGCGCATGTCCCAACCACTTCATTGCATGTTACATACCTTGTTCAACACGTTGCACACCTTGTCAAATGCTCCCGCATGGGTATTCTGCACGATTGTTCTTTCTACACACTGTCTGTCCACCCTTAACATCCAACTGCACATCTGTCCCCCCAACACATGCTTATTGACCATACCTCTCCGCGCGGAGTTCATGAGCATTGTATTTATCTATCAATCGTACTCTAGGCTTCCCAAACCATGTGTGCATCATTCTCCTGCATTCTCACCAGTCCTCAAAGCTCCCTTTGTGCGTACCCCACCACCTCATGGGCGTAGCGCGTAGTACCCAATTCAAAGCCTAGAAGCATTGCTTTTCTGGCACCTCCCTTTCAAACTTATCTAGGAAAGTATCTACCTCACTTAACCCACCATAAGTAGGCAGATTCCATACTTATGTCGATACAAAATGTAGCGACCTTGTCATCATATTATAATTTAGTGTAGTCACCTCATGTAACCGGTTCTCCCATCGCTCTATCTCCTCATCATAATCTGACATATAGGAGATTTCGCGCTCCCATGAGATCCATCCATCCACCATGGGATTTACCCAATCTTTTTCTCCTGCGGTTATTTTGTAGATGCAGTCCAAATCATCTCTGTCATAGTTGCACACCGGATCTATATCGCATGATCCTTCAGTAGGGTCCAATGGTAGAACTACGGGCAGAGACTTCTTCTCAAAAAACATCTGTTGGAAAAAAGATCCCCCAAGGGAACTTTTAGGGCTAAAAGCCCAGATTTTGACTAATCCAATGTAAAGACTCTGCATTTTGCGGGTGCGGAGCATGAGCTTGTAAATGAGTCATAGGATTGTTGACCCTCATTTTTGTAATGTAAAGTCGACTTTAGAGATCTACCCATGGTCCGTGGACCATGGGATTGTATAAATAGAGCAAGGCTCTAAGTTGTAAATAAGTTAAGTCAATAGGATCTAATGATGGAATAGAAGGATAGTAGAAGATCTAAGGGTAGAGTCCAGTCTTGGGTCATAGAGTAGGAGAAGGCTCTGTAGCTGAGTGCGCAGAGTCCTAGTAGTTCGCAGCTGAGTGCGAGGACCCTTGCAGCTGAGTGTGTAGGGTAGGTTGAGTTTGTAACCATTGAAGCATTAATAAAGATAAGTTTTATACCATTACTGTGTATTTATTTACTATTTCTGCGTTGAATGTATTGGGTATAAATTACATTTCTGTTGTTTATATGATGCACGAACGTATATGATTGTGTTTATTAAGTGAACATAAGATAAAGTATCTATTTACGTGAAGTTAACTAACAGTTATAAGAATATAAGTAAGATCCATGGTGTAACTTGGGGAAATAGTTCAAATTTCTACCTTAGCAGTGCGCAAGCACCTCAACCCCTGGTTAGGGCTACACGAAGGCAATTATAACAAATTGCGAAGGCCTAGTAGGTTAGGACAGTGCGCAAAGTGACCTGCGCATGTTGGGTTGTGTTATATTCTTTCCACGACTAGCCCACGTAGTTAACCGGGGGGTTAGAAGGGGGGTGAAGCCCCCCCCCCACTTCGTTGCGCTGATTCCGTAGCGAGGGGAGTCATAGGGGGTTTGAGGGGTGTAGGTAACCCCACTTTATGGTTTTGGACCCTATGTTAGGTTGGGCAGACCTACCTATGGTTTTGTGCATGATTTTCGCACATGGTTTTGGACGCAATGGTTTTTCGGTCCATGGTTTTGGACACGATGGTTTTCAGTCCATGGTTTTGGACGCGATGGTTTCAGTCCATGGTATTGGATGCTTTGACATGTATAAATATGTATTGTAACATTGAAAGGAACATAATGAAAAATGAAGCTGGTAGTCCCGGTTTTGGGATCCAGGGGAAATCTCTGTGTATATGTGTTTTATGTGTTATTCTCTCACATTGTTTATTTTCTGTGGTCTAGAAATCGTATGCAGGTAATTTCTATACGGGGTTAAAACCTACATTTTGTATCAGAGTTGTTTTGGCTTCAAGGGGATGCCTTTATTGCTGATGGGTTTCACTTGGGCCTGTGGTATACCCTGTTCAGTGGGAGATCTGTGAGATCGATTCTAGTGGTGAAAGAAGATGGCGAGCAGTGGAAATATAGAGATCGATAAATTTAATGTCAGAGTTTTTAGTTGTGGAAACTCAAGATGGAGGATCTGTTGGTGGATAAATATTAGTGGATCGTCGTAGATCCGGATACTAAACCAACGGGAGTGTCCGATGAAGAATGGAAGAAGTTGTATCGAAAGGCAAAGAGCACAATATGATTATGTGTCTTAGATTCATTATTGTTGAATGTATCAATGGAAGTTGTGGCGAAGGCTTTGTGAGACAAGTTAGGGACTTTGTACCAATCTAAGTCTCTGGTGAATAAATTTTTCCTATGGAAAAAGTTGTATAACTTGAGGATGAAGGATGGAGACTCAGTGACAGAGCATCTGAATGCATTTAATACTGTGGTAAGTTAGTTATCATCTATTGATAAAAATTTCATATGAAGATAAGTGCATTAGTTTGTTGTGTTCTCTACCAGATTCGTGGGATAGTCTAGTTATTGCAATAGGTAGCAATGCAACTGCCTTGCAGTTTGATGAAATAGTCTCATCCTTGTTGATGGAGGAGATGAGATAGAAAAATATGGACAGCCAAAATGGTGATGCCTTGTCTGTATGAGGACGGTTCCAGAACAAAAACAAAAATAAGTCATTGAGTGGGAGATCTAAATCTAGAGGAAGATTTAAATCTCCAGGAAAACCTGTAAAGGTGGTGTGCTGGAAATGTGGAAAGGAAGGGCACTACAAAAGGGACTGTCAATCTAAATCTCTTGACAAGGGAAAGGGATCTGATGATGCTCCTTTTGCAGAGGCGAAAACTACCTAAGATGAAGGTGGGGATGTGTACTTGGCTTCTTCAAGTACACATGTAGATCATGAGGCATGGTTGATTGACTCAGGTGCATCCTTTCACTTCACTCCCCATAGAGAGTGGTTCTGTGAGTATGAGAAATACGATGGTGGTGATGTCTTCTTAGGGGATGATAGGAAGGCTAGAATCATTGGTCGCGGAAAAGTAAAGTTGAAGTTGCAAGGTGGAAGGATTAGAACACTTCTGGGTGTTCTACATATTCCTGCATTGGCCAGAAATCTTATTTCTATAAGCAAGCTGGATGATGCAGGTGTAAAAACAGTGTTCGAGAAGGATACTTGCAAGATGGTTTAGGGAGCACTGGTATTGATGCAGGGAGTTTGGATTGGAACTCTGTACAAGCTGCAAGGTAGCACTGTTTTTGATGGGTGCAACAGTGTTGTGGTTCCTGAAACTGGAGCAGAAAATCTAGTGGTCTCTGGAGAGAAGACCATGCTGTGGCATCAAAGGCTTGGACATATTGGAGAGAAGGGCCTTCGAATACTTCATGGTAAAAGTATGGTAGAAGGTATGAGTAATAGCTCTCTAGATTTTGATATCTGTGAAAATTGTGCATATGGGAAGCAGAATCGGGTGAGTTTTCCCTCTGGTGGTAAGAGGGTGAAACAGATATTAGAGCTTGTGCACAATGATGTGTTTAGACCTGTGAAGGTTCTATCACTAGGTAAGTCTATGTACTATGTATCATTTATAGATGACTTCTCAAGGAAAACATGGATATATTTCCTTAAGAAGAAATATGAAGTCTCTCATAGGTTTAAAGAATTTAAGGCTCTGGTGGAAAACCAAACAGAGAAGAAGATAAAGGTGCTGAGTACAGATAACGATGGAGAATTTTGCAGTAGGGAATTTGAAGAATTCTGTAAGAAGTGTGGTATAGCACAGCAGAAGACTACTCCATATAAACCTCAGCAAAATGGAGTTGCATAAAGAATGAACAAGACGTTGATGGAAAGGGCTAGAAGCATGCTCAGTGGTGCCAGGTTAGGACAGGAATTTTGTGCAGAGGCGGTGGAGACAGCATGTTACCTGGTCAACAGATCACCTTCATCAGCATTGGAGGATAAGACTCTACAAGAGGTATGGACTAGTAAGAAACGCTCTCTTTCACATCTGAGGGTATTTAGATGTGATGCATATCTACATGTTCCAAAGAAGAAACGAACCTAGTTGGATAGTAAATCTGAAAAGTGCATCTTTATTGGGTATAAGGATGGTTTAAAGGGTTATAAGCTTTGGAACCCAGTAACAAGGAAGGTTTTGTACAGCCGAGATGTGGTGTTCAGAGAGGTGAAAGATGTTATTAAACATGAAGTCCAACCAAAGGTACCTGAGAAGATAGAGTTTGATCTAAAGGAGGAAGAATCATACTCTACAGTAGAGGAGGAATCAAAATATGAAGAGCCACAAACTTCGAGTGTGAGAATATCAGTTCGAGAAAGAAGGTAGCCAGAAAGGTATAGTCCATCTACTTTCTGTTCAATTTTTCTTTATCTATTACTGATGATGATCCTAGAACTGTGAAGGAAGCAGTAGATTCAGAGGATGGAAAACTTTGGAAAGAGGCCATGGATATACACCCTGTGAAAGTCAGCCTTGAATGTTGCATAGGCTGACAGCTATGTGTACAAGGTTGGGGACAGCCTTGGATGTTGGTTAATAGACATGTGGAGACTCGATTCCATTAGGACCCAAAAGATTTTTGTCTCTATGATCCATGCAGGGTCCTTGGTAGCCCATAAGGAGGCAAATTGTGTTGCCTCCAGCAATCCTTCCTCAAGCGGAGGAAATTGATTGTCCTCTAGCAATTCCCACACAACAAGCACAATGGATAGTAATAACCAAGCGTAGTGAAATGGCTTGATTTGATCCTGGACCTCTCTGTAGTTCGTGAGGAACTCCTAATAGAGGTATATGGATGTTAGGCCCCTATACTACTAGTGTAACCCCTTATTGTTATTAGTAAAACCCACTTATTATATTGATGTACCCATGTAGTTTCCCATATTGTTACTATTGTGCCCCATAGAAGCCCACTATTGTTATTATTGTGCCCTTACATTATTATTGTTATGTCGGCTCTGATTATGTTATGACTCCTTAGACTCCTCTATATAGAAAGGAGGTCTTTTCATTTGTATCATCCAAGAATTGTTCATTTGTGTAATGTAAAGGAGGTTGCCCCCTCGAAGAGGCTGAATTTGAAGGCGTTGATCTCTCTTTTCTATCTTTTTGTGAGTTGGTTTCATAACATTTGGTATCAGAGCTTTGGATTCTAGGGTTTCACTGCTCCAAACAGGTCATCGTGGCATTTTTGCTATAAAAATTTTTCTGTGATATTTCAGAAGCTAAAAAAAAAAGGCGTTTGAGAAGAAATCGCGTTGAACCTTGGGTCTGAATTTCAGATCTTTTCGTGCTATATTTGTGGAGATATGATCTAAGGAATTTGGTCTTTTTGCAGACTCCTGAATTACATTTCAAACAGGTGACCTGGGGAAAATCATCATAACTTTCTCTCTGAGCATTGGATTGAAATTTCGTAAGAAGGTATAGAAAGAGGATGGACTATAGTTTCTTTTATATCTTTTTCAGATCCAAAGGTTGAAACATTGACACGTGGCACTTCATACAAGTTCTTCTGGAAAGGTCTATAATCAGGTCATCTTGGGAGATTGTGCATAACTCTTACTTGGAGAATCCAACTTGGATAAGACTGGTGGCATTGGAAAGAGGATGCATAGAGCTACTACAGATCACAATTTCATAAATTAAAGATCTGAAAGTACAGAGTTACAATCGTTTCAAGATTGAGCTCCTAAAATCAAGAAAAGGCAAGATGAGGAAGTTTGATGGCAAGGATCCGGTAAATTGAATACTTTAGATGGAGCAATATTTTGATCTACATGGTGTACCACTGTTACAAAAGGTATGTATTTCATCTTCATATTTAGAATCAGATCAATTTTTATGGTATGAAGGGCTTTGTTCTCATAAACAACTTGTTATGTGGTCAATTTTCACGAAGGAAATGATAGCACATTATGAGGATACAAAGAGCAACACCTTCTTTAGAGCAACACCACAACAATTGGAAAGAGCAAAAGGGCTTTTTTACATAGTGGAAAGCAAAATTATGGAAACCAGGAAGCATACCCCTCACAACTATAAAGATGGAAGTGTTGTTTTTCCTAGCCTTCCACAACCTACAAGGGTTACACCACAACAATTGGAAGAAAAAAGATAAAAAGGGCTTTGTTACAATTGTGATAGCAAATGCACTAAAGGTCATAAGTGTGCTGAGAAGAAATTATTTTACATAGAATATGAATAGGAGGAAGAAAAGGATAAATAAACATCAAATGAAGAGGATATACGCTAGGACCCCACCCTAGAGAAAGAAGAAATGAATCAGACCATATCTTGTAAAACATTGGCAACAATTACCACTCCTCAAACTCTCAAGATAGAAGGACATATCAAGAAGAAAAAGGTGCAAGAAGTGAAAGATCAGATCGAGAAAGAAGAAATGAAACCAACCATATCTTGTAATTCATTGGTCAAAATTACCACTCCTCAAACTATCAAGATAGAAGGACATATCAAGAAGAAAAATGTTCAAGAAGTGAAAGATCACATCGAGCATCAAGAAATGAATCCGACCATATCTTGTAAAGGATTGGAAGAAATTACCACTCCTGAAACTCTAGAGATAGAAGGACATATCAAGAAGAAAAAGGTTCAAGTAGTGAAAGATCACATCAAGCATAAACAACAAGTTCTCCAACTTTTAAAGGATAACGCCACTTCGGTGCAAAATCAAACGAAACAACAAGTAGATCAACATCGTAGTGAAAAAAATTTTGATGCAGGTGATTGGGTATTTTTACTGCTACATCTCAAGCAAGCTATTTATGAGAAGGAAATGTTGGCAATACTACATGCACTTAAAAAATGGCGACCTTACTGAATGGGAAGACTTTTCAAGGTAAAAATGGATCATGATAGTCTTAAATACTTTTTAGAACAACTATTATCTTTAGAAGAAAAGAAAAAAAGTGTCACAAATATGTTGGGTTATGACTTTGACATCATCTATAGAAAATGGAAGCAAAATTTTGTTGCAGATGCACTCTCAAGAAAGGATGAGGATGTGGAAGCATTGTTTTCTGTTATTTCTATTATCCAACCAGATTGGATAAAAATTGCAAAAGATACCAATTCAAACAATATTGCCAGAAATTGAAGAGGAAGGAAAAATCATATTGGAACCTGGAGCAGTCACAGAAACAAGAACCCGACAACTACGAAATCGATCAATTTCAGAGTATCTCATCAAGTGGAAGAACTTACCCGCTAAAGATTCCACATGGGAGGACAAGAATTTTATACTGAAGCATCAAGAACTACTCAAGCATTGAGGACAACACTTTTTGAAGGAGAGGGGCATGTTAGGCCCCTATACTACTAGTGTAACCCCTTATTGTTATTAGTACAACCCACTTATTATATTGATGTACCCATGTAGTGCCCATATTGTTACTATTGTGCCCCATAGAAGCCCACTATTGTTATTATTGTGCCCTTACATTATTATTGTTATGTCAGCTCTGATTATGTTATGACTCCTTAGACTCCTATATATAGAAAGGAGGTCTTTTCATTTGTATCATCCAAGAATTTTTCATTTGTGTAATGTAAAGGAGGTTTCCCCCTCGAAGAGGCTGAATGCTAAGGCGTTGATCTCTCTTTTCTATCTTTTTGTGAGCTGGTTTCATAACAATGGACCAATTGAATTGCATGCCCCTCGCACATTGTGCATCTAGGGACACTACGGGCACCGGAACTTCATCCACATGACATTTCCTCATGACCTCTCCTGCCAATATTTGTGCAGCCAATTGAACTGCAATGTTTGAGATGGATAAAATTGAGTACCCATGTGACTTCTTTATGAGTTCGTAATCTTTCTTCATTCTTTCTGCAAGCTCCTTCTCCCCCATCTTTCCACCAAACTCCTTGCCAGGTTTAGACCTTCATATGGCAAGTGTGTAATCCTGCGAATGAGCATATCTGTGACGGGTATAGGCCCTCCTAGCCATAAGCACCCATCATGCACCAATGTAAGCAACTAGTGTATACAAATTGTGTTAATGAGGGTGCAATGGTAATTTGGCACCCATAGCAAGTTGAGCAATCTTGATTGCTCAACACTGTGGACCCATTCCTTCTTTTCCAACACTGTAACACATGTTTCCTCATAATAAACTCTCTTCATGTATTTATCAGTTTCTAAGTGTGGGAACTTAGCATGATCCGCGAGGTCCCAATCCTCCATCTTCAATAGTGGGATTCGTGTGAGCTACAGACCTTCAAAAGGAACTTGCTTAAGTAGCAGGGGCATGGAAATGGTGAATTTCTCTGAGTCTGGGTCCTTTGTGATCTTCACCTTTCCCTTTCTCGAAGGGATATACCCAGGGAGCTTTGTTATAGGTTCTATGCCTTCAGCATCAATATCTTCCATTCCCTGGCCTTCTTCCACCTCCAGGTCTACTACTCTTTGCTTATATTTTATTGGCTACTTATCTTTCTTCTGTATCTACGTTGTAAAATGCTTCCTGGGGGACTTGTGCACCGGTATTGGTTTTTTATTCTTTTCCTTTGCTGCAATTTGCTTCTCTTTCGCCATGGTCTATTTCAGCGTCGATGACCCTGGCGTCATGGGCACTAGTGGGCTCTAGTATTGCAGCAATAATTTTGCAACTCCTGGGACTCCCTTCTTTACTCTTATCAACCCGGTAGTTCGTAACAAACTTGGAAGCAACGGTGTTGTATGCACAAGTACTAGCTCTTGCTGCAGCTGTCACTTGGTCAGCTGGCATAAGTCCACTAGGAGCTTAAGCCAACTTCTATGGGCTCTAAGAAGAAGCTTTCTAGCTAATGGATGGAAGCTAACTCAAAGGAGGCTAATCTACTTGTAGAAAGAAACTGAAAAGCTAAAAGGAAATGCAAACCTTAGCAAACCCTAATTTACCAGCTAATCCTACTGATGCAGGAAAGAGGAAGAAAACTACTGAAAGAGATTACATTGACTTCTAAGGAGGTGAATTGCATGTGTCTAAGCTACTTCTACAGTAGAATCTGAAGAAAAAAGAAAAAATTCTTTTTGTATTTTTGAATAAAGTGTCAGAATTGTCATGCATGTGCTTTAACTGGTTTTTGACTGTGCAGAGGTGGATTAGCGAGAGAAAATTCTTTCAAGAGGTTGGAAAGGTTGGAAGAGGGCCTAAGGGGTCCCTAGCACCCTTCCAAAGAGTTTCACAGAGTTTGGCTATCAAGAAACCGCTTTCGTGAGCTTCTACAGGAAGTCTGCAGGGGTTCTACAAGATGTTCTGTATTTTCTACAAGATGTTCAAAAATGGGATTTTGGAGGGTGGATGGAGAGAGAAAGGTGGAGAAGTGAGTATGAGGGTAGGTTAAGGGTCTGAGGAGGTCTAGGACTTGGTGGATGGAGCTGAGGAGTGATGAGGATGGTTGGATTTGTTCAAGGAGGAGTAGAGCAATGTTGCACAAAAATATGGAAATTAGGTCAAAGTGAGGGAATGTAGCAAATGTGAAGCAAGAATCAGAGTTGGGGGATGGAGTAGATGGGATTGATGGAGTACGGGTAGATGGAGAGGTATTACAGGCGCTCTGCAAGTTATTTCTCAAACTGAACAAACAATGACTTGGAAAACCAATGACCTAGCTACTTTACTCTAATCTGACCTAAGTAACAGCAAAGGAAATGAACAGAAGTTTATTTGCAATGAAATCACATGAAATAGCTATGAAAACTAAGCAATCATGATCCTGAACGCGTAACCACAACTGGTATCAACTTCTGCAAATGAGAACCTACACTAATAATTGCATGATGAAGCAAAGACAGTGTTTTTGGTAGCTGCAAGGACACCTTGGTCTCAGCTCATGGTCCCACTGAGGGAGAGGTGAGATCAGAGGTGCTTGATGGCCTTTTTTTGAAGATCTTCCCTGTTATTAACCTATCAACTCAATCTGAACATAAAAATCCTTTCTAATCATCAACAATGACCTAGGTAACCAGCAAGATGTTAATCTACTTAACAGAAATTATTTTGCAAAGACATAAAAACAA
Source organism: Pinus tabuliformis (assembly GCA_031772625.1). Classification (NCBI taxonomy): domain Eukaryota; kingdom Viridiplantae; phylum Streptophyta; class Pinopsida; order Pinales; family Pinaceae; genus Pinus; species Pinus tabuliformis. The sequence goes on along the minus strand of CM062816.1, from coordinate 542,716,775 downwards.
ATAACAGTACACAAAGGAAGCCTTGGCACTTGGGTTGGGCCCAACCCCAAGAGCTATAGGCTCCTAAGAGAAACTCAGAATTGATGCCAAATAAAGCTACTTTTCATTACTCAAAAATAATCATGTCACAAGAAAGTTATACAGCAGTAGCTACGAAAATGAGCTGAGAAAATGACAGCACTATAGTGAAAAACCCAATAATTAAAAAAGTAACCTACGAAGTCTGAAGCCTTCCTATTTATGCACTATGAGGGTCCTTAACTCAAGGGGCTCGGCTGTTCAAACTGCCAGTAAACAGTCACTTTTCACAAAGCTTCTCGGCTGCCTTTAGGATTCGTTTTGGTGGCCTACTAAGCTCCGAGTTGAGGATGGAGATTTCGAGGAAGGGCCATTTAATGCAAGAGACACCCTTCCTACTAATCCTCACCCTTGTTCCTTCATGCTTGGCTATCATCTGGCTCATAATTGCTTGGCCTTGTTCCAAAATTTGTCCAAAAAACCTGAAATAACCACGCATTAGCCTTCTTGGTAAAGTGACCACCCTCATTCGTTCAACTAACATAAATATACTCAAAAAACATGCATAAACTATGAAAAATGGTGGATTGATGAAGAACAGTAGACAAAATGAGCCCAATAAGTTACCCATTTTTGGGGCTCATCAGGCACCACAAGTGTAGCTTCAATACTAGATACTTCAGTTCCTAGAGCATCAGATACAACGGCTTCTGAACTCAGGGCTTCGGTGGGGTTGGTGGCAATCATCTTGTCCATAAATAACTCACGGGATTCAAGAGAAATGCATGTGTGTGCAAAGAATTCCTCCCAAAACACTTGGCTCATAATCGACAAACAACAAATTTCAACAACCACTCTATGGGTGAAAAGTGTTCTCTATTGGGCCAACATGCAAAATTATAGGGGTTTTTGAATTCAAATCTAACTTTTCCCCCCAAATTTTTACAATTAATGTTGTTTTGGCAGCAGATCTCCAAATATTTTTTCCTTAAATGCCACCAGCCTGCTCCCCTTAACCGTCTCGTGGCTGTCAAGTCATGAATAGTGACTCCAACGGTCACTTTTTGGCTGTGCTGCGCGGCACCTCCCTCCATGGCGTAGCCTCCTGCACGCAGCTTCACATGTTGCAACTTCATTTTCATCCGTGTAACCCACCTATTGCATAGTCCTCCAACCTTGGCAGCGTAGTTTATAGTCTCGTGCTCCCTTGCAACTTCCTGGAGCACTAAGATTGTCCTGTCACCATATAGTCATTGCACAAGATCCCCTGTATACAGCTTCAATCGGCTCCCATTCACTCTTCTCGAAAAAGGTTCTCCATTCATCTTCACGAGCTAAATTGCGCCTCCATCTATAATTTCTTTGATAATATACATCCCTAGCCAATGCATCTCAAATTTACTCAGAAACTTAGTGAACTTACTATCATATAACAAGACAATATCATTTACCTTGAATGTGAAAATTTTGATGTGGCGATCATGCCATGCTTTTTCACGTTCCTTATGTACTTTCAGGTGGAATCCTACCAAGAATCGGTCCTCTTCAAGCTCCATCAATTGCATGAGTTGTTCCTCCAAGGCTCCACAATCTGCCATACCTGTGAGAGATTTTATGCGCAGACTAGGCACAATATACTCCATTGACATCACAACTTCTAAACCATAGAGAAATCTGAACAGTGTTTGTCCTGTTAGCTTCTTGCAAGTAATCCTATAAGCCCATAGTACTACAGGTATGAGCACATCCCAATCATTTCGTTGTGCGTTGCAGATCTTCATCAGCGTGTTCTCCAAAATCTTGTTGAAGGCTTCAATAGTTCCATTGGCCTGTGGGTGATACAGTGTACTCTTCTGATGGTAGACCTAGAATTATTCTATTAACACGTTGATTGTTTTGTTCAAAAAGTGCGTATCTCTATCACTCATCAACACTTTCGGGCAACCAAATTGTGTTAAGATATACTCAAACAAAAACTTTGTTGTTGTAACCCATGTACAATCCTTAACTGGTTGTGATTCTGCCCATCTAGTTAGGTATTTCGTCACGGTGATGATATAGCATGCACATGTCTTCTTTCCTGGGGGCTGAATTGGCCCAACAAAATCAATTGCCCATTTCTCAGATGGCTACAAAGATACTTGAGGTTGTAAAGGAAATTCATCCCTTTGTGATGGTCTACCTTACAATATGCCTTGGAATCTGTGTGCAACGTTTTCCACCATAAACCTGTGTGCAAAATCTTCTGCGCAGTTGCATTTCCTACATAATTTCCTTCCGCAGCCCCTCCATGAGCTTCAGCGAGAATTCTATCCCTCTCAAAATCTTGCACATATCTTCATCATATTTCATCTGCACCCATCTTATACATATGTCCTGTAATAACTTAAAAATATGTCGTGCACACTACAAGTTCCTTGTTCTTCTTATTTGTATACCCTTTCGATTCCATCCCCGTAATCATAAAGTGAATAATATCTGCAAAATTATTATCCGCTACGCGCACCGTGAAGAGTTGTGCATCTAGAAACCCTTCCTCCAAATTATTGGGCTCCTCTCCTATTTTGATCTACAACAGATGGTTAGGTCCTGCATTCAACCTCCCTGGCTTCACAATTACTTCAAAGTCATACTCCTGGAATAGTAGCAACCATCTGCAGATCTTCCCCCCCAACACAAGCTTATTGACCAAGTATTTCAAAGCAAAATGATCTATGTACATCTTGAAATGTCCTCCTAATAGATAGTTCCTGAATTTCAGCAGCGCGTATACCATATCCAATCCTTCACGCTCGGTCATTGAGTAATTCTTCCCATCCTTTGATAATTTTCTACTCACGAAGGCTATAGGATGGTCCATTTCTCCTTCAATGGCTTGCGTTAACACTGCAGCCAACTCAATGCAAGAGGCATCCACATGTACGTGAAATTCCTTCTTCCAATCCATGAATACCAAGATCGGCACGGTAACCATATTTTATTTCAAGACATCTAAGATGCACTGACATCCTTCGCCCTAATAGAATGTTGCGTCCTTCTTCAGCAGCTTCTCCATGGGCACGATAATTTGAGCATATGCTTTAATAAATTTTCTCTAATACCTTCTATGTCCTAGTGTCACGCGTAGCTGCTTAACATTTCTCAGGGCCTCCAAATTCATAATTACTACAATCTTTGCAGGGTCCATCATCAGCCCTTGCTTGCACACCACATGACCTAGAAAGATTCCAAAGGGAACACAGAAGATGCATTTCTTCAAGTTTGGCGCGATCTGGTATCTGCGACATATATCAGACATCAAATGGAGACTTTCTACATGGCGCTTTAATAGTTTGAACATCGTCTAGTCATCAAATTACACTTCCAAGTACTTATGAATGAACTCCTTGAATTATGCAATGATTATGCGAGAAAATATTACAGGTGCATTCTTGAGTCCAAACGACGTTACAGTGTATTGAAAACAACCCCACTCTGTTGCGAAGGTCATTTTGCTCCTATCCTTAGGCGCAATCTTAATCTGATGATATCTCGAAAAGCCTTCAGTGAATGAGTAGGCCTCCTGCCCTCCAACATTGTCTAATACTTCATCGGTAAACAGCGTCGGGAATGGATCATGGACACAGGCATTATTAATCTTCCACAGATCTATGCAAATCCTTATTTTTCCCTTCTTCTTCTTCTCCTGAACCACCATTGGGCTCACCTAATCATATTCTTAAATTCGTTCTATGATGCCCACTTCTAGCATCTTGTCCAACTCTAGGCGAACCTTTTCCTTGTATTTAGGATTAAAGCGATACGGCCTCTATTTAATAGGCTTCTCTTCCGGCTTCAGAGTGATTTTCATAACGTACAAATCTCCAATTATACCCTTCAAATCTGAAAACTTGGTAGGAAATAGATCCTGGTATTCGCAGAGTAACTCAGCAACCTTGTCCATAGTAGTGTTGTCCAAATAATCTCCAATATTTGCAAACTTCGGTTCTACTGCAGTCCCAATGTTTACTTGCTTTGTTTTCAATGGCGTGGTGATGTTTGGGTTGTATATTTGCGGGCCCTTGACTTCGCAATGCCCTTCTGCCTCTAGAATGTTAATATTCCTTTGATCTTCATCCTCCTCTTCGACTGTCACATTATAACATTCCAGCGCATGGCGCATCTTGGTGCTCCAATCTAGTTGGACCCACTCCATAGGTTCTTGTGGCATTCTGAAGATAACTGCCTTAATCTCCTGTAGGGATTCATCGATGCTCGCGAAGTCATCTTCAAAACTGAAGATAAATAAGAACCCTTCCCTAAATATATCCCACTCTGCAGTGCCATGGCGGAGCTTCGTTCCCAGATACCAGATCATGGGAATTGTATCCAAAGTATGAAAAAATGTGCGTACCAACTCCGGTTGTGGTTCTATCCCCCATTTTTTAGTCCATTTTGTGAGTTGATCACATGGATCATCCTTCCTCATATATTTCTTCGTCAATCTAGTGTTGGGGTGCCCAAACCATAACCTCATCATTCTTCTGTAATCCCACCATCCATCAAAGCTATCCTTGTGCGTACCCCACCATCCTCAGGTACTTCATGTTCAAATGCATCCAAAAACTTATCCACATCAGTTAAACCATCATAATAGGGTAAGTTCCTTACCTTTGATGAAACACAGTGCAGTGATTTTGTCATCATATTACATCACAGCATAGATACTCCATGCAAACGATTCTACCAATGTTCAAACCCTTCATATGAATTAGAGATGCAGGAACTCTCTTGGTTCCATGCAATCCGTCCATCTGCTGTCAGATTGACCCAGTGCTGGTCTCGCACTGTTATTTTATAGATTTGATCTAGTTCATCACTTTCTTCATATTCGCACACTGTTTCAATGGAGCGCACTCCTTCTGAAGGGTCCAACAGCACTACAACCTGAAGCGATTTCTTGTCAAACAACATTGTCCTCCTTTTCAGATTGATGACCCCATTCATATCAATGGCCCAATCAATTCCCAGGAGGGCAGGGTTTGGATTACTATAATCCACGATCTCTATCACCTCAAAGTTAGCGATTGCACTCGCACCTTCTATATCAAATATGGATCTGTATAATCATCCCATACGGATGATCTTCTGGTGGTTCGCCATTCTGAGCTGAATTGGAGACCACTGCAGTGCAAGTCTCCCCATTCTTTCCCATGTTTTTTTTGGCAAAACATTCGCATCAGACCCTAGATCCAAAATCTGGTCCATCACATAATCTCTTATTTACACAGTGAGCCTCATCTCATGCCCTTTTCTCGCCTTATGTTTACCAATTTTTTCTGACCACCCTGTGTCCATCAGGAACCTTCTCCTTACTAGCGCATTTGTTTATTAACTCATGCAGGCCTTCCACAACTTTTCTATCGTGCAGCAGTTTATGCAAGTCTCCAAAAACGTAGTATGCATAGAGGGATTGACCTCTGTAGGTGCACTAGTGTCTTGTATCTTGTCTGACTTCCTGAGGTGGATGCCTCAGCGAAGCTTTTCTTGGCCTCTGTAAACGATTCCTTAGCACGCACCAGATCAAAACCCACTTCCTTCTCTGGGGCCTTGCGGACCCATCTATCCTCTTCAGGATGTTTACCTTTATCATTGTCAGTCATTGTTCTGATTCTCAGCACTATGTTCATGCTTTGATCTTCCTCGCGGATCTTAGATCTCATCATTTGTAAGTTCTATGTAGGTTTTTCAGGTTGCACCTTCTTTTCCTACATCTTAGCTATCAGCACCGGGCATTCCTCTATAGTGTGGTAAAACTAGTTGCAGTATTGACACGACGGGTGTGTTTGATTCTGACAATCTCGTGCATAGTGCCCTGGCATTCCACAGTTAAAGCATATAAGATGACCACAACCTCTACTAGGCCCTCCTCCTCCTCGGCCTCATCCTCTTCCTTGATAACCTCCACCCCCCTGATCTGGAGGCTGAGTTTCTACCTTCATTCAATATGTAGGTGTTCTTTCCATCATTGGCTCATAGCTACGATAGTGGCACTCATCGTGCCCCACTGATTTGCAGAAGTTACAGAACAACTATTGTGGTGTCTGGATGAACTTTTGAAGGAAATGGAAATTATCTGTCACATTTTTTTCAACAACTTGACAAATAGCGCACCATGGCACAGCCCCCACGCTCGGTCCTCCTGGAGCTTCTAACCTCAGGGTAATTGGTCCCCCTCCTATAATATAATTCACAAATACGGGACAATTTTATTTATCATGTCCCTGGCCCTTACACTTCAGACACCAAAATTCTACTTGAACCTCTGGTTTAGTCTCTTGTCTTTCTTCAAGCTCTACAATTCTAAGAAGAGGCTCTGTAACTAAGAATGAATCTGTTGTACCCCCAAGGTCACATCTTGAATGGGTGTTGTATACAACCACATCATGATTTCCAGGGCTTCTGCCTAAGTTCCTATCTTCTATTCCAACTGAGTGATCCTTAGGTGAGGCAAAAGCAAAATTATAAACCACTCGCGATGCTGACCATCTGTGAGATAGATGTTAGCTTCTAGAATCACACATTTCAACCATTGATCTAATTCCCAAGGCACCTCATCAACTTAGGCTTACTAAACTCCTTGTTTAAAGCATCCTTAGTCTCTGTTAGCGATGCCAAAGGATTATCAGAACAGTACTTAATATACCAAGTCAGCGCATGATCCTGTAGAGAGGTAACCAATTGTATCTTCTTTATGTTGTCATCAATAATCTGCTCCATTGTTCACACAACATTCACAACAAACCAGAACTTCTTTGTATCTTCACTCCCTATGCCCTTCAAAATCGGCAGCTTCATTCTGTTCGACATGTTGACTAGTGGTAGTGGTGGTGGAGGTGTGGGCAAAGGTGTATGAGGTGGAGGTGGAGGTGGAGTGGATGGATGATGTGTCCATAGAAAACATTGTGCTATCAACTGGACAACACTCTGCGGTGAGGCCTATACTGCTCCCTCGTCGTCGCTCGAAGGAGGTCTGATCAATGAGCTCTATTAAGGACCTGATCTCTCTTGATTTCTAAAGATTTTTCCACTTCGTGTAGCTTTGAATATTTTAATCTAGGTATACAAATATTTTAAATACTTACCTAACGGTCCCTTGAAAATCACTACTCTACTTTGTTGTAGCTAACTGAGGTATCAACTACGAATTCTATAACAAATCCTTCAAAAATACGATTGAGCCAATGATCAACAGCCTGCACGATCTGATTTTCAGAGACTTCTAATCGTTGCACTAATTCAGGAGTCCACACTATAGGATTATTAATCTTCCACCTTCCTTAGTTGGCTATCAATTTGGCTAACCACTCATATAATTCGATTGGGAAGGTGCAGAAGAAGATTTCGTGTATCTCCGTATACAAATATCTATCCAACCACTACTCCTTTGTTAGGCACAAATTCTTTTTTGCGCATGTCGCGAATTCATGAATTTTTCTATCCAACCACTTTTCAATTTATTTCTTGGTCGGGTTCCAGTGATGCGACCTCACACATCCCCTTCAAGTAGATCCCAGTCCCGACAACAAAACCGTTTGTTGGCTTAGGGGGTCCTAGACCAAGTTCAAAGTAACTTGTGCCAACCAAAAAATCCCTACACTACTAACCCTTTTGGCAACAACCTGTGTAGTGCAGGCTACAGTCTCACCTGAAGTAGTATGGGGGGATGCAAGAACCAAGTTTCTGCATCCAGAGACGAGTGTGATGTCTTTTAGCCCCTCATCTTCCTTTGCGCAAATCAACAAGCCTTTATGGCTCGGTACTGCAACTCGACTAAAACAACCTTTAGACCTTCACGAAGGTCTATGATCAGCCTTTGTGGACCCTTAACAATTGATTTATCCACTTACACACATTAGAGAACAATCCTAAATTAGTGTTCGTGCAGATCTACTTAAGTTATTTAGTAAACATAACAAAATTCATCACAGTCTTTGCGAAAGTACTTAACATGCATTGCATGCATTTATTAAGACTTATTCAAGAGAATCACGCATTATTAGAGAAATATTTCATAAACACATTATTCATCCACAACATATATCGTAAACAGAAGTAAACAAAGATAAACAGATATACATAGGATTTCTTTGGTAAATTTCTTTATTTATCTTCAATTCAGCTTTACAAAGTCAAAACTACATTGTGCACTCAGTTGCAGGGGTTTGTGTGTTGGCATTATGACACAGGTTTGGCACTATGGCACAAGTGTTGTCCTTGATGGCAACTCACTCAGATGGCAGATCACTGTTCAAGCTCTCGGTATGAAAGAAAAAGAGGTATACGCAGGTTTCCTTTGACGAAGTCGCATATACATGCGGGATTGCCGATCAAAAGTCGTGTATGCGTATGCATGCACTTTCATACACGGAAAAGCACGTACATGTGGGAAATATTATTTTTAGGACCATGGTATTTGGGCCTATGGTTTTGGACCTTGGTATTGCATCTGACATAGTGAGCCCAGGCTTTGGGTCCCTAGTATTGGTTCTCTATGGTTTTGGACCATGGTTTGAGTAAGGCCTAAGACTATAAAAAGGAGGAGATCATTTGGCAAAGGTATTGACTGAAGTATTTGAATATCTTATGAAGAGCAAGATCTAGAATACTAGTGATTGGTTTATGGTACATAGCTGAATCTGAATCAAGGAGGAACCTGAGCGCAAGAAGATGGATAAGGTCTATTGATGGGTCAAAAATCAAGACTTGAATAGTAGTATCTTTGTGTGTTTTTGATCTTTTATATTTGGCGCATGACTTGATCTATAAATCTGATAATCTCGGTATAACTGATGTCTGAATATTTGAAAGATTGAACTATATTTTATAGATCTGTACGTAGGTTCGGCGCATCAGAGGCGCGTATACACACTGGTTCAGTAAGTAAAAATAGCGTATATGCTGGTTGGGCTTAATTCAGAAGTGTATGCATGCATGTTGTACACATTTAAGTAGCGTATGTCTCTTGAAATATGTTTTAGCTACTTTTGTTTATTTCTGCAGGGTTCTGGGTTCAGAATTGCTGGTTGGTTACTGTTACTGCTTTCTGGGTACAACATTCAGAGAAGTGATTATTTGATTCAGTTTGTTTGGTGCAAAAGAGATTGGTTGATGCAGATATACTTGATGTTTGATTAATGTTATCCATGGATCCAGTCTGAAAATTTATGAAACATGGTCCCTGGAAGAAAAGAGAAGGTTGTATCCTTCTGTAGGTCAACACCTATGTACTAGTACCTCAGCTAGTACAAGAGCTAAGGGGGTTGTAGCTCCCGAACGAGAGAAGGTTGTAGCCTTCTGTAGGTAGCAGCCTGCGTACTGGTATAGGACTGCACCAGTACAGAATCATTGTAAAAAGAAGTTTCTAATTAAAAGAAGATAGAGACGAATTACAACAGGTGGTTTTCACCCACATTGGGTTTCCACCTTACATCCTGGTGTTCATGTGTGTTGTGATTTGTTCTACTTTACTGCTCCTATTTACTGTTCATATGGTTAATAATGTTCTGATGCACTCATTAAAAAGCAACTAACTGAATTATAAGTTTAATAGATATACACTTGTTGCATTACACACAGTTGCATATACACGTGGTTTTCCTTAACTGAAGTAGTGTATATGAAACTGAATTTGGAAATGAAAAAGTTGTATTGATTAGATAATATTGATTCACCCCCCCCCCCTCTCAGTATTATTTCCAACAATTGGTATTAGAGCGGGTCCTTCAGAAGAAGCTTGATTTCTTGAAGGAAGATCTATCATCATGAGCAATTACAAGAAAGAAGCATCGATTAGGCCACCAATTTTTGATGGGATCAACTTCGTCTATTGGAAGGTAAGAATCACAGGATATCTTCAATCTCTTGGTACAGAAGTCTGGGATATCGTGGAAACAAGATACACATTTCCATCAACAACTCCCACAGATACGGCTGGTAAGAAGCAGTATGAAACAAATGCAAAGGTTGTCAATACTCTATTAGGGAGTCTATCTCAATTAGAATTTGTCAAGGTTATGCAACTCAAAACCACAAAAGAAATATGGGACAAGATCGGTCTAAGCTATGAAGGAGATGATCAGGTAAAACGAGCAAAACTACAAACTCTCAGAATTCAATATGAAAATCTCAAAATGTACAATGATGAAAATGTGGCTAACTATTTCCTACATATAGATGAGATTATTAATTGTATGAAAATTTTGGGTGAAGAAATAAAAGAAGTTGTTTTGGTTGAAAAGGTTCTAAGATCTTTGTCTTCTAAGTTTGAATCAAAAGTTTTTTCCATAGAAGAAAAACAGAATCTACAGAGCCTTACCATGTCACAACTACACAGAATCCTAACCGCTTACGAAATGAGAAAAGGGGTACCATCAAACAAGAGAGAAGCTGCATTCAAAGCCTCAGGAAAAGGATATTACAATGACTCAGGACATATGTCGGAAGAAGAGGAAGAATCAAATTTTGTCAAAAACCTTCAACGGGGTTCTGGAAGATTCAGAGGTAAGTTACCTTTCAAATGTTTTGCTTGTGGAAGAGTCGATCACTATGCTGCCAAGTGTCCTCATAAAGATAAGCTTGAAAAAGGTAAGGAATCAGTTAGATTTAACAGAAAACAGAATGTAAGTAAGAAGAGTTATTACACACATGAAAACAGTGATGGATTTTCAAATAGTGATGAAGATGAACAAGGTAATGATTATAGACTTTTGATCGCTTTTGAAGATGATGATTTCTTGGATGCTATAGATGAAGAAGGTATTTATGAAGAAATTTATAAACTCAAAATTTGCGTAGAAGAAAGAATATGATTATAGATACTCTTACATTCCAACTTGCTGAAATGGAGAAACACAATGAAAATTTAGAATGTGAAATTGTGGGACTTAGAAAGGACATTGAGAAAACAAAAGCTCTTAATCTTAGATTTTCTAAAGGATCTGAAACTTTAGATGAGATTATCAAAGTGCAGCGTTCTCCTCTAATCAAGACAGGTCTTGGGTATACTAAAGAAACATCTCAAGCACAGAAGCCATCTACCTCCAAAAGTTATCTTGAAGCTGCAAGGAGAAGTGAACAGGTTGACAATCGACAGCAAAGGCACAATGAAGATCACCAGGTAAATCAGGGACAATTTACTTCAAGAATGAACAGAAATCACCAAGTAAATCAAGGGCAATCTACTTCAAGGATGAACAGAAGCTACAACCAACCACAGGTAAATCATTCTCAATTTACCTCAAGAACGAATGGCTATTACAATGGAAGGTTTGATGATCGCAGGAATTTCTTCAATGGCCAATGTTTCTCTTGTCATAACTTTGGACATAAAGCAGCTCAATGTGTTGCCTACAAGACCATCATGACCAGAGAAGCACGAAATCAAAGGAGTGTGACTGGAATCATGAAAAGAACCTACAATAACTTTTCTGCTCTTGAAAATGAAATAGAATGTTCTATCTGTAACAACTTTGGTCATGAAGATTCTGAATGCAGGAGTAGGTTTCGGCAAACAACTCAGAAGGAGCAAGCTTCATTGAGCCCCAAAACATGGAGGAAGAAAGAACCGCAACCAGAAAGATGTGGCATAGCCTTATATTCGAAAGGGCAGGAAAATCAGTGGTACATCAACAGTGGATGCTCGAAACATATGAAAGGTGATAAAGAAAAACGCCAATCATATAGTGCCTTAGAAAAGGAAAAGAAGGTCTCATTTGGAAATGACACCCCTACATTCATAAAAGGTAAAGGTTCTGTTCTTTTGAAAGAGAAGGTCAAAGCGAGTAATGTTATGTATGTTGATGGCTTAAAGCATAATCTATTAAGTGTCAGTCAGATGTGTGATCAAGGAAATGAGGTAATATTTCGATCAAATGGATGTATTGTTCGTGAGCTTGATACAAGAGAAACCATGATTAAAGGCATAAGAACTCCAAATAATTTATACATACTCAAGGGAGGACAACAACAATGCTATCTTAGCAAGAATGATGAACACTGGCTATGGCACAAAAGATTGTGGCATCTAAGCTTGTCTCAGATAAGGAAAGCATGTAAATATCAGGCGGTTTGTGATCTCCCTGACATCAGAATTCCAGACAACACAATATGCAAATCATGTTAGTTTGGGAAGAAAACTAGAACTAATTTCCCTGAGAAGGAAGGATCAGCTAGTAGGCCACTTGAACTTGTCCATACTGATGTATGTGGTCCATCCAGGAAAAGGTCACCTCAAGGAGAAGAATACTTTATATTGTTCATTGACGACTTTTCTAGGATGTGTTGGATAGGACTTATGAAGCATAAAGACGAAGCTTTCAAAAAGTTCAAAGCATTAAAAGCCTTGGTTGAAAACAAATCAAATCGCAAAATCAAATGCCTCAGGTCTGATAGAGGTGGGGAATTTACATCGAATGAATTTTTCAATTTTTGTGAAGAACATGGAATAAGAAGGGAATTCTCTACTGCTATGACTGCTCAACAAAATGGAGTAGTAGAAAGGATGAACAGAACAATTCAACAAATGGCTCGAGCAATGCTAGATGAGTCTGGGACTTCTGCAACCTTCTGGGGTGAAGCTGCATTTGCTGCCATCACTATTCTCAACAAGACAAACGTCCGAGTGAATAGCACTCAAACTCCTAATGAACTTTGGTATGGTAAGACTCCCACAGTAAAATACTTCAAAATTTTTGGAAGCAAATGTTACATCAAAAAGACTAATTAAAACCTTGGTAAGTTTGAACCTAGAGCAGATGAAGGCATTCTTCTTGGTTACTCTCCTCACAGCAAAGCATATAAGTGTTACAATAAAAGACTTGGAAAAATTGTTGAAAGTATTGATGTAGTGGTTGATGAAGAAGGAAACATTCCAAGGCAAGTAAACTCTGAAGATTTTGAAGATGATGAGGACTATCCTTCAACAACAAATCAAACTCATGATGAAGAAGAAACCCATGAGGCACCAGAAGAACAGATAAGGACAGAAGAAAAGACTCCATCCAGGTACGTTCAGAAGAATCATCCAGAAACTCAAATTTTGGGGCAGAAAGAGGCAAGTGTACAAACAAGAAAAACTATTTCAGAAGCTTCAAGCTACCTAGCATTGCTCTCCTCCACTGAACCACAAAATGTAAGTGAAGCATGCAAAGATGAATGCTAGGTCAAGGCCATGAATGAATAATTGGAGCACATTGAAAAGAATAACACTTGGGAGTTGGTTCCTATATCAAATGATAAAAATGTAATAGGCACAAAATGGATATTCAAAAACAAACTGAATGAAAATGGAGATGTTATTAGAAACAAGGCAAGACTTGTTTATAAAGGGTATGCTCAACAAGAAGGCATAGACTTTGAAGAAACTTTTGCACCAGTTGCTAGACTTGACGCCATAAGAATGTTCCTTGCTCTTTCTAGCTTTCAAAAGTTCAAAGTATTTCAAATGGGCACGAAGTCTGCCTTTCTAAATGGAGACTTGGATGAAGAAGTGTATATTGAGCAATCAGATGGGTTCATCCTTGGAAATGATCCAAAACTTGCATGTAGACTCAAAAAGGCTCTCTATGGCCTTAAACAGGCTCCAAGGGCTTGGTGTTATTGTTTGGATTAGTATCTTCATCAACAAGGTTTTACAAAAGGATCAACAGACAACAATCTATATATAAAAAATGACAATGATAAGTTGCTAATACTTGTTGTATATGTTGATGATATCGTCTTTGGTAGCAATGAAGAAGACATGAGTCAAAAATTTGCCTTGGTGATGCAAAAAGAATTTGAAATGTCCCTGCTTGGTGAGCTCACATATTTTCTTGGTTTACAAGTCCAACAAAAAAAAGACGGTATTTTTCTATCACAATCCAAGTATCTCAAGCAGATCTTGAAGAAATATGGGATGGAGGATTCGAAACTAGTATGTACCCCTATGATAATAGGATGCAGCCTCAGCGCAAATGATGAATCAGTAGCAGTGCATCAACCAACCTATAGATCCATGACTGGTAGTCTGCTCTATCTAACAGTTACCCAACCAGACATTATGCATGCAGTGGGAATAGTTGGAAGGTTTCAGGAAAATCCAAAGGAAACTCATCTTCAGGTTGTTAAGAGAATTTTCAAGTATCTTCAAGGAACTCAAAACTATGGCTTATGGTATCTTAGAAGTACAGATCTCACACTTCATGCATATACAGATGCAGATTGGGTAGGAAGCGTGGATGACAGAAAAAGCACTAGTGGTGGTGCGTTCTTCATGGGTCCTAGATTAGTATCTTGGTTCAGCAAGAAACAGAGTTCAATTGCATTATCTACAGCTGAAGCAGAATATGTAGCTGCTGCATCTTGCAACACACAACTCGTTTGGATGATGAAAACATTGCAAGACATGCAAATCACTTGTACAGTTGTACTCCACCTATCTCCATTTTTTGTGATAATACAAGTGCAATCAGTATTTCAAAGAATCCCATCATGCATTCAAAGACCAAGCACATACCTATCAAATATCATTTTCTCCAGGAACAAGTGCTTGAACAAAAGGTCAAATTAGAGTATGTTCCCTCCAAGGAACAAGTTGTTGATATACTCACCAAACCACTACCTAGGGAAACATTTGAATACCTCAGATAGAAGCTGGGAGTAGCTGATGCATCATCTTGCTGTTGAAACTTGTTTGTTTCAGAGAAAAGTGGGTGTACGTGAGTTTCATGAGGAGGATATGCATACATACGCCGGTTTATGGGGGTACAGTCGCGTATATGTTGGTTTGAAGACAAACAGTGGGCCAGACTCAGGATGAAAGGAGCCTAATATAGATCTAACAGAGACCATCTGGCGCAGGTTCAGGGGGAGCATATATATTCTTCTAATAATGCATTGTTGGTATTATCCAAGAAGATCTTGGTTCAAGATCATAGTGTTTTGGTTTTAGGGGGAGCAAGTGCAGAAGGAGAACATGGTTGTTGGTCTGAATGATGATTGACAGATGCTGCTGATGATAGCTATTGATAACTATCATAGTCTGGTTATAAATATTTCATCTCTATGTCATGTATTTCTTTTCTTATCAAGGTCATGTAACAGCCTTCTTTGATTTCCCCACTATGCCTGGGATGGTTGATGTAATTTTCTTGTTTTATCTTGTGTAAACTTTTGGTGTATCCCGACTTGGTTGGGTGGATGAGTCAAGAGTGGTATATCCCCACTTGGTTGGAAGATGTATGTATGTATGAGTCTCTGGTGATAGGAAGGTCGCTTATGATGTATAGAGTCATGGTCTTTCTTATAGATCATTTTTCTGCAGACCTTGCCTACAGTCAGGGGGAGCATGGACAGCACAGCAGAGCAGAGATTTCAGCATGTCCTTAGGGGGAGCATAATGACTTTGAATGATTTGGGGTTGCCATCAAGTCCAAAGGGGGAGATTGTTGGCATTATGACACAGGTTTGGCACTATGGCACAAGTGTTGTCCTTGATGGCAACTCACTCAGATGGCAGATCACTGTTCAGGCTCTTAGTATGAAAGAAAAAGAGGTATATGCAAGTTTCCTTTGACGAAGTTGCGTATACACGCGGGATTACCGATCAAAAGCTGTGTATGCATATGCATGCACTCTCATGCATGGAAAAGCGCGTACATGTGGGAAAGCTTATTTTTAGGACCATGGTATTTGGAACTATGGTTTTGGACTTTGGTATTGCGTCCGAAGTAATGAACCTAGGCTTTGGGTCCCTAGTATTATTCTCTATGGTTTTGGACCATGGTTTGAGTAAGGCCTAAGACTATAAAAAGGAGGAGATCATTTGGCAAAGGTATTGACTGAAGTATTGAATATCTTATGAAGAGAAAGATCTGGAATACTGGTGATTGGTTTATGGTGCATAGCTGAATCTGAATCAAGGAGGAACCTGAGCGCAAGAAGATGGATAAGTTCTATTGATGGGTCAAAACTCAAGACTTGAATAGTAGTATCTTTGTGTGTTTTTGATCTGTTATATTTGGCACATGACTTGATCTATAAATCTGATAATCTGGGTATAACTGATGTCTGAATATTTGAAAGAGTGAACTATCTTTTATAGATCTGTATGTAGGTTTGGCGCATCAGAGACGTGTATACACACTGGTTCAGTAAGTAAAAACAGCGTATATGCTGGTTGGGCTTAATTCAGAAGCATATGCACGCAGGTTGTACACATTGAAGTAGCGTACATCTCTTGAAATATGTTTTAGCTACTTTTGTTTATTGTTGCAGGGTTCTGGGTTCAGAATTGGTGGTTGGTTACTATTACTGCTTTCTGGGTACAACATTCAGAGAAGTGATTATTTGATTCAGTTTGTTTGGTGCAAAAGAGATTGGTTGATGCAGATATACTTGATGTTTGATTAATGTTATTCATGGATCCAGTCTGAAAATTTATGAAACGTGGTCCCTGGAAGAAAAGAGAAGGTTGTAGCCTTCTGTAGGTCAACACCTACATACTAGTACCTCAGCTAGTACAAGAGCTAAGGGGGTTGTAACTCCCGAACAAGAGAAAGTTGTAGCCTTCTGCAGGTAGCAGCCTACGTACTGGTATAAGACTGCACGAGTACAGAATCATTGTAAAAGGAATTTTCTAATTAAAAGAAGATAGAGACGAATTGCAGCAGGTGGTTTTCACCCACATTGGGTTTCCAACTTACATCCTGGTGTTCATGTGTGTTGTGATTTGTTCTACTTTACTGCTCCTGTTTACTGTTCATATGGTTAATAATGTTCTGATGCACTCATTAAAAAGAAACTAACTGAATTATAAGCTTACTAGATATACACTTGTTGCATTTCACACAATTGCGTATACACGCGATTTTCCTTAACTGAAGTAGCGTATATGAAACTGAATTTGGAAATGAAAAAGTTGTATTGATTAGATAATACTGATTCACCCCCCCCATCTCAATATTATTTCCAACATTGTGCACTCATTTGTGGACTCTAACTAGGCCTCTGTGCACTCATCTACAAAGCCTTTCTCTCCTATCTGACCCACTTCTCTGCACTATTATTTCTAAGACTCCATCCGTTATCCACACAGACATGCCTTAGACTCTCTAAGACACACCTATTTATAACCTTTTACATATAATCCCATGGTCCACAAACCATGGGTGGGTCTCAAAACTGACTGAAACTTTACATAAAAAAGGGGCTAAAACCCCTTTGACTCCTACTCATCTACGCGCTCCACATCCACAAATCCTGGAGACTTTACATTACTTACAAAAAATACATCAAAACATGGGTTATTTTAACCCCAAAACTGGCCCAAGGGACCCCATCCCAACCTATTTCCACAAGTTTTGAAAGAACTGTCGAATTTGTTGAAATTTGTCTTCCCAACTCTTGTTGAATATGAGGATGTCGTCCAAAAAAATAACCACGAATGAGTTGGTGAAGGGTCGCAAGATTTCATCTATAAACCTCATAAAAGTTGCAAGGGCATTTTTCAACACAAAAGGAATGAGCAACCATTCAAAAAGTGTTTCTTTGGATTTGAAGGTGGTCTTCCATACATCTGTGGGCTCTATTAGAACCTAGTGATAGCTAGACTTCAAATTAATCTTTTGAAATACTTAGCCCCCTTCAGTTGGTCCAGAAGGTCATCAATCCATAGAATCAGATACATGTTCTTAAGAGTGACTGTGTTTAGTGTCTGATAATCAATGTAGAGTCTCTCGGTCCCATCCTTCTGCTATACAAGTACAATCGGCCTCCCACAAGGTGATAAACTTGGTCAGATGTGCTATTTTTGCAATAATTCTTGGATCTCCCACTTGATCTCTTCATTTTCCAAAATGGAGCGATGGTATATCGGCCCATTAGGTAGAGATGTTCCGGGAGTTAGATCGATCAAATGCTTGACCTAGCATTACAAGTGTACACCTATGGGTGAGGAGAAGATGTCCCTGTATTCTTCCATGACCTTATACACCTACTTCTGTTGCGTGGAGGAACCCTTCCCAGGGGCCATGGATGTGGCCACGATCTTCCCCTTACTTTGAGATCGAATCAGAAAGAAAACAAATTTCCTGGTCTGGGAGATGATCTTACTGCATTTCTTAGCAGAGATCAAAGAGATGGTAGTAGGTGAGGCTATCTCTGGTATCTTGTATAACTTATTTCTCAAAGTAATAATAACAGTGTGAGGCCTAGACTCATACACTGCATGATGTTTCCACAAGTATGGTTGGCCTAATAATACATCACAAACTTCAAGAAAAGAAAAGTCACATAGTACCTCATCCATGAAGGGTTTGATGTTTTAGGGAAGGAAACACAACTATTTGATGTGGATATCTCATCCTTGGTGAAGAAACTTGATGGTCTATGGTTGTGGGTGTGGTGTGGTCAGCAGGCCCGTTCACTTAATGAATTATGTTGAGATAAGGTTATTTTGGCTCCCATTGTTGATAATGAATTGCAACGGTGACCCCTTCACCCACATCTATTAGTGGAAGAGACGCTCCACTTCCTATGGGTCTTCGAGCTTGTTGGGAACAGGTCCCTTGGGGTCAATTTTGGGGTTAAAAACCCAAGTTTTGGGGCAGAAAACCCGAATTTTGTATAAATAAATGTAAAGTCTCCACATTTTGTGATCACGGAGCACGAAGATATCAAGAGTCAAAAAGGGTTTTTGCCCTTAGTTTAGATAGGTTGTGTCAGCTTGATGAGATCCACCCTTGGTCCGCGGACCATGGGATTGTATAAAAAGGAGGTCTTAAAGGAGTCTAAGATAGTCAGTTCAGTTTATTTGATAGAGATAGAGTCATTCATGAGTCTGTAAAGAGCTAAGAGCGAGAGTCTTAGCGTAGGAAAGAGGCTCTACAGCTGAGTGCGCAGAGGCCTAGGGTAGAAGCCCGCAGCTAAGTGCGCAGACCCCTGCAACTGTGTGTGCAAGGTAGTCAGAGTTTGTACTAAAAATATGAATCATCAACAAAGAAGAGTATTATGAAATTACTGTGTATTTTACTTCTATCAAATTGCATGTGCTTGTGTTATGTTAAGCATTGGGTTTATGTTTCATTTCTAAATTGATGCGCGAATCTATATGTTTTCCTCTATTATATGAACGCAAGAAGAGATATATTTTTACGCAAAGATAATCTAAATTGCATGATAGAATTTGCAAACACTTAAGATAATTCATGGAACTATACAACAAAGTAGTTACAAAGGCGTGTAAGTGCTGATATCGCTTGTTAGGGTTACACGAAGGACGATCATAGACCTTCATGGAGGTTTTGAAATACTAATAGAGAAGTACATCGATAAGCCCTAAGGGCTTATTTATCTGCGCAAAGGCAGAGTTAAGGTATAAAACCAACATCACAAACATCTCAAGGTACAAAAACTTGGTTCCTGAATCCCCCCATACTGCTTCAGGTGAGACTTCCATCCACACTCCGCGAGCTGACGCCGAAAGGGCCAGTAGTGTAGGGATTTGCTTGGCTGACTAACACTAAACCTGGGTCAGGGCCTATCAAGCCAACAAGGCTTATTCTTCTGGACCTTGATGGTGGAAACAGTAGCACTAGACTCTACATCAATAATCTCCTTTCCTTTGTCATTCCCCTTGTCAAGGTCTGACTGAGAGTTAGAAAATGCATCTAACTCTGAAGCCTTCAGCTTAGCCACTAGTGAATGCTTGACATGACACTCACTTGTGTTATGAGTGGGGCTATTGTGGCATTCACACCACTTCTCTATGTCCTTCTTCATCCTCATGGTGTTATTATTTTCCTGCAACTTTGATGGGTTTTCCTAGGTTACCCCGCCTTGTATTTGTCCTTTGTTTTATGATTTGGGGGCAAAATTTCCTTGCTTTGGATTCGTAGATCCAAAGCCTTACTTCTTTTGTTTAAATTTTTGTTCGATATTGATAGTGTGTTGGTATGTGGTGCCAAGCGAGGATATGTCCAGGAACTCCATCTCATCCTAGATGAATTTGTGTAGACAGTCACAGTACTTGAGTACCAGATGTCGTTCAAAATCCTTGATACCTAACTTCGTGTGAAGGGTATGAAAAATGTTTGTGAACTTTGGTATGTCTTGGTCCCTTCCATGCCATAGTGTGGTCCATTTTATTTACTAATATTCATAGCTCCCAACAGGGTAATATTGTTCCTTGACAATGTCTCGAAAGGAATTCCAAATGGGTGTGGTTGAAAAAAATGAGGGTTCCCTCTCGTCCTTCTGCTCATAGTAGGTTTCCCAGTAGTCCTTGACATCAAGGACAGATTTGAGGAGAATAAAAGTGATATTTTCCCTATCGAAAAAATCATGAGCTGAAAAATATCCTTCCAGCAGATTTAACAATTTATCTACGACATCTACCTGTATTTGACCTTCAAATATAGGGATGTCAAAGTTAAATTTTACCTTGAAGGGGGTGGCACCTCTGAAGTGATTGTTGGATGAAGATGCATCACTTGTTGGTATATGATGAAGGTTCTGGGAAAAAATTTCCATCATCTCGTTCATTTCTCGCTTGAGGGCTTCTTCGAGCAGCAGTTTGGTAGGATCTCCTGCTCCCTCATATTTCTTTTCTTGCCCTGTGGGTGGTCGTTGGTGTCGGCGGGGATGGTATTGCAAGGGTTTGACTAATTCAAGTCACAACACCCTATACCTCGACCACGGTGGAGACATGCACAAAAAAACAAAGAAATAGAATACCTCTCTAATACCACTAATCCATATTTATGCATGAATGAAATGAAATACAAACATAGATAGAAAAATAGAGCTACAGTGGAAACAAAACCTTAATTCATTAATAACAAAGTACTGAAATTTTGTTACATGGAGAATGAAAATAAACTAGTTCAGGTGATGGTAGCTTATCTTTGAGAAGATATAACAGCCCTAGTTAAAATTCCATGTGGGTGTTCATTTCGGTTATTATGGCTAAAGGAAAATGGCAAAGAAAATGTCAAAGACTTTAGAAGGAAAGAAGCATTAATTGGAATTTTATTTATGAAAATAAAGGAAATTAGGAGAAAAGGAAGGTGAAAGGTCACATGTTTCATGTGAGGAGGAAAATGAAGGAAAATAATGGAAGATTGAAGGAAATAGAGGCCTCATTAATAAAGAGGGTTCTGAGGATCAGTTGGCAAGCTTTTTCTCAAACCTTTTTTAGTTAAGTTTTGGAGCTCTCTCTGTATTCTCTCTCTCTCACAGTCTTGGACACCTAGATTTTTCTTGGAGCACTTCAACATTAGATACAGAAAAGTAAATAACGCAACAGGAAGTGAAGATAAGGTAAGGAAGAGAACTATCAAGCAGCTACAAGAGGATTCTTTGCAGGTATCGAGTTGCATGTATGATTACCTTGCTAGTTTTGGCATCATTGTTATGCATGTGTGTTCTTGGTTATCTTGCTATCATTGGCATGGGTTTTTCCAGGTGTGACGGTGTTTTTCAACTTAGCCTTTCCATTTCCGAATAGCCATGGTGTGATGGGGTTCTCATGTTTTGGTTCAGGTGGATCTCTGAAAGAATGACCACATGGCCTAGTGATCCCTGAACTGGACCGCGGATTGTAGTAAAGCCTTGGCCTATTAAACCATGAATTGAACTATGGGTTACGGTAAATCTGGATTTTGTGTTGCCTCAGTGGGCCTAGGAATCCTCCACTAGTGAATGACGAGATATATTGTAAATCCTAGAGGTGGGTGTCCTTGATCAGGCCTAGGAATCCTTGGTCAGTGAATGACAAGATATATGGTAAAGCCTAGAGAGTGATGTTTCGATTATGGCCTAGTGATCCCTGAATCAGATTGTGGATTGTGGTAAATCCTAGAGACTAGGAGAGTAAAATTACTCGCGGTGTAGGTGGATAAATCCAGTGGCATCCATGCTTATTTGGTTTTTTTTTATTGGTTATGAGTCCCACATTCATGCTTAGAATATGGCACGGGGGTGATAGACTGAAAGAAATATTTGGTTCAGCCAATCTATGATCGGGTGGTTCGTGGAAGTCCTAAACCTAGTTGGCTTATGCATTCATTAATAAGAGCTTATTCTCCTTGGTATTTTATGTATAAATATACTGGTTCATATGCGGTATTTATGGTTTTTCTATCCTTATTATTTCTATTATTTATATGCTGGTTATGAGTATGTTTTATGACAGTGATGATGTATGGCTCTCATCATGTTTTGGTCAACAAATGAATGAACAATGAATATATGACCTAATAGATGATAATGCAGCTAATGTGATAAGGCATCAATGATTCTTAGAATTTTAAGATAAGTATGAGACCCCTATGCTTAGATATGTTGTTATGACCTGTAGAATGCATATTTCTAACATGTTTGATGAAATTCCTCTCATGGCGAATAGGGTTCTGTTATCCTCCACAATATCCCAAGGCTGAGAAGGGAGATCGAAGGAGGTAACCTCAAACCACTTAGGGTTCAGAAACTATCCCTGCTAAACCAAAGAGGAATCTCTCTATGAATTCATAGCCAGTGATGACTGGAATGGGAAAAGATGTTAGGCTAGATATGTTCAGCTCTAGGGTTTTGAAAATTTTAGGGTTTTGTTGGATCAGGAGTGAAAATCAGGGAACTAGGTCAGGGGATCAAAGGTTTCAGCTACAAGAGATATAAAGGAGCAAGGTAGGTATGCTTTTGTGATACTTTGGGGTTTTGTCGATGTAGTGTAGGGTGGAAAAGCAGAGATCAAAATGAGCATGGAAAGCATGAATTCATTTATTAGAAGACAAGTGACATAAACATGAAGTTCCTAACAAAACAAAGCTTAAAATTAAGAATTTTGTTTAAGACCTCTTAGGAAAATCACTGAAAAGAATAAGCATGGAAAGAAGATGGATTTATCATTCATATAAAACTATAATAGAGAGAAAACATTATCACAAACTCACAACACAAGAATTCCTAAATAATAGTTGCAATTGTCCTTTGATTTTTTGCAAACATGATGAAGTACAAGCTCCAAGAGTTCTACTCACTGATGTCCAACCTGTTCTATGATTGAAAACTATATATATATAGACCAGAGCCATTTTCCCCTCTCTCAGGATTGAATCCTTCAGTTTAGGAACTGATTACATGAGGTGTTCAACAAAATCCCTAATGTCTAGGGAGGTTAAAACAAATCCTCCATTTAAACTTTCCCTGAACTGCTCTCATAAATGAGGCCTAATTTTACATAAAAATAACTCTAAAAATATTATTAACATTTCATTACATCATAATTACATCAAAGACAAGTAATTACATCATAAAAAATCAAATATATCTAACAAAACTAGGAAACAGTGGTTTCAGGAAAAATTGCAGTGAATTAAGTCAAAAGCATAGTGTGCCTGGAGAAAGCGCAATGAAATTGGTAGAATTGATTTTTGGAGGCCTTCCCAAGGTCCAAATCCTGATATGAAAAGTGTTGGAGATAGGTCTAGATGTCTGATACATGATGGAATCTCAAGCACTGAAAAAGGTTTCTCCTAGCCCTCCAAAACTTCATTCTCCCAAAGGTACTCGAAAAGCGCAGCGAGCTTTTCAAAAAACAAGGCAGAGAGGTGATTTTTGAGTAGTCTTTGGCCTTTTCCACCTACTAGAACCTGCTGAAATTTTGCTCCCAAGTGCTATAAGTTATGTACATGTGATGACAAATCTAAATATGCAAACCAAATGTCATTTGGAGCTCCCCATCAAAAGCGCAGCATGGGGCACGCTGTGTTTTTTTACCTAGTGATTGTCTCAAAAAATTTCAAAAAAATCACAAAAACCAAAATATCTTCAAAATTGGTCCAGAGTTGCTCCATGAAGACATGAAATGGTATGCTATGCTATGAGGGAAACATCAGCAAGAAAATCCAAATTAACCTTCTCTTTTTTCCTAATTAGGGTTTCCTCGAGTTTTTCCTTCAACTGTTTGATCTTGACTTTGGAGACTTGATTCCTTGTGTAGTAATGAGCAGCCATGTGTCTTTGCAATTTGTTTTCTTTGTTGACCCCCTTAAGAAGCTTTTCCAAATGGAAATTTACTTTGTCAAGCCAAAACTCCCTATTTTCATTGATTTCTGCTGCAATTAGGTCAACTTAATACATTTGTTCTTTTGGTGGAGATTGTTCTCTTTGTTGTTGAAGTGCCCTTTTGAGGCCTATAGTCCTTGGCCTCTTCCATGTCACCTGATCTTGATGCTCATATGAATCATATGTATCAACTATTATTTTTCCCTTTACATTTTCTTTTCTAACATCAACCTTGTGCTTATTCAAGGGTAGTTGGTTTACCTTCAATTTCTTATTCTCCTGTTGTAGGAACGAAATCATGAAATTGGCCTTAGACAAGTTGTCCTTAAGCTCTTTGATCTCAGCATCTTTCTCCATGATGACCTTCTCTACTGTCTTGTGCTCTTCATTGACCTTCAAGTCTACTATCTCATTGTCAAGATGGAATGGCTCCTCATCTTGCAAAGGTGTCTCATGTTGTGATGGGGATCCCTATTCTATTGATGTAGGTTGGCCCCTTCCATAATGTTTGGAGCAAACAGAAGCCTCCTTCCTCTCTGATATGTTTGATTCACCTCAGGCCTCAGTGTCCTCTTGACTGCAATTCTGCTAGATGAGCCAATCTCCATATGCTTAGATAGTGTTGATGGTGTACTTTGGCTTGTAGATTGACTAGCATAAGACAAAAAGACATTTGACTGAATGAATGTCTCCCAAGTGATTTTCTTTTGTGCAAGTTGATATAATACAATGATTTTGATGAGGGAATGTTGAAAAAGGCTAGTTTGATTATCAATTTGTCTATGTTACACCTTCTCTTCCATTTTAGCCAAGCTTTTGTAGAGGTAGTAGGATAGGTTAAGTGGTTTTACCCCTATGAAATGCATGAGGAATCTAACATGATACTTGTACAATCTCAAAAATATGCCCTCAAATGTAAAATACTTCATAATGATCCTCATCAATGGAGCAAACTTCTCAAGGAGCTGTCCAAAAGGAAAAACCTTCTTAATGTTGTGCTTGTAGTGACCTTTGATGAAGGGTTTGTAGTTTTGCACATCCAAGTCTAGGCTCTTAAACCATTTTCCCCCGGTATCCCTATGGTTTTTTTTATGGCTTCAGTTGAAATTTTGAAGCTGACCCCTACAACAGTGACCTTATCTCTCCTAATATTAGTGGCAAACAAGCTGGTCAACTTGGCATGATACTTGACTTCTTGAACTTGCTCACAGAACCCTAAACACCCTACATTCTGAAAGCATTGCTTGGACAGTGAGGAGGACATCAGCTCATGGGTGTTGAGTGGTTCATACCTTGATATTTGACCTCCCTTATTATAAGATTTATTTTCTTCCTCCATGTTGATAGTGTGCAAGAGAAAAACCCTAGTGGGAAAAACAGGGGAAGTGAGTGAGGGGATAGGATGAAGGGTTTAGGGAAGGGAAATGAGGGTAGGAAAATTTACGGAAGTAGGTAAGGATGTTAGTGAACTTTGGGGGATGAAATGAGTGTAGTATTTAGTCTAGGGAATTTTTACACAATCCCAGCTAGGAAAACTGCCAAAAATGCAGCGTGGGGACAAATGGAGGCTATGCACCATGAAAACAAGGAAATAAGCTTATATGAGGTATCAAGGGAACTTAGCTTACCTATAGACTATTAATTAAGACTTCAATTTCTCTTGAGAACCCTTGAAAACACGTTTTGTGGATTTTGGAGTGAAAATGCAGCGTGGTTGTTTTGAAATGCAGTGTGGCTGCTTGAAATTAGTTTTTGGAGTATCCTTTGGCCCTAAAATCGCTAAGGAAGTGGTTTGTTGGTGAATGAGAGCTCTTTTCCAATTAAATGAGTGAGAGAAATGAACTGTGATGGTCTTTTATAGCTTGTGGAAGTCAATTTCTTCATAGTGGTAGGGTGACCCAGCATATGTTTTTCACTTTTGTTTTAAAAACTATGTAGCTTTGGCATATTCAATGCATCTTTGGAAAATTATAGCTTATTACATGATATTTGAAATATACTACACTTTGAAACAAAAAAAATTTGAGAAAATTCCCTATTACTACTCCTTCATTTGTTGGATTTATGAATGAAATGACAGATTTTGATGACTTTGACCCTAATGACATAATGGTGACACTAAGCTGAATGAGGACCATGATGATATGCTTGAGATGATGATGATGACATTTCATTGATGGCACATCCAACTGAGTGATGGAAATGACTAGAACATGAAAATTTTGAAAGGAGTAGTAATAGACCTAAACACACTAGCTAGTGCCCAAAATTTTATTTTGAAAACCTAATGAAATGATAAAAAAATTGACTTGAGACCCTAACAAAAACCCTGTAAGAGCATATTTGATCACTGGTGATTGGCAGGGCTGACAGACACTAACAGGGTCCATTGAATTATTTGTTCAATTATTTTCATTTGAATCATTGTTTCAATGTTACTTTTCATTTCTGGAAGTTTCATGAAGTTCTGGGTAGTGGCCTAAGACCTAGCCCTGAAAAAGTTGCACATAGTCCAGGGTCACTAGCTTTGGACTAGTTGAAAAAGACCCAAGTCGTTTGCATGTCTTTGCAATGAGAGTGACTAGAGGGGCCCAGTCACATTCATTCCCATGTCATGGGAGTGACTAAGGCTCTAGGTCAGTAAGATGTTGGGTTGCCTCAGGGGTTGGTCACCTGGGAAGGTTGGTTGGCTCTTGGAGGTTCTATAGCATGTGTAGAAGGTCAGGTTGGTTGTGTTTTGTCGGTTCCACTTCCTTAACTATACCTTGGGATTTGAATCATATCATAGTAGTCTCTCGTCACATGTTTACCCTAGCGGATGGTTAACTTGGTAAATGTGGGAGGAGGGTGTTACAAAGTGGTATCAGAGCATGGTTCAACCCTTAGACTGGATGGGCGATGTGTTGGTCATGCATACATGTCTGTTTCATATGTGTTCCTTATGCTTGTGGTATATGTGCTTGTTGTGTATGCATGTTGGTGGTCATGGTTGTAGTTGTGTTGCCATGTGTTGGCTTATTGGGGCCTGACCCAGGTTCAGAAGAGTTATTAGCCAAACAAATCCCGCGCTACCGGCCCTTTTGGCAACAGTCCATGGAGCACAGGCTGAAGTCTCACCTAAGGTAGCAGGGGAGGGTGTTGGAACTACGTTTCCGCACCCTTGGGATGTCGTGATGTGGACTGGATGGGATCGCGCACCGTTTCATACCCTCGTGCTACTTTGTACTGTTATCAGGCTTTTGCGTAGATCCACACCAACGCGCTCTTGTTATTATGAGTTTACTATAGATCTACTTTACTTCTTAAGGTCTTTAAGCAAACATTTAACAATAATACCCAGTGCGCATAAAAATATGCATAAACTCAGAGCATAAACAACAGATAGATTCATGATAAAACAGACAATGATTCAGAAATTCTTATCTTTATTTATCTCTTTCCTAGTACTACCATATCCGCCCTACGCACTAAACTACAGGGGTTACCAAGCCTCTACGCACACAACTACAGAGCCTCTATCTATCTACCAACGCCCTTGAATTGGACTTACAGACGTAGAGAGAATATTTCCTTCATAAACCCATAACATTCAAGATCAAAACAAAAACTAACTTCTAACCTTAGAGCCTTGCTCTATTTATACATTCCCATGGTCTGCAGACCATGGGTAGGCCGACTCACTTTCTATTTTCTTACATTATTTTCGGGCGGACAACCCTTTGACTTGACTCATTACCATTCGCGCTCTGTGCATCTCGCGGAGCCTTTTACCATACTACTACCAAAATTGTGGGCTTTGATCCCCAAAACCATTACGCGGGGCCTCTGCTGCCCAACACCATGTGAAAGTTGATGGTGTTGTTGTTGGATGTGGTGATCATGAGTTCATGCTGGTTGTATATGAATTTGTTATGGATGTGAGTGTCTATATGTTGTTATGCATGCATTGTCATGGTTATATTTATGCATGTATAGTAGATCAAACATGCATTATGAGATCATTGTATCTAGTTTGTGTCATCATGATGTTGTTGGTTGTTATGATGTTGATGTGTTGGATGAGATAGAGAAAGAGATGTAGATCACTAGAGCAAGGTTGTGGCACTAGACTTCAGGGTAAGAGTAGATCATCATATAGGTTTTTATGTTTGGCATGCATCTATGTGGTTAATCATTGTTATAAGAATTAGGGTTACTTATATACTTGTCATTTTATTGTTGTTATAATGGTTACATGTATGATAAATTCTAGTTGATTAGTGTAGTAATATGCACATGTCTCTGATATTCATGAATGGTATTAACCTATTGTTGTATGCATGGTGGTCATATTTCTGATGATTATGGTCATTTCCTCTAATATCTTGATGTTATATGTATTGTGCTAATTTGGATTGGACTCTATAGATGGTTAGGGTTATGATATTCAAGTATGAGTTGATATGTTTATGATATTGTGTTGTACTAATCTAGAATGTTTGTGCCTATGTGATTGTTATGCTTGAAAGACAATTCTTTATGATTTTATGAGGTGAACTTGTTAGATAGTTACTATTAGGTATATCATGACCTTATTTATGTTTAATTTGATGTGTTGTGAAGTTATATCGTGCTAATCTAGATTGATTGTGCAGATAAGATAACCTCCCTTGAGATACATTAAGGTATGAGTTTTCTTATGTCATCTACTTGGTGCTTGAATGTTTTATTATGTTGTCTATCTGGTGTTTGATTGTTTGGCATCTATTATGTCGTCTATCTGTTGTTTGAATGTTTATTAATTGCATGATATGAGTTTGTATCTAAAAGATTGCATGAAGGAATGATATTGTTTTAAGATAGTGTACTAACACATATGTGCTGAGAACAATTGATATGTACTTGAGTGCAAGTAGGTGATAGTTGTAGCATTATGTATTATGATTGATGACTATGATTTGACTATTGGTTATGACATGACTGTTCATCTTGGTGAAGGTTGATTTCAAATTAATATACATGATGTCTTGATCTTTGGAACATGTGATTGACATGTGTGAACAGTTGTAAGGCAGCATGCTTGATAATAGCGTGACAAGGTAATAGTTGATGTGTTTATATAACTAACAGTTAGGCAATGTGATAGTACATGGTAAGACTCGATTGCAAGAAGGTAAAAAGGTAAAAGAAAGGAATTGGGTAAGAATTTATTTTGGCCATGTTTGGAAACCCTAATTCCAAACAAATGAGTGCTTTGCATATAGGAAGTATTCTTAACCTTGATTTCATCTGACATTATGTTGATATATGTTATATTCCTGAATATGTATTTGACAAGTATAACAGTTGGTTTTCAGCTATGGTTGGATTCGTCAATGTAATGGAGTCCCTAGAGAGATGATATTTGTATGAGTTTAGTTACAGGTCAGAATGACGGGTACAATAAGGTAAGGTAACTAGTGTATTGTATATATATTTATGCACTGACATTTATATGTTTATGGTAGTATGATGTGGGGATTGCATGGAAAAGAGACTGCCATGAAATATTGAAGAAGGCTCGGGTTGAGATTTCCCTTAGAAGCATTGAGAATCATGGGGACTGAATCATGGTGTTTGTTGTTAGTCTTGTGCTTTTGGTCCCTTGTGATTTGTTGCACTTGATTGCAACTTTGTTTATGTCTAGTGCATGATCGTGCCACTTTGTTTGCAGTGCCATATTGTTATTGGTTTTTCATGGTTTTCTTCTTGTTTGTTTATTGTTCTTTCCTTTTAGGTTTTGAGGGTCTTGTGAATTGGTTGGGAAAGATAAAATTTAATGGAGTCTAGGAAGAGTTGGATGAAGCCCAACAGGTAATGTAAGGCCTAGATGAAGCTCGATGCATGAGTAAAGGAAGTTGAAGGTAAGAATATGACAATTGGTTAGATTGGTTGGGTCCATTGAGGTAAATGGATGGTGGAAATACAAACATGAGAAAGGTAACTGGAAAGGTAAAGTAAATGGATTTGAGGTGTCAAATGCCTTGGCTATGTCAGGAACCATGTTTCTTAATGTTGTGAATGTTGTGCATGAATAAAGGGAGTTCTCTTAACCTTGACCTTATGGTATTTGGTAATTATGTTGTGATCATGATTGTGTTGATGTCTATATATGTATGTATGTCATTTTCTAAGAGGATCATGATTGTTTAATGCTAGTGATTATATGTGTATATATATATATATATATATATATATATATATGTATGTATGTATGTATGTATGTATGTATGTATGTATGTATGTATGTATGTATGTATGTATGTATGTATGTATGTATGTATGTATGCAGTTTTCTGACAGGGTCATCAGAAATCATGATTGTTTAATGCTAATGTTTATATGTATCTAGGTATGTATGTATGTTATGAATGCGGCGTTGTGTACATGTTATGAATGTGGCGTTGTGTACATGTTATGAATGTGGCGTTGTGTACATGTGGTATTGTGTACACATTGTACAGGTGGTGCAGTGTACATGTGGCACTGTGTACACGTTGTGCAGGTGGTGTTGTTTACATGGAATGTTGTGCACACGTTGTGCAGGTGGTGCTATGTACAAGTGGTATTGTGTACATGTTTTACATTTGTTACTGGTGTACATGTGGTATTGTGTGAATGTCATACATGTTGTGTTTAAAGCATGCGATACTATGTATGCGCATTGTGTAGTCATGGTATCGTGACATGTGTATTCGTTGTATTATACTTTGTGTAGTACATGTATTGTGTTGTGTTATATGCCAAGTGTAGGGACATGTATTGTGTGGTGTTATATATCAGGTATAAATGTATGTATTGTGTTGTACATCATGTGTAAGTGTATGTATTTTGTTGTGTCGTATGCTCTGTGTAGGTGTATGTGTTATGTTGTGTGTCGGGTGTGTGTATATGTATTCTGTGGTGTTCTACGTCATGTGTGGATGTACGTGTTGTGATGTAAAATGTGTATATGTGTATGTGATTGAAGAGAAGTGTTACACAGTAATTTGTCACCATTGGTCACTATCCCTATTACCCCTTTCCCGCACTTTGGAGGACTCATTCCGGGACTTGTGAGCAGTGACATAACTTGAAAACACTTGCATTATGTTCCCCTAAGTATGGACTTCATATGCCTTGAAGACATCTCCTGCAAAATATCCTTAAAAAGTCCCCTTTTTCCATTAGTGTGGATCCACAGTGTATCACCCGCGCCAATGAAGGAAATTCTCCAAACAGGGCGCGCTCATTGGTGCTCTGTCTCAGAGTCTTACCCGCGCCAACCAATTTTGGAAAAGTTTGTTCACAAACGCACGCCCGAGAGTTTTTTCCTTTCGACTCATGTGGCTTTTCAGGGATAATTTCAATCTCATGGATGTCAAGAATCATCATCCACAATAGCTTTTGGAGGATAATGCTTATCCCATGAATGTCTGGATTCATTGTATCTCTTCCTCCTCCTCCATCTATAAAAGCTTGTTCTGGTGCATTTGACAAGCTAGTTTTTGAGTATAGGGAGAATGATACTGTCAGAAGTCTGAGAGATTTTTGTTGAGTCTTCTTTGCATTCATAGTCAAAGAGAGAGAGAGGCTTGTTCCTGATCCCAACAAGCTTTGCAAGACATGTGTAGCTGATCACCCAGCCAAAGGAGGATTTGACGTCAAAACTTTGGTTGTATACTCCTTTGTTGATTATTAATAATAGATGACTATCATTATGGTTCCATTCTTGCTATTCATTATAATGATGATTGAATTATATCTTTTCTGACCGATATATAATTGCATCTATTGGATTTTATGTTTGTATTCGTATCGTTCTTTGCATGTGCAGGTGTCCATTCACGGAGATCGTGAGGATCGTGACCGGCCGGAGCAAAGGAACGGGGAGCGTCAACTCTCCTACAACACTAGCGTTGGAATCCAAGTAGGTTCTCGTAATCCATTTTTAATTTGCAATTAGGAACTTGCATGATAGTATTGTTTAATTGTTGCTAGACCCATTTTGGGCTAGTGGGATCGCCTCTGTCCGCAGAGGGGATTTACCTCTCCAACAATTTGGCGACTCCGCTGGGGAAGCTATTTGTTGTTTGATTCGTAAACTTTGGACAGAGCTTGAAGTACGGCCAGGTAGCCTTCGAAATGCTATTGCTCTGCATTAGCGAAGTAGATCAACGCCACTTCAGTCAATCTCCGATTTGGTTTACGAACCGAACATCTTGGAGTTTGTCTTGCACTTTGGTTTTCTCTTGTTTTGATTGCTTAGATAGTTTTCTAGTTTGGATTCTTTGCTGTCTCTTGCTGCTTGGTCGGTCTGGATACTGTCGATCAGACCCTAGACTGCTTGTTTTTTTATTTTTAAGCCAACAAACTTTATTAGCGCGATTTTTTATCTGACAATCGCGCCAGTGGGCGCAGGTTGCACAAAAGCAACTCGCGCTAATCCCTTAATAGCGCGAGTTACAGACTGACAATCGCACCAGGCCTATGAACTTTGCCAGTTTGCTTGTTTGGAAGCCTTCTGAACTCAGATTTCTGTCTTTTCACATCTTTTTCAGCTACTGAAGTGTGTCAGAGCTCTGTTTGACTGGTTTTTGACCTTCATCCTTCGGGTGTTTTCCTCTTTCCATCGATCTCATATCCCAGCCCTAAAGCATCTAGTGGCTTTGTAAATCGAGCCTTCCGTGGGAGTTTTTGGTTCTTTGATTGTCCAGTCGACTTCTTGGCTGTTTTTTGCACTTGTCTAGTGGTTGTCAAAACTTTTTATTGTGTTCTTTGAGCAATCTACCTCTTGTTCGTTTGGATTTCGCTTGGCTTCGTTTGGGCTTAGATCACATAGCTCATTGAGGTCTTTGTGATTCTTCTTGGCTTGACAGATTGTCTTGGTGTTTCGGACTTCATTCTATTTTCATTGAGTGAAATTTGTCTGTTTACTCTTTGTTATCATCTCTCAAAATTTTTTTAAATGCATTATGCCATTAAAAAAAAACAAACGATCTTTTTGCATTGCATTAGTTAATGGAAGTTAGCATTCTTCACTATTATTAGCAATTAGTCACTTTTTAAAAAAAAAAGAAAAGAAAAAGTTTCATTTATTTCCATTAGCTGCATTAGAATCTTTGTTGATTGTTTGATAATCATTTTTTTTGTTTGAAAGATCTCAACTTTTCTGTAGTTAGAATTCATCGAATGGAATGATACATTTTGGCATATAGTTTGCATTTAGGAAATTGTGAGAGATCACGTACGGTAGGACCTGAAAACTGAAACCTAATCAAAGATCAACTGTAAAATGAACTGAATGAATCTAAAAATTCATTGGAAAGTAACGCATACATTCTAGAGGTCTAGGCTAGAGACGTGTTCCGGCGTCGTTAAACCTAGTCACTGTTGTTTCACATTATGGTTGGGTGATTCCTCCTTTTGTGACTCGATAGTGGTCTAGCATGGATTTGTGCTCCCACGTACCGTCGAGTATATGTGGAGACCCCACTAGGTTATCATCCTTTATCCACAGGAAGCCGTGTCTGCCGCCTTACAAGCCGTAATGCACTGAACACAGCATTCGGGAAGATTGACTGCCGTACGGGAAGTCCTTGGTTTTCATCTGATTGCCAAGGTGTATAAGCAGTTTTACGGATTGTTTGGTAAACCTTTTGCCTAGTTCTCCAGAGCAGTCACTTTTGACCCTTTTCGGACTCCCTAAAAGAAAAGGTTCACCTGAGCATTTGTCACTTCGGGCTCACTAAATATTCGAAGGAGACTAGAGTCGTCTTTTTGTCCTTTTCTCGACTCTTAAAACATGAAAAGGTCAAGTTCAGTTCCTGTGTCTTAAAATTTATTCGGCCACGATTCACATTTACCCAGTTAGATCTTGTTTACGTGAGTTTGAGTAGGGTCCTATCTCATTAGATTCCCTAGGATTTTGTGAAGTTTTCATCCTGGCGGAATTACCAATTTCGTCTTCTTCCTTTGCCGAGATACCGGTTGTGAGTGAAACTCTTCCTGTTATTCCAAGTATACAACCGATTAATTCTCGTGCTCCAGGCGACGAGACTTACGAGTTTCATTGGAACCCCGTTTGGGAACCTTCTGAGGGTGGTATCCCTTTTTGGGAATACACTTCCCCTCGTGTTTCAACCCCACTATTCTCTTCCTACATGGAGGACGTATCCCCTACTTTGACTAAAAAATCCGTTGCGACGAGCGGTGAAATTCCCACCGCAACGGAAACTATACTTGTTAGTAGTACCCCTACTACTAGGAGACTACCTCCAGGCTATAAAGCAATAAAGGATGTTATGTCCTCTAGAACTCCCTTCACGAGTTCTATTTGGTCACAACTCGCTTTTCCCACCACGGAGCCTTTTACTCCACAAAGTCGCAGTACGTCTGTTACCTCAATCCCAACCATTCCAACGGTATGTGTAGCTTCTTCGACTCCTATTTTCAGTCGTCCTTCGGCCTCTATATTCGGAGTCTTTGATCCTACGTCAAACGTCCCAGCAGAGGGGCCATACGATCAGTATTTACCACATCTTGGTAGGCCTTTGTCGTCTCAACCGACTGTTGAGATTTCAGTCCCGCTGTCAATTGATTGGGGCCCCACCTCTTATCATGGTGGCCAAGTATCGTCTGCGCAATCCCAAAGACCACCTCATCAAGACCAACAAGGACAACCCTTCCAGGGACAACCTTTCGCCTCTGGTGGTCCGTCTTTCACCTCTTATGCTCAACCTTCTGGTAACTCAGGTCAATCTTCTATTCAACAAGGCCAACCTGGTATCCAACAAGGTTATCCTACTGGACAAATTGGTCAATCGTATGTTCACCCAAACCAACCTAATGTTCAGTATGGTCCAACATCTGGACAAGCTGGTCAACCATATGGTCAGCCCACCATCCAGTATAGTCAACCTTCTGGGCAAGTCGACCAGCCTCAAATCCAATCAGGCCAACCAACTGCCCAGCCCACTCGGCCATCTGGTCCGTTAGGACAACCCTCAGTTGTGAAACAACAACTCCACCCCCAGCAAGTACAACCTTCTAGGCAGGTGGGCCAACCTCAATATCAACTAGGTCATCCTTTCGGCCAGATAGCCCAATCTACAGGACATCCTTTTGGAGCTGCTCAACCTAGTCTTTTCCCCAGGCTGGACCCCAGGCCCCATCCAGTCTTCAAATGCAAGTTGGAATTCAATCCCAACCAGTCTATCAAACTTAGCCTGTTTCTCAAACTCAGTTTGGAGTCCAGCCACCGTATGGTTACCAGCAACCTCAAGGGCAACCTTCGTTTGCCCCATATCAAAATTATCAACAACTGCAGGCAAATCCTTATCAGAATTATCCGCAACCGTATGGTGCCCCTGCAGGATAGTTTGGTAATCCATGGAACCCTGGGGGGCAGAACCAAAATCCCTACGGACAAAACCCTATGGGGCCAAATCTGTCCGGACCAAGCCCATGGGGGCAACCGCCAGTTGGTTGGAACCCTGGTGCTCCATCCTACCAGCAACCCCAGATGTCCTTCAATCCTCAGTTACCTTTCTTAGCGACTTTGGAATTACCGGATGTATCCAAACTGACCAATGATCCCATTCTCCATAATCCGTATTGGCCTCCGGTTCCAACGAAAATTCCCGATGACTGTCCAAAATTCGATGGTAAAGCTAATGAAGATCCTCAAGCTCATGTCATGACCTATCACTTGTGGTGTTCATCCAATTCATGGCTTGATGATTCGATTCGGCTTCGCCTTTTTCAAAGGACTCTCACTGG
This sequence comes from Pinus tabuliformis, assembly GCA_031772625.1. NCBI lineage: Eukaryota > Viridiplantae > Streptophyta > Pinopsida > Pinales > Pinaceae > Pinus > Pinus tabuliformis. Next base: position 542,680,895 of record CM062816.1, on the reverse strand, counting down.
CTCTGCAGCTAAGTGGTATATTGAGCTCACTCGCGGATCCTTTCAGGATTTCAACTCGTTGGCTATGGAATTCCTCACTCATTTTCAGTTGCCCATTCGATATGAAACGGGTACACACCTCCTGACATCCTTAAGACTGACAATGGCTACACATATCTCTGATCATATCCATGAATGGAGACAGCGTAGACGTATGATCAAATTTTGGATTCCCGACCAACTTCTTACCGATTGGTTTACGACTTCGTTCGTTCCTCCAATAGCTCGGGACATTGCCATGGGGGCGTGTGTCACTGAAGAGCAAGCTATCGCGCGCGCTCAGTACCTTGACTTGGTTTATTCTCAGTCTGGTACATTGTATGATTATTTGCCTGATGCCCCGAGACCAGGAACATCCAAAGCCCCGCCAACACCAACTGTTGACAGTATTATTGGTTCTGTTAACTCGTCCTCGAAGAAAAATTCCGCGAACCCTGGGAAGCAAAAATCAAATGCTTCGAATGAACACACTTCTCAGGCAACACCCACTTCGAATATTACTTCTGAGGTCAATGTCGTCTAGTCCACCACGGCAGACAAAACCTCGAAAGGAAAGAAGAAAGGAAAAGGGAAGAATAAGCCAGATCAACCTAAATAGGACTCCCCTAAACCTCCGCCCAAGGAAGGTGCCAAGCGCAAACCCAAGTATCCTTGTCTTATCTGTGATGAAGATCACTATACCAAAGACTGCCCTAGGCGGTCTGAAGTTAGTCGTTTGTTGAAAGGCGCTCCCAGGACTCCTGCGGTGCTCAAAGAACCCTTTCCCTCGCAACAAACTCAAATGGTGGCTGACCCCTCTCAACCTCCATATTCCTTCAGTTCCCAAGTATTTATGGCTGGAACAATACCTGTCCACATCAGTACTCGAACAAAAGAATATCCGTCATCTACTGGGAAAGAGCCTGAGGTCCCCTCTAGTGCTCCTCTGTTCAGTTCAGGCCCGCTCCACATCGAGAGACCTAGTACTGAGACGCCTATTCGACCCCCTCCAAAAGGAGTACTCCGGAAACCTTCTTACAATCCAAATGCTCGTGCTACACAGCACTACAATATTGTTGAGGACTTAGCTCAGACTTCGTCGGCTATGTCCGCTTTAGAAGTTCTCCAGAGCTGCCCTTCTCAGAGGAAGTCCTTGCTATCCGATATCAGTGGCATAGACCCGGCCGACTCGGATTTGATTACTTTTGACTTGGAACACCATACGCAGAGACTACCTCCCCAAATCGCATTCCTCATACAGGTTATTATTAATTCCAAAACGATTCATCGTACAGTCATTGATGAAGGTGCTTCAACTTGCATCATGTCTGTTTCCTGTTGGAAAGCTATTGGATCTCTGACGCTGAGCCAGTATCCCACAACCTTGGAAGCTTTTAATGGAAGAGCATCCCGTCCTTATGGTATACTCCAACGTTTGCCCATCTCTTTGGAAGGGAAGACAGTCGAGATGGAAGTTGAAGTTGTTGATGCTAATATTACCTACAACCTCCTTCTCGGGCGTAGCTGGATATACGCGATGCAAGCTGTAGCTTCATCTTTGTTTCGTATCATCCATTTCCCTCATCAAGGGAAGATTGTGACCGTAGACCAGCTGTCATTCTTCGCTTCCTCTTCTGAAGGCAACATCCCTTTTATGGAGCATACCTCCAAATCATTTGAGAGTCTGGGAACCGGGCTTTTCAAAGATCCCGCCCTCATGGGTGTTTTTCCGCTCCCACCTCCTAACTTCACTTCCGTCAATATGATTACTACTTGTTCTGATCTGTGGATCCTCCCTCCCACCGATCAAGTAGATTCTTGGGGCGATCAGATGTCGTTGAGTCCTGCTGAGCTCAACTATGTCGAAATCATTGCTGCATCGGCTCCCTCTTCTAAACTTGCTCTTTCGAGCAAGGTTCTCGACTCGTTCGCTCCATCCTCATGGCTTGTAGATGAGACTTCTTCAGACCCTTTAAAAGAAACATTCCCTTCCGACGAAGCCATTATTGAGACTATGTCTCCTGAGGAACCTCCTTGGCATGATTCTCACCATCGTTCCTCGTTTCTCCCTACCGATCAGGATATGCTTACTTGTCTCGAGCGGTTTGCTCCTTGTCTCCCATTTCAAACCCTTCAAACACCTATCCAAGTTTATCAAGTGTCCTCTGAAGGAAATATGGCAAACATTACACAAACCCAGCCCATCGACATCTCTGTGAAACCAGGGATTGTTGAACATCTTCACATTGGAGTCACTTGTACTCCGGAGGAGATTCGACTCTATACCAATATTTTTCGCGAATTTCGTGACGTCTTTGCATGGTCCTACAAAGAAATGCCCGACATTAATCCTAGTATAGTGGTGCATGAGATAATCACGTACCCGGGTGCTAAGCCTGTTCGTCAACGTTTACGCCCTGTACACCCCCGCAAGGCTGTAGCTATTAAGGCGGAAGTAGAGAAGCTTCTTAAAGCTGGTTTTATTTATCCTATCCCACTCACAGATTGGGTCTCCAATATCGTACCTGTGAATAAAAAATAGGGTACCATCTGTGTTTGTGTCGATTATCGTGATATTAATCGGGCCTGTCCTAAAGATAATTTCCCCACACCATTCATTGATCAAATTATTGATGAGTGTGCCGGAAGCGAAATGTACTCTTTTATGGACGGTTTTTCTGGATATAACCAGATCAATATTGATCCCGTTGATCAACACAAGACCGCTTTTATCTGTCCATGGGTCACTTTTGCCTATAAGAAGCTCCCTTTCGGTCTCAAAAATGCCGGTGCTACCTTCCAACGTGCAATGTCCTATGCTTTTCATGACATTCGACACATTGTACAGCCATACCTGGATGATCTCCCAGCTCATTCAGCCAAACGTTAGGACCACCCTACTCACCTTCGCGATATTTTTCTTCGCTGTCGACACTACCGAATCAGACTCAATCCTCACAAATGTGTCTTCTGCGTTGAATCAGGCCGACTTCTCGGGTTTGTCGTCTCCCGAGAGGGCATCCATTTGGATCCCCTTAAATTCGAGGCTATAGTGAATCTTCCTCCCCCTGCTTCTTTACAGCAATTGCAAAGCTTGCAGGGTAAAGCAAATTTTCTAAGACGATTCGTTCCAAACTATGCCGAGGTGGCTAAAGGTTTCACACGGTTGCTAAAGCGAGATGTCCCTTTTCATTGGGATACCATCGCTTAGGAATCTTTTGAGTGTCTCAAGGGTCTCCTTGTTTCTGCTCCGTTACTCCGTCCTCCGAACTATCATCGCGACTACACTCTGTATTTGGCTGCCGCCGACACCACTATCGGCATGGTTCTCGTTCAAACTGACGATGATGACACTGAGCATGTTGTATATTATCTCAGCCGTAATCTTTTAGACACGGAAACTCGATATGCTTATGTCGAGAAGTTGGCTTTGGCCGTCGTTTGTGCTGTCCAACGCTTCCGTCACTATATTCTGCTGCGCACTACCACCGTGGTTTCTGATTGCAACCCCATGACGTATATTTTGTCACGCCAGTTGCTGGGGGGCAAGTACTCAAAGTGGATTGTCATCCTCCAAGAGTTTGACTTGGAATTTACCACTGCCAAGTCCAAGAAATCCCTTGTATTCGCTGAGTTACTTTGCTCTTTGCCATCTTCTTCCCCGCCCTCTCACTCAGAGGATCATATTCCGGATGAGACTTTATTTCTCATTAACACCCTCGATCCCTGGTACGGGGATATCATTATATATCTCCAAACGTCCTCCTTTCGCCCCAGCGTGTCCAAAGACGCTCGGCAAAGGATTCATCATCAGTCTCAACCATACCGTATCATTAGGGACACACTATATCGCCTCGGCGCTGACTCTGTTCTCCGCCGATGTCTAACTCTCGAGGAAGTTGAGCATGTCTTGAATGACTGCCACTCTGGTGCCTATGGTGGTCACATGTCCGGATATGCTACTGCCCAAAAAATCCTCCGTGTTGGCTACTTTTGGCCCTCTATCTTTAAGGATTGCATTCTTGTCGTCCGCTCTTGTCACGAGTGCCAGATATACCAGCGGAAGATGTGAGCACCTCCCGCTCCATTGCACCCTGTTGTCACCGTCGGCCCTTTTGCAAAATGGGGCATTGATTATACGACCTGTAACCCTCGCTCGGCCGGGGGGCATGGGTTTATTATCGTTGCCGTCGATTACTTTACTAAATGGGCCGAGGCAATGCCTACATTAACTGAAGACAGTCACACAGCGGCGCAATTTTTATTCAACCATGTTATCTCACGATTCGGCATCCCTCAAGCCATCGTCACTGATCACGGGAAGCATTTCCGTAATCATATGATGACAGAACTAACAACCCAGCTAGGCTTACAGCACGATAGTTCAACTCCATACTACCCTCAGTCCAATGGCCAAGTTGAAGCTATCAATAAGATTTTGGTTACAATGCTTCAGGGTACCATTGGCATGCATAAGTCTAACTGGCATTTGATGTTGTTCCCTGCCTTGTGGGCCTACTGAACCTCCGTGAAGGATGCCACCAGTTTCACTCCATTTCAACTAGTTTATGGACTAGAGGCTACCCTTCCAATCAAGTGCGAAATCCCTTCATTAAAATTGGCTGTCGAGCTACTTCCCAACACTACTCCGTTAGAAGAACACCTTCTTTACTTGGAATGGCTAGATGAGACCCGTCGCCTAGCCTCTTTGGCCATCGAAACACAAAAGAAGCGAGTCAAGACTCACTTCAATCAGACTGTCCATCCACGTTCTTTTGTTGAGGGAGATTTAGTCCTGCTATATGATCAGGCAAATGATAAGCTGGGAGCAGGAAAACTCGAGCCTACGTGGCTAGGCCCTTACATTGTCAAGAAAGTTTTGCAAAAACGGGCCTACGAGCTAATTGATTATGAAGGGAACCCTCTCGGGAAGCCCCGAAACGGGCTGTACTTGAAAAAGTACTATGCATGATGCTTGTACACTTTATTTTGTACATACATGTACTTTAGCAGGTGTGTTGTGTGTGTGTGTGTCAGTTTTAAAGGCGTGACTACCGCTTATTGTGTCTTTCACTTCTTGTGCAGATGTCTGATGCACCTTATGTTGGTTTCGCTGATGGTGCCTGCCGCAGTACTCGCAACTTGTCCTCTGCGGCGTGGGTGATCTATGATCGTCATGGCGAGTTGATAGATTTTCAAGGTGTGTGTTTGGGTCATACCACTAACAATGTCGCCAAATATTGTGCTGTAATTGAGCTACTTGCTGAAGCAATTAATCTCGGCATTCGTGCATTGGTAGTGAACCTAGACTCTCAACTTGTCGTCCACCAGCTCAACGGGCGATATTCTGTCAGAGACCATCGCATTCTAAAGTTGTATTTACGTGTGAGATTGTTAGAAAGGAACTTTGATTTTATCACATATCAGCATATTCCACGACGATTAAACACATTATCTGATGCATTGGCTAATCATGTATTAGATAGACATTTGCGTAATTTATAATCAAAACATTATACAAGCAAGCACATAAAAGCACAATAATAAACCATAGGCATATGTATATATATATGTGTGTCATAATGTTTGCACTGTGTGCATTACATAGTCCAAAAAATAATACATGTTTATCCTGATACATCCTGGGAGGACATGTCCCTCAAAAAATATGCATGAAAGAAGCCTAGAAGTCTAGTCGTGGTGGTGCTCATGATAGCACGTCACCGCACGCACCAATCGTCTCAACAGACAATGGATACGAGTCGGCACTCCCACTGTGTACCTCTAGTATGCAAAGGGCACGTCCGCCAGTCTAGCGTAACCCAGAATCCCTTGGGTGAGTCCCTCGAGATTCTGCACCAGCTCTTCCCCCACGGCACCCCTTGCCTGAGGGTCGGCTGCGGGTTGGCCCCTCCGCGCTATAGGAGACAAGCCGGCTGGTCGCTCTGGGCCTACATCTGCATGTACATATGACTGTTATCAGAACATGCATGTATTAACAAAAAAAATAAAAATACATAAAACATGAAAAAATGAAGAAATCATACCCAGCTCCTCGTCCCATTCCTCTTCCTCTGGCAGTGCGAGGTCTGGATCCCCCATGAAATTAGTTCCCGCGTATGGCCAATCCTCCACTATGATCAGCTGACGACGGAGCCATATAAAGAACTCGGGCCGCCAAGACATCTGTTGGCCCCCTCCTCCTCTGGGCATCAATGCTGCCCAGCGAGTCATCCTAGGCTCTCATGGAAATGGATCAGCCACTACAGCTCCCTGAATCTGGAAGAGGGGTAATCGTTCCAAGAAGAACGACACCACAATTGATCCATACCCGAACTGTTTCACTTCTCCATGCTTACACTTTGTAAGCTGCCTTTTGATGTTGGTAGTCACTGTTGTAGCCCAGTCAAAGATGGTGGGGCTGAGGCATTCTGTCGCTAGTAACAGATGATTCTTGCTCGCCTCATGGGGCGCCTGTACCCCAGCTGCACGCGTGATGGTGAACAATATCACCTTAAGAACCAAATCCTGGATGGTGGCGATATCCACCTTGGCACTGTTTCTCCCAAATTATGCCTCTGGACACACTCGAGCCTTCACTTCACCTATCTTCTCACCGGAAGGTCTGCTTCCGGTCAAAATAGGGCTCGCCCCTCTCCGTGACATCCCAGTAATGAAATACACATCAGACACGTCCAGCTCTAAGGTTTGGTCTTGTAAGCGAAATACTTGGTCATCAACATCCCAAGCATCCACTATGAACTGCAATAACTCAGGCTGAGCTCGCAGATAAGATGTGAGTAAGAACTTCTTGAGACCACAGTCCCTCAAAGCGTTCATACATCCTTCATCCTCGATGGCCAAGGCATCCACGGCATCATGTTCCCGTTCTTTCCATTCCACCACATTTTCGCTTGTTTCCTGCACCCACAAGGATGAATAAATCATTATTAGAACACTGGTAAGATTACAAACTGGACAAATTCCAAAAACAATGATGAAATTCAAGGTAAAAATTAGGTCGTGTGGTTGGCGCGACTGTTTCTAAAACAGTTGCGCCAATGGCGCGGCACCTTTGGGTAAATCACCCCATTGGCGCGGACCCGTGCCGGATTGGCGCGGCCCTAATTTTTAAATTCCTCCTTGCAGAGGCTCAATCAGGGGACAAAATGCATAAAAAAGGAATGGAAATGAAGCTAAGGGAAGCGCCTCTTACCTGGAACCGACAAAATCTCGAATGGTTGCACGGATTGGCTGTAATCACTGCCTGAAGTTTGCCCCCCAAACAGACCACTACTACTATTCAAGAGGTAAAAAGTAAAAAGTAATTCTATTTTTTACATTTTCACCATATTTATAGACTTTTTGACTCATTTTTAGGTTTAAAAAGTTATTTTTTGAATATTTTAATATATTTGTGGTCGAAAATGGATTTTACGATTGCTTCTTGTGCAGCGACAGGTCTTTTACGCAACTTCGATGGTGAAACGAGTTGTATTTTATACTTTTTCGGACTCGGTAAATACACGAAAAAGTCACTGTGGAGTCATCTTTTAGCTCTTTTCTGACTCGCTAAACATGAAAAGATCGCCGAGTTATTCCTCTTGACTCATTAAACGTAAATAAGAGGCGGTCGTCTTTAAACTCTTTTCCGACTGTGTAAAAACGAAAAGATCGTCGGACCTTTGTCGTTTCAGGTTCGTTAACGGTTTCGAAACGATGTGGTTTCGATCGCTTTTTTACTTTTTCAGGTCGAAATCACTACTTATGAAAAGTACTCCTCGATCGTAATGATCGGGTGGTTCTTTCGAGCATTGCTTTATACTTTTTCGGGCTCGAGAGACACAACTTTACGAAAAAGGACACCCTTGGAGTTTTCTTTTCCGCAGTCTTTTCAAACTCTCTAAACATGAAAAGATGCCGAGTTTTTCCTTTGTCAGACTCGTTAAAACTTGATGACATTGGAGTCTGTCAAGATGACGTTACAAGCATATGCTATCCCCATCAAGCTTGTAAATAAAAATAATTGGGGTACTCGCCAGAAATGGTGGGGGAAAATGGAACCATAATTATTGTCGTGTCGGCAGTATGTCGCTCTTGAACATGGCACTTGTTTGCTTTCGTGTCCGGGTGGGAACATCTCATCTCATTTTTCACTTGCCTCTGTGGATTTGGGTAATCCTGTTTGACCTCTCATCTGCTCATTGCCTCATCACCATGACCTTTGATCCATTGATGTCAAATACTGCCAATTCCACTGTCGTGCCGCCGATATGTTCAAGAGAAGTTGACCTCTGCAAAATAACAACCTCCTTCTGATAGCTCACACAATTTTGATCCACCACAACATTCTTTCTTTGTCTCGTGTCGATGATGTGGGAAACACTATGGCCCACCTTCGATCAAGGTCACTTCCTGTCGACTTCAGCTCATTATCCAGGAAGCTGATCTAGAGACTCCCTTCCGGTGCCTTGGAGCCTGCATGCCTCAATGGCAGGTTCTTCGTGTTCGACGTGAGGTTTTCATCATTGGCCTCCGATCGAATGATTCTACGGTGTTCGACGCCAGCTCACTGATTCACACGTCGTAGATTGTACCTATAGTACCTTGAGGGCCATTGTCATTATTGGTGGTACCTCTCGTGTCTGTTAACAGTTTTCATTATTGACTGGTAATCAGGCAATGTTCATGCATGTTCCACTTCAGCTCATGTATTCGCATGCTTGAACTTGTACTTTTGTTCGGGTCGAGATGGAGCGCAAGACCCTAGATTTTGTCTGTTGAAATCCAGGCTGTGATTTTGTGGATTCTTGTTACATGACTCATTCACTGGATGGCTGCGACCATACCTGAGTCTATTCAATGATCCTAATCGGATGGTTGCGCCCATACCATGGATCTAGATTATTATGTACTCTGTTATGGATGGCTGCGCCCATACCACATATATCATGTACTTGAGCTATCAGTTGTATCTCTCTATGCAGATTCTCCGGCGGCAGCTGCATGTGTTCTTGTAAAGCATTTCACCCCTCTCTCTCTCGGGCCTCATGCTTTAGGGGGCATCTGTTACACAATAATTTGTCACCATTGGTCACCGTCCCTGTTACCCCTTTCCCACAATTTGGAGGACTCATTCCGGGACTTGTGAGCAGTGACATAACTTGAAAACACTTGCATTATGTTCCCCTAAGTATGGACTTCATATGCCTTGAAGACATCTCCTGCAGAATATCCTTAAAAAGTCCCCATTTTCCATTAGTGCGGATCCATAGTGTATCACCCGCGCCAATGAAGGAAATTCTCCAAAGAGAGCGCACTCATTGGTCTGTCTCAGAGTCTTACCCGCGCCAACCAAGTTTGGAAAAGTTTGTTCACAAACGCACGCCCGAGAGTTATTTCCTTTCGACTCATGTGGATTTTCAGGGATAATGTCAATCTCATGGATGTTGAGAATCATCATCCACAATAGCTTTTCGAGGATGATGCTTATCCCATGAATGTCTGGATTCATTGTATCTCTTCCTCCTCCTCCATCTATAAAAGCTTGTTCTGGTGCATTTGACAAGCTAGTTTTTGAGTATAGGGAGAATGATACTGTCAGAAGTCTGAGAGATTGTTGTTGAGTCTTCTTTGAATTCATAGTCAAAGAGAGAGAGAGGCATGTTCCTGATCCCGACAATCTTTGCAAGACATGTGTAGCTGATCACCCAGCCAAAGGAGGATTTGACGTCAGAACTTCGGTTGTATACTCCTTTGTTGATTATTAATAATAGATGACTATCATTATGGTTCCATTCTTGCTGTTCATTATAATGATGATTGAATTATATCTTTTCTGACCGATATATAATTGCATCTATTTGATTTTATGCTTGTATTCGTATCGTTCTTTGCATGTGCAAGTGTCCATTCACGGAGATCGTGAGGATCGTGACCGGCCGGAGCAAAGGAACGGGAGCGTCAACTCTCCTACAACACTAGCGTTGGAATCCAAGTAGGTTCTCATAATCCATTTTTAATTTGCAATTAGGAACCTGCATGACAATATTGTTTGATTGTTGCTAGACCCATTTTGGGCTAGTGGGATCGCCTCTATCCGCAGAGGGGATTTACCTCTCCAACAAGAAGCAAAGGCACTGGGTGCTTGTTGGGTGTGGAAACTGATCCAGTGTGTGTACATAAATAATAAAGGCAGAAGTAAGGACCAATGAAGGATGAGTATCAATATTTTATTTTAGTTTTAATTATGCATGTGATTTATGATTATGGTCTATGATGATTACATGTGCTATGATTCTGGTTTATGATGGTTACATGTGATTTATGATGGTTGCGTTTTGAGCTAATCAGATGTGATATGTTTATACGTGATGATTTGATCAGACAACTAGTTTGACTTATTGTAATAGGAAGTAAACAAGATTGCAAGTGTACCTAGTGGACAATCCACTTATGAGGTATGATGTGAATATATTTCAAATTATTTTAAATCTAATGGTGGTTATGTGCTTGGTACAAGAAAGCATGAAATACCCGGTTGGGTGGTTGAAACTGACTGCAAGAATTAGCAGCATCAATGAAAGGAATTAGAACAGGTAGCAGTATGATGGTAAAGTACTTCAATATCAAGGAAATTGTGGGACACTGGTACCCAATATTGTCCATTGATTTCCATGATAATTTTATGACCAGTATGGTGGTTTTGAGGCAAAGATATGCCTTGGTTTTTGGACCTTCCAATGTAAGGATACCTTTCTAAGGGAGGGGCAGCCCAAGGGAATGTGTAGTAGAAAAAGGGATGCCCATTGTGACTGCACAGAAGGGGGTGAACAGATTTCCCAAGGGACTGTGTAGTGGAGAAGGGAAGGTCGGGGATAGATTTTTTTTTTTTGAATTAGCATTGCCAGATGGAATAAGATGCATATTGGGAGTGCACCTTGGAAAAATGATACAGTAATTGTTCACTGAGAGGACAAGCGATGCAGGATTGTAGCGATGGACATTGGATGAAACTTTGACTTTGGCAGTGGATTTTGGACTTCCTAGGAAGGAGGTGGATTCTAGTATTACTTTGAGGGTGGAGGTGTGAGCCTCTAGATTCCCGTGTTGCGGATGCAGGCATCATATCCTTTTATTTTTTGGTTGAGAAATGTGCACATGTGTATATGTTTATATTATTGTAAATATTGTATCGAGCTGGATTTATAAAGCTCCATAGACAGTATGATTATTTGTTGGTTGAAGTAAATGTGCATGACTATATATGGTGGTTATTGTAAATACCGTAATGAGTAGTGTTATAAAGCTCTAGTATACAGTATGTTTGTCATGTTTCAGTAGTGGTCATTGTAAATATTTCCATGAGTTGTGTTATAAAGCTCCATGGATAGTATGTTTTGCTTACAGTAGTATTTTTTGTTGTAGGTTTCATTGAACACCAAGGACGGTGTTCCCCCAAGGGGGAGGGTTCTATAACAACCCTGGTTAAAAATCCATGTAAGAATATGTAAGACCATGGTCATGGGACACGAATTCCAAGCTTAATGGTGGGAAAAACATCATAGTGGGTGTTCATTTCAGTTATTATGGTGAAAGGAAAATGTCAAAGGCAATGTAAAAGGCTTTGAAAAGGCAAGGCACATTAATTGGCATTTTATTTATGAAATAAAGGAAATTAGGAGAAAAGGAAGGTGAAAGGTCATAGGTTGCATGTGAGAAGGAAAATCAAAGAAAATAATGGAAAATTGAAGGAAATAGAGGTCTCGTTAATAAAAAATATTATGAGGATCAATTGGAAAGATTTTTTTCAAACTTTTGTTAGTTCAGTTTTGGAGCTCTCTCTCTATTCTCTTTCTCTCACACTCTTGGACACTTAGAGTTTTCTTTGAACACTTCAACATTAGATACAGAAAAGAAAAGAAGGCAAAGGGAAGCAAATATTAAGCAAGGAAGAGTAGAATCAAGCGGCTACAACGAGATTCTTTGCAGGTATAGAGTTGCATGTATGATTTCCCTACTAGTTTTAGCATGCATGGTTATGCCTATGTGTTCTTGGTTCTCTTGCTGTCATTGGCATGGGTTTTTCCATGAGTGACAATGTTTTTCAGCCTAGGCTTTCCATTTCTGGATAGCCATGGTGTGATGGGGTTCTCATGTTTTCGTTGAGCTAGATTTCCAAATGGATTTAAAATTGAGTGAGGTGGATATCTGAAATAAATAACACATGGGATAGTGATCCTTGAACCAAAGTGTGGATTGTGGTAAATCCTTGGCCTAGTAACCCCCTGAACTAGACTATGGGTTGTGATAAATTCAGATTTTGTGTTGCCTCGGTGGGCCTAGGAATCCTTGACTGGTGAATGGCGGGATATACAGTAAATCCTCGAGGTGGGTACCCTTGATCAGGACTAGGAATCCTTGGTCGGTGAATGGTAGGACATACGGTAAATCCTAGAGGGTGGTGTCTCGATTATGGCTTAGTGATCCTTGAATCAGATTATGGATTGCGTTAAATCGTAGAGACTATGAGACAATAAAATTCCTCGGGTGTGGGTGGATAAATCCGATAGCATCCATGCTTATCTGGTTTTTTTTTTGGTTATGAGTTTCACATTCAAGCTTGGAATATGGCACGGGGGTGATTGGCTGAAAGAAAGATTTAGTTCAGTCAATATATGGTCGGGTGGTTCGTGGAAGTCCCAAACCTGGTTGGCTTATGAATTCATTAATAAGAGCTTATTCTCCTCAGATTTTATGCATAAATGTATTGGTTCATATGTGGTATTTATGGTTGTTCTATCCTTATTATTTTTATTGTTTATATGTTGGTTATGAGTATGTTTTATGACAGTGATGGTGTATGGTTCTCATCATGTTTTGGTTGAAAAATGAATGAATAGTGAATATATGACATAATAGATCATAATGCAACTAATGTGATAAGGCATCAATGCTTCTTAGTGATTTTCATATAAGTATGAGACCCCTATGCTCAGATTTGTTGTTATGACCTATAGAATGCATATTTGTGACATGTTTGACGAAATGTATGTCATGGATAGTAGGGGTCCATTCAAGTCTTTGTTCAAGTATTTTCATTTGTATCATTGTTTCAATGTTACTTTTTATTTCTGGAAGTTTCATGAAGTTTTGGGTAGTGGCCTAAGACCTGGCCCTGAAAAAGTGGCACAGAATTTTGGGTCACTGACTCTGAACTAGCTGAGAAAGACCCTAGTTGATTGCATGTCCTTGTTGTGAGAGCGACTAGAGGGCCCCAATCACATGCATTCCCATGTCATGGGAGCGATTGAGGCTCTAGGTCAGTAATATGTTGGGTTTCCTCAGGGGTTGGTCACTTGTGAAGGTTGGTTAGATCCTAGAGGTTTTGTAGCATGTGTAGAAGGTTAGGTTGGTTGTGCTTTGTCAATTCCACTTCCTTAACTATACATGGGGAGTTGAATCAAATCATAGTCACCTCTCATCACATGTTTACCTCAGCGGAGTGGTTAACTTGGGTAAATGTGGGAGGAAGGTGTTACAAAAGATATTTGGTAGGTACATGCCTTCTAAACTATGTTACAATGAGGTTCGAAGGACACTTTATTCTTAAGAAATAATGGAAAACTCTAAACATCCAAAAACCTAATCCTAGTAGATGATGCACCAAATGTCTATGGGCCCCGTTGGGGTAAATTGGTACATCAACTTCCTGAGGTCGTAGATTTGGCATACAATTCATGTTTGACACGTACGATACTACTAAAGAGTGCTTCTACTAATAATTTTGCACAACTGATACTAGAGAGAAATAGCAAGCTCACATATTAGACATAAGACTTATTGGTGAACTTGACCCTAGAAAATCCCCACTGTTGGGGAAAATCAGTCTTCTAAGGTGTTTTATTTCTCTTGTTTACAAAAAAAATTACAACAAAATAATAATAAGAGATTACTTATATGTGCCCTTTTGAAGAAGTTGATCAAAGATCATCTTTTTGCAGTGAAATTATAGACTGATAATTTCACACAGTCATCCTCCTTCCAACTAGGAATATGTTCTCTTGGAATCTCTCGCACACAGGGAATCAAAAAATTTTGTCTGCTATAGATAATGAGCCTCCATTGTACTCTGTTAACAAAATTTTGAGTCACTATACAACTGGAATTTCTCTTAATTTTTAGCCTCTGAATTGTCCATTGTTTCTTGAAAATTTGTGTCAATAAACTAGCAAACTACTAGAACCTTCACAATTTTGGGCCTCACAAATCTCGAGCCTCCACAAATTTTGGCATCCATAGATTTCAACCTCCATAATTCTCGTACTCCACAAATTTTGGCCTCCTCAATTCTCGGGATCCACAAATTTAAAACTCCATAATTCTCAACCTCCGCATATTTTGGGCCTCCAAAATTTTTGACCTCCACAATTCTTTGGCTCCACAAATCTCAAGCTTCCACAAATTTCAACCTCCACAAATTTTGAGCCTCCACAAATTTTGGGTTGTTGATGTAGGTGCATTTCCGTTGTAAGTTCTTGAAGCTTCTTCCTCCTTTCTCTCCTGCTCCTCTTCCCATTGTTCTCATGAAAATAATGAGCCTCTTACTCCTTTTTCCTCCCTTTTGTCTTCTCCATAAAATGGAAATCCTATCCCTAAGATCTAATGGTCGATATTTAATATCAAACCATTTAGATCAAGGGTGGAGATTATTCCCCTATGTGACCCCTCCTGATGTGGTCCCCCTTTTCATTAATGAGCCTCCCTAGTACTTTTTGATGTTTTAGTACCTTGGTCACTTTCTCTCATAAACTAACTTTTAAAACATAAGTCACTTTAATAATATAAAGTGTACTTTAGTACTTTACATATAAAGTCACTGTTAAAACACATGTGACTTTAATAACTTAAAGTACATAGTACTTCTCCACATAAAAACTACTTTAGCCCCTTTGATATTAATAAACTCATAGTGTCACTTAGACAAAAGGTGATTTATGTGTCTCCCTAGGCCAAAAGGAGAAATGCCTAGGAAACACCTTCTTGGTACCATTTCCAATAGGAGAGAGTAAATTTCCAGAGAAAGTCAACAAACTCAGAGGGAATCAGTAACTCAAAGGAAGACAACCTTTAGGTTCAGGAAGTCATGCTACAAGATGGTCATGCAAGATGCTCAAGAGCAGGAGGCTTCTAGGAGCACGTGTCTTCGAAAAAGGGTCACTATCATACAACATGAATTGCTTATCTGTCATATGAAGTAGTTGTGGTAGTGTATCAAGGTTCGAAATGTGTTCTATATTCAAAGGTAAAGCCAATCCCAGTTGGTTTTGTGAGAATGCATCCCTCACCAAGAGGGAGTGTTGATGTTTTGGGTAGCATCAAGAGTATTCTCATGTGTAGGGAAAGTGGGCTTAGTAATGTGGATTTGCACCTATAAACCCATGGTATTATGACCCATGGTATTACACCTTTTGAAGTATAAGTACAAGGGTGAGTGATTCATTCTTTTCAGCTTGTGACTTGGCAAGAGAGCTGAGAGAACCTGTGAAGGGATGAGTTGAAGCAGAGAGGGCCTATGAAAGGTGGTTGGAAAGAGAGAATCTTATGAAGTGAAGGCTGAATAGGCCTCAGACTTGTGGAGGTTTAAGAGGGCCGAGGAGGTCGGTAAGAGAGAATCTTATGGAGGAGAAGGTTGAATTGGCCCTAGACCTTTGAAGGCCAAGAGGGCCTGTGGAAGGTGGCGACCTATGGAGGGCCAAGATGCCTTTGGTGGTTAGCAAGAGAACATCTTGTGGAGGAAAAAGTCAAGTAGGCCTCAGACCTTTGAAGGATGAGAAGCTTATGGAAGGTGGCAACCTATGGAAGGCCAAGAGAGCCTATGGTGCTTGGTAAGAGAGCTAAGAAGGATGGCAGGGCTTGTGGAGGGCTGACAAGGATGACAGGGCTGAGAGGGCCTGAGCAAGAGCACAAAGTCATGCAGGGGCACGAGACATTGAGAGAGATATTCTCTCAAGCAAGTAAAAGATTTGCATCACTAATCTTGCAGGTTTGTTGTGAGTGAGATACTCAATTGTGCCAAGTCCAAGGAAAGAGCACGAAGCAACAAGGGAGATCTAGATCAGCCAAATCGAGCACAGATATAGGGCTTGATCTTTTGGATCAAATCCAAGGTAATTGTTGTACATGTAATTTCCTTGAGGACCATTATCCCCTGTATGAGAGCCCTAGATTCTTGTTGAAGAACTAATACAAAAATTATTTTGGGACTGAAATTTTGTGTTTACTATGCATGATATAATTGTTGATTTTATAAGTTTCATTGTACTAAATTTGTTTCTAATTAGGCACATCAATGGTTTTTCAGTTAATTAGTTGTGTTAAATTTAATTTAATATTGTTAACAGGTCTGGGTGTGTGTATGTGTGCACTGAGTATAACAACACAAGTACACTGGAACAAAATTAATTGTATCTAAAAAAGTGTTATGAGAAATGAATGATGAATCTCTATACCCTTAATTGCATCAGATACTATGCTAACTGTATCTAAAAAAGTGCTATGAGAAATGAATGATGAATCTCTCTACCCTTGATTTCATCAGGTACTATGTTATGACTAACAGATATAGTCAAATAGCTATATGTCAACACCAAAAAAATTGTAATAATTTTGTAATACCTTGACACAATCAATTAAAATACTATTTTTGGTCATTAATCAACTCACTCCAAATTATTTCTTGATCTAAAAGTTCAAAAGAATTAAGTCAATAAAAAGAAGTTCCAAAAGATAGAGGATAAAACTACTTTCTTGGGGGAAAACTGCATTTTTCTAGCAAAAAGTCTATGTGCGTGTATTTAAATTTACATGCCTTGCAAGAGGTGCTATGGATAAGAGAGCTTATCAGGGCCTCATAACACTCTTCAATTGAATCCAAGAACAAGAAGTAGGTTTAGATTTCTTAAATATTAGATCCTATGGATAAGAGAGCTTACTAGGGCCTCATAACACTCTTCAATTGAATTCAAGAACAATAAGTAGGTTTAGATTTCTTAAATATTCACCAAGCCAGCGAATGCAAAAGGAATATATTAGAGTAAGCTTTCCATTCAGAAAAAATAGAAGGCTTACAGTGAAGTTTTGGTCTCCATTATGATGTTATTTGTAACCAAAATACCCTCGAAAAACAAACTCCAACTCTAGAGAAACATTTTCGTTGAATGCAACGCCAAAGAACAAGAAACAATACATAGAAGGAAATTATAACCTCTTTTGCTGTGAAATTTCCATATCCATAGTGACAAGGTGACAATAGCTACGTTTGGGCCAAATATACTAAGTTTTATAAAACTAATTGTTCTAATCAACTGATTGGTGCACGAGCATTCTTCCTAACCAGAATTATTGTAAAGTATTTGGTTGAGTTTGCAAAAGTCCCATTATCCATAAATACAAACACAAAGACTCTCCACAAGTCAGGCTTAGGTCAAATGAATGAAAAAAATGCTTAATAAATAAATTAACTCAATAATTAAATATTAAATTAGTTAAAAAAAAAACTTACAAACAAACATGTATCTCTAACCCGCTGCAATAATGAAGGAATGAGATATCATACCAAATATCAGAAATTGTGCGAAGGAATGAAGAGAGCATGGTAAGAGAGCCCTGGGGAGTTGCGTCAATAAAACTCAAATTGCACAGAGTAACGGTTAGATAGATACACAGAGGTAGGTAATATAAGGCAGTTGTCTATAACGCGACTTTTTGAAAGTTTTTCCGACGGGTTTTTCCGGTCCAAATCCGACAGGAATTTATTGGAATCGCAAGTTTGATAGCTAGTTTCTGCACAATGAAAGCGTCACAGGGGTTTTCGAGGGTGCTGAATCCAAATATGCAGTTAAAAAATCATTTTAACTGCAACAAATCAAGATTTAACCTCAATTTCTTCCGCCGGATTCCGTCACCGGAATCTCCAAAAAGTCGCATTATAGACAACTCCTAATATAAGTTGAAAAGTAAAGTGGCTTATTTAATTTATTTTTTTATTATTTAAAAATGAATATCATTTTTATGTGTTGCAGATGGAAAAAAGAAACTTGCTACGTTGGATATGTATTTTTTTTGTGAATTTTATTTTTACTTAATGATTTTGTGATAGTTTTTTAATAAAGGATTAAATTATAGTTAAAGTTGAACAGTAATTAGGAATAATATTTGGTATTATATATAAGATTAAAGATTAAATGTTATTAAAAATATATATGATTTTAGTGTAAGTAGATTCAACAATAATCACAAATAATATATGAAAATAAGGTTGAATATTACTAAAAGCACATGATTTTAGTAGAAATAACTTCAAAAATAATTACAAGGGATATTGGCTTTTTTGCAAATATTATCTAGATTAAAACCATTTTTTGATTCTAGAGTAAGACCTAAAACTACTTTTAATTAACTAAAAACGCATTTTAGTCAAATATAACAAAACAAATGTCACTAAAAAACACATGACTTTAGTAGAAATAACTTCAAAAATAAGCACAAAGGATATTGGCTTTCTTACATATATTATCTAGATTGAAATAATCTTTTGAGTCTCGAGTAAGACCTAAAACTACTTTTAATAAACTAAAAACTTATATTACTCAAATATAAGAAAATAAAGTAATAACACAAATCCCAAAATGTTTTACTAGAATAGAAATCTAACCTTATGCAAATTACTAAAATATAACCACATTAACAAGTAACACCTCAAACACCAAAAACATCTTAAAATCAAAATTTGACCATATACAAATTATCAACAAATAATTTCAAATCTGACCCTATAAATTATTTTAAGTGATAATATTTCTTAAATAATAATTATAAATTGACCCATACTCAACAAATAAATGATATTGAATTAACCTATATTTGAAAAACAGACCGTAATAATTATCCTAATGATCCTTATTATCAATTATCAACTCGTCCTTTCTATCAATTTCCAACTAGTAATTTCTATTAACCTGCCTGGTAATACTTCTTAGTAAGATAATTATATGAATGAAAATTATTGAAATCAAAAGTCTCATAATATATCTTGCCAAGCTTCTTTCAAGTTAAGCTACCTGGTTATACTTCTTAGTTAGATAATTTTACAAATGAAAATCCATGGAAATTTAATTAGTAAAATTCAAAAATTTGAATGAACATATAACTTATAAGAAAGAGGAAAAACTAAAGCAAATTTGGAAAAAAACAATGAAAACACTCACCTTGTGAATAAACTTTTTGACAGGAAACCGAGCTCTTGATCTGCTATTTTTACCATGCCCCTTTGTTTTTCCACCAAGTTGTGAGACTTTAAGTCCCTGCACACCCAATTTAAAGGTAGCAGAGCATCAATAGTGTACAATATTATCTCAAACCGAAGAAAAAAAAAAAACAAAACAAAACAAAAAAACAAAACAAAATAAAACAAAACAAAAAACAAAACAAAACAAAACAAAACAAAAAACAAAAAAAAAAAAACAAAACAAAACAAAAAAAACAAAAAAAAAAACAAAAAAAAAACAAAACAAAACAAAAAAAAAAACAAAACAAAACAAAACAAAACAAAACAAAAAAAAACAAAACAAACAAACAAACACATATGCGAACTTGTGCATCACACCACAGCTGTGGCAACAAGCAACCCCAGCTTAACTGGTAAATGAAGATATGCAATACATCCAAAATCTCATTCTATCAAATGAGAACCAGAGTCCCAATAAATACCTGAAACTACCAGAAAAGAGCAAACACCCCGTCATTTGCACAGCTGAAAATCAATCTTAAGTCATGGCTGAACTGAAATGCAAACACCTAATCAATTAGGGTTCTTTCAAAACCCTAGATTCAACTAAACTCTAACCACTCAATTTGATATAAAGAAACCACTACATTCCTCCTAACAGAACTTATCATCTAAAGAGCGCTATATAACCTAAATCAATTCATACTATAAATTTAAATACAGTATCACCAATTGTTAGCCAATCCAAAAGCAAGAAGACTTCTAAAGTTCCCATATACCTCTAATATGGTTCTTGAGCCCATTGAAGATCACAACTAAATCTTAAAACTTCCCTCATTACAGCCCTGGCTTGGCAATGGCCCACTTAAGTGGTTGCTGATAAATCCAAAATCTTAAATTGAGTCTGGCTTCCAAGCTTCCGAGGAATTTGCCCAATAAACTACGTGTGAAACAATTTCGGAGTGAAACAATTTCAGAGTGTTCAGAAATCTCAACAGACAATATATATATATATATATATATATATATATATATATATATATATATATATATATATATATATATATATATATATATATATATTCGGTGTAGTTGAATCACCCAACCTTGGGCATATTATCGTTGCAAGTATATAAACATTCCTACAAATATATTGTTTGGTCCCTACAATACTAGTGATTATCCCATTAATATTGTAGTTGAATCCCTTACTAATATTGTTGTGCCCCTATTATCCCCATATTGTTATTACTGTGCCCCATAGAATCCCTTTATTGTTATTTTTGTGGCTTTATATTATTATTGTTAGGTCGGCTCGGTTATATTGTGACTCCTTAGACTCCTATATATAGAAAGGAGGTTTTGTCATTTGAATCATCCAAGAATTGTTCATTTATGTAATGTAAAGGAGGTTTCCCCCTCGAAGAGGCTGAATTCTAAGGCGTTGATATATCTTTATTATCTTTTCTTAAGCTGGTTTCATAACATTTGGTATCAGAGCTTTGGATTCTAGGGTTTCGCTGCTCCAAACAGGTCATCGTGGCATTTTCACTGTAACGTTTTTTCTACGATATTTCAGAAGCTAAAAAAAAAATCCATTTGAGAAGAAATTACGTTGAATCTCGGGTCTGAATTTCATAGTTGTTCGTGCTATATTTGCGGAGATATGATCTGAGGAAGTTGGTCTTCTTGTAGAAACCTGAAGTTCATTCCAAACAGGTGACCTGGGGAAAATCGTCATAACTTTCTCTATGAGCATCTGATTGAAATTTTGTAAGAAGGTACAGAAAGAGGACGGACTATAGTTGCTTGTATATATTTTTCAGAGCCAAAGTTCGAAACAGTGACTCGTGGCACGTCGTACACGTTTGCTCTACTGAACTAGTCTATAATCAGGTCACTGTGGGAGATTTTGCATAACTCTTCCTTGGAGAATCTAATTTGGATCAAATTGGTGGCATTGGAAAGAGGACACAGAGGGCTACTGTAGGTTGCAATTTCAGAACTAGATGATCTGAAAGTACAGAGATACATCAGAGGCAATATAGAGCTCCTATGAAGTGAAAAAATGTGTGTAGATTCTTTTAAATTTTTGCTTAAGATTGGTTTGAAAATTTATTTTGAAGGAATTCAAAGGGAATAGTAGAGCATTATTATCGGTAACGGATGCCCCGAGGAAAGAAAATGCAAACACCTAGTAAGCAACCTGAAAGGCCTAGCATGACTCATGAAGAAGAGGAAGAAATGCTACATGATATATCAAAATTACAAGAACAAGTGCAACAAATGTCACGTTCGCAAAAGCTAACAGAAGCTAAGATAAATGGCATGGAATCTAAGATAAATGGCATGGAAGCAAAGATGGACGATTTGAAGATAGATTTGAACACGGATTTGAAGAGATACATGGCAGATTTGAAGACAGACATGGCAGATTTGAAGACAGATTTGACAAATTTTCTATAAGAAATACTTACTAATGGTGAAAAGGTTGTGAAGGAAACTCATGATGCGAACAAAAGAAATGTTAATCATGATTTCACAGACTCCAATGTGGGATCAAAGACCCACCATATTCCAAAAATCGATATGAGGAAGTTTAATGGCAAGGATTCCGCAACATGGATATTACAGATGGAGCAATTTTTCAATCTCATAATGTGAAAAACACACAAAAGGTACGTATTGCAACTTTATATTTGGAACCAAATCAGTTTGTATGGTATCAATGGCTTTGCTCTCGTAAACAAATTATCACTTGGGCAATTTTTACGGAAGAATTGACAGCACATTATGAGGATACAAAAAGCAACACTTTTTTTAGCCAATTGATAAGTCTCAAACAAAAGGGTCCAATAATGGAGCACATTGAGGAGTTCCAAAAATTGAAAATAAGGGTAAAAAATATTCCAGAGGATCATAGGATTGATGTGTTCATAGGGAATTTAAAGGATAATATCCAACATGATGTTCGCCTTTGGGAACCTGATTCATTAGAGAAGGCATTCAGGTTAGCAAGAAAAATGGAAAGCAAAATTATGGCAACTAGGAAGCATACCACTCACAACTATAAAGATGGAAGTGTTGTTGCTCCTAGTCTTCCACAACCTATAAGGTTGACACCACAACAATTGGAAGGAAAAAGAGCAAAAGGGCTTTGTTACAGTTGTGATAGCAAATACATTAAAGGTCATAAGTGTGCTGAGAAGAAAGTATTCTACATAGATTGCGAAGAGGAAGAAGAAAAGGAGCAAGAAAGGTCAAAAGAAGAGGATATACTCCAGGAACAAAGCCTAGATAAAGAAGAAATGAATACGACCATATCTTTTAATGCATTGGCTGGAATTACCACTCCTCAAACCATCAAGATAGAAGGACAAATCAAGAAGAAAAAGGTAATAGTGTTGATTGATTCAGGAAGTACCCATAATTTTATTGATTGTAAGGTAGCAAAAGAATTGAATTGCTTCTTATATCTAGCACCAGAGTGTCAAGTGATGGTTGCAAATGGAGGAACAATAAATTGCTCTGGAAAGTACCATAATATCAAGCTATTGATGGGAGAATATGTATTGACTAGCCCAATGCTTTCCATTCCAATGGGAGGTGTTCATGTTGTACTAGGAGACCAATGGCTACAATCCTTGGGTACAATAGCTTTTAATTTTCAAGAACTTTTCATGAAATTTTATGTGGAAGGAAAGGAATTTGAATTAAGGGGTATTGCAGGGAAACCAAGAAAGATAATCAGCTCTAACGGTATGACAAAGCTTATAAGAAAGGAACAAAGGGGTGTAATTGCACAATTATGTTCACTAGGTGTTTCCACATTGGAATCATATATTTCTCCACATCTCCAAAAAGTCTTGAACAGCCATTCCAAGCTATTTGAGATTCCCAAAGGTCTCCCACCTATTCATGATCATGATCATGCTATTCATCTAATTCCAGGAAGTGTTCCTCCAAACATCAGGCCGTACAGATATCCCTATGCCCAAAAGAGTGGAATTGAACGTATGGTTACAGAAATGCTAGAGGCTAGTATAATTCAACCGAGTCAAAGTTATTTCTCTGCTCCAATAGTATTAGTGCACAAGAAGGATGGATCATGGCGCATGTGTCCGGATTATAGGGAGCTCAACAAGCTCACTATTAAAGATAAGTTTCTGATTCTTGTCATTGATGAATTACTGGATGAATTGCATGGATCAATTTACTTCACCAAGTTGGATCTTTGTTCAGGATATCATCAAATCAGAACGAAGACTGAAGACATTCCGAAAACAGCATTTAAAACTCATGAGGGTCATTATGAATTTTTGGTCATGCCTTTTGGCTTTACCAATGCACCTTCAACATTTCAAGGTTTGATGAATTCCATTTTCAAACCATTCCTTAGAAAATTTTTGTTAGTATTTTTTGATGATATACGAATCTACAACAAGTCTTGGAAGTATCATGTTGAACATGTTGACAGGGTGCTACAACTATTAGAGGAGAAACAATTATATGCAAAAAGATCCAAATGTTTATTTGGAGTACAAGAGGTGGAATATATGGGTCATATTGTATCTCATGAAGGAGTTAAGGTAGACCCTAGCAAAATTAAAACCATTAAGGAATGGAAAATCCCCACATCCATAAAGCATCTGCGAGGATTTCTCGGGTTGACAGGGTATTATCGGAAGTTTGTTAAGAATTATAGGAGAATAGCAGCACCTCTAACAACATTATTGAAGAAAGATGCATTTTAATGGACTCCAGAAGCAAAAAAGGCCTTCAAACATCTTAAAGAGGCAATGTGCCAAGCACCGGTCTTAGCTACACCAGACTTCACAAAAACCTTTATTGTAGAATGTGATGCTTCAGGAAATGGACTTGGTGTTGTTTTAATGCAAGATGAAAGACCCATTGCTTTTGAAAGTCGTCCAATCAAGCGAAAGTTTTTAAACAAAGCTATTTATGAGAAGGAAATGTTGGCAATACTCCATGCACTTAAGAAATGGCGACCCTACCTAATGGGAAGACACTTCAAGGTAAAAACAGATCATGATAGCCTTAAATACTTTTTAGAACAAAGATTATCCTCTGAAGAGCAACAAAAGTGGGTCACAAAGATGTTGGGTTATGACTTTGAAATCATATACAAAAAAGGGGAGCAAAATGTGGTGGCAGATGCACTCTCAAGAAAGGATGAGGATGTGGAAGCATTGTTGTACGCCATTTCTATTATCCAACCAAATTGGATAAACGAAGCAAGGGAGGAATGGAAGAATGACGAAGAAGTGTGGGCACTTATTTGAAAGTTACAACAAGATTCCAGTACGTCTGATACATTTAGCTAGCAAAATGATTCTTTATGGTACAAAGATCGCTTATACCTCTGTAAGAATTCCCAACTAAAACAAAATATTATTATGGAATTGCACACTTCTCCCTTAGGAGGGCACTCAGGATTTTTAAAAACTTACAACAGGGTTAAGAAGGAATTTTTTTGGGATGGCCTTAAATCGGATATTCAAAAGTTTGTGGCAGAATGTTTGGTTTGCCAACAAAATAAAGTTGAAACAATTAAGACCCCGGGTCTATTACAACCTTTATCCATTCCAAGCCAACATTGGGAGGAGGTTTCAATGGATTTTATCACAGGTTTACCCAAGTCTGAGGAAAAGAGTGTCATCATGGTGGTAGTTGGTAGACTTACCAAGTATGCACACTTTTGTGCATTATCACATCCATTTAAAGCCAGTACAGTATCTACTGCATTTATGCAAACAATTAAAAAGCTAAATGGAAACCCAAAGATTATTGTAAGTGACAGAAATCCCATTTTTACTGAAAATTTTTGGACAAAATTATTTTCTTGTCTTGGTACTCAGTTAGCTCATAGCTCATCTTATCATCCTCAATCTGATGGGCAAACTGAGATAGTAAACAAATGTTTGGAAGGATATCTTCATTGTTTTGTATCTGATAAACAGACACAATGGGTCAAACGGTTGCCTTTGGTTGAATGGTGGTATAAGACTTCCTTCCATACAACAACAAAAATGACCCCATTTATGGCACTTTATGGATATCAGCCACCATCCATCAAATCATATTTAAGAGAAAATTCTAAGGTTCAAGCAGTGGAACATCACATCAAACATCAACAACAAGTCCTCCAACTCTTAAAGGATAACCTTGTGTTGGCACAGAATAGAATGAAACAACAGGCAGATCAACATCGCAGCGAAAGAAGTTTTGTTGTAGGTGATTGGGTATTCCTACGACTACAACCATATAAGAAAATGTCCCTCAAGCAAGCTAAGAAGGATAATAAATTATCACCGAAGTATTATGGTCCGTACAAGGTGTTGCAAAAGATTGGTACTATGGCATACAAATTGGAGCTTCCTGCAGCTTCTCTATTGCACCCAGTTTTCCATGTTTCATGTTTAAAGAAGGTTATAGGCGACAAGCTCCCAGTTCAAACAATATTGCCAGAACTTGACGAGGAAGGAAAAATTATATTGGAACCAGAAGCAGTCACAGAAACAAGAACTCGACAGCTACACAATCGATCAATTTCGGAGTATCTTATCAAGTGGAAGAACTTATCCGCTGAAGATTCCACATGGGAGGATGAGAATTTTATACAGAAGCGTCCATAAGTACTCAAGCATTGAGGACAACACTTTTTTGAAGGAGAGGGGCATGTTGGGTCCCTACAATACTAGTGATTACCCCATTAATATTGTAGTTGCATCCCTTATTAACATTGTTGTGCCCCTATTATCCCCATATTGTTATTAATGTGCCCCATAGAATCCCTCTATTGTTATTTTTGTGGCTTTATATTATTATTGTTAGTTCGGCTGGGTTATATTGTGACTCCTTAGACTCCTATATATAGAAAGGAGGTTTTGTCATTTGAATCATCAAAGAATTGTTCATTTATGTAATGTAAAGGAGGTTGCCCCCTCGAAGAGGCTGAATTCTAAGGCATTGATCTATCTTTTTCTATCTTTTCTTGAGCTGGTTTCATAACATATACTTAGAATATCTCCCTCAAAAGTTTTTGGATTTTGGATGATTTTTATTTTTACCAAATGTTTTGGATGTTGGATTATTGTGAGCTTATTTTTGCTTTTTATTAATATTTTGGATTTTAAATCATTAAATTTGTTTTTTCTTTTTATAAATTATGAGTTTATTTATTTCTTGACATTTACAAATTTTTAATTTTCAACTAGTTCTAAATCAATTAAACTTAAAAATAATTTTTAATTAGATATAAAGAAAAAACAAATATAATAAATTATTAATTATTAATTATTAAACAATATTTTAATGTCTAGAGGTACTTTAGAGCTTAGTATAGCAATAATGTTACAAATTAAATTATTTAAAATTAAAAAATAATAATTAATGTTTGATATAGTTAAATGTCAGCATAACCAATTTTAATAAATTTATTGAGACTTAAACTTTACTAGATCATACAATGAATTTGCCATTAATAGTTTAAGGCTTAAGTTTTGAAACCCATGATTTTGACCTTGGTATTTTAATATAACATAATCTATTTGAAAACATGAAAAATCCATTATAATTTATCCTTAAACAAAATATAATAAATCTATAATTAATAACAACAAAATTTCTAAAGGAAAATATTTTGTCCAATGTTATTATATTTTTATTTTGTAGTTTTCATTAGAGAATTCTCTATAGCTTCTCTAACAGGATATCCCATGCAATTCAAGCAACCATTTTCTTTAGCTGAAGCAATCATTTTCTTGAAGTGATAGTCGAGGAGAAAACGGTCTCCGGCTGAATTAATTTGGTCTCCAAAATGGAGCTTTTACCCACCCACTGACTAGTGCAAAAGGATATGCATCTATGGCTCCTAGCCATACGTTCAAGTATTAAACCCCTCAGGAAGGAGTTCTTAGGCATGTCCAAGTATTGTGGAGTGGGCAGTTACCAGAAGAATGGGAGCCCTATCCCCTCCAACCCAACAGTTATCTTATGAACTTACTCTCAACATGGAGGTTTCACTTTTGAACAAGATAAACACCACTGGAAATTTGGTGACAATAACTTGGTTTTTGTACCTATCATTTTAGGTTCATTGCAAATTAGTGAAGGTTATGCAAAATTAAATAAAGACCACATGAAAAAGTATTTATTAGTGAAACTGAGATCAACAACGTGCTTTGGCACAGGTTCTCCTATATTTATCTCTTAAAAGTGAAGAAAGGTATTCATGAGAAGGAAAAACCATTCTTATATTTATTTATTCAAAGTGAAAAAACTTTTCTCTAATAAGAAGAAAAAAAGAAAAAAAAACCATTCACATTTATGGAATAAAATTTAAAAAGGATTTTGCACGTCAAATCAATTTTTTTTAATCATTGGTGTAGAATTTTCAATTGCTTTCTAGAGAATGTCAAATTCAATGCCTAATTGAATCCCTTATTGTAAATATATGAGAATGAAAATTGTTCAAGAAAGATTATGAAAGAAGAGACATTTGCACTACTGCACGTGATATTAATGTTGTTGTCTTTTTTAAGATTTTTGAAAGTTTTGTGAGGTGTAGTTATTATTGAGTTGGTTTGGTAGTAAGTGTAATAATCTTGGTGAAAATTTCATGTAATAAAAGTTAATAAAGGCAAAATAATAACCAAGGTTGATGGGACGCTTATTCAATGGCAGACTTTGGAAAGACAAAATGACATTTTCGCACATTTACTTATGAAAATAATGGAAATTAGGAGAAGAGGAAGGTGAAAGGCCACAGGTTGCATGTGAGGAGGAAAATGAAGGAAAATAATGGAAAATAAAGGCCTCATTACTAAAAAGGCTTCAGAGGATCAATACACAGAATTTTTTCAATTCAATTTGGGAGCTCTCTCTCTCATACTCTTGGACACTTATAATTTTCTTAGAGAATGAATACAAAGGAAGAGCAGGAAAGCGCAAGAGGACATCAGGATCAACAACTATAGTGGGTTTTTCTTGCAAGTATTGAGTTGTATGTATGTTTCCCTCATTAGTTTTGGCATTCATGGCACATGCATGTGGTTTATTAGTTATGATCTATCATTGCCATGGAGGATTGCCTGAATAGACAGTGGGTTTTCCTAGCCTTGCCATTTCCTAGATAGCCATGTTGTTGTGGGTTTATTTCTTTATTTTCTTGTTGGTTCTCATGTTTCCTTTAGCTTTGGTTGAGTTACTAGTTCCTGGAAGCCCTAGTTGGACAAATGCTTTGCAAGCCCTGTAACAACTTGGGTTGAGTTACTAGTCCTAGAAGCCTTGGTTGAACAAACACTATGGAAGCCCTTGGTGGGTTGAGCTACTAATCTTGGAAGCCCTAGTTGGACAAACACTGTTGAAGCCCAGAGCAAGCTATGGGTTGAGTTACTAGTCCTGAAAGCCTTAGTTGGAACAAACGCTCTGGAGCCCTGGAAGACTTGGGTAGAGACCAATCTAATGATGGTTGATATCTGACTGTGAAGTGGAATCACTGTTGATGGGTTGAAGTGGTTGGCCTCTGGAAGCCCTGGATGGTTTTTGATTGATGTGTTTTATGAGATCCCACATTCATGCTTGGAATATGGCACGGGGGTGACTAGTTGAAGAGATTTTTGGCTCAACCATGTCTATGGTTGGGTGGTTTGTGGAAGTCTCACAACTAGTTGGTTTTTACATCATTAATATGAGGTTATTTCCCCTTGTTATTTTATGAGTATTGTATTGATTTATATGTAGATTATATGTGTTATAGACATTTTTGTGCCTTACAGCATGAAGCATGAAATGTCAATAATCTAAGGGATCCAAAGTCCCTAAACATGTTGTTCCTACCCCTAGAGGAACAAGGTCAGCAAACCACAGCACTAAAAATCAGTTCTCCACCTGAAAACACTCAAAAACAAGCTAATTCTGGATCATGTCAACTGCTCCACTGAGCATCTGCGCTGAATGTCAACTGCTCCACTCTGTACCTGCGCTGAATGTCAAATCTAATGAAGGCTACCTGCGCTGGGCGACATTGGCCAAGTGGCACAGTCATTCTGCAAGGTGTCAAATGCCCAGGAAGCTTCCAAAATGACACTTGGATCAGGGCATTCGCCTTGTGATGAGTAAGAGGATCTAGATCTCCAAGTGGAAGCAAGAAACTCCAAGTGGACTCAAGAACTGAAGTGGGAGAGGACACTAGTCAACTTCATGCCAGCCTCAAGCTGACTCATCCTTTCTCCAAATCTCCTATATATAGAGCTCTCTCATGAGGTCTAGAGAGGCTGGAATCTTGTGAATGTAAGGAAGTGTTGTTGGTTTGAGTATAGAACTATTGGGTGATTGCTTTGAAGGAGGTGAAGAGGAGATTTCTTTCTGCTGGGAAGTGTTGCTGGATTGGGCCTATTATGGTTGTAACACTCTCAGAACTTTACTTCTTCCATTAATAAAGCATTTGAGGTTCTTCTATATGCATGTGTCTTTGTGGCGTATTGATGCTTGTATATTTGATTTATTCTAATCCTTGAATCAGTTATGGATGTATGCTTCTTGTAGTTTCCTTTTCTTGTGCTTTTGCAGGATCTTTGTGTAGTTGGGCCAGTGAAAGAGCAAGGAGCTGGGAGCAAGCAGCAAGGAGAGAAGATTGGATCAAACATTAGCGGAAGATAACGGTTAGTGGATCTCTTTCTCCCCTCTCTTACATCTCATAAAGAAGTAATCATGAATAGCTTTGCATTCGGTTGTTGCTGAGGTACTATCACCCTTAGAGTGGGATAGGGTCATTCCGTATTGGATACTTTTCCCAACAACAATATGGTTGTTGTTTCGTTGGCATCTTTGTTGTTATTATGTTGGTTATGAACATGTATTATGGCAATGACAATGTATGCCTCTCATCATGTTTTCACTTGTAAATGAATGAAAAATGTATCTATGGCCTAATGAATGAAACTGCAGCTAATGTCTTGAGGCATCAATTCTTCTTAGCAATTCTCAAATGAATATGAGACCCCATGCTTAGATCTGTTGTTTACACTTATGGATTACATATTTGTGATATGTTTGATGAAATGTTTTTCATGGCTAGTAGGGGTCCAGTCAAGGTATTATTTAAGTAATTGTATGTGTATCATCATTCCATTGTTATCTTTTTGTTCTGAAGGTATCATTGAATTTTGGGTAGTGACCTGGGCTCTGGGCCTGAAAAAGTGGCTCAAATCTCGAGGATGTTGGCACAGTACTAGTCAAAAAAGTCCCTAGATGTTGGCATGCCATGTTGTGGGAGCGTCCAGAGCCCTCTAGAAGAAATGCATGCCCATATCATGGGAGCGTCCAAGGGTTAATTGGTCTAAAAACTTAGTGGGACCCTGTGACTGGCTACTTGAGAGGTTGGGATGGTTCCTGATAGTCTTGTTGCTGATGTGGAAGGTTTGTATGGTGTGCTTCCGTCAGTTACACTTCCTTAAGGTGACTTAGGAGGTTGAATCATATCATAGTAACTTCTTGTCACATGTTTACCCCGGTTGGCCGGTTACTCAGGTAGATGTGGGATGAGGGTGTTACAGTTGGTTGATATAAAGTTGAAAAGTCAATAACTACTAACACAATATATATGGGTTGACATCATTTTATTATGCCAATTAGCATATAAAAGGTGGACAGCTGGCATGCTCGGGGTGGATCTATTAACCATGGTTGTCTATGGTTGACATCAGTTGACTATGGTTAAAAATGGTTGGTGAACATTGACCATGATTGACCATAGTTGGCAATGGTTGACCATAATCACAATGGTTGGCTTTGGTTGATTATGGTCATGGTTGACCACGATTACCATGGTTGACTATGGATTAAGAGGATAGAATGTGGTGGACTAAACATGACCATGGAAGACCAAGTTGACCATGGTTTCCCATGTTGACCATCATTAACCATGGTTAACATTGGTTATTAATGGTTTGCCATGGTTGGATGGTTGATCATTATTAACCGTGGTAAACAATAGTTCACCATGTTTACCATGGATGAGCAAGGATTATTAGGATAGATTAAGGTGGGCTAAGGTGACAACATTCAGTATGATTGACCATGTGGACCATAGTTGACAATAATTGCCCATGATTGACCATGGAGACCATAGTTGACAATGATTTTCCATGGTTGACCATGTCCATAGGAGTTGAACATGGTTCACTATGTTTGACATTTTTGACCCTAGTCAATATAGAGTTGATTATGGCTGACCATTGTTGTCCACAACTAATTATAGTTGGTTATGATAGACTATGATTAACTATGGTTGACCATGGTTTCCCATGGTTGACTATGGTTGGATATGTTAACCATGGTTGACAATTTTGACCATGGGTGGAGATGATTTGACCATTTTAACCATGATTAACCTAGTTTTACATCATATATTATGGTCATCCATGTTGACAGTGGATGGCCATGGTTAACCATTTTTTAGCATAGTGACCTTGGTTGAGCATGTTTGACCATTCCGAGTATGGTTGACCATGGTTTGCCATGTTGAGCACGAGTTAACCATGGTTTTCCAATTTTGACAATGGTCAACCAACTTTGGCCATGGTTGTCAAGAGTTTGACCATGATTCACCATGTTTGACCATTTTGACCATGGTCAATATAGAGTTGACTATGAATGACCATGGTTGTCCACAACTAATTAAATAGTTGGCTATGATAGACTATGATTGAAAATGAATGATCGTGGTTGTTCATGTTTGATTATGGCTGACCATGGTTACCCATGGTTAACTATGGTTGGGTATGTTAACCTTGATTGACAATGTTGACCATGGGTGAACATGGTTTGACCAATTTGATCATAGTTTTCTATCATAGATTGCGGTCATCCATGTTAACAATTGATGGACATGGTTGACCATTTTCGATGACAGTGACTTTGGTTGAGCATTTTTTACCATGGTTTGTCATGTTGAGCATGGAGTAACCATGGTTTTCAAATGTTGACTATGATTAACCAGAGATGATCGTGGTTGATCATCATTGACTATGGTTGACAACGGCTAACTAAATTTGATGGTTGACCATGGTTGACCATGGTTGACCATAGTTAACTATAGTGAGCCATGGGAAATAGAGTCAACTTCGGTTGATGACGGTTGACCATGTTAAGCATAGTTGCATATAGGCTACCATAATTGACTATGTTCAACCATAGTAAACCATGTTGATCATACCCAACTATGGTTGAACACATTGATTATGGTCGACAATGGTTGACCATGGTTGACTACATTAACTATGGTCAATCAAAGATGACCATGCTTGTTCATGGTTGACTAAGGTTGATAATGGTTAACCATGGTTGATTATATGTTGATTATGTTATGTTGTAACATTATTTGGTTTTGATAAGTTAGTATATTTGTCAAAAATAAATTCAAAATTCTAAGTTAGGATATGGATGAAAAAGAAAGAAAAATAAAAAATGTTAGGACAGTGGTATATTTTATATGCATCCATATCAAATAAAATGTTAGGAGTTAGTTGCTCTAAAGAATGAAGGCAAAAGAAAACAAAAAATGTTAGGGAAGCAAAAAGAAAATAAAGGCTTCAATTTCAAATAAAAATAATACATGCAAAGGCTACTCGTTTAAATGCACCACATTAGAAATGTTAAATTTTTATTAATTAATGATTAATTTCCTTAATAGGGATTAATCTTTGTTGTAAACCTTTGACATTGAATTTTATGTATATGGCGCACATAATTGGACGATCGATCTACTTCCCACCCAGATCAATGGCGGAGGAGGGACTTTGCACCCCCATCGACCATTTTTCGTTAACGCGGTGGGGGAGAGAGGGAAGTCCGCAAAGAGGTTTTAATGGCAGATGCCCCAACCCTATGTCTCACCATCTTATAGCTCTGCACCCCCTGCCCACTCAAAACCATAAGTCATTCGCTACCCGCTCCGCAATCCGCTCATGGTTTTCTTCCACCAATGGTCCTCCATCCCGCGCTTTGAACATTATCCCTTGACCAATCCAAGGCCGCCAAATCACATGCACATTTCCCTGTTGTCATACCCGTTTCCATTCTTCTGTTGCAGCTCTGCTCCTATACATTGAAGTCACTACGGTCATAAATAAAATCGTTAGCCTATCCCTGTATGTTATAAATACACTTAAACCCGCCTTTTTGTCACTTTCCTCTTACTCTTTACTATTATTTGCAGGTGAAATAGATTTCTGTGGAACCTCTTCCTATTCGATCAATCTGTCACCAGAATCATTCTTTATTCTATCTGTCAGCATGGCCCCAAAGGGGAAAGCTAAAAAACAGAGTACGGAAGAAAGCACTGCTACTACCACCCAGCTCGATCTTGACCATGTTCCTCTTGTTGAATCACTTTTCAAGATTGCAAAAGCCAAGTGTGAGTTAGATTTCCATGAACTACACCTATGGCTCAAACAAAAATACCTTGACCAGCAAGACCCAATCAAATTTTGGGAATCACTATTGTCTTTCTTCAGATTCCCAAAAACACATGATTTCCCTTACCTAATTACCTCGTGCCAAGCCAAATCTGACTTTGTAAAAAGAGCATTTGTGGCTCAAAATGGAGACATTCTAATCACCATCTCTATTGAAACCATAAATCAGATGCTCCTAATCCCTCAATTAGACTCTCTAATCCATTTTTCACCAAAAACACTCATGGATCTATACCATAAGTTAACCTTTCCACAAAGAGCCCAAATCTTTGAAATCTTTTTACCTAAGGATGCATAATTACCAAAAAGAAATCCACCCTACTCATCTTCCAAGTTTCCTGAAGCCTCCAGACATTGTATTTCTCTACTTTCATACTTGTTAGGATATCCAGATGGCTAGTATGTTGATGAAACCATCCTTGGATTCCTTTCCATCTTCAACAAAGATTAACAACCAACATTCATGTATAATTATAGTCAATTCCTCACTGATAATATACATGAGCAATTCATGAATTTTACTATACAGGGAGTGTTCAGCTACAGCTCTGTGATTGTTCACATGTTTCTTTTTCAGCAGGAAGATCTTTTGTCTATCAAGCTCAGCAAACAAGATGAACAGGGAGTGAATCAATCAGTGATTCATTAGACCGAAATAGTCAGGAAAGCTTCTATTAGCTCTTCATTTTCAGATTTTATAGATACATTCATACATCCAGTGGCACAACTCCTCAACAGTCAAACAGAGCCAAGGATTGGAGATGAAATTAAGAGGATTTTACACTTAAGTGAGCAGTCTAAAACTGGTGACTAGTATTTATACCAGAACTATATAGAGATAAGGGTATATGGTTGTGAGCTTGCTCTATATAAGCTACCCAAGTATGTTCTTATGAGAATCTTTTCTCTAGAATATATTAGGCAGATGATCAACATGGATGACCTACACTTTGTATCAGGAAAAAGGAAATCTCAATTCAAGAACAAGGCAAAGATTGGATCATTCATTTGCAACACCAGATTAATCGGTTTTGAGGTAGATACATTGTTAAATAAGATGAATTTCCATCCTAGATTTACATGGTCTTATGACCCTTTTGGTATTATTTCTGACTTGGGAGTTGAATTAAAAATGACTCCTTATAATCATACTCCAAGACTAGAAATATAAAATTTCATGAATCGAGAGCAGTGGGTTGATGGGACACTTCAAGGGGCAGATGAACAGGTTGTATCAACCCCCACTGAACAAAATCCAGCTGCTTAGAGCAAGCAACAAAAAAGAGTGAGAGAGGAGGCTTCATCTACTGAGGAGATTATGAAAGGATTCATTTTTCAAAAGAAAAATCCAAAGGTTGGCTTGGTCACATCAACAGAAGAAACTCAACCAGTAATAATTGATCTCAAAGATTCAGAAGTTTCTACATCAGCAGGAGTTAGTGTTTCTACAACTCCTCCTACAACTAGTGTTTCAACAACTCCTCCTATAATTTCACCTTCTAGGGAGCCTCTATAAGTCATACAATCCACAGGAACCAGTTACTCAGATGATTAGAACATCTTCTCAAGGTTCCTTGAGATTAAACAGAAAAATGAGACTTTGAAGTCTAATGTATACAACCAATTCTAGAAACAAACATCAAATTCCCAACATAGGCTTCTTTCTGCTTTTGACAATGAAAAAGATAGAAGGTAAATGGCTTTCTTGCAAGCCCAAATTCCATTTCCTAAGTCTCCATCAGATTATAAAAAAAATGTGTTTCCATTTGATACCAGTAAAATCCATCCAATTAACTAGATGGATATGCACAGACAGACTAGTGAAATGTTGTTTTCTACCATGTCAACTACAGCTATGTCTCTTTCCAAGCTTAGGAATGCCTTATCCAATGTTCAGCCTCAACTCAAGTTAGAAAATATTTCTTCCTTAGCCAAAGATAATAGGATAAAGACATTGGAGGACTTTGTAATTAAAGTAGGATATGATCCCAAAGATGTAAAAGTTGCATAGTTACTCCTCAAAAAGAAAGATGTAGACATTGTTGCACTCAAAAAACAGTTGAAGCTGCCTTCTACAGAATATCCTCTAACAAAGGACATAGAAAAAATGAATAGCAAAAGGAGGACATGCTCAAGCTTATCATTGAGAAAAATATACAGCTAAAGAAAATGGAAGAGCATATTGAAGAGTTACTGAAGGAGCAAGAAGCAACACAACTTTTTATGGTTCCAATCACAACAGTCCCCATAGCAGTTGTAGGTATAGATCATATTTCATCATCAACAGCCATTGTATCTACATCATCAGCAACTAATCCAGCCATATTATCACAAGAATTGGCCATACAAAAACAGGAAAATGAGAAGTTACTGCAAAAGTTCCAAATTTTAGAATTGCATAAAGTCAAAAATGATACTTTGTATGTACAAGGGACGCATAAGTCCCACAAATTAGAACTTAAGATCCAGAAATTAGAAAGTGAGTCCCTAATGGCAGATACTTTGGCCCATGCCAAGGAAACTATTTGGACACACATTAGCTAATCTATGACAGATGTATGGCCATCCATACAAATTATTTTTGAGCAACAAGAACTCATCACCAGATGCAGAGCAGTGATAGAAGAACAGAAAGAAACTTTGAAGACCAAGCCAGTAGAAGCCACGGATGTGATCAAGGTGTTAAATTCAAAAAGAAGAGAAGAGCTGTAAGGAATAAATATTTCTGACAAAACAACTACCATCTTATAGATTAAGAAGGTCTTACAAAAGAGGAATTTTATTAACTAGTTAGAAACAAAATGTCAAACCCTGGATATTGTTGTCCAAAGGTTTCATTCAAATTTTAATGTGTTAAATCAAAAGGGACTACCAGGATTGGTATATCTAAATGATAAGTTGGTCAAATTATAATATTATTGCAAAAAAATGTATACTATTGTAGTGGACAGAGCCGAGTTTACAAGAATCAAAGGATAGATAATAGGGAAGGCCTTTCTGGAAGCCTTGGAGTTTGATTTGACCATAAGCATGAAATTAGACATTTATTCCTCACCAAGCCAAATTTCGAGAGGTATACAGAAGTAGATGAAACATTTAGAAAGATGGTGAATTTTGAAATCCCAAGTGAACAAATATGGGATCAATTGTGTGACACAATTGAGTAATTTCTTATATTAACAGTATGACAGTTCATCAGGTTTTTCAGGCCAGATCATCAGAAGATTCCAAAAAGATAGAGCCACCTCTTCAGTTGTTTCTCGGTTCCTACAATATTGTCCTATTTTTGTAATTTTGTCCTATTTTGGTATATTTTTCCAACAGAACGTAGATCTTTTTCAATTTTTTGTATAAATAACTCCTTTGACTTATTATGGGTTGAACCCTTAAACAAGCTATCAAGCAGATTTGTACTAAGCTGGAGTATCTTTGGAATAATAGATTTTGGATTTATCTCATATGGTTTGTTTCTCAGTGAGTTCCATTTCATATTATCCATTCACTATGTTTTCTTCATATAAATTAAGTGTTTTACAGTTATCTAATTTAAAATTTCACTGAGTTTTAGTCTCATTTTCAATCCTCTGTGAAGTTGTGATTATAAATAAGAGAATAATTTACAAAATTGTTTGTTATTGTAAGTTCCTTTTTAAATATAAATTACATCATATTTCTATAATAGTTTAATTATATTTTTTTGATTAAGTAAACATTGTTTCTTAATTTCTTCTTATAATTGGTTAAGTATTCAGTTTGAATATTAAATGAATTATACTTCTCCATGCTCTACTTTTCCACCCCATTAAAATCAAATTAACTATGTGTAGTTAAAGAACAACCTTTTATTTTACTTGGAAATCTATCTAAGTTTGAAGCACCTGTTTATAAATTGTTCACTGGTCATCCAACCATTCAAAACAACAAAACATTATAGATTCTTTGGCATAACTAATTGACCTAAAGTTATCTCAAAGGACAACATCAGATTAGCGTCGTTGCTGGGGATGAAGGATTGAAAGATTTGTTTTCCTCGGGGCAACGATTTTTCTCTTTTCCTTTAAGGTGAATAAAGGATTAGATATAGGTCAAAAACTTTCACCTGGTGATTCCATTGTTTCAAGCTGGCTCCTTTTAAGCATACTAGATCACACTCTGATTCTGAGATTGTTAACCCTCTACCAGATCCAGAAAGACTTATTAGGGGAGCCTCTTGAAGGCGAAGATGTCAAACCTCTTCGTCTTCTTCGGCATTATACCCTAAAGATATATCATCTATAGATCCTTTTTCATTTGTTCCATCTAATCTTGATTGGACTGAACTACCTCCTAGGGTTTATGAACTCCATTCAAAAGGAGTAGATCTTCCATCAGCCTTTTTAATCTAATCACTTGATTCATATCAAGTGCCATCCATTCCTATAAAATCACCTTCATCTGAGGAAGAATTAGGTTTACATTTACATGAATTCAAGCCTACAGATTTCATCTCTCCAACTCCTTATTCTGTTCCATCAACTTCCACTAATCTCGAAGAAACATTCTCTGTCTATTCAAATCCTTTGTTTGAAAATAAGGAATACTTTCCATCAGGAGTTTAGAAATTGGTTATTAAAACCCCTTTGAAATCATCAAAGAGGTCTCCTTATTTCTCTCCTCCACACACTAATACCCCTATTGATTCTCCTTCACCTTCATCTTCATCCTCTTCCTCTTCTTCTTCATCATCTACTTAATCACCTGAGACTCCACCTTCCACTATGGCTTTTCAACCCATTGTACAAGCAAGATATGCGGCTTTAGTCCTTCCTCAAAACTTGGAAAATTTTCCTAATGGATATCTAAAGAATTTACCAAGATTCATTGGTGAAACTAGTCCTTCAACAGAAGATCATGTAGTTGCTTTCCTAGATTTTGCTGATAATATGAACATAGAACATGAAAATGTTTATATGAGATTATTTGTGCAATCCTTAGAAGGAAATTTTAAGCTCTGGTTTAGACAATCTAGACCTGACTCTATTAGAACATGGAATGAGCTCATAACTATATTTAAGAATCAATGGGGGGTAAATAAGGATCATGTATACTTTCTTACTAATTTGAAGAATTGAAGAGAAACCTTGGTGAACCAGTGGCCGGATTTATCAAGAGATTTAATAAACTCTATCATAAAATTCCTGTTGATTGTAAGCCACCAGTAGCAGTTGCAAAAGTTAGATTTTCCAAAGCATTTGAAGATGATTTTGGAGTCATGCTAAGAGAAAGAGTATCTAATACATTAGAAGATATGCAGACAAATTCTATAGAGGTTGAAGCTAATAGGTCTACTTCTAGCAAACTTAAAGCTAAAGCAGAGAAATAAGAAAGAAAATTAAAATCTAGGATTGATGACTCATCTTCTTCCAAATCTAAACTTGAAGATCAGAAAATTGATGAAATTACATCTTTACTTAGAAAACTTTCCAATAATATTTCTAAAATTGAATCACAACCTAGAATTACACAGCGAACTGATGTTAGGCCTCAAGCTCAAACTCAATTTCGAAGAGCTCCTCAAATGTAGATCCTTGAGAGACCAGGTTCTGATCAAAACATTCAACCACCTTTGTTGATGATGATCAATAGCCTCAGGATGTAGGCCTTTTAATTACTGAAGATATCAATAATATTGATTCTTCAGTAGTACAAAAGGCAATAGTGCCTGCACCTTCCCCTCAATCTTTTGAACAAGAGCAAGGAGATGCTCAACTTGCCAAATATCAAGCATTTTATGAATTTTTTGTTACATAGTTAAATAAGAGATACGATCTAAGACCTAGATCAAGCCTAGGTAGACCTCCAAAATCTACAACTATAATTGAGCCTACAATAAAATCTATCCAAACACAAACTCCAACACCTCAAACTGCAGAATCATCTACTGAAACCTTTTCATCTTATAAAACCATTTTGACAACTTTTAATATTGAGAAATAATTGGAAAGAGGCAAGATTCCTATCCCTTTAGCTGAACTTTCCAAGAACGCTGGTTACAAAAATCAAGTGTCTAAATGGATACAGTCCTCTAGTGTAGATGCTGAGGGAGATATTATTAGTTTACAAGATGAAAAACCATCAATAATTTTTGGCCTTAGTTTTGATATGATTGATCCAAATGGATCCTATAAAACCCTCTAAGTCTTCAAGTATTCAAAACTGTGGCAAAAGAAGAATTTTGGAAAAATTCAAATAACACTATCGAGAGGCAAAGACATAGAGAAAACATGGAAAAACAGCTTTCTCGGCGGTCATAGCAACTTTGAATCAGAGCCGTTGGATCTGGCCGATCAATGATCCAGATCTGATCAGCGAATCGCAATCGGCGATGGCAAAGGGAGGCTATTGGCAAAGACCACAAGGAGTACATGACAACAATTAGTGAGGTCAACGAGGACCATCGATCAAGCGCTTGATCGATGGC
The DNA here is from genome assembly GCA_031772625.1 of Pinus tabuliformis. Lineage (NCBI taxonomy): Eukaryota > Viridiplantae > Streptophyta > Pinopsida > Pinales > Pinaceae > Pinus > Pinus tabuliformis. Next base: position 542,640,628 of record CM062816.1, on the reverse strand, counting down.
CCAAGTTGCATCACGATATCGCAATCGGCAAATACAATGAAGCGCTTGCAAACAGCCTAGGGGTATGTGCGATGTGCGATTGAGATCGATCGCATCGCATCGGAGTATTACAACGGATCAGGGTTGATATATATAACTCGCAATAGCCAGACCCGATCAAATTATAAACGATAATCAATATATTTTGAGATCTGGAAAACAAGGTTTCCCTTTGTAAATCACATTTTCGTAAATAAACGAAAAACAAAAGAAAATGTGTCGGTGTGATGAAACCTAACCCGAAAGGGTTTCTTAATGCTATTGTATGTTATTTCAAGTCTGATATAAGCGGTATTTTCACATTTTTATGTATTTTTTAATATGAAGGGAAATCACAAAACAGACGGGATTTCGGGAGAACCAAAGATGGTAAGTGGTTTGGGCTGGGCTCCGTCCAAGCCTGTACATTGGCTACCATGTGTCTAGACTAAGGAGAAAGAAAACCACCCTCATCGGGCAGTTAACCCCTGTACGAAAGGGCCGCTCGAAATGAACCATAGCCATTGGATCTGGATCTCCCAGATCAACGGTGGAGATGCGATGTCAATATACAAGCAGACCCGATAGGAGCTATAAGGCAGATTCATAATATTTCAAATCTGATGAATAGTGTTTTGGCAGATTTTCACAGTTTTGCAAATAGAAAACGACCAATTTTGGGATTTCAAAGGCCCGATGACCTGTTCCGTTGCAGAACAGGTGGCCACCATCCCTGAAAGCGTTTAGCAACAAGGAAAATTTTAAGAACCACCCTAAATTTATATGTATAATAAATGGGTGAATCCCCATGATACATAGGAAAAATGGGAGGCGATTTTATCAATAATATAATATGTATATATAATTTTTTTGTCGAATTTCTCACCGGATTATATTATCTTGTAAATTCATGGCGAATCTGTCACTGAACTATAAAATCTTGTAAGATCTTGGAAAATCTTTCACTGAATAATAAAAAGTGAATTCTTGGCGAATGTTTTGTTAAAGTATGAGACCATATATGATAATAGGAAAACGTATTCATTAAATTTCAATATACTAACATACATGTTTGGAAAAAAGCAACATACTTTTCTCTTCCTATAAACAATGTTGCAAGTTTCAGTGGCCATGTTTGTCAAGGTTCTCACTGTACACTCTTTCATATCCTTCAATTAGTTTTGATAATATTCCACAACAAAGTTCTTGTAGGTGTTGATCTTAACCACGAGTTATGTCAAGGTAGGAGAGATTAATCTTTTCTCTACCATTTTTGTCAAGCTAACACTTTTGTCAAGGTATCAAATTTCTTTCTTATTCCATAGAGTCCAACTACGAGATATATATATATATATATATATATATTGTACCACTTGTGTCAAGATATCAAATTTCTTTCTTATTCCATAGACTCCAATTGCAAGATTAAAAAAACACATTTTGTTTACCCCAACACACCAACAAGTAGCAAGCCCCAACTATATAATATATGAAAGTAGTAGGTATCCCAAAGGCCTGAAGGGGATCTAATGGAAAGAAGTGACCATTTTCAGAAGCCTTCCAATCAATATATTAATATATACATATAGACTTATTATTATTTTAATTGGAAATCTTCAATTAAATAATAAAATTTAATTACATCTCTCCCAATCTAAATTGCTTATTAGCATAATTCACTACCTTCATACGTCTTGCATTTTTTAACAACGTTGTAACATGTATATTAATTTCCTTTTTGGTGCACAATCTCCGCCTTTTAGGACAATATGGTGCACTAGCCCAACCCCATATGATGCACTGGCCCGACCCCTACAGATCATTACGACAAATTAAGAAAAACATAAAAGATGAAAGGTTGTACAAACCAGCATATTTTTCAAGCACTGGCCCAACCCCTACAGATCATTACGACAAATTAAGAATAACAGAGAAGATGAAAGGTTGTAAAAACCAGCATATTTTTAAAACAACTAATCCAACATCAATACCTTAACTTTTCCATGAAGATATCATATTGAGAACGTTTGAAAAATGGCGGGAAATTTGCGCACTGACTATCTCTCTTCTGCGAGGGTGATGCGGAAAGAGTGATAAGATTTCACTGTTTTGAATTTTTTTTTGTTAAATCAGAAAAACCAATATTAATGGAGACATTGGTATTTTTTACTAAATTTTGTGAAGTGTCTAAATGTAGCTTTAACCATTCACCTTAAGATTTTTTTTATAATATAATTTCCTAAGTCTATTTAATATCTTCATTATCATAAAAACCAACCTATATCCATCTTAACTCCACTTCTACCACTCTTGGAGGGATGAAATCTATTTATCCCTCTCAACACTTGGTAAACCCGGAATTGAGATGGATCTAAGCTGATAGAATTTCCCCTTTAAATAGTCTATGCTCACATGAATACCATGATATTACCATGGGTCAATGCCATGGGTTATCATAAACCTAGAGCTTAAAAACTATTATTAGTAATTTATAAAAATTAATAAAATTAATAATTGATTTATTTTTTTTTAGCCAAATTAAAATGTTTAAGTGACATTCAATTACAAGATACATTTTTACCCTTGATCTATCAAGCGTGAGGATCAAATATTTTTTCACTCTATGCTAGTTTGAATATCACGATATTTGATCCCTCCCGAGGCTTAGTAGATCCAGAGTAAAGATGGATATATGCTGGTTTAATTCCCCCCTTTAAATAGCCTGCTAGTTTGAATATCACGATATTTGATCCCTCCCGAGGCTTAGTAGATCCAGAGTAAAGATGGATATATGCTGGTTTAATTCCCCCTTTAAATAGCCTACATTCCACGTGAATACCATGGGTCAATGCCATGTGTCATATTTTTTTACTAATAATAATATTAGGGTTAATAATGGGTTAATAATGTTTTTTTTGCATGGGATTAATAATAATTTAGCCCATGGTATTGGCCCATAGGCTTCACCTAAATATAACACATTTTTTGAGTGTTCTTAAATATAATGTGACTTCTCGAGTAATATAAAAAAAAAAAAAAAAATATTTATTTACCATACCTCTCGTTTATTTATATTTTTATTAATTTACCATACCTCTTTTATAAATATGGTATTTGGCCCATAGGATTCACTTAAATAAAACCTCTTTTTTTGAGCCTTCTTAAATAGAAAGAGAGTTATGGACTAAATATAAAAAGAGGTTTTATTTATTTACCATACCTCTAGTTTATTTATATTTATATTTATTTACCATACCTTTGGAGTAAGAATAAAAAGATGTTTTATTTATTTACCATACTCTACTTTATTTTTATTTTTATTTATTTACACGTAAATATAAGGTGACTTATGGAGTAAATATAAAAAAATGTTTTCCATTATTCTTTATATTATTATGACTAAACATATGCAAACTTGGAATATGGCAAGAACATTATTCAATCTTTAAATAAACATGAAAATAAGAGACTTGAATTTTTAAATAAAATGAATTATTCTTTTGTGACCATTTGTTCCAAAAAATAAGGTCATTTTCTCGAAATTAACCCCAATACCATGAAATACAGGAAAATGAAAGAAAAAAACCTTTTTTACACCAAATGTGGAGGGTGAAATAACTATCATAAATACCTATTCTTGAAAATTAGGGTGAATGGAAGGTTGTAACTCCTAATTTCAATGAATAAATTTACTTTTTTTACTCTCTCCCTTAAAATAAGGTGGGCTCACCTCCATACCTAATTTTTTATAAAATAAATTTGAGGCGATTTGTAACAATGTACTGTGATACAAAATATTTTCCCAATAAAAATATAGAACCCCTTAATTTTGCCCATAAAATTTTCCGAGTTTAGAAATGATTGCTAACGCTCAAAGGGGGATCTGAGCGGACAGAGGTCGGGAAGCTAGAGAGCTCGAGAAGGAGAAACGAACAGACAGCACAGATTGGCTTTAAAGCCACAAAAGACAGAAAACAGAGGGAGGCAATGCTGAGACAAAGAAGAGACAGAGACAGTCAATAATAGAGGGAGTCTATGTACTTAGAGAGGCTTGAGTGGTTCAAGCAAAACTCTTGTTGTTGTAACTGTTGTGTATTGAGACTCAAATTGAGCTCGTACTTTTGTAAAACTCTGTTTTGACGACATAATAGAGAGGTCACCACTGAAGGCTAGACCAGGAGATGTAGCCCAGGAGTGTGGGGTGAACTCCTTATTAAACTGTGTGTTTATGTGTGTTGCCTATTATGTTCTTTAACTACTTCATTGTCTATGTATTTCGCAATCTTATCGATCCATTGCACAAAGTAACATGGGCATATCCATGCACATGAGTCTGTAATACCTTAATAATTGTCTTAGATCTCTTTTCAGATCAATGATTGATGAGATTGTTCCACCCTTTTATGTAACTTTAAAGGTCCATGATTTTCACTTGTATAACTACATGTTGGACTCTGGAGCTTCTCATAACCTTATTCCAAAGGTAATTATGAACCAGTTGTAGTTAGAAGTTATTCGTTCCTATCATGACCTCTACACCTTTAATTCAAAGAAAGTACCATGCCTAGGACTAATCAAAGACCTAGTTGTCACCTTAAGCCAAATACTTGTTAAGAGTATAGTCTTATACATAGTTGTCACTGATATTCCTACTAAGTTTGGCATGCTCCTATCTAGATCATGTTGTGCTAAACTTGGAGGATCACTTCAAATGGACATGTCTTTTTGTTTATGGAGGTGAACATTTAAGGTTATATAGGGAAGTTAGATTCCTCCATGCTGTTTGCAGGTCTGATCAAGAAAAAAATGACCCCATCTATGCAGTAGATTAGGATTTTGGTTGCTTTCAGTTATCATTGCAAAATTCATCAAACTCTCAACTTGTCATCAAAAATATAGTTTCCAAACCTAAAATTGTAAAATCAGATATCTGGAAACTTTATTTTGATGGATCTTGCTCAAAGGAAGGAGCAGGAGCATGGATTGTTTTAATCTCACCAAATAAATAAAATATTTCTCAGTCATGTAAACTTGAATTCGAAGTGACCAATAATGTGGCTAAGTATGGGCCTTTTCTTCTTGGTCTTGAACTAGCTAAGAGTCTAAAGGTTAAAAACTTGAGTGTATTTTCTGATTCTGAGCTAATAGTCAAGCAAGTTAGAAACATGTGTCAAACAAAGCACCCAAGACTTAGGTCTTATAGAAATGAAGTTCGGGATACAATTGAACATTTCTTTAAAGGATTTAACATAATTGTTATACCCAGGGATGAGAATATGCATGCTAATTCACTTGTCGTTTCAGCAAGCTCTTTCAAAATCCCTGACCCAGTATTGTTGGAATATCAGATTCAAGTCAAGTACAGACCATCAATTCCTGATAACCTTAAACACTCGCAGATTTTTGAGGATGATGAATAGCTAGAATCTTTTCTTCAAGTCATTGATGAATTTTGAAATATGTAAATTGAAGAAGATCAAAAAGATGTCCAAGAATCAAATCAACACAACTCAGAAACTTCATTTAGTCCTAAAATTCTTGATCATGATGTCATTCAATTATCTAAAAATTTTATTCCCAAAGGATTAGTTCCATTGGAAAAGTTATTTGATAATAATGATGTCTCCAAAAACCCCTTCTCTAATTCACCTGAAGAAGAAATTGAAGAATGCAATATTAGGACTTTAGAATAAGTTTAAAATGTTAAAATATCATCACCTTTGCCTTTGGATGTTAAAAATAAATATTTGAATCTTCTTAAAAATGATAAAGATGTTTTTTCCTGGTTTTATAATGAGTTAAAAACGTATGATACATCCTTGATTGAGCACAAAAATCCTTTAAAACCAAAAGCAAAACCCTTCCAACAAAAATTAAGAGGAATCAATCCCATACTTCTTCCAACCATTGAGAAAGAACTTAAAAAGTTGCTTGATGCTCATATCATAGTACCTTTGTGGTATTTTGACTGGGTGGCTAACCTAGTTCATGTCAGAAAGAAAAATGGTGAAATTAGGTTATGTGTATATTTCTGAAATCCGAACAAATCATCTTTAAAGGATAACTACCCATTGCCCAAAATGGATAATCTACTTTAGAAAGTTTCAAGTGCAAATAGGATTTCTATGCTAGATGGATTTTCTGGTTACAACCAGGTTATGGTGAGTCAATCTGACCAAGACAAAACTACTTTTACTACTCCTTGGGGTACATTCATGTATGTCAGGATGCCATTTGGACTGAAAAACGTTGGAGCCACTTTTCAGAGAGCCATGGATCTAGCATTTGTTGGTAAAACATCTAAATTTATTGTCATTTATCTAGATGATTTAACTGTTTTCTCTGATTCTGATGAAAATCATTTAAAACGCTTGAGCAAGGTTTTTGACAGGTGCAGAAAATATGGCATATACATAAATCCAAAGAAGTCTTTATTTGTTGTAAAGAAAGGGGAATTACTGGGGCATATTATCTCAAAGGAAGGATTTTTCATTGATCCAAAGAGAGTTTCAGCTATTCAAACTCTATCTTTGTCTAGAAACAAAAAGGAGATACAAACCTTCCTTGGAAAATTATTTTTCTCAGAAGGTTTATCCTTAATTATGCAGAGATAGTAAAAGACATAACTGAAATGTTAAAGAATAAAAATGAAGTGAAATGGATAGTTTCTACCAAATATGCTTTTGATCAGATCAAAAAGGCTATATTTGAAGCCCCTACATTAGCCAATCCTGATTACTCCTCCCCTTTTAGCATATTTTCTTTTGCATCAGAGACAACCTTAGTAGTTGTACTTTTACAGAAGAATATAAATGGTGATGACCAGCCCATAGCCTTCTTTAGTAAAGTTATGAGGGATGCCGAGCTTAAATATGATATTATTGAAAAACAATCTTATGCTTTAATACAAACCCTCAAATCATTCATAACCTATGTTTTGCATTCACACATTACAGCCTATGTCCCTAATCATGTTGTCAAAATTGTTTTGACCCAACCTGATACTGATGAAAGAAGAGGTAGATGAATTTCCAAAATTCTTGAATTTGATCTTGAGATCAAGACCACAAATCTAGTGAAAGGTCAAGGTTTAGCCAAATTTCTCGCTGAATCCAATTGCAAAGTATTGGGAATAAATTTCATTTCTGAACTTTCATCTAAGAAGAATCCACAAGAACCTTCTCAAATTGCAGAAAGGGAGAATCCATAAGAACCTTCCTTAAATGCAGAAGGTGAGAATCCACAAGAACCTCCTTCTTCAAATCATACCATTTTCTTTCATATAGATCAGAAATATCTACTCTCTGACTCGTATTCTGATATTGTGCAGTTTTTTAGAGATTTTCAATGTCCATTTGAACTTGACTTGAAGCAGTGTAAAGCCTTGAAGCTTAAAGAAGTTAAATATTGTATTATCAGTGATAATCTATAATGGAAGGATCCTTTCAATATCCTTCTTCTTTGTTTTACTGAAAATGAAACAGAGGGAATTATAGATCAGTCCCATGCAGGGTTTCATGGTGGACACTATGCCTGGAGAGCAACAGCTTACAAAATTTTAAAGGCAGGTTTCTACTGCCCCACATTGTTTAAAGAATTTGGAGCAAGAGTTAGAAGTTGCACACATATTGTCAGCACTCCCTCTTGTTCCAATATTGGTCAAGCACCTTTACTACAATGGGGATTCGACTTCATAGGGGAGATTCATTCACAATCAAGTAATCAACATAGATGGATTTTAACTGCTACAGACTATTTTACCAAATGGGTAGAGGCTATACCTGTTAAAAATGCAACGGATATTGTTGTAATTAAATCCCTTGAGGAAAATATTTTATCAAGATTTGGATGTCCTCAACAGATTGTTAAAGAAAATGCAGTAGCTTTTAGCAGTATTAAAATGATTGAGTCCTGCCAAAAGTATTCAATTCTATTACATCATTCTACACCATACTATCCACAAGTTAATGGGCTAGTAGAGTCCTCCAACAAGAGCTTAGTTAAGCTCATTAAGAAGACTCTTGGAGACCATAAAAAGAGTTTGGACAGTCACCTGATCCATGCAATTTTGGAAAATATAATTTCTCCTAAGAGGTCCACAGGCAAGTCTCCTTTCCAATTAGTCTATGGTAAGGAAGCAGTTTTTCCCACTCATTTAGATTTACCAGTTATGAGATTCCTTCAAGAATCTTATGAAGAAAAAGATGATTTCTCAAGAAGGATTAATCAAATCATTAAGTTAAATGAGAATAAGGATGAAATTCAGTACAAGCTAAGGAAATATCAAAACAAGATGAAAGAGTTGTTTGACAGAAAGGTCAGAGAAAGAAATTTCAAGAAAGGAGACCTGGTGCTTAGATGGGATACAAGGAGGGAGGATAAAGGCAAGCATGCAAAATTTGACAACCTCTAGTTTGGTCCATTTAGCATCGCAGAATTCAAAGGAAATAATACATTCATTTTACAGAATTTGGAAGGACATTATTCCTCAATTCCAGTCAATGGGAAATATCTTAAACATTATATCCAGTATTAGATTTTCATCCATTCACGCATCATCTGTGAATATCCAAAGAGTTCATTTTATTTTGAAAAAAATTGTAAGTGTGTAATTGTTTTAGTAAAGACTCCATAACCTAAGGAGAAGGCACTTGGATCTTTTTGTTCTCTACATCCCATAGGGGAAGCAGTCCCCAGCTAGAGCCAACGTTGTAACATTATTTGGTTTTGAAATTTTAGTATATTTGTCAAAAATAAATTCAAAATGCTAAGTTAGGATATGGATGAAAAAGAAAGAAAATAAAAAAATGTTAGGACAATTGTATATTTGATATGCATCCATATCAAATAAAATGTTAGGAGTTAGATTCCCTAAATAATGAAGTCAAAAGAAAACAAAAAATATTAGGGAAGCAACAAGAAAATAAAGGCTTCAATTTCAAATAAAATGAATAAATGCAAAGGCTACTCGTCTAAATGCGCCACATTAGAAATGTTAAATTTTTATTAATTAATGATTAATTTCCTTATTAGGGATTAATCTTTGTTGTAAACCTTTGATATTGAACTTTATGTATATGGCGCACATATTTGTTTAAGCCAAAGTTGCTAGACAACAAAAAAGTCTTATCAGATTTCAATAAAGAGTGCGCATCATTGGACGGTCGATCTACTTCCTACCCAGATCAACTACGGGGGAGAGACTTCACACCCCCCTTGACCATTTCTCATTAACGCAGTGGGGGGTTCTAGAAAGTGGTTTTAATAGCGAATGCCCCAACCCTATGTGTCATCGTCTTATAGCTCCGTACCCCCCCCGGCGCTCAAAACCATAAACCCTTCGCTACCCCCTCTGCAATCCACTCATGGTTTTCTTCTGCCAACAGTCCTCCATCCCACACTTTGACCGTTATCCCTTGACCAGTCCAAAGCCGCCACCTCACATGCACGTTTCCCTGCTGTCATACCTGTTTCTATTCGTCCATTGTAGCTCCACTCCTATACATTAAAGTCACTACGATCATAAATAAAACTGTTAGCCCATCCCTACATGTTATAAATACTCCTAAACCAACCTCTTTGTCACTTTCCTCTGACTCTTTAGTATTATTTGTAGGTGAAACAGTTTTTTGCGGAACCTCTTCCTATTCGATCAATCTGTCACTAGAATCATTCTTTCTTATGTTTTTCAGCATGACCCCAAAAGGGAAAGCTAAAAATCAAAGTACCGAAGAAAGCACTGCTACTACCACCCAGCTCGATCCTGGCCATGTTCCTCTTGTTGATTTACTTTTCAAGATTGAAGAAGCTAAGTGTGAGTTCAATTTCCATGAACTACACCTATGGCTCAAAAAAAAATACCTTGACCAGCAAGACCCAATCAAATTTTGGGAATCATTGTTGCCTTTCTTTAGTTTCCCAAAAACACATGATTTCCCTAACCTAATTACCTGGTGGTAAGCCAAATATGACCCTGTAAAAAGAGTAGTGATGGCTCAGAATGGAGACATTCTGATCACCATCTATGCTGAAACCATAAATCAAATGCTCCTAATCCCTCAATTAGACTCTCTCGACCATTTTTCACCAACAGCACTTATGGATCTGTACCATAAGTTAAATTTTCCATAGAGAGCCCAAATCTTTGAAATCGTTTTACCTGAGGCTGTAGAATTATCGAAAAGAAATCCACCCTACTCATCTTCCATGTTTCCTGAAGCCTCCAAACATTGTATTTCTTTGCTTTCATACTTGTAAGGATATCCAGATGACCAGTCATTTGATGAAACCATCCTTGGATTCCTTTCCATCTTCAACAAAGATCAGCAACCAGCATTCATGTATAATTACAACCAATTACTGGTTGATAATATACATGAACAATTCATGAATTTTACTGTACAGGGAGTGTTCAGCTACAACTCTATAATTGTTCACATGTTTCTTTTTCAGCAAGGAGATATTTTGCCTATCAAGCTCAGCAAACATGATGAACAGGGAGTGAAACAATCAATGATTCATTGGACCGCAATAGTCAAGACAACTTCTATCAGTTGTTCATTTTCAGATTTTATAGATACATTCATACATCTAGTGGCACAGCTCCTCAACAATCAGACAAAGCCAAGGATTGGAGATGAAATTAAGAGGATTTTACACTTAAGTGAGAAAACTAAAACTGGTGACTGGTATTTATACCAAAACTATACAGAGATAAGGGTATATGGTTGTGAGCTTACACCATATAAGCCACCCAAGTATGTTCCCATGAGAATCTTTTCTCTAGAATATATTAGGTAGATGATCAACATGGATGACCTGCACTTTGTGTCAAGCAAAAGGAAATCTCAATTCAAGATCAAGGCAAAGATTGGCTCATTCATTTACAACACCAGATCAGTGGGTGTTGAGGCAGATACATTGTTAAAGAAGATGAATTTCCAGCCTAGCGTTACATGGTCTTATGACCCTTTTGGTATTATTTCTGCCTTGAGAGTTGAATTAAAAATGACTCCTTATAATCATACTCTAAGACCAGAAATAGAAAAGTTCATGAATCAAGAGCAGTGGGTTGATGGGACACTTCAAGAGGTAGATGAACAGGTTGTATCCACCCCCACTGAACAAACTCCAGTTACTCAGAACAACCAACAGAAAAGGGTGAGAGAGGAAACTTCATCTACTGAGGAGATTACGAAATGATTCATTTTTTAACAGAAGAAGCCAAAGGTTGGCTTGGTCACATCAACAAAAGAAACTCAACCAGTAATAATTGATCTCAGAGATTCAGAAGTTTCTACATCAGTAGGAGTTAGTGTTTCAAAAACTCCTCCTACAACTTCAGCTTCTAGGGAGCCTCTAGAAATCATTCATTCCACAGGAACTAGTTCCTCAAATGATCATAACATCTTCTCAAGGTTCCTTGAGATTAAATAGAAAAATGAGACTTTGAAGTCTAATATATACAACCAATTCTGGAAACAAACATCAACTTGGCAACATAGACTTCTTTCTGCTTTTGACAATGAGAAAGGCAGAGTGCAAATGGCTTTCTTGCAAGCCAAAATTCCATTTCCTAAGTCTCCATCAGATTATAAAAAGACTATGTTTTCATTTGATACCAGTCAAATCCATTTAATTGACCAGATGGATATACATAAACAGACCGGTGAAATGTTGTTTTCTACCATGACAACTACAGCTATGTCTCCTTCCAAGTTTAGGATTGCCCTATCCAATGTTCAGTCTCAGCTCAACTTAGAAAAGATTTCTTCCTTAGCCAAATATAATAGGATAAAGGCATTGGAGGACTTTGTAATTAAAGTAGGATATGATCTGAAATATGTAAAAGCTACAGAGTTACTCCTCAAAAAGAAAGATGCAGACATTGTTGCACTCAAAAAACAGTTGAATCTGCCTTCTACAGAAGATCCTCTAACAAAGGACATAGCAGAAAATGAACAAAAAGATGAGGACTTGCTCAAGCTTATCATTGAGAAAAATATACAGCTAAAGAAAATGGAAGAGCAGATTGAAGAGTTACTGAAGGAGAATGAAGCAGCACAAATTGCTATGGTTCCAATCAAAGCAGTCTCAATAGCAGTTGTAGGTACATAGACAAGTTCATCATCAACAACCATTGAGTCTACATCATCACCATCTGATCCAGCCAGATTATCATAAGAATTGGCCATACAGAAACAGGAAAAAGAGAAGTTACCGCAAAATTTCCAAAGTTTAGAATTGCAGAAAGTCAAAAATGATACTTTGTATGTGCAGGAGATGCAAAAGTCCCACAAATTAGAACTTAAGATCGAGAAGTTAGAAAGTGAGTCCCTAGTGGCAGATACTTTGGCCCATGCCAAGGAAAATATTTTGACACACATCAGCCAATCTATGACAGATGTATTTCCATCCATACAAATTATTTTTAGCAACAAGAACTCATCACCAGATGTAGAGCAGTGATAGAAGAACATAAAATAGCTTTGAAGACCAAGCCAGCAAAAGCCATAGATATGATCAAGGTGTTAAATTCAAAAAGCAGAGAAGAGCTGGAAGGAATAAATATTTATGACAGAACAACTACCATCTTAGAGATTAAGAAGGTCTTACAAAAGAGGAATTTGATTAACCAGTTAGAAACAAAATGTCAAACCCTGGATATTGTTGTCCAAAGGTTTCATTCAAAGTTTAATGTGTTAAATAAAAAGGGACTACCAGGATTGGTAGATCTAAATGATAAGTTGATCAAATTAGAATATTATTGCAAAAAATTGTATACTATTGCCGTGGACAGAGCCAAGTTTGCAGGTATCAAAGGATAGATAATAGGGAAGGCCTTTCTGGAAGCCTTGGAGTTTGATTTGACCATCAAGCATGAAATTATACATTTATTCCTCACCAAGCCAAATTTCAAAAGGTATACAGAAGTGGATGAAACATTTAGAAGGATGGTGAATTTGGAAATCCCAAGTGAACAAATATGGGATCAATTGTGTGAAACAATTGAGTAATTTTTTATCTTAACATTATGATAGCTCATTAGCTTTTTTAGTCCATATCATCAGAAGATTCCCAAAATATAGAGCAACCTCTTCAACAGTTTCTCGGTTCCTACAATATTGTCCTATTTTTGTAATTTTGTCCTATTTTGGTATACTGTTCCAATAGAACGTAGATATTTTTCAATTTTTTGTATAAATAACTTCTTCTTTGAGTTATTATGGGTTGAACCCTTGAACAAGCTATCAAGAAGATGTGTACTAAGCTAGAGCATTTCTTGGAATAAGAAAGGATTCTGGATTTATCTCATATGGTATGTTTCTCAGTGAGTTCTATTTCATGTTATCCATTCACTATGTTTTCGTCATATAAATTAAGTCTTTTACAATGATCTGATTTAAAATTTGACTGAGTTTCAATCTCATTTTGAATCCTCTATGAAGTTGTGATTATAAATAAGAGAATAATTTACAGAACTATTTGTTATTGTAAGTTCCTCTTTAAATATAAATTACATCAGATTTCTGTAACAATTTAATTATATTTTGTTGATTAAGTAAACATTGTTTCTTAATTTCTTCTTATAATTGGTTAAGTATTTAGTTTGAATATTAAATGAATTATACTTCTCCATGCTCTACTTTTCCACTCCATTAAAATCAAATTAACTATGTGTAGTTAAAGAACAACCTTTTATTTTACTTGGAAATCTATCTAAGTTTGAAGCACCTGTTTATAAATTGTTCACTGGTCATCCAACCATTCAAAACAACAAAACATTATAGATGCTTTGGCATAACTAATTGACCTAGAGTTATCTCAAAAGACAACATGTTACATCATATTACGATATTTTTATAGTTCTTAAACCTTATTAAATATAAATATTAAACCTTTTTCATAAGCCTTAATATTAATATTATTAATAAACTATATTAATATTAATAATATTAATATTACTATAGTTTACCTTAATAGTAATATTGATATTATTAATAATATAGTTAACCTTAATATTATTATTAGGCAACCTTATTAACATTAATATTATTATTATTAAACAATTTTAAACCTTGATTATCATTGAGTAAGGTTGACTATGGTTGACTTTGGTCAACCATGGTTGACTATAGTTGAATATGGTCAACTAAGGTTGACTAAAGATGATTATGGGTGAACAAGGTTTACTATCGTTGACTATGGTAAACATATGGTTGACTGAGCTTGACCATGGTTGATTATTTAAACATTGACTATATAGGTTGACTATGTTTGACTATGTCATCACATTGTAACATTGTTTGTCATAGTGTGACATTATTTTTTTTTATTTGTGGCATTTTGATGTTGATTTCAATTTTTCATATAGTGATGTTGGTTTTTTCTTTGTCACATTGCGACCTAAAATTTTGTTTATCATATTGCGACGTTGATTTGTTTTGGCATATTGCAATGATGAGTTTTATTTGTCATAATGCAACATGAATTTTTTACTCACACAAGCTATGGCAATTTTTGTTCATCAAATTTTAATGCCAATTAGATATTAAAAAAAACTTAAATTTTACTAAAACCTTAAATCTTATTAAATAGAAATATTAAAGCCAATTCATAAACCTTAATATTAATATCATTAATAAACCTTATTACTATGAATATTAATTCTATTTAAACTTAAATATTAGAAAATTAATTTTATTAAAATTTTAATTAGATATAAATTCTATTTAAACTTAAATATTAGAAAATTAATTTTATTAAAATTTTAATTAGATATAAATGTTATTGTGAAATCTAATTAAATATAAAATCTTATTAAAAATTATTAAGAAACTTTAATATTAATATCATTAAAAAATTGTGGTCAAGTCTCACTAGCGCAACTTGTTGAGGATGGGCCTCGTCAGCAAAACAACCCAAGATCAAACCTCATTGGGGGTGGTTGTGCCCTATGCTAGGGGCAGGAGACATGCTTAAAGATCCAGTCAGCTAAGGGTTGGTGTGGCTTAAGCTAGGTGCGATCCCCGGGTGACTTTGACGGCTTAAATGCCCCTGGGTCACGTCTCGTCAAGCCATAGGTCAAGCGTGTAGGATCACAAACAACTTGACAATCTATATATATATATATATATATATATATATAGTCAATTCTCACTAGCACAACTGGTTGAGGATGGACCTCGTTAGCAAAGTGACCCAAGATGAAACCTCACAAAGGTTGTTGTGCTCATGCTAAGGGGAAGAGACATGCTAAAATCCACTACACGTCAAGCCTGGAGGAACACAAACAACTTGACAAACAAACAAACAAAAAAATATCATTAATAAACTTTATTATTCAACTTTTTAACCTTTTATTAGGCCGATAGGCCTTCCTTTGAAAGGGACCTTTCGTCGTCCTACTCCTTCTGACGCTGACACCTGGCAAAGAAGGGGCGGAGGTATTCATGACCGGCTGTTCGAAATGATATCGAACCCTTGCATCTGGCAACCACTCAACCGTTGGATCCGAGAAGATCCACGGTCTCAACGATTTGGATTGTAGACGGGTAAGTTAATGCAATTCTCGGCGAAGTAAGGTTCATTTGGTTGTTCCGCGGTGGGTGAGCTACGGCTCTGCAACATAAGGTGACCGGATGGTGGAATGGCGGAAATGCCTTCAATAGGCCTACAGGTATAGACATGCCTTCGACCTCCATCTCGCCTAACTGTTATCTCTTCCTTCATTTCGCACTTATGTTTATTCTCTGAAACCCTCTATTCGGCTCCTGCACAGGTGGAACTGTTAATAGCGGGTTCTTGAATCTGGAGAAATGCGTCGAGGGCTCGTTCTACAAACCAGAGGTAACGTAAGCAGGCCCACGCAGTTTCATACAGGGTTCCTTTTGATTTTTTTGAGAACTTGATATAATAAAATGTCAATTTCAGGTGCAACTTGCCGCTTGCTGCTCGACAACTCCAACTTCAGATAAGCTCGCTCTTCAGCATTTACATTTCTCTCTTAATACCCTTTCGATTACTCTCAGGCTTACTTTAATACGTTAAACTGTTTGTAGGTACGCTTTGTTGCGGGGTTTATGCATATACATACTCAGAGGACGTTCCTTGGAGCGAAACTGCGTTCTCACAATGGTTACCGCCTTCGATTACAGGTTGGTTCCTCTTCGGTTGTCTGGCGAGTTCTTGGTGTGAATCTTCGTTTTAGATAGAGGATTGTTAGATTTTTCTTTACATCAATGTGTTAAGGTGGCTCGCCGGCCGAAATGTTACGGCTGTTCAGTGGATATATAGATCTTAGGGTTATTGTAGAACGGAAATATGGGGGACGGATGCGCCCAATGTAGAGCCGGATACTTATACTGATATTTTGACATTATGGGATTTATGCGTGTAGCTTTATCTGAGGGTTTGAATAACTTCGCAGTAATTTGTGCATTTCAAATATGATTACTCTGTTTCTTCTCTTTTCTGAACGGCTTGCCGTTAGGGTTTTCCCAATATGGGGTTGGCGACCTAAGCATTCATTTAACACATGTACTGTTGGGTAATTTTGTTTAAAAAGGATTGGTTCTTATCTCTGTTTCCATTGTGATAAATCAAGGTTGTCGATCTTTACTGTAATGGGTTATTTTTAGCGTATTGTACAATTCCGATTAGAAATTTGCAAATACTCTGAAGTGGATACTGTTAAATATTGTCTGTTGAATGCGAAATCCACAACTTGACATTCTCGTATGTTTTCTTTTTGATTAATGATGGTTGAAGAAATGCCTATTAATGTTCATGGATTGACCGAATACAGTTATAGGTAGAAATATTTCAGTAGGCTATTAAATCTTCATTGCAATAGATGGTAGTTAGAAGATAATTTGAATTAACTGTGTTTCTACAGAAATTGTTCTTTTGCTTAAGACTTGGAATAACTCGTGCATTTCATTTCAGTAGATGGAAATAAATTCCATTACCTTATTTTCTTTTCTTTGATGCAATGATATTTGTAACTAACTGATTGTATTGAGATTGTAAAGGATGACAGTATGCTTAAAATTTATTATTGACAGAGTAATACTATTCATTCATTAGCATGTCAACCTATTCATTTCATAAAATAAAGGAGCGAATGTTTCTCCTACTGATACTTAATAAACACAGAATTGTTACTTATCTGTTTCCCTGCTTTACTTGTAAGCATGCATGTAGTTTTTAACCTGCCTGGAAGGTCTCACCACAGAATCCCCCTCTGAGCTCTTCCAGCCACTCACAGTGGAGGGAATATTTTTTCTCACCTTGTTGCCAAGGTAACCCATCAACCCGCGTCCAACGCAAGAAACTTTCAAATTTCGTACATGTTGTTTCAAATCGCTACGTACCCAAATACAGAGAAAAATGCCAACCATCTGCTTGCTAGCTGCCAAATAGTACTTCTCCTTGCTTGAATTAAACTTGTTATTCATCCGACCTGAGTCGGAGTTATCTGATAATGGACTACTTAACATTGGAGAGTGAAAAACATTAGAGGGAGACCCTCCTTCACTCAAAGCATACTCGTCCTCTGATGAAACTGACATAAAAGAGGAACTAGAATCTACTCTATGAAATGATCTTCCTGGGAAGAGATAGTCAGCAAAGCTACATTTCTGTTCTAGTTTTTTTTGGTCATTTGTAACTTCAGAGTGTGGCTTAGAAAAGATGTTCAAGTCCAGAAAAGACTTTCTGCTCGAAAAAGATGAACTTTTACGCTCTTTGGAACATTCACAATCTGAGTCCAAACAATAAACGGCTTCTGGAATTTCAGCAGACTTTTCCCTGCAATGTGATAAACACCTGCATTGATTTCTATTCTTGCTTGTGCCTGAATTGTTCAGTGTTTGGTGAATAAGGGTCAGCCATTTGGCAGCAGGACCATTGTTCTCTGCCACTAAAATGTTTCCTGCATTTAAAGGCACAATTTCTTGAAACCTGGGAAAATCCACATAGAGACAGTATACTGTTAGACTTTTGACACAACTGTGGAAATCTCAATAAAAACTATCAACACACAATTTCATTCTGAAACTAAAAGAGTTTTAACTGATATCCTCTTGTTCGTAGAAACACAAAATGCAAATGTATAAAACATTTTCAGGGCTTTGTTCATCTTGCTGGATTGGATGTAATGAGGGGAGTTTGTTAATACCCCAAAATGTAGACGTCTGCTGGAGGTGAAGTATGCAACCATTCATCCAAATTCAGGCCATTGCAGGGTGCTTTACCTCCCACATTCCATGTTCCCACAAATACCCTGCTTCGCAAACATTCAGTTGCCTACTTAGTTCATTAAAAAAGCTGCTTACTGATATGAACAACGATTGTTGAAATCAAAATTCCAATACATTTTCAAACAACATTATTCTGTCTTCAATAATTCCAAGAGAAGCAACCCATCACAGAAGTGGGTTCTCGTATTTGAATATCTAGATGAGACGGGCTTTCTTATAGTCGAAATTCTGGACAAATGGTAACAAATTACTATTGGAGAATGTTACATTGCAGATCATTTAAAAACACGATTTTTTATAACCTTATTTCTGTCAGCATTGGTTATCTGTATTATGGTTATTTGATAAAAGCACATAGCAGAAAGATAGGGGAGAGAAAGATTTTGCCCTGAAGAAAACTGCGTCTATTTTTTTATTACTCGAATACATGCTCATGGTATTATGTTTGGGAGCAAATGAAGAATAAGTTCTAAATTATGTTCAACTCATTATAAACTATCCCAGAATAACTTCGCACAAGCAGGGGAACAGATTATGTTTCAAATGGATAGTAAACTCAATCCGTATGTTCCACCATTATCAAATTTCAGCTAAAGTTAAATTCAATTAAATTCAACCAAAATACCATACCTAAAGTCACGAGCATCTGCGATCTGGGACAACTCTGATTCCATTGTTACAGGCTTGGAATTAGCTGCATTTCAATTCAACAAGATTTCTGTCATGATTGTAAACACCGAGACCAAAAGCAAAGTAACACATCCCTAGTAAATCAAATCAAAGGCTGGGAGAAAACTCGTGCATTTTTCAAGTATTCTGAAACACCTGTAAAATAAAATTGGGCATATTATCTTGTTGAAGGATTTTGTTCAGTACCAGTAAAGCTTTTTCGTGAAAACGAGGATTCGTTATCTGGGCAGCTCTTTCGTCTCCCAGAGAAGGATTCGCAGTTATCTGCAGATTTTATATTTAGTCTCAGTGAAAATTAAGCTAAATGCACAATAGGTTTTCAAGTTTGTCACTTTGAGGTGTATTTGGATAGTATTGATATGCCTTGTGTGGAATTTTAGCTGTCTGGTTGCTTTGACCGCTTAACCATGAACTGTTGTCCCTTTATTTTGACCATTTTCTATACCAACCAGAGGCACTGAATTTTTGGTTACAAATGAGTAACTGGATATTGTTTGGCCTGATGGTATGTCTAATTTCAGGCAAGTAAACTTGTTTGCCTTAATGTGTCTACTGCTTTATGTTTGCAGAAGTTGAAATGATGAAAGAAAGATTTTCAAAGTTGTTGCTGGGTGAAGACATGTCAGGTGGTGGTAAAGGAGTATGTACAGCCCTGGCAATATCTAATGCTATTACAAACCTCTCAGGTATAACATTTTTAATTCTGTTCTGGAATCACACAGGATTTTATGCAAGTCTTAAGACACAATTTTTTACTTAATCTTAAGACATAAATTTTCACTTAATTTCAAGATACTAACTCCTAACATGGGGATCTCTTGTGGCAGCTACTGTTTTTGGACATCTTTGGAGATTGGAACCTCTGGTGCAGGAGAAATTTGAAACAATGTATATAAATAGAAAGATGCAGAAAATGACAGTCAAATTTTGTACTCAGAATTATGACAAGAAAGCCCCTGTTGGGTTTGTGAGGAAAGAGAGCTTCAACACCAGTTCTGTCTCCAACCGCCAAGATGATCAGTACGCTACTAACATGTTTAGTGAAGAATTTCTGCTATTCTCTTGTAATCTATAGGCCCCCAAAGCTCCTCATAGATGAGAATATTTGCAGGATGTTAATATTGTTGTAAGTTTGTAGTAGTTGTGGAATGACTTACTTTTGTGCTGCTTCTCATCTTCAACAACAAGAGTTTCTGTGGTGAATAAGCAGAATCCATGTCCTGCCTTGTGAAGCAGCTCTCGACTGTGATAGCGTTCTTTGTACTGTCTCTGATAAATCCTTTAGACTTCTATTTCATTCTATAATATGATGGGATTCACTCTACAAGATTAGGGGATTCACTCTACAGAGTCCATGTCATACCTTCTGAATCAGCTCTCCACTTATGTTAATTTTCTCTGTAATGACCCTAATAAATCCTATATAATGAGATTTCATTTTGTAATATGATGGGATTTCACTCTACAAGATTGGTTTCAGTTTTACTTGTATTGTGGTATATGAAATTTCTCAGTTTTACTTGTAATAGGATGAAGCTCTCTCTCATCCATTTTGCGAGCCCGTGCGCATACCCCCCTTAGATATGAGTTTTGCCTAATTTTTCTGCATACCTTCTTCTGCAACTGTTTTCCGTTCTAAGTTTATTCTGCATAACTTGTTCTCCAACTGATTTCCGTTCAGTCAGTGAATAACTTGCTGCAAATCTTGCAATGGAAACATTTTAAATGCAAATAATTTTTTCTATAACTGTTTGTAATGCAATTTATCCGAGATCTATATGCATCCTCTGCCCTGAAATCCCTCTCAATCCATTTTGTCACCATTTCATATGGCTATCTTGCACTGGAACTATTTGCAGGGTATTTTGCATATGCTCTATATGCATATATTTCAATGAAACTAATCTTATGCAGTTTGTCTGTGCCTCTGGTTCTGCTGTATACTTTTCCCCTATGATGTGTCTCAGAGATTTGCTCTAAGTTTTAATTATGTCTTCACTCCGTATGCTGTGTGGTCAGTTTTTCATCAAAGATTGGCTCATTTTATATTTTTATTTGGTTGGTAAATATTAACTCTTCACCTTTGCTCATCAAGTCCCTTGGGATGGACAATAGGTTTTCAAGTTTGTCACTTTGAGGTGTATTTGGATAGTATTGATATGCCTTGTGTGGAATTTTAGCTGTCTGGTTGCTTTGACCGCTTAACCATGAACTGCTGTCCCTTTATTTTGACCATTTTCTATACCAACCAGAGGCACTGAATTTTTGGTTACAAATGAGTAACTGGATATTGTTTGGCCTGATGGTATGTCTAATTTCAGGCAAGTAAACTTGTTTGCCTTAATGTGTCTACTGCTTTATGTTTGCAGAAGTTGAAATGATGAAAGAAAGATTTTCAAAGTTGTTGCTGGGTGAAGACATGTCAGGTGGTGGTAAAGGAGTATGTACAGCCCTGGCAATATCTAATGCTATTACAAACCTCTCAGGTATAACATTTTTAATTCTGTTCTGGAATCACACAGGATTTTATGTAAGTCTTAAGACACAATTTTTTACTTAATCTTAAGACATAAATTTTCACTTAATTTCAAGATACTAACTCCTAACATGGGGATCTCTTGTGGCAGCTACTGTTTTTGGACAGCTTTGGAGATTGGAACCTCTGGTGCAGGAGAAATTTCAAACAATGTATATAAATAGAAAGATGCAGAAAATGACAATCAAATTTTGTACTCAGAATTATGACAAGAAAGCCCCTGCTGGGTTTGTGAGGAAAGAGAGCTTCAACACCAGTTCTGTCTCCAACCGCCAAGATGATCAGTACGCTACTAACATGTTTAGTGAAGAATTTCTGCTATTCTCTTGTAATCTATAGGCCCCCAAAGCTCCTCATAGATGAGAATATTTGCAGGATGTTAATATTGTTGTAAGTTTGTAGTAGTTGTGGAATGACTTACTTTTGTGCTGCTTCTCATCTTCAACAACAAGAGTCTCTGTGGTGAATAAGCAGAATCCATGTCCTGCCTTGTGAAGCAGCTCTCGACTGTGATAGCGTTCTTTGTAATGTCTCTGGATTCACTCTACAAGATTAGGGGATTCACTCTACAGAGTCCATGTCATACCTTCTGAATCAGCTTATGTTAATTTTCTCTGTAATGACCCTAATAAATCCTATATAATGAGATTTCATTTTGTAAAATGATGGGATTTCACTCTACAAGATTGGTTTCAGTTTTACTTGTATTGTGGTATATGAAATTTCTCAGTTTTACTTGTAATAGGATGGGATTTCATTCTGTAATATCATGGAATTTCCCTCTGCAATATTTGCTACTAAATTTTACAATTCCAAATTAATAATCCTATCCGATAGGCCTTCCCTTTGAAAGAGACTTTCGTCGTCCCTTTCAATCTCAGGTTGACACCTGGCATCCATTCTCTGTGCCGAGAACTTCCGGGTTTCCGTTTATTTGGCGGGTTTCTGTTTATTCGCGCCGAGAACTTCCTGCTTTCTCTGAGGTTCGTTGCGCGGGGCTCATATTACTCCCTTACATTTAGTGTTGCGCGAACCTGCGGACAGTCTGAGAGGTTGAATGTTTCCGTTCCTCCATTCTCAGGAAACATATCCATCCAGACAGTTTACAGTATCAACAGCTGGGATGCCTATGCTTGGGCATTCAGGGCTCCTTCTGATTTAGTCGATGTCATTCTTCACAACCCTAGCGTCGAAGAAGATCCGGCTTGTGGACCTGTCCTGGACGCAGTGGCCATCAAGGAGATGGTTCCCCCGAAGTTCACAGGATGTAATCTAGCTTGGCTTCTTGATTTCTTGCATTGCTGGTTTCTTGATTTAGTGCTTTCTTGGTTTCTTGATTTTTATTTTGGAGATGGTTCCAACTTCCCCCTAAGTTCACAGGATGTAATCTAGCCTGGCTTCTTGATTTCTTGCTTTGCTGGTTTCTTGATTTAGTGCTTTCTTGGTTTTTATTTTGGAGATGGTTCCCCCGAAGTTCACACACGCTCGGCTTCTTGATTTCTTGATTTGCTGGTTTCTTGATTTAGTGTTTTCTCGTTTTTTTTTTTTTTTTAATTTTATTTTGATTTTGTGCAGGGAATCTGATTAAGAATGGAGATTTCGAAGAGGGACCTTACATGTTCCCAAGTTCGAACTCTGGCGTGCTCCTCCCTCCCAATGTTAATGATGTCGTCTCTCCTCTGCCGGGATGGATCATGGATTCTCTTAAAGCCGTCAAATACATTGATGCCGAGCATTATGCTGTCCCGCAGGGCAGGAGAGCCGTAGAACTCGTCGGTGGTAAGGAAAGCGCCATGTCTCAGATCGTCAGAACGATTCCGGGCAAACTCTACCGTCTGAGCTTCGCGGTCGGAGATGCCAAGAACACCTGTAAGGGGATTATGACTGTGGAGGCCTTTGCTGGAAAGGAGACGGTCAAAGTTCCCTTCGAATCGAAGGGAGCAGGAACCTTCAAGGATGCAACGCTCGCATTCACGGCAATCTCTCCCAGGACCCGTGTTCTGTTCTTCAGCGAATTTTATACCACGAGAAGTGATGATGTAAGTTATTGGTGGTTTTTTTCTGTTGAATTTCGAATATTTTGGTCTTCTTCCCTTTCTTATGGAAAATAGGGAGAATTTGTGTTTAATGGTGAATGCAGAAGGAAAATTTGAATTATCGATATTATTGGTCAATATTTCAATATCTTGATTTTTTCGTGTCGTTATTTGTTAAGATTCCTGAATAAAAGACAAAATTTGGAATTTCTATGCCTATTTATGACCTGTCTAGAAAATTAAGATAAGGTCAGCGTAAGTGTAGGTGATTCAGGGTGGTTTGGCACAGGCATATGTATTTTGTCAACTTTGACCTTATTGAACTGGTGTCATACTTTAAGGTATCTGACCCAACATGCTTTGAGCAGTGAAAGGCAGTTTATTTTTATAAAACACGCTTTAAGTTGTAACATCTGTATAATCCATTCCTTGTTCTTATTTCCTCACCATTCTATCGAAATTTAATTGAACTAAATTTCACCGGTATTTGTGATTTTTTGTTCTATAATGCCCTCCTCTTAATGTGAAATGCAGTTCAGCATGATCCACATCTTCTAAACCTCCCAAGGCCTGATCTAATGACCTCTGAACATCGACATGCCTTCATCAAGGCTATACATTGAACGATGCATTCCAGTCAAATCCTTGTCAAACTTGCCATTTAAAAATATTAAAATGTTCTTAGCTGCATATTCTCTTAGGTTAAACACAAAAATCACATTGATAGTAATCTGATCTCTTGCAGTTGAAAAATTCTTTTATGGGTTATCCCTGGTCCCCACCAAAACACACAATACCCACAACCTTGGCCTCACTGTCGTGTTGTGCGGCAATTTTATTGTATTTCCAAAAACTTTTAGTTTTCCACTCTAACCAGCTGTAACTGTCTTCAGATCCAATGGCTCAATGCCTTTTTTCTACACTCAATTACAAATCTTTTACATTTGGAAATAGATTTTTAACTAAAACACTGAGCAATGCCTTCTGCATAAAGAAGGGTTAGTTTTGCACAGCTCCAGAATACATTAGAAAGTAAATAAACTACCTGAAATCACCCGAAAACTGGGCTTTAGGTAATGTACTGAAGTTTTTGCTCTCTTTTAAGTTATTTTCTCAATGCTTAGGCTTTACTTAGCTCTAAGTTTAAAAGGAAATTATTGTTTGTTGTACAGTTGAGAAGGCCAAGTTCTTTTATATTGCTGGCTTTTTCCTTGCAGTCTCGCCTGAGTCGATTCAACTTGTGGCTGAACATGCAGCTCAGAAAGGGAAGGTAAAGTGTATTGTAATCACTTTAGTATCTGGAAGCAGAGGGGTTATTGTGTTATTGGTTATTTGGCAAACTAACAATGTCCATGCCAAATGGTCTTGTATTTCATGTCGTGCAGATATTTATGATGAATCTTGCATCTCCTTATATCTGTGAATGTTTTACTGAGGCATGGAAGAAAGTTTTTCCGTAAGACCTACTTCCTTGCATTGTTTTAGTCTGATATCTAGATAGCAGATGATTACGCAGATAGAACTTAAAACATTTCTATTTTCATACCAAGTTGATTTGGCTTCTTTCTTCTATGATATCCGAATTCCCTCTGTTATAACTTATATTTATTATACTGTTTGAAATGTTTCATGATATCTGGCAATTTTACCTCAGGTATATGGATTATGTTTTTGGAGATGAGACTGAAGCAAGAGCTTTTGCAAAGGCGCAAGGGTGGGAGGTAAATTATGTGATCTTAATTTCTGACCAATATGCTTCTGAACTTGAATGGAGTAGATGTTTACTAAATCTTTTGCATTTTCTAGACTGACAATGTTGAAGAAATAGCCCTAAAGATGTCAGCACTGCCAAAGGCAACTGAAACTCACAAGAGGATAGCTGTTATTACACAAGGTGCAGATCAAGTAGTCGTTGCAAAAGCTGGAAAGGTAATTATTTTTTATCTTTTGTCTTTTGTTTATAGCTGACATTGAGATTAAGAGAAGATTTTTCTTGAATATTGTACTGGAAGAGGCTAAAAGTTTCAGTGGTCTATGGTACTGGTCTCAGGAATATAAACAAAAGACAAAAGATCGAAAATATATACCTTTCCAGCTTTTGCAACCACTACTGGATCTGCACCTGGTAATTATTTCTCAATTTCTCATTATTGTACTGGAAGAGGCTAAAAGTTTCAGTGGTCTTGGACTCTTGGACATTCCTTCTATATTCAACCAAATACATTCTGGTCTATGGTTCTAGATTTCCTTCCCTTATGATTAAGGATAATATGAGTTCAATCTACAAATCAGAACACTTGAAATCACCCGCAAAATGGGCTTTAGGTAATGTACTGAAGTTTTTGCTCTCTTTTAAGTTATTTTCTCAATGCTTAGGCTTTACTTAGCTCTAAGTTTAAAAGGAAATTATTGTTTGTTGTACAGTTGAGAAGGCCAAGTTCTTTTATATTGCTGGCTTTTTCCTTGCAGTCTCGCCTGAGTCGATTCAACTTGTGGCTGAACATGCAGCTCAGAAAGGGAAGGTAAAGTGTATTGTAATCACTTTAGTATGTGGAAGCAGAGGGGTTATTGTGTTATTGGTTATTTGGCAAACTAACAATGTCCATGCCAAATGGTCTTGTAGAACAGTCTTCTGCTCTTTCTTCTCTCTGCTGTTCCATTGTGCCAATGATGTGTACTTTTTTTATCATTGTAAGGAATTTATATCTTACTATTTGGCTTCATGTATATCTTATATCTCACTACTCTTTCTTATCATTGGAAGGAATTTATTTCTTACCATAATTTATACCAATCTCTTGTTTCACTTCTTGTATCATATTTTGTTATAATTGATTTTTATTAGGAGAGGCACAAGTCGTGATAGGGAGGAAGCTATGCACATGTAATTTGCCAAGGGACTTTCTGGTGTTTAAAAATTAAATTGCCACATATCTCCGCTGGTCTGTAATGAGCGTATTAGCTGTTAATTTGTTAATGTTTGGTTTCATGGCACTTTTAATGAGAATTATCGAGTAGACAAATTTTGCATCAAGTGCTTTTCTCTTCTTTCAAGAAACAAATGGTTCACGTTATCTTAGTGTCCTCTTTTTTTTTTTTGTTCTTATTTTTAAAATGCTGAGATCATCATATTTGTTATCATTTCAGGTTACGTTGTTTCCAGTGATTTTGATTCCGAAGGAAAATATTGTTCATCCAAATGGAGCAGGTTTGGATATATTCTTTTGTCTAATGCTTAAATGTTTACAAAACATAGGTGTAGACAAGAAAATACTGAATTCTCTTCCCTTTCATTGTTGTTTTGGCAGGGGATGCATTTGTAGGAGGCTTTTTAGCTCAATTGGTGCTAGGTAAATCTGTTAAGGAATGTGTCGAATGTGGAAATTGTGCGGCAAATGTTATCATACAATGATCGTCCAACGATCTGGTTCCAGATTTCCTGAGAAGCGAAGCCTTTCTGTAGGCTTATGTTTTTTTTTCTGTTATGTTCAAAAAAACAGTTTTGAATATTACAACAAGTGCGGGTAATGAATCCCGGAATTGGCCTCTTTTCCAGCGCATTTCAGCAGACATCTTTCATTTATACATTACAATATTTTTGGGAATCTTGAATTCAGTTAATATGGAAATATTTAAATCAATTGGGGATTGTTAAAATTTATTAGGTCCCGTTGACAGTTACTTGTGAGACTTATTTCCTGATGTTGAGTTTAATAACTTTAATTTTCTAATGGAAAAAGGGAAATCATATTTTTTCACACCAGGGTAGTGGGAGAAGATGATGATTGCACTGGATGTACAAATTATCAATCCATTTAATAGTTATAATCGTACTGACAGCCTCAACGAGGCAGAGGATTAGAAATTGGTAAATGAGGGGATTGGCCTATGATCGAAGAAATTTAAATTGTTACAAGGATGAAGGATTAGAAATTGGTAAATGAGGGGATTGGCCTATGATCGAAGAAATTTAAATTGTTATAAGGATGAAGATTTTATTTGAACATTAGGATCAATGGTGTGGTGTGCCTGCTCTAACTGCTTCACATTCTGATGATGTTGTGTTCGAGGTGACTGTAGTCTGTATGTTGTGGCTGCTGTGGGTCTTCGTAATGTGAATGTTTCAGGTTCCAATTGTGTGGTTGTTTGGATTCTGGTAGCATTTCAGGATTTCACATGAAGTTGAAGGAGGTGGACTGTCACAATTTGGCAAAAAATCAAAGGTTGCTCGTGAAGAGCAGCATGCCATGAGGCATGCTATCATAAAACTGGTGAAGTATTTCATGGCATGCTATCATAAAACTGGTGAAGTATTATGATGTTTTTGAGCATCAGGATTTCACATGAACTTGAAGGAGATCGACTGTTGTAATTTGGCATGCAATCAGATGCTGCCTGGGAAGAGCAGCATGGCAGAGGCACGATATCATAAAACTGGTGAAGAATTATGATGTTTTTAAACATTAGGATGAGTAGCCTGATAATGGCAAAAGGTGTTATTAAAGTTAATGGTGCTGTCTGTTTCCTGTGTGCTTTGGGTCATGATTCATGGGGTCGAAACTGTTCATTTAAGGGTTTTGGTGGGATACTAAATTCTAGAATGCCTGGAGAAATATTTGGGTAATCAGTCTCATTTCTGTAATTTCTGGACAAATTTTCCTTCTTTTTGAAAAAAGGTTTGTTTAATTTGTCCACAGTCTATTTTAAACATTCTGCAAGATGTTGCTATGATTTGTTCTGTCCAAATATGGCCAATCTAATTTTACTCAGAATATTGGTCATTGCAGAGTATACATTTTTTGAAGTCCAGAATTACTTTATGTGGAAAAATCTTATGTTCGTTGTTTAGAAATACTGATTCTCAGTACTGAGATATATAGAAAGGAGGTCTTGTCATTTGTATCATCCAAGAATTATTCATTTATGTGATGGAAAGGAGGTTGCCCCTTGCCCCCTCTGCTGCTTCCTCTGATGCCTTCTCCAGGGGACTCCAGTAAAACTAAGTCAACTATAGCTCCAGCTGCCTATGCCTATGCAGCTCTATCTGAGTTCATGTATTCCACCGACCATAACTGATTGCCGGCAACGATAATGATAGCACATAGGCATAGTGAAATGCTTTTAATATTGAATTTATAGGTTGAGAATGAGATATGATGAACGTTGAGCAGAAAAATGAATGAGAGATGATGAAATTAATACGTCAATTAGAGTGATTGTGTTTTTAATTTAGAGAATGTATATGCGAGAGAATTATGTTCTTAATTTAGAGAATATATATGTGAGAGAATTAATATTTGGTGGTATAATGTACAAAAATAATCACCAAAAGTTTGGGAATATCTTCCCAGAAAATTCGATTGCTCTGCTTCAACTACGTACAAAGAACCAGGGGTAAACACATTCAACCATCCCTATATCTGATATGGATGCTTTCTTCAATGTGAGTTCTCTTAAAAGACCCACCGATTCTTTCGAAAACTAAAGCTAGCTATTGGACAACAGTCCATTGTCAAAGTTGTGTGATGTTTTCGATGGAGTTAGGGATCAAACACAACACTGTAGCTAAGAATTGTAATGTCTTAGTTTTCATTAAATAAATTTCTCACCAGCAATATCGCAGTGATGTAGTACACGTGTTGTGGGAGGGAGCTTAGGAGATAGTGCATAGGTGGTACGGTTTGCGAATTAAACTTTCGGGTATTTTCCATTACCATAACACGCTATCATGATTTTGGGGCGGGGGGGGAATTAATTAAACTGCTATCATGGTTTTGGGGGAAAAATCAATTAAACTGGCGATTACTGATGGTTTTCAATTTTTCAAAGTTGTGTGAGTATTCAACTAAAATAATTCTAAATTTTAATGTATTAATGAAATTATTTGAGTACTGTTTTTTTTTTTTTTTCAAAGTTAATTTAATTGTTGGAGTGCTATTTTTAAGTTTTTCGAATTTTGTATAAATCGATTAACTTAATTTAGATTTTAAAATACTTGTAGAAATCGTATCACATGGCATGGTTGGAAAGTGTAATCATTTTTATTGTCCATTGTAACAAAAATTTATGTTGATATATATTACATACATTTTTTTAAACCTTTGTATTGTGTTTATGCACAATGATTCAATTCCAAATAAGGCATTGTTACCTCTGCTTTCTCGCTTTTCGCATTTATGCACAAGGATTCCATTCCAAATAAGGCATTGTTGCCTCTGCTTTCTCGCATTTTTCCGGTGCTTATTCTACAACTGATGCAGCTTTATGTACTTTCCATTGCAGCCATATCTGCTTCACTTTCCATTACTCTTTTCATGAAATTAAATGATATGTCAAATGCTTAATCTTATATGATAGCGAAAATTACATGGTCAAATGCTTTTGCTCTTGAAGTATGATTAGACTGTGGGTTATTGTTTTCTAAGATTTTGTGAATGTGGGGTTAAATTAAGTTTAAGTTTAATATGTTTCTTTGATTATTTGACATTAGTACTGATGGAATTGCTTGACAAATGAGATATGATTAGACTGTGGGTTGTTGTTTTCTAAGGTTTTGTGAATGTGCGGTTAAATTAAGTTTAATTTTAATATGTTTCTTGAATTATTTGACATTATTTTGATCGTTTGGCTCTGTTCTCGGTTGCCATTAATTCTGGCTCTCTTATTTCAATGTAGTTTTCGATCTTTAACCTTGCTCTGTTCTTTCTATGTAGTTTTCCTTAACCCAACCACTGGTAGGTTTAGCCCAACTACTGGTAGGTTTCTTTCATCATGAATGATACTAATTTTATGTTTCTTGAATTAAAATAGTTGAATTAGAGAAACCTCCATTACAACTATATTTCCTCTGCGCTGCTCTCAAAGCAAAACCCAGTCCATTCATCTCAGTTTTATTATTCCATTTTCCTTCTGGTTTCCTCGGCTCTACAGTTTCTTCTTAATTTATTTCAACCGTTATAATCTCATTGAATCAAAATTATTCGCTCGATTCGTTTCATTGTTTTATGTTGCTTCAGTTACAGTTCTATTTCCTCTGAGCAAATATTCCTCTCCAAATTATTCAGGGGATCCGTTCCATTGTTTTATGTTGCATCGTGTGAAACAGAGCAATTACAATTACAGTATTCCTCTGAGCTTTACTCTCAAAACAAACCCCAATCTTCTAATTTCAGCGAATATTCCTGAGTTTCTATTTCGTAAGTTTCTAAGGATCAACTGTGGAATTTTATACTCCCCAAATTTCAACAAGATATTCCTAACTAAGAAAATAATAGCCAGTGATTTGCAAAGAGGTGTTATACAAACACACATTGTATATATTACAGGGCATTTTGATGTGGATTGCAGTTTTCATGAATATTTTGGAATTGGAAGTTTAAGCTTTAAAAAAATATAACTGTTCTTATGAAAGATCAAATTCCAAGATATTCATGAAATCTATTCAAGTAGCTATGGCTCTTATTTTAGGTATACGAAATGGTTTTCCTCATAAAATTGATGTAAATGTGCAGCCCAATTTATTGGAATCAGAAGAACGGGCAGAAAAGCTATGATCAGACTGAACTAGTGCAATTTGAAGGATACTCGGCTCCAGTGATTCCTCAGGTGCCCATAGTGAAGGAAGTTATAGGGACTATGATTTTTCCTGTTACTCTGCTGGATATCACAGGACTCCCAATTTCGCAAAGATGGTCACCCTTCAATTTACAGTAGTACCGTTACTAGTGATGAGAAGCAGCATCCTGAGCAGTTTGCAGATTGTAGCCATTGGTGTTTACCAGGTGTCCTTGATACATGGAACGAGCTTCTGTATGTCACTTTGCTTTCCAAGGGTGTAGGGAATTGATAATTCTTATTGATCCCTGAAACTGGGCCAAATCTGGGACGTGGTTGGCCCTAAGGAGGAAATCCTCTGCCTTGACTCGCTGGAGCAGTAAACATATCTGGCATTGCAAACCCATCCACAGGGCCCATTCCAATCCTGTCAAAGCCATAAGTATCACCAGAAACCATACCTGGATGAAAGCCCAAAGCCTTTGATCCTGCCATTCCCCGGCTACCCCTTGACATTGTCCCACGCCACATCATTCCTCTTCCCTTGCCTCTTCCTTGGCTTGCACTCCAAGTCTGGCTTGAGCTTTCTTGGTCATCGCAAACATTGATTTGAACTTATTTCAGTAAAACGTGAAAGAAAAAAATCACAAAATTATGCTTATTTCTGTATTGGGTTATGATGGAAACAAAAATTTACTTGTTGGGTTGCTCTAGATTGAAGATTTCTGGAATGAGTTGTTATTCACTTGTATTCGTTACCGTATGGGTGTATGACGACTATCAACGTTTTGATTTGGCTGTTTTGCAAAATTTTCACCTTAGTTGTTGTGTTGACTTTACATGCTCACACATTTGAATGTGTTTGGTTAACATTTTTGTGTAGATTTTGGTTAAGTCTGGTTTTCTGTTTAGGAATAAGAGTTTTGTAGGGAGATTCTAGGTTTGACAAATTTGTAGTTTCTTCTATTACTTGAGACTATGGACGACTCTGTTCCTTTGGGCTAGGTTTATATATAGAATCAGGCATACTGGTGCTATGAATTTGAATAAAGTACTTTGGTATTTTTCTAGGCTTGACCAAAGGATAATGGAATATTTCATCAAATTGATCAAGAAAAGCATGGAAAGGATATTATTAAGGATATCATAAATGAAATAAGACATTCAATGTGTTCCTTGTAATATAGATATAAACAAAACATCTAAAGAAAAGTAAATGCGTAATGATCCAGTCCAAGAAAACAAGGTTTTCCACAAACCAATTAACTCTTCTATAAAAATTCAAAAATTCCAATTAAATAATCCTATCGGCCTCTCTTTGTACCTTTTGGGACAATTGCTAATTTTATCTTTTTTAAATTTTAATTTTAATATTTTAATAAATTGGTAAATTGTATTGATTTAACTGAACTACGGGCTAGAACCCATAACCCTTACCAGCAAAGATTGTCCTTCTACAACAATATCCCAAAATTGTTTAAGCAAAGATTGTCCTTCTATAACAATATCCCAAAATTGTTCACAAAATAGTGTATTTCTACTTGGCCTATTCCATGCTATGTTTCTTACAACATTTAGTTTATATATTCTCCAAAAGACCCCAGGACATTCAAGAAAATTGCTGTTACCCCGTTCATCTCCATCCGCTTCAGCTTGGACTTTGTCACCTTGTTCATCTCCATCTGCTTCCATCTGCTGTTGGGGCGGTCTGGACCTGAGGCTCTTCGGCTTGAAGTATTGCACTCTCGCTCGAGGAAGGTTCCTGGAGACCATATACCTCCTTCAGAACGACAATGGTCGCCGACTCCTTAAGACACAGATTACTGACCTTTGTCACTAAATTCTCCACCATGAACTGCAGGCGCTCCATTTCTTCGCTTAATTCCCCAATTGATGGTTGATTAATGCAAAGTGGGAGCGAGCTTCCGTGTCCAGTTGGTCTCCAAATTTGGCTACCATCATCAAAATATCTTCCATAATAACCAGCAGCTGGTCTTTTCCAGCAATTCCACGACCTTCTCGACTAGGTGAAACCATAATACCATGCACAGGAACTCGAGCAGTAACCATAGCAATTTTCAGAAATAACAGGCTCCCTTTATAATGTGGAATGTCTTTACTACCGTCTTCACCATCCATCGCTTCACATTGATTATCCCTGTACCTATGCATTTTTATATCACAAATTCCCTGCACGAAAGGCGTCACCCAACTTCTAGCCTCAGTCGATGATCGACGCTAGTGGAGTACTAGCTTGCAGAACCAAAACTCCCAAATTAAATTCGCAACGGACGAACCTTCACCTGTCTTGTAGCAAGCATGACAATGAACATCTCGGTTTCCCAACTGGAATAGCATTCGGCATAGATCATCGTTCCCAAAATCCAAGCCTCCACTCTAATTAAAAAAACATGGGATCAGCCTGTAAATTAATTAATTTAATTTGACATTTATTTCAGCAAGGATTTTTGTAAATTCAAATTATAGTTGTTAAATTTCAAAATTTTAGGTGTCTTAAATGTTTTTGATGGTGCTGAATCTATTTTCACCATCAAAAATAAAATTCAAACACTGCTTCTACAACATTTTTTGAAATTTTTTTATGAAGATTCTAACCACTTTTAACCTTCCAAAAAATTCCTCTCCAAATAAACAACTCCATTGGATTCTACTTATTCAGAATTTCTTGAAAAGTGTTACTTGGGTTCCCGAGACCCCATTTTTTATTATTCCAAAATTCATGGAATATTGATGCATGGACCACCTCTGTCCTGAATGAAACTACTTTGCTCAAAATTTGCTCCTCTGTTGGCCTGCGCATCCATGTTTGGATTATTTTCCTTTTAATGGGATAAAATGCAATGATACGATGGATTCAAACTTTTGGATTTGTATTTATATTCTCATTTCTAATGGCAATTTATCTTTTCTGGGAGATTTTTTTGGTTTTTTTTTTTAATTTTTGGATTATAATCATTGGATTATCAATTAGATGATGAATTCTTTTTGTTTAAGGTAATTTTCCATCATTGCCAAAGGGCTAAAGTATTTGTGTGATTGTTTGTTGCTTATCTTAAATTTTATGTAAATTTGATTTTGTTTCTTCATCTAAGTTATATATTGCCTCTTTTGCTCTTATCTGCTTAACTTCTTATTAATATTAATATTAATATTATTAAATAATTTTAAATTTTATAAATAAAATTTTGTTAAAATTTATTAATAAAATTTAATATTAATGTGACTAGATATTATTATTATTATTATCCAATTTTAAGGTCAGAGCCAACCTAGAGATCAAATTGGTGTATGAGACTCTCTTGTTTGTGGGACAAGGGACCACCTCCACCAAATTGGTGTATGAGACCCCCTTGTTTGTGGGACAAGGGACCCACCTCCACGCAGGGCTTTGAGTGCTAAGACTACGAAAGCAAACATACTCTATCCCCCCTAAGGTTTTGAACCTGTGACCTCTTATGAGGAAACACATGCTCTGAGGCCCACTCAAGTTAAATCTTATTATTAAACTTTATTAAGATTAATATCAACATTAACCTGTGACCTCTTATGAGGAAACACATGCTCTTAGGCCCACTCAAGCTAAATCTTTATATTAAACTTTATTAATATTAATATCATCATTATTAAATAATTTTAACCCTAATTAATAAAAGTTCATTAAACCCTATTAATTTTAGTAAATGTGTTTTAAATTACATTAATATTAATATTATTAAGCATTCACTGTGGGTGAGCATGGTTTAACCATGGGTGAACATGGTTTCACCAAATTCACCATGGAAGAACATGGTTTGGCTAATTTAACCATGGTTATAAATAAAACCATTCGTGAACATGGTTTGACTAATTTGACTATGGGTGACCATATTTTTCTATGATAGATTATGGTTATCTATATTGATAATGAATGGCTATTGTTGACCATGTTTTACCATGGTGACCTAGGTTGACTATGTTTAACCATATAAACCATGGTTGGCCATGTTGAGCATGGGTTGATTATGGCGACTATGGTTGACCAAAGATGACCATGGTTGACCTAGGTTGCCCATGGTTGAACATGAATGCCATGGTTGATAGTGGTCAACCATACTTGACTATGGTTGACCATGGTGACTATCATTGACTATGGTCAATCATAGTTAACCTGGTCAACCATGGTGACAATAGTTGATCATGGTTGATTGTGGTTAGATTATGGTTGACCATGCAAGACTATTGTTAAACATCGCTGAGTGTGTTTTGACTATGGTTGATGATTGTTTGACTATGGTTAACCATAGTTTACTATAGTCGCCCATATCTACCATGTTTAAATATCACTAACTATGTTTTGACTATAAATGACCATGGTTAATGATTGTATGACTTTGGTTGATTATGGTTTAACTACGGTTGATCATGATTCACTATGGTTGAATATGGTTTGACTATAAGTGACCATAGTTTGACTATGTTCAACCACAGTTGAATATGATTGACTATAGTTGATGATGGTTTGACTATGGTTGATGATATTATGACTATGGTTTTCTTATAGTTGACCATGCTTTGACTAAGGTTACCATTGTGATGGTGGTTGTTGATGGTTAACCATGATTTGACTACGGTTAACTTTGGTCATCCACTATAGGCCTTCATGGTCAACCATGACCATCCACTATGGTTCAATATAGTTCATTATGGTTTAGTATAGGTCACCTATAGATAGAACATGATGCGCATGGTAATTGTGGCTCACCACGGTAGTCATGTTGACTATTATTGACTATGATCCACCATATTAACAATAGTCACCATATTTAACATGTGTTAACATATAGATTAATATATAGTTAAAACATTATAAATGTGTAGATTAATATATTATTAATGTGTCATTAATGTTATATTAAACTCTTAGTTAAGATGTTATCAATGTGTAAATTAATATATTATTAATGTGTCATTAATGTTATATTAAACTCTTATTAGTGTTATTTAAATGTTATAGTAATGCTATCAATGTTATATCAATGTGTTAATAATATATGTATATGTGTGTGTCATAATTAAATATTAATGTGTTGATTATGTATTCACTAAGTATTGTATTACCTAGCCTAGATCCATGTTAACTACAAATCTACCAAGTGTTGAGAGAGATCAAATTTCTTTTCATTCTAAAAAAGGTTTGCATCTCAAGAGATTTGGTCTCTCTCAGCGCTTGAGATGTTTGGTGTTAAGATGGATCTAGGTAGATTAAAATTAAAATGATTAATTTTATGTTTTTTAATGTAATTTGACTTGGTCAAAATGTTTACATAGTAAAGTCCCACTAGCACAACCGGTTGAGGATGGGTCTCGTTAGCAAGGCGGCCCAGGATCAAACCTCATGGAAGGTGGTTGTGCCCTGTGCTAGGGGGAGGAGACATGCTAAAAAATCCAGTTGGTGTGGCCCAACCGGGTGCGATCCCCAAGCGGATTAATGCCCTTAGGTCGTGGCTCCTCAAGCCATAAGTCAAGCCTGGAGGATTACAGACAACTTGAAAAACAAAAAAAATGTTTACATAACATAACAACATCTCTTCCATATTGGGTTGGAGAGTGTATCCCAATGCAATAAATTAATTATAAATAAATTAGTGTTTTAATTAATATTTCAATTGATTAAAATATTATACAAGTAGTTTTGGAAAGTTTTCCTGTTTATTTTCTGATCTAATATGTCTAGAATCCAGCAGGGATTCATTGAAATCACAAGTTTGACAGGGAAATTCTTCACAATTGAAGTGCCCCAAGGGTTTTTGAGGGTGTTGGATCCTTATATATAATTAAAAAAACCAGTTTAAAGAACACAAATCAATATTTGACTACAAATTTTTTGGCTAGATTCCAGCCAAAAATATGCCAAAAAACTTTTAAAATCACAATTAAAAATTACTGCAATATTATATACAATATTTACATAATAATTATTAATAATTAATTTTTTTAAATAAAAAAATTGAAATCAATCACCTGATTAAATTAACAATCTCCCGACCTTTCTCTTTTGACCGTGCTTATCAGTCACTATTATTCATCTTTCAACCACATCATCTCACCATCCCCTAGTTCCTGTGAGTTAACATTGTTGAATCTCTCGACCTAATCTTGAGTCTCACTTCGTAATGTGACAATAGTAAGCCTAGACATTCCAAAATAACAGTTGACTGAACTAGAATTAAAACTCCTAAAACAAGTTAGAGAATCCCGGTGCGAGCTAACTTTCGGAGTTAGATAACCGTGTATAAGAAAGGATTTTAATAGCAAACTCTTATGCTATAGACAACAGTGTATAGGAGAGGATCTTAATCACAAACTTTTATGCTGTGACAAATTGCAAATTCTTAGGTTATATACTGTTATATACTACGTTTTATATATTATTATGCAAAAAAACTTTCGTGGTTGAAATATGGATTAATATATTAGTTGCAAATTCTTAGGTTATACAGTGTGATACACTATGTTTTATATACTAGGTTTTATATATTATTATAAAAAGAAAAATTGAAGTCGTTGAAATATATATTAATATATTAGTTTAGTGTAGTCTAATTTATAAATGAAATGATTTTTTTAACTAAATTTGAGTTGTTTAATTTGTAGAATTTTATATTTTTAAAATTTGAGTTTAAATTATTTAATATGTAGAATTTTAGTATCTCGAGGATTTTTCAAGGTGTTGAATCTATTTATGCATTAAAAATGTGTTAAACAACAACAAAAATCACATTCTAACTTGAGATCCCAGTAAAAAAAAATTATTTGGTCTACAAATTAAATTAGGCCTATTAATTTTTATGCTTATTATAATCATGGATACAAAGTTTATTCTAATAAACTATTACATAAAATCCAAATTTAAGTATAATATATCTAATTTTTAGTTTTAAATCCCAATTTAAGTATAAATCTTATTTTCTTCCTTAAATATTTTTGAGGATGGTTATATACCTAAATGATAAACTCTTTGCAATGCCGTTCTTCACGAGATACTTTGACATTAAGAGTAATTCGAGTTATATTCCAAAGTAGCCATTATTAACTTGGAATCATTTATATTTATTATATATAAATTTTTGTTTTTGTTTTTTATATTTAGTGGATAATACTCCATATCTTAGCTTCACATTAACTCATAAAATTGATGGGTTTAAGGTTAACAGGACGACGAAGTATTGTATGCACCATCGGTATGCACGAATCATAACTTTGTTAACATTGATAAACCAGAAATAAAATTTAATTTCCATAACCATTTATCGCTGAGTTGATATAATTTCATGAAAGTTGTAATTTGGATTTCTAAAAATTTTCACCAATTTTTTATTAAAATCATGCCAAAATTCCCATTATTATCGAGACCAAAATAACAATTCCTTAAATTACGTTGTTCAATTTATAAAGACTACGGTTTAATTTAAGAGTTTCAATTGATTACAATGTCATGGATTATCCATCACTATTAAATTATTTGTGGAATAAGATAGTGCCTGGCAAGCATTCCAACTATATAATTAAACCATAGTTATCAAGTTCGAATTTGATTCGGCACTGAAAAAATTTGGTTACTTAAAATTCAATAGTGAAAAAATTAGGTAGCATACCTCTCTTTTTAAGTCATTTAGAAACATTGAAAACAACAAAAACTCTTCTAAAATTGTTTCAGTTATAAATATTGCAAATAAAATTATATATTGCACCAATTAACTTAGTTTTATGTTTAGAATAACAAGTAAAATAGTAAGTTTTAAGAAATTTTGTATTGATTCATCCACCCACCTGCACCATAAATTATATGATACTTAATATAGAATGAATTTCCAAGAAATTATATATTACAATGAACCACATAAATTCCACATTATTAAGTATTTTATGTTCATAATGAAATGGTATATTAAGTGTGTAAACAATCTTTAAAAATATAAACTTATATTATTAATTGTTAATTATTTATTTTTCAAACCAAACTCACCTCTAATTTATACCATATAGTAACAACATCTATTATTTTGTATAATACAAAATATTAATCTGTGTAATTTAATACTTAATACTTACTCAAAATAATACAAAATGTTAATATGTGTAGTTTAATACCAACTCAAAATCTCAATCAAGAAATTCCATCTTAAAAAAAAATCCATTTACTAATATAATTCATGTCATATTTCTACTTTTAAAATATATTTGTTTAAATTTAATAAACATGTGTTCAAGGTTCTTTGTAAATGTTGATAGGTATTATCTGATGCCATGGATTAGTCCTGCATCATTATACAGAGGCCTGGGCATCTATGACAATCACTCTCTTCTGAATATGTATATATTGACTTTTATATTCTCTTAATATAAAGCCATGTTGTTTTTTTTTCTCTGAAAAAAAAAAATTAATAAATCTTCAAATTTACAAATTATAAATTTATAAATTATATATATCAGATATATTTTTTACTTTACTCTATAAACACATAATTATGACAAACACATAATTATCGCAGGAATCATAGAGTTTTACCTATTTCATTAAAAATTTACTCATGAATTTACTGTAAATTTCTTATTGCATAAAATGACATCTAGTATCATTCATTAATCATAATCTTATACCTTTTCCTAAATCCTAAAGAAATTTTGTAAATTTCTTATGGCATAAAATGACATCCAGTATTATCATTTATTAACCATAATTGTATTTCATTTCCTAAATCCTAAAATAATTTTGATCTGTAAATTGGAAACTAGAATCTCGATTAGAAATTTGCAATAGTCATAATATATTATTCGGTGAATATATCTCGATTAGAAATTTGCAATAGTCATAATATATTAATCGGTGAACCAAATATTCAGTGCACTGTACTGAACTCGAATTTTCGTATTAATTCCCAGATCGAATCGAACCAGCGAATTTTCAATTTTTTTTCGGCACCAAATTTGGTAACTATGAATTAAACTACTGTGATCGCGACACATTAACTCAATTGATCACAACTAATTAACAACGCAGAGCGACCAAGGTGTTTCTTGGACTCCAAGCATCAAAAGAGTATGATGGTAGTTGTTACGTGTGGCGTGCATGTTTGTTGGTTGGGTGTTGTCGGTTTCTGTATACTTTGAGGACATTGTCTTACACTAAGCTTCTGGGTTGTCCGATGTGCGGGGATGTGTGGGTTTGTGGCTATGGTGAGAGTGTTTTGATGTGTTTTTTGATCTTATTGCTATGGAACATCTTGTATCCGAAGATGAATAGATTTTTTTTTATGCTTTTACAAATCATTGTTTTCATCTCTCTAGTTATTATCTTATCCCTTAGGCTGGTTTTTTCTTAGTTAATGCTTCCTTTTTCATCTTTTTGGGGTGTGT
The DNA here is from genome assembly GCA_031772625.1 of Pinus tabuliformis. Lineage (NCBI taxonomy): Eukaryota > Viridiplantae > Streptophyta > Pinopsida > Pinales > Pinaceae > Pinus > Pinus tabuliformis. The sequence goes on along the minus strand of CM062816.1, from coordinate 542,600,114 downwards.
CTGTATTTTCTTACTTGGTTTGTTTTCATCTCTCCAGTTATTATCTTATCCCTTAGGCTGGTTTTTTCTTAGTTAATGCTTCCTTTTTCATCTTTTTGGGGTGTGTCTGTATTTTCTTACTTGGTTTCTACTTTGGTGGATGCATATAACATGGTTGATTACCCATGTTTTTTATAGACACATCACCCTCTCGAGTTGTTGTAGTCTTTGATTCACTTTTTGATCACCACTTTACATGTTGCTATGATTTGAGCTCTTGTGGTCTTGGGTGTCCTCGGATCGGTGGTTTTTTTTATGCTCTGGGGTACATTGGGGTTGTTTGTTCTAGTTTTTACATTGTTGTGGAGGCGAAAACTTGAAGTGGTTTTGTGTTTGTTGTTGAATGAGTTGTAGCCTTTGTTGGCTTAGATGTTGTGGCTTGTGTGCTTCATGTTGTTAATCTGAGATACATCTAGTTTGTTGGTTAGACTATTTTTGCATAGACTGGTCAATGACATTGCTCACAATTACTACTAGTTAGTTGTTTGGGAGAGAAGGGAGGATTCGAATGCGGGATCCCTACGATGTCGTGGAAAGCTGGTAAAATTTCTACTCTAATTTTATTTATTTATTTATTTATTTATTTCCGGTGACCTTTGTCCATTTTCTTGTTGTTAGGAACTTTGACACCTGTCCTGAGGCTGCCATTTATGGTGGTTTTGATCTTCTAGGATCTTTCCCATTTGGGGTGACGACGTACTACATTGATTTCTCTCTCGGCTAACTATCCTGCATTTATGTGACGTGGTGGATCTACATCTACTTCCTTGTTGTGTGCCTTGGTCGTGGGCTCTATTGGGGGCAGTTGGTATTTTTCTGACAACATGATTATTCTATTGTGCGTTCCGGTGAATTTTATATTCCTTTTGCAATTTTACACCTTGATGACATTCTCTTCGGGTCTTATCTTCTCTTTTATTATGTTCTTGGCATGTTGAATGGGGTACGTGGTGGTGGCAGACGTTACCTCGTTACCTAATTTTTGGCAGTGGAGGGAAGTGTCCCATGTGGAACGTGGTTTCGATTACCTGGACACCGACATGTCGATCCATGAGGCCTTTATTAAGGCCAAGAAGATAAGTGTCTTTTGAATTTCCACTCTTGACGCCATGTTTCTAAGAAGGACAAAGGTAGGATCATAAAGTCAAATCTTGATACTAATCTATTGATTTTTGGTTATGATGTGCTATGGGATCGTGTTACCAAATTACAAAAGCTGGCACTAGTGGGACACTGGGTATTTGCGGAGATGCCTGAGAAGAATATGCAGAAGTGGGCAAGGCTAAAATGGTCTCCTATTCTGGGGTATTCACTAAAGGTTAGCTTAATATTCAACTCTTGGTACAACTTCCACTTTTTGCACTTGGACGATGCTGAGTGGATCCTCAAATCTCCATGGGTGAAGGGCCGCGGTTTTCTACAAATGCATAAATGGTATATTGGCTTTGACCCCCGATACACCAAAAAAGTATATGGTATGGGTTAAATTGTCAGGTTTGCACCTCAAATTTTGGACGTGTCGTGCTTTGGTGGATATTGGGAATTCCATTCGAAGATTTATATATATAGATCCTAGATGTGTGGGCACTCGGGATAATGAGTGGCATGGATATTGGTTGAACTACAATATTCTCGGGGACTCTCTAAAAATATTGATCTGGCTTGGGGTCTAATTCGGCTTTGACAACGACTGGATTACTGGGGCATCCCTTTCAGGTGCTTCCATTTTCATCATATGGGGCATATTCTTGATCAATTCCCTCGAAGATGGTCGTCCTATGCTGATGTTTCACAAAGTCAGGGGGACGTGGATGTTCGACTCAGAATCCATCTAATCAGTGGTTTTTTCCCATGTCCAAAGCTATGTCTTTTCCTGAAGATCCCCCTTTACATTATGAATCTTCCTTTTCCCCTAAGTTTACTACTCCTTCCACCTCTCTTATTTCTCTGTTGGACGCTCCCGCAGGGGAAGATCCTTCTTCGATCCCGGTGGTGACCCATATATCTCCTTGCCCATCGGACATGAGGCCTGACCCTTTCCCCCTATTGGTTCCTCTTTCCTTTACTGGTCCTCTTCTGGCTACTGTGCCCCCGTCGGAAGGCACCTCACTGCAGACTCTTTCTATGCAGACTCTTTCTATGCCCCCCTCCGGATTCAGATTTTCCTAATCCCCCTCTTTCGATGCCCCCTCTAGAGTCGGCCATTTCCCCTTCCCCTCCTCCCCTTGTTGCTCCGAGCGTTAGTTATTCTCCCCATAATTTTGTCAACAGCGACATTAATTTCCTCATGTTGAATCCTGCGATGGATTTGGTGGCTCTTACCATCCATAAGGGTCGAGATTAACCCATTTCCCCTTTTATCAGTCTCGGATCAGATTTAAACATCATTGTTCGCAAGAGGGGGGGAAAGGGCAGTAGACACTTTAGGGGTCGATCGACGACATTTTCTTCAAATTATGATGTTTCTGCGGGTTTGCATGATGTCCCTATTTTCTCATCTTCATACTCTTGGGCCCTTAGAGTGAATGTGACCATCGATGGGGCCTCATGATGAACATTCTCTCTCTGAACCTTTGTGGCTCGGGAGACTCCATGAAGCAGTTAGGTCTTTGACATCTGATTCAAAGTATCCGACCTTTCATCTTTCTCATACAATAGACCCTCGCAGACTCGGCTCATGTTGTCTCTTACTTTCTCTTTATTTTCCCTGATTGGCACATTGTGGTTGTGAGCTCTGTTGGTATGTCTGGTGGCCTAGTTGCTATGTGGGATCCCAGGTGGACTAAATTACGGGCCTACAAACTCTTTGTTGGAATTCTTCTGTCTGGTCACATTCGTGGGATTCATACTCACATACATTTCCTCAATTTATATGCTCCTTGTAGAGATAGAGTTATTATTTGGAACAGAATGGAGACATGTGACATCCTTAATGTTTGTACTCTTATTATGGATGGAGATTACAACGCCACATTATAGGTGCAAGAATGATGGGGCTCACACTATCGAAGGGATCCTTAGCTGATCGTTTGGATACTATTTTTGCAGATCATCACTTGGTAGATATCTGTCCATTTCCTCTTTCCCTTACCTAGAATAATCACACGGTAGGTAAGGAAAAATAATGGGAAGCGACTAGATCGTTTCCTGGTACATGAGACCCTGGTGGAAGTACTAGGCAAATTGAAATCTTGGGTGCATAGATACAATGGAAGAGTCTAGGACTAATGGACATATCACTGGAGCTATAAATTCTACTTTCCTAGCTCTTATTATGAAATATTCTACTCCTTTGACTTTCTGAGACTTCAAGCTGATCTCACTTTGCAACATTACATACAAGTTGATCTCTAAGGTGATCGTGAGATGTATTACACAATCCGTCTCTTCCCACATCGCCAGGGAACAATTTGGTATTCTGGATAACCATCTTATTCATGATGGAATTGCAACAACACAAGAATGCATACATTCTATACACACCAAAAACATGGATGTTATTGTTATGAAAGTGGACTTGTAGAAGGCCTACGATTGTGTGGATTGGTCCTTCATATGCCTCATATTATTCAAGATCGGATTACATGCGCACAATGTTGAATGGATTATGGCGTGTATATCCACTGTCAATTATGTCATATTGATCAATGAATATCCTTCAAGCTTTTTCAAGGCGGGCATAGGATTGAGACAGGGATGTTCTCTTTCCCCTTTACTCTTCATTCTTGTTATGGATGGTCTTAGCTTGAAGATTAGGGAGGCATAATCTCTCGCGCTTTTCAGGGGTCTTTGTTTATCTCATAGTGTGATCATTACTCATTTATTCTTTGTAGATGATATCCTTACCTTTGGCATGGTTTCTAGATCTCAATGGTGTGATCTTCACTATATCTTCTTACATTATGGGGCAACCTCTAAATTGGTTGCACATGGCAGTGAATCTATTCTTCTCTTTGCTAATGGTGACAGATGCAATATAGAGTTTATTGTAGGAATATTTGGAGTTAGGTTTGCTCCACTAGTTGACGACTTCTCCTATCTGGGATTTAGACTAAAGCCTAATAACTACAAGAATTCAAACTGGAACTAAATACTAGACAAATTTAGAAAGAGATTGAATTCATGGACACACAGGTGGCTTTCTATGGGGGGGAGATACATTCTCATTCAAGTTGTTCTCCAACAGATTTTAGTGTTTTGGGCACATTTATTTTCTCTGTCATCTGCCATCATATCCAAGATTAGAGCTATATTATCTCGTTTCCTCTGGTCTGGAACGGGCGCAAATTCAAAATACCATCTATGTAAATGGGAGATGTTGACCAAGCCGAAGGTTTTTAGAGGATGGGGTCTATTGGATGCAAAGGTTTTCGGACGAGCTTTACTGATCAAATCACTTTGGAGAGCTTTGACTGGGGATCGGATCTGGCAGGACATAATCAAATACAAATATCTTAAATGAAGGGACATCAGTGCATGGTACAAAGATATCAATCTTATCAGGGTAAAGGGGTCACTTATATGGTTGAGCTTCATCAAAGTGATGCACTAGTTCTGGATGAGGTTAAAATGGGCGTTTGGAAATGGAAACAAAATTTTAATTGGGATAGATTGTATGGTGGGAGTCAATCTCGATACCCTTCTTAGGGAGCACGCAGTGGAGATCCTACACTCCAGGGGTTACTTCTATTTGGATCAGGTTATTCTACAGTGGCAAGGGGGATGCCCAATCTGGAAAGAGGCATTCGATATTGGTTTGGTCGGTCAACGTGATGAGGACTAGAATGTATTTATCCAGAACCTTTGAATGGCATGCCTTTGTTTTTCTGAACAGGGTGACCATATTACCTGGAGAAAATGCCCACATAAATATTCTGTGGTGGTGGCAGATTCATATCAATACTACTTGTCCCATATTTATAATTTGACTGCCCCATCTTAGTTCTGGAAGTTATGGAAATGGAGTGTTCCTATTAAGATCGTCTTGTTTGTTTGGTTGGTGTGGAAAGACGAAATCTTGACATGGGACAATCTACACAAGTGAGGGCATATTGGTCCTGAGTGGTGTACTTTTTGCAAGAAATATTTGGCATCTAGTCTACATATTTTCATCCTATGCCCAACTACTAGACTGATATGGTTACGGTTATTACATGCATATAACATTATAGATAGGCATGTCCTTACTATTGAACATTGCCTCATTATTTGGACATCGAGGGGGGGACAATACAAGGAGCTTCCTATATTCTTGTTGTGGGAGGTATGGAAAGCGCGGAACCTCTGCATCTTTGAGGGGGTGCCGATTAACATTAATAGAATCTGCCTCAATATCATCACCTGGATGAGAACATTGTCTGACACTATTGATTCCATCAAAGCTTTACACTCTCGTCACTATTCTCTCTCCATACAATTCCCAACTAGATGTTTTGGTGACGCGGCTCAGCATGGCCTTTGCGAATGTGGCGCCTAGCTCAGATTATGTAATAGGACTCAATTCAAACTCTCCTAGAATGATGACCCAGGTACCAACTCCATAGCAGAGACATTAGCACTTTGGGGTTTGTTATGGTTCACTAAAAGGCATCAGATCTTCATATTTATAGTGACTCGAGATCCCTCATTGAGGGTATATTGGGGAACACTGACTATGCTCCCCCTCTCTTATTTGGTTGGTTTGATCACATTAAACTGCTTATGCACATGCTCTCGAGCATCTCTCTTCAACATATATATCATGAAGCTAATATGGTGGCAGACGCCCTCTCTAAAGATGGATTGAATGGTGATTTTGGGGTTATGAGATAGAGGTTCATTTTAGATAATACCACTGGGGAGGAGGGTATGGTCTCCCTTCCATAGTAGTAGAATTTTTCAGTATTTCTTTTCTCTATCTTCCTATGGTAGTTTTTGGCTTAATGTTTTATGTATTTTTCGTGAGATGAACATATGGTTTTTTTTAGAGCCTTTCTCTCGATAGATTTTTTTGATAAATATATGCTCATGAACATTAGCAAAATGTATTGGCTATATGTACTGAACCTTTTGATTAACATAAATCCATTTTTTTTTTCGTCTGAAAGAAAAACCACCGTGAGAAATCAACATTTAGAACATGTCTCAATTGTAGGGATTAGATAATTCAAATTCCAAAATTTCGAGGCAAACTTATGATATGGAAATTGAAACCATTTGATTCGATGTTAATGAATCGAGTTCTTCCTCCATTGCAATACAAGGAAGGAGAAGAGGGACAACAAGGGAGCTCTGTCAAATCCAAGATTATCCTCAATTGCGGAAACCAAACCAAATTATACTTTCAACCTAAATAATATACTTTCAAATTATACTTTATAACAAAATTCAAAATATTCCTTATAATCATATTAAAAAAATACCAATATTATTGATAAGTCTTTAATAAATTGAACCTAAAGATCATATATGGTTTAATTAAGTTGATAGAGATATATATTTCAAAATAGAAACTGAAATAGAATTTCTAAAATTTTGATTTAATTATAAACAATTATTAAGTGGATGGTAAACATTTAATCTTCATAAAATATTTTAGAATATTTTTAGTAGTTATGTTTTTTTGGACATCAATAAAACATGGTATTGACTCATGGTATTGTAAGAAAGCTATCATAGATTAAAAATATCTATGATAAAGTGGGTTTAAATTTTCATAGCTAAAAATTTGTTATGTATTTTTTAAAATATCTATGTTTAACTTATACATAATTCTTTTTAAAATTATCATTAATTTATGGCATTTATAATGATTGTGTTTGATGTAAGATTGTTAATTCTCCATAAATTTTCATTAACTTAAAATGAAATAATAATAATAATATTTTAAAATATGTCTATTTAGGAATAGAGTTTCCACTTTTTTTAATTTAAAATTATAAATAATTATTAAATCAATAGTAGACATTCAACTTTAATATTCTGAAATATTCATAATAATATACACAAATTAAAAGTTGAAATTTATCTCCAAAGTAATTGTACTTTTTTTTTACTCTTTTACTTAAATTGATTAATTAAAAAAATGTTATATGAAGTGGACATTCAATTTTAATATTCTGAAATATTCATAATAATATACACAAATTAAAAGTTGAAATTTATCTGATTGTACTTTTATTACTTTTTTAATTAAATTGATTAATTAAAAAAATGTTATATGAGCCAATGTTATATGAAGTGAGTTACAATTTATGTGATATTGATAAGTCGTTATATTGTAACAAAGATTATTTACAACTTAAAATTCGTAGTAAAGTGAAGTAAATTAAAATTCGTAGTAAAGTGAAGTGAATTACAATTTATACGATATTGATAAATTATTATATTATAACAAAATTTATTTACAAATTAAAAATCTCTTTTGTAAAATAAATCGGTTAAAAATCTGGTTCTATTTTCAAATATCTATATATATATATATATATTAGAGATACTTGTGTTACCCGGCTACTGTTTAAATCCCATCTTTTTAACTCAACTGCAGTTTAACCTCGTACAGTTTTTTGGAAATGCCCGGCTATGTAAAGTGAAGCGAGCATTCTAGATTAATGCTATTACACAAGATACTGCCCGGTTGCACTCCAAACCTCCTGCAGTTTCTTTTTCCGAACCTGGTTGCAGTTTAAATCTCGTTGTTTCTTGCACTTTAAACCTCTCACAGTTTATTCTTTAAGAGGCCCACCAACGGTGACCGAACAGGACATTAGACTCTCGTAGTCCGAACTTCTTGTCGGGAAGATACATCCTGGTCGATAAGTAGGTAAAAAAATTAGTAAATCTAACTGTCCGAATTATTGTAAATTTAATGGTAAATCCAACTGTCCGAATTATTGTAAATTTAATGGTAAATCCAACTGTCCGAATATAGTCAAGTGGATAAAAACAGTGAACAAAAAAAATCTAACTATTACATCATTCAATATACAAACTGTGTGATTTGAAAAGTGACCAATGAGAGAGCCTTTGTCAATATACAAACTGTGTGATTTGAAAAGTGACCAATGAGAGAGCCTTTGTTAACCCTTTTCTTTTTTAAAAGTAAGGTTAACCCTAAAATTATTTTGGAATATTCTAAAATTATTGAAATATTTTATGCAAAATGCTGAACATTGTTTTTTAGATATTTTTTTTAACTTTTTATTTATTTATTTATTTTATTTTATTTTACTTCTATTTTTTAGATTTTTTAATTTTTTCTTATTTTTACTTTTTTATTTTTATTTCTATTTATTTTCTTTTCTTTTTCTTTTTTAATTTTTTTCTTATTTTTACTTTTTTATTTTTATTTCTATTTATTTTCTTTTTCTTTTTCTTTTTTAATTTTTTTCTTATTTTTACTTTTTTATTTTTATTTCTATTTATTTTCTTTTCTTTTTCTTTTTTAAATTTTTTCTTATTTTTACTTTTTTATTTTTATTTCTATTTATTTTCTTTTTCTTTTTCTTTTTTAAATTTTTTCTTATTTTTACTTTTTTATTTTTATTTCTATTTATTTTCTTTTCTTTTTCTTTTTTCAAAAATATTATTTTCTTTTTTTCCTTATTTTTACTTTTTTATTTTTATTTCTATTTATTTTCTTTTTCTTTTTCTTTTTTAATTTTTTTCTTATTTTTACTCTTTTCTATTTATTTTCTTTTCTTTTTCTTTTTTCAAAAATATTATTTTCTTTTCTTTTTCTTTTTTCAAAAATATGGCTAACCAAAATTTTTTTCAAAAATATTATTTTCTTTTCTTTTTCTTTTTTCAAAAATACTATTTATTTTCTTTTCTTTTTCTTTTTTCAAAAATATTATTTTCTTTTCTTTTTCTTTTTTCAAAAATATGGCTAACCAAAAAATTGAGGCTTTATTTTTACTTTTTTCTATTTATTTTCTTTTCTTTTTCTTTTTTCAAAAATATTATTTTCTTTTCCTTTTCTTTTTTCAAAAATATGGCTAACCAAAAAATTGAAATGTTTTCCTTGTAATTTTTTTAGATTTTTTAACTCTTTTCTTACTCTTTTTACTTCTTTTTTCTATTTTTACCTTCTTTTTAAGACTTTGAAATGTTTTCCTTGTAATTTTTTTAGATTTTTTAACTCTTTTCTTACTCTTTTTACTTCTTTTTTCTATTTTTACCTTCTTTTTAAGACTTTTAAATTCTTTTTTTTAGATTTTTTACTATTTTTTACCTTCTTTTTAAGACTTTTAAATTCTTTTTTTTTAGATTTTTTACTATTTTTAATTTTTTTAAAGGCTTTTAAACTCTTTTCTTTATTTCTATTTTTAAACTCTTTTTTTAAAAGAGTTGGCCATTTGCCCACCGCAAACAAACAAGATACTCCCCGGTGGCATTTTATTCCGTCCATGAAGGGTTCCATTTGGTCACCGCTCACTTAGTGCGGTGTGAACTGGTTGAAGTTTAAACCACTGCTTAGTTGCACTTTAAACTTTAAAGCTTTTTCTTTAAATATATACATGCTGTTGTCTTCTTCTTATTTTTGTATGTTTTTGATGGTGTAGTAAAAAAAAATATCAAATCACATTAAGATAAATAGAATTTGAGTTATATAAAATTGAATTTTCAAAAATACAGTAAAGAGAAACTCGCCGACTAATTATGCAGATAAATACAATTTAGAGGTTGAAAATATAATCACATTAAGATAAATAGAATTTGAGTTGTATAAAATTGAATTTTCAAGAATACAGTAAAGAGAAACTCGCCGACTAATTATGCACATAAATACAATTTAGAGGTTGAAAATATAATAATCTTTTTTTTGGGTGGATCAATTAAAAAAACAGGTCACCTCAAGCTAGGAAGATAAATCGATTTTAAAAATTAAAAATAAAAATAATTACTTTACCAAAAACTCAATCCATGGAGCCTACGGCATACATATATTCATTTAAAAAAACACAACCATATTCCCGGACTAAACTAATGTATACTTCGATTGCAATCGTTGTATCTACTAATTGGCGGTCCGCTGTTAGCATGCAAATCATTACACTTTCTCTTTAAAATCGCCCTTCCAAATGGAATGGAAAAAGTATTTTCCATTATGAAAGTGCGCCAAATTTCTCCGAATATGAAATATACAATACGATAGGAGAGTTATCTTATTTGTCTACACCTACGCCTACACAAACAAAACAGAGAAAAAAATGTTTCCCCTATCTAACTATAGCCAAATTAGACATCGGTTTTCTCCAACCAAACATGAACTGCCCAGACTGAAACTGTAATTAGTGATCTTATTTGTCGGCGCCTACTCAAACAAGACTGAACTGTAATTAGTGATCTTATTTGTCGGCGCCTACTCAAACAAAACAGCGAACAGTATTGCAATTCATTCCTCCCTTCCTCCATCTATGGAACAGTTCCTCCAACTCCACCTGGCGTAGAAAGATTGTGACCAGGGAAAGCATTGTGCTGAGTAGCATGCCTGCCCTTCTCCTTCTCTTTCACCTCGGAGCCCTGTGACTGATCGTATTCTCGCCGAACCTCTACGTCTACATACAGTAAAGCACCCGCGCACGTCGTCAGATAATGCAGATTTCAATTCAAGAACAAGAAAAGAAAAATGCAGATTTCAAATCAAGAACATGAAAATAAAATGCAGATTTCAAATCAAGAACATGAAAATAAAATGCAGATTTCAAATCAAGAACCAGAAAAGAAAATAATGTAGATTTCAAATCAAGAACCAGAAAAGAAAATAATCCAGATTTCAATTCAAGGACAAGAAAAGAAAATAATGCAGATTTAAAATCAAGAACAAGAAAAGAAAATGCAGATTTCAAATCAAGAACAAAATGCAGATTTCAATTCAAGAATAAGTAAAGATCTTCCTTACGGGTGTCGACATGGGGTTCGACCTCATCTCCCTCGGAAAAGGTTTGGCCAAACTTGACATGCTCACTGTATCTTTGCCCGAAACCTTCATCCGAAGACCGTGTCGAATATCCGTCCCCAAAAGAATCCGCCATGTCATCCCTGAAAAAAAAATCGACATTAATCCATAGAAACCCCAAAATCGAAGAAAAAGCGTCGGCCGGAATCTCAAAACCCTAACCAAATCAATCAAAGAAAATCACATACCCGTGACTCTGGCTGGTTTTCGCCCCAGCCTCGACATCCGGTTTCTTCTGAGCATCCATGGCCGAGTCCGCTTCAGACTGCTCCTCCTGTCTTGCGTGGACTGAACGAACTATGCTGTAGGACGCAGGGGCGCGCGTATGAGCACTAATCAAAGCGACTCGTTCTGCTAAGCGGCCGCAGGGTATGGAAGCGTTAATATGCGATTTCACTGCCAAAACTCGCAGCCCTAAAGCTTGCATGACTAACTGAGAATATCCAGTGCGGGTGACATCTATATGTGAATTCTCACAGTGTATTCTTATCAGAAAAGAACAAGGTTGAGATATAAATCGTGCTGCTTGGGCTGTTCTCGCACGCCATCCGTTCAAGTTTCAGAGGCTATGAGCAGATCTGGCAAATCAGATATGATACGTGTCGGCCTATGGACAAATAAGGTGACACGTTTCGACTGGCGTGGGATATCTGGCACTCGAATGCCCTCATTGTCGGCGCCAGCGCCAGGGGAAATCGACCGGAACGGGACCTTTTTAACGTTTCACAGGACTCTTTTTATTTATTTTATCCATTTTAATATTTTATTTTATTGCAGACCTATCGGACAACAACATGTTAATAACATTAATGTTTAATATATATATATATATTTTTTCAGACCTATCGGACAACAACGTGTTAATAATATTTTTTTTTTCAGACCTATCGGACAACAACATGTTAATAACATTAATGTTTAATATTATATTTTATTTTATTTCAGACCTATCGGACAACAACATGTTAATAACATTAATGTTCATTGAATTTAAAAACTTAGTTTTAAATTACACTTTGATTATATTAACATAGATGATTCAATTACACTTTGAGAATTATACGGTGGAGAAATATTACTTTATTTTTGGTTGGGGAAGGTGTAAAAGTAAGTTGTTATAAAATGAAAATATAGAAATTTATGGATTTTAGATAGATAGTGATCGCGTGTTTTGTTAAGGGACTTTTTGATGTGAAGTTATTGGTTTAATTCCTCGTAAGATTGATTGGAGTGATATATTGGAATATGCTCAGCATATGCTTAGTCTTAATGTTTATCAATAGTTGTAGTGTATTAAAGAGTTTGTTAAGTTGCATTGACTTTTAATAAATTTAAAAAATTAGATTCGTGCCATTTGGATTTATCTAGCCCCAATGGGCACCTCAGGAATAAGAGATATTGAACGATGTTTTTATACCAGGGAGACCCCTCATATTTGGCGTAGATTTTATGCTCTGATGTTTTGATCCCACTCTGATGATCCTCTGGTCTACCTTCCTCTATGATCAGGTTTATCCCTAAAGCTTGGCAATTGGATTCGAATAAAACCTTGGCCAACCCCTGACCTTTTATGAGCTTGGTAGGCTTTATTTCTAGCTCATATTCTTGTATCTTAGCTATCCACCTACCCCTTTTTCCTTTGCTATCTCCTTGCACCAAGATGTCCTTCACTGTTGTCGTTGGGACAAACGTTGTGATTTCTGATTGCAGCGCATACATACGAAACTCCTTCAAAGCCTTGACTAGTGCATAGGCTTGTTTCTCCAATATGTTATATTTCAGCTCAGCATCCCTTAGGACTTGGTTGAAGAAAGCGATAGGTTGTTTGTAACCATCTTTATTTTCTGTAGTAGCATTGCGACAATAGTATGTCGAGAGGCGAAACAAAAGATGTAGAAAGACACTGAATAGTCGGGGCTGACCAGTACCAGGGCTTCAGCTAAATCTTCTTTAATTCTAATGAAAGAATTTTTGGGGGCAGGGCACCATCTGACTTCATTTTCCTTCTTGAGCATGTTCGTAATAGCCTTGACAATTTTTGCGTAGTTGGGTATGAACCTCCTCAAGAAATTTATTCTCCCCAGAAAGGCTTGAACCTATTTCTTATTCCCAGGCATAGGAATATGGATGATAGCTTTGACTCACTTAGGATCGATCTTTACTCCTTCCTGTGCTACTATGTGTCCAAGTAGCTCCCCCTCACTCAGGGTGAACTGGGATTTCTTAGGATTTAGAGAGAGACCATACCACCTGCATTTTTCAATGGTGAGCTATTCACTTGGCTACAAATCCAACTTATCACAACAAGACCAAGCACATTGATGTAAGGTGTCATTTTTTGAGACATGTGATCGATGGTGAAAAAGTAGCTCTCAAGAAGGTCCATACATGGGAGAATTGTGCAGACATATTCATGAAGCCAGTTACAGTAGAGAAGCTGCATGGTGTTTAGCTTCTCTTGGCTTGCAGAAGAGATGATGAATGGGCATGGGAAAGGGATTAGGAAAATTTGTTGTCAAGGTGGAGTTTGTTGGAATTTGACAACTAATTGTAAATATGAGTAAAATAGTATTTACTGCCAAGTTGGTTTTATAACGAAAACTGTTATGTAACAGAAGAGCCTCCTATAAAATGATGAATGCCTGAACTGTTGTAATGAGGAGAATTATTATTGGTTTAATAGAAAATCCAATCCCTTGCCCCGTGGATGTTTCCTTGACACCTTGTCAAGGTTTTACCACGTAAAAATGTTGTGTTCACTTGTTTGTATTCATTTTCCATTCAGTTTCATTTCTTTCTTGTTTTATTAACTGCTCAAACCTACAGGTTGGAATAAAAGGGATCATTACTCCTTGATGTTTGATATTGGTAATAATATCATAATTGTTATTTTAAGAATAGCAAGTTGTATTACATCTATGCAAATAAATATAGAGTAATTTAGATGTTCTACATTTTTTTCCTTTTTTGGCATATTTTCTTAAAAGTTTTGATTGAAATCTCACAAAAAAGTGTTGGAATGGTAGAGTTGAGTAGTTAAATGTGTATAGATTGAGTGCCATAGGGTTTCTCGAGGCTTTGAATCCATGTATGCATTCAAAAGTGTATTTCAAGTAACGAAAAATGAAAATCGATTAAGTGCCATAGGGTTTCTCAAGGCTTTGAATCCATGTATGCATTCAAAAGTGTATTTCAAGTAACAAAAAATGAAAATCTCACTTAGAAATAGAAGAAAAAACATAGAACAATTAGACTTCGCCAACAAATATTTCTCCATGTGAGTAACGTAAATTTTGTTGATTTTACTAATTGAATCTAGTGTTATTATAGCTTTCTTTTTTTAGGAGTTACTCAATTTATCATAATGTTAAATCATAAACCTATAATAATTCCAACATAACAAGAAATTAACAAGAAATTAAAGAACATCATTCTGAAATAAAGTATCAAGTTCTATCCATAATCTTGTTTTAAAAGGACTCTAGGTGAAACATGTTACATTACTTAATGATAAAGTAATTTGGGTGGAGAGCAAGGGGCCAAAAGTGATTAGGGTGGAGGGGAAGGGATCAAAAGTGGTTAGTGTGGTTACATTGAATTGTTCCAAGATATGAGAAGTGTTTGTTTTGGATGATTCATGAATAAAAGGATCAATTAACATAATAAGCATACATGTGTGGGGGTCAGGGTGGGTAGCGTAAGAGATATTCATTCATTCTCGGATGAAATCTAGGTTCACAACAACTATGGTGGACATGTTAACTTGAAGTTTAGAAGCTAGTGGTAGCCTCTTCTTTAACTTATGCTTTAAGGTACTCTTATATTTTTCTATTCTATTTTTCTGCAATAACCATCATGTATTGATTGTGGATTAAGGTACATCGGAAGGCTCAACCACAAAATCAATTATTGACTTTGTAATTGGGTTGACCAATGAGCCAAATCTACAACCAAGATGAGATTAAGTTGACTTTGTAGTTTTGTTCTTTGATAGCCCAAATCAATAATTAGAAGAAAAATGAGATTTCCAAAATGAAAAACCTTTAGATTGAAGATTTTGAACATGCATTCAATGTGTATTTCTATACTATTATTTTAGAAGTAGTATCATTTTATATTGATTTGACTAGAAAATGGTACTCATCCATGATGGATATCCATGATATTAAATGATGTAACTCAAAAAAACACCAAAAACCCACCCTTGGCATTTACCCACAACATTGAATAATGTAACTCAAAGAGGCACAAAAAAACCTATAAGTAATGGGATTCACCTTCAAAAAAGACAAATTCTTCTCTATCATGTAGAGGTAAAAATTGTTCTTTTTACAGTTAATAAATAATTGAGTTTTTATCATATTTATTTGTTCTCTTCTTTGTTGTGATATCTAGCCTCCCTCCTCTCACCATCCAGATTAGTGATTAGAGTGGGTTACGACTCGATGGAAATTGGGGTTTGGACGAAATGGAGTCACTAGATGAAACCATTGTGAGGACACAAACTTGGCTGGTCCACTGCGCAACAAAAGAGAGAGATACAGAACACTAACATGAAAAAAAAAATATGGCTGGCTAAAGCCTAAGAGGGCTTCTCTTTTACTTATCGCCCCTCACTTGCATATTCTTCATTTTAAATTTGTCTGCGAGGGCTTGGGATTTGCTCACCGGTCTCGCACTAGTGGCCACGTCTAGTCTTTCAATTGTCTGGTCTTTCAACAACCCAACACCATTGCTATGTATAGAAGACCCCTTAGTGGATAGCTGGACCCTTAGGGTTGAAGATGCTTTGTAATACTTGTGGTGACAGGTTCAAATCTAGCACACTCGTCCGAGAATACGGGCACAATTTATAGAATGGTGATTTATGTTACCACGAAACATATCGTGATATCTTTCTTATATGTCTTGTTATCTCTCTTTTTTTTGTTATCTAACCTCCCTTCTCTCACCATTCAGATCACATATAGAGTTTTGTTATAATATTTTGAATAAACTCTTTGGTGGATGAGTGTTGCTAGTACAAGTTTTGCCATCCTTAGCATTCTAGATGAGTGTTGTTTGTACAATTTTTGTCCTCTTTAGCATTGTTGCATTGTTGTTTGTACAAATTTTGCCATTCTTAGTAGTGTAGATTGTTATGTCAGGGCCACTGTATTAATACTTAAACACATGTAATTTTCACCATTTAGGCATTCAAATGAAAAAATGATGATAAACATTTTAAATGAAAAAATATGACAAATATTCCATTGTGTAAAAGGAATATACTAAAGTCCTAGAATTTTTTTGATAGATGATGTATTTTTCATACCATTTTGATAAACAATACCCATCTTTTTCGTAGTTTTTGATGTGTTACGTTGAGACAACAAAAAATCAATTTATTTATGATAAATTAAGTTATTAATATTGAGATTTATTTTTCAAAATTATTTGGTAAATTCATTTTAATAAGTCAAATAAATTTTAAATTATTTTTATAACATAAATACTTTTTGGTTAATGGAACAAGGTTATAAGTCATATTTACACTGGAAAATGAAGGATCAACTAGTATGGCCACCATGTACAACTTAACAAATGTGTCAATTTATGTGGAGTTTGGAAAGAGTATGTAAAAAAAATTATGCATTCTTTTTAATAACCAATTCAATTATCTCAAAAAGGCATCTACTTACATCAAGATCAACTAATATCCTTGCAATTGATTTGTATCTTTTATAGAAGAAGCTATTATCTATGAGAATAGTTTTTCCTAGCTAGTTGTCAATCATGCACAAAGCCTAAATAGTCCAGAATTCTAGGGGATCCCTAAAAGTTGTATTGACACTAGGGTGCCTAACATGGTCTCATCCCTACATCAAAATGAGGGTGGCATGGTTTTATAAACAAGTAAGTCATATCCATAAACCAAACTTCTTTTAATATAGAAATTGTATCTTCTTCCTTGCGAAAGACAACTGTTGCAACCTCTTACTAATAGGCGATTGCTAATGTATAGACTAAACCCAAACACAAGTTCGACTTTATCTATCTCAAAAGGTAGTCCACCTATACCCTCTTACCAATAAAATTCTTCACCAAAGTGCATCATGAAAGGTCAAGGATTTGGTTGATTGCAATACATTTCCCCACAATTAAGAACATGTCCCTTTCTCAACTTCCAATGACCTTACACCATTTATGATTGCTTTTATTGACACCCTCTCAATGTTGATCTCCTTGCAATTGAATGAAGTCAACCCTTAAATCAATGAACCCAAAACCTTCTTTAAAGGCCAAGAGAATGACCTTTTTCTTCTCCACTTATTCAACGTCACTTGTTGTCATTAGGTCTAGAGGGTTCAAGCATGAAGGAAGGTGTTTAATGTTTTCCTAAATATTCTCACAAACTCACTTCGAGGTAGAATACCCATAGTTGTGGCTTATTTAAGAGGGCCTTTATACTTGTCCAACACTTAGCAAGATCATACATTTGTACCACCAATCTTATCACTACTCATACTATTTAACCAACTCAAAAGACATTTATCTTCCTATTGTTTCAAATATGCAGAAATGTATTGTGATCGTTGCAAAGATCATTTTAATACATTATTTGTGGACAATATTCAAAAATTCTTTTATTACTTATTCACAAACTAATTTAGAAATTTCTTTATCTTTAAATAACATATCATTTACTTTATTTCAACATTTCCTTTTATCACCTGGAAAATAATATATTACTCTACTTTATTTCCACATTTCCTTTTACCACTTAAAAATATGTTAAAAAAATTATATAATATAAACTTATAATTCTAAACCCTTTTTTTTTAAATTTAAAATGTAGTTGACATTTCAAATAAAGTAATTAACCTATCAAATAAAGTAGGTAATTACGCCGTAAGGCGTTCCTCTGGGAAAGACTCCCCTCTGCTACTCTGTACCTTCCTGCGCCATTGATTTCGTTGTTAGACGATGAAATTAATATTCACTGTTTGATTCAAAGTGTTATCCCTGGCCGCGCATGGCATCTGGCATCTGGCCGCGACGCAAGAAAAGAGCGTTTACACGTAATTGGCTGAGGTATGTGGCTCCCTTGAAATGCTTTACGGGGAGACTTGGTCCACTCAACGGCCTTTGCATCACAATTGATCCCATCCCATTTCAGAGTAATCAACCGATCCATATTTCCATTAATTCCTCTAATTTCTCTGCCCATTTCTGGGTTTTATATAAAGAGTCTTTCGATTTACTTTCGTCCATAGGCGGGTTTCATATATGTCATCTTACTTTCATTGAGCTCCTATCAGAAAACTATCAGGTATTTATTGTTTTTTAGAGTGCTAGATTTATGGATCTGCCTGTGTTTTTGAATTTTGTTGATCCATCTATTTTTCTTATATTAATTTCATCACGTCAATTTGAAATGTTTTAAAACTGTTATCATTTCTGCTTACAGTTGCCAAACCTTTTCACTTCCTAAATGGTTAGTTCAGTAGTTCAACGCTTCGTTGATAATAATACAATTCATCTACACAAACTTATATGATTCAATGCATGCACATTGATGTATAAGGGTCAGGGCTCCCATAAATTCCGGCTATCACATTTATAGTTTTGCACCCAACCTGTCTGACTTTATCACTTATTTTTGTTAACGCTATATGAGTGCCCATAATGTCTGAGAAATACATGAATTCTGTGAGATACATATAGCTAAACATCACCTTCGCCCTCGTTTCACTGAAAATCTAAAACATTTTATATCGTTGCTATTTTTTTGGCCGTTGATGCAGCCATTTTAATTTTTAGCATGCCCATTTGAATGATTTTATATGATTACTATCTGCTTTTATATGAGTATTGTCTGCTTTTTTTTGGGTCATTGATGCAACCATTTTAATTTTTAGGGTGCCTAGTTAAAACGTTTTATATGATTACTATCTGCTTTTACAGTTCATGCGCCCATTTTAAATTTTGGATGGTCCCCAGTGACCATAATGTCTGAGAAAGGCATCGAATTTTCTCATTGTAATAATATAGCTATAAGACAGCTAGGAGGGAGGAGTGCAATTGTTTTAGGGTTTTGTGCTATGTCAGAATTTGCTTATACAATTTTTATTTGGCGATGCTGGTTTGAAGTTTAAATGAATAATACTTCGGAATTTCAAAACTCTTATGGTCACCGGTTTCACATGGTAAAACATAGTACCCAATCCTTTAATCCTTTGGCTGATAATTTATTGTAATCATTCGATATGATTTGCATCGAAAATTTAATAGTTAAAGCATTCTCTAAGACTCTATGGCGAAAATTCGATAGTATATATCTAAAAAAACAAAAAAGTGATAGATCATTGGAATGCACGTCGAGTGTGCGTTATCGAAAAAACTTGGGACTCACTTTTTTACAAAAAAACTGTAATTATTACGTCGTAAGGCATTCTTCTGGGAAGGACTCTCCTCGAGTGCCACTCTGTACCTTCCTGCGCCATTGATTTCGTTGTTAGACGATGGAATTAATATTTACCGTTTGATTCGAAGTGTTCGATTCATTATCCCTAGCCGCGCATGGCATCTGGCATCTGGCTGCGGCACAAGAAAAGAGCGTTTACACGTAATTGGCTGAGGTACGTGGCTCCCTTGGAATGCTTTACGGGGAGACTTGGTCCACTCAACGGCCTTCGCATCACAATTGATCCCATCCCATTTCAGAGTAATCAACCGATCCATATTTCCATTAATTCCTCTAATTTCTCTGCCCATTTCTGGGTTTTATATAAAGAGTCTTTCGATTTACTTTCGTCCATAGGCGGGTTTCATATATCTCATCTTACTTTCATTGAGCTCCTCCTCTCATCATCGAATCCATCGGTGGGGTGGAGTTGTTGCTACACTAGTGAATAATATGAAGGCTACAATAACCCAACAATGACCAGAAAACTATCAGGTATTTATTGTTTTTTTAGAGTGCTAGATTTATGGATCTGCCTGTGTTTTTGAATTTTGTTGATCCATCTCTTTTTCTTATATTAATTCATCTATCCATCTCTGTACTGAAAAATACAACGAGAGGCTCATGGAAGCCAACGCTGGAACAAAAAACTGTACTTGAATCTATTCACAAAAGCGGCATTCATTCACCAACGTTGGAAGAGATATGGAGGATTACCAAACATGTGCAGCAGTATGGCAAAGTTGAAAATAAAAGTTCTGTCTGCAAGTATTTGATTCTGATTTGGAAGCATTGCCAACACAGCAGGAATCATTAGGCATTCAAAGGCTGATTATGTCTGAAATACGCAAATTGCAAATTTGTTTTGTGAAGGTCTTGGAGAAAGGGGATAGCTATGAGGTTCAATACACACATTTTATCAATTTGCTTGACTTATCATTCTGCTTCCACATACTGTCTGTTTTAGCATTCTATTCGATTAGAAGAGAATTCTTGCCCATGTATACATTGCTAATTTGTAATAATATAATGCATCTTTGATTCAACTGGTGGGAATGTTAAGCCAACCACCTTACCTCCATTCTCGCTACAATTTTCCGCATTCCTATAGCATGAGTTAAGGGGTGACACTACGTGCAATTCCAGGGACTGGGCAGATAAATTCCCCTCGGTTCTAGCACCTAGGGAAAGGAAATCCTCTCTTTGCAATGCAGTTACTTGGGGCATCTTTTTTTAAGAACTTCAAAAAAGAACCTCTCTGGTATTCAGATGAACTATTCGAGTAAAATTAATGACAATACAGTAATCAAAAAATTTCCTAGATGCTTTCTCCCATGAGATGAATTTGCGAAAAAAAAATATGCATGTAACAGTAACTATGCAAATAAGTAAATGATTGGAAAAAATGCCTTGCCTTCCACAATCCATCACTAGCCAAAATGAGAAATTTTGTGGTTGCATCTATGGTCGTGTCTCTCACATCTGGTTCTGAACTTAAATGAACTCGAGGTACATCTCCTAATATATCAAAAAAAAAACGCCATTAAGTATACAGTTTCTCCTGTGACCATTCAAATGTTACTCTTGAGCTAGACCATTAAGATAGAATTATAAAGTTACAAATCAAAAAATTATTTAAGTATGTTCTCATTAAAATTAATCTCTGCACAGCATTTGTAGTGGTACCTGGTAGGAGTGTCACAAATCCACCCTTCTCGATGTTTTGGCGTTCAATACTTGGCTCATGATCAATAGTCAGCTCAATAGCAATGTCATTTTTACATATAATAGCCCTGGAATCCCCTGTATTTGCTACAAAGAGTTTTTTCCCATCAAATAAAATAGCAGTGACTGCTGTGGAGCCACCGAGCCCTAAATCAGCTGCCTTTGCTAAAATTTTCCCATCAGTTCGGTTGTATGCATTCTTGATGGCACTTTCTGGGTTTGTCCAGAACTTCTGCTCCATTATTATCAGAGATACTTGTCAGCATTAAAATACTTAATTAGCATTTTACACCATACGAAACTTTGAAAATAGCAAGTGACAACCAATACAACGAATGGTAGATCAGTTGTAAAATCATTTTACTGGATGTGCATCAGAGTCAGAAATCTCATCTAATATACAATTTTTTTCTAAAGAGTCATTTGAGAACCATCATATTTATATAAATGAAGGAAATTATCAAAAATGATAACGATTTGTCACAAACGCAATTTTTGCAATAAGGAAGCACTATTTCTTTATGCCATGACGTAATGCTACTATTGGACGTTTTTTCTTTGGATAGGTGCAAGAGACAAATGAACATATAAGTATAGGAAATATATGAACAGTTTAAGCTATTTGAAAAATAGTGGATTTACGCATGAAACATATTCAACTAGAAATATGATGGGGAAAAACAAGAAATTCATTATATGTGAGAAGTAAAATGTTGGAGAATCTTCACCTTTGAGGTTTGAGAAATGGACATGGCAATATATCACAACTAGAAAAATCTTGTTCATTGATGCAGATCATTGTTACAATTAACAATATATATCATATGCCAAAGATAAAACACAGGAAATTAACCCATGAAGTCAATGCAAGTAGAAACACCATAATAGAACCAATAGAGGAGAAAACGAAATTCTTTCACAAGTTACAATCAAGTTAGGAAATTGAGATAAACATATGCAATTTGGAAAATGGAAAGAAACTTTGAACCTGCTCCAATTTAATGTATAATTTTAATTTTTGATTGACTAGCGATTGCAAAACAATACATGTCACAATACAATCAACTATAAAATTTAAATAGATGTTGAATTTAAATAGATGTTGTTAAATTCACAGAGACCTTCCAAGTATTCCCTATGATTCATAGATGCTAAACCAGGTAGACCATCAGCATTGATTACAAGTATTCCCCATGATTCATAGATGGTAAACCTGGTAGACCATCATCATTGATTACAAGTATTCCCCATGATTCATAGATGGTAAACCAGGTAGACCATCAGCATTGATTACAGTGCATAACCCCAAAGGAATTGTAAGAGTTGAACTTGTGACATCCCATTTCTGAGAAGTTCAATGTCTAACTCCAAGGCCAATCAAGCCAACCCCAAGGCTCAAAAATAAGATAATAAAAAATATATGCATTTGGTAACGAGGTGTGATACCTATCATCCAGCTCAGAAAGGATATAGGTTGGTAACAATTGAAATAAACTTACAAATTAGCTAATTTAGAGAGTTTCATTGTGGGCAAAATCAAGAATCTCATTCTCGATTACGATTTAAGTTGGGAATCAAACCTTACTCAACTAATGAAAGGACTAAAATTTTCTAAACCCCTTTCCAGCACTAATTTAAATATGTAGACTATAGATTGGTACTACCCAGGCACTCCCTAGGTGACATTATCAAGCAGCGCATCAGTAGCTACAGAGTGATTGATACAGATGTGGATGCTTCTTCTCCCTCCTATACTTTTTACATCTATACCTAATGACAAGTAATGGGCACTTCCACAGTATGTTGTAACTGGTGTACTTTTGAGCCCCGTCGACCTCTCTTTTGGTCACCCACTGCCATTAATAAAACTAGTCTTATCTTATCTTCTGCCGTCTGTTAATAGGAAATGGTACTGTAATATAAAAACAATACTAAATAGCCAGGACTAACTCTCACCAATTTAAATCATCATCTAGGTGAGCACTTAGTGTCTATTCTTTCTTCGCCATTGATTTCGTTGTTGGACGATGGAATTAATATTCACCGTTTGATTCGAAGTGTTTGATTCATTATCCCTGGCCACGCATCGCATCTGGCATCTGGTCGTGCATCGCATCTGTCATCTGGCAAGTATGCACTGCACTCCGAATCCTCCTGCGCTCTCTGTTCATTAAGCAAAATCCTCATGCGCTCTCTGTTCATTAAGCAAAACGAGAAACTTCCAGGATGTGGATATCATGCCAGGGGGATCCATGAGCATCGTGAGAGAAAGCCCTACTGCTGCCATTGTCAAATTCAAGGTCGGAAGTATCGAGCCGGCCCATCACCATACCTTTGGGCATGATCTTATTGTTGTCAAATTCAAGGCTGGAAGTATCAAGCCAGCCCATCACCATACCTTTGGGTATGATCTTCTTGTTGTGTCTGGGTGATCCCGTTTGATAAGTCAGTTTTCACATGGGGTAAGTGGTATCTCAGAATAAACAGGAAGCAAGCAAGCGACATAGCATTGGAAATATGGTAGAAGAAGATATGGCCAGGTCCAAACCCCCGCATATCCTCAAAAGCTAGATTTCTCCATCGTTCTTACAAATTTAGTAGGTTTATTTTAGTGTAAGGAGCCTCAAGGCACTTGAGATATTAACTACCCGTTGTTCGTCGGTTCGATTCCCAAACAAAATACAAACCCTCCGCCGCTGAATTTCTGAGGGTTTCAGCGACAAATTATCATGCAGGCGCCCTGTCAAAGGTACAACTTTTTTACAGCTCGTTTGAGATCCAGTTTTGGGGTTCTGTTCTTTTGTTGTTGGGCTGAAATTGGGTTTACTCAGTGTTAGGTTATTCAATTGTGTGGGCACATTATCGGTTTTGTTAATTGAGTGATGCAAATACTATATAATTTTTGTAGAAATTATAATTTTTTTTTTTCCTGGTGGTTCACGGCGTCCAGCACATTGTCTGTGAATTTTCAAGGTTTTTGCAAATTTCATTATTATTTAAATTCAGGGTTTTGCTGTAATTGTGGTTCAATTTTGGCTGTAATTGATCTAGTGTTTATGTAAAATTGCAAGAGAGTAGGGTACAAGTCTAATCACTGCTCCTGGAGGTGATAACAGTTTCTTTTGTCTCCATTTCAGGTACATTCATTCTTGTTGTTAGTACCTTATCTGCATATTCTATGCACAATTGCATTGAGTTGAGGTTATTTAGTTATTGGACATGAATTCCTACACTTAATTTTATGATGGCCGTGTTCTTTTTTGTTTGTTTGTTTAAATTATATTTATTTATTGCATATGCACTGGGAGGTATGAGCATAACAAGATCCACTAGGCACCGGTAGGTGTGACTGCATTAGTTTTTAGTAGCAGGAACAAGAATCTAGCTGTATCTTAGCCTGGACAATCACGGTCGCCCTCCGGGCATAAGATCCAAACTGTAGCCGCGTGGGTTAATGGCCATCTTATGTTTAGTACTATTTGTTGCATGACCCTTTGGTGGTATTTGGTGTTAATTACCTCCATTATTTCCCCCTGAGATTTGTAATCCTATTTTATCGCTGTTTAAAATGATTTGCTTCACGACCCGGCCTAGACTCGTTCACATCAATTTTTGTCATTTTATGAATTTTGTGGCTATTGATTAGCCAATACTAAATTTTTAGTGTTTCTGACTAGCCCATAGAGTAATGCTACCTCGAGGTTTGTACCCGTTGAAAGTTGTCGCGTTCCTTGTATTGAATCTCCAAACTCTTTGGAATGGAAAGCTCTACCTTTTAACCCGCACATTAAAATTGCTACTGCTTTTAACAAGATAGAACTTCTTGTAACCTGTGGAGAGGCCATATACTCTTTTCTGTTACACGAACCTTTCATACACCTTTGTGTCAATTACCTTTGTTTTTGCCCCAAGATATTCATCATCCGTTTATAAATTGTTTGAAGTGATTGGCCCCGCTAGTCGGGGAAAATTATTTACAACAATATTCACCATTTTATTTAATAATTTTGTGAGTGTTGATTAGTTAGCCTTGATTGTTTAGTTTTCTAGCTATCCAGAAGAATAACACCACCTTCTCCCTCATGAAAGGTCCCTGTTTCTAGCATTGAATTTCCAATGGCTGTATTCAAGATGAGAGTAATGGAATTAAAGGTGCCATAAAGATGACGTTGATTTGTTACTTTGAATTATAGAAATCTATTGGGGTGTTTTTGGGCTTCCCTTATTTTTGTCCATCATAACTAGGTAGAGATCATTGTATAAAATTTCTTTACTTTCTTGTTTAACAACAATGTAACAGTGGTTGGGTTGGGATAATTTGATTAACATCTCTGATCATTATGCTCTGTTTCTTTTGACTTTAATGAAGCAGGTTATGACACAGTGCTTGCACAAATAAATGGTGGTCGGGCTGAGAGGCCATCGGATTTACCATCAGAGATGGTTTTAAAAAGAAAATGGTACCATGTTGAACCAGAGGCTGGTTATAACTCATCTGCACGGAAAGATGCAGACAGCAATGATGAAGATGATGATGACTTTGAGAAGCACATATCAGAGGAATATTATCGGACCATACTTGGGGAACATACACAAAAGTTCAACAAAGCCAATAAGTTGAAAGCAGCAGCAGCTGCTGCTGCCCGCATAGGTCCCTCCACTGCAAAGCGTACATCAAACAGGAAAAGTCGGAAATTAAGTCATGGCTCTCAGATGGTTCTAAAAGATGAGAGGACTCCACATGGATTAGACATTCCTGCTTTGGCAGGTCCTCACATAGATGATGCAGTCCACAATATGGGGAATTACAACCATCATGACATTGCTCCAGAACATGGTCCTCATACAACAACATCTGGTTTATTGGAGATAGCAGAGGGAGTTACTTTTGAAATTTCGCCAGTTTATGACAAATTAGCACCACTTCTTAACTTGCCAAACTTTACAGATGTTCGAATAGAGGAGAGTTTTTTGAAGGGTAGGCTAGATTTGAGATCTTTGTCTGCCATGATGGCTGCTGATAAAAGGATTAGACATCAGAACTGTGCTGGAATGGGAGAACCTTCCACAAAGTATGAGACTCTTCAGGGCAGGTTGAAAGCACTATCATCATCATGTGACTCAAGCCAAAAGTTCTGTCTGCAATTATTTGATTATGATTTGGAGGCATTGCCAACACAGCAGGAATCATTAGGCATTCAAAGGCTGATTATGTCTGAAATAGAAAAATTGCAAATTTGTTATGTGAAGGTCTTGGAGAAAGGGGATAGCTATGAGGTTCAATACACACATTTTTCAATTTGCTTGACTTATCATTCTGCTTCCACATACTGTCTGTTTTAGCATTCTATTCGATTAGAAGAGAATTCATGCCCATGTATACATTGCTAATTTGTAATACTATAATGCATCTTTGCATATTCTGTGTCACTAAGAATTAGTGCTTCGATTTGGGCCCCGGGAGGTTGGTGTCCCTTCCTAATTGCAACAATTTTGGTCATGCTTGTGGGTTGGAACATGCATGTTTTTCTTATATCACCCTTCACTCTGTTTTTTGCTATCTTTGAAGGAGTTTATCTATCATTTGTATTGAATAAGGCGCCACAGGGTGGTTGGTGTCCCTTCATCATTGCAACAATTTTTCTGACCATAATGTTCTCTTGGAAATAAGGAAGGTAGAAAAAGTATAAATATTTAGCACAGAGAAAACTCAGCATAGAAGGTTTGAATGGACTGGTTGTCGGGGTGAATTCACTTGTACCAGGAATTCATTCTTTTGCAGTGACCTTATTTCTGACTTACCACCGATTATTGAGCATTATGTAAAGAATGTGGGGTCTCGGCATGAAGTTCTTGTCATTGTCACCATAAGAATGGTTCCAGTCAAGACAATACTTTTGTTGGAGAGATTTATGGTTGGAAAACTAGAGCCAAAAGGTGTCAATACTTTTGTTGGATAGATTTATGGTTGGAAAACTAGAGCCAAAAGGTGTATATAAATGTGTAGCCCAATCTGGTTACAAAGATGCCCAAACATTGAAGGATCTGAATTTATCAACCAGGTTTTTGAAAGCGTAAAAGACTATCTCAAGCTTAGAGGAACTCATTCCTCCTCACATGACATAAGTTATGCAAGCAAAAATACAGTGGAAGAAAGTAAATACTCTTAGATGAGGAATTGTAGTAGATTGAATTGGCAAAGAATACAAGGTTTGTGTATGTTCTAGGAAAAACCACATTGAAGACTAATAAGAGCACTGGGCCTTTTGAAGGATTAATGATTGACAAGCTCTACATGTTTCTCCAAAACAATTGCAGGTTGACTTTGTCTCCCTACAATATACCACTGGTGCATTTACTTCAAGTCAGAATGGTGCAAGAAATTTAGAGTTCGTTCACACAAAACTGTTAGAAGACAATGAAATTATAAGCTTTTACTCATAATAAAGCTTTTAGGGCCTTAAAGTTCCTAATCACTCAAAAATAAGATATAATTTTGTACTATTGTTACTATTTTAATAGATTTATAAGATTTCAAAATGCAAATTTCTGTTGAGATCAGAATAAATACGCATTGAGTTTTTTACCATTTCCGCAATAAATCATGAATCATGTAGAGTGAACTGGTACATACATGTTTAATGTTTTGTGACTAGCGGAATGGAAAAAAATGATAACAGCTCATTACTTTTCAGTTTCAATCCTTCTTTTACAGTAAGGCTCTTATCTTTTGATGAAATGCAGAGGCTGGTAAATTAAAATTTTCAAGAAATCCCGGGTAGAGTTTGTTAAGAGGGAATTTTAAATTTTAATAGTAACTCCTTTTTATCCTTTGTCCTCGGAAATTTGTACTGTTGCCACTTTAGCAGCCATTGTAGCCAGTCAAGCATTGATTACAGCAACATTCTCAATCATAAGATAGTCCATGGCTCTTAGTTGCTTCCCTCGAGTGAATATTGTGCATACCTCACAAAATTACGAGGGTTAGATCTATTCACCTGAAGTTAACTATGTTCTCATGGTTATCTGCCTTGCAATTGTCATAGGATTCCATACAATCCTGAATATTGAATAGTGAAATATGACAGAATGAAATTAGATGTCCAAATAATAATAAATATGACTTGGAACTCAATCCTTGAAAATATTTTTTCCTCTCGTTGGCCCATTATCAGCTCAGCATTGGCATGTTTGTGGCGGTTTACAGTGATGATGGCTCCTCTTCTGACTCTCACTCTGACCTCGTTATTGCTCTTCCTCAAACTTCCCAAGTCCTAGCTACTTCCACAAAACATTTTCTGGTGCAACACTACTACTGGAATGCTTTCCTCTAACTTACTTCATTGTCTAGGGTTAACGCCTTTGGATTTGCCCCCCTTTTTGAGTCCACTCGGACCCCTTTCCATCTTATTCTCTACTTTTCCTTTCTTTCCTTAACATAGATTTTAGACTGTTTCAGAGATGCTCTAGGCAGTCAATTGTTGTTCTTCCCAGTCCTGTTGACCTGTTTTGGTCATTTGAGCTCATTACAGATTTTAGGCTTTTCAGAGATGCTCTATGCACCTCCTTATTGCTGTTCTCAATCGTTCTTCTACCTCTTCCCAATCGGTAGGTTTAATCTAGTTTGACATAACTAAACTTGTTGTCAATGTGTTTTTCCTTCTGGAGAAACTGTGATCTCGATTGTAACTTCAGAATATTTGATCTATATTCTTTGATGTTTTAAAAGTATTTATGTTAATAATTACGTATCATTTCCATAGAAGATTTTATTTTCCCAACAGGCATTGATTCAACTGGTGAGGTCGACGGAATGTTAAGCCAACCACCTTACCTCCATTCTCGCTACAGTTTTCTGCATTCCTATAGCATAAGTTAAGGGGTGACACTACGTGCAATTCCAGGGACTAGGCAGATAAATGCCCCTCGGATCTGGCACCTAGGGACAGGAAATCCTCTCTTTGCAATGCAATTACTTGGGGCATCTTTCTTTAATCACTTCAAAAAAGAACCTCTCTGGTATTCAGATGAACTATTCGAGTAAAATTAATGACAATACAGTAATCAAAAAATTTCCTAGATGCTTTCTCCCATGAGATGAGTTTGCGAAAAAAAAAATATGCATCTAACAGTAACTATGCAAATAAGTAAATGATTGGAAAAACTGCCTTGCCTTCCACAATCCATCACTAGCCAAAATGAGAAATTTTGTGGTTGCATCTATGGTCGTGTCTCTCACATCTGGTTCTGAACTTAAATGAGCTCGAGGTACATCTCCTAATATATAAAAAAAAACGCCATTAAGTATACAGTTTCTCCCTCTGACCATTCAAATGTTACTCTTGAGCTAGACCATTAAGATAGAATTAGAAAGTTACAAATCAAAAAATTATTTAAGTATGTTCTCATTAAAATTAATCTCTGCACAACATTCGTAGTGGTACCTGGCAGGAGTGTCACAAATCCACCCTTATCGATGTTTTGGCGTTCAATACTTGGCTCATGATCAACAGTCAGCTCAATAACAATGCCGTTTTTACATATAACAGCCCTGGAATCCCCTGTATTTGCTACAAAGAGTTTTTTCCCATCAACTAAAATAGCAGCGACTGCTGTGGAGCCATCGGGCCCTAAATCAGCTGCCTTTGCTAAAAAATTCCCATCAGTCCGGTTGTATGCGTTCTTAGTGGCACTTTCTGGGTTTGTCGAAACTTTGAAAATAGCAAGTGACAACCAATACAACAAATGGCAGATCAACTGTAAAAGCATTTTACTGGATGTGCATTAGAGTCAGAAATCTCATCTAATATACAATTTTTTTCTAAAGAGTCATTTGAGAACCATCATATTTATATAAATGAAGGAAATTATAAAAAATGATAACGATTTGTCACAAACGCAATTTTTGCAATAAGGAAGCACTATTGCTTTATGCCATGACGTAACGCTACTACTGGACGTTTTTTCTTTGGATAGGTGCAAGAGACACATGAACATATAAGTATAGGAAATATATGAACAGTTTAAAGCTATTTGAAAAATAGTGGATTTACACATGAAACATATTCAACTAGAAATATGATGGAGAAAAACAAGAAATTCATTATATGTGAGAAGTAAAATGTTGGAGAATCTTCGCCTTTGAGGTTTGAGAAATGGACATGGCGATATATCACAACTAGAAAAATCTTGTTCATTGATGCAGATCATTGTTACAATTAACAATATATATCATATGCCAAAAGATAAAACACAGGAAATTAACCCATGAAGTCAATGCAAGTAGAAACACCATAATAGAACCAATAGAGGAGAAAACGAAATTGTTTCACAAGTTACAATCAAGTTAGGAAATTGAGATAAACATATGCAATTTGGAAAATGGAAAGAAACTTTGAACCTACTCCAATTTAATGTATAATTTTAATTTTTGATTGACTAGCAATTGCAAAACAATACAAGTCACAATACAATCAACTATAAAATTTAAATAGATGTTGTTAAATTCACAGAGACCTTTCAAGTATTCCCTATGATTCATAGATGCTAAACCAGGTAGACCATCAGCATTGATTACAAGTATTCCCCATGATTCATTGATGGTAAACCAGGTAAACCGTCGGCATTGATTACAAGTATTCCCCATGATTCATAGATGGTAAACCAGGTAGACCATCAGCATTGATTGCAGTGCATAACCCCAAAGGAATCGTAAGAGTTGAACTTGTGACATCCCATTTCTGAGAAGTTCAATGTCTAACTCCAAGGCCAATCAAGCCAACCCCAAGGCTCAAAAATAAGATAATAAAAAATATATGCATTTGGTAATGAGGCGTGATACCTATCATCCAGCTCAGAAAGGATATAGGTTGGTAACAATTGAAATAGACTTACAAATTAGCTAATTTAGAGAGTTTCATTGTGGGCAAAATCAAGAATCTCATTCTAGATTACGATTTAAGTTGGGAATCAAACCCTACTCAACTAATGAAAGGACTGAAATTTTCTAAACCCCTTTCCAGCACTAATTTAAATATGTAGACTATAGATTGGTACTACCCAGGCACTCCCTAGCTGACATTATCAAGCAGCGCATCGGTAGCTACAGAGTGATTGATATAGATGTGGATGCTTCTTCTCCCTCTACTTTTTACATCTATACCTAATGACAAGTAATGGGCACTTCCACAGTATGTTGTAATTGGTGTACTTTTGAGCCCCGTCGACCTCTCTTTCGGTCACCCACTGCCATTAATAAAACAATTCTTATCTTATCTTCTGTCGTCTGTTAATAGGAAATGGTACTGTAATATAAAAACAATACTAAATAGCCAGGACTAACTCTCACCAATTTAGATCCTCATCTAGGTGAGCACTTAGTGTCTATACTTTCTTTTCTATATTTGAGGCCAATGTACATCGAGAAATTACACTGTACAATACAAGTATTCAAGAGACATCTGCTATCAATTCCATCTGAGCAAAGACAATCTCAGTTACATACCATGAACCACGTAATCCAAATGTACATCAAGAAATTAAATTGTACAAAACAACTATTCGAGCGACACCTCCCATCAGTTCCATTTTAGCGAAAGCAATCTCGGTTATTTACCCTAAACCGCAAAATTTTGACGACATGGTTCATGGTATACAACTGAGATTGGTGTTTGCTGAAATGGAATTAATGGAAGGTGTCACTTGAATAATTGTTTTGTACGGTGTAATTTTTTGAGGTACAATGGCCTCAATAGCCATTGGGTTCTAGGCTTATTCTACATTACATCTTTAATATCGGAAGTAGGATCCAATTTGACCCATATTTAATATCGAAAGCAGGATCCAATTTTACCTAGATCTATATACATAATAATAATAGTGGATTGAGTACCATCAAAATTGTGTAATAAAATAAATTTTGTTATTTTAATTTTTTATTAGTTTTGTTTAACAAATTTGATTTTATTTTATTTGGTATAGAGAGTAAATGTTTGAAATTGTTGGTGTATAATTAGCCCATGCCATACATTTAAATAATGAACATTGCATGCAGTTTTGTTAATAGTGTTTTTGTAATTCACTGTTAAAAAATTAGAATTAACCATATGTAGTGGTAGTAGGCAAGACCTTTTTTCGCACCATTTATGACTGAATTTTTTCAAATTTTATGAAGAAAATTGATATTTAAAAGTCTCTTTCAAGAGGTTCTAGGGAATTTGTATTTGGAAAATATTATATCCATGGTTTATAAATTACTCACAAAAAGTTGATTCAAAGTAAAATTCCAATTTCTATTGTGATGGGTTAGAAATGGTTTTAACTATTGACTTTTGTATTTTAATTTTCCCCTAGCTTTTAAATACATTTCAAACTCTTTAATTGGCTTCATGGATTGTGAATGCTTAGAATTATTGACCTAAATTTATGTATTATTAATGTCTTTTGCAAAACAACCCTTCACAACCACCATAGATAAAATAGACCCTAAAATCTTTGAACCCCGCACAATATTTGAAATTTTTGAATCAGTAATATTATTAAATAAACTAATATCATTTTTTTTTGAGAAATTTAAATTTTATAAATTCTCAATATTACTTGCAGTTATTCTTAGCTGTAAAAATTTTACACATTTAGGAACGAAAGGCACACTCATCATAAGTTTTACTTCATGAATTGGAAGGTTAGTTTACCAAAAGAAAAATATAGTATTTTCTTGGGAATTTCACGAGAGTAACAAGGTGCTCTACAACCCAGTATTACATAGATGTTGTTACATATATATATGGCAATATCTAAAAAATAAATAAAATAGCATAGATCCATCTTAAACCCAGATCTCTCAAATACCAAGAGAGATCAAATAATAATAAAAATTTACACCTCAAGAAATTTGATCCCTCTCAGTACTTGATGAACCCAAATTTGATGAATCTACACTAGTTTTAATAAAACCCTTTAAAAAAATGTTTAAAAAATGTATTAAAACATCATCATTAACAAAATTGAATAAAGTTGATCAGTTCAAAAATTTACGAAAAAAGTTGAAATGCAATACAAAATCTTGCAAAAAGGCCAAGAAAATTTGAGATGACCATCCAAGGCACGAGCACTTCATACCTACCTCATTTAAAATGTTGTCAAAAAGATTTGATTGCAAGTAACATGGGACGCCATGTCCCAAATGTTCGTCAAAGATAGCAAAAAGCCCCAAATCATGATCTTCTACATGCCTATACTCTGCGACATGGTAGTCCTCCATATCATGCCTTGTTTTACCCTTCACTAAATGAAATCCATGAATTACTTTATTGTTTGGTAACTTGCAACGTCCTTTTCTTGTATCAGATGAGGATGGAGTGAAGCCAACTGCCGTATTGTTGCCACTTTAGCAGCCATTGTAGCCAGTCAAGCATTGATTACAGCAACATTCTCAATCATAAGATAGTCCATGGCTCTTAGTTGCTTCCCTCGAGTGAATATTGTTCATACCTCACAAAATTACGAGGGTTAGATCTATTCACCTAAATTTAACTATGTTCTCATGGTTATTTGCCTTGCAATTGTCGTAGGATTCCGGGATGGAACACAATTTGGCAATGCATATGGTAAGAATATACGAATTTATATCTGACAACCGAATTTGGTATTTTTTATCAATTCTTTTGAGTTTCCAAGGATAATTTTAGGTGTTTGGTGGTGCAGGGGTTGGGGTCATGTTCATTACAACGTGCGTAGTAACCTTGGTCATGCTTGTGGTTGGAACATGCATGTTTTTCTTATAATACCCTTCACTCTGTCTTTTGCTATCTTTGAAGGCGTTTATCTATCATCTATATTGAAAAAGGTGCCATAGGGAGGTTGGTGTCCCTTCCTAATTGCAACAATTTTGGTCATGCTTGTGGTTTGGAACATGCATGTTTTTCTTATACTACCCTTCACTCTGTTTTTTGCTATCTTTGAAGGAGTTTATCTATCATTTGTATTGAATAAGGTGCCACAGGGTGGTTGGTGTCCCTTCGTCATTGCAACAATTTTTCTGACCATAATGTTCTCTTGGAAATAAGGAAGGTAGAAAAAGTATAAATATTTAGCACACAGAAAACTCAGCATAGAAGGTTTGAATGGATTGATTGTTGGGATTAATTCACTTGTATCACGAATTCATTTCTTTTGCAGTGACCTTATTTCTGAATTACCACCGATTATTGAGCATTATGTAAAGAATGTGGGGTCTCTGCATGAAGTTATTATCATTGTCACCATAAGAATGGTTCCAGTCAAGACAATACTTTTGTCGGAGAGATTTATGGTTGGAAAACTAGAGCCAAAAGGTGTATATAAATGTGTAGCCCAATATGGTTACAAAGATGCCCCAAACATTGAAGGCTCTGAATTTATCAGCCAGGTTTTTGAAAGCATAAAAGACTATCTCAATCTTAGAGGAACTCATTCCTCCTCGCATGACAGAAGTTATGCAAGCAGAAATACAGTGGAAGAAAGTAACTACTCTTAGATGAGGAATTGTAGTAGATTGAATTGGCAAAGAATACAGGGTTTGTGTATCTTCTAGGAAAAATCACATTGAAGACTAATAAGAGCGCTAGGCCTTTTGAAGGATTACTAATTGACAAGCTCTATAGGTTTCTCCAAAACAATTGCAGGTTGACTCTGTCTCCCTACAATATACCACCTGTGCATTTACTTCAAGTCAGAATGGTGCAAGAAATTTAGAGTTCGTTCACACAAAACTGTTAGAAGACAATGAAATTATAAGCTTTTACTCATAATAAAACTTTTAGGGCTGTAAAGTTCCTGATCACTCAAAAATAAGATATAATTTTGTACTATTGTTACTATTTTAATAGATTTATAAGATTTCAAAATGCAAAGTTCTGTTGAGATCAGAAGAAATAAGCATTGATTTTTTTACCATTTCTGCAATAAATCATGAATCATGTAGAGTGAACTGGTACATACATGTTTAATGTTTTGTGACTGGTGGAATAGAAAAAAATGATAACAGCTCATTACTTTTCAGTTTCAATCCTTATTTTACAGTAAGGCTCTTATCTTTTGATGAAATGCAGAGGCTGGTAAATTAAAATTTTCAAGAAATCCCAGGTAGAGTTTGTTAAGCGGGAATTTTAAATTTTAATAGTAACTCCTTTTTATCCTTTGTCCTCGGAAATTTGTACACTCTCGAGTTGTTTGGGGCTAAGTACCAGTTCATGTGTTACAGGCCCAAGCCACCAAACAACACTATTACGATGTTGGTCCCTTCAAATTCTGAATCTAAGAAGCCCCATAGGAGCAACAAAATGAAAATGATACCTAGAAAATCACTCTTCTTGCCTAAGCCACCAAAAGGCACCAATCCTAGTAAGGCTTAAGGAGGACCAACGATAATTATAAGGATCCCATGCTTCCACTATACTGTCTATTGCTTTATGATCCAATATGTTTCTCATCCTACCTTTCCATTTTGTTTTGAATGTGGAGTCTTTACAGCCTAAGCCCCTGTAGCAATATTCAAAATGTGGCTAGAGTTGCTTTACAATATCTGTAGATGACGGTATGCAAAATTGTTTTATTATTATTGTTTTTATTTAATGTTTCATTATGCATACTAAATCTTTTTTTCATATAAAACCAAATTTTAAATGTTTACTCATTTACAAATACTACAACAGATACCCCTTTTTTGGATTGATGTTTATGAGTAGTAGGCCAAAACTTGCCAAACACTTCAATTTCTTTTCCAAAATTTCAAAGATGCCCATTTGAAAAACCTTAACATAATGTACAAAAACACATTCACATAAACAACAACTACTACATGGATAATGGATATCCTCTACCTGACATTAACTATAACTCATTATCATCCACCCATGCTTTCAAGAATGTCCATTCACATGTTGCTATTCTTCCACAAACTACTATTACTTACAAAATATCCCTATTCAAAACACACATAACTAATAGTTTCAAGTGTAACTCAATATCATCCACGCTTGCTTTCAACAATGTCCATTCACATGTCACTATTCTTCTACACACTATTATTTACAAAATATCCATATTCAGCATACACATAACTAACAATTTCAATTGCAACTCATTATCATCCACCCTTGCTTTCAACAATGCCCATTCGCATGTCGCTATTCTTTCACACTCTATGCCTTACAGCGTTTCCTTTGCAACATCAGGTACAAATGCTAGTTTTAAATTATATAATTTAAAATTTAAAATGTAATTAACCTATCAAATAAAACCCTAAACATAGAAAACGTAACAGAGTTGAGTTAGAATAAGACATTTACCTAATACTCCTTGGGTTAAATGGCTTCGGTGCCACCCTCGTCCCCACTTTAAATATCTCGCGAGTCGGTCCAAAGAGTCAATAACCAAAGAGGTAAGCATGAAAAGCAAATTAAGGGCGGACTGAATTTTGTTTTCTTTATTTAAATATCTTGCAAGTCGGTCCAAAGAGTCGATAACCAAAGAGGTAATGCATGAAAAGCAAAGTAAGGGCGGGCTGAATTTTGTTTTCTTTATTTAATATTATATTTAAAAGTTCGTAAGCGTTCCAAGTCGCTGTCTTCACGTGGCAGTGCGAAGATTCCTGGGAGCGTTTTGCACGCATCGACCGCGATCGTCATACTTCTACTTCTTTTTCACGGATTAGTCATTTAATTTTTTTTGAGTTTATTTTGGATTTTTGGTTGGAATTTGGTAAAAAGATTGTGGCTCAATTTTGATTAGTATTATTTAAATTAGTTTTTTTAATTAATCAAATTTAACGCAATCGAAAACTTCAAGGTACTCTGTATAGTATTAGCCAGAGCGATCTGTACCGTCGATTTTATTCTCGCATTCTTTAAATCTCAGGGCCAGGGACAAGTGAAACTTAGTTCATACGATCACCAGATCGATCCGCTCTCTGCGTGAGTGAAGTTCTGTAGGTTTTTAGCGTTTGTATTCTCTATTTTGTTGATTCTTTTCTTTTCTTTATTCTTATAGTATTAGCCAGAGCGATTTGTACCGTCGATTTTATTCTCGCATTCTTTAAATCTCAGGGCCAGGGACAAGTGAAACTTAGTTCATACGATCACCAGATCGATCCGCTCTCTGCGTGAGTGAAGTTCTGTAGGTTTTTAGCGTTTGTATTCTGTATTTTGTTGATTCTTTTCTTTTCTTTATTCTTATTTTTCATGAAAGGCAGGTCGGTTTTATAGAATTTTTTCTGTATTTACATGAAGCCGAGGATACGAACGCTGGAATGTGGATCTCACAGGGATTCTTGCGGTGTCATTTGACATATGGCTTACAAGGCGTGAAGATTGTGCTGTGGTTTTATTTATCGAGATTAAAGGCTAAGTTCTGGTCTTTGTGTAATGTATACGGTTTGGTAATGTCAGGCACAGGATTCGAACTGTTGCTCGAGTGAAGCAGATATTTTAGATCCAGCCGTTTGTTGTTTGTAATTATGACCTCAAGCAGCCATGTGAGGGTTTGGGTGTAAGATTTCAAACCCTGTGTAAGATTTCTATCACTTATATGACTTTGCCTTTGCGGGTGCGCTTGCAGGCGGGTCAAACTATTAATAATAATTTAATTTCCTGCCCGGGAGAGCCGTGCAGGGCTGTTTTGGCCCGCGGTGCCTCTGGCCTCGGTGTTGTCTTGCGGATGGATGTATGAGTTTTAATAATCTGTATGGTTTCTCCTTTTGCAATAAGATGCAAAAACAGTCAACTTACCCATGGGCATTAAATTGGAGTGGTAGGATATTTTAATTTTTAGGAGTCAATTTGTAATTATAGGTTTTTATTTTTATTTTTATTTTTTTATCTTTTTTTGTTTGGAATTAAATGTATATTTATAAGAATTATAGTAATTATTAGGGTGTAGGATTTTTTAACTTTCTTTGGGTTAATGTGTAGTTATTGATTTTCATATATGTGTGTTTTTTCATATATATTTATAAGAATTATAAAATTAAAAATTTGAGTTATGTAATTTGTAAAGTTTTTGTAATTAAAAATACATTTTAAATAATCACAAACTACACATTTATTTATAATTATATTAACAAATTTCATTATGTCAATACTTATGTCTTTATATAAGTATTTTTTAATATTTTCTTATTTTATTTTAAAAAAATTAAAAATACAGTTTAATAGTTTCTTATCTTTATTCTCATATATAATTGTTATTAAGAAATGATATTTTTAATATGTAATTATTATTAAAATTAGCATAGTCATATAAATTAAATGGTTTGTTTAACAATAGAGATTCACCCCACTTTATCATGATGAAAAAACCATAACTCTTTTCATATGACACATTTTTTAATTTTTATTGATGCATTCTTTTTATTCTTTTTAAGCAAAGTTGCTCTCACATTTTCCAAGTACAATGTAATTGCAAGATGAGACAATCATAGAATTTTGAGTTAATTTCGTTGCACACATTAGTCAAAATTGGACAACCACTCTATTTAAAAAATTATTATTCATTTTTTAATTGTAATGAGAATTTGATAGTAAGTAAAATTTTGTTTTGGATCACAAGTTGTAGATTAGGTGATTACATTGAAATTTCATCCGAGGTTAGAAATAACTATAACCTCATCAAGGCTATCATATATCATATATCATATATACTTGACTACTAACCTACCTACTAAATAACTTGCAGATTAGTTTTCATAACGATGGACAAGTTCATTGCATTCAGTTAGTTTCAAATATCAGTGTCGTTGATTTAGTATCGGTTTCATTTTTTGTGGGAAGTTGTTGAGAACAATGGGGAAGAGTGGTTGCATGCAAAGAAGAGAAACAGAAGGCCCTGAGATTTTAGAGGTCATCGCAGAACTCTGGGAATAGTTCCAAAAGGCTGGTTGGGAGCAATTTTGTTTCAGTTGTGATGGGTATCACAATGGTGTGGCACATGCATTTGCTGAAAGTTTTAATGGTGAAAATGTCATAATCGTTGAGATTTGATTCTCAGTCATGGAGCAGAGTGTTTCAAAGGAAAATGGTATACCAATTGAATGGGAACATTGTTTCAAGAGAAGAACCCTTGTTGGCATTGATGTTCCTTTATTCCTTAAGGATGAACACAAAAATGAGTAGTGGTAGTAGGGTGTACAGAGAGCTTGGTTAAAAAAGGAGTGGCATGAAATGATGATCATCGTTCCTAAATATTTCACTTATGAGGGGCATTACCATAGACTTGGTATGTTCCATTTCCTATTCTTAGCACACCTCTCTGGTCAAATTTGTATCATTGTGCCCCTTCTTCTTGTTAAATAGTCTAAAAAAGATGTTATCCAAGATCGCAGGGGTTGAAGGGGAAGGAGGGTATGTCAGGGTCTTAGGAGAAAGTCTTGAATTATGAGCAACAGGGGGATGAGACCTGGAGGAGGAAGTGACAAAGGCTGGTGAGATGGTAGCAGAGGTAGGGGGAGTTTTCTCTCTCTATACTTTTCCGAAAATTAATTTTTCAGGGTTAGGAACAAATGGGGCTTTCTGTTGTGAGGTGTCTAAGCGAGTATGGGGCTTTCTAAAAGTCAGGGTGATGAATGATAATGAGGGTGGTGTGGAGTCACCAAGGTGATGTGAATGTAATCAGAACAAACGTTTCCTACATACACGAAGGGTGCTCAATTTATCATATCCTAGGGGAAAAATCCTTCAATACGTTCCCCCACAACGGTGCTAGAAGATGTTGTCACTCCCAGAGATAACCTTGGATTTCTTACAGGACCAGTGTCTGGGTACATCTAAATCGGTGTGCCTCAAATGATTCTCAAGCAGGAGGAGACACCGACTGTATTCTATACATAGATATCAGAGAGTTGGTTCTTTCATTCAAAAATACAAGCTGTATGTTTCAATATTTCCACACACACATAGTTCCCAGAAATATAATAGAAATAGTGGGGGCTAATCACTTCAAAGACTTATAGTTTAATCAGCTTTATAAGATAAATGACAGAAGACAAAGAAAAGGGACAACTCAGGATATAGAGCTCAGAGTACCAAGAATTCTATATATAAAATATAGAGCCTGAAACCATAAGATTTACTATAACTATTTGAGTGACAGGAATATGTAATGGACAAAGAAGAAATGAATGATATGCTTCACACAATACAATTTCGGAAATATAATTTCAACCCCTCACATAGGCATATGCATTAACACTTTAACACAGATGAATCTGTGGACAAATATGAAATATCAGAGTATATATTATCACATGAATTCAAAGAGGAAAACATACAAGATGAATGAAATAGAGTAACAAACTGTAATACATCAAAGGAGGAATCACCACTACTCCTGTAGTGTTTTGCAAGATCTATGTGACTAAGTGATACAATTTTCACAAAAATATATGACTTTATTCCAGATTTCAGAACCCTTTTTCAGTGCTGCGACCCATTATTTATAAGAAGAGGGGGTGCTTTCAATCATGGTTTCATACATAAAATCTTAGGCCAAGTTTTCAGTTGTCAAGTCAGCTTGCTCTCTCGGCCAGGGGAGGTTCTGTATCCAAAAAACATTAAGAACAATAATAATGGCCTCACAGAGGAAGGCACATCACAAAATCACAGAATAGGTGAGACATTAATGCAAAATCCCAGCGCCCCATCCCTGTAATCACTTTTGTTTCATGGTTGCATTTAGTTCACGACATATGCTCCTGCGTTGCTCAACTAACTCTTGTCATTTCGTCTTTAAGACCTTCAATGCCGACCTTGAGAATGGGTTATGAAGAGCCATTTCTGGGGGGTTCCCGTACTTGGTTTTAAATGATCCCTCTCCTAATTTACTGCTACAGCCGCCTCCAGGACCGACTCTGTCACATTGGTCTTAAATGTTCTACCAAATCCTTTGACGCTTTTCTTTACCTAGTCTCAAAGGCTTGATCTCCTATATCTTCCTCTACGACTGCTTTTAGCACCGACCTCGTCGATTTCTGCCATAAAAACCTTATGAGCACAGTCGGCGCCCTGATCCAGCCTGAGGGTGCATTCTCGGTTTAATGATAGAAGTCTTAAGGGGCATGAACATTCACCTCTTCATATAGGCGAAAGGGCACATGCTTATGCCTCTGGGATGGGTGAAAGGGCACCTTTGGATTTCTCCCTTATCCTCTCTTTATTATATCCCCTTTATTGAAATTCCTTATATGACTGGGGCTGGAACCAAAGGCCCATGTGTTTGGCACCAAAGTTCTCAATAACTGCGTGAGGGCCTTTTTCTTTATATTGCAGAAGTCCATCATTGACCGATTTCTCGAGCCCGAGCTCTTTCTAAATCACGGCTCATAACTTATCACATCCGAGGGAGGAGTCCCGCATATCGCAATCGCACTGCACCATTGTCTTAAGCCTTTACCCCTTAACTGCTGTGATCGTTTATCTGCAGGGTGATGTCATTACTGCCACATGTCATCCTGTGAGTGGTGACATGTGGCACCCTGAAACGGCCCCATAGGACCCCTGAAAACGCCAAAAATGAGTGACACGTGTCCACCCGCCACGTCAACATCTGTAGTACCATGTCATTGCTAACGTCAGCTGCCATGTCAGGTTCGAGAACCAATCACATGTTGCCACATGGCCCCCTTGGAGGAGAGAGAAAAAGGTCTGCCCAACCCTATTTTTTCATGCTTTTCCTTTTGCATTTGGTTTTCTAAGCCCCCCGACAATGCACCACTTTATCGAAAGATCAACAACTTACCGATATTTTAGGTTAAAATCCCACCGATACGCCGATTGTCGTTATCACAGGACTGTGGGACTGCGATATCGGCCTTCGGTGCCGAGAACCACCAATATCATTAAGCGTAGACCATGGGACTCTACCGATAGTCGATCGCCGATGCCACGTGGAGGAGAGAGAAAGTGGCAGCCCAGTCCTTGTTTTGTCGTGCTTTTCCTTTGTAAATGGTTTTCCTGGCCCCTCGGTGATGTTACACAAAAAATCACAAATCAGCCCCCGCAAGGTCTTTGAAGTTTTAGATTACAGGATTGCTGTGATTCGGGATGCGGGATGCGGGATTGTGCCACATGGAGGAGAGAGAAGGGGGGTCGCCCACCCACGATGGTGCGACAATATATCGCAAATCGTCCCCCCGCATGTTTTGGAGTACGCCTTAATTGATGGACTGCTGGATCTTTGGGATGTGGGATGCGACATCGGCGGTCTGGACTGTAATATGTTGATATCCTTAGCTATGTGCCCCAAGGATCCTACAGATGGCCAATTGCGATAAATTCTATACCTGGATCCGCCGACTGCCAATTTGTGATATCGACGATCGACAGATCACTGTTTCTCGTTCCTTCAATGCTCAATACCCGTCTAAACATCGATATGCGATATGCGATGAGCCTCCTGGATCCCGATTGCAATTTTTTCTCCATACTTAGCCATTTTCCTCAATCAGTTGGGATTTTCAGGGGCAATCTTCTACATGCACTAACTTTTGATCCGAGAACCCTTTTTTGGACTTCTATATACCACCGGAAATATTTTTCCTAGTATTATGCAATGGAGAGGATCTCATTAAGCTCTGATAACTTCCGTGGCTTAGGAAATGGCTTAAACTTCACCATTCTCATGCATCCTGGACCACTGATCATTTGCAAAGCAGTGAGTGAGTAGTAAATGCCAACACCTACAATAATTCATGGTGACATTAAGCGTAAGAATATTATGTTGGATGGTGGCTTCTCTGATAGAATTGTTGATTTTGGCCTTGCCAGGTTGAAGGCAAGGGATTTGGAAAAATAGAAGGAGGATCTTGAGGGGCAGAAAGTTGAAGGAAAGAGGATGAACTGACATTCGTCAATGCGATTGCCAGAGATGATAAGGTGGTGAGGAAAGATTCATGGCGACATTAAGCGTAGAAATATTCTACAGGATGGTGGCTTCTCTACAAGAATTGTCGATTTTGGCCTCGCCACACTGAAGGCAAGGGATATGGAACTGAAGAAAGACGATCTCGAGGTGCAGAAATCGGAAGGAAAGAGGTATGAACCAACGTCGAT
Source organism: Pinus tabuliformis (assembly GCA_031772625.1). Classification (NCBI taxonomy): domain Eukaryota; kingdom Viridiplantae; phylum Streptophyta; class Pinopsida; order Pinales; family Pinaceae; genus Pinus; species Pinus tabuliformis. Next base: position 542,556,883 of record CM062816.1, on the reverse strand, counting down.
CGATGTGATTGTCGAAGATGATAAATGGTGAGGGAAGAAATAGAGACCTTTATCACTGGGGATTTTGGTTTCTCATTTTCTGATGGAGATCTGGGGTGTCTAATGAATATGCAGTCGCCAAAGACTTATGGATAAGTTCGGTATCATCGGGGAAGAATCCAGTCTTTTTTTTAGCAATGCTTCGCTTGAGGATTTGAATGATGAGACAAACATGGTGTCGATCCCAAGTGAGCAACAATGACTACCCTCCTTCTCTAAAGAGTGATTATTCTTCTAATTCTTCTGGAGAGTTGAGTACTAGCAATGGAAACACCCTTCCCAATGGGAATAATGTTCCCTCTAGGAAAATCTTTTGTGGCCATGTAAGGGTTCCAAGCAGTGCAAAAGAGCTTCTAAAGGCATAACACGTAACAACATGCCATGTTCTGGGGTCAGGGAATGGTAAAAATGGGCATGGAATCATAATCAAGGGAAATGGGAAGTTTGAGGAGACTAAAAATATCCAAGATGTTGTTGAAAATATGATTTTGAAATGCTCTCTCTCAAGTGCAAATGTAAGGGATGTGAAGAATGCTAGAAATGAACAATAAAAGAAAGGGAACTTCGCTAAGGCACTCTTGTTGTATGATAGGGAGATTTCCTTGTCTCTTGGACATGCCTTGTATCACAACAATAAATGTACCACACTAACAAGACTTGGTCATTTATCTGAGGTAGTCCAGGAATGCCAGGAGGCAATTAGGCTTGATAATTCTTATATTTATGCACATCAAAGACTTGCATCTCTTTACCTTAGGTAAATGTATTTATCCATGAATCTCTATTATGTTAACAATCTTTTATTGATGTTTCCACATTAGATTCTAAATTCACTGGCCTTTTCCCTCTGGGACAGTCTATGTAGGCTAGGGGAGATAGAAAATTCTAGAACACATTTCAAACTTTATGGGCAACAGTGAGATTGGAGTGATGTAGAGAAAGCTCAAATAGTGGAAATGCATCTCCTAAGTGTGCAAAAGCTCAAAAGATTGGAAACTGGTAAACTGTATTGAAAGAAAGTAATGCAACTATTATGGCGGGGTTGATTTGGCATGACAAGTTTGTAAAACCTCTGGAATTCCTTTCCTCTTGAATTTCTATGAGCAATGCTCTAGCTCATTCTAGTTGTACTAAAATTTTATTCTTACATTCCTTATAAAGAATTTTTCTCATTAATTTGATTCTAATTTTATGCACCACTCATGGTTCTTTGCGTCCAAGGTAGATGCACTACTAAAACTCCAAAGATTAGATGAGGCAACTACAATTCTGATGATTGCACCCAAGACAAAAAATAATACGTCCACCATATATTCTTGGATTACGGGAAATGCACATTTGCTCCTTGTCCAAACACAGGTGGATATGGCATTAGGAAGGTAAATTATTGAAAAAAAGTTGTTGGATTGACCTTTTTCTGAGTGTAGTTTTGTTAGAGTGAATTTTCAGGAGAAAAATTTGTGATAAAGGTTTTGTGGGAAAATATTCTTCCACGTAACCTTTTTTGCAACAATTTGTAGATAAATAACTAAATTCCTCTGGGAAACATCATATAACTAAGATTGATTTTTCCCTTACACAATTGATCCTCAAACACAATGCAACATTTATTTCCAACATTTATTCATTGATTCTTCTCCTAAGGATTGATAATATCATACCAATAAGGAATTATTGTAGTGCACAAAATTGGATTTTAAAATATAACTAAGATCAAATTTGTGCTAGAGGAATGATCAAGGGGGAATGTGATTGCATGTTTGAGATTGTCGTTGCTAGTGTGGAAAAAGCATCTTGTATGGATCTATATAATCATGAGGTAAATACATTTCTTAGAAAGGCTCGTGCAATGGCTTATGCTCACTCAAGTGGAAATGATCTCTTTAAATCTGGAAAGTATTTTGAAGCATGCACAACATATGGGGAAGGAATTGAACATGATCCCATGAATGTAGTTTTAATATGAAATCGAGCAGCCTATAGATCCAAGCTCGGCCAATGGGAAAAGGAATTTGAGGATTGTAATGTTTCTCTAAGCATTCAAACCAGCTACATTAAAACCCTTCTCAAACGGGCAGACTCCAATGCTAAGGTATGCTAAATTCAGTCTCCTTGATTATGGTGATCCAAATTTGTTCTTTGATAGGATTGATCATTTTTACCTTTGGATTCATGCATCTACACTCTAGAGCCAAATATGTTTATTTTCATATTTTTTTTACACTAATGATCACAACTTTTTGAATACTAACAACTTGAACAATGGGAGGAAGCTTCAAATTATTATGAAGCATTACACTTGAGTACAAGATCCAATAAGAGATGCAAGAAGATATCTCCATTTGTTGATAAAATTTGCAAAATACATCCATATATAAATTTTCTTAAGGTATCATAGCTCAATATCCCTATTAAAGATATGAAATTTTGTTGAACTTATCTTGTTTCTACCTTGTTGATGACTTAATTTGGCTTTGTACATTTGATGTGTTTTATGAATGTGAAGGTGGATGTCAAAGAGAATCTATTTTTGGAAAAATCAGAGAGTGTGAGTATTGAGGCCACATTCAAAATTTACAACAATGCTCTCAAGGTCAAAGAAATTGTTGGGCCGCTCCAACAAGTGTTGGAGCACTCAATGAAAAATTATAGCCTTTAGGCAGTTATCTATAGATTCATGCATTTAGTTGAACATATTTTCATAAAGAAATAAAGTGGATCACCTCCATAGCTTTTTCACATTCTTTAGGCATGTGCTTCTCTCTGAGATAGGCTCTGGTATTCCATTGTATTTCATCTCTGCCCCTGTAACAAGTCTATTTTTCACTCTTTCCATTTTTATTTTTTGGTTCCTAGGGTAATTAGAACACAAAGCATCACAAAATTGTATCAGACAACAACAAAATGCAATGCAAAACCATATTCCATGGGATTGTTGGTATTTAGCAAGTCATGGCAGAAATGAACTTTGTGGAGAGTCAGAAGACTTGTATTTCACTTGTAAAGTTGGTGCAGTTGAATTGGGCACTAGGACATAATGTTTTGTATAACGATGAATTTTGCAGCTCAAAATGATTGGATTTGCACCTACATCTACCTGAGATGGTGGTGGCCTAGTTTATATACTTATTAAAGCATTCATTGGTTTGTGTATATATTAAGGATGGAATATATTATAGGATATTCATATGTCTAACTTAGGTCCAGGATTCCAGTCATACTATATGATTAGTGATACAAAAATGAAAAACATTGTTACTTGAATTATTTTTCCCTACTGGAATGCTTGTTTCTTCAAATTCCATTATAATTTTAGTTTCAAATTCAATTCTTCAGAAAGTATAGATTTTTTTTTTTCAAATTCAATTTTTTTTGTGAAAGCTTTGAAGTATTAAACAAATTGTGTCTTGAATTTAAACGTTTTGTTTGGTAAAGTCGGTGAATATTTTACAGAAATTATTAAAATTGAACCGTTTTGGAAAGTTTTTAATTCTAGAGGGTTAATGGAAATTTGTTTGAGGAAAAGGTGCAATTTTGATTAAAAATTTTGTAGTTTTGGACACTAGAAATGGATGGGATTTTCAGTTCTCATAATTTGGAGTTCACTTCAAAGATTTGTATGCCACTTTCTAATGCTTCTAAGTGGCTTTAGATATTTGTCATCTATATATTCTTATTGAGAGGCAATTTTGCTCCACTCATAGAAACGATTAATGGTGCTTGCATTAGAGTGAGTGGTGAGATGATCTTCCCAACTCTTATATTCCTTCGATGTACCTTTTCACCCCTAGGGGCAATTTCTAGTTATATAATTAGTGATAAAAGTTAATAAAAATCATCAATTAGTAGTTAAAATTAATACACATAGTAAATCAGTTATATAACTAGTAAAGTTAACATCAATCAATAATTAGAATCAATACACACCATTAATATGTTTGATTTACTATATTTCACTAATCGTCTAAATCTATTGATAACAAGAAATAATCTCGGCCTGAATTGTATAAGGCTTCTTATTTCCACTTAAGGTGGATGAGGATCTGTTGAATTTTTTATTTTATTTTTTTAATTGAGGGCCTAGATTGATTCTCAAGGAAATATGCTCAACATATGCTTAGTCGTAATGCTTATCAACGGTTGTAGTGTATTAAAGAATTTGTTAGGTTGCATTGAATTTTAATAAATTTAAAAATTTAGATTCATGCCACGTGGCTCATGCCCACCAATTTCCTAGGGATTTGAGATTATTCCAATTCTAATAAGTCCTTCCATGATAAGTTCCTCATTATTATTTATAACATTCATTTATATATAAGAAAATTTTATTTAGAAAAATGGTCCATTACTTTTAATAAATTTAAAAAATTAGATTTGTGCCATGTGGCTCCCCACCCACCAATTTCCTAGGGATTTGAGATTATTCCAATTCTAATAAGTTCCTCCATGATAAGTTCCTACTTATAACATTCATTTATAATTCTTTTTTTCTTAAGTTAAAGTTGACCCATAATCTTTTTATACATGGTTAATCAGGTAAATGTGTACATTAGTAAGGCATTCTTCGTGTTGCAATAATTTTTTTGGTTATATTTATGAAACCTTGGCTATATCAACTACATTAATATTTTTTTATGTAATTGTATTAATCTTCTTTATACAATTTAATTATCAATCCACAATACTAAATAATCTTAGCGTGAAATGTATAACTTTATTCCTACGACATAATTAAGATATTGAATGTTACACAAAGTGATGGCCCTCAGTATTGCAACAAGAATACTGCAACTCCCAAGGGCCTCAACTTTAATTGTCAACCCGAGGTTTGTACAAATTTAAGAGGGGAAACATTTACTTATATTTTTTATTTTCCCACTTCTATCAAAACAGTTAGATAAGATCTAGTTACTGTGAGACTGTACTAACTGTTTCCGTATTGCAGGAAATGAAAGGAAATACGAAAATCTATGTTATCTGCATGAAAAAAAAGAACCAAACCATCTTATATATGAGGAAATAATATATTATTTTATACGGAGAAAGCAAACTCACAACTGAAATAAAGCATGTAAACAATAAACCTTAATTTTGCAGGAAGAAAAATTCTACAACAAATTAGGTCAAAGAATCTTCTTAGTTTGTTGGCTTTTAAATTTCATCTCCAGGGGTCTAGGGATGTTATAACACATCAAAGAATATTAACCATGAGTTGGATGAAATTTTAGATGAGTTTCGGCTACAAAATCATAAACTACTACAGGAGTCCCTATTTTGCTACAGGAGATAGTCCAGTAAGCATGAAAATGCGCTAAGGATGCAGTTTGAAGGGAAAATGAACTAAGGGGAGGCTAAGCAATGATCAAGCATGCATGTCCATGTCCTCATTTCAATGATAGAAGGATTTATTCAAAGAATATGTGATTTTATACCCTTGTGATATGTGCCAAATCTTCTCAACATCTTGCATCATAAGCATGGTAGGCACATAAAGCACGATAAATATTTCTAACCTTCCTAAGAACTCATTTAAGCTAAGAAAACATTATCAAGTGCAAAATAAAAGGTCTAATACATCCTTTATGTTCCCAGGAAAGGTTAGATGGGCCTTCTGTTTTACCTAATTGGGAGGCACATCACAAAAAAAATAAAATTAATAAAGATATTAAATATTTTTTTCCACAAGAAAAAGAATGGTAATTTCTATTAATTAAAATAAAAATTACATTTTGTAGATACACTTAGTGTGTATGCATATATTGATTAGGCTAGTACATGTCGAGAAACAAAGAGGGAGATGAAAAGAGGCAATAAGGGTCATACATATACAAGGAACCTCAGAAAATAAATTGGGAATAACAAAAAAATTAAGAATAGAATTAAGGCTGACTGGTGCATATCTTTTCTCTTTTTCCTTCCCACCTATGCATTGTTTGCCAACCTTCAAGATTTGGAACAACTAGGACCAAGGCTAATTATTCTCCCACATGTGGGACGTCTTTTTCTGAGTTAAAAATATCTGAAACATGAGATGTTTTGGAGCCCCCATATCCATCCATTGTCAATGAGTCAACAAGTTCCTTTTCATCTTGTTGTATATTGCCAGAGGTCGACAGTGCCGTAGTGTCCCCATCTTGGTCAACTCCCTGCAAGTTATATCATTGGTTTCTTCTTGTTCTTGTTGACATTCTTTTTTATCATATTATTTTCCCTCATAAGGATGATGCTTTGTAAACTACCAACCTTTTGATTTGTTTGTTTTCCTCTTCTTCTTTCTAGGATTCTTCCTTTCCTGTGGGAAAGCCTGCTATAAATGGCATGTCTGAAAATGCACACGACATCTAAATGCCATATTTTCATAGTCTATGACTTGTGACCAAAATAAGTTTTTGTGTTTCAGATTTATATGATCTGGAAGACCTTTGCTGAGGTCAATCTCCACACATATTCTAGCATAGGTGAAAACACCATTTTTTGTTCTCTCCATATCCAAATTTTTAAATTTGCCTAGTGTGTTTCCTATGTCTTCTAAAACTTTATGGTGCCAGAATGTGAGTGGGAGATTTGGGATCCTAACACAAACTAGCATAATAGAGACCAACATAGAGTTTGCATCAAACTCGGGAAACCACGATATAAGGAATAAACTGGATTTACCCCAAAACTAGCGTCCTGCATTTAATGCATAAGTCCAAATCATTCTATGTTTCAAACTGTATTATGAAAAAATATTTTGAACATAAAAGAAATTCTAATTATGAAGTCCAAGTGGAGACAATACATTGTATGAGAGCTTCAGGTTTGGGCTAGTGACCATTGAACCTGCATATGATTGCTTTGGACTGTAAAACAAAGAACAAAGAATTTACCTTTGGAAGGTTTACTTCCATGGAAGGAGCTTTTTCTATTTGTTCAACAATATATGCATCTGGAATACTTTGAATCTATTTTGTTGAGGTCAAAACCTTCCTTTTGGTGGCATCTTTATATGATAAAGGGATCCCAATAGAAAATTTAGCACCAGGTGCATCTCAACGAAGTCTTATATTCAGAATGATGGTTGGGTTTTTATAGATGTTATAGTCTTGAAGCGGGGATGTGTCAGCTAAGACCTTCCCTTCTATGGTAGAAAATATGTTAACCCATAATAGTTTTGTTTCCCCACAAAAATCTCTTAATCACAGTTTGGAAAGCAGGACTCTCTTTGTCCCCTATCAGAGGAGAAAAATTCTTAGATCTAGCTAGTTTTTTAGGTTTTGTTTGGAAAGAGAGGGTTTCAGAAAACATGGGTAGAGCACAGGGGATCCCCTATTCTAGTACTAGCATAAATTGTTTGGCCTCACGTGTATACATATCACAGAGAACCTGTTAATATGTACTACTAAGAAAAACTAGACCATAAGAAAAGGGGTTTTTCACCGTGGTACCTATTATTCTCTTTACCCTCATCCATAACAACACAGATTAACCTTTGTTGAAGCATTCAATGATATATCTAGAGGCATAGTTGAGGCATTGAACTAGCCACAATATGACCACAAAGCAAGGGAAATTCCTTATTTTGGCTCTACATGTTCCGTTTCCCACAAACTCCACACAAATATGTTGCAGATAAAACTCCCCCTAGACAAAACCGGCCATACTCCTCGTAATGTACACGATAATACACATTGAAACTAGGAACAAAGATGGAGCCAACGATCAGGGAAGCCACATACATGGAAAAAACTTCAGTGTAACGCCTCCTCCCACACGTACCTACTTTTACAAGCTCTCCAGGGTAAACATGACTTGAGTGTTACTATGATATGACACAAACTCCAAGTTCTAGTTATGGAAGTGGGGCCTACTAACCGAAAACATACTGCCATTCCTTAGGGACCATAAATCACCCAAGTATCTGACAACCACCCCTGGTGATCAATACTTGATCTGAAACTTCTTTTTCTCAGGCTTGACACTCCAACCACACCCATGACACATTGTGCATGTGATTATGAGGCTCCAATTGCAGCCATAAGCCCTCTTGCATGTGGTTATGACCGAAATATTCCACTTTTAAGAATGTGGTTATGAGATCAATGCCAATTTTTCAGGGTTGGCCTACAAGCCACTGCCCAGAACCACCCATAACTTTCAAGAATTAGGTTTAAGATGATGAGAAGTCTAAACAATTGATACTAGGACTAGCTCTTGCCCAAAACATGCCTAATACATGATTGTTGGCATTATGATTCAGGTGTTGTACTTGATGGCAAACGCCTTCAGGTGGTAAATCAAGAAGGACGCAGGAAATTTTGTTTAGCAAGCGCGTCCCCGCAGGTATTGCATTCAGAACCCGCGTCTAGGGACGCCGGCCAGCCGTTCAGAAGGTGCGTCCGCCCAGTGCACACATTTCAAGGTAGAGAAAAACTCGTGGGGGCTTCTTGTGTGGTATCTAGCCGACGGTTGTGTGTTTCTCTGGTGTCGGCTCGTGGTATTGTTCCACGCTTTGGGGAGAAGCTTGCCTATATAAAGCAAAGGAGTTCATTTGGATTAGGTATCATCTTGGTTGATCATCTCTTGGTGTGATCTAGTCCATATCTTTAAGGGTAAATCTTCTAATGGACTACGATCTATATGGCGCATGATCAGATCTGTGGATCTGAGTGTTTGGGTTGGTTCTGAAGTCCTCTTATCTTCTATATCTAAAGGGACGCAGATTCAGTGAAGGGAAAGTGCGCCGGGACGCAGTACAGTAAAGGATCAGGTGCGTCTCTGAAGCGAAGGACGCGGCGCGACTGTGGTATTGGGTGCGTCTCTGAAGCAAAAGACGCGGCGCGATAGTGTTGATGTGTGCGTCGGTCGCAGACAAGCAAAAGAAACAGTGCGTCTGCACGCAGAACAGCATAAGGTATACTGCGTCCAGTCGCAGGCCACAGAAAGAAAATATGCGTCCCTGTCTCAAGATGATCTGTTAACTGTATATTTCTGTTCATAAGGTGTTCTGGGTTGTTTCTGTAATTACTGATCTGATATCTGTAGTAGACTGTATCTGTTGTATACTTGTTGATCATTTTGAAAAGAAGTAGGGGGTTGTAGCTCCCTTCCAGGAGAAGTCTGGAAAACAAGAAGGAGTTGTAGCTCTTTGCAGGTTGCAGCCTGCGTGCTGGTAAAGGACTGCACCAGTACAAAATCATTGTAAAAAGAATTTCTTGAAAGAAGATAGAGACATTATTGCAGCAGGTGGTTTTTCTCCCGCATTGGGTTTCCACCTTACATCTTGTGTTCTTTGGTGTGACTGTCTATTTTCTTTATTCATGCTCATTGTTTTATGATACTGATATGCAAGAATATTTCAAAAGATCAAATAAGGAAGATTTGGTAAATTGCTAGATAATACTGATTCCCCCCCCCTCAGTATTATTTCCAACAATTGGTATCAGAGCAGGTCCTTCAGAACAGCTTGATCGCTTGAAGGTAGATCGTTCATCATGAGCAACTACGAGAGAGAAGCATCAATCAGGCCACCCGTCTTCGATGGAACAAACTTCAATTATTGGAAGGTAAGAGTTACTGCATATCTTCAATCTCTTGGTACAGAAGTTTGGAACATTGTAGAATCAGGCTATGCCTTTCCTTCAGTTACTCCTACAGATCCAGCTGAGAAAAAGCAGTATGAAACAAATGCAAAAGCAGTCAGCACTCTATTAGGAAGTATATCTCAAACAGAGTTCATGAAGGTCATGCACTTCAAATCAGCAAAAGAGATATGGGACAAAATGATCACTAGCTATGAAGGAGATGAACAGGTAAAAGAAGCTAAACTTCAAACTCTCAGGATTCAATATGAGACTCTCAAGATGTATAATGATGAAAGTGTGGCTAATTATTTTCTTCGAGTAGATGAGATTGTTAATTGTATGAAAAATTTGGGTGAAGAGATAAAAGAGACTATAGTAGTTCAAAAGATTCTAAGATCTTTATCTCCCAAGTTTGAATCTAAAGTATCTGCAGTAGAAGAAAAGGAAAACCTCCGTGTTCTCACTATGTCTCAGCTGCATGGAATTCTAACTGCTTATGAAATGAGAAAGGGAGGTCCATCAGATAGAAGGGAAGCTGCTTTTAAAGCATCAGGCAAAGAAGATCACTATGAAGCATGTCATGTTCCAGAAGAAGAGGAAGAAGAATCAAACTTTGTCAGAAATCTTCAAAGGGGTTCCGGAAGGTTCAGAGGTAAGCTACCTTTCAAATGTTTTGCTTGTGGAAGAGTAGGTCATTATGCTGCAAAATGCTCTTATAAGGATAAAGGAAAGGAACCAGTTAGATGGAACAAGAAACAGGGTACAAATAAGAAAAGCTACTACACCCATGAAGATAGCGATGGCTTATCAAACAGTGATGAAGATGAACAAGGTAACAAATATAGATTGTTAATGGCATTTGAAGATGACAATTATGAGGATGCTATAGATGTGGATAACCTTTATGATGAAATTACTAGACTCAAGAGATGTATAGAAGAAAAGAACATGATTATTGATACTCTACAATTTCAGATTGATGAAAAGGAAAAACATCTTGAAAAATTAGAAGGTGAAATTGTTGGTCTTAGAAAAGAAATTGAGAAAACAAAAACTATTAATCTCAAGTTTGTCAAAGGATCTGAAACGTTGAATGAGATTATCAGTGTGCAGCGATCTCCTCTAAATAAGACAGGTCTGGGCTACAATGGAGAAACTTCTCAAGCTTCCACTTCAAAAAGTTATCTTGATGCCGCAAGAAGAAATGAGCAAGAACACAAGGAAGATCATCAGGTAAAGCAGGGACAAACTTCAAACTATCAGGGGCAATCCAGCTTAAGGGTGAACAAAAGCCACAACCAGCCACAGGTAAAACCTTCTCAATTTGGTTCAAGAATAGATGAAAATAGAAATTACAATCAGTCAGCTGGTAGATTCAATAATCGCAGAAACTTCTTCAATGGACAATGCTTTTCTTGCCATAACTTTGGTCACAAAGCAGCCCAATGTGTTGCGTATAAAACAATCATGACTAGGGAAGCTCAAAAACAAAGAAGCATGACAGGGAATACAAAAAGGACCTATAACAATTTTTCAGCTCTTGAAAATGAAGTTGAATGCTCTATTTGCAATAATTTTGGACATGAAGATGTTGAATGCAGAAGCAGGTTTCCGGAAAGAAAGGTACAAGAACAAAAAAGGGAACAAACCTCAGGCACCAAAACATGGAAAATAAAGGAACCTCAAACAGAAATATGTGGGATAGCATTCTATGCAGAAGGACAAGAAAATCTATGGTACATTGACAGTGGATGTTCAAAGCACATGACAGGTGATAAAGAAAAACTTGAATCTTATTCTAATTTAGAAAAGGGAAAGAAAGTCTCTTTTGGAAATGATACTCCTGCAACTATAAAAGGAAAAGGTATTGCTCCTTTAAAAGAAGATGTTAAGGCTGGAAATGTTTTGTTTGTTGATGGACTAAAGCATAATCTTCTAAGTGTAAGCCAGATGTGTGATCAAAGAACCGAGGTTATATTCAGATCAAATGGATGTCTTGTTCGTGATCTTGATACAGGTAAAACAGTTCTCAAAGGAAAAAGAACTTCAAATAATCTATACATTTTTGATGAAGAACAACAACAATGCTATTTAAGCAAGGATGAAGAGCACTGGTTATGGCATCGAAGATTGGGACATCTAAGTTTCTCACAAATAAGGAAAGCTTGCAAATATCAGGCAGTTCGCGATCTTCCAGATATCAAAATTCCTGACAACACCATGTGCAGATCATGTCAGTTTGGAAAACAGACTAGAACTAACTTTCCAGAGAAAGAAGGATCAGCCAGTATGCCTCTGGAGCTAGTACATACAGATGTATGTGGACCATTCAGAAAAAGAACACCTAGAGGAGAGGAATACTTGATATTATTTATTGACGATTTCTCCAGGTTTGTTTGGTTGGGACTTATGAAGCACAAAGATGAAGCTTTCGAAAAATTCAAATCCTTCAAAGCCTTGGCTGAAAATGAATCAGGTCACAAGATTAAGTGCCTCAGATCCGACAGAGGTGGAGAATTTACTTCAAATGAATTTTTCGATTTCTGTGATGAACATGGAATAAGGAGAGAATTTTCTACAGCTAGAACTCCTCAGCAAAATGGAGTAGTGGAAAGAATGAACAGAACAGTCCAGCAAATGGCTCGTGCTATGCTTGATGAATCAGGAACTCCTGCAACCTTCTGGGGTGAAGCTGCACATGCGGCAGTTATTATTCTCAACAAGACAAATGTTCGAGTGAACAGCACTCAAACTCCTCATGAGCTCTGGAGTGGTAAAACTCCTTCAGTAAAGCACTTCAAAATCTTTGGGAGCAAATGCTATATCAAAAATACTGAGGAGCAGCTTGGCAAACTTGATCCTAGAGCAGATGAAGGAATTCTTCTTGGCTACTCTCCACATAGCAAAGCATACAAATGCTACAATAAAAGACTTGGCAGAATTGTTGAAAGCATTGATGTAGTGGTTGATGAGAAAGGATACATTCCTAGGCAAATACATCGTGAAGACATTGAAGAAGATGAAAGCTACCCTCAAAGACAGAATGATGAAGAAGAAGAACCGCAAGAACAATTTCAAGACGGACCTCACGAAGAAGCAGAAGAAAGAACAAGAATAGAAGAAAAGACTCCATCCAGATATGTTCAAAAGAACCATCCAGAATCTCAGATCATGGGACAAAAGGAAGCAGGTATACAAACTAGAAGAACAGTTGCAGAAGCTTCAAGTTATTTGGCATTACTCTCCTCTACTGAACCACAAAATGTGAAAGAAGCATGCAAAGATGAATGTTGGGTGAAAGCAATGGATGAAGAACTTGAGCAAATCGAAAAGAACAATACTTGGGAGCTGGTTCCTAGACCAAAGGATAAGAATGTTATCGGAACAAAATGGGTGTTCAAAAATAAATTGAATGAAAATGGAGAAGTAATTAGAAACAAAGCCAGACTTGTTTGTAAAGGGTATGCACAGCAAGAAGGAATAGACTTTGAAGAAACTTTTGCTCCTGTTGCAAGACTTGAGGCCATCCGAATGTTTCTTGCTCTCTCAAGTTGTCAGAACTTCAAAGTATTTCAAATGGATGTGAAATCAGCTTTTCTGAATGGAGACTTGGATGAAGAAGTGTACATTGAACAGCCAGATGGTTTCATTCTTGGAAACGATCCAAATCTTGTATGCCGATTAAAAAAGGCTCTCTATGGTCTCAAACAAGCTCCAAGGGCTTGGTACTACCGGTTGGACAAATATCTTCATCAACAAGGTTTCTCAAAAGGTTCAGCAGATAGCAATCTTTATATAAAAGTTGAAAATGACAAATTACTAATACTTGTTGTGTATGTAGATGACATTATTTTTGGCAGTAATGAAGAAGCTATGAGTCAAAGCTTTGCCTCAGTCATGCAGAAAGAATTTGAGATGTCCTTGCTAGGAGAACTGACATACTTTCTTGGTTTGCAAATCCAACAAAAGAAAGGAGGAATCCTTTTATCTCAAACCAAGTATCTCAAGCAAATTTTGAAGAAATATGGCATGGAAGATGCAAAACCAGTATGTACACCCATGGTCACAGGATGTAGTCTCAGTGCAAATGACGAATCTGCAGCAGTTCATCAACCAACCTACAGATCTATGATTGGAAGTCTACTATATTTGACAGGTACCCGACCAGACATCATGCATGCAGTTGGAATAGTTGGAAGGTTTCAGGCAAATCCAAAGGAGACTCATCTTCAAGCAGTAAAGAGAATCTTCAAATATCTTCAAGGGACTCAAAATTATGGCCTATGGTATCCTAGAGATCCAGATCTCACTCTTCATGCTTATACAGATGCAGATTGGGCCGGAAGCGTGGATGACAGGAAAAGCACAAGTGGTGGTGCATTCTTTATGGGTTCTAGACTGGTATCTTGGTTCAGCAAGAAACAGAGTTCAATTGCCTTGTCTACAGCTGAAGCGGAATATGTTGCGGCTGCATCTTGTTGCACCCAACTTCTTTGGATGATGCAGACTTTGCAGGATTATCAAATCACTTGTACACCTCCTATTCCTATCTTATGTGACAACACAAGTGCAATCAGCATCTCAAAGAATCCGGTTATGCATTCAAAAACCAAGCACATACCAATCAAGTACCATTTTCTCCGGGAACAAGTACTTGAACAGAAGGTCAAGTTGGAGTATGTTCCTTCTAAGGAACAAGTTGCTGATATTTTCACCAAACCGTTGCCCAGGGACACTTTTGAATACCTCAGGCAAAAGCTGGGGGTTGTTGATGCATCATCTCACTGTTGACCATCTTCCTATTGATGGTATAGGCTCAGGGGGAGCACATAATGCATTGTTGGCATTATGGAGAAGGAGATCTTGGAAATAGCTGCAATATGTCTCTGTCTTCTTCATGATGGATTTCTGGTTACAATTTTGGAGAAGCATGAGCATAGGGGGAGCATACCCTTTGCTCTTGATGTCAAAGGGGGAGAATGATGAAGCTGAAAGTTTATGTGGTTGCCATCAAGTCCAAAGGGGGAGTTTGTTGGCATTATGATTCAGGTGTTGTACTTGATGGCAAACGCCTTCAGGTGGTAAATCAAGAAGGACGCAGGAAATTTTGTTTAGCAAGCGCGTCCCCGCAGGTATTGCATTCAGAACCCGCGTCTAGGGACGCCGGCCAGCCGTTCAGAAGGTGCGTCCGCCCAGTGCACACATTTCAAGGTAGAGAAAAACTCGTGGGGGCTTCTTGTGTGGTATCTAGCCGACGGTTGCGTGTTTCTCTGGTGTCGGCTCGTGGTATTGTTCCACGCTTTGGGGAGAAGCTTGCCTATATAAAGCAAAGGAGTTCATTTGGATTAGGTATCATCTTGGTTGATCATCTCTTGGTGTGATCTAGTCCATATCTTTAAGGGTAAATCTTCTAATGGACTACGATCTATATGGCGCATGATCAGATCTGTGGATCTGAGTGTTTGGGTTGGTTCTGAAGTCCTCTTATCTTCTATATCTAAAGGGACGCAGATTCAGTGAAGGGAAAGTGCGCCGGGACGCAGTACAGTAAAGGATCAGGTGCGTCTCTGAAGCGAAGGATGCGGCGCGACTGTGGTATTGGGTGCGTCTCTGAAGCAAAAGACGCGGCGCGATAGTGTTGATGTGTGCGTCGGTCGCAGACAAGCAAAAGAAACAGTGCGTCTGCACGCAGAACAGCATAAGGTATACTGCGTCCAGTCGCAGGCCACAGAAAGAAAATATGCGTCCCTGTCTCAAGATGATCTGTTAACTGTATATTTCTGTTCATAAGGTGTTCTGGGTTGTTTCTGTAATTACTGATCTGATATCTGTAGTAGACTGTATCTGTTGTATACTTGTTGATCATTTTGAAAAGAAGTAGGGGGTTGTAGCTCCCTTCCAGGAGAAGTCTGGAAAACAAGAAGGAGTTGTAGCTCTTTGCAGGTTGCAGCCTGCGTGCTGGTAAAGGACTGCACCAGTACAAAATCATTGTAAAAAGAATTTCTTGAAAGAAGATAGAGACATTATTGCAGCAGGTGGTTTTTCTCCCGCATTGGGTTTCCACCTTACATCTTGTGTTCTTTGGTGTGACTGTCTATTTTCTTTATTCATGCTCATTGTTTTATGATACTGATATGCAAGAATATTTCAAAAGATCAAATAAGGAAGATTTGGTAAATTGCTAGATAATACTGATTCCCCCCCCCTCAGTATTATTTCCAACAATGATATACATTTCATCTAACATATGATAAAGGTAGAAGCTATAGTCATGAATGCATATTTGATCATAAACTTTTAAACTTCATTAGAAAATCATCAAGAAAGTTCAATTCCCTCTCAAGTAGCCGTAACAACACTTGTTAGGCCATGCATTCATCAACCATTCAATAACTTATGGAATCATGAACAAGATCCATATTAATAGCACATCATATAATCATACATATAGCCATCATATAACCATAATGGAAGCCATGACAAATCAACCATAAGATCAACATAATAAATAGTAGATATGCTCATTGATCACAATAGGAAAATAACTCATATTAACATAGGCAAAAGCCAACCAAGTAAGGGACTTCCACGTGCCACTCAACCATAGATTAGGTTGAACCAAATCTCTCTTTAAGCCAATCACCCCCATGCCATATTCCAAAATGAAATGTGGGATCTCATGTGATAAACCAAGACATAACCAAATAGGGTAGCCAAAGGTTAAACCACCTCCACCCTCAAGCTATCGTGATCTCATCTAAACCGGTCTCGAAATCACAAAACCAAAACAAGCTTGGATGCCTCAGAATTCCTTCACCATACCAAGAGGAACTTTTTATCTTCACTCACATGTTGAGGGCTTCTCAAAGAAAACCATCTCCACCCCCAACCCTTGGGATTTTCCTAAGACCACCTCCACTGGATCCAAAATATTTTGGAAATCCAAATCTTAACCAAGAATGGATCCCATCACACCATGGCTATCTAGGAAATGGAAAGGCAAGGATGAAGCTACTCTCAATCTAGGAAAAACCCATGCCAATGATAACAAATGAACCAAACAATCAAATGCATGTACCATGCATTCACATCCCAACAACGAAATTACACATGCAACATATTACTTGCAAAATATTCTTGTTTCAGTTGTTGATGCATATTTCTCCTTGCTCTCCCTTGCTTTCCTTTTCTTTCCATTTGCTTTATTTTTCTTGTCCTTTTCTTTCCTCTTAGATCTCTCTATCTCTTTCTGAAATTGGTCCGAAGCTAAAACTGACAAAAAATTGTGAATTGTTACTCTGATGCCTTTATCATTGATGTCTCATTTTTCTTTCATGACATACATCCTCAACATATTCTCCAGAATCCTATTAACCCTCTATATATTTCCATCTTTCTATGGATGATAAGCTCTACTAAAAGCTAACTTTTTCCCCGAGCCTACAAACAACTCCTTCCAAAAGTTGGAAGTGAACTTGAAATCTCTATATGATATGATCTTCTTTGGAACACCATGAAATCTCACTATCTTTTTGATGAAGATCTGGGCTACCTCACTAGTTGAATTAGTAGACTTTACTGCAATGAAGTGAGTTACCTTGCTCAACCTGTCAACCACAGCCATGATGGAATTATGCAACTTCGTTATCCTCGGAAAATGTATAATGAAGTCCATGGAAATGACCTCACATTTCCATTATGGAATCATAATAGGTTGCAATAAACGAGATGTGTGCTTACACTCATCTTCCACCTGTTGATATTTTGAACACTTTGCAACAAACTTGACCACCTGTTTCTTCAAATTCAGCCAATGATAGAACTTCTTAACACGTGTCAAATTCTTTTTGTATCACGGATGGCCTGAATATGGCTTGCCATGAAACTCCCTCACGATGAGCTTCTTCAACTCACTGCTATCTGGCACATAAATCATGTTCCTGAATCTGACCAAGCCATCTGTCCTGAAGTGATACTCCTCATCTCTACAACCCTCACCTTGTTGTTGTAACCTCTTCTTTAGTTGTTGGTACTTCTCATCATGCTTCCTGACATGTAAGATCTACTCATGTAAATTTGTCCCATAAGAGCTCACAATTGAAATATGATTCACCTACAATCTCCTACTGAGAGCATATGCAACTCTTTTCTCCTTACCCTTGATGTACATGATCTCAAAATCAATCTCACTAAGAGTAGCCAACCATATTTCTTGCCTTACATTCAGATTGGGTTGGTTAAACAAGTACCTCAGTCCACTATGATCACTCATCAAGATGAACCTCTTGCCAAGGGGATAATGCCTCCACATATTCAATGCATGAATGATCGATGCCAACTCAAGATCATGAGTCACATAGTTATGCTTGTGCTCATTCAACTTCCTTGACTCATATCATACTTCTTTCCCTTCCTGCATCAAGACTCCACCAAGTCCTTTCTTGCAAGAATTTGTACATTCTACAAATTTCTTATCGGGATCTGCGATCCTAAAGGTTGGAGAATTTGTAAGAAAATGCTTCAATTTCTCAAAACTAATTGCACACTCCTCTGCCCATTCAAACTTATTTCCTTTTATTTGTAAAGATGTAATAGGATAACCAATTCTTTAGAAGTTTCTGATGAACCACCTGTAATAAACTACTAGTACCATGAATGATTTGATCTCATCCACATTCCTAGGAGTTGGACACTCCATGATAGCTTTAATATTTTTCAAATCCACTGTTATCCCCTCCTTAGAAACAAGTCCCAAGTACCGAATCTAAGACTGAAAGAAACTGCACTTGTTGAGCTTGGCATACAACAGATGCTCTCTCAACAATCTCAACATTACTGCCAGGTGCTTTGAATGCTCGTCCTCATTATTGGAGTATATCAATATATCATCAATAAACACTATCACAAAATTATCCAGGTAAGGGAACAACACATTTTTCATCAAACACATGAAAGTAGCTAGAGCGTCGTGAGACCAAAAGGAACCACCACAGATTCATAGTGCCCATACCTTGTACAAAATGAAATCTTGTAGACGTCTTCTTCCTTGATGCGCACCTAATGATATCATGATCTCACATCAATCTTTGAAAACATTGTTTCTCCCTTCAGTTGATAAAAAAAATCATCAATCCGCAACAATGGATACATGTTCTTGATCGTCACCTTATTCAACTACCTGTAATCAATGCACAATCTGAGAGTACCATCTTTCTTCTTTACAAACAACACTAGTGCACCCTAAGGTGACACACTTGGCCTTATGTATCCCTTATTGAGCATTTCCTTAAGCTACAACTTTAATTCCACCAACTTTGGAGTACTCATCCAGTAAGGTGCCATAGATGTTGGTGTTGATCATGGTACTAGCTCAATAAATATATCCACTTCCCTATGAGGTGGTAACTCTGGAATATCTACAGGAAACACATCCTTGAACTACCACAAAAAAGGATACCGATTCAGGATTTCATCATCCTCATCCTCCTTCCTTTTGTCACTGGAAACATGAACTGCAAACAATACACACCTTTCCTGTACTTGTGTTTAACTTGCATAACTATAACCATTCTTACTAATGTAGTATTCTTCTTACCCTACAAGAATCTCTTTTCTCCATTATCATCCAGGTACTCAATAGCATTGTCATAGAAATCTACCTTGGTCCTATGAATGAACAACCAATCCATGCCCAAAATCATACTATACAAACCCAAAGGAAGCACATTTAGATGCATTGATGTAGGCATGTCATTAACCTCAAATGCACAAGACTTCACCTAATGATGAACTATTCTCTTGGCCCCTGTAGCCAACTGTACCAAGCAAGATCTACATGCATTTGTTTATTCAAACTACATTTATCCACCAACTCAGGACTAATATAGTTATAATTAGATCTGAGATCAATCAAAATGGAAAAAATTTGATCACAAATCTTACCTTCCATCTCAATAATGGATTCCCGATGATATTCCTACCTATTATCAAGTGCTGCATAAATCAAAGGAATGCTCTAACCAAAATCCCCAATTGTCTGCGCCTCTTTAGTGCCATAGATTTGAGGCTTGCCACCTAGGTATAATGGATAATCCTTCTTGCGATGGTCTTTACCACAAATCCAACACTGCAATGGTTCCCTATCGTTACCTTTATTCTGTTCCTCTTTACGATGAGACCCATGTCATTTCTCAGCTACATTAAACTTCTTATAAGGTTCCACATTTTCTTTCTCACCTGCATCTTGAGATATTCCTTACTTCTTAGGCCATTTTCCTTTAGTCTTCTCATTCCGTTTCCAGTCACGCTTGAACTCAGTCTTGCGCTTTGACTGTTGATAACAATGCTTCAGCTTCCTCTAATGATTGAGGCTCATCAAACTCAATATGGTCTTTGAATGTTATTAGAAACCCATTGATGAACCTTTGAATCTTCACTTTTTCATCCTTGAGATAAGGCACATACCTCAACAACTCCAAAAATTTGGTTGTATATTCTTCATCTATCATGGAACCCATCCTGAGCTCATAGAATTCCTTAGCATTTCCATCATAATACCTCTTAGATAGGTACTTTCTTCTTAAGAGTCTTTCAAACTCATCTCATCTCATCTTTTATTCTCTAATTCTTTTGACATTCTTAATATATTCCCACCATATATCTACTTTTCCTTTGAGGCTGGAGGTGGTTATCTTAGCTTTCATGTTCTCTAAGTAGTCATGCAATCTAAAGAACTTAATCATCCCAAGCAGTCAGGATTTTACATCTTCTGATTTCTTCACCTGTCCATCAAAAGTAGGAGGCTTGGCTTTCTTGAAATCTACTAACAAGTACTCACTCCTCCTTTGGTGTTGGTGGCAATGTCGATCATGTCTCCTAGAAGAAGAACTAGAATAAAACCCATACATACCAACCCTCTTGTCAAACGTATCCAAGAATTTTCCACTCTTCACTATATCCTCCCTGTCCAACCTGTATCTCGTCTGTGACCTGCTACCATATGCCCCATTAGTCTTCTCCTCTTGTTTATCTTTGTGGTTGATCCCCATTTGTCCCTGCTTCTGCAATTATAAAAGGCTTTGAAGAATCACTGCATTGACTTCGACTTGCTTTTCTTGATCCCTTGCAAGTCTTTCCTATGCCCCAATCAACCTGTTATTAGTTTCTTTACAACTTCTAATCTTTTCCCTCAAACTCCTTAATTTATCTACTATATCAAGACAATACTCTTCTCCTTTTTTCTCAACTAACTTTTCCCATTCCATGGAATTCACATAAGGCGAGTAAGGGGAATCATGTGAAGTGTAGTCCACCATTCTTCTCTTCATCTCTAATCTTCTATTTCCTACAAATATGCCATGTTAGATAAAAAATAGAAAACATAATCAAAATCATACCTCAATGTATCTCAGGGGAGGCTATCACATCTGCACAAGTCAATCTAGATTAGCATGATACAATATCACAAGTATACAGGCTCATACACGAATACCATATCCATAAACATAACAATGCATGCATAGTAAACACATAGATAACTGACATGCATGCATAACAATCACATGTACCCATGTGTCATATTCCAAGCATGAATGTGGGATCTCATAGGATAAACCAAGACATAACTAAACAGGGAATCCAAAGGTTAAACCAACTCCAGCCTCAAGTTATCGTGATCTCACCTAAACCAGTCTCGAGATCACAAAACTAAAACAAGCTTGGATGGCTCAGAATTCCTTCACCATACCTAGATGAATTTTCTTGTCTCCACCCAACTATTGAGGGCTTCCTGAGAAAACAATTTACAACCCCAACCATTGGGATTGTCCTGAGAACACCTCCACCGGATCCATAATATTCTAGCATTCCAAATCTCAACCAAGAATTAATCCCATCACACCATGGCTATTTAGGAAATGGAAAGACAAGGCTAAAAATTTTATCAATCCAGGAAGAACCGATGCCAATGACAACAAATGAACCAAATAATCAAATGCATGTACCATGCATTCACATCCCAGCAAGGAAATTAGAGATGCAACTTGTTACCTGTAAATTCTTCCTGTTGTAGCTATTGATCCAAATTTATCCTTTTCTTTCCTCTTGGAGCTCTCTCTCTCTTTCTAAAATTGATCCGAAGCCAAAACTGACAAAAAGTTGTGAATTGTTTCTCTGATGCCTTTTTATCATTGATGTCTCATTTATTTTTTCCTTCCTCCATTTTCTCTCTAATTTCTGTTGCATGCATGATCCAGATTTAAACAGGAACACAAAAAATTACAGAGATAACCATAAACACAGAGATGCAGTGGAAATAATACTTCATTTCATTAATGTAAAATACTGAAATATGCTTACAAACAGAAATGGAAATAAACTAGCTAGGGCGATGGTAGCTTGTCTCTTAGAAGAGATGTGGTGGCTACATGCCTCTGAACTGTGTTACAATGAGGCTCGAAGGCTTATTTATTGTTGAGAAACAATGGAAAACCCTAAACATCCAAAAACCTAACCCTAGAAGATGAAACGCCAAACTGTGGGCCCCGTTTGGGTAAATTGGTAGATCAAGTTCTTGGGGTCGTAACTTTGGCATACAATATCCATTTGACACGCACAATATCTCGTTAAAAAGATCTATCCGAGAACTACAACTTTGGGAAGAGCGAAATCGGTCCATGGACCCATTTTGCTCCCAATTTTCCCAAAAAACGTCGTTTAGGACCTCAAAACGGCACCAGAAGTTTAGGAGCCGAAAAACTGCTAAAAATAGTAAACTGCGCTACAATTAAGGAAACTGAAAAAGCTGAAAGAAACAATGGCGGGGGTCTAAGTGGACTTGGCAGGTGGCCACCAATATCCACCTGGATCATTCCTCCCCCCTTAGGAAGCAATGGTCCCCATTGCGTTGAGTTCCTCCATGAGATGAGGAAACTTCTGCTGAACTTGGTCCCTGGTGAGCCACTTGCCTTGGTGAAGGAGTTGGCCTGCTTTGACAACTCAATACATTTGGATATTATGCTGGCGAGTTTTCTTGATCTGTGTGTCCATGATCCTATCAGTTGTAGCTTGTTCCTTGCAATCTGGATTTAACTCTATGGGCGTGAGTTGTTCTGCAATGTTGGATGTGTCTAGTAATGGTGGAAAGTGTGGTTGAAGGTAGTCCACATTGAACACTGGGTGCATGCCAAGGAATGGGGGAATGTTGAGCTCAAATGAATTGTCTCCCACAACCTTGGCAATGGTGTAAAGACCATATCAGAGTGGTTTGAGTTTCCGATAGGTTCCAGTAAGGCGTTCCTTTTGCAAATGAAACCAGACTTTGTCGCCCACTTGAAACTTGTGTGGCACCCGATGTTGGTCATGTCGTTGCTTGTACTTGGCATTTGATTTCTCCAGAATGTCATGGACCTGCTGGCGAATATGTTGGATGTGCTCAATGAAACTCTTTTCCTTATCTGTTTCGGACTGGACATGAGCCGAATCTGCGTGAGTAGCTGCAAATGGAATGGCCACATCAATGGGACATAGTGGCTGGAATCCCAAGCCCACCTAAAAAGGGTTGTGGCCAGTCGAGCTATGGAGAGCCCGGTTGTAGCTATGTTGAACATAGGGGAGGCTCTTGTCCCATGTGCGTGGATGTTTTGAGTTGTACATGCGTAGAATGTGTACGATCATCTTGTTGACAACCTCTGTTTGGCCATCAGTTTGAGGATGGAAGGCTGTGGACTTAGTGAGTTTGGTGTCTAGCGTCGACTAGAGACTGGACCAAAATGTACCGAGGAACCTGCTATCTTGATCTGAGATTATAGACTGTGGGATCACAAGTGTACCCACACTCGTTCAAAGAAGAGTTTAGCAGTGGCTTTTGTTGTGATATTCTCCTTGCAGGCCGCCATAATGGCCATCTTCAAGAACCTGTCGACGACCACAAAAACACAATTGTTTCCATGCTTAGTGGAAGGAAGGCCTGACATGTAATCCATGGAGATGGATTCCCAAGGTCGACTAGGGGTAGGCAGCGGGGTATAGAGGCCTTGCTTCTTGATGGTCGGTTTGGCAATGGCACAGGCAGTGCATGATCTGATGTACTTCCTGACATCCTGTCTAAGATTCGGCCAATAGAAATACTTTTGTAGCACTGCCACGTTTTCTCAACCCCGAAATGCCCAGCAACCTAACTGTAATGTGCTTCCCAAATCATCTTGGCATGCTCACTTGAAGGAACACAAAGGTGACCCAGGTGGCATAACAGGGCATCCTGGAGGTGAAAATCTGGAACATGTTGACCCTCCAAGAGTGTCTGGTAGGTGTGGTTGAATTTTGGGTCGCTTTTGTAGAGAAGTGGCCAATCAGAAGTCTCGTGCCCACAAGAATTGAGCACGATGGTTAACACCATGATCGGTGGTCGACTGAGGCAATCTGCAACCTTATTGGTGCTACCCTTCTTATACTTGATATTCAAATGGAACTGTTGCAGGTATGTGGACCACTTCTGATGGCGATCATTTTGTAATTTCCCTTGGGTCTGTATGAACTGCAGGGGTTGGTGGTCTGTGTGGATGACCGTTTTCTTCCCCAAAATGTAATGCTTCCATTGTCGGTAGGCTTGCATAATGGAATACATCTCTTTGTCATAAGTGGGATACTTCCGGACTGTGTTTTAAAGTGTCTCACTGTGATATGCCACTAGATGCCCGTGTTGAGTAAGGACTTCCCCAATAACATAGTCAAAGGCATCTGTCTTGACCTCAAATGGTTGTTGCAAGTCTGGTAATGTGAGCACTGGTGCCGAGCAGAGGCGACCTTTCAACTCTGTGAATGCCTTCTATTGAGATTCAGACCAAAAGAATTTTTCTTTCGCTCCTCCCTTGGTGACTTGACTCAAGGGCCAAGTGATATGAGAAAATCCCAACACGAACCTGCGATAGAAGTTGGCAAGACCTAGAAAGCTATGGAGATCTGTCAGAGTGGTTGGAGATGGCCAATCCCGAATGACTTGGATCTTGGTTGGATCCACATGCACCCCCTGTTCATCAATAATGTATCCCAGATACTGAACCTGGGTCATGCCAAAAGTGAATTTATCCAAATTGGCACATAACTTGTGTTGCCTGTTCGGAGAACCTGTCGGATGTGGTGGAGGTGCTCTTCCCAACTCTGGCTGAAGATCAGGATGTAATCCAAGTGTACCACTACAAATGAGTTGGTGAATGGCTGCAATATGTCATCCATTAGCCTCATGAAGGTTGCAGGAGCATTCGTCAATCCGAAAGGCATAACCAACCATTCGAAAAGGCCCTCCTTGGCTTTGAAGGCAGTCTTCCACACATCGGAGGGTTCGATTGGTACCTGGTGATATCCTGACTTCAAATCGATCTTGCTGAAATATTTTGACCCCTTCAGTTGGTTTAGGAGGTCATCAATCTGTGGGATCAGGTACCTATTACGGACAGTGATCTTGTTTAGCACCCGATAGTCAATACAGAGTCTCCAAGTCCCATCCTTCTTCTGTACCAACACAATCGGGCTCCATAGGGCGATGAACTTGGATGGATGTGACCTTTCTGCAGTAGCTCCTGAATCTACCTCTTGATTTCATCATTCTCTAGAATAGAGCGCTGATAGATTGGTCCATTGGGAAGTGGTGCACCTGGGGTCAGATCGATGGAGTGCTTGACTTGACAGTGTAGAGGAACCCCTGCGGGGGAGGTGAAGATGTCCTCATACTCCTCTACAACCTTGTCCATCTATAGTTGTCATGCGGAGGGGTCCTGTCTGGAGGTCGTGGCCACTGTCTTCTTCTTTCCTTGAGGGAATATCATCAGGAAAAATATTTTCCAGTTTTGGAAATGAGCTTACTGCATTGTTTTGTAGTAGTCGAAGAGATGGCGGTAGGCAGTGCTACCTCCGGTATCCTATAAAACTTATTTCCCAAAGTAACAATAATAGCATGGGGCCTTGATTCATACACAACATGTCGCTTCCACAAGTATGGTTGTCCTAATAATACATCACAAACTTCAAGGGGAGCAATGTCACACAATACCTCATCCGTGAAGGGCTTGATGTTGTATGGAAGACAACACTGCTCGCTCACGCGAAGATCCCATCCTTGGTGAAGCCACCCGATGGTGTACGGTTGTGGATATGCTGTGGTCAGTAAGTCTAGCCACTTCACGACCTCTGCCGAAATGAGGTTCTTTTGGCTCCCGTTGTCGACAATGAACTATAGCAAGGAGCCCTTTACCCGCATCTGGGAGTGGAAGAGACGCTCCTCCTCCTCTGGATCTTCGAGTCCCTCCTTCTGGATCTTCGTGGTGGCAACGGTGGCGTTGGGCTCTGCATTGATAATCTACTTCCCTTTGTCATTCCCCTTGTCGGGTTCTGACTCAGAGTCAGAACATACATCTGATTCTGAAACCTTTAGCTCGACCACCAGTGACTGCTTGGCCCAACACTCACTTGTGTTGTGAGTGGAGATCTTATGGAACTCACACCACTTTCCCGTGTCATTTTTCAGCTTTGCGGCGCTGTTCTTTGCTTGCAGCTTTGGCGGGTTGTCTTGGGTAGCCTCGCCTTTGCTTTGTCCTTTGTTCTGCGTTTTGGGGGCACCTTTCCCTTGCTTTGGATTCGCAGATCCAAAGTCTCGCTTCTTCTGTTTAAACTTTTTCTCGACCTTGACGGCATATCGGTATGTCGTGCCGAGCGAGGAGATGTTCAAAAATTCTATTTCTTCCTAGATGTACTTGTGCAGGTAGCCGCGGTATTTGAGTATCAAATGCTGCTTCGAATCCTTGATACCCAACTTTGTGCGAAGGGTATGGAAAATACTAGTAAACTCCAGCACATCTTGGTCCCTTCCCTGCCATAACATGGTCCACTTTATGTATTGATCCTCATGGCTTCCGACAGGGTAGTACTACTCCTTGATGGCATCCTGAAATGAATTCTAAGTGGGTGCAGCTGAAAATAGTGAGCCTATACTTTCATCCTTCTGCTCGCAGTAGGTTTCCCACTAGTCCTTGACGTGGGGGGCTGCTTTGAGAAGAGTAAAAATAATCTTTTCGCGACTGGAAAAGTCATGAACAAAAAAATAACCCTCTAACAGATTTAACCATTTATCGACGGCATCTGCATCTATCTGACCCTTGAATATGGGTATTTCAAAATTAACTTGTACCTTAAACGGTTTGGCATTTCCAGAGTAGCTGTTGGAAGTCGATCCGTCACCCCTGGGTAGCCGCTGAAGGATCTGGGCAAAGTTTTCCATCATCGCGTTCCTTTGTCACTCAAGGGCTTCTTTGAGAAAGATTTTGATAGGATCTCCATCCCCCTCGTCTTTCTTTTCATCCGCCATGGGAGGCCGTTGGGATTTGCGAGGTTGGTCTTGCAAAGGTTCGACCAGTTCAAGCCCTAACTCCTTATATCCTGACCTCGTTTGGGGCATGCATAGAAAAACAGAGAAAAATCAGATCGCTCTGATACCACTGATCCGAATTTAAACAAGAATGCAACAAATTACAGAGATAACCATAAACACGGAGATGCAGTGGAAATAATACTTCATTTCATTAATGTAAAATATTGAAATATGCTTACAAACAGAAATGGAAATAAACCAGCTAGGGAGATGGTAGCTTATCTCTGAGAAGAGATGTGGTGGCTACATGCCTTTGAACTGTGTTACAATGAGGCTTGAAGGCCTATCTATTGTTGAGAAACAATGGAAAACCCTAAACATCCAGAAACCTAACCCTAGAAGATGAAACACCAAACTGTGGGCCTCGGTTGGGTAAATTGGTACATCAACTTCACGGGGTCGTAGCTTTGGCATACGATCTCTGTTTGAGGCGCAAAATATCTCGTTAGAAAGATCTATCTGATAAATACAACTTTGGGAAGAGAAACATCGGTCCATGGACCCATGTTGCTCCTAGTTTTCCCAAAAAACGTCTTTTAGGGCCTCAAAACGGCTTCGGAAGTTTAGGACCTGAAAAATGGCTAAAAATAGTAAACTATGCTATAATTAAGGAAACTGAAAAAGCTGAAAGAAACAATGGTGGGGATCCAAGTGGACTTGGCGGGTGGCCACCAATATCCACCTGGATCAATGCATATTTGTGTCACTTCACCTTCCTTTTCTCCTATTTTCTGTTGTTTCCTTAATTAAATGCCATTTATTGCCTCTTTACCTTTGCCAATTTCCTTAGCCATTAATAAACCACAAGAGATCCCTACTATAATGTTTTCCCACCATTTAGCTTGGAATATGTGTCCCATGACCTTGGTCTTATTTTATTTACATGGAAAATCAACTTGAGGCTGTTACATTCAGACTTGTAAAAAACGAAAAGTGAAAACCCTAGTTTCACTCATCATCGCTCTTCCTATTCCTAAAATATTAAATGTTAGTTAAAAACGATTAAGTATTTAATAAGAGTTAATTGATCAACTCTTTTGAATAGATTTTTCAAGAACATTTACATTTAATTGCAAATTAATCAACGAAGCTTTTGTTTTATAAATTTATTTTAATTTTTTAAGAAAAAATTGAATATGTAACAAAAGATAATTTCAAAATATTTAGTCTAACTAATAGACGATGGTCATTTTCCGAACACTTTTCCTGGTCAACTTTGTCCAAAATCCTGTAGAGATTTTTTAGAATCATAATTTGTTTAATATATGAAGTTTGAGTGTCTCAAGGTTTTTTAGGGTACTGAATCCATTTATGCACTTAAAATTGCATTTTAAACAACAAAATATCACAATCTTGCTTGAAATTGTATTACTAAGTTTTGACCCAAAAAACCATTTCATTTATTAATTATACTATCATTTCAAAATGGAGCATCCACAAACTTTTAATACATTTTATATTTTTTTTAATCATGAATTTAATAGGCATTGTCCAACTGTTCAACATTTTGGAGTTTCTAATGAGAATCTAATGAAACATTTTTTTATAAGATCATGAATTTTTGTTATTTAAAATGCATCAATGAGTTCATCATCCTTAAAAACCATGGTGCTATCAGATTTTGGAGAATTCAAACCTTAAACTTGTGATTCCAATAAATTCCTGCTAGATTTCAAGCAAATTCGACTGGAAACAATGCCTAGAAAAGCTCCAAAACCTAAACAAGTATACAACTGCTTAGTTTATTGTCTTCTTTCCATCCATATTATGAGGCACGACGAACTTGAAAAATATACAATCTAACTAATACCTAGAAAAGCTCCAAAACCTAAACAAGTATACTACTGCTTAGTTTATTGTCTTCTTTCCATCCATATTATGAGGTACGACGAACTTGAAAAATATACAATCTAACTAACAGATTAAATGACCTTTTCGGCTGGAATCCATCAATAGGATTTCAAGCAAGAATATGATTTCTTATTATTTTAAATGCACTTTTGAATGCATAAATCGATTCATCACCCTAAAAAGAACCTTTTAGGACAGTCAAATTTTATACATTTAACAACTTAAACTTATGATTCTTAAAAATCTTTTACCATATTGGGAGCAAAATTGACCAGAAAAAATATGCTTAAAAAATGGCTATTTCATTTATTAATTAGCTTTCACACTTAAAATTTGGTTTTTTTAAAATGTTTTTTTTAATTAAATTTTATTTCTTGTATCGTACTTAAATTAGAAATTCAAATATATGGAAATTCTACATTTTTATATTATATTGTGATTTATTTATTTAAAATTTAAAATAAAATTAATTAGAATTTTTGTTCTAATTTTATGAGAATTATAAATAATAAATGAGAGAGATAATATGAAGGAATTTAATGTAGGTTGAATAAAAGGGATCATTACTCCTTGATGTTTGATATTGGTAATAATATCATAATTGTGATTTTAAGAATAGCAAGTTGTGTTACATCTATGCAAAGAGATATAGAGTAATCAAGATGTTCTATAATTTTTTTTTCTTTCTTGGCATATTTTGTTGACCTAGGTTGTCATTGATGTCAATATGGCAATATTCTGGATACTAGAGGATGACATGAAGCCAAGGGGATGTAGAGCAGATTCATGAAGAGACAGGAGCAAGGCCATCAGGATAGCCAAGCCATAAGCAAGAGGAGTTACAGGAGGAACCATATAGCAAGGAGGCATATCAGAGCAAGAGGAGCCATATCGGAAGAGCGTTGCATGTAATACATGCCCATGAAGAACCTACAGGAGTAGCCACACACACACACACACACACATATATATATATATATATATATATATATATATATATATATATATATATATAATATATACATGTCAGAGGAGCTACAGGAGCAAACAGAGCAAGCAGAACAGAGCATATATATATGCCATATATATGCCAAAGAAGAGGAGCAAACAGGAGCAGATGGAGACGAGAGGAGCTAACAGAGCACGAAGAGCCACCAGAGGAGCAGATGGAGACGAGAGGAGCTAACAGAGCACGAAGCACCACCAGAGGAGCCATATATATGTATATGTCAGATATATATGCCAATGAAGAGGAGCACACAGAGCAAACGGAGGAAACACAGAAACAGAGCGATCAGAGAGCTTATACGCATGCATTTAACGACTATCGGGAGCAGAAATCACATGTATGCGTGCAACTGCACTATCGGGAGCCATCAGAGGAGCAATGGATGCATTTAACAACAAACAAAGCCATGGGACGCAACAAACACAACTGTCGGAGCCACAGAGGAAGCAGACACAGCTATCGGGAGCCATATATCCACAGATAACACTATCGGGAGCTATCGGAGGAGCAAAGGAGGCATTAACACTATCGGCGGCCAAAAACTATGCATATATGGCAAATACACTATCGGAGCGGAAGACTTGGTTATATATGCAAATACACCATCGGCAGCAAAAACTATGAACGGGCAGAAAGCGGACTTGAATTGTTATGAACGGGAGCGTTAAGTCCTATCAGGTCCGGCACACAATATCGCATCGAGACTTCGGGAGGGAAGTCATACAATGTTAAGCGACCCCCTTGCGATCGCCGATAGTGATATCGCATCGGACCTGACCCTGTGCGACTTGCGATCGCCGATAGCGATATCGCATCGGACCTCTGCCAAAGGGCAACCCCCGACTGTGATGAACAGTTGCGGACCCGACGAGAATATAAAACATGGTTCAATGCAATATCACATTCGCAAGGATCGATTTTCGGCCATCGTCGATGTCATGGGTCTGATATATAAAGGACCCTCGGGAGTCACAAATAACCAATTGCGACATACGTTGCGGATCCGATACAGGAATAGTTGCGGGTGAATTAATATTGAAGTCTGCCCTTTAGTCTTTTGACTATTTTTCTCATATTTCCTATGTAATTGAATATTTGGCTTGCATGGGGTTTGGAGACAGAGATATGTTAAGGAATGCTCCCGATAGCTCAGAAGACGAGAATCAATGATAGGACGTGGCAGGTCCGTTAAATGTAATAAGTATTCTCTGTGTATGCAGCCTCTCTTCCTCCTAAACATGTCCTGTGAATATTGGAACGTTCGGATAGACAGAGGAAACATAAATTCGGGAAGCCGAAGAAGCAAGCAAGCGAGGAGGAAACTGACAGGATAAGCGAGCGTTGAGGAAGCCGAAGAGCCTGCGGAGAAAGGAAGTCTAAGAGGCGGTGTAAGAGGAAACGAATGGATAGAGGCATGGGAATGTATAAAAAACAGTAAACACAGAGGACTGAAGTGGCTGTTGGTGTTGCGAAGAACCAAAACATGAGGTAGCAGAAGCAGCAGAGATGGTTAAGCGTTGTATGAAGTTGCTGGTGAACGCTGGTGAAGGCTGCTGCAACTATTGAACATTGTTGAAAAGTTGGAGAAAACAGCGGAATAGAAAGAGGGTCCAACAGAATAGAAAGAGGGTCGCAGAGCTAACAAGACAGCAAACAGTCGAAGGGGAGAAGAAGCGAGCATAGAACATAAGCTTGAACAAGAAGTTGTTCTTTATGTAGAGCTTAGTTCAGCTAACAGTAGACTGACTAAAGCTGTGTGAAGACATTATCAGAAGTCATGAAGGGTACTGGACACTCTGTGTGGGCAGTATGAAGAATTGGGAAGACTACTTCAAGAGAAGACTGGTTGTCATTGATACTGTAGTTTGGAGACTACAATGAAGCTGTAAATAGACAGAACTCAGCAGAGAAGAGTTTTGAGAGAAGAACCGAACAGGACTGGAGTCCTTGGGGCTGGTGCCTCAGAAGTAAGTAGGATTGGAGTCCTTGGGTTGATACCTCAGAAGTATGGAAGGATTGAAGTCCTTGGGAGTTGGTGCTCCTAAGTCCAAGATTGGTGTCTTGGCAAAATAGAGTTGGTGCTCTGGAGGTTGGAGCCTCACCAAAGTCCAGGTTGGAGCTTGGCAACTGATTGTGACCATCTATATATTGTATTTATTTTACTGCACAGTTTATTTTAATAAAAGCATTTATTCTTGTTGTTCATCTTGTGTTCTGAATATATATGTTTTAACTGGTAAAACAATAGTGGGAAAACGAAATACTGATTCACCCCCCCTCTCAATATTTCCAACATATTTTTTTACAAGTTTTGTTTGAAATGATAAAAAAATTGTTGGAATGGTAAAGTTGAGTAGTTAAATGTGTATTGATTGAGTGTCATACGGTTTCTCAAGCTTTGAATCCATGTATGCATTCAAAAGTGTATTTCAAGTAACGAAAAATGGAAATCTCACCTAAAAATAGAAGCAAAAACATAGAACAATTTGTTGATTTTACTAATTGAATCGAGTGTTATTATAACTTTCTTTTTTGAGGAGTTACTCAATTTATCACAATGTTAAATCATAAACCTATATAATAATTCCAACATAATAAGAAATTAAAGAACATCATTCTGAAATAAATTATCAAGTTCTATCCATAATCTTTTTTTAAAAAGACTATGGGTGAAACATGTTACATTACTTAATGATAAAGTAATTGGGGTGGAGAGAAAGGCGCCAAAAGTGAATAGGGTGGAGGGGAAGGTATCAAAAGTGATTAATGTGGTTACATTGAATTGTTCCAAGATATTAGAAGTGTTTACTTTGGAGGGTTCATGAATAAAATGATCAATTAACATGATAAGAATACACGTGTGGGGGGCTAAGAGACATTCATTCATTGTTTGATGAACTGTAGGTTCACAACAACAACTATGGTGGACAGGGCAACTTGAAGTTTAACCTAGTGGTGGCCTCTCCAATGCTTTATGGTAATCTTATATTTTTCTATTCTATTTTTCTGCAATAACCATCCTTTATTGATTGTGGATTAAGGTTCATCTAACGACTCAACCACAAAATCAATTATTGATTTTGTAATTGGGTTGACCAATGAGTAGAATCTACAACGAAGATGAGATTAGGTTGACTTTGTAGTTTTGTTATTTGATAATCCAAATCTATAATTAGAAGAAAAATGAGATTTCCGAAATGAGGAACCTTTAGATTCAAGATTTTGAACATGTATTAAATGTGTCTTTCTATACTATTATTCTAGAAGTGGTATTTTTAGATATTGATATGACTAGAAAGTGGTACCCATTTATGATATTTTACCCATTGTATTGAATGATGTAATTTAAGAAAGCATCGAAAACCCATCCATGGTATTTACCTATGGTATCTACTCTTGAAGGTAGTGAAAAATACTATAAATAATAAGTTTCACTTTTTAAAAATACATATTACTATAAATAATAGGCTTCACCTTCTAAAATATATATATTCTTCTCTATGACTAGGCATTAAAAATGTTTTTTCCAGTTAATACATAATTGAGTTTTTATCATATTGTCTTCTCTCTTTCTATGTATTGTTGTGTTATCTAACCTCCCTCCTCTCACCATCTATACTAGTTGCCCAGAGAGACTCATTCTACAGCCCAGTGTCATGTGTAATTATGTCCGTCCGTCATCAAAATTGAAATTTTACTCATATCAACCCAAATAAAATTTTAAAAATAAAAAAATTAATAAACTATACAAAATATTTAAATAATATATGTTCATTCAAAAAATTACACGTAAAAAAGTTGAATTCCTCTCCACTCATATTAAATTTATATTTAAAATAAAACTATGCTAGCGATATCAGATTCAATTAAAACTCCATATTAATTGGAATTTTGCTGAAATGGACTCGCCCAATGAAAATATCATGAGAACACAAACCTGGCTTGTTCGCTGCGGCAACAAAAGCGAGGGATACAGAACACTGACGTGGCAAAAAAATATCCCCGGCTAAAGTCTCTAACTATTTCTCATCTTCTTATTGACCATCACTTGTATAGCGCTTGGGATTTTTGGCTAATAAAAAATGCAAATGATGTTGGATTTTAGTATGTTATAATATTTTGAACAAACTCTTTGGTGGATGAGCATTGCTGGTTTTTTTTTTTAATTTTCTACAAGTTTTTCCATCCTTGGCATTGTAAATTGTTATGCCACTGTTATTGTATTAACATTTATATTTTGCAATTTTCACCTTTTAAGCATTGAAATAAAAAAAATGATGACAAGCATTTGATTGGGTAAAAAGAGTATACTAAAATTTTATAAAAATTTTGATAAATGATGCACATTTTTGACCCCATTTTGACAAACAATGCCTATTTTTTATACAAATTTTGTCGGGTTACATTGAGATAACAAAAGAAATCAATTTATTTTTTGTAATACAGGTTATTAATATTGGAATTCATCTTTCAAAATTATTTGGTTAAATTCATTTTAATAAATCAAATAAATTTAAAATTACTTTTATAATATAAATACTTTTTGGTTAATCAAACAAAGTTATAAGTTATAAATTATTGAGCTGAGAGATTCATTCTACAACCTAGTATGAGGGGATGTGTAAGTCCGTCTATCCATACCTTTTTAAAATAAAAATTATTTGATGTGCATCTTCATCGAGTCCTGATGATGAACCATACTCGCTGGTTTGAAATGCGTCGGCAAATTTTTCTCCTATGTGATTTCTACTGAAAAGACTATTCTTAATGTAATATGGATCACAAAAGCTTGAATTCAGAAATAAAAATTATGTTCCAAATAGAAAAATAATGTCTACTATAATAAAAAAAAATGAATATGCTCTAAACTACTTGATTTTAGAATTTTGTGATCTATACTGTTTTTCAGATTAATCACATCATGAACTGTTGGTCGAGTTCATGAGTTCTTGGTCTAAGTTTCAAACCATCTAATGTCGTTCATCCTCAAGACGAAGGTGAAAAAATTAGCCACCAAAAATGTTTAAATAGCAAGGATGCATCTGGTTCCAGAGTTAGCGGTTAAGAAATAGTTGTTAGGAATTAGCCATTAAAAATTAGTTGAATAAATTTATTATTATTTTGTTATGTTTTATTTGATTTTATTAATATTTTAAATTAAAATAATATTGAATTTAAATTTGTTAGATTAATTTAATAATAATATAATAAGAACTAAATATTTGTAAATATATAATTAAAAAGAAATTATATATATTTATCAAATGGCTATTAAAAAATAAATAATATTCATCAATTTGATTTTGAAAAATATTTTAATAGGGAGATCCAGGAGAATATATATTGCAACATAAAAATAAAAATAATCAATTAATTAATATATATATATATATATTATACTAAGAGAGGGTCGGGATCCAACTTCTAATTAACTTCCAACCATTGTTCCTGTTAAAATTAATAACATGCTTTTCAATTTCAATGGTTTCTCGAAGCGTCCTATGATGGAAGTGATCAACCCTAGCGATGACCCGAGAATCCTCCATGCAGACATGGTCAATGGATTTCACTAGATGTTAAGCTAAAGCTAAGTACACTGCATGTTAAGCTAAAGCTAAGTAACGAGAGCGATTGTGCTCCAAAGTATTTAGAAGTAAAAAAAATGTGTGAATCATATGTTTAAATCTTATACTTTTCAAAAATACTTTTAAATAAAATATTTGAAGATCTATATTAACTAATTTATGTCAATATCAACTTCATATATATCTATATATAGAAAAAAAATTAAGTTTCTATGGTTCAAATTTTTATTTGGTCCCATATATATTCTATGTAGCAGTGAAAAATACAGTTTTAACGATGAAAAATAATACATTGTATTTTGCACTCTAAAAAAGTTACATTGTATTTTGCACTTTAAAAAAGTTTTCACGTAAAAAAAATTGATCCTTCTCGGCCCATGTTAGATCGGTACGTAAAGATGGATCTATGCTGGGATTTACAATGAAAAGATGAAGGATCAATAGGTATGGCCACCACTTACAACTTAACAAATGTGTCAATTTATATGGAGTTTGGAAAGAGTGTGTAAAGAAAATCTACCTTTGTTTTAATGATCAATTCAATTGTTTCAAAAAGACCGTTACTTACATCAAGATCAACTAATATCCTTGCAATTGAACTGTATCTTTTATAGAAGGAGTTATTATCTACGAGAATAGTTTTTCCTAGCTGGTTGTCAATCATGCATAAAGCCTAAATAGTCCAAAATTCTAGGGGTTCCCTAAAAGTTGTATTGACACCAGGGTGCCTAACATGGTCTCACCCCTAACATCAAAATGAGGGTGGCATGGTTTTATAGACAAGTAAGCCATATCTGTAAACCAAACTTCTTTTAATATGGAACTCTTATCTTTTTCCTTGCGAAAGACAACCAATGCAACCTCTTACTAATAGGTGAGTTGCTAGTGTATAGACTAAACCCAGGCCCAAGTTCTACTTTATCTATCTCAAAAGGTAGTCCACCTATACCCCTCTTACCAATAAAATTCTTCACCAAAGTGTATCATGAAAGGTCAAGGATTTGATTGATTGCAATATATTTCCCCACAATTAAGAAAATGTCCCTTTCTCAACTTCCAATGACCTTACATTATTTATGCTTCCTTTGATTGACACCCTCTAGACGTTGATGGTTGATCTCCCTACAATTGAATGAAGTCAACCCTTAAATCAATGAACCCAAAACCTTCCTTAAAGGCCAAGAGAATGACTTGTTTCTTCTCCACTTATTCAACGTCACTTTTTGTCATTAGGCCTAGAGGGTTCAAGCATGAAAGAAGGTGTTTAACTTTTTCCTAAATATTCTCACAAACTCACTTCGAGGTAGTATACTCATAGTTGTGGCTTATTTAAAAGGGTCTTTATAATTGTCGAACACTTAGCAAGATCACACATTTATACCACCAATCTTATGACTACTCATACTATTTAACCAACTCAAAAGACATTTATCTTCTTGTTATTTCAAATATGCAAAAATGTATTATGATCATTTCAAAATCATTTTAATACATTATTTGTAAACAATATTCAAAAAAATCTTTTATTACTTATTCACAAACTAATTTACAAATATCTTTATCTTTAAATAACATATCATTTACTTTATTTCAACATTTCCTTTTACCACTTAAAAAATATATTACCATACTTTATTTCCACATTTCCTTTTACCACTTAAAAAAATATTACTATAAAGTATATAGTTCAAACTTATAATTCTAAACCATTTTCGGCCTGGAGTATGCCGTAAAACTGCTTCTGCTTGGCTAAGAGCTCGTCTTCCTCGGACGTAAGGAAACAGGTTAACGGCCCAAGACCCAGAGGCATCTAGCAGGAGTGAAAGCCTGCTCCCTTACGGACCACCAGCGGGTTATTACAGGTGGCGTGGTTTTCCTTGATAACGGTGATGAGTCAAACTGACATTCGCGGATAGCAGCCAGAGATGGCTGTCCTCACTGTTGGTTTGACACCTGAGTTTGATATGTTTTGCCACCTTCGGAAAAAAATTCTAAACCATTTTTTTTTCAATTTAAAATGAAATTAACATAAATTTGTCAAATAAAACCCTAAGCATAGAAAACGTACTAGAGTTGAGTTAGAATAAGACATTTACCTAATACTCCTTGGGTTAAGGGCTCCGGTGCCACCCTCGTCCCCACTTTAAATATCTCGCGAGTCGGTCCAAAGAGTCAATAACCAAAGAGGTAAGCATGAAAAGCAAAGTAAGGGCGGGCTGAATTTTGTTTTCTTTATTTAATATTATATTTAAAAGTTCGTAACCGTTCCAAGTCGCTGTGTTTACGTGGCAGTGCGAAGATTCCAGCGAGCGTTTTGCACACATCGACAGTGACCGTCATACTTTTACTTGCTTTTCGACGGATTAGTCATTTAAGTTTTAAGTTTTCTTTGGATTTTTTTGTTCGGATTTTGGTAAAAAAATTTGTGGCTAAATTTTGATTCGTATAAAAAATTTGGCTAAATTTTGATTAGTATTATTTAAATTATTTTTTGTTTTTTTAATAGTGAATTTAACCCCTCAAAAACCTCTAGGCACTCTGTATAATATTAACCAGAGAGCGATCTGTTCCGTCGATTTTATTCTCGCATTCTTTAAATCTCAGGGTCAGGGACAAGTGAAACTTAGTTCATGCGATCACCAGATCGATCCGCTCTCTGCGTGAGTGAAGTTCTGTAGGTTTTTAGCGTTTGTATTCTGTATTTTGTAGGTTAATAACTTAACGCTAATTGATTCTTTTCTTTTCTTTATTTTTATTTTACGTGAAAAGCATGTCCGTTTTATAGAATTTTTTCTGTGTTTATATGAAGCCGAGGATAGGAACGCTGGAATGTGGATTTCACAGGGATTCTTGCGGTGTCATTTGACATATGGCTTACAAGGCGTGAGGATTGTGCTGTGGTTTTATTGATCGAGATTAAAGGCTAAGTTCTGGTCTTTGTGTAATGTACACGGTTTGGTAATGTTACGCACAGGATTCGAACTGTTGCTCGAGTGAAACAGATCTTTTAGATCCAGCCGTTTGTTGTTTGTAATTATGACCTCAAGAAGCCATGTGAGGGTTTGGGTGTAAGATTTCATACCCTGTGTAAGATTAGGCACACGATTCGAACTGTTGCTCGAGTCAAATAGATATTTTAGATCCAGCTGTTTGTTGTTAGGTAATTATGACCTCGAGAAGCCATGCGAGGGTTTGGGTGTAAGATTTCAAACCCTATGTAAGATTTCTACCACTTATATGACCTTGCCTTTGCGTGTGCGCTTGCAGGCGGGTCAAATTATTATAATAATTTAATTTCCTTCCGCGGGAGAGCCGTGCAGGGCTGTTGTGGCCAGCTGTATGGGTTTTAATAATCTGTTGGCGCAGATGATCGCATGTGGTTTCCTTTTGCAATAAGAGACACAAACAGTCAACGGAGAACAACCGCTTGTAATATTGTGAGGGTTTCAGAGCAAAACGGTTGAAGCTTAGCAATTTGTTGCTGGCGGTTGATCTTTTGCCAGTACAGATTGCCAGGAGGAATTTTGATCAGTGTTTCGCTTGTATGTGCAGAATTAGCATCCAGAGAGCATTTATGAAAAAAATGCTAGTCCCTTCAAAATATGAGGGTGAACATTCAATTTTAGAACACGTCAACAGAAACACGCCTAGGCTCATTCATCTGCTTTTGACCGAATTGGAGTGGTAACCTATTTTAATTTTTTGGGGGTCAATTTGTAGTTATAGGGTTTCCAGTTTTTTGTTTTTTTGGGAGTCTATGCTGCTTTTATAACACTGTATGGTTGTATTTATAACACTGTATGGTTGTAGGGAGTATGCAAATGAAAAAGTTCAAACATTTTTATTACTATGGCCTAATTTGTGCATTCCATATTGGAGTTGTATATTTTTCGTTGTTAAAGAATCAGGGTTGCTGTTATATTTTAATTAGCGCAATAAAAAAAATCCAACGTTATTAGTATGTTTTAGCGCATTCCATATTGTAGGTTTAGACTAATGCATGCTTTTGTTTTAATTTATTTATTTATAAATTAATTTTGTTAGAAATGGTTGGAATTAGAGATTTAAGTCATTAAATTTATATAATTTAAGTTAATTATTTTTAAAATAATTTGGGAATTAAATTTATTTATATATTTAAAAATATAATTTAGATAATAGAAAATTAAGATATTATATAAATGCAGAGTTAAATATGTATAAAGTTGGGGTGTGACAATATATTATATGAAGGTTGATAGTTTCCTATCTATGTTTGACTTATATATATATATTTTCTAATATTTTTTTTTATTTTATTTTCAAAAATTAAAAATACACTTTAATAGTTTCTTATCTGCATTCTCATATATAATTATTATTAATAAATGTTTTCTTTAAATATATATTATTAAAATTAACATAGCCATATAAATTAAACTGTTTGTTTAACAATAGAGATTCACCCCACTTTATCATGTCGAAAAAACCATAACTCATTTCATATGACACAATTTTTTAATTTTTATTGATGCATTCTTTTTATTCCTTTTAAGCAAAGTTGTTCTCACATTTTCCAAGTACAATGTAATTGCAAGACGAGACAATCATAGAATTTTGAGTTGATTTTGTTGCACACATTAGTCAAAATTTGACAACCACTATCTAAAAAATGATTATTCGTTTTTTTAATTGTAATGAGAATTTGATATTAAGTAAAATTTTGTATTTGGATCACAACTTGTAGATTAGGTGATTACATTGAAATTTCTTCTGAGGTCAGAAATAACTATAACATCATCAAGGCTATCATATATCATATACTTACTACTAACTTGCCTACTAGATGTTGGGTCTTTGGAGGTATACACTCTCCAAAAGATCAACAAGATCATACAAAACTTACAATACAAAGCAAAATTGATGCAAGTTCCACTAACTAAGTTGTGGAGTCTTCCTCTGCTACAAGAGGTACATTCAAATCTAATTTTATTACATTGCCTACACATTCCTCATCTAGATTGGAGGAGATATCAAGGGACAAGGATTTAATTTATGTATGTAGATCCTTTAGTTGTTAGCGAAGACCATTTGTCTCACCCTCTAATTTCCTCTGCTGAGTTTTGTCTTCCATTAGTAATTCCATTGCTATCAAGACAACAAAAGAGACATGTTTCATTTTGGTACACATAAGTTCATAAGTTCTTGGTTTGACTCTAATCTATCCATTTGTTGCTCCAATGATTCCATTATAATACCTTCATAGGAAATTCATGTATCCTAGGTTTCCTCCCATGTAAATTCATTTAGTACTAAAGTGTCGAATTGTTAGGTGCCCATGAAACACTAAGCGATGGTAAGCCCTTGTGCTTCTTGCCACATGATGAACTTAGATCATTAAGACAAGAACAAAGCCAACGTCAGTGATGTCTGATAGTAATTAATTCACGGTATAAACATTGTTTACTCATTAGTTCCTTACAGTTGATTGACAGAGTAATCATAGTAATGTAATCAATATCTTATCACCGAATAACCTGTTGATTAGTTTTCATAACAATGGACGAGTTCATTGTATTCAGTCAGTTTCAAATATCAGTGTCGTGGTTTCAGTAGAAGTTGCATTTTTTGCGAGCAGTTGTTGAGAACAATGGGGAAGAGTGGTTGCATGTAGATCGGAGAACCGAAAGGCCGTCGTCATAGAACTCTGGGAACAATTTTGACAGGCTGGTTGGGAGCATTTTTGTTTCAGTTGCGATGGGTATCATAATGGTGTGGCACAGGAATTTCTGAAAATTTTAATGGTAAGAATGTCAGAATCACTGGCATTTTATTCTCAATCATGGAGCAGAGTGTTTTGAGGAAAATTGTATACCGACTGAAGGGGAACGTTGTTTCAAGAGTAGAATCCTCGCTGGCATCAGTTCCTTTTTTCCTTGAGGACAAACACAAAAATGAGCAGTGTCAGTCAGGTATACAGAGAGCTTGGTTAAAAAAGGAGTGGCATGAAATGATGTATCGTCATTCAGAAATATTTCACTTGTGAGGGGTGTTACCATATACTTGGTATGTTCCATTTCCTATTCTTAGCGCACCTCTCTGGTCAAATTCGTATCAATGTGTCCTTCTTCTTGTTCAATATTCTAATAAAAAAGATGTTATCCAAGGTCCAAAATAAGCCCAATTCTGTTGTATATCATAAGGGCTTGATTAAATTGTTAGTAATAGACCATTTGAAGAAATTAAACATGACTTGGGACCATTTATTTCTCTTTGGAGGTTTCGGTACAGAGTGAAACGCTAACTCTCGGGTCGTTAAGAGAAAGAGACGAAGGGACATATTAAAGGCCTGAAATATTGTGGGAGAACCTTCTTCTTCCACCATTAGAACTAGAAGCCAGAGAAGGGTTTCACCTCCTAAAGCCTTTGTCTCGGTGCTAGCATTAGAAAGGGTTTATAAAAGAAACATCAGGAGAGCAGTTAGGACAAAGATGCCATCTCCTCCACAAAAGCCTAAACCAGTGAAAACCTTACACACATTTGAAAAAAACCCTATAGATCAAACACCGGAAGTCGCAGAAGAAGTGCCTGGAGACACAAGGGAGGAAAACATAGCATGAGAGGAAGAGGAGAAAGAACCCACACTAGCTTAATCGTATGGGTTTCAAAATCCTCTTTCTAGGCTTGTGAATAGACTTCGATTAAGTTTCAAATTGAAACAAAACCCTTCCCTGGTTGAAGAAGTTGTTCAAATAGATGACTCACCCATAAAGGATTTGGCGATAAATAAAGAGAGGGGTTCCAGCTCCAAAAAGAAAAAATAGAAGCAGGCCCCCAAGGCCAAACCCATAAAACCTAAGGAAAACAAACTTGTTCTATCCGATGAGGTGGACCTGTTACTAAAAGCAGCAGAGTAGTTGAAAAATGACCAATTAAAATAGGTGCCTATTATTTTGTTAGAATTTCACCTAGAAATTTTGCACAGAGCGCTGACAATTGTTTTTTCAGTGCTACACTTTTCTGTTTTTCACCAAGCGCTGACAATTGTTTTGTCAGCGGTTGTTCCAGTTTCACTCTGATATACAATGCCAGTTATTTTATCAAAACATTCCACAGTTTTTGCCTTTATAGATTAACTCCAAAGCTTAAAGAACCATGATTTTCAGCAGATTTTTAAGGTGTAAAACAGGGCAGTCTCTAGATTTTGTGACAGAAAATCAGTAGTTTTTTCAGGTTCAGTTAATTTTGGATATCAATGTTTAATCATACATAATGAAATGACCTTGAGCCAAGCTTTATTTTTGTAAATGTATATTTAATTAGCATAAAAAATAGGATTTATTTTCTAGAATTAGATTACAGTTGAACTTCCTTTAATTTCTGAAGTTTGTTGTAAATATTTTTGCTATAAAGCAATTTTGAAAGACAGAACAAGGGTTGGAAATTTTATAGAAACCTTGTGTATTGTGCATATCCTTTGATATTAATAGAATTTGTTGTGAACAATTTTACTTGTACAATTTTGCCGAGATTCATGTGTGATAAGTTTCCTGTCAGTGTTTCTAGTGCATATTTTTCTTCTAAGTCATAATTCTGCCATGTAAGTCTTCTGTATTTGGAAATAAGTGATTAAATTCAGATTCTTTCTGAAAGCTCAGATTTACATTTTCCAAATTACCTATATGTTTTTCAACTTAAATGTCACTTACAGAAATCATATGAATGCTTTTTTTTATGTATACTCCTACTATCTTCTATCATAACTTGATGATGGTTTGTCTAAGAAACCTAAAACTATCTTGCCTTTGTTAAACTTGTTCATATAGCTTGTAGCTAGATTTTTTTATGTCAAAGACTCCATGCCCAATGGTCCCTATCTTCTTCCTTCCAAACAAATTTCATATGTTACTAAGTAAATCTAGCCAATGAGCTTATAAACCTATTGTTAAACGTGACAATGAGTGGTAGAGTTTTAAGGAGAGATCCCTCTCCAGATTAAAGGGCCAACTTTCAATCAAAAGTGGTTATAGGTTACCTTGTTTTTTTCCCTCTACAGTCAGGTTTTTTCTATGTGATAGCATGATCTTGGATGGAGTCTGGGACCATATAATCTCGCATATATCGACCAAGAATATGACCAAGGAGATGTGGGATGCTCTCGCTCAGCTATATTGGAATCCTTTTGAGCAGCAGAAGATGTTCCTGCAAGAGAAGTTGAGAAATATCATGATGCAAAAGGGTGAAGGCATAGATCCCCTCCTCAGTAGAATTCAAGAAATCTAGGATCAACTTGCAGTCATTGGGGAAGCGCGTCAACCCTCAGAGTTAGTGTGTTTGGCCCTAAACAATGTCTTAGAGGAATGGAAAGT
The DNA here is from genome assembly GCA_031772625.1 of Pinus tabuliformis. Lineage (NCBI taxonomy): Eukaryota > Viridiplantae > Streptophyta > Pinopsida > Pinales > Pinaceae > Pinus > Pinus tabuliformis. The sequence continues at coordinate 542,513,069 of CM062816.1, read as the reverse complement.
CTTTGTCCAAAGCATCTTGGGATGAGACACATTACTAAGGTGGGACAAGATGTGGTCAGACTTGCAGCAGGAGGAGATGAGGCGAGCTCTAGTAAAGAGCTCCATCAGCAGAAGCAACAACAAGGGTTCGAAGGGTGAGAAGGAAGAGGAGAATGTGGCCCTTGCATCAAAGGGTCCCAATCAGGGACAGGGGGAGAAGAAGAAGAAGAAGAAGGACCTATCTAAGGTCAAGTGCTTCAGGTGTGGCGAGTTTGGCCACTACAGTACTCAGTGTCCTCTCAGGAAGAAGGACAAGTAGGAGAAGTAGGACAAGGTAGCATCGTGTGTAGGATAGATAAGTTGTCCTCTAGGCTAGAGGAAGACTTTGCCATGTTTACAGCTATACCTCCAGGAGAAAGGTGGCGCGATATGAAGTTATAGTCCTAAAGCAGCGCAAAGATGGGTAGGGTCCATTGAGGTGTCTTCCTCATGGATCATTACCTTGCTACATGGGCCCAAATTATTTAGTAGCAGGATGGATTAATGTCAGTGATGTAGTCAGATTCTAGAGTGACAGTTGCAGTCTAGTTGCAGTCGGATGTTGAGGAGCGCACAACAGTGTTGACAACAAGGAGGAGGCTCAGTATCAGAGTCAACAACAACAAAAATTTCTTTAGTGGACAATGTAGAAGCTAGTAATCAAATGCCCAGGAGATAGATGCAACAAAGGTACACAGTTGATTCAGTGTTTTGAATGCTTCTTAGTTGCAGTAGCAACAACAACAATTGAGAGGGAGTTGTAATGCAAATGCAAATTTGGCAACAATATAGCAGTGTCAGCAGCAGCACAGATGCAACATCAGAGTTGTGCAGTGGTTGGTGAGCAGTGGCGGGGAGTCACAATGGCCATACATAAGAAGCGTGATAGAGGGTGATACAGAAACATGGTGTTGTAGCAATGGTGCAACACTAGAACACCTGTCTCGCTAAGAGGGAGTATTAGTTTTTGTAGCATCGAAGGTATTCTAGTCTTGAAACTTTGTGGAGAGGCTAAAACACATGATTTCTCCATAACCCATAAATCGTTTATGGAAATTCTACCTAGAAGTGTCTCAATTAGATTATTAACCTATTTTTTAAATATTTCCTAATTCTAAACTTTGGAAAAGGGGTTAATTAATTAGAATTAATTGAGATAAGGTGTGAATCATCTAAAAACTCACACGGATCGATTGGGAAATAATCTCACCCATCGATTAAGTTTTAATCTTGGCTGTTGGAGTCCCAACAAAAGATTATAAGAAGAATTTGATGGGAAGATGGAGGAAACAACTTGAGACACTTGAGACTAATTTCCTTGGGTAGGTCGATTTTTTCGGAGAGCAGCAACAATTGTCAGAAGAGTTTGAGCCAAAGAAGGGAAGAAGAGACAAAGAGGGGTAGAGACAGTGAGTCTAGAGGAAGTTTTCCAAATCTTGAGAGTCAGAAAGAGGAGGCTGAGTTTTTCTCCAGGAAGCAGCACAAGGACTGTGCAGTTGCTTTAGAAGAGCAATTTGATGCAGCTGAAGAGGAAGATGTTTTTAGTTCGAGAGGCTGGAAAAGCTTTTTAGAGGGTCGAAGAAGCGTTTTCCTAGTCAATAGTAGGTAGGATGGCTAGATTAGCTGTTGATTCAGGCATAGCATGTGAGGGACTGCACTAGGGTGATGTAGGGCTTGCACAGAGCTATTTGGGTGGCTAGCCTTTTAGAGGTAATCAAGTGTCCAGATCGCTCGAAGAGAGGGTAAAATCCTTCAGATAATTTTTGCCAGTATTCCTCTTAGATATATTTTCCAATTTGATGATATTTATTGTACTCAAAATTTCTCACTGTTGCATAATAATAAAAACCCTCAGCTGCTACATCGGTTTTCCCACATTGGATTTTTCCGGGGGCATTTGTTAAAAAATAATGGTATCATATTTTCTGTGTGTGTGTCATTATTTTCTCAGTTTCCAGTTTATCTTCCACAATATATTTTATTTGTGAATATTGCAGTGTGATTAATTCGTTGTTTTCATAGAAATAAACTACATAATTAGTTTATTAGTTAGAAGAATTAATTCCAGTTGCTGCAATAGTACTTTAGTAGTGAAATTTTCACAAGACACAACATCAAGGGTTCCTTAAAGGGCTGACACTAAGGAGAAATTGTCAAGACATGCCTAACAAACCTTGCCTTTATTGCTTGAACAACGAAGAAATTTTGATTAACATGAAAATTTTATGAATTACCTTCCTGACATATGTGAGAGCTAATGCCTAGTTGGTGCTAAGAGCTCCCCACTAGCTTTGAGACTACTATCATAGGATACCATCGATTTTGGAAAGTCAACAACTGAATTATGGACCTCCTTAATATGCTAATGGTCGAGAAATCAAGAAGGGAGCATACAAGCTCCTATCCTAGTATTTGAGTAACCAAACCTTCTTTACCTCCTGAAGACCACATCAAAGAAATCCACCATAACCATTGTTAATATATGTCATTTCCACCAAGAATACAAAGGACTACATAGAATGTTTAATTCTTTCTCAACACACTAAAATATGTCTTATAACTTCATCATCAATCACTAGGAAGCACATGAATAAGGGATATAATGACAAAGAAAAAATGATGGCAAGTTTCCCCAAACCTTTGTCTATTCTTATGCATTGAAACCTAATTAAATTAACATTAATATTTTTTGTGAATAATGACTTTGGGAGGGAGAGCCATGTTGATATTTGTGGCGCTCTCCCTTCTCCAAATTTCATTTTTTAATTCAAACAATTTCATAGTTAAGGGATGGGAGAAATTGAGGGGTGGCCATTATGAACAAAGACCCCTTCCTGTTTTACACCTTCATTAGCAAGACAACCTACTTCAACATTATGTGATCTCAGAACATTATAAAAGATGAGCTTTGAAAAGGATGGTTTCAAAGCTTGGATCGTTTCTATGATACCTCTTAACTTGCACTCTTTTGGTAATGTTCCAGGCATCATGTGTTATATAATTATCAAGGAATCACCCATTACAACCAAGTTTTCAATCTTTGTTCCTCTTGTTAGTATTACACCTTGTAGCAACACATATGCTTTGGCGGGGTTATTTGCTAATTGGCCAAGGCCCCAAGAATAGTCTATTTCGTTGTTTTTCAAACTTATCGATAATCCCTCCCTCTTAGCCACCCCTAATAGTTATTAATTTTGTTAATAGTTCTTACAAATTATTTTTATTTGGAGATGTGAATGCCAACATTTTTCATTATTCATATTTTGTATATTTTGTATACCAATACTATTGTTGGGACACAAAATTGGCATTCTTTTACACTTATTTCCTTATGCTTTCCTACCTTTTTGACTTTAAAATCCATTCCTTCACTTTGTCAGCAACTATTGACTAAAGTATTTCCTTTTGTATGTCATCCTTATCATCTGGTATTGCTTGTAATTTCACATAAAAGTTAATTTCTTTAGGCTGTTTCATTAATGAATTGACGAAGGCCTATTTCAGGTTGTGTGGCTTGTTGAGATGTTGTTACAAGACAATATCTCCCTAGTTTTGCCTCACTAAAGATGTAACAGATACTTTGTTGGCGTTGTTTATACAACACTAAGCCTATTTTGGATACATTGTGCTCCAGTTCCTAGTAACAAAGACGGATTTGGACAGACAGCAGGTCAGAGCTAGTTTGATCATTGAAAGGAGACATTTATGGACAATACAACTAACTTAGTTGAAATAGTTAGGATTTCCAAATGGCGAATCATTGTAAGAGCTTATTGGAAGTAAATATATTTTGAAGTGGAGAAATTAATTTCATAATCCTCCCACTTAAATTTATGCAAAGAATGTATAAATTTTAGTATGAATTAACATCTAGTAACTTTGAATTTTTACATTTTTAATTTTATCTATCTATGTTCTAAGAAATACATAAATTTTGGCGGGGTTAATTATGTTTATTTACACTTATTCTCATTGATTTTGGTGCAAAGACTTGCTTAAATTATGGTGGGAAGTAACTCCTTGTAACTATATTTATCTACATGATTATGAAGAACGTCAGAATTTTCCTTCTTCCTAGGAATTAGGTTTGTATCTTCCACTATGTAAGTTATTATGTATACGGAGAACTTCTTGTATAAATTTTACGGTTTGTAAATGCCTTTACTAGGTAAAAATGTTAGATTTTTCCAGTGGGTGATGAGCTCATCTAGGATCAACAAAAAGTCGGGAGTTTGTTTTAGAATTCATGGGGGTTAGGAGTTTCCATAAGTGATAGGTGAAATGTTTTGGATTTTACATCATTAAATTTAGGATTTCACCAATGAAATTGGAATGTGTACTATAATAATGGTTTGATAATTAAATATATTATATTATTACTCTATTAATATAACTATATGAACTTAAATACATTAATTCATTAATTAAATATTCACTAACTTAACTTAAATGTAAGATAATTAATCCTTGGACTGGTGGATGAAATGGAAATGCTAAGTGGCCCTAGTGCTAATATGGCACCATACCCATGGTGTCACATGGATATGGGTTGACACATCATCTGCCACATGGAAGTTATATAGTAATGCTGACATGGTACTAAAGGTGAAAATATTCAAATTATCATATGCTAAAAATCCAAACTCCGTTAGGGGTGGCAGGAGTGAGAAGGGTTATTCTCTGCCCCAGTGATAAAATAGAGTCTCAATTAGCTTGGGGATTGGGAGTAACATCCAATAATCAAGAAGAGCATTTGGCGTTATGGAAAGGTCTAGAAATAGAAATCAAGAATAAGATTACCAAGATCTGGTGTTTGGAGATTCCATGATAGTAATCCTTCAGGCGAGGAAAGTTAAAGGTTTTTTCAGTTCAGTTCTTCATTCGATTTGAAAGAATCGGTCTGCAAATTTTAAGATTTTGAGCAACTAGAATTTTATCATGTTCTTAGAGATTTAAATGACAAAGACAACTCCCTGGAAAATAGAGGTTCTACCATGGAGTAGGGGATATAAGAAGTGGATCAAAATGTTTTGATATCACCCTTTCCCTTAATTGTTTATCATGAAGGGTGACAATTATAATGCTAAAGGTTTATCCAATCAAACCAAGATTTTGATTTGGATTTATGAAGGAACAAAATGTAATACATATTTAAACAAAAACACAGAGATACAATGAAATAGAACTTCAATTAATAAATAGCAATTGTTGAAACTATTTACATGTGGAAAGGAAACAAACTTGCTTGGGCGATGGTACCTTTTCTCTGAGAAGAGATGTGACAGATACATGCCTTCTGAGTTGTGTTACAATGAGGCTCGGAGGCCTTTTTATCATGAACAAACATTGAGAAACGTTAAACATCTAAAAACTTAACCCTCAGAGATGAAGCGCCAAAAGGTTTGGGCCCCGATGGGGTTAGTTGGAACATCAACTTCCCAGGGTCATAACTTTGGAATACGGTCTCAAATGCTAGTCCAAGACACACTTTTACTTTTTCCCAAAAAAATTCATTTAGGGCCTCAAAACGGCTTCAAAAGCTTAGGACCCGAAAACTGCCAATAATATAAAACTGCTAAAATAGAAAGTTGTGCTAAAAAATAGGAAATGAAAGGAAACAATGTTTGGGGTCCAAGTGGAATAGGCGGTTTGCCGCCATTATCCACCTAGATTAGTCATGCCCCCTTAGGAAGAAATGGTCCCCATTGCATTGAGTGCCTCCATGAGATGAAGAAACTTCTGTTGAACTGGGTCCTTAGTAAGCCACTTGCCTTGGTGGTGGAGTTAGCCATCTATGACATCCTGATATAGTTGGATCCTCTATTGGTGAGAGTTCTTAATCTGTGTGTCCATGATCTGATTAGTTGTGGCTTGTTCAATGCAATCAGGATTGAGCTCTATTGGTTTCAGCTGCTTTGTAATGTCTAATGTGTCCAAAAATAGTGGAAAGTATGGTTGAAGGTGGTCCACATTGAATACTGGGTGCAGGCTAAGGAATGGGGGCATAATTATCTCGAAATCATTGTCACCCACATTAGTGGTAATGGTGTAAGGCTCGTATCAAAGTGGTTGAATATTTAGATGGGATCCAACAAGGCCTTCCTTCTATAGATATAACCACTCCTTGTCACCCACTTGAAACTTATGCAACACTCGACGTTGATCATGATGTTGTTTGTACTTGAATTGAATTTATTCGGGATATCATGAACCTACTAGCATATGTGTTGAATGTGTTTAATAAACATGTTGGATTTAATATCTTTCGACTGATCATGTGCAGATTCTGCCTATGTAGTTGCAAGAGGAATCACAACATCAATGGGGCACAATGGTTGAAATCCCAAGCCCGCTTAAAAGGGGTTGTGGCCAGTGGAGGTATGGAGAGATTTGTATATTTTTGTTGTATATAGGGAAGACTCTCATCCCATTTTAATGGATTCTTGGAGTTGTACATGCCTAGTATATGCATTATCATCCTGTTGATAACCTTTGTCTTGCCATCAGTTTGGGGATGTGTTGTGCTATTCAACAACCCCCATTTTTCTATTTTATAAATTTCCTATGAAATTTATTTTATTAAGATGGGGACTCTTAATAAATTTTAAAGCATAAAAATTAAAAAATATTTTATTTGTCTTGAATAAAACATTTTTTTATAGCCCTTTTCATAACAAGAATCACCCCTTTTCTAGGCCAAAATTGGAAAAACCGAATTTTAAGTAGCCCCCAAGACCAAAACCATACTTAGGCTTTAAAAACCTTAAGAATTAAAATGGGTTATTTAATTAAAATGATTCGGAGCTTTCAAAATTCCCGAAAGTTAAAAAACTGTATAACTCTGCCACATCTCGCATCGGAAATCAACATACTAAAAAATTCCATGGCATTACACGTGGCCCCTTCCCCATTGCAATATGCGATTTTAAACCAGACTCGACGGGGTGAATTAATATGATTCTATAAATCCCCACGTCCACTAATCACAATAAACACAGGCTCAAGTCTCAGCCTTAACCCGATCACGATTGCGATAGTCAGGATCTGACAAGGTCATACACTCCATTTAATAAGCCCCTGCATCCGTGCAAATTGTGAAATTTCCAAAGTCTTGACCCCACTCCGCACCACCGATTGCCATATGCGATATAAGCCCCAGAGCGAATGAGATTATACACTCCATTCCATAAAACCCCCGCGTCCATGGCTATCGCAAATTCCAAAGCGTTATGTCTCTTGCCTAATGCCGATTTCGATTGCGATATAACATCATCAGTGATGTCAGATCCACGTCAGATGCCATGTCACCCGTGAGGTCATCCTCCACGTTAGCCTCCACATCATCCTCCATGTCATCTGCCATATCATTATCCACGTCATTATCCATGTTAGATGCCATGTCATAGTAACGTCACCATGATGTCATCACTTACGTCATCCCGCAGATTGTAAATCACAAATCTTTCAGAACTGTTAGTGTCATGTCACTCTGTTGATTGTGATTTTCGATCTGCTGGACCCGACAAGATTATAAATTCTAGATAATACATCCATCGCATCCGCGCAATCGCAAAGTTCCAAGGGTCATGTCTCCTGCCTTCCCAATTGTGATTGCGATTTGCGATCAAGCTCGGACCCGATGGGAAAATCAATTGCAATTTATAAATCCCCCGCATCCACGGCTATCACAAATAACAAAGGGTCATTTGCTTCCTACCTCTTTTTTTTTAACCGATTTGCGATTGCGATTATTCTGAGTTCTACCCACGATCTAAAAGCAATTGTGATTGGTCTTTCTTACGATTTAATTAAAACCGCTAAGCCTCTCCTTTTCATCATTGTCTATTTTGTGATTTGCGATAATACCGTAAAGTCCGTCTCTCTTATCACAAATCTCACGCCGCATTCCTCTCCAAGATGGTTGTGTTCGGATATTATTACGCTCTACATTTTTATCCTGATTTCCTGCAAAACGTGATTTGTTTCAAACGAAGCTCGCTTATCAAATTCTGTTTTTTTGTTTTCAGGGAACACAACAGAAGAGGAAAGCATTGAAGATAAGTGGTTGTTCAGTTCAAAAAAAGAAGACCGAAATGATAGAACAACAAGATAAGAGGACAACGTTGCAAATAAGTGACTGTTCAATTCAGAAAAAGAAGGCTGATTTGACAGAAAAGAGCAATCAAAGATTTGTATGAAATTCTGTTTTTTAGATGCGTGATTGAAAGGAATTGTTTAACTCCCTTAACACTTGAAGCAAAAGAAATTGTTTTTAGTAGTGGCTATTTAAACACGTTTTTGGCATTAAAAGGAGGTCCAAAGTTCGAAAGAGAACGCCTTGGAGGCTTTCACTATTGTACCTCTTAGTCTTTTTAATAGAATGATAGGTCTCGAATCAAGGGAGAGAAGCTTGTAATACTGTAACTGTGGATTATATATGTTGGTGGAGAAGCTCTTGTTTATCATGCACTACTGCTAAAAGGAGAAGACGTTTTCTGCAAGCAAAGATCGATTACAAACTCCAAAGGATTGTGCACTACTGTCGTTCTGTGAGAATCTGTAATTTGATTTCATTTATTAATAAATGATCATTTTAGTTAATGATGTTTAACACTATTGTTTACAGGATTTAACTAAAATAAATTCTTATTTCAGTCTTTCAATTTATATTTTGAATGTATGAGTTAATAATTGGATTCATGCACTATTGTTGAATCTTAAGTGTTAATTCATTTAAAAGTTTGCTTAGACTATTCTACAGGCTTAATTTTAGATATAATATGAGAGATGGAATTTGTATAGGAATAGATAGTTATAATCTTAGATCGACAAGCTATCTTCCGATTTAGGATAATAATTGTTTTCTTGCATACATGATGTCTTATTTGAACTAATTCAGTAATTCATCATGAATATTTGTAGTTCTTATGCATATGATAAATAAGGAATTGGATATATTTTCAATAAGCACTTATGTAACTATTTACTAAGTGTTTAATTGTTAGTATTTATGCTAATGAGGAATTAGTTCTTGTGAGATATCTCCTCGATCTAATTCCTCCATCTTAATTCTAATTCTTTAAAGCTTCTTTTCCCATTAAGTTATGTTGGCTTTCGATTGAGAGAAGGGTTACCTTTTCCTTCAATCGGGTTAGGTTAGATTAATTGCATTATAGACTTAGTCTTTCATGTGTTATCATAGATCTCACATTTTAGAACTAGTTTGCATTTAGATTAATTCTACATTTTTAGAATTTCTCTTTTGAGGCAAAACTTTAGATTGGTTTGGTTGTTCGACAAAAACAACTTAAGGATCATTCTTCTTGCTTGATCAGCTCTAAGAATTGAACTAATGGACCTAGCTATTAGCAATTCGAGATATATTTAAAGCTGATACTGGTTGGGAGAAGGTAAATAGACCTAATTGAACCAATTGGAGCCACTATCCCAAACGGAAAAGGAGTTGTTTTAAGGTCCGAACCAAGCGGTTTTCCCCAATGTTGGTGCAATGATTTTTGAGGCATCAACATTTTTGGCGCTAGAAGGAGGGCCTTGAATTAGTTATTAGTTTAAATTTTGTTATATCATTTTGAACTAATCATGCCTCCCATATGCATTCCTACACTTGGTCATGCATTCAGTTCACCTAAGCCTACATGAGGCATGCCCAAGAAGCAGATCGAGTCCTTGTCACAGTTAAAGTTCGATGGTGAGAGTAATATTTCTGCATTAAATCATATTGTTGGTTTTGTTAATAGATGTAAATCTTTGCCCATTTGGATTGACGGTGAATGCCTTGTTAAGACACTCCTTGCGATAGGTCATTCAAATCCCCCGTGGGTACTTAGGTTAGTTTTAGATAAATAGATGTAAATCTTTTAATATAATCGTTGATAATGAGATCTATAGGCTTTTCACTCTCACATTCAGAGGATGGATCTGCAAATGGTTCTTGGTGCTTCCCGAGAAGTCGATTCATTCATGGAAACATTTTTGCGAGGTATTTCTCAAAGCACATCAAAATTATAGTTACAATAGTTTATGTTTAGAATTAGATAATCTTTACATGTATGATAATGAATCTTTAGATGATTTTTATAATAGATTTTGGTCATTTTGTTATAGATTTCATTTAGATGATTTTCCTTCAACTGAAGATTTAATTGAACGTTTCACTTCTCTTGTTTCTTCCCATACTGAAAATAATGAATCAATTAATGAAGAACAAGACACATCTAATTCATTAACTAGTCTTGAATCACTAAACGGTTTTATGGAACCCGAACCTGAAACTGTAATTGAATCACAACGTTCTTCTTTAGAAAATTTCAATTCTCATTTTCTTTTTGAAGATGCAATTGAAACAAATTATAATAATGCATGTGATTAATCAGTAGGTCCAATAAAATCCAATCTACAAGACTTGAAAAATGAACACATCAGTTTATCTTCTTTGAAGGAAACTTTAGAAAATTCAGAACATGTAACTGCAATTGAAAGAATTTCCTTAAACCTAGATTATAATACGGAAAGTTCTATAAATGATTCATTTCAGTCGTCATTATATTCTAGAATGCATTATTTTCTTTATCCTGATGTCTTTTCAAATTAGAGTATAGTTAATGATGATCACACTAATCTTTCAGTTGATAATTTTCCTAGTTCTTGTTCTGAAAATTCTACATCTAGAAATCATTTGGATGATAATCCTTTAATTCCAAAACACTCTTCTTTTGTATTTTCTGATTTTGTTAGTTAAGATCAACCATTTAATTTTCATAAGAAGAAGGTAATTTATAACGATTATCATGACAATGAGGACAAAGAATCACATCTTGTACAAACTGCGCCAATTTTGAAAATTGATTTATTTCGTGAAGATTCACATGTTTTAATTTTATCTCCTGAACACAAACTTAGTTTTGAGAATTTTGATGAGTTAATTTTGCGAGTTTCTAATGTATTTCATTTTGATTCTCTTTTAGAAATTCACATTTTTTAATTTTTTAGGGAATGTCCGTTTAGTGGAAATTCATTAACTAAATCTTCGATAGGCTCTAGAATTGCCTTGTAAAATTATTTTGTAATTTTAGCTTTCATAACAATTTAATTGGTTTTCCATTCTTTTATTTTATTTTTGCAAGCATGTTAAATATCTCAATATTGAATATCATCGAGATTTATTAAGTGAAAATGATGAATTGGTCTCTCATAATCATGAATATCAAAAACTATTTCGTTTCCAATTTTATTCGACATTCCGAAATTTGTTCCAATCATTTTATCATCAGTCAAATTTAAATCTTGAGAGTGTTCTTCCTTCACAACATGCTTTTCCATTATCTCCTTTGGATTGTTTTCATTCTCTAACAAATATTCATCCATTCTTTGATGATCCCATAGATATTTTCTTAGAGAATGCTTTCCAAAAGAGATGGTTTACTAACAGGTTAATTGAAAATAAACTTACTTTTGTACATAATTTTGCATTAGATGTAAATAATAAATTTTGTTTCATTTTGATTGTTTCCGTTATCTGGTTACTAAAGTTTGACTTGTACATACAGGTAGGTAATAAAACGAGAGAATGGTTACATTGGAAGTATGATTATACATAGTCATGTTTTCTTCATTAAGTAAGAATTAGGAGTAGATTGGTTTAGATTAGATTCAATAAATAATGATTTTGAGTTAATTTCCTTGCATTGGAGAAAGTCATATCTTTCCGGTAATATTAAATGAAATTCTTCAATGATAAGTCTTTTATACTCACTTTCATTCATTTCTTTAGTTTTAGATTTAGTTTTTTTTTCTTATTTTCTGTTGATATATAACTCTCTTTTGTAGCTTTTCACAAGCATTTTCACACCTTCACCAGATCAAATTGCGAGCTCAAAGAAGCAGTAACGATTTTCATTGAATCAGCGAAAATGGGGAAGTTCTAAACCTTAATCTTTTTCTTCAAAAGGATTACTCTGATTAGAAAATGGTTAAAACGCTTTTTCAAAGTTCCGCTTTTAAAAAAGATAAATAAATAACAAATTTCCTCATTGAAATTGAAATATTACTAAATTCTTTTAACTTTGTAAATTCGATTTATCTAGATTTCGACATAGGAAGGAATATTTTCTTCATTATCTTTTTCCTCTTTTGTTAAGAAATTTGCATAAATAATTTTGTAAAGTTTTCCTTTTAGATTTGGTTTTGAGTGATTTTATCATCATACATGTGAATGGTTATATCTTGAGAATTCAGTTATCATATCACATTTACTTTTTCTTTTAGATAATAATGTTAAATGACATACTCTTGGCCTTTCATCAACATCTCTTGAAAACCATTTTATGATTTTTCAATTTGAAAGTAGGAATTTTTCAGGAAGTGGTTATGAAAATTGAAAATTAGATAAAAATTATTAACTCTGAATTTTTTCCATTAAGTTGTAAAATCTTTAAAAACCTCAAAAATTATATCCTTTTACTCTAGTTTCAGTCAAAAAAGGTTATCCTTAAAAAGTAAAGACCGTCTTACGACTAAAACATGTTTAACTCGGATTTCTTATCCAAAAATATTAAGGAGTCAATGATCGTCCCTATCCATTAGAAATGAAATTTTTAGAGTGTAGTTCTAAAATATATAAAAAACTTTAAAAAGATAAGAGGTCTCATCATGAGCCTGCTTACCATGTTCATAGGGAACTAGTTAAACTGACATTACCACACTGAACACCAAATCAAGGTAATGGCTTACAATTTTTAATTGTAAGACAAGAGGTCTCATCAAGAGCCAACTTGTTCAGTTTGATTATTATCGGTGAATGGCATTGTCATTATCTGGCCACCAAACCAGGGCAATGGCTTTTTAGCATCAAAAAAAGAAAAGAAAAATAAAATTTACCTCTAATTATTGCATTATTAAATGAATGGGATACTGGATTGTTGTTTGTTAAAAAGTAACCTTGTCAGGGCTATGAACGCTTGCTGGCAGCAGTGGCTCTACCTGTGACGAATGAGTACATTATAAGCTAAGTCGTTAAAGGCCCCCTACTTTATTTTCATAACTAATTAATGACTGATACAAGGAAATAGGAATTTTTCATTCACAAAAGGTTTTTAAAAGAAATTGCAATTTAATGAGTTTTATAGCCAGAGTGATTTTATTTATCTAATGTTTCAAAAAGTAGTTTCCCCTTCTTGAATTATTTTTACTTAATTTTTGAAGCTTCATTTTCATTCATCAGAGATAGCTGGTTCTTCCAGTGAATCACCAATTGTTGTGCTATTCAACAATCCCCATTTTTCTATTTTATAAATTTCCTATGAAATTTATTTTATTAAAATGGGGGCCCTTAATAAATTTTAAAACATAAAAATTTAAAAATATTTTCTTTGTCTTGAATAAAACAATTTTTTTATAGCCCCTTTTCATACCAATAATCACCCATTTTTTAGGCCAAAATCGCAATAACCAAATTTTAAATAGCCCCCGAGACCAAAACTATACTTAGGCTTTAAAAACCTTAAGAATTAAAATGGGTTATTTAATTAAAAGGAATCGGAGTTTTCAAAATTCTAAAAAGTTAAAAAACTTTATAACTCCGCCATATCCCGCATCGCAAATCAACATAATAAAAAATTCCATGGTAATACCCACAACCCCTTCCTGATTGTGACATGTGATTTTAAATCGGACCCGACGGTGGAATTAATATGATTCTAGAAATCCCCGTGTGTGTAGATCGCAATAACCATAGTCTCAAGTCTCAACCTTAACCCGATAACGATTACGATAGCTCGAACCCAACGAGGTCGTACACTCCATTTAATAAGCCCCGCGTCTGCGCAAATCACAAAAATTCGAAATTCTTGACCCTGCTTTGCACTACCGATTGCGATATGCAATATAAGCCCTAGATTCGATGGGATTATACACTCCAATCCCTAAAACCCCCATGTCCATGGATATCACAAATACCAAAGGGTTATGTCTCCTTCCTAATGTTGATTGCGATTGCGATATGACATCATCAGTGACGTCAGATGCCATGTCACCTGTGACATCATCCTCCACGTGATCCTCCATATCATCGGCCACATAATTATCCATGTCAGATGCCACATCATAGTAACGTCACCATGACATCATCACTTTTGCAAATCACAAATATTTTGGGATTGTTAGTGCCGTCTCGCTTTGTTGATTGTGATTTGTGATCAGCTGGACCCGACGGGATTATACATTCCAGTTAATATATTCCCCGCAACTGCGCAATCACAAATTTCCAAGGGTCATGTCTCCTGCCTTCCCAATTTCAATTGCGATCTGCGATTAGGCTCGGACCTGACGGTAAAATCAATTTCAATTTATAAATCCCCCGTGTCCGCGGCTATCGCAAATAACAAAGGGTCATTGCTTCCTTCCTCCTGTGTTTTAATAGATGTTCGATTACGATTTGAATTGCGATTGCGATTTGTGATTATTTTGAGTTCTACCCCGGTCTAAAAGCGATTGCGATTGGTCTTTGTTAGAATTTAATTAAAACTACTAAGCCTCCCTTTTTCATCAATGTCTGTTTTGCAATTTGTGATAAGACCGTAAACTCTGCCTCTCTTATCACAAAACTCACTCTACATTCCTCTCCATGATGGTTGTGTTCGGATTTTATTACTCTCTACATTTTTATCCTGATTTCTTGCAAAAATGGATTTGTTTCAAATGAAACTCGCTTATCAATCTCATTTGTTTTTAGCTTATGAGTTTTTGTTTTTGAATTTTCAGGGAACACAACAAAAGAGGACATCGTTGTAGATAAGTGGTTGTTTAGTTTAGAAAAAGAAGGACGAAATGACATAAAAACAAGATAAGAGGACAACGTTGTAGATAAGTGACTATTCAATTTAGAAAAAGAAGGTCGATTTGACAGAACAAAGCAATCAAAGATTTGTATGAAATTTTGTTATTAAGATGCATGATTGAAATGAATTGTTCAACTCCCTTAACGCATGAAGCAAAAGAAGTAGTTTTTAGTAGCAATTAATTAAACACATTGTTGGCATTAAAAGGAGGTCCATAATTTGAAAGAGAAAGCCTTGGAGGCTTGCACTATTGTACCTCTTAGTATTTTTAATAGAATGATATGTCCCAAATCAAGGGAGAGAAGCTTGTAATACTGTAACTGTGGATTATATCTGTTAGTGGAGAAGGTCTTGTTTATCATGCACTACTGCTGAAAGGAGGAGACATTTTCTACAAGAAGAGATCGATTACAGACTCCAAAGGATTGTGCACTACTGTCGCTCTATGAGAGTCTGTAATTTGATTTCATTTATTAATAAAGGATCATTTCAGTTAATGATGTTTAACACTATTGTTTATAGGATTTAACTGAAATAAATTCTTAGTTCAGTATTTCAATTTATATTTTGAATGTATGAGTTAATAATTGGATTCATGCACTATTGTTGAATCTTGAGTGATAATTCATTTAGAAGGCTGCTCAGACTATTCTACATGCTTAATTTTAGATATAACATGAGAGCTGAAATTTGCATAGGAATAGATATTTATAATCTTAGATCGACCAGCTATCTTCCGATTTAGGATAATAAGTGTTTTCTTGCATGCATGGTGTCTTATTTGAACTAATTTAGTAATTCATCATGAATCTTTGTAGTTCTTATGCATATGATAAATAAGGAATTTGATATATCTTCAATAGTCCCTTATGTAACTATTTACTAAGTGTTTAATTGTTAGTATTTATGCTAATGAGGAATCAGATCTTGTGAGCTATCTCCTTGATCTAATTCCTCCATCTTAATTCTAATTTTTTAAAGCTTCTTTTCCCATTAAGTTAAGTTGGCTCTTGATTGAGAGAAGGGGTACCCTTTCCTTCAATCAGAATAGGTTAGATTAATTGCATTGTAGACTTAGTCTTGCATGTGTTATCATAGATCTAACATTTTAGAATTAGTTTGCATTTAGATTAATTCTACATTTCTAGAAGTCCTCTTTTGAGGAAAAACTTTAGATTGGTTTGGTTGTTCCACAAAAACAACTTAAGGATCATTCTTCTTTCTTGATCATCTCGAAGAATTGATCTGATGGCCCTAGCTATTAGCAATTAGAGATATATTTAAAGCTGATAGTGGTTGGGAGAAGGTAACTGGACCTAATTGAACCAATTGGAGCCACTATCCCAAATGGAAAAGGAGTTGATTTAAGGTGCCGACCAGGTTGTTTTCCCCCATGTTGGTGCAATGATTTTCGAGGCATCAACATTTTTGGCACTAGAAGGAGGGCCTTTAATTAGTTATTTATTTAAATTTCGTTATATAATTTTTAACTAATCATGGCTCCCATATGCATTCCTACACTTGGTCATGCATTCAGTTCACCTAAGCCTACACGAGGCATGCCCAAGAAGCAGATTGAGTCATTGTCACAGTTAAAGTTTGATGGTGAGAGTAATATTTATGCATTAAATCATATTGCTGGTTTTGTTAATAGATGTAAATATTTTAATATAATTGTTGATAATGAGATATGCAAGCTTTTCACTCACACATTCAAAGGACAGATCCGCATATAGTTCTTTGTGCTTCCCGAGAAGTCGATTCATTCATGGAAACATTTTTTCCAGGTATTTCTCAAAGCACATCAAAATTAAAGTTACAATAGTTTGTGTTTAGAATTAGATAATCTTTACATATATGATAATGAATCTTTAGATGATTTTTATAATAGATTTTGGTCATTTTGTTATAGATTTCATTTAGATGATTTTCCTTCAACTAAATATTTAAATAAGTGTTTCAGTTCTCTTGCTTCTTCCCATACTAAAAATAATGAATCAATTAATGAAAAACAACACATCTAATTCATTAACTAGTCTTGAATCACTAAACGGTCTTATGGAACCCAAACCTTAAACTGTAATTGAATCACAACGTTCTTCTTTAGAAAATTTCAATTCTCATTTTATTTTTGAAGATGCAATTGAAACAAATTTTAATAATGCATGTGATCAATTAGTAGGTCAATAAAATCCAATCTACAAGACTTGAAAAATGAACACATCAGTTTATCTTCTTTGAAGGCAACTTTAGAAAATTCAGAACATGTATCTGTAATTGAAAGAATTTCCTTAAACCTAGATTATAATACGAAAATTCTATAACCGATTCATTTCAGTTGTCATTATATTCTGGAATGAATTATTTTATTTATCCTGATGTCTTTTCAAATCAGAGTATAGTTAATGATGATCACGCTAATCTCTCAGTTGATAATTTTCCTAGTTCTTGTTCTAAAACTTCTACGTCTAGCAATCATTTGGATGATAATTCTTTAATTGCAAAACCCTATTCTTTTGCATTTTCTGATTTTGTTATTTCAGATCAACCATTTAATTTTCATAAGAATAAGGTAATTTATAACGATTATAATGACAATGAGGACAAAGAATCATATCTTGTACAAATTGCGCCAATTTTGAAAATCTCTTTATTTCATGAAGATTCACATGCCTTAATTTTGTCTCCTAAACACAAACTTAATTTTGAGAATTTTGATGAGTTAATTTTGTGAGTTTCTAATGTATTTCATTGTGATTCTCTTTTAAAAATTCACATTTTTAAATCTTTCGAGGAATGTCTTTTTAGTGGCAATTCATTGACTGAAATCCACAATAAGTTCCAGAATTTCATTGTAAAATTATTTTGTAATTTTTGCTTTCATAACAATTTAAATATTTTCCATCCTTTTATTTTATTTTCTTTTATTTTTGAAAGCATGTTAAATATCCCAATATTGAATATCATCGAGATTTATTAAGTGAAAATGATGAATTGGTTTCTCATAATCCTGAATATAAAAAACTATTTCATTTCCAATTTAATTCGACATTCAGAAATTCATTCCAATCCTTTTTTAATCGGTCAAATTTAAATCTTGAGAGTGTTCTTCCTTCACAACATGCTTTTCCATCATCTACTTTGGAAAGTTTTCATTCTCTAACAAATATTCATCCATTCTTTGAGGATCCCATAGATATTTTCTTAGAGAATGCTTTCCAAAAGAGATGGTTTACTAACAGGTTAATTGTAAATAAACTTATTTTTGAACATAATTTTACATTAGATGTAAATAATAAATTTTGTTTCATTTTGATTATTTTCGTTGTCTGGTTACTAATGTTTGACTTGTACATACAGGTAGGTAATAAAACGAGAGAATGGTTACATTGGAAGTATGATTATACATAGTCATGTTTTCTTCATTAAGTAAGAATTAGGAGTAGATTAGTTTAGATTAGATTCAATAAATAATGATTTTGAGTTAGTTGTCTTGCATTAGAAATTCATATCTCTCTGGAACTATTAAATGAAATTCTTCAATGGTAAGTCTCTTATACTCACTTTCATTCATTTCTTTATTTTTAGCTTTAGTTTTGTTTTCTTATTTTCTGCTGATATGTAACTCTCTTTTGTAGCTCTTCACAAGCATTTTCACACCTTCACCAGATCAAATTGTGAGCTCAAAGAAGAAGTAACGATTTTCATCGAATCAACTAAATGGGGAAGTTCTAAACCTTAATCTTTTTCTTCAAAAGAATTACTCTAATTAGAAAATGGTTAAAACAATTTTTTCAAATACCTGCTTTTAAAAAAGATAAATAAATAACAAATTTCCTCATTCAAACTGAATTATCTAAAATAACTTCGCAAATTCGATTTATCTAGATTTTGACATAAGAAGGAATGTTTTCTTCACTATCTTTTTCCTCTTTTGTTAAAAATTTGCATAAATAATTTTGTAAATTTTTCCTTTTAGATTTGGTTTTTGAGTGATTTTATCATCATACTTGTGAACGATTATAGAATGAGAATTCAGTTATCATATCACATTTACTTTTTCTTTTAGATAATAATGTTAAATGACATACTCTTGGCCTTTCATCAACATCTCTTGAAAACCATTTTATGATTTTTCAATTTGAAAGTAGGAATTTTTCAAGAAGTGGTTATGAAAATTGAAAATTAGATAAAAATTATTAACTTTGAAATTTTTTCCATTAAGTTGTAAAGTCTTTAAAAACCTCAAAAATTATATCCTTTTACTTTAGTTTCAGTCAAAAAAGGTTATCCTTAAAAATTAAATACTATCTTACGACTAAAACACTTTCAACTTAGATTTGTCATCCAAAACTCTTAAGGAGTCAACGATCCTCCCCATCCATTAAAAAGGAATTTTTTAGAGTGTAATTCTAAAATATAAAAAAATCTAAAAAGATAAGAGGTCTCATCACAAGCATGCTTACCATGTTCATAGGGAACCAATTAAACTGACATTACCACACTGAACACCAAATCAGGGTAATGGCTTACGATTTTTAATTGTAAGACAAGGGGTCTCATCACGAGCCAGCTTGTTCAGTTTGATTGTTACCGGTGAATGGCATTGTCATTATCTAGCCACCAAACTAGGACAATGGCTTTTTAGAATAGAAAAAGAAAAGAAAAATAAAATTTACCTCTAATTATTGCACTATTAAATGGATGAGATATTGGATTGTTGTTGGTTAAAAGGTAACCCTATCGGGGCTATGAACGCTTGCTGGAAGTAGTGGCTCTACCTGTGATGAATGAGTACATTATAAGCTAAGTTGTAAAAGCCCCCCTACTTTATTTTCACAACTGATTAATGACTGATACAAGTAAATATGAAATTTTCGTTCACAAAAGTTTTTTAAAGAAATTGCAATTTAATGAGTTTTATAGCGAGAGTAATTTTATTTATCTAATGTTTCAAAAAGTAGTTTCCCCTTCCTAAATTATTTTTACTTAAATTTTGAAACTTTATTTTCATTTATCAGTGATAATTGGTTCTTCCAGTGAATCGCCAATTGTTGTGCTATTCAACAACCCCATTTTTCTATTTTATAAATTTCCTATGAAATTTATTTTATTAAAATGGGGACCCTTAATAAATTTTAAAACATAAAAACTAAAAGATATTTTCTTTGTCTTGAATAAAACAATTTTTTATAGCCCCTTTTCATACCAAGAATCACCCCTTCTTTAGGCCAAAATCACAAAAACCAAATTTTAAATAGCCCCCGAAACCAAAACTATACTTAGGCTTTAAAAACCTTAAGATTAAAATGGGTTATTTAATTAAAATGAATCGGAGTTTTCAAAATTCCTGAAAGTTAAAAAAACCTTATAACTCCGCCATATCCCACATCGCAAATCAACATAATAAAAAATTCGATGGTAATACTATGGCCTCTTCCCCCATTGCAATATGTGATTTTAAACCGTACCCGACGGTGGAATTAAT